>JASDDO010000019.1:508127191-509550785 GCA_030015575.1 Agapanthus africanus | reverse complement strand
AACAAGAATACCAAGATATAAAAGCAACCCCAAATATATATACCAGTATCTGGCTCAAACCAGAGCCTGCCAGTATAATCCGTCCGGACTCCAAACGTGCACAAGTGCGCGGATGAGAACGAACCCTGTCGCAAAACCATGCGACCTCTACTCTGTTTTGCCCAGAGGCGAATACCCTCTGTGTGGGACTCTAAAGACTCGACACTACGCTGGCAGTGGGTTTAACCACAGACCGCAAGCGGCACTAGCTGTGCATAACGGTCCCCAGGTAGATGTCGACAAGAAGGCTGACGAGGTGAAACCCCATCTGAACTCCTACTGAGTCTGAATGTGACAGTCTCCGTACAGTCCGGTCTGTTCGTCTGATACATCGCATGGCGGGCCTAGGGGGTGGTAAACGTCAGTCCCCCAATAGCGGTACAAGTCGTGCCGGAGCGAAGCCCAAAACACCCTGAGATAACACTGGAAACCTACCAGTATATCTCGTTTGCCCTGGCCAGGGACTACTCGTGTAATGGCTCTCCTAGACACAGCGCGATGTCAACCCCCAATACCGGGAGAGACGAATCCTGTCTAACCGTCACTGCCTCCAAGTGCTTCGGGACTGCACCCAACCACCACCTGTTTGCACGACTCCTTTGAGCCGTGGTAGGGTAGTGATCAAAGTGCAGTGGGAACACACTTGAGGCGAAGTGCCAGTGTCAAGTCAGCGGACTAAGCTGTACTCATGTCACCTGGGAACTGATAACTGACGATAGGTATAATACCAACCTGTCAGTTCCCGACGAGTCCTGTCCAGTGTACTCGTAACCCAACGAGCACCCGTATACTATCTCCAGTACGACGTACTGATGGCTGTGGGACAGACCATCTCCCACACTGGGATGAGAAGCGCATACGCTAGTCTACTCCGGAGTATCGATGCCCTGTCTCGATAGTCCTGCGACTAGGGACCTGTATAAGGATGTGCTTATAGATTACCCAGCCCCCACTAGTGTGACTGCCATCACAACGCTGGTAATCAAGCAAAGATCCTAAGGGCTCCACTAATGCGTATAAGTGATATACTGAAATAAACACAAGTACACATTGAAGTAGAAACAAACCAAGTAGCATACTACTATTTTGAGCAAGATTGTATATACAAGGTGAATATCCCAAGCATCCATTAAGTAATATACAAACTAGTATGATACAGTAATGGCCTCTAGGGCATATACACTAACAATCTCCCACTTGCACTAAGGCCATGTACTGGCGTATCGAAGACCTATCATCTCGATCAGCCGCTCGAACTGAGTCTGGGGCAAGGCCTTGGTGAATGGATCTGCAGTGTTCTCTTCTGAAGCAACCCTCCGAACCTCGATCTCCTTGCGATCCACGATCTCCCTGATCAGGTGATACCGCCTCAAGATGTGCCTGGATCTCTGATGGGACCTGGGTTCCTTCGCTAAAGCTATAGCCCCGTTGTTGTCGCAATACAGAGGTATTGGGTCAACAATGGACGGAACCACCTGAAGTTCTTTCAAGAACTTCCTCATCCAGACAGCTTCTTTTGCGGCATCAGATGCAGCGATGTATTCCGCTTCCATCGTCGAGTCTGCAACGGTTTCCTGTTTGGAACTCTTCCAACACACCGCCCCTCCATTGAGGGTGAAGACAAAACCCGACATGGACTTGGAATCATCCTTGTCACTCTGGAAGCTGGAGTCAGCAAAGGCCTCGATCTGGAGGTCTTTTCCGCCATACACCAAGAACATCTCCTTAGTCCTTCTCAGGTACTTGAGAATGTTCTTTACTGCTATCCAATGTTTCTCCCCAGGGTTTGACTGATACCGGCTTACTACACTCAGTGCATAAGCTACATCCGGTCTGGTACACAACATCGCATACATTATAGAGCCTACCGCAGAAGCGTAGGGTATAATAGACATGCGATCCCTCTCCAAATCAGTCTTGGGAGACATCTCTTTAGAGAGGGTGATCCCGTGACAAGCCGGTAGGTTACCGCGCTTGGAATCTTCCATACTGAATCTTTTCACTATGGTGTCGATGTACCTGGACTGAGAAAGTCCCAATATCCTCTTGGATCTATCACGATGGATCCGGATCCCCAGGATGTATGAGGCATCACCCAGGTCTTTCATGGAGAACCTTTGTGACAAGAACCCCTTGACAGATTGTAGCATAGGAATGTCATTTCCTATCAAGAGAATGTCATCCACGTATAAAACGAGGAATACTACAGTTCTCGCTACAAATCTACTATAGATGCATGGTTCATCTGGATTTTTGATAAAGCCAAATTCTTTGACTGTCTCATCAAAGCAGATGTTCCAACTCCGCGATGCCTGCTTTAGTCCATAGATGGACTTAAGCAACTTGCACACCTTTCCGCTGCTCCCACTCTGAATGAAACCCTCTGGCTGATCCATATAGACACACTCCTCTAAATTTCCATTTAGAAAAGCTGTCTTTACGTCCATTTGCCAGATCTCATAATCGTGGAAGGCAGCAATGGCAAGAAGGATCCGAATGGATTTCAGCATGGCTACTGGAGAAAAGGTTTCGTCGTAGTCCAAGCCAGGTCTTTGACGAAAACCCTTTGCTACCAGCCTAGCTTTATAGGTCTCAACCTGTCCATCTACACCAATCTTCCTTTTGAAGATCCACTTGCATCCTACGGGTTTTACCCCGTCTGGAGCAATGTCCAACGTCCATACCTTGTTGGTGTACATGGACTCCATTTCGGTCCGCATTGCATCCAGCCATTTCACTGAGTCAACGCTCTGAACGGCCTGCTGGAAGCTAGTAGGCTCATCATAATCTATGATGCAATCCTCTCGATCCCCGTCTATGAGAAAACCGTAGTATCTCTCGGGCGGATGAGACTGCCTACTACTCCTGCGGAGCGGCGTAGGAATGTCCTGTTCTGTTGAACCCTCTGGTTCCACCAAGCTTTCAGTAACAGTCTGTGGTTCTGGAATTTCTTCCAGCTCTACTGCGCTCCCACTTATTTCTTTTTCTATGAACTGGTGTTCTAGAAAGTGGGCATGACGAGAAACAAGAACTTTTTGTTCCTCTTCACAGTAGAAGAAATATCCCTTGGAATTCTTTGGATATCCCACAAACTTGCACAGTACTGAGCGTGCCTCGAGCTTGTCCGCATGCTGCTTTTTGACAAAAGCTGGACTTCCCCATATCTTAATGTGATTAAGATGGGGTCTCTTCCCACACCACATCTCAAATGGCGTGGTAGGCACAGTCTTAGTGGGGACTCGGTTCAAAAGGTATGCGGCTGATTCTAGCGCATATCCCCAGAATGATCGCGGTAACTCAGCGTTACTCATCATGGACCGCACCATATCCAATAGGGTGCGGTTCCGTCTCTCCGATACACCGTTATGTTGCGGGGTGTAAGGAGGAGTAAGCTGAGAGAGAATTCCGTTCTCTTTTAAATAGTCCAGGAATTCGGCACTTAAGTATTCTCCACCTCGATCCGATCTTAGAATCTTAATACTTTTGCCGGTCTGTTTCTCTACTTCATTCTTATACTCCTGGAATTTTCCAAAGGCCTCGGACTTATGTTTCATTAAGAAGACATAACCGTACCTTGAGAAGTCATCCGTAAAAGTAATGAAGTAAGAATGTCCGCTTCGGGCATGTGTAGACATTGGACCGCACACGTCACTGTGTACGAGTCCCAAGAGCTCGCTCGCTCTTACTCCATGTCCAGTAAACGGAGTCTTTGTCATCTTTCCTTTGAGACAAGATTGACAAGTGGCATATGATTGATATTCGAACGCATTCAAATATCCTTCTGTATGCAACTTAGTCAACCTTCTCTCATTGATGTGACCCAATCTACAATGCCATAAGAAAGTCTGATTTATTTCTGGAGACTTTCTTTTGTGTGTATTCTGGACATTGAAAATCTGTGGTTGGTTTAACACGTATATACCATTACTCAGAGTACCTGACCCAATCAATACTTGATTAAGGTGAATGTTTACAACATTACTTACAAACGCAAATTCATAACCTTCTTTAGAAACTAAAGATACAGAAATGATATTACAAGTTGCGTTGGGTACAAAAAAGCAATTACGCAAAACCAAAACATGTCCATCTGACATTCCCAGGTGATAGTCCCCCACGGCTTTAGCATCCATGCTAGCTCCGTTCGCAACTCTGAGGGTCATGTCACCTGCCTTCAAATCCCTACGGTTTCTCAACGCCTGCAAAGAATTACAGATATGAGATCCTGATCCGGTATCCAATACCCAGGAAGTAGAGTTTATTGAAAGACAGTTTTCAATAACATACACACCTGAAGCTGAAGCTGCAACCTGCTTCAATTCCTGTGTTCTGGCCTTCCAGGCCCTGCAATCATTCTTCCAGTGTCCTTTCTTATGACAAAAGAAGCATTCTTCCTTATCCACAAGCTTCCCCGCTATCTTTGTTGCTTTACCTTTTCCCTTCGTATCCACTTTACTAACACCGCCCCTTGGTTTGGCGGGGGCCTTCTTCTTCTTTCCCTTGGCTTTCGCCTTGGACCTAGAAGAAGATGATCCTCCTACAAACAAAGTGGATGTATCCCTACTTTTCTGTAGGGTGCCCTCTGCGCTCCTCAGCATGTTGAGGAGCTCTGATAGTTCAACCTCTTTTTCTTGTAGGTTGAAGTTCAGTATAAACTGGGCGTAAGTGGAAGGAAGGGACTGGAGAACTATATCCGTATATAGCTCACTCTCCAATGTGATCCCTAGGTCAGCGAGCTCCTCAATGTAGCCGATCATCTTTAGCACGTGCTCGGCTACTGATGATCCGACGGCCATCTTTGTCGAAAACAACTTTTTCGACGCTTCGTATCTTGCGATACGTGATTGCTCTCCATACAGTTCTTTTGTATGGAGCAATATGGACTCCATGTCCATATTCTCATGCCTCCTCTGATGTTCGTTGTCCATCGAGGCAAGCAGGAGGCACTTGGCCTTCGCGCTATCAATCTCCCAAGTCTTGCGGATTTCCTTATCCGCGACGCTGGAAGTTGGACCAGGGACAGGGGGAGCTTTGGTGGTAAGAAGATACCCCAGCTTGTCATAAGTGATTGCTATCTTGACATTCCTGAGCCAATCTTTGTAGTTTGGCCCTGTCAGTTTGTTTTTATCTAGGAGTAACTTAAGTCCAGTCATGTTGATTGGTCGCTGCAATTAGGAGAGAGAAGAAGAAACACTCAGCATGATGCTCTTGCAAGTTTAGAGTGGTTTTTAGTTTGTCTAAACAGGATGGCTCCCACTGTTTCTCGAATCCCTCCTCAAACCATAAAGGAAGAATTAGTCAGGATCAATCCCACCGTACAATACTTGCTTAACCGTTCAGCCAGGCCAGTGTCGGTACTTCGAGGGAGGTTTTCCAACGCTTTCGCGAAGTTCCTTAATTAAAGAACCTCTTTTCCCTGGGGGCGTAACCCCGCTAACACCTTTCTAGGCACCTACTAGGTTTATAGCATTGATCGTTAAGTGAGAAATTTCCCGAGGAGTAGCATATACTCACAGTAGGATCGGGATCCAAATATCATCGCGTGACGAAACTGAAGGAATCCTACCAGAATCACCACACTCCAAATGGTATGCAAATCTAGCAAGTTTCAGTACTTATGAAACTCCCGATGTGGATTTTTGCCCCATGCTCTTATGACCTTGACTTTGGCCAAAATATCATAAGTCACATGTCAAGTTCTGCCCGTCACTATCCAGGTTAATTTGGATCCATCCGTACCTACCCTTGACTTTGGCCAAAATGGCAGCACGACTGTCCCAAACCAACGCATCTATCTATGCTACACATGAACACCCAATAGCTACCAATCACTATGCCTTGACTTTGGCCAAAATACATAGCTTGAATACTATTGCCTATTCATGCGAAGCGACGGAGGGCTACGAATGGTTTTGGCGAAACCGTGAACGTAGTGAACTTGATTTAATCGATGGAACGAGATAGCTTTTAGAAGGAGTGGCTCAATCTCCGCATTTAAAAGTTAGTTTTGAAAAGAACCGAGTGGTTTTTCGAAAGTGTTCCATCGACTTAAACTTGGTTTATTATCTTGCATTAGTTCTTTTAATGCGTGATATTCTTGCATTAGTACTTTTAATGCGTCCCATCATTTAATCCTACCATTGCAGAAAACAACCAAAATATGACGTACGCTTATGCCATTCGCATTCGCCACGGGGCCCCGTCATTACCCGTTAGGTTACTTAACTAACGACAGAGCGGGGGCTGGGCTAGCGCGTCTGTAAAACATAAGCAACGCCTAAATAGAAAGCAATGATAGACATTTCAGATCACAGATAAATACATTGGATATACTAGCAATCTGTAATTTGTACGAGCCTGTAACAAAAACAGATAACACGGTCGCGGTGAATAGCAAATACCCCACCCAAGACCCCTACGGGTGCGGCAAACTACCCTCCAAGTCCTCGGTAGTTTGTGCACCCCTCCATGGGTCTATCCTAGGAGCAAAAACAGTAAAAAGAATTATACAATGACGGCTACAACCCCGACCCGGTTGTGCGGCCAAACAAATAATATAATTACATCAATTTACATTTACAATGAATTGCAAGAAAAGAAAACTCTCGTCTCACAACCCCCGGCTATTCACCCGCGACAATCCAACATATTTATATACACATTCCAGCACATTACAGATCATGTATAACCCCGACTAATCGTCTTATAGCGATTAGCCGACGTTCAATACATGCAAACATCACAGATATAACCAACATAGCCAAAGTGCAGTGAAGTTCGGAAAAAATACGGAATTATAGGACCCCAAAAGTGAATTTCAGTTCTGGAAAATCTGGGTACATATAATATATCTTAAAAATCCCAAAACCAACACAGAAGAACACTGCACGAAAAACGATGCAAAGATGATACCAACTTGCGGCGGTTCCGCGGCCTGATGAACAGGTGAGGCCGCGGAAGCGCGGCGCTTTGGAGGAATCATGCTATCGTTTTTGGTGGGTGTTCTTAAAAAACCCTGAGACGATTTTTAGAGTATAAATTTTTTCATTTTGAGCCAAAAAAATTTCAACAGAAACTCAGGTTTTGTAATTTATCCGGTTTTGTGATTTTTCGTTTCCGAACTTCGTTACACTTCACTACCAAGCTAGTTTAAGTTTAGTTAGGCTCTGATACCACTGTAAGTCCATATTGCGACCCCCGGTGCTTACGGGGAGGCGGAAACGGTATAAGAGCAAATTTTTATCGCAAGAGGCAACATGGACTAAACAAGGTCGGGATCGTGTCTAAACTAAACTAGCAAATACGCTAAAAGGAGTTAGCTACTCGGATGAGGGTTATACCTAAACTTGAACTCCTTCTTCTTGAAATCTAGTAGAGGTTGATGGTTCTCTTTTGTCGCCTTCTTCCGTCGAAGATGGATCCACCTCGAGGGTTCGACCTTGGGCTCTTTCTCGGACTTGGAGTGAACTAGAATCTCCGGCTTGCTAATCCTTTGATCCTAGAGTGAGTAGAGAGTGACTAGGGTTTGCTTTTCTTTTTAAAGAGAAGGATTCTCAACTCATGAGAAGGTTTCTCTTTGCTAGAGGAAGAAGAAGATGAAGAGAGGAGAGAGAATGAGAATGATAGAATGAGCTATATTTTTTCTTTCTTGCAACCATAATGCAAAAGAAAAGAATTATCTAATAATAATAATTGAAAATGAGAATAGTTGATGGCAATTTGGAATGACCACAACCATGCTTCATTTAAAAATGTAAGCATAAATCAAGGAAGACTTTTGAAGCATGATGGTGGTCAACCTTCAACCATGGTCAACAAGTCAACCATGGTCAACAAGTCAACAAAATCAACCATAACAAAATTCTCATTTAATTACTATTATAAATAGATAATCCATAAATCCATTAGGGTTTGGAAAAAGATAACTGTCAACTGTGCATACGCACCCGTTCCGAAACCCTAATGAAATACCTCATCCTCCGCCTCAAGCAACTGTGCATACACACCTGCATTCTCGTTCCGAGGAACAAGAATACCAAGATATAAAAGCAACCCCAAATATATATACCAGTATCTGGCTCAAACCAGAGCCTGCCAGTATAATCCGTCCGGACTCCAAACGTGCACAAGTGCGCGGATGAGAACGAACCCTGTCGCAAAACCATGCGACCTCTACTCTGTTTTGCCCAGAGGCGAATACCCTCTGTGTGGGACTCTAAAGACTCGACACTACGCTGGCAGTGGGTTTAAACACAGACCGCAAGCGGCACTAGCTGTGCATAACGGTCCCCAGGTAGATGTCGACAAGAAGGCTGACGAGGTGAAACCCCATCTGAACTCCTACTGAGTCTGAATGTGACAGTCTCCGTACAGTCCGGTCTGTTCGTCTGATACATCGCATGGCGGGCCTAGGGGGTGGTAATCGTCAGTCCCCCAATAGCGGTACAAGTCGTGCCGGAGTGAAGCCCAAAACACCCTGAGATAACACTGGAAACCTACCAGTATATCTCGTTTGCCCTGGCCAGGGACTAC
Source organism: Agapanthus africanus (assembly GCA_030015575.1). Classification (NCBI taxonomy): domain Eukaryota; kingdom Viridiplantae; phylum Streptophyta; class Magnoliopsida; order Asparagales; family Amaryllidaceae; genus Agapanthus; species Agapanthus africanus. The sequence goes on along the minus strand of JASDDO010000019.1, from coordinate 509,542,214 downwards.
TCGTGTAATGGCTCTCCTAGACACAGCGCGATGTCAACCCCCAATACCGGGGGAGACGAATCCTGTCTAACCGTCACTGCCTCCAAGTGCTTCGGGACTGCACCCAACCACCACCTGTTTGCACGACTCCTTTGAGCCGTGGTAGGGTAGTGATCAAAGTGCAGTGGGAACACACTTGAGGCGAAGTGCCAGTGTCAAGTCAGCGGACTAAGCTGTACTCATGTCACCTGGGAACTGATAACTGACGATAGGTATAATACCAACCTGTCAGTTCCCGACGAGTCCTGTCCAGTGTACTCGTAACCCAACGAGCACCCGTATACTATCTCCAGTACGACGTACTGATGGCTGTGGGACAGACCATCTCCCACACTGGGATGAGAAGCGCATACGCTAGTCTACTCCGGAGTATCGATGCCCTGTCTCGATAGTCCTGCGACTAGGGACCTGTATAAGGATGTGCTTATAGATTACCCAGCCCCTACTAGTGTGACTGCCATCACAACGCTGGTAATCAAGCAAAGATCCTAAGGGCTCCACTAATGCGTATAAGTGATATACTGAAATAAACACAAGTACACATTGAAGTAGAAACAAACCAAGTAGCATACTACTATTTTGAGCAAGATTGTATATACAAGGTGAATATCCCAAGCATCCATTAAGTAATATACAAACTAGTATGATACAATAATGGCCTCTAGGGCATATACACTAACACGCCATACTCCAACCAAACGCCTCTTTGTTAGATCTCAATACCAATAAAAGTGCATTCTCTTGCTCTAATGCTAGAGAAGCGGATATGATAACCGGTAAAGACTCATTCTCACCTAGATATGCATATTTAAGGTGAGAAGGTAAAATTTTGAGATCTAATTCGGGCGGAGAAATGATAGAAGGAGGGATCATCGAGTGATTTTTGGATTTACAAAGAAGCTCAGAGCCTGTGAAAGATACAGACTCGGGTGGAGAAAAGTCAGAAGTGCAGGACTCAAGTGTAGGTAAAGTGTCCTCACTAAGATCTTGTGTGAAATCAAACAGAGATGTGGTAATGTCATCGAGATCAGTAAAGCAAAGTTCCTCAGCTCCACAACTATCTGGAGCGATCTCATGGACAGAGCACACATCTAAAATATGAGCAGAGGGTTCTGATGGCTGACTTCCAACTTTGTAGATATTTAGTTCAATTGTCATATTTCCAAATGATAAGTTCATTGAACCATTTCTACAGTTTATAACAGCGTTGGAAGTGGCAAGGAAAGGACGACCCAGAATCACCGGAATTTGGCCCCGTGGGTTTGCTACAGGCTGTGTGTCGAGCACAATGAAGTCTACAGGGAAAAAAAATTCCCCGACCTTTATCAACACATCCTCTAATTCACCCCTTGGTTTGGTGATTGAACGGTCTGCCATTTGGAGAGTGCAGTGAGCAGGTTTCAGCTCTCCAATCCCTAGTTGCTCATATACCGAATATGGAAGTAGGTTAACACTTGCGCCAAGGTCTAAAAGAGCACGATTTAGGTTTTTACCCCCAATCGAAATCGATATTGTAGGACATCCTGGGTCCTTTCATTTCTTTGGTAGCTGGGGAATAAAAGCAGTGCTGATATTATTAGCCATAAAGACCTTCTTCGGCACTTGGGTCTTCCTCTTCCTAGTGCACAAGTCCTTAAGAATTTTCGCATAAGCGGGGACTTGTTGAATTGCATTTAGGAGAGGGATATTGATGTTAACCTGTTTGAACATTTCCATAATTTTCTCCATATGAGGACTCATTCTATTACCCCTTAACCGATTCGGGTAAGGAGCTTTCGCAATAAGCGCAGGGTCCATCATAGGAGAAGAAAGAGGAGGTAGACGAGGTCCCAAAAGAGGTGTGGGGACCGTCTGTGGAGAACTATAAGGGTTGGGTTCAGGTGTCGAGCCTAGTGGGAAATGGAGAATAGGCTCTCGAGATGGTGGTGTGGTAGAAGAAGAAGGATCAGAAGGAGAAGTGTGTGTGTATGTGGAAAGGTCTCAGCCGGGGTGTTGATATGATTTCCAATATCATCAATACCTTCCCCGACATGATTGTTCAGCACTCTTCCCGATCTCAACGTTGTGACGGCATTTACATAGTAATGCCCAGGATTCTGTAGGGGTTGAGAGGGAAGTTTCCCTTTTTCTCTCGCACTTATTTCGGCTTTGAGTCGTGCGATTTCTGCTTCTATCGATCTGATACTCTCAGCTTGGGACGCTTTGTTTTTCTTTATCTCACTGACGGAAGATCTAACCTCAGTCGAAACCTTTATGAAATTTGATAAAAGTGATTTCATGGTTTGAGTGAATTGAGAGAATTCGTCAGAACAGGTCATCGGATTAGACTGTGTTGGATTGTTGACCTGATTTTGGAATTTTTGTGACTGGTAGGGGTGCTGAGTGAGTTGAAGGGGTTGCTGTTGCGGTGGAGGAAGAGCCTATTGAAAATTATTCGTGTTTGGAACCGTGTTTTGAGATTGGTTTTGGTTCCCAGCGAAATTCGGGTGATTCCTCCAACCCTGATTGTATGTGGAAGAATATGGATCGTTTCGAGGTCTTTGAAATGCGGCATTAGAATGCTCGTGACCTTGAAACGGACATTCTTCCGTTAAATGAGACGGATCAGAACAGCACCCACAAACAGTTTTGGGGAGCGACACTGGGTTTAGGGAGGCTGCTGCAAATTTGTGTTCCATAGCGTCGAGCTTCTTTTGCACTGCTACCATCTCAGCTCGAACACCTATGGACACATCTATTTGGTGTACGCCACCCCTATTCAATGGTTGGGTTCCACTCTCCCACTGTAGTAATTTTTCAGCGAACTCTTCTAAATACTTCCAAGCTTCCCAACATCTTTAGTCATAAAAGTACCTTGACACATGTTTTCAAGGCTCTGTTTAGTGTTTGGGTTAATGCACTCATAAATGATTCGGCACAATTCCCATCTCGGGATGCCATGATGAGGACACTGAACCAAAAGATCCTTGAAACGTTCAAAGCATTTAGAGAATGGTTCAGTAGCGAGCTGGGCAAACTGATTCAGTTCACTACGGATTCGAGCTGTCTTTTGTATTGGGTAGAATTTCTTAAGGAATGCAGCGACGAATTCTTCCCAATTCGTAATAGATTGTGCGGTAGTGTTATATAGCCACTTCTCGGCTATATCGCACAATGTAAATGGAAGAAGTCGTAGACGCATAGCATCCACTGAAAGTTGTGACGTACCCATCATTGCGCATACGTTTTCAAATTTGGTAATGAAAACGTAGGCGTCCTCAATCTCGAGTCCGTGGAATTTGGGTAAAAGATTGATATACTGGGGCTTAATCTCAAAGGTATCCCCGTTGGCTGGTGGTGTAGATAAGCAGGTCGAAAGAGGACCTCGAATAGGGTAGCACCTCTCCTGGAGAGAGATGCGGGGTGGATTTTGCGCACCAACGGACGGCGGCAGATTAGGGTTAAAGAAGTTCGATGGATTCGGATCCATCGGTGTGGGTGTGGTAGTGGGTAAAGGAAAGGTAAATAGAGAAATATCGACTTCAGAATCGATAAAGGGTACGCGGACTAAACGGGCACTAGAATCCCGTGTCCAACCTATCTTGCACTAAAAAGGGTTAGTACAAGTGGCAGCGTTGACTTATAATTAGGGGTAAATGAATGAATGCGGTGCTAGCTTTGAAAAAGGGACGGATTTTTGAAAAACTGATGCGACACAACAAATGCAGCACACAAACCCTAGAATCTAGTGGTCACCTAGGTCCGGTTCTAGACCGCTCCTAACTGCCAAAAGACAAGTCACAGGATAGAATCCTCCACTATCTCTTTGTCCCCCTGTGGCCAGGTAAGTGCCAGGTAAGTGGGAAGGTACTCCACTACGTAAGTAGTGGGCCTAATTAATAACCACTAGCCTTCGACACACTTTCCTAGGCACCACAAGAAAACACGGATAAGCAATGAATTACCCACGGCCTTCTCTTGTCCTAATTGAGCGCAGCGGTCCTTAGAGTCATCTCTAGATATTTTTTTAGTTAATGTGGGTCAATGCGGATGCAAGTTTTGCGATTTTCAGGGCCTAGGACGGGAAATGAAATCCCCACCTAATTTGGATTTGGCCGTGCCCCTTAATATCCGTATTAGAATGCAAACAACCAAGAAACAAAATCACGCACAAATTTAATTTTGCTTTTTGCGAGCTGCGATTATTTGCAAAGAATCATGCAGAAAATTATTAGTTGGAGCTAAAAAGAGGAGAGAGGAGAGCTAAGAAATCACCGGAAGCAAAAATTTCACAGAGAACCCTCCAAAGGGCCGCGGTTCCGCCGCAATAGGGGGCTCCCACCGCGCTTCCACGGTTGTTTGAAGAGAACACTGCACCAAATTTCACCAGGGAGCTTCTGTAGACTCCCTCAACTCTCTGGTATTTTCAGAAAAATTTCTTCAATTTCCAAACAGCTCCAGATTTCCTTGCAATGAACCACAACAAATCGTTTAGGGTTTGCACCAATTTTGATCTCAAAAATCACAATGGAATAAATCTTTCAATTCAAACTATAATATGAAACGAATTAGCGTGTAATCCCCGGCAACGGCGCCATTTGATTGTTATTATTTCTCGATTGGGATGTAAAAGCAAGTATCGAATCGATTGTTTCCCGATAACGGTTTCATTTGATTGATAACAGTATCTTGTATCGGTATTTAGAAAATTGTATAAAGAAATCACAACCAAAGAATTATATTTGACCGCAATCAATAACGGTGTCGTGTAGATTTCGTTAGCAAGTGCGGATCGTCCACAGGGATTGTGCGATTCGTTTCTATGTTTAATTTGTTTGAATTGAAAAGTTAATCGAAAAGAAAAGAAAGCATGATTCAAGATTTTATCGATTGATTCAGGTGTCACTAATCTAATCAAGAATCAAGAAATGATAAACAATCGAGAATCGGGTTTTGATGATATTTCCAACCAAATGTCAAGAATCTAAATGAGGCTCGTAGGAATCGATCGGATCTATAGACGTGATGTAATCTCAAGATTTCGTGTTCTTGTCCTTCGAAGGATTGATACTAGATCGATGATGATCGACGAGAGTTAGGGCTTTCTCGTGAAACTAGGGTTTCATGATTTAACCCTTGTTCTTTCATCGATATCATTCACATTCTAGCCTCTAGCAATTTCAAGAAACGATCGTAAGTTCCCAATCTCGAGCAATATCAATCAAGAAAGCATCGCAACGAATTGGGTTGTCGGTTCTTGAACTTGCTAGGGTTTACAAAACTCGTAGGATTCAAGAATCGATTTAAGATATGTTACATCATCATTCTATTGATCGTCTCGACTCCTCGACGAGCGGAGTATTACTCAAACATCACAACAAGAAATACAACTAGAAATTTAGATCAAATCATGATGCAAGAATTTAAAGAAAACAAGATAAAAGAATATCACCTTTTATTTATATCAACAATTTGATTACAGTCGCTCAAGAACTACAAGAGGAAGAACTAAATTGTCGATTTGGCGCCGCTTGGCTCCGTGAGTCGCGGATCGGCTTGGACCACTTGCTCTGTTGAAGATCGGCTTCGCTCATAAAAGGTTGCAAGGCTTCTTGCTTGATGGGGTACTCGGGATCTTGGCTTTTGATTGGAATTAGGGTTAGGGTTTCACACAAGTCTTCTCACTAGACTTGTGGAAGAAGATGAAGAAAGAGAGTGAATGGCTCTAGATTGGCTAAAGATTAAATTTTTTTTTTTAACCCTAGGTCCAGGCTTCTATTTATAGACTTCCCAAACCCTAGGTCTAGGTTTGAAATTACAATTCCCTCCAAAAGTTTGTTGAGGAGTTTCTAGAAAGAGTTTGTTAGGAGCTAGCTTAGGTTTTAAGCTAGGATTAATTAAGCTTAGAAACCCTAGTTTGCTGATCTGGCAAAAACCTCTGGAGTGTTCTGGAACTTGAAGTACATGAGCTGAATGTGGGCCCTGAATGAAGAATTTTGGTGCAAAGCTTTGGTGCTGACGTGGCAAGATGGCCGCGGAACCGCGGCCTAAGCCGGCTTGCGCCGCGGTTCCGCGGCCAAGTTGTGGCTTCATGGCTGGGTTCTTCTGTTGTGGTCTTAGGATGATATTTGTAGCTTTATCTGATGTGTTTGATCGGTACCGTATAAATTGTGGCCTTTCTCCTGGATTTTCCTGCACAGATCTCTAAACAAGTGTTGCGCAATATAGGGATGATGCGATGCCATGAAATGCGGTCAATTTCCATTATAGTGCCGGTTTTAGAGTCAAACATATGCAATCTGATATTTTATGAATAATTTGCTAATATGTGAAATATGAATACTGTACACTTCTAAATGAGTGCAAATGATAGGGAAATTGCCGTGTTAAAAATACAATATTTTCGACTAATCAAGTAACGCTGAGTTGCCGCGATCATTCTGGGGATATGCACTAGAATCAGCTGCATACCTTTTGAACCGAGTTTCAACTAAGACAGTGCCTACCACACCATATCAGATGTGGAGTGCGAAGAAACCCTATCTTAAGCACATTAAGACATGGGGATGTCCAGCTTTTGTCAAAAAGCAGCATGCGGACAAACTCGAGGCACGCTCAGTACAGTGCAAGTTTGTGGGATATCCAATGAACTCCAAAGGATATTTCTTCTATTGCGAAGAGGAACAAAAGGTTTTTGTTTCTCGTCATGCCTACTTCTTGGAAACTGAATTTTTGGAAAATCAGATAGGTGGGAGCGCAATAGAACTGGAAGAAATTCCAGAACCACGAGCTATTACTGAAAGCTTAGTAGAACTAGAGGGTTCGAAAGAACAGGACATTTCTGCGCCGCTCCGCAGGAGTAGTAGGCAGTCTCATCCGCTCGAGAGATACTACGGTTTTCTCATAGACGGGGATAGAGATGATTGTATCATTGATAATGATGAGCCGACTAGCTTCCAGCAGGCCATTCAGAGCGTTGACTCGGTAAAATGGCTGGATGCAATGCGGACCGAAATGGAGTCCATGTATACCAACAAAGTATGGACTTTGGACGTTGCTCCAAATGGTGTAAAACCCGTAGGATGCAAGTGGATCTTCAAGAGGAAGATTGGTGTAGATGGACAGGTTGAGACCTATATGGCTAGACTTGTTGCAAAGGTTTTCGACAAAGACCTGGATTGGACTATGACGAAACCTTTTCTTCAGTGGCTATGCTCAAATCCATTCAGATCCTTCTTGCTATGCTGCCTTCCACGATTATGATATTTGGCAAATGGACGTAATGACCGCTTTTCTAAATGGAAATTTAGAGGAGTGTATCTATATGGACCAGCCAGAGGGTTTCATTCAGAGTGGGAGCAGCGGGAAGGTGTGCAAGTTTCTTAAGTCCATTTATGGACTAAAGTAGGCATCGCGGATTTGGAACATCTGTTTTTATGAGACGGTCAAAATTTTTGGCTTTATTAAAAATCCAGAAGAACCATGCATCTATAGTAAAATTGTAGCACGAACTGTCGTGTTCCTCATTTTATACGTGGATGACATTCTCTTGATAGGAAATGACATTCCTATGCTACAATCTGTCAAAGGGTTCTTGTCACACAGGTTCTCCATGAAAGACCTGGGTGATGCCTCTTTCATTCTGGGGATCCGGATCCATCGTGATAGGTCCAAGAGGATATTAGGACTTTCACAGTCCAGGTACATCGACACTATACTGAAAAGATTAAGTATGGAAAATTCTGAGCGCGGTAATCTACCGGCTTGTCACGGGATCGCCCTCTCCAAAGAGATGTCTCCCAAGACTGATTTGGAAAGGGATCGCATGTCTATTATACCCTACGCTTCTGCGGTAGGCTCTATAATGTATGCGATATTGTGTACTAGACCAGATGTAGCTTATGCACCGAGTGTGGTAAGCCGGTATCAGTCAAACCCTGGGGAGAAGCACTGGATAGCGGTAAAGAACATTCTGAAGTACCTGAGAAGGACTAAGGACGTGTTTTTGGTTTACGGCGGAAAAGACCTCCAGATGGAGGTCTTTGCTGACTCCAGCTTCCAGAGTGACAAGGATGATTCCAAGTCCATGTCGGGTTATGTGTTTACCCTCAATGGAGAGGCGGTGTGTTGGAAGAGTTCCAAACAGGAAACCGTTGCTGACTCGACGATGGAAGCGGAATATATCGCTGCATCTGATGCCGTAAAAGAAGCAGTCTGGATGAGGAAGTTCTTGATAGAACTTCAGGTGGTTCCATCCATTGTTGATCTAATACCTCTATATTGTGACAACAACTGGGCTATAGCTTTAGCGAAGGAACCCAGGTCCCATCAGAAGTCCAGACACATCTTGAGGCTGTATCACCTGATTAGGGAGATCGTGGATCGCCGGGAGATCGAGGTTCGGAGGGTTACTAAAGAAGATAACACTGCAGATCCATTCACGAAGGCCATACCCCAGACTCAGTTCGAGGGGCTGATCGAGATGATAGGTCTTCGATACGCCAGTACATGGCCTTAGTGCAAGTGGGAGATTGTTAGTGTATATGCTCTAGAGGCCATTACTGTATCATACTAGTTTGTATATTACTTGATGGAAGCTTGGGATATTCACACTTGTGTAGACAATCTTGCTCGAAATGGCAGTATGCTACTTGGTTTGTTTCTACTTTAATGTGTGCATGTGTTTCTTTTAGCATATCACCTACACACATTAGTGGAGCCCTTAGGATCTTTGCTTGATTACCAGCGTTGTGATGGCAGTCACACTAGTGGAGCTGGGTAATCTACAAGAACATCCTTATACAGGTCCCTGGTCGTAGGATTATCGAGACGGGGCATCGATACTCCGGAGTAGACTAGCGTATGCGCTTCTCATCCCAGCAGGGGAGATGGCCTGTCCCACAGCCGTCAGTACGTCGTACTTGAGATAGAATGCGGGTGTTCTTTAGGTTACGAGGAAACTGGACATGACTCGTCGGGAACTGCTGGTTGGTACTATACCTATCGTCAGTTATCAGTTCCTAGGTGACATGAGTACAGCTTAGTCCGCTGATTTGACACTGTCACTTCGCCTCGAGTGTGTTCCCACTGTTCTTAGATTGCTACCCTACCACAGCTCAAATGAGTCGTGCAAACAGGTAGCAGTTGGGTGCAGTCCTAAAGCACTTGGAGGTGTTAGTGTATATGCCCTAGAGGCCATTACTGTATCAAACTAGTTTGTATATTACCTAATGGAAGCTTGGGATATTCACCTTGTATAGACAATCTTGCTCAATATAGTAGTATGCTACTTGGTTTGTTTCTGCTTTAATGTGTACATGTGTTTATTTTAGTATATCACCTATACACATTAGTGGAGCCCTTATGATCTTTGCTTGATTACCAGCATTGTGATGGCAGTCACACTCGTGGGGGCTGGGTAATCTATAAGCACATCCTTATGTAGGTCCCTAGTCGCAGGACTATCGAGACAGGGCATCGATACTCCGGAGTTGACTAGCCTATGCGCTTCTCGTCCCAGTATGGGAGACGGTCTGTCCCACAGCCGTCAGTACGTCGTACTTGAGATAGTATGCCGGTGCTCGTTAGGTTACGAGTACACTAGACAGGATTCGTCGGGAACTGTTGGTTGGTACTATACCTATCGTCAGTTATCAGTTCCCAGGTGACATGAGTACAGCTTAGTCCGCTGACTTGACACTGTCACTACGCCTCGAGTGTGTTTCTACTGTACTTTGATTACTACCCTACCACGGCTCAAAGGAGTCATGCAAACAGGTAGTTTTTGGGTGCAGTCCCGAAGCACTTGGAGGCAGTGACGGTTAAACAGGATTCGCCTCTCCCGGTATTGGGGGTTGACATCGCACTGTGTCTAGGAGAGCCATTACACGAGTAGTCCCTGGCCAGGGAAAGCGAGATATACTGGTAGGTTTCCAGTGTTATCTCAGGGTGTTCTGGGCTTCACTCCGACACGACTTGTACCGCTATTAGGGGACTGACGTTCACCGCCCCCTAGGCCCGCCATGCGATGTATCAGACGAACAGACCGGACTGTATGGAGATTGTCACATTCAGGCTCAGTAGGAGTTCAGATGGGTTTCACCTCGTCAGTCTTCTTGTCGGCATCTACCTGGGGACCGTTACGCACAGCTAGTACCGCTTGCGGTCTGTGGTTAAACCCACTGCCAGCGTAGTGTCGAGTCTTTAGAGTCCCACACAGAGAGCTATTCGCCTTTAGGCAAAAGAGTAGAGGTTGCATGGTTTTGCGACAGGACGCATGGTTTTGCGACAGGGTTCGATCACATCCGTGCACTTGTGCACGTTTGGTATCCGGACAGTTAACACTAGCGGGCTTTGGTTTAAGCCAGATCCTAGTGTACGTTTTGGGATTGGTTTTATCTCGTTTGTATTCGTGTTCCTCAGAACGCGGATGCGGGTGTGTCTGCACAGTTGACAGAGAGACAGAGGCAGAGGATTCTCATTGGGGTTGTTGACTGTTGACTATTGACTTTTGACTAAACCCTATAGAGAATAAGATATATGATTAACAATAATATTAATTAAGTATTATAGTGACATGGTTGTTGAGGGGTTGACTTTGTTGACTTGTTGACTTTGTGGACCGGTTGACTAGGTTCGACTCGTTGACCATCATTATGACAATGGCTATCATTCCATGGCAAACACTTTTGCTTGCTTGTTTATTTATACAAAATGAGTGCATGAAATGATATAGCCATTTTGACTTAAACCATCACACAATACTTGATTACTATTTTTGTTATGATGGCTTTGGATTATGAGAGGTAGGATGGCAAAAGTGTTACTCATTTCTCTCATTTCATTTCTCTGTCTTGCCATCACTTGCTCAAGCTCTCCCTCTTCCTCTTGCTCTCTCTAGCTCAAGGCAAACCATTCTCATGTATTGAGACTCATTTCCTTAGAGATAAAAAGACACCAAAATAATCCTCTACTCAGTCTAGTTCACAAGGCCTAGCAAGCCAAGTGTTCTAGTTTCTTCAAAGTTCGAAGAAGAAGCCAAAGGTAGAAGCTTTCAGGTGGATCCATCTTCGGCGCAAGGAGACGACGAGGTGAGGCCGATCCATACACCGGAAAGAGTGGAAGACGAAGGAGTTCAAGAAAGGTAAAGCCCGCTAACCGAGTAGGTAAAACTCTAGTTAGGTTATTAGTTAGTTTTTTAACAAAGATCCGTATTTTGAGTCCATGTTACCACCCTCATGAAAATCGTTTTTCACCACTTCCGAAACCCCGTAAGTACCGGGAGAGGTAGCATGGACTTACAGTGGTATCAAAGCTAGGTTAAACAATATCTAACATGTTAGCAAAGTAAGTAGAAGTTCGATCGGCGAAAAAGTCGCGAAACGAACCCGGAAAATTAAGTTTCTGCCGAATTTTTTTTTCTGTCCAAAAAATAATAAATCATACATGAAAAATCGGCTCAGGATTTTGTTAGAACGCAGAAGAAATTTCGTCCATTGAATCGGTCAAAGCGCCGCGGAAACGCGGCGAGAGCATGTTCCCGCCGCGGTTCCGCGGCCGAGTTGACTCGGTCTTGGAAACAGTTTCCTGCAGTGTTTTTTTGGGTTTGTTTTGGGATTTTTAAAATATGTTTTTTCTGCCTAGATTTTCCAGAAAGAAAAATTTGTGTTTGGGGCCTAAAAATCCGTATTTTGATCGAACTTCTAAAGACTTAAGCTGACGGGTATATATCTGAGATGTGATATTTGTATTGAACGTCTGCTAATCGCTATATGTCGATTAGTGGGGGTTATACAAATCTGTGATCTGTAATGTTGCTGCTATGTGTATATGAATTCATTGGATTGTCGTGGATGAATAGCCGGGGGTTGTGAGATGAGAGTTTTCTTTTCTTTCAATTCATGTAATATGTAAATTGATGTAATATTATTTTTGGCCGCACAACCGGGTCGGGGTTATAGCCGTCATTGTATAATTTCTTTTCATTGTTTTTGCTCCTAGGATAGACCCAAGGTGGGGTGCACAAACTACCGGGTATCTCGAAGTGCCGAGTGGCCTACTCACATCGTTGAAGGAGGTTGCTCCACTTCGGATATTTAGCGGGTAGTTTGCCGCACCCGTAGGGGTCTAGGGTGGGGTATTCGCTATTCATCGCGACCGTGTAATCCGCTTTTCGTTACAGGCTCGTACGAATTGCGAATTCCTAGTATATCCAATGTGTTCATCTGTGATCTGAAATGGCTATCATTGCAATATATCTATATATGATATTATTTAGGCGTTGCTTATGTTTTGCAGCCGCGCTAGCCCAGCCCCCGCTCTGTCGTTAGTTAAGTAACCTAACGGGTAGTGACGGGGCCACGTGGCGAATGCGAATGGCATAAGCGTACGTCATATTTTGGTTGTTTTCTGCAATGGTAGGATTAAATGATGGGACCCATTAAAAGAACTAATGCAAGAAAAATAAACCAAGTAAAAGTCGTTGGAACACTTTCAAAACCACTCGGTTTCTTTTCAAAATAACTTTTAAACGCGGAGCTTAAGCCACTCCTTTTAAAAGCTATCTCGTTCCATCGATTATATCAAGTTCACTACGTTCACGGTTACGCCAAAACCATTCGTAGCCCTCCGTCGTTTTACATGGATGGTCAATAATATTCAAGCTATGTTTGTTGGCCAAAGTCAAGGCATAGTGATTGGTAGCTATTGGGTATTCATGTGCAGCATAGATAGATGTGTTGGTTTGGGGCAGTCGTTCTACTTTGTTGGCCAAAGTCAAGGGTATGTGCGGGTGGGCTCAAATTAACCTGGAGAATGACGGGTAGAACTTAACATGCGACTTATGATTTGTTGGCCAAAGTCAAGGTCATAAGAGCATGGGGTAAAAATCCACTGTAGGGTTGCTAGGCACGCTCACAAGGTTCTACGAGGCATCAACCATGCCCGATTTAAAAATTAGCCGTGCCGAACAACCCGAAGCCGGATCTTTAAACTAGAGTTTAGGCGAAAACAAGTATGTTAAACATATTAACACTAAGTGAGAGGGATTACAACCTTTGTAGATCCAGTTCTTCACTTCATAAGCTCCGTGTTGAATTCCCTTCGCTGCGATCATCATGCTCCGGACTCTCGAGAGGCTCCACGTAGAGAAAGGTGCAGTCTTGCTTCCGATCTTCGATACAAAGATGATCTACCTTGAAGTTTCATTAACACAAGCTAACACTCACTTAAATTGAGTGAACACTTTCATCTAAAGGGCAAGGGAAGATGAGGATGATGAAATAGGATTTTTGCTCTCTTTATTTATCTTTTTCTCACATTTATTCATCACTTTGAAAAAAGCTAGTAAGCTTTTTCCATGAAGAAAGAAGAAGGAAGAAGGTGAAGAATAATGATGGAATTCCTTTTGTGATGAATAGTAATCAAGAATATATGATTGATTATCAAACCATGGTCAAGGATGAAAGGCTAAACCTATGTAGAGAATAAACTAGAGTTAGGGTTTGGTTAGGTCAAAGCATGAGTCATAACAAAATATCTTTATCATGACAAAATAGAATCCTTCTAGAATGAACAAGAAGGAGCTAACCCTAATCAAACCCTAATCCCATTTTATCATCCTTAAACATGTTTTATAATAAATCATATCATGTCACAATAATATATATCACATATATATTATATATTTGCAACAAAAGAAAATAATACAATTAACATATATCGCATATATATCAATGTATTAATCCGGTGAGAAAAAGAATCTTTTAGTGAGCTAATATTAGTTAATGTAATTTAATATATCATATATATTATTATACATTAAATTATCGAATCAACACTTGATTCAACAATCCGGCTATATCGCATATAACCGACTAATATTTATCCGCACCGATTCATCGAATCAACACTTGATCCTGATGACGCGGCTGATATCAAATATGGCGAGAATAGAATACGGTATCTCATATCGTATTATCCTCGGTCCCGCACATATCACATACGTGCCCCTACTCCATTTTGCCTGAGCCAAGAAACCTTTGTGTAGGACTCTAAAGAATCGTCAATACGCCGGCAGTAGGTGATGATCATATCAAACACCCACAAGCTGCAAGCGGTCAGCTAAACGTAACAGCTACGCAGGTATTGAGCGCTCAGAAGATCAACAAGCAAGCCTGTACATTTTCCTGTGAATCCAAACAGTAACACTCCCGTACAGTCTGGTCTCGTCGTCTGATATGTCGCATATCTCGCCTAGGGGTGGTAAACGTCAGACCCCAGTAGCTCGATAAGTCGTGTCGATATGAGGTCTATAACAGTTCGAGAAACTACTGATAACACTTACCAGTAAATCTCAGTAACCCTGGCCAGGGATTTCCGGTTATAGCCAATCGAACATAGCACAACATCAACTCCCTATACTGGGAGAGACGAATCCCCTCCTATCGCTCATTGCCTCCATGTGATTCGGGACTGTACCCAAAAGCCACCTTTTTGCACGCCCTCTTGGATATGGTATGATGGAAATCAAAGCACAGTGGGAATCACACAAGACTCTTTGACAATCTCGGGTCAACAGACTACTCTGTACCAGTGTCACCGGAGAACTGCCATCTGACATGAGGTATAAAACCATCTGGGAGTTCTCGGCGAGTCCATCCAGTGTACCCAGTCTCCACTGAGCACCCACACCATCCTTGATGTCAAACACCGATGGATATGGGATCATCCATCGCCTATCATATGGGTCAAGATGCGTATACGCTTGTCTACTCTGGTGTATCGATGCCCTGTCTAGATACACTCTCGACTAGGAACAGTTATAGGATGTACTCGTCGACTACCGTGGCCCCACTAGTATGATCTCATCATAGTCCCAGTAGTCGAGTACATATCCTAAGGGCTTTATCAACATGTAACATAGAGACAATCAGAGTACATGTTAAGATAAAGTACAACCAGATAGCATACTATCATGTCGAGAAAGAAAGTCCTCCCTATATATGTCCAAGCATCCATTACAATATACATCGTATGTACAGTAATGGCCTCTAGGGCATACATATAACTAACAATCTCCCACTTGCACTAGGGCCATCTGTTGTTGTATCGCATACCCAACAATTAGCTACGGTTGAAGTATCTCATACTCAACCATCCTATAAAAGTCTCTACTGGGAAAAAGGCCTTTGTGAGTGGATCCGTGCTGTTGTCCTCTGTGTCTACTCTCCTAACCTCAATCTCCCTAGAGATCAACCATCTCCATGATCAGGTGATACTGCCTAAGAATTATATCTGGATTTCTGATGGGACGGTAGTTCCTTGGCATAAGCCACAACTCCATTGTCACACAATGGTAGGAACGAAGTTCATCTCATGAACTTATATATATCCAGACTGCCTCTTTGGTCGCATCCTTGGTAACGATGTATCTTGCCTTTAATCGTCTAGTATGTCACGGTATCTAGCTTGGAACTCTTCCAACATACCGTCCCTCCACTGAGGGTAAAGACAATGCCTGTGACTGACATTCAGTCGTCCTTATCACCCTGGAACCATTCCAGCGATTCTCCCCAGGATCGATTGATACCATCTCACTACAACTAATGAGTATCCTAACATCCAATTAGATCTATCTCATAGATCCAAAACCCAGGATTTAGGAGGTATCACTTTGATCCTATATGGAGAATCCTTGTGATAAGCGGAGATTGACCGAGAGTAGCATAAGAAACTCCTTCCCTATCAAGAGTATGTCATCCACGTACTCTACGAGGATCACCACCATACTCTCTACTACCCTTTTGCGTATACAAGGTTCATCTACCATTTTGATGAAGTCAAACTCTTTGACTACCACATCAAAAAAGACGTTCCAACTTCGCGATGCCTGCTTTATCCTATAAAGCATCTTGCTCAAGTTTCCACTGCTCCCACTGTCTACGAAGCCCTCTGGATGTGTACTTATAGACGCTATCTTCTAAAACATCATTTAGAAAAGCAGTCATGACACCCAACCACCAGATATCGTAGTCATGGTATGTAGCCGTGGCAAGTAGGATCTGGATGGACTTAAGCATTGCTTTGAAAGTCTCAACTTTTCCATGTACACCAAGTAATCTTCTCAAGATATACTCGCTCCTGATGGGGATTTAACCCTTCAGATAAAGCAACCAAATCCATACTTTGTTGGTGTATAAGGATTCCATCTCAGATCGATAAGCATCCAGGCATTCTTACAGAGTCCCTCTCCTGATGGCCAGCTCGAAACTAGTTGGGTCATCATCTCATGATGTAATCCTCGCTCCCACTGTCATAGAGAAACCGAAGTATCTCTCAGGTGGGTGAGGAACCCTACTAGATCGGCGGAGAGGCTGAGGTTCGTTGGAAACTATTGAATCCTTTGGTTCTACTAAATCATCAGCTGCAGTTTGTATAGCTGGAACCTTTCCAGTTCTACATAACAGACCTTGCCTCGAGCTTGTCCGTATTTTGCTTTTAGACATAGGCCGGACAACCCCAAATCTTAACCAACTTAAGATATGGGCTCTTCCCTTTCCATATCACATATGAAGTGGTAGGCAACTGATTTGATTTGAACCCTATTCAATAGGTATGCAGCTTCTCAAGTGCATAACTTCCAAAAAAAATAGGAAACTCAGTAGTACTCATCATAGAGCACACCATATCAAATAGGGTGCTATTGCTCCGCCCCGATATATCATCGTGCTATGGTGTATACGGAGGAGTAATGCCGAGAGAGATTCTCATTCTCCTTTAGAATAATCCAGGAATTCCATGCTCAAGTATTCTCCTCCTTGATCTCATCCAAGGACATAATACTAATACCCGTATTTTGGTTCTCTACTTCTAACTTATATTCTGTGAATATCTCAAAAGGTTCGGACTTGTGTTTCAACAGGAACATATGTCTGAATCTTGAGAGATTATCAGAGAATAGAATGAAGTACAAAGAACCGGTCCTGGCATATGTAGACATGGGATTTTCATACATCAGCATGTATCAATCCCAAGAGTTCACTAACACTTTCTCTGTTTCCAATAAACAGAGCTATGGTCATCTTATCTTTGTGACATGACCGGCAAGTTTCACAAGATGTAAATTCAAACAGATTTAAATATGCATCTAAATGTAACTTAGCTAGTCGGGTCGCATTGGTATGACCTAGTCTACAATGCCTCAAGAAGGATTCGTTCATTTCTGAACTCTTCCTCTCGTGTGTGTTCTGTATACTAAGAACTGTAGTTTGATTTAGAACGGCAATGCTTTTAGATAACGTGCCTGAACCGATCAACTCTTGATATAGGAAATGTTCAAAACATTATCCAACAATACAAAATTATATCACTTCTTTACTAATAAAGAAACTGATATGATGTTGTCTATCAGGTTCGGTATCTAATAACATTCGTTCAGAATCAATGTATTCTGGTAATACAGGGTGATAGTGACCAACAGACTTGGCTGCAACACTTGCACCGTTTTCTGTCTCATGAAACTTATCACCCATTCTCAGTTCTCTACCTATATGTAGCCCATGTAACAGATTACATATGCGGGATCCTGATCAGGTATCTCATACCCAGGATGTAAAGGATACTGAGAAACAGTTCTCTGTAATGAACAGACCCAAAGATGATGCATTAACATGCACTTTCTTCGTTTGGGCGGCACGGGAAAACTGGTATTCCCCAATTTCCTGCTCTGTCTTATAACAATTATAAATTGGAGCGGGACCAACGTTCCCCAGCTCAGTATAACAAGCGGGTTCGGTCAATATATCTGTATTATTATCTTGATTAAAGCGTGATATGGTCGCTACATGGAGAGAGAGAGAAGAAAACACTCAGCGTATGCTCTTGCAAGATTAGATTGGTTATCTAATATATCTAATCAGGATGTCTCCCACTGTTTTAATCAAATCTTCCTTCAAACCCTAAAAGGAAAGACTAGCCGGGATTAATTACACGCTACAAGTTCGCCAATCTTTCAGCCAAGCCAGTGTCGGTACTTTGAGGGAGGTGCCCCGTGCTTTCGCACGAACCAAATTAAAGTAAACCTCGTTTTCCCAGGGGCGTAACCCCGTTAACACCTTTCTAGACACCTACTTGATCGGCTAATTGTAATGTGTAAAACTCTCCCAGGAGTAACTCTTACTCGCAGCAGGTATCGGGATCCAACTATCTTATAGAAGGTATGCAATCTCATTGCAAATTTCAACACTTGAAATTCCCAATAATATTTTACCCCTAGTGACTTATGACTTTAACTATGGTCAACAAATCATAAGCACTAGTCAAGTTCTACCCGTCATTTCTTGATTAATTAGACCCACCCACATGACCCTTAACTAAGGTCAACAAAGACATATGACTGTCCTAACTAATTGCATCATATGCTGTATAGGAAGACATCACTTAGCTACCGTACACTGTGCCTTAACTATGGTCAACAAACACAGCATGAATACTAAGTACTCTACTTCCTAAAATGACGGAGGGTTACGACAGGTTTTTAAGAAAACCTTTTGCGTAATGAACTTGATATCGTCGTAGAATCGAGTGATTTTAAATGGAGTGTTTTGAGGCTTTACTAGTTTTGCTAAAGGGGTCACTCCCGGTGAAGGGATCGTCGGCCCTTTCCTCATCGAATAAGGTGCAGGATATATCATATATACCACTATGCAAAGCAAGAACTATAGAAGCAATCAAAAGACAAACCGAGTTTGTAGCATCTGCAAGTTATTGCTAAAGGTGTCACTCCCGGTGAAGGGATCTCGGTCCTTTCCTTATCGAATAAGGTACAGGATGTTCTATAAGGAACACCGCGATGCAAAGCAAGAACTAGAGCTACCAGTTTTTAAACAAGTTTCTACAACATCTTTAGGTTTCTTTTAGTTCATTAATCTTATTAATGAAGTCCCATTTTATTATGCTTCACAAGCATCTCTTTTGAAACGAAATCTGCAATATAACATATGTTTCATATATATAATATAAACATTCATCTCAGGCAGTAATATGATCTCAACACAGAACATTGCAGCAGAAGTACATATATGAAATATTAGATATACTAGGACGTCCGTGTTTTAATACGAGCCTGTATAAAACACGGATTCCACGGTCGCGATGGATAGCCAAACCCACATCCCTAGACCCCTACGAGAGCGGCAAGCAACACTGCCAATTCTAGTGTTAGGAGACCCGGTCTCGACTCCTCGAGATGGTCTCCCACTGGACCCTAGAACCCGGTTACTTGTGCTCCCCGCCTTGGGTCTACCTAATGCGGAAAAGTAAATAATATACAACGGTGACATCTTCCGCAACCTGGAAGTGCCCCAATAAAAGAATATTACATACAAATGAATTTTACATGAATGAAAAAGAAAAACTCTCATCTCACATAAAAAAAACCCCGGCTAATCAAAACGCGACGATCCAATATAACATATCACAGCAACACATAATATCTTATATCATCAACGTAAGCAAGTATGCGTATCCCGATTGTTTTTGATGTATAGCAACGAAGCCAGCGATACACCACATACTACGCTTACGGTCACAGAAAAGAAAGTCTAAAACTACAACAGTTGGAATCCGCAACCTCCTTAGACATCGCATGCCTAACCAAATGAATTCCTTAGACATCGCATGCCTAACAATTATAAACCCCGCATTTTAGTCTCATTTATCGAAAACTCTTTTCAATATCAAGTCGGACAATTCAACAAGATTCCCGACAATCTTATCGAATGCTCGTCGCAAACTTTAGTAGACGGAGGCACCCCCAATGCCGTCGACGAAATGCACTAAGGCAGAACACCGCTGCCACGAGCATCCGAACGGATGCTTTTGGCGACGGGGTTCTCCTACAGTCACTTGGTCAGGGCTATGGGGTGTGGCTGTCTATTAAGTTTACCCGGCGAGTATCCGTGTACACTACGTGATTGCAACAGACTTTTGATCGCATCAAAATTCCGTGGCAACCGATCATCTGAGACTAAACTGCTATGTTTATAATATTCAAATTAGTTATCTCATAACTTCTTGTGGATTCCAAATATTGTATCACATTCCTGATAAATAGACAATGTTAAACTGTCCGATCGAATAATCAAACACCCAAGATTTCCCCAATATATCTCAACACTTGAAATCAGTTTAAAAACATCTATCACATGCCACAGTACCAATGGTCCAGCCGTAGCAGGGTCAAGCTAACGCCTCACATGTGGAACGCCGTACTGCCGCAAACCCTAAGGTTCAAATGGCAGTTCAAGACGGTCACATAATCGAGTTAAGGTTTGTTGTCTTCTAGAGGGTCACCGCTTTACTTGCACGACTTAGAACGTTCTTAAACTCGAGAAAAAATCCAACTTATGAAAAAAATTCCGACAGGGGAAAAAGTGAGTTATTGATATCCGTTCGAACTTTTTAACAGTTTCTAAAAATTATCCGGACAAACTAAAAAAAGTTAAAATATCCGATTGAATCAACGAGTCCCCAATACAACCCAGAAAACTCAACTCTTGAGTAAGAATTAAAAACTCTCAGAAGAATCAGGAAGTACCAACGGTTGTTACTGTGCAAACCCTATCCCTCAATCATCACTTCTTTCCGCGGAACCACCGCCACTTCCAGGGTTTGGCCGCGGTTCCGCGGCGCTTTGGTTGATTTAGGGGGTCGGGTTTCACAGTAATTCCTAAAATACCCTGCTGAATTTTTTTAGTATTTTTAATATGAAAAAAATCACATTTTTGAAAAATTTCCAGAGAAGGGGTTTTATCGGGTTTTCCGTGTTCGATCGGACTTTAAACTTCGTCTAGACTTCGCCTAAAGCTCTAGCTTGGCTCTGATACCACTATAGGGTTGCTAGACACGCTCACAAGGTTCTACGAGGCATCAGCCATGCCCGATTTAAAAATTAGCCGTGCCGAACAACCCGAAGCCGGATCTTTAAACTAGAGTTTAGGCGAAAACAAGTATGTTAAACACATTAACACTAAGTGAGAGGGATTACAACCTTTGTAGATCCGGTCCTTCACTTCATAAGCTCCGTGTTGAAGTCCTTTCACTGCGATCATCATGCTCCGGACTCTCGAGAGGCTCCACGAAGAGAAAGGTGCAGTCTTGCTTCCGATCTTCGATACAAAGATGAACTACCTTGAAGTTTCATTAACACAAGCTAACACTCACTTAAATTGAGTGAACACTCTCATCTAAAGGGCAAGGGAAGATGAGGATGATGAAGTAGGATTTTTGCTTTCTTTATTTATCTTTTTCTCACATTTATTCATCACTTTGAAAAAAGCTAGTAAGCTTTTTCCATGAAGAAAGAAGAAGGAAGAAGATGATGAATAATGATGGAATTCCTTTTGTGATGAATAGTAATCAAGAATATATGATTGATTATCAAACCATAGTCAAGGATGAGAGGCTAAACCTATGTAGAGAATAAACTAGAGTTAGGGTTTGGTTAGGTCAAAGCATGAGTCATAACAAAATATCTTTATCATGTCAAAATAGAATCCTTCTAGAATGAACAAGAAGGGGCTAACCCTAATGAAACCTTAATCCCATTTTATCATCCATAAACATGTTTTATAATAAATCATATCATGTCACAATAATATATATCACATATATATTATATATTTGCAACAAAAGAAAATAATACAATTAACATATATCTTATATATATCAATGTATTAATCCGGTGAGAAAAAGAATCTTTTAGCGAGCTAATATTATTTAATGTAATTTAATATATCATATATATTATTATACATTAAATTATCGAATCGACACTTGATCCGACAATCCGGCAATATCGCATATAACCGACTAATATTTATCCGCACCGATTCATCGAATCAACACTTGATCCTGATGACGCGACTGATATCAAATATCGCGAGAATAGAATACGGTATCTCATATCGTATTATCCTCGGTCCCGCACATATCATATAAGTGCCCCTACTCCGTTTTGCCTGAGCCAAGAAACCTCTGTGTAGGACTCCTAAGAATCGTCAATATGCCGACAGTAGGTGATGATCATATCAAACACCCACAAGCTGCAAGCGGTCAGCTAAACGTAACAGCTACCCAGGTATTGAGCGCTCAGAAGATCAACAAGCAAGCCTGTACATTCTCCTGTGAATCCAAATAGTAACACTCCTGTACAGTCCGGTCTCGTCGTCTGATATGTCGCATATCTCGCCTAGGGGTGGTAAACGTCAGACCCCAGTAGCTCGATAAGTCGTGTCGATATGAGGTCTATAACAGTTCGAGAAACTAGTGATAACACTTACCAGTAAATCTCAGCAACCCTGGCCAGGGATTTCCGGTTATAGCCAATCGAACACAGCACAACATCAACTCCCTATACCGGGAGAGACGAATCCTCTCCTATCGCTCATTGCCTCCATGTGATTCGGGACTGTACCCAAAAGCCACCTTTTTGCACGCCCTCTTGGACGTGGGATGATGGAAATAAAAGTACAGAGGGAATCACACAAGACTCTATGACGATCTAGGGTCAACAGACTACTCTGTACCAGTGTCACCAAAGAACTGCCATCTGACGTGAGGTATAATACTATCTGGGAGTTCTCGGCGAGTCCGTCCAGTGTACCCAGTCTCCACTGAGCACCCGCACACCATCCTTGATGTCAAACACCGTTGGATATGGGATCATCCATCACCCATCATATGGGTCAAGATGAGTATACGCTAGTCTACTCTGGTTTATCGATGCCCTGTCTCGATACACCCTCGATTAGGAACAGTTATAGGATGTACTCGTGGACTACCGTGGCCCCACTTGTATGATCTTATCATAGTCCCAGTAGACGAGTACATATCCTATGGGCTTTATCAACATGTAACATAGAGACAATTAGAGTACATGTTAAGATAAAGTACAACCAGTGTAACGTGTTAAAAATGATTAAATAAATAATTAAATGAATAAAAGTGTTTAAGTGAATTTTAGGATTTTCGGTAAAGTAAAATGTATTTTTCGTAAAACCAAACCGTGATTGTTTTTCATTATAATTTTTAAAATATCTATTTTAATTATGAAATTACTAGTAAATGGTGTTTATTTAGCCACTTATAAATTTTTAGTTTAATAAAATATTTTTCCTAAATTAATTATTTTAAATATTAACATAAGCTTTATTTTTACACTAAATTAGTGTAAATTACAAATTTAAATGGTTTTAATTTGTAAAAATGAACCATGGCATAATAGAAATTAGTGTGTATCATGCAAAATTTATTTGCAAATTTTTCCTATTTTCTAGAGCTTTCTTGAGTTCCTATAGTAAATAAATAAATAAATAATTAAATAAAGCATGAAAAGACTTTTATTGATGTTTCTTCTCTTGAAACTTCCACAAACTTTTCCCACTCTCTTCTTTCTCTCCCTCACCTCTCTAGGGCCGGCCACAAACCCCCTATGGCTGCCCCCCCCCCCCCCCCATTTTCCACATCATTTTTATTCAAAATTCATCAAAAACACATCAAAAATTCAATTAAAATTCCACAAAATCCTATTTATTCCATACTCTTTATTCCTTGCTCATTTTTATATGAAATTTGGAGATGGAAGGCATGCATTTTGGAGGCTCATTTATTGTTTGGATTTCATATTTTGGGAGGTATAATTTCTTTCTTTTGATTTATTGTTTTAGATGTTCATTTAAGCTTAATTAGATTTAATGAATTAATTCTATGTTTTTTTTTAAAATTCAAGTTAGTGTTTGTAAATTCAAGTTATGATTTTTGTTAATTATTTAGGCTTATAATAGTTAGTTTAACACTTTTAGAATTGAAAAATATTGCATGGTTGTTGAATTGTAAAATTTTCATTTAAAATTGTTTTAAATTAGGAATTTAGTTAACTAGGTTTTTGCAAAATGTGTTTGTGGTTAATATAAAATTCTAATTTGGGTTGTTATCAATGGATTATAGTTTTAGTGGAAATGTTAGCATGTTAATGGAAAGAAAAACTTAGTTTGATTGCTAGTTTCAATGGATAATTGATAAATTGTGATAAAAAATTGCTAATTTTGTCAACTAGATTTTAGAAATTCCTATATAAATGAGATTAAAATTATAATTATGGTTTCATTATATCATTATCATCATAAATTGTGGTTTAAGTCATTAATTTATGCAAAATCATGTTTTGAGGTGGAATTGTGGAATTTTGCATGGAAAATGTTGAAAATTTTTAAAGGGTGCAAACTAGAAATTTCAAATTACTACAAATATGTGTAATAAAAATATAGTAATAGTTTGTATAGTCTAGTTATGCTATTTAATGAGTTTTATGACCTTTGGTTTCATTTAAATGCCAAGTTTTGATGAAAAACGGTAAATTGGCATTTTCGGGTTTTTCGAAAACGGACGATTTGATCGATTTTAGTGTTTCGATGAATTTGATCATGTTTTACAATATAAGAAATGTGTTTTAAAACTACGAGTTATCTGTTGATGCTTATCTCGATCCATCGGAGTTTGTACGCCGATATCGAGCGATATTTGGTTCTTTTGCGTGGACGGGACATAGGTTTTAACCTATGCTGGTTCCTTGCATCGTTTTGACTTTTGTATGTGATTCAGTTTACGATACTATTTATATGTTTGCGTTTAGGTACCCTCATGTGGACTGCGGGCGATGAAGAGGAGGATGGCAACACCGTCTTCGGCAGACATGGACCAGGTGAGTAGATGTATATCTACGGGGGGAAGTCGGGTGGATGGCGTTTAGCACCCCCGCAACGTAGAATAGGAATAGTATTTATTGTCATTAGGAAACCAGATGTGACCCTATATTCTTAATGAGTAGGACCCTAGTAATGACCCTAGGCTGGATTAGACTTATTTAGAAAGACATATCAGAAGATGAATACCTTGGAAGAGGTTCGTAGGTTTCAGGTAGAAACATACACACTCACACACTGAAACACGACATGGTGTATACGTGCATGTGTATATATATATATAGGACGAGGTATAGGTATATATATATATATATATATACAATACGTATATGGGATACATTGATGTGATATGATATCCGAGATATGATGAAACAATGTAACTGGGCTTGATGCCGTAATTCTAGGCTATACAGTCGTATTAAAGTGTTAGCGGATCATTAGAGAATGAGATAATGAACATGAATATATAAATTATGAAGAGTGGTGGTGATATTGATGTACATGGGACGCTAGAATAGTACCCGGACTGTAACTGGTGACTGATCACGATATGATATATGTATAACTTGATTACGACATTATATTGGTGTGACCTGATGCCGATATCATATAAGTATGACTTAATCACAATATGACACATGTGACATGATATTCTGAGGATAAAATAATGATGCTTATCATGATGGCAATGATATATGATTGATGTATGCGATCACAGTTTAGCACCTTGATCATGGGATGTGTTGATGATGACATTATACGAATGAGGAGACACCTAGGAGATACTTGACCGTACCCCGATATCGGGATGTCGTACGATGGATTTTACCGTACGAGGCTTAGATTTGATGATTGATCCGCACTCTTGATTCGAGGAAGTCGTACTACATACGTGACGCTATTGAGGCGGGATCGCCGACTATTAGAGATATTGATTCAGACCTTAGGTAGACTCTAGTTTCTTACTGACTAGTCTATTAGGTTTAGTTCCTTAGGATGTTAGATGGACACTGGTTTTGGTTCGACTCACATAATGGTAGTTGTACTCGTATCTCGCAGAGGAGTGGATAATGCACATCTGTATTTACATTCATACTGTAATTATCATGGTGCATGTTCTTACATATGTTGCTATAATCAGTATAAACCTTACCTGTTAGGACACCCGCACCATTACCGATGATGCGCATATTCCACGCACACTTATTTGCCGGCTCACAGACATCATCATCGGTAATTGCTATATCACGTACACTTTAGATCATATTATCTTTTACTGATAAAATCAGTTAACAACTAAACCGATATAATATTGTGATTACTCTCTGATGTTAGTATAAGACATGATATTTATTACTTAGACATTCATGCATTCATATCTTCATGTTATCGCACAGTAGTATGGGCATATGCCGACACTTATCATATACTTACTCATGATTTTGAGATTTGGATTTCTATGAGATTTCTGGATTTTTGGGGAAAACCGCAAAAATATATAAAATCTTCTCTCTCTCTCCTCTTCTCTTTTTAAAATAAGATGCGGTTTTCTCGTGATGTATGTGTCGTCCACTATGAGTATTTCATGTTTTCTGTTGGATTTCGAGACCCGATTCGAGGAGTGGATGAACCATCTCGGGTACATGGTGGGCCCGGTATGGTACCCCGGGGCAAGAAGATCGAGTTGTAGACGATGAGCCTGGCAGGGGAAGGCTACCTACCGGTGATGTCTGGCGCGGCGGATATCCGGAGGATACCGACCGTTGTCGTGAGATTTGATGATATGGGCCGATCCGGACTGACGGAGCCCGAGGTATTGAGACTATGAGACTTGAGATTACATGTGTTGTGTCGATGCTTGACACGGATTTCCATGAATTTCATTGTTGAGATTTCAGATGCTTATACACACTTTACTATGATAACAGCTAAAGAGTTCTTATACATATATATCTGGATTTCAGGATTTGTCACTTTACATTCATGGTGCATGCATTTCATTTCATATGACATAGTATTATATGAGGCACTGACACGAACACGGAGTATCTGCACTTACACGTAGTATTACCCTGCTATTACTAGATGTTTGGGATATAGTAGTGTATTATTATGACCTAGGATAGCGTCGTACATTCGATTTCTTTTCGTAGATGTCTTCTACTCATGAGTTGGCAACTCACCGCGTTGTGCCAAATTTTATTACAGGTTCGATGTACAGGTTTCCCTGGCAGCTTGCTGGCACATCTATTCTTTCAGGGTGATTTGCACGGTAGGTTGGTTCACTTGTATCCGAACCACCATTGTACTTTTATTCTTTCATTTGTATCTAGTAATCTCCATCAACCATATTTGTATTACTTGATAAGTTTATTGGACCAGTCTTTTATTTCGACCATAGAGTCGAGCGTGTATTATTCTGATCTGGTGGTTTTGTTTTCTTTTGAGTTTTGAGCCTCGCCCTTTGGCGTTGTATATTATTGTGCCTGTTGTGGTTGATTCCTCCTATTGGCGTTGATGCTAGCTCCCGTTTGGGGATGCTTTTTATTGTTTATGTATATTATACTTGTTGTACCCGTTTGGGGGCCAGTTTTTACAGAGGAGACTCTGCCAAAATTTTTGGTAAAATTTGCTGATGTTTTTATACTTGTTTTCTTTTCTTTTCTTCTTTTTCTTCTTTTATGGTTTAGATTTCTGGGCTTCGGCTTACTTAGGTCACGTGCCGCCTCTAGACGCTTCGTAATCTAAGTGCCGGTCACGTTCCGTACTTTCGGGTCATGACAACCAGATAGCATACTATCATGTCGAGCAAGAAAGTCCTCCCTATATATGTCCAAGCATCCATTACAATATACATCGTATGTACAGTAATGGCCTCTAGGGTATACATATAACTAACATCCTCATCGGGAGTTTCAAAAGAACTAAAACTTGCTAGCGCTGCATACCATTTGGAGTGTGATGATTCTGGTAGGATTCCTTTAGTTTTGTCACGCAATGATATTTGGATCCCGATCCTACTGTGAGTATATGCTACTCCTCGGGAAATTTCTCACTTAACGATCAATGCTATAAACCAAGTAGGTGACTAGAAAGGTGTTAGCGGGGCTACGCCCATAGGGAAAAGAGGTTATTTAATTAAGGAACTTCGCGAAAGCGTTGGAAAACCTCCCTCGAAGTACCGACACCAGCCTGGCCGAACGGTTAAGCAAGTATTGTACGGTGAGATTGATCCTGACTAATTCTTCCTTTTTGGTTTGAAGAGGGATTCGAGAGACGGTGGGAGCCATCCTGTTTAGACAAAATAAAAACCACTCTAAACTTGCAAGAGCATCATGCTAAAGTGTTTCTTCTCTCTCTCCTAATTGCAGCGAACAAACATCATGACCGGACTTAAGTTACTACCAGATAAAAACATACTGACAGGGCCAAACTACAAAGATTGGCTCAGGAATGTCAAAATGGCAATCACTTATGACAAGTTGGGGTATCTTCTTACCACCAAAGCTCCACCTGTCCCAGGTCCCAAAACCAGCGTCGCGGATAGGGAAATCCGTAAGACCTGGGAAATCGATTGCGCGAAGGCCAAGTGCTTCGTGCTTGCCTCTATGGACAACGAACATCAGAGGAGGCACGAGAATATGGACCTCGAATCCATATTTCTCCATACAAAAGAACTGTATGGAGAGCAATCTTGTATCGCAAGACACGAAGTGTCGAAGAAGCTATTTTTGGCAAAGTTGGCCGTCGGATTAACGGTAGCGGAACACGTGCTTAAGATGATTGGCTTCATAGAGGAGCTCGCGGACCTTTGGACCACGTTGGAGAATGAGCTCTATACGGACTTGATTCTTCAGTCCCTTCCTTCCACTTACGCCCAGTTCATCCTGAATTTCAACTTGTAAGAAAAGGAAGTTGAACTTTCAGAGCTCCTCAACATGCTGAGGAGTGCAGAGGGCACCATACAGAAAAGTAGGGAAACATCCACTTTGTTTGTAGGTGGATCTTCCTCTTCTAGGTCCAAGGCGAAAACCATGGAAAAGAAGAAGAAAACCCCCGCCAAACCAAGGGGCGGTGTAAGTAAAGTGGATACAATGGGAAAGGCAAAAGCAACAAAGATAGCGGGGAAAATTGTGGGGAAGGAAGAGTGCTTTTACTGTCATAAGAGTGGGCACTGAAAGAAAGATTACAGGGCTTGGAAAGCCAGAACACAGGATCTGAAGCAAGTTGCGGCTTCAGCTTCAGGTGTGTATGTTATTGAAAACTGTCTATCAATAAACTCTACTTCCTAGGTATTGGATACCGGATCAGGATCTCATATCTGTAATTCTTTGCAGGCGTTGAGAAACCGTAGGTCTTTTAAGGCAGGTGACATGACCCTCAAAGTTGCAAATGGAGCTAGCATGGATGCTAAGGCCGTGGGGGACTATCACATGGGAATGTCAGATGGACATGTTTTGGTTTTACGTAATTGCTTTTTTGTACCCAACGCAACTTGTAATATCATTTCTGTATCTTTGGTTTCTAAAGAAGGTTATGAATTTGCGTTTGTAAGTAATGTTGTAAACATTCACCTTAATCAAGTTATGATTGTGTCAGGTACATTAAGCAATGGTATATACGTACTAAACCAACCACAGATTTTCAATGTCCAGAATACACACAAAAGAAAGTCTCCGGAAATAAATCAGACTTTCTTACGGCATTGTAGACTGGGTCACATCAATGAGAGAAGGTTGACGAAGTTACATACAGAAGGATATTTGAATCCGTTTGAATATTAATCGTATGCCACTTGTCAATCCTGTTGTAGGGTGTTTTTCGTCATCCTATTGAGATGGGAATACGCGCGCGCTTGTCAGGCATACTACAGATTCCCCCTGCCTAGGGTAGGCCGGGGTTTAATGATTGTGGGGATCCGAATCTCCGGCAGCCGCAAACTAAACTGCCGTTAATTACCCCTTGCCGTTGGAGCGAGGGAACCTCCGATTGACGGGTTAAATTGATCATGTGAACTCAATGTGCAGTGTACGTGTGTAGTGTTTTGAAAGGGGTTTTGGATATATCGGGAGCCACGCAGAGTTTTTACGGGGGTCCCGCTACCCGGATAGCGGGCTGGGGGTCAAGTGGGCTAGCAGCTCCCTTGCGGGGTTCGAGACAGCGCCCCGGCACAAAATTTTTTTTTAAGGGGACAGTGTCGTGGAGTATGTGTATGTGTACATATGTATATATATATATATACATGTATATATAAATAAAGGGGGGAAAAGACATCCAAACGATGCATGGGGGCAGCACCTTGGGCGCTGTGCGCCTAGGTACTGTGCGCTCAGGTGCTAGAGTGCCACGTGTCGGCACGTGGGCGCTCTGCGCTTGAGCGCTGGGCGCTTGAGCGCAAGCGTGCCACGTGTCAGCACGTGAGCGCTTTGCGCTTCAGCGCTTGACGCTCGAGCGCAAGTGCGCCACGTGTCGGCACGGGGGCGACTTGCGCTTGAGCGCTGGGCGCTTGAGCGCAAGGGCGCCACGTGTCGACACGGGGGCGACTTACGCCTGAGCGCCTGCGCTTGAGCGCACGCACGCCACGTGTCGGCACGGGGGCAACTTGCGCTCGAGCGACTTGCGCTCGAGCGCTGGGCGCTGGAGCGCAGGCGCGCCACGTGTCGGCACGGGGGCGACTTGCGCTCGAGCGCTGGGCGCTGGAGCGCAGGCGCGCCACGTGTCGGCATGGGGGCGACTTGCGCTTACGCTGGAGCGCAAGCGCGCCACGTGTCGGCACCGGGGCGACTTATGCTCGTGCGCTTGCGCTGGAGCGCAAGCGCGCCACGTGTCGGCACGCGGGTGCTCTGCGCTGGAGAGCCAGTGAGGAAAAGAGGCTTTTAGCCTAAAAAGAATTTCTCGGAAGAGAAATCAGGGAGGAGTTAGACTCCTAAGCGTGTTATTTTTTTTTTTGGGTTTAGTGAAAGAGGTTCTTCTTCTTCCTCCTCTGTTAGCTGGATCTTGAAGATCAAGAGATGTGGGATTTTTAAAAATCTCTTATTTTTGAGATCTAATGGAAGATCCGAGTTCCCCTTTCTGGGTTTTGTGGTGAAAAACTAATTTGTTTTATAAAAAGAAGAGTAAAACTCTTGATTTAATTCAGGAGAAAGAAGAAGGTTTTGGAATCTTGAAGTAGGAGGAAAGATCTCAGATCTGAAAAGATTTTAGAAAGAGAAAAAAAGTTGTTGAGATATTTCATTATCTTTGCCTTTATAGGCCATACACTTTACACATAGCCCCTTGGGCTTCACAAATTAGCATTTTGCCTATCTCATGGCTCATGTGTCATTTCTTTTTGCACATAAGCCATTGGCTTTACAAAAATTTGGCTTTATGCCTATTTTTCTTACTTTTATCCATAAAAATGAAATAAAAGAAATATGACAAAATTGTTTATTACAAATTTTTTATCTTGGCGTGGGGGGAGGCCGGCCGCTCCATGTTCGGGCTCGTCCCGGGCATGGGCCCACTGGGTCTGGGCTTGGGCCCACTTGGCTTGGGGTTGACTTGGATTTTGACTTGGTCAACCGGGGCGTAAATTTTTACCCCAACAAATTGCCCCCATCAATAAATGCACACCACATATATGGGTCGTGTGCATGAAATTGATGGATCTTCTTTTACTTGGAGGCGACCTGATTTGGTTCCCGCTTTTTGGGAAGCTGGCACTGCCCTTTTTATGACATGGACGGTCATTGCTTGACATGTCTCCGAGACGGAATGTCCGTGATAGACGTTTCCCTGGCCCGAAGCGATCTGGTTCCCGCTTTGTAGAAATCCTGCGCTGCCCTTTTTGCGACTTGGACGGTCGATACTGTCCATTTTGCGACTTGGACGGTCGGTGCTGCCCTTTTAACGACGTAGACGGTCGTTGCTGCCCTTTTTGCGACGTGGACGGTCGATGCTGCCCTTTTTGCGACGTGGACGGTTGATGCTGCCCTTTTAACGACGTGGACGGTCGATGCTGCCCTTTTTGCGACGTGGACGGTCGATGCTGCCATTTTAGCGACGTGGACGGTCGATATTGCCATTTTAGCGACGTGGACGGTCGATGCTCGACGTGTCTCCGAGACGGACTGTCCGTGGTAGACTTTTCCCTAGTCCGGAGTGATCTGGTTCCTGCTTTGTAGGAATCCTGCGCTGCCCTTTTTGCGACTTGGATGGTCGATACTGCCCTTTTTGCTACTTGGACGGTCGGTGCTGCCCTTTTAACGACGTGGACGGTCGATGCTGCCCTTTTTGCGACGTGGACGGTCGATGCTGCTCTTTTAGCGACGTGGACGGTCGATGCTACCATTTTAGCGATGTGGACGGTCGATCCTGCCATTGTAGCGACGTGGACGGTCGATGCTCGACGCGTCTCCGAGACGGAGTGTCCGTGGTAGACTTTTCCCTACTCTGGAGTGATCTGGTTCCTGCTTTGTAGGAATCCTGCGCTGCCCTTTTTACGACATGGACGGTCGATACTGCCCTTTTTGCGACTTGGACGGTCGGTGCTGCCCTTTTAACGACGTGGACGGTCGATGCTGCCCTTTTTACGACGTGGACGGTCGATGCTGCCCTTTTAGCGACGTGGATGGTCGATGCTGCCCTTTTAGCGACGTGGACGGTCGATACTGCCATTTTAGCGACGTGGACGGTCGATGCTCGACGCGTCTCCGAGACGGAGTGTCCGTGGTAGACTTTTCCCTAGTCCGGAGTGATCTGGTTCCTGCTTTGTAGGAATCCTGCGCTGCCCTTTTTACGACACGGACGGTCAATGCTGCCCCTTTTGCGACTTGGACGGTCGATGCTGCCCTTTTTGCGACTTGGACGGTCGGTGCTGCCATTTTAGCGACGTGGACGGTCAATGCTGCCCTTTTAGCGACATGGACGGTCGGTGCTGCCCTTTTAGCGACGTGGACGGTCGATGCTGCCCTTTTTGCGACGCGGACGGTCGATGCTGCCCTTTTTGCGACTTGGACAGTCGGTGCTGCCCTTTTAGCGACGTGGACGGTCGATGCTGCCATTTTTGCGACGTGGACGGTCGATGCTGGATTAGACTTGCCCAGCTTCTTGCAGCGTCAGGGATGAAGTTGACTTGTTTCCGAGGTGGAATTGGGTTCTGCCAGGGAGGTCATCGGTTGTTTTGCCGACCTGATGTGATTTGGGTTGACATCAGTATCGCTACGCTGGAATATGGTACCGGGAGCGAATCATCATTTGTCATGACAGGGTTTGGGGATTTTGGTTTTGGCATCAGCATCGCTGCACTGGAATATGGTACCAGGAGCGAATCATCATCTGCCATGAGGAGATTTCCCTTGTTTCCAGTTTAACGACTTAGGCATCATCTGTTCCCAGTTTAACGACTTAGGGGTCATCTGTTCCCAGTTTAACGACTTAGGGGTCATCTGTTCCTAGTTTAAAGACTTAGGGGTCTATTGGATTGGAGTTTGGGATTTTGGGGTTAGGGTAGGCATCAACGTTGCTAACACTGAAGCACACATGCCAGGAGCAATTCATCAATTGCCTATTCCTGTTGGGGGAGCGATGGCTTAGGAGACAGGTTTAGGTCCCTATCACCTAAGACTTTTCAATTTTATAGGCCGTGAGGGTCCCATAAAAGCATTTTCTCCTTACGAGTCGTAAGGATCCCGCAGGTGTATTTTCTCCTTAGGAGTCGTGAGGACTCCTAAGTGTATTCTTCCTTTATGAGTCGTAAGGATCCCACAAAGGTTTGTTCTCCTCATGTATCGTGAGGATACATGAGTGGGTCTTCTCAATGGGGCATCATTCCAAAGGCGGGAGACCAGCCGCGTAACTGGTGATTGTGGTGGGGCATGGGTATGACGAGAATTATTTGAGCCCGTGGATTATATACGGCAGTCAACTTGGGGACTGGCCGTAGGGCTGGAGAATTTTAAGAAATTGGATTTTGGTTGGCGTCTGCATCGCTACACTGGAATATGGTACCAGGAGCGACTCATCATTCGCCGTTTGGGGACTTGGAATTTGGATCTTGTTTGGCATCAGCATTGCTGCACTAGAATGATGCCACGAGCAACTCATCATTTGCCTTGGGAGGACTTGGGATTTGGGTTTTCGGCCGGCATCAGCACTGCTAACACTGAAGCGAAATGCCAGGAGCGACTCATCATTTGCCGTTGCCCGTTGGGGAAACATGGCTTAGGAGACAGGTTTGGGTCCCTATCACCTAAGGCTTTTCAATTTTATGAGCCGTGAGGGTCTCATAAAAGCATTTTCACCCTACGAGTCGAAAGGATCTCGCAGGTGTATGTTCTCCTTAGAAATCGTGAGGATTCCTAAGTGTGTTGCTCCTTTGTGAGTCGTAAGGATCTCACGTAGGGGTTTTCTCCTCACAAGGTCGAGAGGACTTTGCGAGTGTATTCATCTCTTTTCACGAGTTTGCGCCCTTCCAGGTTTTCACAAACTCGCCGGCAGTCCTGCTGTTTTTACTCACGGAGCCCTTTCGGGTTTTTTTTTCATCCGTGCCCGTTTTGCTTGTGGACATACCCTTTTTTTTCTTCTTTCTTTTTTCTTTCCTTTTTTCTTTTCTTTTTTTTCTTTCTTCTTTTTTTTTGCCGCTGTTGGGACTTTAAAAGTAGTCTCACCAGCAGGATTTGGGAGATATAGGGGTCATTTACGCCCGTGGATTGTATAAGGTTTTGCAGAATGTGTGATCCAGACCGTAGGGCTGATGTGCTCAATTCACCTGCGACTTAGAGCATTCACGCGTTGTATTGTTAGTTATATGTATGCCCTAGAGGCCATTACTGTACATTGGATGTATATTGTAGTGGATGCTGGGACATATATAGGGAGGACTTTCTTGCTCGACATGATAGTATGCTATCTGGTTGCTCTTTACCTTAACGTGTATACTGATTGTCTCTCTGTTACATGTTGGTAAAGCCCTTAGGATGTGTACTTAACTACCTGGACTATGATGCGGATCATACTAGTGGGGATATGGTAGTCCATAAGTACATCCTTCAAAGTCCCTAGTCGTGGGTATATCGAGACGGGGCATCGATATACCAGAGTAGACTAGCGTATACCTTCTTGACCCATACAGATGGGCGATGGATGATCCCATATCCATTGGTGTTTGACATCAGAGATGATATATGGGTGCTCAGTGGAGACTGGGTACACTGGACGGACTCGCCGAGAACTCCCAGATGGTATTATACCTTACGTCAGATAGCAGTTCTCTGGTGACACTGGTACAGAATAGTCTGTTGACCCGAGATCGTCATAGAGTCTTGTGTGGTTCCCACTGTGCTTTGATTTCCATCTTACCACGTCCAAGAGGGCGTGCAAAACGGTGGTTTTTGGGTACAGTCCCGAGTCACATGGAGGCAATGAGCGATAGGAGGGGATTCGTCTCTCCCGGTATAGGGAGTTGATGTTGCACTGTGTTCGATTGGCTATAACCGAAAATCCCTGGCCAGGGTTGCTGAGATTTACTGGTAAGTGTTACCTGTTGTTTCTCGAATTGTTATAGACCTCATATCGACACGACTTATCGAGTTATTGGGGTCTGACGTTTACCACCCCTAGGCGAGATATGCGACATATCAGACGAACAGACCGGACTGTACGGTAAGTGTTACTGGTTGGATTCACAGGAGTGTGAGCGGGCTTGCTCGTCGATCTTCTGATCGCTCAATACCCGGGTGGCCGTTACGTTTAGCAGACCGCTTGCGGCTTGTGGGTGCTTGATATGATCATCACCTGCTGCCGGCGTATTGACGAGTCTTTAGAGTCCTATACAGAGGTTTCCTGGCTCAAGCGAAACGAAATAAGAGCGCATATGAGATATGTACGGGACCGAGAATAATGCGTGTATGTGATACCGTATTCTATTCTCGGGATGAATGTATCGAATGGTTGTATGCGATATAACCTAGTTATCGATTCAAGCGTTGATTCGATAAGTCGATACATTGAATACTAGTCGGTTATGTTTAACATGACCGGATCATTGAATCAAGTGTTGATTTAATGATTTAATGTATAATTATATATTTGATATATTGCTTTACATTAACTAGTATTGGTTCACTTTAAATGGATTTTCTCACTTGAATTGTGCAAGTTGTATATGTGATATACTTTTATGCACATGATTGTATCATGTTTGATGATACATGCTTATTTGGTTAAGTGTAAAGAATTAAACCTATGGTTAAGTATATGGTTAGGTTTTTATTTATTTATCCATTCATTTATCTATTTATCTTGGATTAATAAAGAGAGAAGAAAACAAAATGGTTGGATTGATTCATGAAGTTTCTTGAAGCTTCATTCAACTTTGACCATTTTGTCTTCATCTCCTTAACCTAACCATTCACTAACCCTAGTCTATTCTCTACACCTAACTATGGTTGGAATTATGATAAGGATTGATTTTTTTTTTCAATTCTAATTAACTTATCATAATTCTATTATCTTTCATCATCATCTTCTTCTTCTTCTTCAAGTTGAAGAAAAACCTTTCTTTATCAATGGTGATTGATGAAAAAGGGTGAGAAATCCAATTCTAAAGTGAACTCACTTCCTATTTCTTCATCCTCTACCTCTTGCCAAGTAGTAGAGTGTGTTTCCTTCACAAGTTTTCTAGACTTGGTGAAGTTGGAGCTTGATCTAGCGATGCCTCGACGTAGATCATCTTCGGCACGAAGCCGACGACCTTGCCCGCCCATTTTTCCGATGAAGCCGACGCTAGAGCCCGGATTTTGATTTGGACAGCGGAGAGGACTTCATCACGGAGCCGTGGAGGTGGAGGACCGGATCTACAAAGGTTGTATTTCCGTTCTTTTAGTTTAGATGTAAACTAGTTTCTTTTTCGCCTAGACTTCTAGTCAACGATCCGTATTAGGGTTTCTCGGCACCGTTAAATTTTGAAATTGGCATGGTTGATGCCTTGTGAGACCTCTTGAGAGTGCCTAGGAACCCTACAGTGTTATCAGAGCCTAGCTAGAGCCTTAGGCGAAGTCTAGACGGAGTTTGAAGTCCGATCGACCCGAAACCCCAACTCAAAAAATGCTCTCTGGACTTTTTCTAAAAACTGGGTTTTTTCCAGATTAAAAATATGCAGAAAAACCAACAGGGATATCTAAGAGTTACGGTGAAGTTTGATGACCTAATTCCATTAAACAGCCGCGGTTCCGCGGCACGAGTATGCCTCGTGCGGCGGTTCCGCGGCCTAATGGTCTCTTTTCCCCATCTGATTTGTACAGTAACTCTTATTTTGTGGTTCTGGTTTTCCTGGGAATTTTTAATAATTATTCAAGAGTTGGATTTTCTGGGGTTGTTTTGAGGATTCGGTGTTTCGATCGGAGTATCAGATTTTGTCTATGTGGCTTTCCGGATAATTTTTTAATATGTTAAAAAGTTCGACCGGATATAAATACCCACTTTTTCCCCTGTCGGGAAATTTCCAAGTGTTGGATTTTTCCGTAGTTTAAAGACGTTCTAAGTAGTGAAAGTAACGCGATGGTCCATCTAGAAGACAAGAAACCTTAAATCGATTATGTGACCGTCTTGAACTGCCCTTTCAACCTTCGGGTTTGGGGCAGTACGGCGTGCCACATGTGAGGCGTTGGCTTGACCCTTCTACGGCTGGACCGTTGGTACTGAGGCACGAACTGAATGTTTTTGAACTTATTTCATGTGATGATCTTTTTCGGGAAAACTTGGGTATTCGATTGCTCGATCGGAAAGTTTAACATTTTCTATTTATCTGGAATGTGATACAATAATTGGAATTCACAAGAAGTTATGAGATAACTGAATGAATGTTATAAACATAGCAGTTTAGTCTTACTTGATCGGTTGCCACGGAATTTTGATGTGATCAAAAGTCCGTCGCAATCACGTAGCGTACGCGGATACTCGCCGGGTAAACTTAATAGACAGCCTCGCTCCATAGCCCCGACCAAGTGACTGTAGGAGAACCCCGTCGCCGAAAGCATCCGTTCGGGTGCTCTCGGTAGCGGTGTTCCGCCTTGGTGCACTTCGTCGACGGTATCGGGGGTGCGGCCGTCTACTGAAGTTTGCGACGAGCATTCGATCAGGATTTCTGGAATCTTGTTGAATTGCCCGACTTAATATTGAAAAGTGTTTTCGATAATGAGACTAAAATGCGGGGTTTATAATTGTTAGGCATGTGATGTCTAAGGTATTCATTTGATTAGGCATGTGATGTCTATGCAGATTGCGGATTCCAACTGTTGTAGTTTTACACTTTCTTTTCTGTGACCGTAAGTGTAATATGTGATATCACCGGTTTCGTTGCTATATGTCAACGACAATTGGGATGCGCATATTTACTTACGTTGATGACATGTGATGTTATGTGTTGCTGGATATGTTATATTGGATCGTCGTGTTTGAATAGCCGGGGGTTTTTATGTGAGATGAGTGTTTTTCATTTTCATTCATGTAAAAACTTGTATGTAATATTCTTTTATTTGGGGCACTTCCAGGTAGCGGAAGTTGTCACCCTTTGTATATTATTTACTTTTCCGCACTAGGATAGACCCAAGGAGGGGAGCACAAGTAACCGGGTTCTAGGGTCCAGTGGGAGACCAACTCGAGGAGTCGAGTCCGGGTCTCCTAACTCTAGAATTGGTAGGGTTGCTTGCCGCTCTCGTAGGGGTCTAGGGGTGTGGGTTTGGCTATTCATTACGACCGTGGAATCCGTGTTTTATACTGGCTCGTATTGAAAACACGGACGTCCTAGTATATCCAATATTTCATATGTTTCTTCTGCTGCGATATCTGTGATGTGATCATGTGATGTTCTGTGATAGATACAGTATATAGTATGTATGATATATTATATAGGCGTTACTTATGTTTTACACCCACGTTAGCCCTGCCCCGCTCTGCCGTTAGTTACCTAACCTAACGGTGCACGAGGGGACATCGAGACGAATGCGGATGGCATAAGTGTACGTCGTATTTATCTGTGATGTTTAGGTAATTTAAATGATGGGACTTCATTAATGAGATTAATGAAATAAAAGAAACCTAATGATGTTGTAGAATCGAATTTCAAAATAAAACTGGTAGCTACAGTTCTTGCTTTGCACAGCGGTATATATGATATATCCTGCACCTTATTCGATGAGGAAAGGACCGAGATCCCTTCACCGGGAGTGACTCCTTTAGCAATAACTGGCAGATGCTACACACACGGTTTGTCTTTTGATTGCTTTTAAGAGTTTTTGCTTTGCACGGTGATATATATGATATATCCCGCACCTCATTCGACAAGGAAAGGACCGACGATCCCTTCACCGGGAGTGACTCCTTTAGCAAAACTAGAAAAGCCTCAAAAGCACTCCATTTCAAAATCATTTGATTCTACAACGATATCAAGTTCATTATGCAATAGGTTTTCAGAAAAACCTGTCGTAGCCCTCCGTCATTTCAGATAAGTGGTAGTTAGTATTCGTGCTACGTTTGTTGGCCTGCGTCAAGGCGTAGTGTGCGGTAGCTAACTAGTATTTATCTGCTTATGCATATGATGCAGATTGGATTAGGGTAGTCGTGCGACTTTGTTGGCCTACGTCAAGGGTCGTGCGGGTGGGTTTAATTCAATCAGGAAATGACGGGTTGAAATTGACTAGCGCACTATGGTTTGTTGGCCTGCGTCAAGGTCATAGCACGTTAGGGGCAAAATATTATCGGGAATTTCAAGTGTTGAAATTTGCAATAAGATTGCATACCTTCTATGAGATAGTTGGATCCCGATACCCGCTGCGAGTAAGAGTTACTCCTGGGAGAGTTTTATACATTACAATTAGCCGATCAAGTAGGTGTCTAGAAAGGTGTCAATGAGGTTACGCTTCTGGGAAAATGAGGTTTACATTAATTAGGTCCGTGCGAAAGCACGGGGCACCTCCCTATTGGTTTA
This sequence comes from Agapanthus africanus, assembly GCA_030015575.1. NCBI lineage: Eukaryota > Viridiplantae > Streptophyta > Magnoliopsida > Asparagales > Amaryllidaceae > Agapanthus > Agapanthus africanus. Next base: position 509,502,467 of record JASDDO010000019.1, on the reverse strand, counting down.
GGTTACCCAAGCCAAGCTGCTCTCGGTGAAAAAACTTCCCTTCTCCGATCGTACCACTTGACCGAATAGAATGTGACAACTCGAGGAGTCAAGGATTTGCTGGGAATTCCGGATCGAAGAAGAGGCAGATCTCAATATGGTGCGGAAAAACCAAAATCCAAATGACCTCTGGAACGTCGTTTTTCTCGGTCAGTCGAGGGAGCTTCCTTCCTGCACCTGCATGCGCGCTTCTCCAGAAGGAGGCAAACATTGTAACAATTCACCGCATTCTAGAGTTTAGGTAAGACTTTCAAAGTCACTCTCGACGGGAGAATCGAGTCTATTCTCAAAGTACCGACACTGGCCTGGCTGAAAGATTGGCGAACTTGTAATGTGTAATTAATCCCGGCTAGTCTTTCCTTTTAGGGTTTGAAGGAAGATTTGATAAAAAGCAGTGGGAGCCATCCTGATTAGATAAAATAATAACCAATCTATTCTTGCAAGAGCGTACGCGGAGTGTTTTCTTCTCTCTCTCTCCTGGTAGCGACCATATCACGCCTTAATCAAGATAATAATACGGATAATTGACCGAACCCGCTTGTTATACTGAGCTGGGGAATGTTGGTCCCGCTCCAACTTATAATAGTTATAAGACAGAGCAGGAAATAGGGGAATACCAGAATTCCTATGCCGCCCAAACGAAGAAAGTGCATATGATGCATCTCCTTCGGGTGTGTTCATTATGCAGAACTGTTTCTCAGTATCCTCTGCATCCTGGGTATCTGATACTGGATCAGGATCCCAGATATGTAATCTGTTACATAGGGCTACAAAAAGGTAGAGAACTGAGAACGGGTGATAAGTTTCATGAGGCAGAAAACGGGGCAAGTGTTGCAGCCAAGTCTATTGGTCACTGTCACCCTGTATTACCAATACATTGATTCTGAACGAATGTTATTAGATACCGAACCTGATATACAAAATCATATCTGTCTCTTTATTAGTAAAGAAACAATAAAATTTTGTATTGTTGGATAATGTTTTGAACATTTCCTATATCAAAAGTTGATCGGTTCAGGCGCGTTATCTAAAAGCATTGATGTTCTAAATCAAACTACAGTTCTTAGTATATGGAACACACATAAGAGGAAGAGTTCAGAAATGAACGGATCCTTCTTAAGGTATTGTAGACTAGGTCATATCAATGTGACCCGACTTGCTAGAGTTACATAAAGATGCATATTTAAATTAGTTTGAATTTACATCTTGTGAAACTCGCCAGTCATGTCACAAAGATAAGATGACCACAGCTCTGTTTATTGGAAACAGAGAAAGAGTTAGTGAACTCTTGGGATGATACATGTTGATGTATGTAGGTCTCCAGTCTACAAATGCCAGGACTGATTCTTAATACTTCATTACATTCTCTGATGATCTTTCGAGTTTCAGACCTATGTTCCTGTTGAAACACAAGTCCGAACCTTTTGAGATATTCACAGAATATAAGTTAGAAGTAGAGAACCAAAATACGGGTATAAGTATTATGTCCTTTGATGTGATCAAGGAGGAGAATACTTGAGCACGGAAATACTGGACTATTCTAAGGAAGAATGAGATTCTCTCTCAGCATTACTTCTCCGAATACACCATAGCACGAAGGTATATCGGGGCGGAGCAATCGCACCCTATATGATAAGGTGTGCTCTATGATGAGTACTACTGAGTTACCTATTTCCTTTTGGGAGTTATGCACTTGAGAAGCTGCATACCTATTGAATAGGGTTCCAATCAAATCAGTTGCCTACCACTCCATATGCGATATGATATGGAAAGAGCCCATGTCTTAAGCTAGTTAAGATTTGGGGTTGTTCGGCCTATGTCTAAAAACAAAATCCGGACAAGCTCGAGGCAAGGTCTGTAATGTAGAACTGGAAAGGTTCCAGCTATACAAACTACAGCAGATGATTTGATAGAGCCAAAGGATTCAGTAGATTCCAATGAACCCCAGCCTCTCCGCCGATCTAGTAGGGTTCCTCACCCACCTGAGAGATACTTCGGTTTCTCTATGACAGTGGGAGCGAGGACTGCATCATGAGATGATGACCCAACTAGTTTCGAGCTGGCCATCAGGAGTGAGACTCTGTAAGAATGGCTGGATGCTTAGCCATCTGAGATGGAATCCATATACACCAACGAAGTATGGACTTTGGTTGCTATATCTGAAGGGTTAAATCCCCATCAGGAGCAAGTATATCTTGAGAAGATTACTTGGTGTAGATGGAAAAGTTAAGACTTTCAAAGCTAGACTTGTTAAAGGTTTTCGTCATCGACCAGGCGTGGATAATGATGAAAACTTTTCTAGTACCTATGCTTAAGTCCATCCAGATCCTACTTGTCACGGCTATATACCATGACTACGATATCTGGTGGTTGGGTGTCATGACTGCTTTTCTAAATGATGTTTTAGAAGAGAGCGTCTGTAAGTACACAGCCAGAGAGCTTCGTAAACAGTCGGAGCAGCGGAAACGTGTACAAGATGCTTTATAGGATAAAGCAGGCATCGCGGAGTTGGAACGTCGGTTTTGATGAATTAGTCAAAAAGTTTGACATCATCAAAATGGTAGATGAACCTTGTATAAACAAAAAGTTAGTAGGGAGTATGGTGACGATCCTCGTGGAGTACGTGGATGACATACTCTTGATAGGGAAAGAGTTTCCTATGCTAAGCTTGATCAATCTCTGCTTATCACAATGATTCTCCACATAGGATCAAGGTGATACCTACTAAATCCTGGTTTTTGGATCTATGAGATAGATCTAAATGGATGTTAGGATACTCACTAGTTGTTGTGAGATGGTATCAATCGATCCTGGGGAGAATCACTGGAAGTGTTCCAGGGTGATAAAGACGACTGAGTGTCAGTCGCAGGCATTGTCTTTACCCTCAGTAAATGGACGGTATGTTGGAAGAGTTCCAAGCTAGATACCGTGGCATACTAGACGATAAAGGCTGGATACATCACTACTTAAGATGCTACCAAAGTGGCTGTCTGGGTGTATATTGGTTCATGAGATGAACTTAGTTCCTCCCATTGTGTGACAATGGAGTTGTGGCTTATGCCAAGGAACGTCCGTCCCATCAGTGATCCAGACATATTCTAAGGCAGTGTCACCTGATCATGGAGATGGTTGATCTCCAAGGGATCAAGGTTAGGAGAGTAGACTCAGAGGACAACACGGCGGATCCACTCACAAAGGCCTATTCCCAGAGAGAGACTTTATGGGATGGTTGAGTATGAGATACTACAACCACTGCTATCAGATGGCCCTAGTGCAAGTGGGAGATTATTAGTTATATGTATGCCCTAGAGGCCATTACTTTACATTGGATGTATATTGTAGTGGATGCTGGGACATATATATGGAGGACTTTCTTGCTCGACATGATAGTATGCTATCTGGTTGCTCTTTACCTTAACGTGTATACTGATTGTCTCTCTGTTACATGTTGGTAAAGCCCTTAGGATGTGTACTTGACTACCTGGACTATGATACGGATCATACTAGTGGGGATATGGTAGTCCATAAGTACATCCTTCAAAGTCCCTAGTCGTGGGTATATCGAGACGGGGCATCGATATACCAGAGTAGACTAGCGTATACCTTCTTGACCCATACAGATGGGCGATGGATGATCCCATATCCATTGGTGTTTGACATCAGAGATGATATACGGGTGCTCAGTGGAGACTGGGTACACTGGACGGACTCGCCGAGAACTCCCAGATGGTATTATACCTTACGTCAGATGGCAGTTCTCTGGTGACACTGGTACAGAATAGTCTGTTGACCCGAGATCGTCATAGAGTCTTGTGTGGTTCCCACTGTGCTTTGATTTCCATCTTACCACGTCTAAGATGGCATGCAAAACGGTGGTTTTTGGGTACAGTCCCGAGTCACATGGAGGCAATGAGCGATAGGAGGGGATTCGTCTCTCCCGGTATAGGGAGTTGATGTTGCGCTGTGTTCGATTGGCTATAACCGGAAATCCCTGGCCAGGGTTGCTGAGATTTACTGGTAAGTGTTACCTGTAGTTTCTCGAATTGTTATAGACCACATATCGACACGACTTATCGAGCTATTGGGGTCTGACGTTTACCACCCCTAGGCGAGATATGCGACATATCAGACGAACAGACCGGACTGTACGGTAAGTGTTACTGGTTGGATTCACAGGAGTGTGAGCGGGCTTGCTCGTCGATCTTCTGATCGCTCAATACCCGGGTGGCCGTTACGTTTAGCAGACCGCTTGCGGCTTATGGGTGCTTGATATGATCATCACCTGCTGCCGGCGTATTGACGAGTCTTTAGAGTCCTACACAGAGGTTTCCTGGCTCAAGCGAAACGAAATAGGAGCGCATATGAGATATGTGCGGGACCGAGAATAATGCGTGTATGTGATACCGTATTCTATTCTCGGGATGAATGTATCGAATGGTTGTATGCGATATAACCTAGTTATCGATTCAAGCGTTGATTCGATAAGTCGATACATTGAATACTAGTCGGTTATGTTTAACATGACCGGATCATTGAATCAAGTGTTGATTTAATGATTTAATGTATAATTATATATTTGATATATTGCTTTACATTAACTAGTATTGGTTCACTTTAAATGGATTTTCTCACTTGAATTGTGCAAGTTGTTTATGTGATATACTTTTATGCACATGATTGTATCATGTTTGATGATACATGCTTATTTGGTTAAGTGTAAAGAATTAAACCTATGGTTAAGTATATGGTTAGGTTTTTATTTATTTATCCATTCATTTATCTATTTATCTTGGATTAATAAAGAGAGAAGAAAACAAAATGGTTGGATTGATTCATGAAGTTTCTTGAAGCTTCATTCAACTTTGACCATTTTGTCTTCATCTCCTTAACCTAACCATTCACTAACCCTAGTCTATTCTCTACACCTAACTATGGTTGGAATTATGATAAGGATTGATTTTTCTTTTCAATTCTAATTAACTTATCATAATTCTATTATCTTTCATCATCTTCTTCTTCTTCTTCTTCAAGTTGAAGAAAACATTTCTTCATCAATGGTGATTGATGAAAAAGGGTGAGAAATCCAATTCTATAGTGAACCCACTTCCTATTTTTTCATCCTCTACCTCTTGCCAAGTAGTAGAGTGTGTTTCCTTCACAAGTTTTCTAGACTTGGTGAAGTTGGAGCTTGATCTAGCGATGCCTCGACGTAGATCATCTTCGGCACGAAGCCGACGACCTTGCCCGCCCATTTCTCCGATGATGCCAATGCTAGAGCCCGGATTTTGATTTGGACAGCGGAGAGTACTTCATCACGGATCCGTGGAGGTGGAGGACCGGATCTACAAAGGTTGTATTTCTGTTCTTTTAGTTTAGATGTAAACTAGTTTCTTTTTCGCCTAGACTTCTAGTCAACGATCCGTATTAGGGTTTCTTGGCACCGTTAAATTTTGAAATTGGCATGGTTGATGCCTTGGGAGACCTCTTGAGAGTGCCTAGGAACCCTACAAGTATTTCTTGAGATATCGGCCATTGATGGGTGGCATGGGCCTTTCTCCCTCGGCACTTATTATTTGGTAGGATCCTTCGTCGAACACTTTCTCGATGACGTATGGTCCTTCCCAGTTTGGCTCGAATTTTCCCTTGGCATGTCGATTGGGGATGATCGGTCTTTTGAGGACCAACACCAATTCACCTTTCTTGAAAGCGCGGAGACAGGTTATCTTGTCATGGGCCCGTGACATTTGGGCTCGGTATAGCTCCAAATTTTGCTGCACCGCGAGCCTCTTTTCTTCGAGGGCATCGAACTCTTCAAGTCGAAGGAGCACGTTTTCCTCCTCCGTCAACTCGTGCTGAACGGCCATTCTTAAGCTTGGAACTTCGACTTCGAGGGGGAGGGCCGCCTCCACTCCGAAGAGCAATGAGTATGGAGTGGACTGAGTTGGAGTACGGTGCGTGGTACGATATGCCCATAATGCCTCGTGAAGTTTGAGATTCCAGCCTCTCTTGTTGGCTGAAGCATTTTTCCTCAGGAGCTGGCATAGAGTCTTATTGAAGGCTACGGCTAGCCCATTGTCTCTTGAATTATAGATGGAGGAATATCTCCAGTCTATCTTGTGCTGAGTAGCGAACCTTGAGACATTGAAGCTCTAGAAAGAAGGCCCGTTATCAGAAATGATTCTTCTTGGTGTACCGAAGCGGTATAGAATATTATGCTGGAAGAATGTCAGAATATATTTTGTCTTGACTTCTTTTAGCAGGACAGCTTCAGCCCATCTGGAGAAATAGTCTGTCGCGGCCTGTATGAACTGGTGGCCTTTGGACGACGGAGGTTCAATTGGGCCAACAATGTCGGTGCCCCAGACTTCGAAGGGCCACGACGCCACCGTAGTGTGTAATGGATTGGGATGCTTGTGAATGAAATCACCATGGATTTGGCAGATCTGACATTTCTTTGCATGCTCTCCGCAATCTCGTATCATGGTGGTCCAGTAATACCCAAGCCGTTTGATTTGAAGTCGCATCTTGGGGCCAGATTGGTGAGCACCAAAAACGCCCGAGTGAACATCTTTCATGACCTTTTGGGCTTCGGCCAGTGACAGACACCTGAGCCAGAGTTGGTCATATGACCTGCGGTATAACGTGTCATTTACAAACACGTATCGGAGAGCTCTTTTCTTCGGCTGAATCCTCGCAAATTTTTCTTCGGGCAGCTTGTTGTATCGGAGGTACTCTATGAAGGGTTCTCTCCAATCGGGCTCGTCTTGGATGATCGAAGCTTCTTCGGCAGGACTGCTCTCCTGTTCTGCGCTTTCCTCTTCTCGTAGAGAGACTGGAGGTAGAATTTGTCGGCTCCTGACTGTGATCAGAATTTCTTCCATGTCAGGATCAGCCAGCTCCTTGGCTAGGCGAGCGAGTATGTCAGCTTTTCCGTTCAATGCTCTAGGGACTCTTGTTAGTTCAATGTGAGTGAACCGTTTCATGAGTTCCACCACCCGGCTTTTGTACCGAGCTAACTCGGGTTTGTATACCTTATAGTTGCCGCTTACTTGGTTGATGACAAGCTGGGAGTCACCGTAAACCAGTAGCCAAAGGATTTCCATTTCTATGGCGAGCTCCAAACCAGCTATCAGAGCTTCATACTCGGCCTCATTGTTTGTACGAGACTCGGTGAGAGCAAAAGAGCGCCGTAGGGTTCCCATTGATGGCGTGATGAACACCAATCCTATCCCTGCCTTCATCTCCGGGACACTTGATTTACTGGAGGTCCTTATTGATGAGGCTCCATCGAGGTAGAGCTCCCAACATGGCCCGTCTTCCTCGAGGTGCAGCACTTGTTCGTCGGGTAACTCACAATTTAGCGGCGACCCTTCTTGTATTGGATGAGCAGCGAGAAAGTCTGCAAGAGCTTGCCCTTTTACTGCTTTCTGAGGAGTATAAACTATGTCAAACTGAAGTTGCATGACAGCCCAAATTGCCATTCTGCCGGCTAGGCTTGCTTTGGTCATCAAGTGTTTGAGCGGGTCAACCTTGAAGATCAGCATAACCCGATGAGCCAGCAGATAGTGCCTTAGCTTCTTCACAGCAAATATCAGAGCCAGGCATTGCTTTTCGATTGGGGAATAGTTGTGTTCCGCCCCGACTAGAGTTCGACTGAGGTAGTAGAGGGCATTTTCCTTTCCCTCCTCGTTATTCTGGGCAAGGAGCGCACCGACCGACTCATCTAGCGCGGCAGTGTAGAGAATCAGCGGTTTATTTGGAATGGGAGCGGCCAGCACTGGAGGGTGCAATAAGTATTGTTTGATGCTTTCGAGCGCTGGTTGACATTCGGCATCCCAGATAAAAGGAGCTCCTTTCTTCATGAGGTTTGAGAAGGGCTTACATCTCCCCGATAAATTTGAGATAAACCTGTTAGTGTATATGCCCTAGAGTCGATTACTGTATCATACTAGTTTGTATATTACTTGATGGAAGCTTGGGATATTCATAGTTGTATATACAATCTTGCTCAAAATGGTAGTATGCTACTTGGTTTGTCTCTGCTTTAATATGTGCATGTGTTTCTTTTAGCATATTGCTGATATACATATTAGTAGAGCCCTTAGGATCTTTGCTTGATTGCCAGCGTTGTGATGGCGCTCACACTCGTGGGAGCTGGGTGATCTATAAGCACATCCTTATACAGGTCCCTAGTCGTTGGACTATCGAGACAGGGCATCGATACTCCGGAGTAGAATAGCGTATGCGCTTCTCATCCCAGTATGGGAGACGGTCTGTCCCACAGCCGTCAGTACGTCGTACTTGAGATAGTATGCGGGTGCTCGTTAGGTTACGAGTACACTGGACAGGACTCGTCGGGAACTGTTGGTTGGTATTATACCTATCGTCAGTTATCAGTTCCCAGGTGACATGAGTACAGCTTAGTCCGCTGACTTGACACTGTCACTTCGCCTCGAGTGTGTTCCCACCGCACTTTGATTGCTAACCTACCACGGCTCAAAGGAGTCGTGCAAACAGGTAGTTTTTGGGTGCAGTCCCGAAGCACTTGGAGGCAGTGACGGTTAGACTGGAATCGTCTATCCCGGTATTGGGGGTTAACATCGCGCTGTGTCCAGGAGAGCCATTACACGAGTAGTCCCTGGCCAGGGCAAGCGAGATATACTGGTAGGTTTCCAGTGTTATCTCAGGGTGTTCTGGGCTACACTCCGACATGACTTGTACCGCTATTAGGGGACCGACGTTCACCGCCCCCCTAGGCCCGCCATGCGATGTATCAGACGAACAGACCGGACTGTACGGAGATTGTCACATACAGGCTCAGTAGGAGTTCAGATGGGGTTCACCTCGTCAGTCTTCTTATCGACATCTACCTGGGGACCGTTACGTACAGCTAGTGCCGCTTGCGGTCTGTGGTTAAACCCACTGCCAGAGTAGTGTCGAGTCTTTAGAGTCCCACACAGAGAGCTATTCGCCTTTAGGCAAAATGAGTAGAGGTCGCATGGTTTTGCGACAGGGTTCGTTCACATCCGCGCACTTGTGCACGTTTGCTGTCCGGACAGCTTATACTAGCGGGCTTTGGTTTAAGCCGGATCCTAGTAAATGATTTGGGATTGGCTTTTTCTCATTGTATTCATGTTCATCAGATCACGAATGCGGGTGCGTATGCACAGTTGCTTGAGACAGAGGGAGAGGACTTTGATTAGGGTTAATGACTATTGTCATTTTGTTAACCCTAATACTTATGTGTGTATTATTGTTAATTGATATTAGTTTAATAATTGTGCATGGTTATGGTTATTGACCATTTGACCTATCTTGACTTGTTGACCTTATTGACACTTTGACCTTCATCATTTCATTAGGAAGATGCTCTTTGATCCTTGCAATTTGCATTAAAAATGAAATGATAATGGTCATGCCTTGATTTAGCCATGACAATTATCTCACTAATTATCTAATTACAATAATTCACATATATGTGAGAATGCTTCATATTATTCTCGCATTCTATTATTCACATTCTCTCTCTTGTTCTTCCTCTCCCTCAAGCTCTCCCCTCTCATGTGTTGAGAAACACTTGAGCTTGAGAAAAACCCTCTCTTGATAATCTCCACTCTCATCTAGGGTTCAAGGATTAGCACTTCTTGCACCCTAGTTACTTCTAGCTTGGAGTTGAAGCCAAAGGTTGAGGCTTTCGGGTGGATCTTTCTTTGACGGGAGAAGACGACAAAAGTGACCTCCTTCCACCACTCCAAGAAGCAAGGAGAGAAGGACTTAAAGCCCAAGGTATAACCTTTCTAGCACTTAGCTAGTTTCTAGTTAGCTTTAGCTTGTTTTTGTTTAGCAAAGATCCTTCATAGTCTAGTCCATGTTGCCTAAGCTCGTAAAAATCCGATTTTTATTCCGTTTTCCGCCTCCCCGCAAGCACCGGGGTGGGCAACGTGGACTTACAGTGGTATCAGAGCCTAACTAAACATAAACTAGCTAGGTAGTACAGTGTATCAAAGTTCAAATCGGAAAAATCGAAAAACCGAGTTTTAAAAACCCTAAGTTTCTGTTAAAATTTTTTCTGTTCGAAATAAAATTTGTCATACTCCAAAAATCATCTCAGGGTTTTCTTAAGAAGCACAGCAAACCCGGTCCAGTGAGTCGTCTAAACCGCCGCGGTTAAGCGGCAATAGCAAGCTATTGCCGCGGAACCGCCGCCGTTTTGACTCTTCACTGAGTCGAGTTTGGTGCAGTTTTCTTATGGCTTGGTTTTAGGATTTTTAAGATGGTTTATAAGTTCCCAGGCTTTCCAGAATAGAAATTTGTTTTTGGGGGCCTATAAATCCGTATTTTTTTTTCGGAACTTCAATACACTTTGACTAAAAGGTTATATCTGTGATGTTTACATGTATTGAACGTCGGCTAATCGCTATATGTCGATTAGTCGGGGTTATACATATCTGTGATCTGTGATTGATGATGGTATGTGTATATGAATGGGTTGGATTGTCGCGGATGAATAGCCAGGGTGGATGTGAGATGAGTGTTGTTTTTTCTTTCATTCATTGTAATATGTAAATTGATGTAATATTATTATTTGTTTGGCCGCACAACCGGGTCGGGGTTGTGTTAGTTATATATATGCCCTAGAGGCCATTACTGTACATTGGATGTATATTGTAGTGGATGCTGGGACATATATAGGTAGGACTTTCTTGCTCGACATGATAGTATGCTATCTGGTTGCTCTTTATCTTAACGTGTATACCTTCTGTCTCTCTGATTTCATGTTGATAAAGCCCTTAGGATGTGTACTCGACTTCCAGGACTATGATGCAGATCATACTAGCGTGGCCTGGGTAGTCAATGAGTACATCCTTCATAGTTCCTAGTCATGGGAATATCGAGACGGGGCATCGATATTCCAGAGTAGACTAGAGTATATTTTCTCGACCCATGTGATGGGCGATGGATGATCCCATATCTATTGGTGTTTGACATCGGAGATGGTATGCGGGTGCTCAGTGCAGACTGGGTACACTGAACGGACTCGCCGAGAACTCCCAGATGGTATTATACCTCACGTCAGATGGCAGTTCTCTGGTGACACTGGTACAGCTTAGTCTGTTGACCCGAGATCGTCATAGAGTCTTGTGTGTCTCCCACTGTGCTTTGATTTCCACCCTACCACGGCTCTACTGAGTTGTGCAAACAGGTGGTTTTTGGGTACAGTCCCGATTCATATGGAGGCAATGAGCGATAGGAGGGGATTCGTCTCTCCCGGTATTGGGGGTTGATGTTGTGCAATGCACGACTGGCCATAACAGGAAATCCCTGGCCAGGGTTGCAGTGATATACTGGTAAGAGTTATCAGTAGTTTCACGAATAGTTATGGACCCTACGTCGGCATGACTTATCGAGCTATTGGGGTCTGACGTTTACCACCCCTAGGCGAGATATGCGACATATCAGACGAACAGACCGGACTGTACGGTAAGTGTTACTGGTTGGATTCACAGGAGTGTGAGCGGGCTTGCTCGTCGATCTTCTGATCGCTCAATACCCGGGTGGCCGTTACGTTTAGCAGACCGCTTGCGGCTTGTGGGTGCTTGATATGATCATCATCTGCTGCCGGCGTATTGACGAGTCTTTAGAGTCCTACACAGAGGTTTCCTGGTTCAAGCGAAACGAAATAGGAGCGCATATGAGATATGTGCGGGACCGAGAATAATTCGTGTATGTGATACCGTATTTCATTCTCGCGATGAATGTGTCGAATGGTTGTATGCGATATAACCTAGTTATAGAATCAAGGATTGATTCGATAAGCCGATACATTGGATACTAGCCGGTTATATGCGACATGACCGGATCATTGAATCAAGTGTTGATTTAATGATTTAATGTTTAATTATATATTTGATATATTACTTTGCATTAACTAGTATTGGTTCACTTTAAAAGGATTTTCTCACTTGAATTGTGCAAGTTGTATATGTGTTATACTTTTGTGCACATGATTGTATCATGTTTGATGATACATGCATATTTGGTTAAGTGTAAAGAATTAAACTATGGTTAAGTTAATGATTAGGGTTTTGTTTACTTAATTACTTATTCATTTATCTTTTTTATTTATTCATTTTGGAAAATGAAAAGGATAATTGAATGGTTACTTGTTTTATTTTTAGTTGAACATTCTTGAAGTTTTGACTTAGTCTCCATTCTTGTCTTATACTTAACCCTAACCATTTAAACTTACCCTAATTCATTCTCTACACTTAACTAAGGTTAGAAGATGATAAGAATTAATTCTTTTTCATTATTATTCAACACTTATCATATCTTCTTCTTCTTCTTCTTCTTCATCTTCTTCTTCCATGAAAAAAGCTTGCTACATTAATGGCAAGTGATGAAAAAGTGTGAGAAATCCAATTCTAAAGTGAACCCACTTCCTATTTCTTCATCCTCTATCTCTTGCCAAGTAGTATAGGGTGTTTCCTTCACAAGTTTTCTTGACTTGGTGAAGTTGGAGCTTGATCTAGCGATGCCTCGACGTAGATCATCTTCGGCACCGTCGTCGATGACCTAGCCCGCTTTTCCTCCGATGAAGCCGACGCTAGAGCCCAAGATCCGATTTGGACAGTGAGGGGACTTCATCACGGAGCCTAGGAGGTGGAGGACCGGATCTACAAAGGTTGTAGCCCCTTCCCTTTAGCTATATTTCCGTTTACTTGCTTGCATCGCCTTGTTTTCTAGTTAACGATCCGTATTAGGGTTTGTAGGCACAAGGAAAATTTTGAATTGAGCATGTTTGATCACTTGTGAGACTTCATTAGTGTGCCTAGGAACCCTACAGTGGTATCAGAGCCTAGCTAGAGCCTTAGACGATGCGTAGACGGAGTTAGAAATCCGATCGAACCGAAACCGTAACCCTAATATTGCTCTCTGGAAAATTTTGAAAATCGTGGTTTTTTCCAGATTAAAAATATGCAGAAAAATCAGCAGGAAGATCTAAGACTTACTATGAAATTCAAGCTCCTGAATCCATCATAGAGCCACGGTTCCGCCGCATAAGCATGGCTTATGCGGCGGTTCCGCGGCCATAATGTATCCTTATTTAATGAATTGTGCACAGTAATTCCTAGTATGCAGTGCTGGTTTTCCTGGGAATTTTTAATTTTTTTCCAAGAGTTGAATTTTCTGGGTTGTATTGGGGACTCGGTGTATCGATCGGATTATCTAATTTTGTCAGTGTGTTTTTTCCGGGTATTTTTAGAATATGTTGAAAAGTTCGACCGGATATAAATACCCACTTTTTCCCCTGCCGGAAAATTTCCAATTGTTGGATTTTTCCGCAGTTTAACGACGTTCTAAGTAGTGCAAGTAACGCGATGGTCCCTCTAGAAGACAGCAAACCTTAACTCGATTATGTGACCGTCTTGAACTGCCCTTTGAACCTTCGGGTTTGGGGCAGTACGATGTGCCACATGTGAGGCGTTGGCTTGACCTTTCTACGGCTGGACCGTTGGTACTGAGTCACGAACTGAATGCTGTTAGGCTTATTTCATGTGTTGGACTGTATCGGGAAAACTTGGGTGTTCGATTGTTCGATCGGAAAGTTTAACATTTTCTATTTATCCGGAATGTGATACAATACTTGGAATTCGCAAATAGTTATGAGATGACTGGATGAATGTTATAAACATAGCAGTTTAGTCTCAAATGATCGGTTGCCACGAAATTTTGATGTGATCAAAAGTCCGTCGCAATCACGTAGTGTACGCGGATACTCGCCAGGTAAACTTAATAGACAGCCTCACTCCATAGCCCCGACCAAGTGACTGTAGGAGAACCCCGTCGCCGAAAGCATCCGTTCGGGTGCTCGCGGCAGCGGTGTTCCGCCTTGGTGCACTTTGTCGACGGCGTCGGGGGTGCGGCCGCCTACTAAAAGTTTGCGACGAGCATTCGATCAGAATGTCGGGAATCCTGTTGAATTGCCCGACTTGATATTGAAAAGTGTTTTCGATTTTGAGACTAAAATGCGGGGTTTATATTTGTTAGGCATGCGATGTCTAAAGAATTCATTTGGTTAGGCATGCGATGTCTAATGAGATTGCGGATTCCAACTGTTGTAGTTTTACACTTTCTTTTCTGTGACCGTAAGTGTAATATGTGATATCGCCGGTTTCGTTGCTATATGTCAACGACAATTGGGATGCGCATATTTACTTATGTTGATGACATGTGATGTTGTGTGTTGCTGGATATGTTATATTGGATCGTCGTGTTTGAATAGCCGGGGTTTTTTTTATGTGAGATGAGTGTTTATCATTTTCATTCATGTAAAAACTTGTATGTAATATTCTTTTATTGGGGCACTTCCAGGTTGCGGAAGATGTCACCGTTGATGTATATTATTTACTTTTCTGCACTAGGATAGACCCAAGGAGGGGAGCACAAGTAATCGAGTTCTAGGGTCCAGTGGGAGACCATCTCGAGGAGTCGAGTCCGGGTCTCCTAACCCTAGAATTGGTAGGGTTGCTTGCCGCTCTCGTAGGGGGTCTTGGGGTGTGGGACAGGCTATTCATCACGACCGTGGAATCCGTGTTTTATACTGGATCGTATTGAAAACACGGACGTCCTAGTATATCCAATATTTCATATGTTTCTTCTGCTGTGGTTTATCTGTGATGTGATCATGTGATGTTCTGTGACAGATATTATATATAGTATATATGATATATTATATAGACGTTGCTTATGTTTTACACCCACGCTAGCCCTGCCTCGCTCTGGCGTTAGTTACCTATCCTAACGGTGCAGACGGGACATCGAGGCGAATGCGGATGGCATAAGCGTACGTTATATTTATCTGTGATGTTTAGGTGGAATTAAATGATGGGATATTCATTAATGAGATTAATGAAAGAAAATAAACCTAATTGATGTTGTGGAATCGAATTTCAAAGTAAAACAGGTAGCTACAGTTCTTGCTTTGCATCGCGGTGTTCATTATAGAACATCCTGCACCTTATTCGATGAGGAAAGGACCGAGATCGTTTCACCGGGAGTGACTCCTTTAGCAATAACTGGCAGATGCTACAACCCTCGGTTTGTCATTTGATCGCTTCTATAGTTTCCGCTTTGCACAGTTATATATATGATATATCCCGCACCTCATTCGACGAGGAAAGGGCCGACGATCCCTTCACCGGGAGTGACCCTTTTAGCAAAACTAGAAAAGCCTCGAAAACATTCCATTTAAAAACCATTTGATTCCGCAACGAGATCAAGTTCAAAGCGTTAAAGGTTTTCACAAAAACCATTCGCAACCCTCCGTCATTTTAGGAAGTAGAGTACTTAATATTCGTGCTGTGTTTGTTGACCATAGTCAAGGCATAGTGTACGGTAGCTAAGTGATGTCTTCCTACACCGCATATGATGCGATTAGTTAGGACAGTCGCGTGACTTTGTTGACCTTAGTTAAGGGTCATGTGGGTGAGTCTAATTAATCACGAAATGACGGGTAGAACTTGACTAGTACTTATGATTTGTTGACCTTAGTTAAGGTCACAAGTTCTAGGGGTAAAAACCATTATCGGGAGTTTCAAGTGTTGAAACTTGCAATGAGATTGCATACCTTCTATATGATAGTTGGATCCCGATACCCACTGCGAGTAATTGTTACTCCTGGGAGAGTTTTGCACTTTGCAATTAGCCGATCAAGTAGGTGTCTAGAAAGGTGTCAACGGGGTTACGCCTCTGGGAAAACGAGGTTTACTGTAATTAGGTCCGTGCGATAGCACGGGGAACCTCCCTCAAAGTACTGACACTTGCCTGGCTGAAAGATTGGCGAACTTGTATAGTGTAATTAATCCCGGCTAGTCTTTCCTTTTAAGGTTTGAAGGAAGATTTGATAAAAACAGTGGGAGCCATCCTGATTAGATAAAATATATAACCAATCCGATCTTGCAAGAGCGCACGCAGAGTGTTTTCTTCTCTCTCTCTCCAGGTAGCGACCATATCACGCCTTAATCAAGATAATAAAATGGATGTATTGACCGAACCCGCTTGTTATACTGAGCTGGGGAACGTTGGTCCCGCTCCAACTTATAATTGTTATAAGACAGAGCAGGAAATAGGGGAATACCAGAATTCCTATGCCGCCCAAACGAAGAAAGTGCATATGATGCATCTCCTTCGGGTGTGTTCATTATGCAGAATTGTTTCTCAGTATCCTCTGCATCCTGGGTATCTGATACCGGATCAGGATCCCAGATATGTAATCTGTTACATAGGGCTACAAAAAGGTAGAAAAACTGAGAAAGGGTGATAAGTTTTATGAGACAGAAAACGGGGTAAGTGTTGCAGCCAAGTCTGTTGGTCACTGTCACCCTGTATTACGAATACATTGATTCTGAACAAATGCCATTAGATACCGAACCTGATATACAAAATCATATCAGTCTCTTTATTAGTAAAGAAAGGATATAATTTTGTATTGATGGATAATGTTTTGAACATTTCCTATATCAAAAGTTGATCGGTTCAGGCACGTTATCTAAAAGCATTGACGTTCTAAATCAAACTACAGTTCCTAGTATACAGAACACAAACAAGAGGAAGAGTTCAGAAATGAACAAATTCTTCTTGAGGTATTGTAGACTAGGTCATATCAATGCGACCCGACTAGCTGAAGTTACATTTAGATGCATATTTAAATCAGTTTGAATTTACATCTTGTGAAACTTGCCAGTCATGTCACAAAGATATAATGACACCAGCTCTGTTTACTAGAAGCAGAGAAAGAGTTAATGAACTCTTGGGACTGATACATAATGATGTATGTAAGGTCTCCTGTCTACACATGCCAGGACTGGTTCTTTATACTTCATTATATTCTCTGATAATCTCTCAAGATTCAGTCATATATTCCTGTTGAAATATAAGTCCGAACCTTTTGAGGTATTCACAGAATATAAGTAGGAAGTAGAGAACCAAAATATGGGTATAAGTATTATGTCCTATGATAAGATCAGGGAGGAGAATACTTGTGCATGGCATTCCTAGACCATTCTAAAGGAAAATGAGATTCTCTCTCAGTATTACTCCTCTGAATACACCACAGTACAACGGTGTATCGGGACGGAGCAATCACACAATATTAGATATCGTGTGCTCTATGATGAGTATTACTGAGTTACCTACTTCCTTTTGGATGTTATGCGCTTGAGAAGCTGCATACCTATTGAATTAGGTTCGAATCAAATCAGTTGCCTACCACTTCATATGTGATATGGAAAGGGAAGAGCCCATGTCTTAAGCTAGTTAAGATTTGGGATTGTCCGGCCTATGTCTAAAAGCAAAATCCGGAAAAGCTCGAGGCTAGGTCTGTAATGTAGAACTGGAAAGGTTCCAGCTATACAAACTACAGCAGATAATTTGGTAGAACCAAAGGATTCAGTAGATTCCAACGAACCTCAGCCTCTCCGTCGATCTAGTAGGGTTCCTCACCCACCTGAGAGATACTTCGATTTCTCAATGACAGTGGGAGCGAGGATTGCATCATAAGATGATGACCCAACTAGTTTCGAGCTGGCCATCGGGGGTAGAACTCTGTAAAAATGGATGGATGCTTAGTGATCTGAGATGGAATCCTTATACACCAACAAAGTATGGAATTTGGTTGCTATATCTGAAGGGTTAAATCCCCATCAGGAGTAAGTATATCTTGAGAAGATTACTTGGTGTAGATGGAAAAGTTGAGACTTTCAAAGCTAGACTTGTTAAAGGTTTTCGTCATCGACCAGGCACGGAAAATGATGAAACCTTTTTCCAGGGAATATGCTTAAGTCCATCCAGTTCCTACTTGCCACGGCTACATACCATAACTACGATATCTGGTGGTTGGGTGCCATGACTACTTTTCTAAATAATGTTTTAGAAGAGTGCGTCTATAAGTACACAGCCAGAGGGCCTCGTAGACAGTGGGAGCAGTGGAAACGTGTGCAAGATGCTTTATAGGATAAAGCAGGCATCGCGGAGTTGGAACATCTGTTTTGATGGATTAGTCAAAGAAGTTGACATCATCAAAATGGTAGATGAACCTTGTATAAACAAAAAGGTAGTAGGGAGTATGGTGACGATCCTCGTAGAGTACGTGGATGACATACTCTTGTTAGGGAAGGAGTTTCCTATGCTACGCTCGATCAATCTCCGCTTATCACAATGATTTTCCATATAGGATCAAAATGATACCTACTAAATCCTAAGCTTTGGATCTATGAGATAGATCTAATTGGATGTTAGGATACTCACTAGTTGTAGTGAAATGGTATCAATCGATCCTGGGGAGAATCACTAGAAGGGTTCCAGAGTGATAAAGACGACTGAATGTCAGTCACAGGCATTGTCTTTACCCTCAGTAAAGGGACGGTATGTTGGAAGAGTTCCAAGCTAGATACCGTGGCAAACTGGACGATAAAGGCTGGTAACATCGCTATTAAAGATACTGCCAAAGAGGCAGTTTGGGAGTATATTGGTTCATAGGATGAACTAGGTTCCTACCATTGTGTGACAATGGAACTGTGGCTTTGGCCTTGGAACCCTGGTCCCATCAGTGACCCAGACATATTCTGAGGCAGCATCACCTGATCATGGAGATAGTTGATCTCCAGGATGATCGAGGTTAGGAGAGTAGACTCAGAGGACAACACGGCGGATCCACTCACGAAGGCCTTTTTCCCAAAGAGAGACTTTTAGGGGATGGTTGAGTATTAGATACTACAACCACTGCTACAGATGGCCCTGGTGCAAGTGGGAGATTGTTAGTTATATGTATGCCCTAGAGGCCATTACTGTACATTGGATGTATATTGTAGTGGATGCTGGGACATATATAGGTAGGACTTTCTTGCTCGACATGATAGTACGCTATCTGGTTGCTCTTTATCTTAACGTGTATACCTTCTGTCTCTCTGATTACATGTTAATAAAGCCCTTAGGATGTGTACTCGACTTCCAGGACTATGATGCAGATCATACTAGTGGGGCCTGGGTAGTCAATGAGTACATCCTTCATAGTTCCTAGTCATGGGAATATCGAGACGGGGCATCGATATTCCAGAGTAGACTAGCGTATATCTTCTCGACCCATGTGATGGGCGATGGATGATCCCATATCCATTGGTGTTTGACATTGGAGATGGTATGCGGGTGCTCAGTGCAGACTGGGTACACTGAACGGACTCGCCGAGAACTCCCAGATGGTATTATACCTCACGTCAGATGGCAGTTCTCTGGTGACACTGGTACAGCTTAGTCTGTTGACCCGAGATCGTCATAGAGTCTTGTGTGTCTCCCACTGTGCTTTGATTTCCACCCTACCACGGCTCTACTGAGTCGTGCCAAACAGGTGGTTTTTGGGTACAGTCCCGATTCACATGGAGGAAATGAGTGATAAGAGGGGATTCGTCTCTCCCGGTATTGGGGGTTGATGTTGTGCAATGCACGACTGGCCATAACAGGAAATCCCTGGCCAGAGTTGCAGTGATATACTGGTAAGAGTTATCAGTAGTTTCATGAATAGTTATGGACCCTACGTCGGCATGACTTATCGAGCTATTGGGGTCTGACGTTTACCACCCCTAGGCGAGATATGCGACATATCAGACGAACAGACCGGACTGTTCGGTAAGTGTTACTGGTTGGATTCACAGGAGTGTGAGCGGGCTTGCTCGTCGATCTTCTGATCGCTCAATACCCGGGTGGCCGTTACGTTTAGCAGACCGCTTGCGGCTTGTGGGTGCTTGATATGATCATCATCTACTGCCGGCGTATTGACGAGTCTTTCCTACACAGAGGTTTCCTGGTTCAAGCGAAACGAAATAGGAGCGCATATGAGATATGTGCGGGACCGAGAATAATTCGTGTATGTGATACCGTATTTCATTCTCGTGATGAATGTGTCGAATGGTTGTATGCGATATAACCTGGTTATCGAATCAAGGATTGATTCGATAAGCCGATACATTGGATACTAGCCGGTTATATGCGACATGACCGGATCATTGAATCAAGTGTTGATTTAATGATTTAATGTATAATTATATATTTAATATATTACTTTGCATTAACTAGTATTGGTTCACTTTAAAAGGATTTTCTCACTTGAATTGTGCAAGTTGTATATGTGATATACTTTTGTGCACATGATTGTATCATGTTTGATGATACATGCATATTTGGTTAAGTGTAAAGTATTAAACTATGGTTAAGTTAATGATTAGGGTTTTGTTTACTTAATTACTTATTCATTTATCTTATTTATTTATTCATTTTGGAAAATAAAAAGGATAATTGAATGGTTACTTGTTTTGTTTTTAGTTGAACATTCTTGAAGTTTTGACTTAGTCTTCATTCTTGTCTTATACTTAACCCTAACCATTTAAACTAACCCTAATTCATTCTCTACACTTAACTAAGGTTAGAAGATGATAAGAATTAATTCTTTTTCATTATTATTCAACACTTATCATATCTTCTTCTTCTTCTTCATCTTCTTCTTCCATGAAAAAAGCTTGCTACATTAATGGAAAGTGATGAAAAAGTGTGAGAAATCCAATTCTAAAGTGAACCCACTTCCTATTTCTTCATCCTCTACCTCTTGCCAAGTAGTATAGGGTGTTTCCTTCATAAGTTTTCTTGACTTGGTGAAGTTGGAGCTTGATCTAGCGATGCCTCGACGTAGATCATCTTCGGCATCATCGTCGATGACCTAGCCCGCTTTTCCTCCGATGAAGCCGACGCTAGAGCCCAAGATCCAATTTGGACAGCGAGGGGACTTCATCACGGAGCCTAGGAGGTGGAGGACCGGATCTACAAAGGTTGTAGCCCCTTCCCTTTAGCTATATTTCCGTTTACTTGCTTGTATCGCCTTGTTTTCTAGTTAACGATCCGTATTAGGGTTTGTAGGCACAAGGAAATTTTTGAATTGAGCATGTTTGATCACTTGTGAGACTTTATTAGTGTGCTTAGGAACCCTACAGTTTGTAGCCGTCATTGTATAATTCTTTTTACTGTTTTTGCTCCTAGGATAGACCCATGGAGGGGGTGCACAAACTACCGGGTATCTCGAAGTGCCGAGTGGCCTACTCACGGTGGTGAGGTAGGTTGCTTCGCTTCGGGTACATGGCCGGTAGTTTGCCGCACCCGTAGGGGTCTTGGGTGGGGTATTGGCTATTCACCGCGACCGTGTAATCCGCTTTTCGTTGCAGGCTCGAACGGATTGCGGATTCCTAGTATATCCAATGTATTCATCTGTGATATGTAATGTCTATCATTGCTTTATATTTATATATGATAACTATTTAGACGTTGCTTATGTTTTACAGCCGCGCTAGCCCAGTCCCCGCTCTGTCGTTAGTTAAGTAACCTAACGGGTGATGACGGGGCCCCGTGGCGAATGCGAATGGCATAAGCGTACGTCATATTTTGGTTGTTTTCTGCAATGGTAGGATTAAATGATGGGACGCATTAAAAGAACTAATGCAAGAAAATAAACCAAGTAAAATTCGATTGGAACACTTTGAAAACCACTAGGTTCTTTTCAAAACCAAACTTTTAAACGCGAAGCTTGAACCACTCCTTTTAAAAGCTATCTCGTTCCATCGATTATATCAAGTTCACTACGTTCACGGTTTCGCTAAAACCATTCGTAGCCCTCCGTCATTCCACATGAATGGTCAAAAAGTATTCAAGCTATGTATTTTGGCCAAAGTCAAGGCATAGTGATTGGTAGCTATTGGGTATTCATGTGCAACATAGATAGATGCGTTGGTTTGGGACAGTCGTGCTGCCATTTTGGCCAAAGTCAAGGGTAGGTACGGGTGGGTCCAAATTAACCAGGAGAATGACGGGTAGAACTTGACATGTGACTTATGATATTTTGGCCAAAGTCAAGGTCATAAGAGCATGGGGCAAAAATCCACATCGGGAGTTTCATAAGTACTGAAACTTGCTAGCGCTGCATACCATTTGGAGTGTGATAATTCTGGTAGGATTCCTTCGGTTTTATCACGCGATGATATTTGGATCCCGATCCTACTGTGAGTATATGCTACTCCTCGGGAAAACTCTCACTTAACGATCAATGCTATAAACTTAGTAGGTGTGTAGAAAGGTGTTAGCGGGGCTACGCCCACAGGGAAAAGAGGTTACTTAATTAAGGAACTTCGCGAAAGCGTTGGAAAACCTCCCTCGAAGTACCGACACTGGCCTGGCTGAACGGTTAAGCAAGTATTGTACGGTGAGATTGATCCTGACTAATCCTTTCTTTACGGTTTGAGAAGGGATTCGAGAGACAGTGGGAGCCATCCAGTTTAGACAAACTAAAAACCACTCTAAACTTGCAAGAGCATCATGCTAAAGTGTTTCTTTTCTCTCTCTTAATTGCAGCGACCATTCAACATGACCGGACTTAAGTTATTACTAGATAAAAACATATTGACAGGGCCAAACTACAAAGATTGGCTCAGGAATGTCAAGATGGCAATCACTTATGACAAGTTGGGGTATGTCCTTACCACCAAAGCTCCCCCTGTCCCAGGTCTCAAAACCAGTGTCGTAGATAGGGAAATCTACTAGACCTGGGAAATAGATTGCGCGAAGGCCAGATGCCTCGTACTTGCCTCGATGGACAACGAACATCAGAGGAGGCACGAGAATATGGACCTAGAGTCCATATTTCTTCATACAAAAGAACTGTATGGAGAGCAGTCTCGTATCGCAAGATACGAAGTGTCGAAGAAGTTGTTTTCGGAAAGGTTGGCCGTCGGATCATCGGTAGCGGAACACGTGCTTAAGATGATTGGCTACATTGAGGAGCTCGCGAACCTTGGGACCACGTTGGATAATGAACTCTATACTGATTTGATTCTCCAGTCCCTTCCTTCCACTTACGCCCAGTTTATTCTTAACTTCAACATGCAAGGAAAGGAGGTTGAACTTTCCAAACTTCTGAACATGTTAAGGAGTGCTGAGGGCACCCTACAGAAGGGTAGGGAGACATCCACTTTGTTTGTAGGAGGATCTTCCTCTTCTAGGTCCAGGGCGAAAGCCAAGGGCAAGAAGAAGAAAGCCCCCGCCAAACCAAGAGGCGGTGTCAGTAAAGTGGATACGAAGGGAAAAGGAAAAGCAACAAAGGTAGCGGGAAAGCTGGTGGGGAAGGAAGAATGCTTCTATTGTCACAAAAGTGGTCACTGGAAACAGGATTGCAAGGCTTGGAAGGCCAGAACACAGGATTTGAAGCGAGTTGCAGCTTTAGCTTCAGGTGTGTATGTTATTAAAAACTGTCTATCAATAAACTCTACATCCTGGGTATTGGATACCGGATCAGGATCTCATATCTGTAATTCTTTGCAGGCGTTGAGAAAGCGTAGAGTTTTGAAGGCAGGTGACATGACCCTCAGAGTTGCAAACGGTGCTAGCATGGATGCTGAGGCCGTGGGGGACTATCACCTGGGATTGTCGGACACTTTTTGGTTTTGCGTAGTTGTTATTATGTACCAAATGCAACCTGTAATATCATTTCTGTATCTTTATTATCTAAAGAAGGTTATGAATTTGCATTTGTAAGTAATGTAGTGAACATTCACCTTAATCAAGTTTAGATTGGGTCAGGTAAATTGAACAACGGTATATACGTATTAAACCAGCCACAGATTTTCAATGTCCAGAATACACACAAAAGAAAGTCTCCAGAAATCGATAAAACTTTCTTATGGCATTGTAGACTGGGTCACATCAATGAGAGAAGGTTGACTAAGTTACATGCAGAAGGATATTTGGATTCGTTCGAATATCAATCATATGCAACTTGTCAATCCTGTCTCAAAGGAAAGATGACAAAGACTCCGTTCACTGGACACGGAGTAAGAGCGAGCGAGCTCTTGGGACTCGTACACAGCGACGTGTGCGGTCCAATGTCTACACATGCACGAAGCGGTTATTCTTACTTCATTACTTTTACGGATGACTTTTCAAGGTACGGTTATGTCTTCTTAATGAAACATAAATCCGAGGCTTTTGAAAAATTCCAGGAATATAAGAATGAAGTAGAAAAACAAACAGGCAAAAGTATCAAGGCACTGAGATCTGATCGAGGTGGTGAATACTTGAGTGCCGAGTTCCTGGGTTACTTAAAAGAGAATGGAATTCTCTCTCAGCTTACTCCTCCATAGACTCCGCAACATAACGGTGTATCGAAGAGACGGAACCGAACCCTATTGGATATGGTACGGTCCATGATGAGTAATGCTGAGTTGCCGCGATCGTTCTGGGGATATGCGCTAGAATCAGCTGCATACCTTTTGAACCGAGTTCAAACTAAGACTGTGCCTACTACACTATATCAGATGTGGTGTGGGAAGAGACCCTATCTTAATCACATTAAGACATGGGGATGTCCAGCTTTTGTAAAAAAGCAGCATGCGGACAAGCTCGAGGCACGCTCAGTACAGTGCAAGTTTGTGGGATATCCGAAGAACTCCAAGGGATATTACTTCTATTGCGAAGAGGAACAAAAAGTCCTTGTTTCTCGCCATGCCCACTTTCTAGAACACCAGTTCATAGAAAAAGAATCAAGTGGGAGCGCAATAGAACTGGAAGAAATTCCAGAACCACAAGCTATTACTGAAAGCTTAGTAGAACCAGAGGGTTCGAAAGATCAGGACATTCCCACGCCACTCCGCAGGAGTAGTATGCAGTCTCATCCGCCCGAGAGATACTACGGTTTTCTCATTGACGGGGATAGAGAGGATTGCATCATAGAGTTTGATGAGCCTACTAGCTTCCAGCAAGCCATTCAGAGCGTCGACTCGGTAAAATGGCTGGATGCAATGCGGACCGAAATGGAGTCCATGTACACCAACAAAGTATGGACATTGGACATTGCTCCGGATGGGGTAAAACCCAGAGGATGCAAGTGGATCTTCAAAAGGAAGATTGGTGTAGATGGACAGGTTGAGACCTATAAAGCTAGACTGGTAGCAAAGGGTTTTCGTCAGCGACCTGGTTTGGACTATGACGAAACTTTTTCTCCAGTAGCTATGCTGAAATCCATTCGGATCCTTCTTGCCATTGCTGCCTTCCACGATTATAAGATTTGGCAGATGGACGTAAAGACAGCTTTTCTAAATGGACATTTAGAGGAGTGTGTCTATATGGATCAGCCAGAGGGTTTCATTCAGAGTGGGAGCAGCGGAAAGGTGTGCAAGTTTCTTAAGTCCATTTATGGACTAAAGCAGGCATCGCGGTGTTGGAACATCTGTTTTGATGAGACGGTCAAGGAATTTGGCTTTATCAAAAATCCAGATGAACCATGCATCTATTGTAGATTTGTAGCGAGAACTGTAGTATTCCTCGTTTTATACGTGGATGCCATTCTCTTAATAGGAAATGACATTCCTATGCTACAATCTGTCAAGGGGTTCTTGTCACACAGGTTCTCCATGAAAGACCTGGGTGATGCCTCATACATTCTGGGTATCCGGATCTACCGTGATAGATCCAAGAGGATATTAGGACTTTCGCAGTTCAGGTACATCGACACCATACTGAAGAGATTCAGTATGGAAGATTCCTAGTGCGGTAATCTACCGGCTTGTCACGGGATCACCCTCTCCAAAGAGATGTCTCCTAAGACTGATTTGGAGAGGGATCGCATGTCTATTATACCCTACGCTTCTGCGGTAGGCTCTATAATGTATGCGATGTTGTGTACCAGACCGGATGTGGCTTATGCACTGAGTGTGGTAAGCAGGTATCAGTCAAACCCTGGGGAGAAACATTGGATAGCAGTAAAGAACATTCTCAAGTACCTGAGAAGGACTAAGGAGATGTTCTTGGTGTATGGCGGAAAAGACCTGCAGATTGAGGCCTTTGCTGACTCCAGCTTCCAGAGTGACAAGGATGATTCCAAGTCCATGTCGGGTTTTGTCTTTACCCTCAATGGAGGGGCGGTGTGTTGGAAGAGCTCCAAACAGGAAACCGTTGCTGACTCGACTATGGAAGCGGAATACATCGCTGCATCTGATGCCGCAAAAGAAGCTGTCTGGATGAGGAAGTTCTTGAGAGAACTTCAGGTGGTTCCGTCCATTGTTGACCCAATACCTCTGTATTGCGACAACAACGGGGCTATAGCTTTAGCGAAAGAACCCAGGTCCCATCAGAAATCCAGACACATCCGGAGGCAGTATCACCTGATCAGGGAGATCGTGGATCGCCAGGAGATCGAGGTTCGGAGGGTTGCTTCAGAAGATAACACAGCAGATCCATTCACCAAGGCCTTGCCCCAGACTCAGTTCGAGCGGCCGATCGAGATGATAGGTCTTCGATACGCCAGTACATGGCCTTAGTGCAAGTGGGAGATTGTTAGTGTATATGCCCTAGAGGCCATTACTGTATCATACTAGTTTGTATATTACTTGATGGAAGCTTGGGATATTCACAGTTGTATATACAATCTTGCTCGAAATGGTAGTATGCTACTTGGTTTGTCTCTGCTTTAATATGTGCATGTGTTTCTTTTAGCATATTGCTGATATACATATTAGTAGAGCCCTTAGGATCTTTGCTTGATTGCCAGCGTTGTGATGGCGCTCACACTCGTGGGAGCTGGGTGATCTATAAGCACATCCTTATACAGGTCCCTAGTCGTTGGACTATCGAGACAGGGCATCGATACTCCGGAGTAGACTAGCGTATGCGCTTCTCATCCCAGTGTGGGAGACGGTCTGTCCCACAGCCGTCAGTACGTCGTACTTGAGATAGTATGCGGGTGCTCGTTAGGTTACGAGTACACTGGACAGGACTAGTCGGGAACTGTTGGTTGGTATTATACCTATCGTCAGTTATCAGTTCCCAGGTGACATGAGTA
This sequence comes from Agapanthus africanus, assembly GCA_030015575.1. Classification (NCBI taxonomy): domain Eukaryota; kingdom Viridiplantae; phylum Streptophyta; class Magnoliopsida; order Asparagales; family Amaryllidaceae; genus Agapanthus; species Agapanthus africanus. The sequence continues at coordinate 509,475,502 of JASDDO010000019.1, read as the reverse complement.
CAGCTTAGTCCGCTGACTTGACACTGTCAGTTCGCCTCGAATGTGTTCCCACTGCACTTTGATTGCTACCCTACCACGGCTCAAAGGAGTCGTGCAAACAGGTAGTTTTTGGGTGCAGTCCCGAAGCACTTAGAGGCAGTGACGGTTAGACAGGATTCGTCTCTCCCGGTATTGGGGGTTGACATCGCGCTGTGTCCAGGAGAGCCATTACACGAGTAGTCCCTGGCCAGGGCAAGCGAGATATACTGGTAGGTTTCCAGTGTTATCTCAGGGTGTTCTGGGCTATACTCCGACACGACTTGTACCGCTATTAGGGGACTGACGTTCACCGCCCCCCTAGACCCGCCATGCGATGTATCAGACTAACAGACCGGACTGTATGGAGATTGTCACATACAGGCTCAGTAGGAGTTCGGATAGGGTTCACCTCGTCAGTCTTCTTATCGACATCTACCTGGGGACCGTTACGTACAGCTAGTGCCGCTTGCGGTCTGTGGTTAAACCCACTGCCAGCGTAGTGTCGAGTCTTTAGAGTCCCACACAGAGAGCTATTCGCCTTTAGGCAAAATGAGTAGAGGTCGCATGGTTTTGCGACAGGGTTCGTTCACATCCGCGCACTTGTGCACGTTTGCTGTCCGGACAGCTTATACTAGCAGTCTTTGGTTTAAGCCGGATCCTAGTATATGATTTGGGATTGGCTTTTTCTCATTGTATTCGTGTTCCTCGGATCACGAATGCGGGTGCGTATGCACAGTTGCTTGAGACAGAGGGAGAGGACTTTGATTAGGGTTAATGACTATTGTCATTTTATAAACCCTAATGCTTATGTGTGTATTATTGTTAATTGATATTAGTTTAATAATTGTGCATGGTTATGGTTGTTGACCATTTGACCCATCTTGACTTGTTGACCTTGTTGACACTTTGACCATCATCATTTCATTTGGAAGATGCTCTTTGATCCTTGCAATTTGCATTAAAAATGAAATGATAATGGTCATGTCTTGATTTAGCCATGACAATTATCACTCTAATTATCTAATTACAATAATTCACATATATGTGAGAATGCTTCATATTATTCTCTCATTCTATTATTCACATTCTCTCTCTTGTTCTTCCTCTTCCTCAAGCTCTCCCCTCTCATGTGTTGAGAAACACTTGAGCTTGAGAAAAACCCTCTCTTGATAATCTCCACTCTCATCTAGGGTTCAAGGATTAGCACTTCTTGCACCCTAGTTACTTCTAGCTTGGAGTTGAAGCCAAAGGTTGAGGCTTTCGGGTGGATCTTTCTTTGACGGGAGAAGACGACAAAAGTGACCTCCTTCCACCACTCTAAGGTGCAAGGAGAGAAGGACTTAAAGCCCAAGGTATAACCTTTCTAGCACTTAGCTAGTTTCTAGTTAGCTTTAGCTTGTTTTTGTTTAGCAAAGATCCTTCATAGTCTAGTCCATGTTGCCTAAGCTCGTAAAAATCCGATTTTTATTCCGTTTTCCGCCTCCCCGCAAGCACCGGGGTGGGCAACGTGGACTTACAGAACCTCCGTATATAAGCAAGCTTGCCTTGAAAAGATCTTAGCTGCGTCAGACTCTTCGGAGGGGGCATGTCCATGATGGCCTTTATCTTTGATGGGTCAACTTCGATCCCTCGATGTCGTACTATGAAGCCCAGGAATTTTCCCGATGACACGCCAAAAGCGCATTTCAGAGGATTCATCTTCAGGTTAAATTCCCTCAGTCTGGTGAGAATGGTCCTAAGATCCTGGATATGATCGGCCTTGGTTTTAGTCTTAAAGACCAGATCATCAACATAACATTCGACGACTTTATGAATTAGGTCATCGAAGATATTGGTCATTGCCCTTTGATATGTAGCACCTGCGTTCTTCAATCCGAACGGCATCACCTTGTAGCATTATATTCCGATCGGGGTTCGAAATGCTGTGTGCTTCTCATCCTCAGGCGACATCTTGATCTGATTGTATCCAGACGAGCCATCCATAAAGGTGAACAGCTCATAATTTGAGGTGTCATCGACCATCATTTCCATGACCGGTAGCGGGAAGTCGTCTTTAGGACATGCCTTGTTGAGGTCCCTGAAATCGACACAAACTCGGATCTGCCCATTTTTCTTCTTCACTGGGACTATGCATGCGATCCAATCCGCATATTTCTCTTCCCTGATGAAGCCGGCATCGATGAGCTTCTTAGTTTCCTCGATGACCTTTTCTTCTAGTTCCCTTCTCATTCTTCGAGGAGCTTGTTTGACTGGCATAGCATCAGGAGATATAGCCAACTTATCTACGGCCACTTTAGGGGAAAGGCCAGGCATTTCTTTGTATGTCCACGCGAAGCAATCGACGAACTCATGCAGCAGGGCAATTATCTGCGCTTTCATTTCCTCTGACAAGAGCGAGCTGATGTAGGTCGGCCTCGGATTATCTGGCGTTCCTAAGTCAATCTCGGTTAGCTCGTCAAAGGTTGCTTGTCCGCCATCTTCGAGCTCTTGAGGAGCTTCTTCTGGTTCGGCTATCTCGTCATCATCATTTGATCTTTCACTGGCCTCACCAACATGGATCATGTAGCACACTTTGGAATCAGGTTGAATGTAGCCTATTCCCCGCCTATCTGGAATTCGTCCATCGATGAGTGCTCGGACCTGGGGCGGATACCATAGCCCTTCGTAAAACTTTGCTTCGGGCTCCGTTTGATATAACCGGCATCTGCACTTTTTAAAGTATTCCCGCATCTCGGGCGCATAGTATCTGGGGTTGAGGACGGCTCTTATGCCTCTCTCATAGGGAAGGCACGCGACAGAAAGATCGTCCGGGTGCACAACGGGGTTTGACCTCTAAAACAGGATGCCCTTCTGTCCATTTTTCCTCCCGGGCACGTAGAAAGTTTTCAGCTGGTCTACGGTAGAGACTGACAATGCATCGAGCTCTTTGCACATCCATTCCGGCACCCTTGTGATGGCCAGGGACCCTTCTGCGACTTCGAAGGCCTCTCGTAGTTTCACTTGCTGCATGGGGGTCCAATCTGCACAGCCGTTGCATGGCAAGTCCTCTTCTTCTGACTCTTCAGTGTCACTGCCGAGATGAGGGCAGACTTTGCTGCTAGATGGGCCTTCAGTAATAGATTCGTCCGTATCGCTACCGAAACGAGGGCGAGTTTTACGGAAGGACGGGCTTCCAGCGTCGGACTCATCAGTGTCGCTGCCGAAATGCGGGCGCACTTGGGCATTTTTACTTTTGAAAGTAACAGCCGGCGCAGATTTGCTTTTGGGTCTTGGGGCCGGTCTATCCTCAGTCAGTTGTGGCTTCGCATTTTGGTGGTTCATAAAGTACCGAGAATCTTCATAGCGGACTTCATGCACACCGAACGGCTGGATGTCTCCGTCAATGCATCTTTCTTCGCCATTTTTAGTATACTTCATGCATTGATGGAGAGTTGACGGAATGATGCCATAATCGTGGAGCAACGGCCGCCCTAAGAGAATCTTATTAGACGTGTCAGCGTCGATCACGTATATCTTAGCTTCAGTTTGCAGATCCCCGAATTTGATTGGCAGAGCTATGGACCCTAGAACTTGCTGGCAATTTTGGTTGAAGCCTTGAATGACAATCCTTTCCCTTGACAGGTGTCGGACGTCCATTGACAAACTCTTCAGCATTGGCAAGTTCATGATGTTCAGTGAAGACCCCGGATCAATCAATATGCGATTAATCCGATCTCCGTCGCTGTACCCGGTCACGTAAAGCGGCCGATTATGCTCAGCCGTTCCCAGTAGCAAGTCTTCATCCTTAAATGTGACTGCGGCGCCATGCAAAGTGCGGAGCTTCTTTCATATTAATTTCCGCAAAGTGAGCCTGATACCGCTCGGGGTTTTGGAGAGCGTGAATAAGAACATTTCTAAGCTCCTTAGATAGGACCAAGGCATCGTAGATGCTCAGGAGAGACGGAAGCCTTCGAAGGTGAGCCAAGACATTATAGCCCACCGAGGAAGGACTTGAGTTTTCATCTGCCAGTTCTCTGCCATCTTCATCATTAGCCACATGTGTTTCCTTCCCTTTTGGGGCGTTGCCCTGATTTGGCGGTAGAGCCCTGCCGCTTCTGAGCTGGATTTGATTGGCCTTTATGGCGAGCTCCTCATCTTCTTCGGGAAAACAGAGCTCATCCTCGGAGTCGCTGCTAAGATGGATGGCGTAGCAGGTCACTACTGGGATCTCTTCATTGGAGTCTTCTTATAACTCCTCCAGAATTTCAGCCGCTTGTACAGGGAAGAACTCCTTCAATTGAATCAATGTTCTTTCCTTTTGTTCATATTCTTCGAGGGAATCGGTATATTTTTGAATGGTTGATCTCCATGCAGACTCTTTTTCGCGCCGAGCTGCACTTTTCTTCTTCTTGAGCTTCTTGGATTTTGAGTCTGATGGAGCCGCATTGGTAGCTGGATTGGTAGGCTTCTTCTGCCCTTCCCATTCCGTCCTGGGTTCTTTCCGAAGTAGCTTTATCATCTTCTTCGTCTTATTAGATATGTGCGTACTCCACGGAGGCCGCAATGAGTCCGTTTCATTTCTCAGGGCAGCGGGTTCGGCTGTCTGCTCCCAGAAGGCTTCAGTTTCTGTCTGTATAAAGTTGGTGGTTGCAACTTGATTGTTCACCAACACGCTTTTGGACAGCTCGATCTCTCCAGCCTTGTACTGCTTCTCGGCCCAGTCTTTGAAGATATAGCAATCCTCGATCGCATGGCTCACTACTCGGTGGTACGGGCAATACAGGGGATTGTCGGTCGTTTTTGCTTCTTGGGGTCTTATCTACTCCGGCAATTGTAGGCCGTTGTTCAAGGCATCTTTAAATATCTTGCGGACCTTGTCCCTTCTGAAAGAGTAAAGCTTGTTCTTTTTCTCCTCTAAGGAGGGCCCATCTCCTCCCAGCAATGGCTTTCGAGACCGGTTAGTTTTGGATTCGGCCGCCCTTCGCTTTTCTTCATTGTCGGACGCATTGAAGACATTGGTACTGCCGGAACTCCCGCTTCTACGGTTGTCGTCCCGCTTGCTTTTCCAAGTTTTGTCTCTCTGAGAATCCGGCGGGGACTCCTGCTTCGAGCATTCCAGCATTTGGAATTTCTTGAGCCCGCCGTACACAAGAATGGGACCATCCAATTGCCGCGGTTCCCAATGAGAAGGCTGACGGACTGGTCCTGCTCCAGCGGCGGTTCGCACTTGACTGTGAGATTACGCCATCGAGCGATAAAGTCGGTGCTGCTTTCATTCTTCCCCGGCTTTGTCCTCACAAGGTCGGCAATGGAGATTTTTTATCACTGACACTCATGAACCTTTGCCCAAACAGGGACTCCAATTAGGCAAAGGTAATGACGGACCCGTCCGGTATACTCACATACCAGTCGAAGGCAACGCCGGTCAGGCCGTTGACAAACGGACAAAGAAGGAGCGCGTCATTACTCCCTGTATTTCCGCACGATGCTTTGAAGTGGGCGACGTGTTGATTTGCATTCCCTGTTCCATCAAATCTTCCGAACTTAGGAATAACGTAGCCGCTTGGGAACTTAATCATATCGTACTGCGAGGGATATGGCCGCCCACTACTGCCGATTTCTTTCTGAGCTTCAGCTTCGACCACCAATGTTTTAACCTTGCTGGTGACCAAATCCATTATCCGATCCTGTGTTAGCGGGATAGTGCTATCTGGGGCCAATGCGTCCCCAGAAGAGGAATGTGGCCGGCTTTCATGCGGCTCGACCAGTCTTGGTCCCAAAGGAATAGGCATTTGCTGCCTCGGATTGTCATCACCCGGCTGATTAGTAGCGGCTTGTGCCTGATTGGGAGGCGCTCGAGCAATTTGAGCCGTAAGCTGCATCACCACGTTCGTTAAGTCGTAAATTTTCGAATAGAGCTTGGCCATCTCTTTATCTTTGCTCCTGAGCTGTTTTCGAAGCTCTTGAAGCAGCTCTTGCTCCGCAGTCCTGGGGCGGAAAGTTGGCTCTTCCTCGCTGTCCGAGCTTGACTCTGCATGGACCGAGGGGTCTTTCTGCCTATCATCCTCATCGAGAGGGTTTTCATCATCCAGCGGGGGCGGCTGTTCTTTGGCGGCGGCAACCACATTCAGGCTAGATTGGGCATGGGATGTGGTGGCCCCATCCTTGCTTTTGCTGCGAAGGTTGTCGCTGGGGCGCCCGCCCGCCATATAGACGTATGGATGATATATCCGGCCGTCTTTCGATCATTTACGGCTGATTTCACGGATCGCTGTCTTGACCCCCTTACTTCGGTAGCTGGTAGTCGATTGAAGGCGGCTGGCCTAACCAGCTTCTTGAATGGTGCTGGCACTTCTTTTCTGGATTTGCCCCGCTGCTTCCGTGTGGCACAGAGCGCCTGATAGACCCTTGAAGAGACAGTGTCATACTTTTTCTGTTGGGGCCGAGACACGTCTCTTTGTAGCACTGTTCGGACCGCTGTCTTCTTGATTCTGGCGGGAATGGCATTTTTCTGAACCCACTTCAGAGGCTTGAAGGAATTGCTGATTCTTACGTCTGACTCAGCCGTCGTCGCAGGGTAACCCTGCACTTGGAACTTCACACGATTCCATTTGGCCGATGCCCTGGCCCTCTTGTTGGCTCGATACCTGAGCCGCTTCTTCCTTAACTGTTCTTTTCTAAGCGCCTGGCAGACTTCGGCTCTTTGGGAAAACGCCGCAAACCGGGCGATGGAGGCCTTTGGAGATACGCTCGATTATGCATTTGTTAGAGTCATCGCCTGAGCTCGTCCGCGATATTTGATGTTGCCCTTCGCACCGGAAGTCTTGCCCCCAGCTGGAGCGCCAGGGAGTCGTTCAGACACCCTCTTAAGTTTCGGTTGTGGTGCTTTAGCAAACACAACATTCGGCCTCTTGCCCCTTGGGACCGGCTTGGCCACCTGTTCCGCCGGGATTTTCGCCGGATGAGCGCTTCCGGTAGGGTAGATGATGACGGAGCCAAACTGGCGAGGCGGTTCCTCCCACTGTCGACTGAGGCTTGCGCGGAGAACCACACGAGCGTTGATCTTGACCGCGTACGGAATCGGGGTCACGCTGGAAGCTGAATTCGTCTGGGGAGACATTGTCGTCAAAGGTTGATCGCTGCACGAAAAAAAAACATCATTTCAGTACATGCAATCGATATGTATATTGATTGGGTTCGCATGAACGTTTAACCCGAAATATTGGAGGAGAGATAGGTCCCACCGGGCGTGCCAGAATCTGTAGGGTGTTTTTCGTCACCCCCTTGAGATGGGAATACGTGCGCGCTTGTCAGGCGTACTATAGATTCCCCCTGCCTAGGGTAGGCCGGGGTTTAATGATTGTAGGGATCCGAATCTCCAGCAGCCGCGGACTAAACTGCCGTTAATTACCTCTCGCCGTTGGAGCAAGGGAACCTCCGATTGACGGGTTAAATTGATCATGCGAACTCAATGTGCAGTGTACGTGTGTTGTGTTTTGAAGGGGGTTTTGGATATATCGGGAGCCACGCAGAGTTTTTACGGGGTCCCGCTACCCGGATAGCGGGCTGGGGGTCAAGGGGGCTAGCTGCCCCCTTGCGGGGTTCGCAGCAGCGCCCTGGCCCAAAATTGTTTTTGAGGGGGACAGTGTCGTGGAGTATGTGTATGTATACATATGTATATATAAATAAAGGGGGGAAAAGACATCCAAACGATGCATGGGGGCAGCACCTTGGGCGCTGTGCGCCTAAGTACTGTGCGCTCAGGCGCTAGAGTGCCACGTGTCGGCACGTGGGCGCTCTGCGCTTGAGCGCTGGGCGCTTGAGCGCTGGGCGCGTGAGCGCTTTGCGCTTCAACGCTTGACGCTCGAGCGCAAGTGCGCCACGTGTCGGCACGGGGGCAACTTGCGCTTAAGCGCTGGGCGCTTGAGCGCAAGCGCGCCACGTGTCGGCACGGGGGCGACGTGCGCCTGAGCGCCTGCGTTTGACCGCAAGCGCGCCACGTGTCGGCACGGGGGCAACTTGCGCTCGAGCGCTTGCGCTCGAGCGCAGGTGCGCCACGTGTCGGCACGGGAGCGACTTGCGCTCGAGCGCTGCGCGCAGGCACGCCACGTGTCGGCACGGGGGCGACTTGCGCTGGGCGCTTCAGCGCAAACGCGCCACGTGTCGGCACAGGGGCGACTTGCGCTCGAGCGCTTGCGCTGGAGCGCAAGCGCGCCACGTGTCGACACACGGGCGCTCTGCGCTTGAGCGCCGGCAAGGAAAAGAGGCTTTTAGCCTAAAAAGAATTTCTCGGAAGAGAAATCAGGGAGGAGTTGGACTCCTGAGTGCGTTGTTTTTTTTTGGGTTTAGTGAAAGAGGTTCTTCTTCCTCCTCCTCTGTTTGCTGGATCATGAAGATCAATAAATGTGGGATTTTTAAAAATCTCTTCTTTTTGAGATCTAATGGAAGATCCGAGTTCCCCTTTATGGGTTTTGTGGTGAAAAACTAATTTGTTTTATAAAAAGAAGAGTAAAACTCTTGATTTAATTCAAGAGAAAGAAGAAGGTTTTGGAACCTTGAAGAAGGAGGAAAGATCTCAGATCTGAAAAGTTTTTAGAGAGAGAAAAAAAGTTGTTAGATATTTCATTATCTTTGCCTTTATAGGCCATACACTTTACACATAGCCCCTTGGGCTTCACAAATTGGCATTTTGCCTATCTCATGGCTCATGTGTCATTTCTTTTTGCACATAAGCCATGGGCTTTACAAAAATTTGGCTTTATGCCTATTTTTCTTACATTTAACCATAAAAATGAAATAAAAGAAATACAACAAAATTATTTATTACAAAATTTTTATCTTGGCGTGGGGGAAGGCCGGCCGCTCCATGTTCGGGCTCAACCCGGGCATGGGCCCATTGGGTCTGGGCTTCGGCCCACTTGGCTTGGGGTTGACTTGGATTTTGACTTGGTCAACCGGTGCGTAAATTTTTACCCCAACACCTGTCTCAAAGGAAAGATGACAAAGACTCCGTTCACTGGACACGGAGTAAGAGCTAGCGAGCTCTTAGGACTCGTACACAGCGACGTGTGCGGTCCAATGTCTACACATGCGCGAAGCGGTTATTCTTACTTCATTACTTTTACGGGTGACTTTTCAAGGTACGGTTATGTCTTCTTAATGAAACATAAATCTGAAGCCTTTGGAAAATTCCAGGAATATAAGAATGAAGTAGAAAAACAAACCGGCAAAAGTATCAAGACGCTAAGATCGGATCGAGGTGGTGAATACTTGAGTGCCGAGTTCCTGGACTACTTAAAAGAGAATGGAATTCTCCCTCAGCTTACTCCTCCATACACTCCGCAACATAACGGTGTATCGGAGAGACGGAACCGAACCCTATTGGATATGGTACGGTCCATGATGAGTAACGCTGAGTTACCGCGATCATTCTGGGGATATGCACTAGAATCAGCTGCATACCTTTTGAACCGAGTTCCAACTAAGACTGTGCCTACCACACCATATCAGATGTGGTGTGGGAAAAGACCCTATCTTAATCACATTAAGACATGGGGATGTCTAGCTTTTGTCAAAAAGCAGCATGCGGACAAACTCGAGGCATGCTCAGTACAGTGCAAGTTTGTGGGATATCCAAAGAACTCTAAGGGATATTTCTTCTGTTACGAAGAGGAACAAAAGATTTATGTTTCTCGTCATGCCCAATTCTTGGAAACTGAGTTTTTGGAAAATCAGATAAGTGGCAGCGCAATTGAACTGGAAGAAATTCCAGAACCACGAGCTATTACTGAAAGCTTTGTAGAACCAGAGGGTTCGAAAGATCATGACATTCCTACGCCACTCCGTAGGAATAGTAGGCATTCTCATCCGCCCGAGAGATACTACGGTTTTCTCATAGACGGGGATAGAGAAGATTGCATCATTGATTATGATGAGCCGACTAGCTTCCAGCAAGCCATTCAGAGCGTTGACTCGGTAAAATGGCTGGATGCAATGCGGACCGAAATGGAGTCCATGTACACCAACAAAGTATGGACGTTGGACGTTGCTCTAGATTGGGTAAAACCCGTAGGATGCAAATGGATCTTCAAAAGGAAGATTGATATAGATGGACAGGTTGAGACCCATAAAGCTAGACTGGTTGCAAAGGGTTTTCGTCAAAGACCTGGTTTGGACTATGACGAGTCCTTTTCTCCAGTAGCTATGCTGAAATCCATTCGGATCCTTCTTGCCATTGCTGCCTTCCACGATTATGAGATTTGGCAGATGGACGTAAAGACCGCTTTTCTAAATAGAAATTTAGAGGAGTGTGTTTATATGGACCAGCCATAGGGTTTCATTTAGAGTGGGAGCAGCGGAAAGGTGTGCAAGTTGCTTAAGTCCATCTACGGACTAAAGCAGGCATCGCGGAGTTGGAACATCTGTTTTGATGAGACGGTCAAAGAATTTGGCTTAATCAAAAATCCAGATGAACCATGCATCTATAGTAGATTTGTAGCGAGAACTGTAGTATTCCTCGTTTTATACGTGGATGACATTCTCTTAATAGGAAATGACATTCATATGCTACAATCTGTCAAAGGATTCTTGTCACACAGGTTCTCCATGAAAGACCTGGGTGATGCCTCATACATTCTGGGGATCCGGATCTATCGTGACATATCCAAAAGGATACTGGGACTCTCACAGTCCAGGTACATCAACACCATACTGAAAAGATTCAGTATGGAAGATTCCAAGCGCGGTAATTTACCGGCTTGTCACGGGATCACCCTCTCCAAAGAGATGTCTCCCAAGACTGATTTGGAAAGGGATCGCATGTCTATTATACCCTATGCTTCTGCGGTAGGCTCTATAATGTATGCGATGTTGTGCACCAGACCAGATGTAGCTTATGCACTGAGTGTGGTAAGCCGGTATCAGTCAAACCCTGGGGAGAAACACTGGATAGCGGTAAAGAACATTCTCAAGTACCTGAGAAGGACTAAGGAGATGTTCTTGGTGTATGGCGAAAAAGACCTCCAGATCGAGGCATTTGCTGACTCCAGCTTCCAGAGTGACAAGGATGATTCCAAGTCCATGTCGGGTTATGTCTTTACCCTCAATGGAGGGGCGGTGTGTTGGAAGAGTTCCAAACAGGAAACCGTTGCTGACTCGACGATGGAAGCGGAATATATCGCTGCTGCAGATGCCGTAAAAGAAGCCGTATGGATAAGGAAGTTCATAACTGAACTTCAGGTGGTTCCGTACATTGTTGATCCAATACCTCTGTATTGCGGCAACAACGGGGCTATAGCTTTAGCGAAGGAACCCAGGTCCCATCAGAAGTCCAGACACATCTTGAGGCGGTATCACCTGATCAGGGAGAACGTAGGTCGCCAGGAAATCGAGGTTCGGAGAGTTTCTACGAAAGATAACACTGCTGATCCACTCACAAAGGCCTTACCCCAGACTCAGTTCGAGCGGCTGATCGAGATGATAGGTCTTCGATACACCAGTACATGGCCTTAGTGCAAGTGGGAGATTGTTAGTGTATATGCCCTAGTGGCCATTACTGTATCATACTAGTTTGTATATTACTTAATGGAAGCTTGGGATATTCACCTTGTATAGACAATCTTGCTCAATATAGTAGTATGCTACTTGGTTTGTTTCTGCTTTAATGTGTACATGTGTTTATTTTAGTATATCACCTATACACATTAGTGGAGCCCTTAGGATCTTTTCTTGATTACCAGAGTTGTGATGGCAGTCACACTCGTGGGGGCTGGGTAATCTTTAAGCACATCCTTATGCAGGTCCCTAGTCGTAGGACTATCGAGACAGGGCATCGATACTCCGGAGTAGACTATCGTATGCGCTTCTCATCCCAATGTGGGAGACGGTCTGTCCCACAGTCGTCAGTACGTCGTACTTGAGATAGTATGCGGGTGCTCGTTAAGTTACGAGTACACTGGACAGGACTCGTCGGGAACTGTTGGTTGGTACTATACCTATCGTCAGTTATCAGTTCCCAGGTGATATGAGTACAACTTAGTCCGCTGACTTGACACTGTCACTTCGCCTCGAGTGTGTTCCCATTGTACTTTGATTACTACCCTACCACGGCTCAAAGGAGTCGTGCAAACAGGTAGTTTTTAGGTGCAGTCCCGAAGCACTTGGAGGCAGTGACGGTTAGACAGGATTCGTCTCTCCCGGTATTGGGGGTTGACATCGCGCTGTGTCTAGGAGAGCCATTACATGAGTAGTCCCTGACCAGGGCAAGTGAGATATACTGGTAGGTTTCCAGTCTTATCTCAGGGTGTTCTGGGCTTCACTCTGACACAACTTGTATCTCTATTAGGGGACTGACGTTCACCGCCCCCTAGGCCTACCATGCGATGTATCAAACTAACAGACCGGACTATATGGAGATTGTCACATTCAGGCTCAATAGGAGTTCAGATGGGTTTCACCTCGTCAGTCTTCTTGTCGGCATCTACCTGGGGACCGTTACGCACAGCTAGTGCCGCTTGCGGTCTGTGGTTAAACCCACTGCCAGCGTAGTGTCGAGTCTTTAGAGTCCCACACAGAGAGCTATTCGCCTTTAGGCAAAAGAGTAGAGGTCGCATGGTTTTGCGACAGGTTGCATGGTTTTGTGACAGGGTTCGATCACATCCGTGCACTTGTGCACGTTTGGTATCCGGACAGTTAACACTAGCGGGCTTTGGTTTAAGCCAGATCCTAGTGTACGTTTTGGGATTGGTTTTATCTCTTTTGTATTCGTGTTCCTCAGAACGCGGATGCGGGTGTGTATGCACAGTTGACAGAGAGACAGAGGCAGAGGATTCTCATTGGGGTTGTTGACTGTTGACTATTGACTTTTGACTAAACCCTAATGAGAATAAGCTATATGATTAACAATAATATTAATTAAGTATTATAGTAACATGGTTGTTGAGGGGTTGACTTTGTTGACTTGTTGACCGGTTGACTAGGTTGGACTAGTTGACCATCATCATGACCATGGCTATCATTCCATGGCAAAGACTTTTGCTTGCTTGTTTATTTATGCAAAATGAGTGCATGAAATGATATAGCCATTTTGACTTAAACCATCACACAATACTTGATTACTATTTTTGTTATGATGGCTTTGGATTATGAGAGGTAGGATGGCAAAAGAGTTACTCATTTCTCTCATTTCATTTCTCTCTCTTGCCATCACTTGCTCAAGCTCACCCTCTTCCTCTTGCTCTCTCTAGCTCATGGCAAACCATTCTCATGTGTTGAGACTCATTGCCTTAGAGATAAAAAGACACTAAAGTAATCCTTTACTCATTCTAGTTCACAAGGCCTAGCAAGCCAAGTGTTATAGTTTCTTCAAAGTTCGAAGAATAAGCCAAAGGTAGAAGCTTTCAGGTGGATCCATATTCGGCGCAAGGAGACGACGAGGTGAGGCCGATCCATACACCGGAAAGAGTGGAAGACGAAGGAGTTCAAGAAAGGTATAGCCCCCTAACCGAGTAGGTAAAACTCTAGTTAGGTTGTTAGTTAGTTGTTTAACAAAGATCCGTATTTTGAGTCCGTGTTACCACCCTCATGAAAATCGTTTTTCACCACTTCCGCAACCCCGTAAGTACCGGGAGAGGTAGTATGGACTTACAGGAGGCAGTGACGGTTAGACAGGATTCGTCTCTCCCGGTATTGGGGGTTGATATCGCGCTGTGTCTAGGAGAGCCATTACACAAAGTCCCTGGCCAGGGCAAGCGAGATATACTGGTAGGTTATCTAGTGTTGTCTCATGGTGTTCTGGGCTACACTCCGACACGACTTATACCGCTATTAAGGGACTGACATTCACCACCCCTAGGCCCGGCATGCGATATTCTCAGACGAACAGACCGGACTGTACGGAGATTGTCACATTCAGGCTCAGTAGGAGTTCAGATGGGTTCACCTCATCAATCTTCTTATCAACATCTACCTGGGGACCATTACGTACAGCTAGTACCGCTTGCGGCCTGTGGTTAAACCCACTTCCAGCGTAGTGTCGAGTCTTTAGAGTCCCACACAGAGAGCTATTCGCATTTGATCAAAACAGAGTAGAGGTCGCATGGTTTTGCGACAGGGTTCGTTCGCATCCGCACACTTGTGCATGTTTGGTGTCCGGGCAGTTATTACTAGCGGGCTTTGGTTTAAGCCAGATCCTAGTATATATTTTGGGATTGGTTTTATCTCATTGTATTCGTGTTCCTCGGAGCACGGATGCGGGTGTGTATGCACAGTTGACTGAGGCAGAGGCAGAGGATTCCCATTAGGGTTGTTGACTGTTGACTTTTTCTAAACCCTAATGAGAAAAAGAAATATGATTAATAATAATTTTAATTAAGTATTATTGTACCATGGTTGAGTTGAAAGTTTGAATTTTGTTGACTTGTTGACTTTGTTGACCGGTTGACTATTTAGGACTTGTTGACCATCTTCATTTCATGGCTATGACTTTTGTTTACTTGTTGTTCTTTACAAAATGCATTAAATGCATGAAATGATAATGGCCATTGATATGAACCATCACATATACTTAATTATTATTATTATCATGATTATTTTCTCTTTTGTGAGCATGGTTGTAAAAGGTCAAGCTCATTCTATCATTCTCATTCTCTCTCATCCAAGCTCTCCCTCTTCCTCTCTCTCAAGGATCTCATGTCTCATGAGTTGAGAAACATGGGCCATTGAGATAAAACCCTAAAAACACTTCTCTACTCACTATAGAGTACAAGGTCTAGCAAGCCAAGCACTTTAGTTTCCTCTCGGTTGAGGTAGGAGCTCAAGGTAGAAGCTTTCAGGTGGATCCTTCTTCGACAACAAGGAGACGACGAGGTGAAGCCAATCCAACCACTCCAAGGAACAAGAAGAGAAGGAGTTCAAGACCTTGGTATAACCTCCTAACATAGTAGTTAAACTTCAAGTTAGTTTGCTAGGTGTTTGTTTAGCAAAGATCCTATTCTCAAGTCCATGTTACCTTTACGGTAAAAATCGTTTTTTACCATTTCCGCATCCCCAAAAGAACCGGGACAGGTAACGTGGACTTACAGAAACTCCTTTCCCAAATCCGGCCACCTCAGTTCTTGAGGGGAGTTGGGGTGTCGTGTTCGTAGGGTAGTCTCCTGGTAGTTAATCTAAGCTCCTAAAGTTGTTTGCTAGTTTTGAAAATACCCCAGGCCATCCCAGATTTCTCTGCACCCTCTAATACTTCACAAACCGACAAAACAAGTTAATGTTTTTCAGAAATTTTGGTTTCAGGTTTTATCAAGTGTAAGTTCTGGGTTTGTAACACCATGGGGGGTTTAAGGTCACTCAATACACTCAAGTTCACCACACAAACTCAACTTAAACCCTAACCCTCTCTAGTAATGTCCAAAGTGCACTAAACTTCGCCAAATCGATTTTAAACTTGAAAAGGGGCTTAAGCATATGAAACACTACACAAATTATGAAAGAATTACCTCATCTGGGACCCAAGAATCCCCTACAGCACCAAAATGTGATTTTCTTGGTCCAAAGTGGAGCTTGAGAGCTTGTGCACAATTTTTGTGAAGTGGGACTGGGGTTTTGGTGTTGTTTTGATGATGTTTTGGGAGGATGAAGAGGAGGTGGAAATGGGGTGCTGCCATGAGCTGAAGAGGGAAAGAATAATGATGAAGATGGTGAATAAAACAAAGACCAAGACCAAGGTTGACCCCCTCACCGTCTCCTTCTCTCTCTTGCCCATACCCTTCAGTATGCAACATTTTCTATTCTTTTCTTTTTCCTTTTCTTTTCTTTTCTTCTCAAATAAAACAACAACAATGCCAAAAAATAAAGAGAAGGCCATGAAGAAAATGTAACATGTGCTAAAAAAATGACATGTGCACAAAACACGCTTAAAGTCCGATTAGCGATTTTTAATCGCGATTAGCACAAAAATAGTGTCAAATAAATCATAAACTTTCATAATTTGCATGAAACCCATAAAGCATCCTCTTTTCAGTAATTTCCATAATTTTCCAAAATTTTCCCTATTTATCGGTATTTAATTATACCGCACTATTAAAATATTCAATATTTTATTATTAAATTATAAAAATTCCAAAAAATAATATTTTTTTTGTGAAATGTTACAACCAGGAGAGACGAATCCCCAACAATCGTTCACTACCTCCATGTGGCTCGGGACTGAACCCAACCAAAACCTGTTTGCACGACTCAGTAGAACCATGGTAGGGTAGTGATCCAAGCTCGGTGGGAACTCACACGAGACAAATGCCGATCTCAGGTCCAAAGACTAACCTGTACACATGTCACCTGAGAACTTCCATCTGACGATAGGTATAGTACCATCTGGAAGTTCTCGGCGAGTCCGTCTAGTGTACTCACACCCTGTGAGCACCTGTATACGATCTTGGGTGCATCAGACCAATGGATGCGGGACCCACCATCCCCCGACGGAGCTAGAAACGTATACACTAGTCTACTCTGGAGTATCAATGCTCAGTCTCTATACTTAAGGGTCTAGGAACCATTTAAGGATGTGCTTATGGACTACCCTGCTCCCACAAGTATGATAGCCATCATAACGCAGGTAGTCAAGCGAGATACTACGGGCTTTATCAACATGTAACCGCAATATGTAATAACGAGTATGACATATGCCATGTTAAGATAATGACAAACCATAATAGTATACTACTGTATCAAGTCATTATCAGTATGTGCAAGCTAGATATAACAACAATAGAAATAAATACACATATCCTGACAAAGACAAGTCAAATAATATACTATAAAACTGAGCAAGATTGTCCTGTACATACATATCCCTTGCATCCACATGTATACATATACAATACTGGCCTCTAGGGCATATATATCCAACAGTCTGGGGTTGAGGTTTTGACTGAAGCTTTATTACCCTGTAACCTTGTTAGTTGTATGTATGCCCTAGAGGCCAGTATTGTACAGATGATGTATATTATATTGGATGCTTGGACATATATAGAGATGACTTTCTTTTCTGTGACCGTAAGTGTAGTATGTTCATATCGCCGGTTTCGTTGCTATACGTCAACGATAATTGTCCTACTAACCTTAGTTTAATCTCTACACTTGACCATGGTCAAGATATGATAAGTATTCATATTAGTTTCTTTTTTAAAATAAGAAACTTATCATATTTTTCTTCTTCATCATCTTCTTTTTCAAGAAAAGCTTGATGCCATCAATGGCAACTTGAGTTCTAAAGTGAGAAATCCAATTCTAAAGTGAACCCACGTCCTATTTCTTCACCCTCTACCTCTTGCCAAGTTGTTTTGGGTGTTTTCTTCACAAGTTTCACAAATTTGTGAAGTTGGAGCTTGAACTTGTGATGCCTCGACGTAGATCATCTTCGGCACGAAGCCGACGACCTAGTCCGCCCTATTCTCCGATGAAGCCGACGTTTGAGTTCGGGATTCGAGATGGACAGCGAGAGGACGCCTACGTGGAGCTAAGGAAGTGGAGAACCGGATCTACAAAGGTTGTAGCCTCTCTCCTTTAGTTAAGTTGTTAACTAGTTTACTGTTTCGCATAAATTTCTAGTTAACGATCTAGTCTAGGGTTTCTCGGCACCGTAAAATTTTAAATTGGCATGGTTGATGCCTTGTGAGACCTCTTGAGAGTGCCTAGGAACCCTACAGTGGTATCAGAGCCCTGTCTCGATACACCCACGACTAGGGACCTTGAAGGATGTACTTATAGACTACCATGTCCCCACTAGTATGATCTGCATCATAGTCCAGGTAGTCAAGTACACATCCTAAGAGCTTTATCAACATGTAACTATAAGACAATTTAAAGAGACAAGTGTACATGTTAAGATAAAGAGCAACCAGATAGCATATATCATATCGAGCCCCACATGTGAGATGAGTGTTTTTCATTTTCATTCATGTAAAAACTTGTATGTAATAATCTTTTCTTTGGGGCACTTCCAGGTAGCGGAAGTCGTCGCCTTTTGTATATTATTTACTTTTCCGCATTAGGATAGACCCAAAGAGAGGAGCACAAGTAACCGGGTTCTGGGGTCCAGTGGGAGACCATCTCGAGGAGTCGAGTCCGGGTCTCCTAACCCTAGAATTGGCAGGGTTGCTTGCCGCTCTCGTAGGGGTCTAGGGGTGTAGGTTTGACTATTCATCACGACCGTGGAATCCGTGTTTTATACTGGTTCGTATTGAAAACACGGACGTCCTAGTATATCCAATATTTCATATGTTTCTTCTGCTGCTTTATCTGTGATGTGATCATGTGATGTTCTGTGATAGATACAGTATATAGTATATATGATATATTATATAGACGTTACTTATGTTTTGCACCCGCACTAGCCCTGTCCTGCTCTGTCGTTAGTTACCTAACCTAACGGTGCACGAGGGGACATCCAGGCGAATGCGGATGGCATAAGTTGACGTCGTATTTATCTGTGATGTTTAGGTACTTAAATGATGGGACTTCATTAATGTGATTAATGAAAGAATAGAAACCTAAGATGTTGTAGAATAAAATTTTAAATAAAACAGGTAGCTACAGTTTCTGCTTTGCACAGCGGTATATGTGATATATCCTGCACCTTATTCGATGAGGAAAGGACCGAGATCCCTTCACCGGGAGTGACTCCTTTAGCAATAACTGGCAGATGCTACACACTCGGTTTGTTTTTGATAGCATCTATAGTTTCTTCTTTGCACAGTGATATATATGATATATCCCGCACCTCATTCGACGAGGAAAGGGCCGACGATCCCTTCACCGGGAGTGACCCCTTTAGCAAAACTAGAAAAGCATCAAAATCACTCCATTTCAAAACTTCATTTGATTCTACAACGATATCAAGTTCATTACGCTCATGGTTTTTATGAAAAACCTGCGTAGCCCTCCGTCATTTCAGATAAGTACTAGTTAGTATTCGTGCTGCGGTAGTTTAGCCTCCGTCAAGGCGCAGTGTACGGTAGCTAACTAGTGCTTATCTGCTTGCATATGATGCGATTGGATTAGGGTATTCGTACGGCGTTGTTTGGCCTCCGTCAAGGGTCGTGCGGGTGGGTTTAATTCAATCAGGAAATGACGGGTTGAACTTGACTAGCGGACTATGGGTTGTTTGGCCTCCGTCAAGGTCATAGGACGCTAGGGGCAAAATATTATCGGGAATTTCAAGTGTTGAAATTTGCAATGAGATTGCATACCTTCTATGAGATAGTTGGATCCCGATACCCACTGCGAGTAAGAGTTACTCCTGGGAGAGTTTTACACATTGCAATTAGCTGATCAAGTAGGTGTCTAGAAAGGTGTCAACGGGGTTACGCCTCTGGGAAAACGAGGTTTACATTAATTAGGTTCGTGCGAAAGCACGGGGGACCTCCCTCAAAGTACCGACACTGGCCTGGCTGAAAGATTGGCGAACTTGTAGTGTGTAATTAATCCCGGCTAATCTTTCCTTTTAGGGTTTGAAGGAAGATTTGATAAAAAGCAGTGGGAGCCATCCTGATTAGATAAGATAATAACCAATCTGATCTTGCACGAGCATACGCTAAAGTGTTTTCTTCTCTCTCTCTCCAGGTAGCGACCATTTCATGCCCTAATGAAGATAATAATATGGATGTATTGACCGAACCCGCATGTTATACTGTGCAGGGGAACGTTGAACCCGTTCTATCTTATAAGTGTTATAAGAATGAACAGGAAACAGGAGAATATCTGGATTCTCAAGCCGCCCAAAAGAACATGCATGTTGATGCATCTTTTACAGGTGTGTTAGTTATTGAGAACTGTTTCTCAGTTCACCCTACGTCCTGGGTATTAGATACCGGATCAGGATCCCACATATGTAAACAGTTACATGGGCTACGAAAAGGTAGAGAACTGGGAAAAGGTGATCATTCCGTTCAAGTTGGGAATGGGGCAAATGTTGCAGCCAAAGCAGTTGGCGAATATCACCTTGTATTACCAAGTGGTGATACACTGATTCTAAATGAATGCTATTATATACCGAACATGATGTGCAACATTATATCAGTTTCTTTATTAAGTAAAGAATGATATAATTTTGTATTACATGGTAATGTTATGAACATATTCCTAGATCAAAAGTTGGTTGCATCAGGCTCGTTGTATAATGGCATATTCATTCTCAATCAAAATACAGTCCTCAATTTACCAAACACACACAAGAGGAAGTGTTCTGAACTAAATGAATCTTTCTTGTGGCATTGTAGACTGGGTCACATCAATGTGACACGACTTGCTAAGTTGCATAAGGATGGATATTTAAATTCATTTGAATTTTCATCTTATGACATTTGCCAGTCATGTCTCAAAGGCAAGATGACCAAAACTCCGTTTACAGGACACGGAGAAAGAGTTATCGAACTCTTGGGACTAATACATAGTGATGTATGCGGTCCCATGTCTACACATGCCAGGGATGGTTCTTCGTACTTCATTACATTCACTGACGATCTCTCTAGATTCGGATATGTGTTCCTGATGAAACACAAATCAGAAGCTTTTGAGAAATTTAAAGAATATAAACAAGAAGTAGAGAACCAAACGGGCAAAAGTATTAAGATCCTTCGATCTGATCGAGGAGGAGAATACTTAAGTAACGAATTCAGAGATTATCTAAAAGGGAATGGGATTCTCTCTCAGCTCACTCCTCCTTATACACCACAGCACAACGGTGTATCGGAGCGGAGAAATCGCACCCTATTAGATATGGTGCGCTCTATGATGAGTACAGCTGAGTTACCTATTTCCTTCTGGGGATATGCACTGGAGACTGCTGCATACCTACTGAATAGAGTTCCGACCAAATCAGTGCCTACCACTCCATATGAGATATGGAATGGCAAGAGACCATGTCTTAATTTTATTCAGATATGGGGTTGCCCGGCCTATGTTAAAACACAAAATCCGGACAAGCTCGAGGCAAGGTCTTTTCTATGTAAGTTTGTTGGATATCCCAAACATTCGCGAGGGTATATCTTCTACCACTCCGAAGGACAAAAAGTGTTTGTTTCTCGACATGCCACTTTCTTAGAAAAAAGTTTTCTTATGAAACAGATAAGTGACATTGAGGTAGAACTGGAAGAGGTTCCAGCGACACAAACTATAACAGAAGACTTGGTAGAACCAGAGAATTCAGTAGAACTCGATGAACCCCAGCCTCTCCGCCGATCTAGTAGGGTTTCTCGTCCACCAGAGAGATACTACGGTTTTCTCATTGACGATGGAAGCGAGGATTGCATCATGGAGGATGATGACCCAACTAGCTTCGAGCAGGCCATCACGAGTAAGGACTCATTGAAATGGCTGGATGCTATGCGGTCCGAGATGGAATCCATGTACACCAACAAAGTATGGACTTTGGAAGTTGCTCCTGAAGTGGTAAAACCCATTGGGAGCAAGTGGATCTTCAAGAAAAAACTTGGTGTAGATGGGAAAGTGGAGACTTTCAAAGCTAGACTTATAGCAAAGGGTTTTCGTCAAAGACCAGGTGCGGACTATGACGAAACCTTTTCTCCAGTGGCTATGCTTAAATCCATCCGAATCATGCTTGCCATCGCTGCATATCATGACTACGAAATCTGGCAAATGGATGTTAAGACCGCCTTTCTAAATGGTGATTTAGAAGAGTGCGTGTACATGACTCAGCCAGAGGGCTTCGTAGACAGTGGGAGCAGCGGGAAGGTGTGCAAGCTGCTTAAATCCATTTATGGATTAAAGCAAGCATCGTGTAGTTGGAACATCTGCTTTGACGTCGTTATCAAAGATTTTGATTTCGTCAAAAACCCAGATGAACCTTGTATTTACAAGAAGTTAGCAGAGAGTAAGGTTGTCTTCCTCGTATTGTACGTGGACGACATACTCTTGATAGGAAATGACATTCCTGTGCTGCAATCGGTCAAGCTCTTCTTATCACAAAGATTCTCAATGAATGATCTTGGTGATGCCTCCTGCATATTGGGAATTAGGATCTATAGAGATAGATCCAAATGGATATTGGGATTGTCCCAATCCAGGTACATTGACACCATACTAAAAAGGTTTAGTATGGAAGATTCCAAGCGTGGGAACTTGCCCACGATCTCTGGAGTCACTCTCTCCAAAGAGATGTCTCCCAAGACTGATTTGGAGAGAGCTCGCATGCAAGGGATACCCTATGCTTCGGCTGTAGGCTCTATCATGTATGCGATGCTATGTACCAGACCCGATGTAGCATACTCACTAAGTATAGTGAGCAGGTATCAAGCTGATCCTGGAGAGAGTTACTGGACAGCTGTGAAGAGCATTCTCAAGTACTTGCGAAGGACTAAAGAGATGCTCTTGGTGTATGGTAATGGAGAACTCCAGGTGGAGTCCTTTACCGATTCGAGCTTCCAGAGTGATAAGGACGACTCTAAGTCGCAGTCGGGCTTTGTCTTTACCCTTTACGGAGGGGCGGTTAGCTGGAAGAGTTCCAAGCAGGAAACCGTGGCAGACTCGACGATGGAGGCTGAATACATCGCTGCCAACGATGCTGCCAAAGAAGCTGTCTGGATCAAGTAGTTCATTACTGAACTTGGAGTGGTTCCATCCATTGAGCATCCAATACCTTTGTATTGCGATAACAATGGAGCGGTGGCTTTGGCCAAGGAACCCAGGTCCCATCAGCGATCCAGGCATATTTTGAGGCGGTATCACCTGATCCGGGAGATAGTAGATCGCCGGGAGATCGAGGTCAGGAGAGTTGACACGAAGAACAACACGGCGGATCCACTCACGAAGGCCATTCCCCAGATACAGTTTGAGAGACTCTTCGGGATGCTCGGTATGCGATACTACAGCAGCTGGCCCTAGTGCAAGTGGGAGATTGTTAGTTGTATGTATGCCCTAGAGGCCAGTATTGTACAGATGATGTATATTA
Organism: Agapanthus africanus; assembly: GCA_030015575.1. Lineage (NCBI taxonomy): Eukaryota > Viridiplantae > Streptophyta > Magnoliopsida > Asparagales > Amaryllidaceae > Agapanthus > Agapanthus africanus. The sequence continues at coordinate 509,452,545 of JASDDO010000019.1, read as the reverse complement.
TATTGGATGCTTGGACATATATAGAGATGACTTTCTTGCTCGATATGATAGTATGCTATCTGGTTGCTCTTTATCTTAACATGTACACTTGTCTGTTTAAACTGTCTTATAGTTACATGTTGATAAAGCCCTTAGGATGTGTACTTGACTACCTGGACTATGATGCAGATCATACTAGTGGGGACATGGTAGTCTATAAGTACATCCTTCAAGGTCCCTAGTCGTGGGTGTATCGAGACAGGGCATCGATATACTAGTGTAGACTAGCGTATATGCTTCTCGACCCATGAGATGGGCGATGGATGATCCCATGTCCATTGGTGTTTGACATCAGAGATGGTATACGGGTGTTCAGTGGAGACTGGGTACACTGGACGGACTCGCCGAGAACTCCCAGATGGTATTATACCTCACGTCAGATGGCAGTTCTCAGGTGACACTTGTACAGGTTAGTCTGTAGACCCGAGATCGTCATAGAGTCTTGTGTGATTCCCACTGTGCTTTGATCTCCACCTTACCACGTCCATGAGGGCGTGCAAAACGGTGGTCTTTGGGTACAGTCCCGAGTCACATGGAGGCAATGAGCGATAGGAGGGGTTTCGTCTCTCTCGGTATTGGGAGTTGATGTTGCGCAGTGGTCGATTGGCCGTAACAGGGAAGTCCCTGGCCAGGGCTGATCAGAGATTTGCTGGTAAGTGTTACCAGTAGTTTCTCGACCCGTTATGAGCCTCACATCGGCACGACTTATCGGTTATTGGGGTCTGACTTATACCACCCCTAGACTTGATATGCGACATATCAGACAAACAGACCGGACTGTACGGTAAGTGTTACTGGTTGGATTCACAGGAGTGTGAGCGGGCTAGCTCGTCGATCTTCTGATCGCTTAATACCCGGGTGGCCGTTACGTTTAGCAGACCGCTTGCGGATTGTGGGTGTTTGATATGATCATCATCTGCTACCGGCGTATTGACGAGTCTTTAGAGTCCTACACAGAGGTTTCCTGGCTCAAGCGAAACGAAATAGGAGCGCATATGAGATATGTGCGGGAGCGAGAATAATGCGTGTATGTGATACCGTATTTCATTCTCGCGATAAATGTTTCGATTGGTTATATTCGATATGACCTAGTTATCGAATCATTGATTCGATAAATCGATACATTGGATACTAGTCGGTTACATGCGATATGACCGGATCGTTAAATCAAGTGTTGATTTAATGATTTTATGTATAATTATATATATTTGATATATTACTTTGCATTAACTAGTATTGGTTCATTTTAAAAGGATTTTCTCACTTGATGCACATTGTATATGTGATATATTTTTGTGCACTTGTTTGTATCATGTTTGATGATACTTCCTCACTTGGGCATGTGTAAAGATTAAACCATGGTTACATGTGTTAGTTATGTATATGCCCTAGAGGCCATTGTTGTACATATGATGTATATTATAATGGATGCTTGGATATATATAGAGATGACCTTCTTGCTCGTCATGATAGTATGCTATTTGGTTTCACTTTATCTTAATATGCTGACTTGTATTGGTTTACTGTTGTACTCTCACATGTTGATAAAGCCCTTAGGATCTGTACTCGACTACTGGGACTATGATGAGATCATACTAGTGGGGCCGCGGTAGTCGATGAGTACATCCTATAACTGTTCCTAGTCGAGGGTATATCGAGACAGGGCATCGATACACCATAGTAGACTAGCGTATACGCATCTTGACCCATATGATGGGCGATGGATGATCCCATATCCATCGGTGTTTGACATCAGAGATGGTGTACGGGTGCTCAGTGGAGACTGGGTACACTGGACGGACTCGCCGAGAACTCCCAGATGGTGATATACCACACGTCAGATGGCAGTTCTCCGGTGACACTGGTACAGGGTAGTCTGTAGACCCGAGATCGTCATAGAGTCTTGTGTGATTCCCACTGTGCTTTGATTTCCACCTTACCACGTCCAAGAGGGCGTGCAAAACGGTGGCTTTTGGGTACAGTCCCGAATCACATGGAGGCAATGAGCGATAGAAGGGAATTCGTCTCTTCCGGTATAGGGAGTTGATGTTGTGCTGTGTTCGATTGGCTATAACTGGAAGTCCCTGGCCAGGGCTGATATAGAGATTTACTGGTAAGTGTTACTAGTAGTTTCTCGACCCGTTATGAGCCACACATCGACACGACTTATCGGTTACTGGGGTCTGACGTATACCACCCCTAGACTTGATATGCGACATATCAGACGAACAGACCGGACTGTACGGGAGTGTTACTGGTTGGATTCACAGGAGAACGTACAGGCTAGCTTGTTGATCTTCTGATCGCTCAATACCTGGGTGGCTGTTACGTTTAGCTGACCGCTTGCAGCTTGTGGGTGTTTGATATGATCATCACCTGCTACCGGCGTATTGACGATTCTTTAGAGTCCTACACAGAGGTTTCTTGGCTCAGGCGAAACGGAGTAGTGGCGCATATGTGATATGCGCAAGAGCGAGAATAATGCGATATAGGATACCGTATTATATTCTCGCGATATTTAGAAATGAACCAGGTCATCGGATCAAGTGTTGATTCGATGAATCGGTACATGATATATTAGTCGGTAATATTTGATATAGCCGGATCGTCGAATCAAGTGTTGATTCGATGATTTAATGTATAATAATATATATGATATATTGTATTACATTATCTAATAATGGCTCGCTTTATTATTTCATTTTCTCAGTGGATGATACATTGATATATATGCGATATATGTTAATTGTATTATTTTCTTTTGTTGCAAATATATAATATATATGTGATATATATTATTGTGACAAGATATGATTAATTGTTAAACATGTTTAAGGATGATTAATTGAGATTAGGGTTTGATTAGGGTTAGTTGCTTCATGCACCTTCTAGAAGCTTTTTCTTTTGTCATTCTTAAGATTTTTATGGATGACACATTCTTTAACTCAACCAAACCCTAACTCTCGTTTATTCTCTACATAATCTTATCCACTCATCCTTGACCATAGTTAATATTTAATCATATGGTTTATATTCTATTCATCACAAAAGAAAAATATATCATTATCTTTTCATTATCATCTTCTTCCTTCTTCAAGAAAGCTTGCTAGTTTTTCTTTAAGTGATGAAATAAAATGAGAAAATGATTTAAAAAGAAAGCAAAATTACTACTCTCTCATCCTCATCTCATCTAGCCCATGGGATTAGTGTGTTCTTCTCTTTTGAGTGAGAAAGCTTGAGTCGTAGCAACTTCAAGGTAGATCATCGGAGATTTGGAATACTTCGAGCTAGCATGGATCGTTCGAGTCGTGGAGCCTCTCATGAGTCCGGGAGATCGTGGATCGCGGCAAAGGGACTTCTACTCGGAGCTTGTGAAGCGAAGGAGCGGACTACAAAGGTTGTAATCCCTCACACTTAGATAAAAGTTATCTTCTTGCATGTTATACCCTAATAATCTAGCAAAGATCCCGGCTTTGGGTTGTTCGGCACGTCTAAAATTTAATTTGGGCATGTTTGATGCCTTATGAACCTTCACAAGAGTGCTTAGGAACCCTACAGTGGTATGAGAGCCTAGCTAGAGCATTAGGCGATGTGTTTACGAAGTTAAAACTCCGATCGAACCCGAAACGACGCAAAAAGACCCCTCTCTGGAAATTTTTTAAATTTTGGGATTTTTCTGAATTAAAAATATGTAAAAAAATCAGCAGGGAATTATAAGATTTACCAAGAAACCCGAGCCCCCAATTCGATCAAACGGCCGCGGAAGCGCGGCGCAAGCTTGATTGCGCGGCGGTTCCGCGGCGGATTGATCGATTGGCGACACGTGGCTTCCTGGTAATAACCGTAGGTACTTGTTGACTTTTCTGGGTATTTTTAATCTGTTTCAGGTGTTTAAAATTCTGGGGTTTGTTTTGTAATCATAGATTCGATCGGAATATTTAAATTCGTATTTCTTTCCGGATATTTAGAAATTGTTAAACTATTTGAACGGATATCATTAACTCACTGTTTCCCGGTACGGCAAACTTTCAAGTGTTGAAATTTATTCGGGTTTAAATCTTTCAGAAAAATTGTACAAGTTAAGCGGTGGACCCTCTAGAAGACAACAAACCTTAACTCGATTATGTGACCGTCTTGAACTGCTTTTTGAACCTTCGGGTTTGGGGCAGTACGGCGTGCCACATGTGAGGCGTTGGCTTGACCCTTCTACGGCTGGATCACCGGTACTGTGACATATTCTGGGATTATTTGAACCCCGCTCAAGTGTTGAGCAGTTTAGGAAATTTTGGGTGTTTGATTATCTGTTCGGAAAGTTTAATACTGTCTATTTATCTGGAATGTGATACAATATATGGAATTCATAGAGTTAGGCATGAAATGCGAAGTATGTGATATTTCGGATTTACGATGTCTAAAGTGATTGTGGATTCCAAATATTGTAGTTTTACACTTTCTTTTCTGTGACCGTAAGTGTAATATGTGATATCGCCGGTTTCGTTTCTATATGTCAACGACAATTGGGATGCGCATATTTACTTACGTTGATGATATGAGATATTATGTGTTGCTGTGATATGTTATATTGGATCGTCGCGTTCTGAATAGCCGGGGGTTTTATGTGAGATGAGGGTTTTTATTTTCATTCATGTAAAATTCTTTTGTAATGTAATATTCTTTTATTTGGGGCACTTCCAGGTTGCGGTTGCTGTCACCAGTGTATATTATTTACTTTTCCGCATTAGGTAGACCCAAGGAGGGGAGCACAAGTAACCGGGTTCTAGGGTCCAGTGGGAGGCCATCTCGAGGAGTCGAGACCGGGTCTCCTAACCCTAGAATTGGCAGTGTTACTTGCCGCTTTCGTAGGGGTCTTGGGATGTGGGTTTGGCAATTCGTCGCGACCGTGGAATCCGTGTTTTATACAGGCTCGTATTGAAAACACGGACGTCCTAGTATATCCAATATTTCATATATGTTCTTCTGCTGCAATGTTCTATGATGAGATCATATTACTGCCTGAGACGAATGCTTATACTATATATATATGTTGATATATAAATATTACTGTTTTCGTTTCTTCTGTGATGCTTAGGAAGCATAAGCTGATGGGATTTTTATTAATGAGATTAATAAAAGAAAAGAAACCTGAAGATGTTGTAGAATCAAAACTTTATAAAAAGGGTAGCTACAGTTTTGCTTTGCACAGTGATATATACGATATATCCTGCACCTTATTCGATGAGGAAAGGACCGAGATCCCTTCACCGGGAGTGACTCCTTTAGCAAAACTGGCAGATGCTACAAAACTCGGTTTGTCTTTTGATTGCTTTTAGTGTTTTGCTTTGCACAGCGGTATATATGATATATCCTGCACCTTATTCGATGAGGAAAGGGCCGACGATCCCTTCACCGGGAGTGACCCCTTTAGCGAAACTAAGAAAAGCCTAAAAAACACTCCTTTTCAAAACTTCACTCGATTCTACGACGATATCAAGTTCATTACGCTCGGGGTTTTCTGAAAAACCTGCGTAGCCCTCCGTCATTTCAGATAAGTGCTACTTAGTATTCGTGCTACGGTAGTTTGGCATTCGTCAAGGCATAGTGTACGGTAGCTAACTAGTATTTATCTGCTTATGCATATGATGTAGATTGGATTAGGGTATTCGTACGGCGTTGTTTGGCAATCGTCAAGGGTCGTGCGGGTGGGTTTAATTCAATCAAGAAATATACGGGTTGAACTTGACTAGTGGACTATGGGTTGTTTGGCATTCGTCAAGGTCATAGAACACTAGGGGTAAAAACATTATCGGGAATTTCAAGTGTTGAAATTTGCAATGAGATTGCATACCTCCTATGAGATAGTTGGATCCCGATACCCACTGCGAGTAAGTGTTACTCCTGGGAGAGTTTTACACAGGACAATTAGTCATTCAAGTAGGTGTCTAGAAAAGTGTTAACGGGGTTACGCCTCTGGGAAAACGAGGTTTACATTAATTAGGTCCGTGCGAGAGCACGGGGAACCTCCCTCAAAGTACCGACACTGATCTGGCTGAAAGATTGACGAAATTGTAAGGTGTAATTAATCCCGGCTAATCTTACCTTTTAGTGTTTTAAGGTAGATTTGATAAAAACAGTGGGAGACATCCTGATTAGATAAGATAATAACCAATCTAATCTTGCAAGAGCATACGCTAAAGTGTTTTCTTCTCTCTCCCTCCAGGTAGCGACCATGTCATGCCATAATCAAGATAATAATATGGATGTATTGACTGAACCCAATTATTGTACTGAGCTAGGGAATGTTGGACCCGTTCTTTCTTATAAGAGTTATAAGACTGAACAGGAAATAGAAGAATATCTGGATTCTCACGCCGCCCAAAAGAACATACATGTTGATGCATCTTCTTCGGGTGTGTTAGTTATTGAGAACTGTTTCTCAGTTCACCCTACGTCCTGGGTATTAGATACCGGATCAGGATCCCACATATGTAAATTGTTACATAGGCTACGGAAAGGTAGAGAACTGGGAAAAGGTGATCATTCCGTTCAAGTAGGGAACGGTGCGAGTATTGTAGCCAAAGCTGTTGGCGAATATCACCTTATATTACCAAGTCGTAATACACTGATTCTGAATGAGTGTTATTATATACCGAACATGATGTGCAACATTATATCAGTTTCTTTATTGAGTAAAGAGGGATATAATTTTGTAGTACAGGATAATGTTATGAACATATTCCTAAATCAAAAGTTGATTGCATCAGGCTCGTTACATAATGGCATATTCATTCTAAATCAGAATACAGTCCTAAATATACAAAACACACACAAGCGGAAAAGTTTGGATATGAACGAATCCTACTTATGGCATTGTAGACTTGGTCATATCAATGCAACACGACTGGCTAAGTTACATAAAGATGGTTATTTGAATCCGTTCGAATTATCATCTTATGATACTTGCCATTCATGTCTCAAAGGAAAAATGACCAAAGCTCCGTTTAGTGGACACGGAGAAAGAGTTACCGAACTCTTAGGACTGATACATAGCGATGTATGCGGTCCTATGTCCACGCATGCCAGGAACGGTTTTTCCTACTTCATTACATTCACTGACGATCTCTCTAGATACGGACATGTGTTTCTAATGAAACACAAGTCTGAAGCTTTTGAGAAATTCAGAGAATATAAGCACGAAGTAGAAAACCAAACGGGCAAAAGTATTAAGATTCTTCGATCTGATCGAGGAGGTGAATACTTAAGCAGTGAGTTCCTAGATTATCTAAAAGAGAATGGGATTCTCTCTCAGCTTACTCCTCCTTATACACCACAGCATAACGGTGTATCTGAGCGAAGAAATCGCACCCTATTAGATATGGTGCGCTCGATGATGAGTACAGCTGAGTTACCTATTTCTTTTTGGGGGTATGCGCTTGAGACAGCCATAGATCTATTGAATAGAGTTCCTACCAAATCTGTGCCTACCACTCCATATGAGATAAGGAAAGGGAAGAGACCACATCTTAATTACATTAAGATATGGGGTTGTCCGGCCTATGTCAAAAGACAAAATCCGGACAAACTCGAGGCAAGATCTGTCTTATGTAAGTTTGTAGGATATCCCAAGAACTCACAAGGGTATATCTTCTACCACCCCGAGGAACAAAAGGTGTTTGTTTCTCGACATGCCACTTTCTTAGAAAAAGGTTTTCTTATGAAACAGAACAGTAGCATTGAGGTAGAACTGGAAGAGGTTCCAGCAGAACAAACTACAATAGATGATTTAGTGGAACCAGAGGATTCAGTAGTACCCGACGAACCCCAGACTCTCCGCCGATCTAGTAGGGTTTCTCGTCCACCAGAGAGATACTACGGTTTTCTCATTGATGGTGGAAGCGAGGATTGCATCATGGATGATGATGACCCGACTAGTTTCGAGCAGGCCATCACGAGTAGTGACTCTGTGAAATGGCTGGATGCAATGCGATCTGAGATGGAATCCATGTACACCAACAAAGTATGGACTTTGGAAAATGCTCCTGAAGGGGTAAAACCCATTGGGAGCAAGTGGATCTTTAAAAAGAAATTTGGTGTAGATGGAAAAGTTGAGACTTTCAAAGCTAGACTTGTAGCAAAGGGATTTTGTCAACGACCAGGTGTGGACTATGACGAAACCTTTTCTCCAGTGGCTATGCTTAAGTCCATCCGGATCTTACTTGCCATTGCTGCATACCATGACTACGAAATCTGGCAAATGGATGTTAAGACCGCCTTTCTAAACGGTGATTTAGAAGAGTGCGTGTACATGACTCAGCCAGAGGGCTTCGTAGATAGTGGGAGCAGCGGAAAGGTGTGCAAGCTGCTTAAATCCATTTATGGGTTAAAGGAAGCATCGCGGAGTTGGAACATCTGTTTTGATGTTGTAGTCAAAGAGTTTGACTTCATCAAAAATATAGATGAACCTTGTATCTATAAGAAGGTAGCAGAGGGTAAGGTTGTCTTCCTCGTATTGTACGTGGATGACATACTCTTGATAGGAAATGATATTCCTATGCTGCAATCAGTCAAGCTCTTCTTATCACAGAGATTCTCAATGAAAGATCTAGGTGATGCCTCCTGCATATTGGGAATCATGATCTATAGAGATAGATCTAAACGGATACTGGGATTGTCCCAATCCAGGTACATTGACACCATACTAAAGAGGTTTAGTATGGAAGAATCCAAGCGTGGGAACCAACCCACGATCTCTGGACTCACTCTCTCCAAAGAGATGTCTCCCAAGACTGATTTGGAGAGAGCTCGCATGCAAGGGATACCCTATGCTTCGGCAGTAGGCTCTATCATGTATGCGATGCTATGTACCAGACCCGATGTGGCATACTCACTAAGTGTAGTGAGTCGGTATCAAGCAGATCCTGGAGAGAGTCACTGGACAGCTGTGAAGAACATTCTCAAGTACTTGCGAAGGACTAAGGAGATGTTCTTGGTGTATGGTAACGGAGAACTCCAGGTGGAGTCCTTTACCGATTCCAGCTTCCAAAGTGATAAGGACGACTCTAAGTCGCATTCGGGTTTTGTCTTTACCCTCAATGGAGGGGCGGTATGTTGGAAGAGTTCCAAACAGGATACCGTTGCAGACTCGACGATGGAGGCTGAATACATCGCTGCCAACGATGCTGCGAAAGAGGCTGTCTGGATAAAGAAGTTCATTAGTGAACTTGGTGTGGTTCCATCCATTGAGCATCCAATACCTCTGTATTGCGATAACAATGGAGCTGTGGCTTTGGCCAAGGAACCCAGGTCCCATCAAAAGTCCAGACATATTCTGAGGCGGTATCACCTGATCAGGGAGATAGTTGATCGCCGGGAGATCGAGGTCAGGAGAGTAGATACGAAGGACAACACTGCTGATCCATTCACGAAGGCTATTCCCCAGATACAGTTTGAGAGATTATTCGGGATGCTAGGTATGAGATACTACAGCAGCTGGCCTTAGTGCAAGTGGGAGATTGTTAGTTATGTATATGCCCTAGAGGCCATTGTTGTACATATGATGTATATTATAATGGATGCTTGGATATATATAAAGATGACTTTCTTGCTCGTCATGATAGTATGCTATTTGGTTTCACTTTATCTTAACATGTTGACTTGTATTGGTTTACTGTTTTACTCTCACATGTTGATAAAGCCCTTAGGATCTGTACTCGACTACTGGGATTATGATGAGATCATACTAGTGGGGCCGCGGTAGTCGATGAGTACATCCTATAACTGTTCCTAGTCGAGGGTATATCGAGACAGGGCATCGATACACCATAGTAGACTAGCGTATACGCATCTTGACCCATATGATGGGCGATGGATGATCCCATATCCATCGGTGTTTGACATCAGAGATGGTGTACGGGTGCTCAGTGGAGACTGGGTACACTGGACGGACTCGCCGAGAACTCCCAGATGGTGATATACCACACGTCAGATGGCAGTTCTCCGGTGACACTGGTACAGGGTAGTCTGTAGACCCGAGATCGTCATAGAGTCTTGTGTGATTCCCACTGTGCTTTGATTTCTACCTTACCACGTCCAAGAGGGCGTGCAAAACGGTGGCTTTTGGGTACAGTCCCGAATCACATGGAGGCAATGAGCGATAGGAGGGGATTCGTCTCTCCCGGTATAGGGAGTTGATGTTGTGTTGTGTTCGATTGGCTATAACTGGAAGTCCCTGGCCAGGGCTGATATAGAGATTTACTGGTATGTGTTACTAGTAGTTTCTCGACCCGTTATGAGCCACACATCGACACGACTTATCGGTTACTGGGGTCTGACGTATACCACCCCTAGACTTGATATGCGACATATCAGACGAACAGACCGGACTGTACGGGAGTGTTACTGGTTGGATTCACAGGAGAACGCACAGGCTAGCTTGTTGATCTTCTGATCGCTCAATACCTGGGTGGCTGTTACGTTTAGCTGACCGCTTGCAGCTTGTGGGTGTTTGATATGATCATCACCTGCTACCGGCGTATTGACGATTCTTTAGAGTCCTACACAGAGGTTTCTTGGCTCAGGCGAAACGGGGTAGTGGCGCATATGTGATATGTGCAAGAGCGAGAATAATGCGATATGTGATACCGTATTATATTCTCGCGATATTTAGAAATGAACCAGGTCATCGGATCAAGTGTTGATTCGATGAATCGGTACATGATATATTAGTCGGTAATATTTGATATAGCCGGATCGTCGAATCAAGTGTTGATTCGATGATTTAATATATAATAATATATATGATATATTGTATTACATTATCTAATAATGGCTCGCTTTATTATTTCATTTTCTCAGTGGATGATACATTGATATATATGCGATATATGTTAATTGTATTATTTTCTTTTGTTGCAAATATATAATATATATGTGATATATATTATTGTGACATGATATGATTAATTGTTAAACATGTTTAAGGATGATTAATTGAGATTAGGGTTTGATTAGGGTTAGTTGCTTCATGCACCTTCTAGAAGCTTTTTCTTTTGTCATTCTTAAGATCTTTATGGATGACACATTCTTTAACTCAACCAAACCCTAACTCTAGTTTATTCTCTACACAATCTTATCCACTCATCCTTGACCATGGTTAATATTCAATCATATGGTTTATATTCTATTCATCACAAAAGAAAAATATATCATTATCTTTTCATTATCATCTTCTTCCTTCTTCAAGAAAGCTTGCTAGTTTTTCTTTAAGTGATGAAATAAAATGAGAAAATGATTTAAAAAGAAAGCAAAATTACTACTCTCTCATCCTCATCTCATCTAGCCCATGGGATTAGTGTGTTCTTCTCTTTTGAGTGAGAAAGCTTGAGTCGTAGCAACTTCAAGGTAGATCATCGGAGATTTGGAATACTTCGAGCTAACATGGATCGTTCGAGTCGTGGAGCCTCTCATGAGTCCGGGAGATCGTGGATCGCGGCAAAGGGACTTCTACTCGGAGCTTGTGAAGCGAAGGAGCGGACTACAAAGGTTGTAATCCCTCACACTTAGATAAAAGTTATCTTCTTGCATGTTATACCCTAATAATCTAGCAAAGATCCCGGCTTTGGGTTGTTCGGCACGTCTAAAATTTAATCCGGGCATGTTTGATGCCTTATGAACCTTCACAAGAGTGCTTAGGAACCCTACAACATGTATAATGGTTAGGGTTTTGATTATTTACTTAGTTATTTATTTATTTATTCATTTTGGATATTATTAAGAATGGTGGCTTATTTTGTTTCTATGTTGAAGTTTCTTGAAGCTTTGACAAAGTCCACCATCCTTATCTTATCCTTAACCCAAACCATTCCTCCTAACCTTAGTTTAATCTCTACACTTGACCATGGTCAAGATATGATAAGTATTCATATTAGTTTCTTTTTTAAAATAAGAAACTTATCATATTTTTCTTCTTCATCATCTTCTTCTTCAAGAAAAGCTTGATGCCATCAATGGCAACTTGATTTCTACAGTGAGAAATCCAATTCTAAAGTGAACCCACCTCCTATTTCTTCACCCTTTACCTCTTGCCAAGTTGTTTTGGGTGTTTTCTTCACAAGTTTCACTGATTTGTGAAGTTGGAGCTTGAACTTGTGATGCCTCGACGTAGATCATCTTCGGCACGAAGCCGACGACCTAGTCCGCCCTATTCTCCGATGAAGCCGACGTTTGAGTTCGGGATTCGAGATGGACAGTGAGAGGACGCCTACGTGGAGCTAAGGAAGTGGAGAACCGGATCTACAAAGGTTGTAGCCTCTCTCCTTTAGTTAAGTTGTTAACTAGTTTACTGTTTCGCCTAAATTTCTAGTTAACGATCTAGTCTAGGGTTTCTCGGCACCGTAAAATTTTAAATTGGCATGGTTGATGCCTTGTGAGACCACTTGAGAGTGCCTAGGAACCCTACAAACCTATCACCTATACATGCATATTGGGGTATTTTTGGTTATGTTTTCAGAGGTTTAAATACTTGGTTTTGATGTTTGGATTTGTATTTGGTTGTTGGGCGTTTGTACGTCAACAACAAGGGTTGTTTGATTGTTTTTGCATGCGTAAGCTATGGGTTCTGACCTGTAAGCAATTCGTGTGCCGTATTGGTTTTCCGAACTTGATTTTAATGGTATTTGTAGGTACCTTCGCGTGGATTCCGAGACGACGAAGCACATCGACTATGGCTGAAGCAGGAGTTCCGCAAGTGAGTAGATTTATATCTACAGGAAAAATCGGGTGGATGGCGTATAGCACCTGCGCATGTTTTGATGGAAACCGATATATAGAATATGGTTAAGGAAACCGTGTTAAAAACTTATGAATATGGTTAAAGAATTAGGAGGTGATAAGATATACCATGACTTAAAGTTATAGCTTATGGTTTTGGTGACATGATATGATAGGAATGATGTCTCGAATTGATGTATAAGGATGTGAAACGTGAATATGAATCACGATATATATAGATAAGTAGTTACAAAGAGAATCAATAGGAGATTATAGTAGCATGTTATGAGGTTGATAAATGCGACTTTAGATTAATAAGATTACTTGATGTGAGATATTGATGTGATGAAAAGAGTATACAATGGGATATGTCGATTTGGTTTGATGTGTCGGTATATGGATGCGAATCGATATGAGATAATTGATACCTTTGCCGGTCCCATGATATGAGGTTGATATGGATGTGACCTGGGAAATAGGTATATAGATGTATATAATGTTGTGAATTATGAGTGATATGCCGTACGAGACGTTAGGTCCTACCCTCATTGTCATATAGGTTGATTGGAACCCTAATGGTTTAATGCCGTCGTACGATGGATACCGTACGTGATGAGTTTTACTTGATGATTGATCCATACCCTTGACTAGAGGATGCCGTACGATGTATTGTACCGTACGTGATGTTGTGAGGCGGGATGCCGATTGATAGATTCACCGACTCGATTATGTTATAGATATGTATACCTTATAGCATTGAGCTTACGGTTTACTTGCTGCTACGTTCATGATACTCTCATCTTATTGTCGGATGTAGTGCCCTCAAAGTCAATTATTGGATCACAGGAACGTAATTGCAATGATTGAGGAGGACCTATACCGGTAGGACAGTCTTACTCAAGATGATAGTATGCTATCTGGTTTGCCTTTATCATCGTGTACTGCTTTAGGTGACATGATCACTATTACACGTTGATAGAGCCCTTAGGATTCTTGCTTGACTACCAGCAGTATGATAGCGATCATATACGTAAGAGTTGGGTAGTCCATAAGCGCATCCTTAAAAGTGGTCCCTAAGTCGTGGGAGTTTCGAGACAGGGCATCGATACTCTAGAGTAGACTAGTGTATACAGTCGAGACCCCGACGAAGTACGGTGGCCGGTCTCACAAGCCATTGGTGTCAGTTGGATCACCTAAGATGTATACAGGTGCTCATTGGGTTATGAGTGCACCGGACAGGACTCGCCGGGAACATGCTAGTTGGTATTATACCTAGCATCAGATAGCAGTTCCCTGGTGACATATGTACAGGTTAGTTCATCGACCTGAGGTCGGAATTTTTCTCGTGTGAGTTCCCACTGTGCTTAGATTACTACCCTACCATGGCTCAAAGGAGTCGTGCAAACAGGTTTTAGATGGGTACAGTCCCGAGCCATATAGAGGAAGTGAGCGGATCGGCAGGGGATTCGTCTCTCCCGATATTGGGGGTGAGATCGCGCTGTGTCTAGGAGAGCCATTACACCAAGTCCTTGGCCAAGGCAGGTGAGAATTACTGGTAGGTATTCCAGTAGTTTCTCTGGGTGTTCAGGGCTACCCTCCGACACAACTTATACAGCTTTTGGGGGTCTGACGTTACCAGCCCCTAGGCCCGATATGCGATGCTCATAGAAGAACGGACCGGACTGTACGGATATTGTAACTGATAGGCTCAGTAGGGTTTCAGGATGAGTTCGCTCATCAGCTTCCCTTTCTGTCAATACATGGGCAGCCGTTATGTACAGCTAGTACCACTGACAGCTTGTGGTTAAACCCACTACCAGAGTATTGACGAGTCATTAGAGTCCCCCACAGATAGTTTCCCAAGTTCGGGCGAAACGTTGTATAGGCCGTATGGTTTTATGGCAAGGTTCGAACATGCACGTGCACTTATGCACGTTTCATGGTTCGGACAGATAATACTAGTGGGGTTTGGTTTAAGCCGGATTCTAGTATTATATTGTGTAGGAGTATTGTTTTCTCTTTGCATTTTGTATTCGATCGGAATACAAATGCGGGTATGTTTATACTGTAGTGGGCTCATCCTGTAATTAGCTACGGGATCGCTTTTTGAAGTTACCGGTTTGTATCTTCATTTTGGCCATTTTTCCTTCTTTCCTTATTGGCTGAATTTCTTAGTTGAGAAGGGGTTTCTTGCAAATTGGAAGTTATCAAAGTGAGTGGGTTTTTTGTGGTCAGGGGCTCCAGCAGCAACTAGTGCATTCTAGATTGGATGAGGTGTTTGTTTGAGTTACCATTTGCATTGAATTGTTTTTGTTCTTGCTTAAGATATTGTGTGTGATATTTATGGAGATATTTATCTTAGCCTCACCATTTTCTTCATATATATACTCACTACCCCATGATTGGCTGACCCATCCAATTCAGCCCAAGAAATGGCCGAGCCCCATTTTGTGAGAAAAGAGATTCATTTGCTAAAATTCCTAGCTCAATTCATCACCCCAATTGGCAACTTCGATTTACCTTCACCCAATGGCTTGGGGTCCTTGAGACAATGTATTCTACACACTCTCTACATCAATCTTGGACATGTCGGTTAGCAAACTTCACGTTCGAGTTGCCTCGGTTCAGAGGCGGGAGCCCGTATAAAGAACCGTTGATGTAGTGCTACCTTGACGAGGAGACAGGAGATCCGAGATGCCGCGAGGAGCGTGGGATGATGGCTAAAGACCGAAGGACACGAATCGATCGGTATAGCCTTTCTACCTCTTTACAGTTTGTTAGTTTAGCGTTAATGGCAAGATCCGGGTTATAGTATGCAATAGTGCCAGTTGTAAAAGTTTTTGTTCCGCGTTTTGCCTCAGATTGACGGCCGGGGCGCTACCGTAGAATTACATGGTATCAGAGCCACACAATTAATCTTTACTAGCTTGTTCTAACATGTTTAAAATATCGATCGAACGAAATTTCCAAAACCGCGATTCCAAAATTAAAGTTTTTGTCGAATTTTTTTTGTCGTCTAAAAATTATTTGAAGTATGTCAGAAAATCGTGCAGGCTTTTCTAAGACTCTGGAAGAAATTTGGTCGACTGAACCTTCAAAACCGCTGCGGAACCTCCGCACAATCCTTGTATTGGCCGTGGTTCCGCCGCCGTTTTGGGGCTTCAGTGCACCATTTTTCTTCTGGGTGTCTTTCATGTGGAATTGTGGTTTATGGAATATTTTGTTTGGGCCCAGATTTGTTTGAGTACTGGAGTTGTACTTAGGGCCCACTTCGGGAAGTTTTGTCGATCGAAATTTTAAATGTGTTAGTTTACAGTACTTACATTATATCTCCGACCGTGAATGTCATTTGAGCGGTAAATCGTGTCTATGTGCTATAGTCCTTTTAGACGAGTTTGCGAACGTGACATTCACGTTGATGTTCTGTGTTGTGCTGTGATATTGCGGATTTGTCATGGTGGATAGCTGTGTGCAATGGTAGTGCAGTTTGGATTTATTTGTACATTTGATATTGCGGGACGAGCGTCCAACATGTGGACTGCCGTCACTGCCTGTTTGTATATTATTCTTTTGGGGCGCGACCGGGTTGAGGTCGATGTACCCGTTGTACATATTTTCATTTCTGTACTAGGTTTACCCTACGACGGAGTGCACGGATAGCCGAGTTCTGGAAGGCAATGGGGCCACATCTCATGGCTTTAAGAGGCAAAGGGCCCTCACTCTAGAATTGGCAGACTATTCACCGCACTTGTAGGGGTTACAGGTTGACCCAAGATGGAGTGCCCAAGTTACTGGATTTCGTGAAGTGTTGGGTTGTCCATTCACTTTTCTGTAGGGGGATGCCTCGCTTCAGGTTTTGGCGGGTAACTTGCCGCACTCATAGGGGTCTAGGTTTCATTGCACAGGCTATCCACACGACCAGGGAAACGTCGGGTTTCAGTTGCGGCTCTATGAAACCCGGGGATCCCAGATTATCTGTATTGTTCTGTGATGCTTATTACTTTTCTGTAATGTTGCATTTATCACGCCTGGAGCGATTATTGTATATTGGTATATATACTAGTAGATGTTGTATATGTTTTACACCCGCGCTAGTCCAGTCCCCGCTCTGTCGTTAGTTAAGTAATCTAATGGGTGATGACGGGACCCAGTGGCGAATGCGGATGGCATATACGTACATTTTATTTTCGTTCTTTTCTGGTGTGATTAATTGATGGGACTGCGTTGATTTTGATCAATGCAAGAAAAACAAACCTGTTTGACGTTGTTGGAACAGTTTTCAAAAAGTGTTATTACAAGGACATTTTCTTTTGTTTTGTTCAGTGGTATTCAGTTGGAATATCCTGCACCTCATTCGACGAGGCAAGGGCCGAGATCCCTTCACCGGGAGTGACCCCTTGGGCTGAAGTTTGCGTCAGGGTAATAACTTCACTATAGTCGATTACTTGTTGCTTTGCATCGCGGTATTCAGTTGGAATATCCTGCACCTCATTCCACGAAGAAAGAGCCGAGATCCCTTCACTGGGAGTGACCTCTTTAGTAATGGTTTTCGCCACTATATTTTTATAAAAACCTATCAGGTTCCTTCAGCGATATCAAGTTCGTTACGTTAAAGGTTTTCGCCAAAAACCAGCCATAGCCCTCGTCATTTCAGTTGGGTATTCAGTAGTATTCAAGCTATGTATATTGACCAACGCCAAGGCATAGTGTTTGGTAGCTGCTGGGTAGTCATCTGTTGCATAGATAGATGAGTTGGTTTGGGATAGTCGTTCTGCCATTTGGCCAACGTCAGGGGCATGTATGGGTGGGTTCAAATTGACAAGATAATGATGGGTAGAACTTGACATGTGACTTATGGCATTTGGTCAACGTCAAGGTCATAAGAGCATGGGAAAAAAATCCACATCGGGAGTTTTTAAAGAAACTGAAACTTGCCAGGCATGCGCATACCTTCTGGAGTGTGATAACGTGAGTGGATTCCTTCACGTTATCATGCGTTGAGAGTTGGATCCCGATTCCCACTGATGTGTTGGTTTACTCTTCGGGTGATCCCGACTGATTCTTCTTTCAGGTTTGGAGGAAAATTTGACGGTATAATAGGAGGTTTCCTGATTAGATAAAGTGATAACCATTCTGATCTTGGTTATAGTGCACGCAGAGTGTTTCTTTTCACTCTCTCTTTGGCAGCGACCATTGACCGACCCTAGACTATGACTCATTGACCAAGTTGACCGAACCTTCTTAAAATACTGGCTTTTAGATTGTCTGAGTTGCATAAGTCATTGCCGGTCCTTCTTTTACCCTTTGCATTTCTCCAGAACACCTCGTATTACTACGAACATCCACTTCCATTGGATAAATCCATCGTATGGCTATATACGAACTCGAAGGGACTTCTTCGTGGATGGATCCAGGTTCAGGAGAAATTGAATTGGTTTATTCAGTTGTCTTTTATCATCACCTTCTCTCAGGTTGCGATGGCTCCTTGGTTTAGGAGTATACACATATTACGCTTATTGGATAGTCTTCTTCTAAACCATAGGCAGGTGCCGAAAGGTAGGGAATGAAGAAAACCAATTAGCCTAACTAGGGTTTGCAGAAGGTAAATAAGTAAAGATAAAATAAAGGGATTAGAAAGAGGGAAAAGTAAATTGCGACTGCTATCATTCACGACCAAACCGCGTATATCATCGCCACTCCTATTTCACCTTTGCTTTTCTCCAGTTGAGGAGGAATAGAATTGTTAGTTATATGTATGCCTTAGAGGCTATTACTGTACATATGATGTATATTGTAGTGGATGCTTGGACATATATAGGGAGGACTTTCTTGCTCGACATGATACTATGCTATCTGGTTACTCTTTATCTTAACATGTACTCTGATTGTCTCTATTTCCAATGTTGATAAAGCCTTTAGGATGAGTACTTCACTACCAGGACTATGATGCAGATCATACTAGTGAGGACAGCGTAATCGCCAAGTACATCATTCATGTCACGACCCGAAGTTCGACTCGTGACCGACACTTAACCACGTAACGTCTACAGGCGTAACGCGACTAAGTAAGCCGAAACCCAGAAATCAAACCATTAAAAATAGTGAGTGTTGAAAACATTTGTTTAAAAACATTTGGAAAACCTTAAGTAGTTTAATAACATTCTTTAAAGTTTAAGTTATTATCTTAAAAATTTTGGCACATTTCCTTTGTAAAACTAACCCCGAAATCGGGTACAGACAGGATATGAGTGAAAATGATACACAATATAATAAGGCATCCCAAACAGAAGCAATCATGCCCAACGGCGGAAACAAACACCACAAGAGTAACATACGACGCCGAAGCGAAGAAATGAGCAATAAGTGAAAAACATCACAGAATGATAACTGCATAAGTAAAGACGACTCACACGAGCTCGACACCAGAATACAAATAATATATATCATCGTCCTCACACTGTCTCTAAGCCAGATACATATAAAGGTAGATGGAGAATACTAGATACAAAATGTGTACAATGGAAATAACTGGATACCACAACCCACCTAACAAAACAGCTCACACTCCAACTGCAGTGGTATCCGTAGCCAAAAGAGTCAAGAAGGCAGCCTGCCGCGACTACTCTGAGGGCAACCTGCAAATACTATGGCACATCGGGGGTGAGTTGCCAACTCGTGAATATAGATAACATATAAAGGTAATCGCGAGCATGCACGTACTGCGCTACTCTATCATATGCCAGCAGATGATATCTATATGCGATAAGCAGTATGTGCAATAATCATACAAGTGCTCTATCAGGTAAAATAACTACAGGATGAGATGAATAATAATGGATGCTGAGTATGGGATGAAATAACATCTACACGGAATGTCAACGTGGAAAAAAATAATCGGTGCCCATCAATGCACCCAATTCCCAATAAACTCCGGCTCCGGCACTCTTATCGGCCCTCAAATCCTGTAAATCTCAGAGAAGCATGAGTGTCCAACATCGGCACTCAAAAATTCATGAAAGAATCGTGTCCAGCATCGACACGTAAATCCTCATATATCGGGCTCCATCAGTCCGGATTAGCCTACGGGCTCCGTCTGCGGTATCAGCCCTCGGCCCCGGCAGTACGAGTCGTCCCATATCCATCTATCGACTCTGGTCAGTATCCTCCGGATAACCGCCAAGTCCAACCAATCACCGGTACGTAGTAGTCCCACTGCTAGGCTCACCGTCTAGCTACACGGCAGATCCGTTCTCGCCCCGGGGTACCATACCGGGTCCACCACGTACCCGCAATCGGCCTCGTCCACTCCTCGAATCGGGTTTCAAGCTTACGTCTCTGAACCGAGAAAACGCGTGGTGGACACACCAAAATATCATATCAAGAAGAAGCGGGTTTTCAAATAGTGCATTTTTTTCTTAAATAACTCCACGGTCCTCAAAACCAGAAATCAAATGAAATCCAAAACCAATGTGTAAGTCAATACGATGTGATATGTGCATCAAGTCATACTATAAGTAAAAGGGAGAAACCGCTCTTTAAAATAGTTCAGTTTTTCAAAAGGCGTTATGCGGCTCCCAGTTTCTAGCAAAATCAGCTTATCCGGGTAGGTACAGTTTGAATATGCACAAGTATGAACATGTAAAGGAGTACGTGCACAAGTATGAACATGTAAAGGAGTACATGCACAAGTATCATAATCATTTCGAATCATATGTGAGATGAGCTACAGTATAATGATCATGGCAATTCTACAGTGTGAGTGTCATGGCAGTTACTAACGGTGTGTGTGTGTAACATGAAGATTAGTGCTCGTGCAATATGAACCGTTAGTAATAGTGCGGTGTTTTTACCAGTTCTAAGTTCCTATACATATAGCTGGGAATGCGGTATGGAACAAACAGTATCCATGAACAGTCGATGTAGGTAAATGCAATATGCTGCTACAAGGTCCTATCTGCCCTGACGCATAACGCTATGCGGGCGATTTCCCCATAGATGTTAAATCTACTCACCGTAGTTTCGCGCTAAGTGTAGCCGACGACTTGTTTCCCCTTCTTCGCGCCGTCCGTCGTACTCGCCTGCGAACTTAGAATTTCACAAAATATCACACATAAGCATAAATCTACGAAAACGCGACATTAAAGCCAAACTAGTAACCCGCGTCGCGAACCAAACGCGTGTGTGGTATACGCTACAATGTGTGATTACGCGCCTGAAGCCACCCCGACACGTCGCGATACGCAGAAAACCCCAAACCCACACACGTATCACACGTGTCGCGAAGGTTTAAAAATATGATAAATAGGGTAATTGATCCCAGATTTTTCTACAGAAAGAATTTAACAAAATTGCATATACCACAAATCTTCAAATAGCAGCAGACACCTACAGAAAAGACCCCAGCACCCAGGTCCCCCATCTGGCCGCAATTTATGGCCAGAACGAATTTTCCGGCGGCCGTGGTGGGGAGTTTGGCTTCCGTGCTTCGTGTGTGATCTCTAATACTAGTGTACATGCTCCAGTAAATACAGTTTTATTCCGAAGCTAACGGCGTACAAGCAGATTACACAGAACCAAAAACCTAGTTAAAAATATCATTTTAACACTAAATCGATTCTTTAAGGTATTTTTGTGAAACCAGAAGCAAACCCTTAGTTAAAACCACACTAATAACACATCAATAAGCTAAGCAAGCCATAAAAACATAATTTTAACAAAAACTTCACTAATATCCTCTCATTAGCACCAAAAATGCATCAAATACGATATTTTGCTAAAATTACTATAAGTTATGAAATAGGGTAACATGGTTGAGTTTGATACCTTCAAAAGATCCTAAGGGAACTCAAAATCCAGCCCTTGCCCTTACTTGCACTGATTTGCCTTCAAAATCACCAAAAGACCCATTTTTTCTAAGGTTTTGAGTGAGGGAATGAGAGGTTTTTGTGTAGGGTTTTGTATAGATTCAAGAGAAATGAAATAAAATGAAAAAGATGATGAAATGTTGTAGCTGGAGCTGCTGAATTCTGCTGAAGTTCAGAAAATGAGAGGGAGAGAGAAATGAGAGAGAGAAAATTGGTCAAAAAAAAAGTCAAGCCACTCACCTAACCACCATACCTCCCATTCCCTTATTTAAATATGAATTTTAAAGGTTTTTTTTTTAAAGGATATATTGGGAAAATAATAAGCCATGCAAGAAAGAAAATGGGTTACAAGTTAACACTTGCTTAGGTTACATAAAAAGATAAGTGTGCATGTGCACACTAAACCTAGCTTAAGAGAGCAATTAAGGAAATAAAATTTTAATTAAGGTGGACACAAGCAAAATTATAATTAATACACCCCAATTATATATATAAACATCTCTCATCACAATTTGCGCTAGTTTACAAAAGAAATAAGTTTCACGGGTTTTTATGAAAAACGCGCATCATTACTAATTAACGCGAAATTAACATAAACGAATTTCCAAAGCGTTACAATCTACTCCCCTTAAAGAAATTAGGTCCCCGAATTTAAAAATCTAGCTACGCGTACCTTCAAAGAGATGGGGATATCTCTTCCTCATCTCGCCCTCGGTCTCCCAAGTGACCTCCTCGCTACTCGGACCACGCCAAAGTACCTTGATGGACGGTATATCTTTCGACCTCAATTTCTTCACTTGTGGATCCAAGATGACCACCGGCTGCTCTGCATAGGAAAGGTCGCGCTGAAGCTGGATCGTCGGGTCCTGAATCGCATGCGAAGGATCGTGAAGATACTTGCGGAGCATCGAAACGTGAAATACGGGGTGCACCTCTGGAAAACTGGGCGGAAGGGCTAACCGATACGCAACTACACCAACACGCTCGAGGATCTCGAAGGGGCCCACGTACCGGGGGCTAAGCTTCCCCTTCTTCCCAAATCTCATCACACCTTTCATTGGGGAGACCCTCAAGATAACATGATCACCTACTGAAAACTCAAGTCTGCGCCGACGATGATCCGCTTAAGATCTCTGCCTACTCTGGGCTACCCTCATCCTATCGTGAATCAACTGGATCTTCACGGCCGTCTCCCCAACAATCTGTGGCCCTAAGATACTGCTCTCACTGAGCTCTGTCCAACAGGCGGGTGATCTGCATCTCCTACCATATAGAGCCTCGAATAGTGCTATCTGAATGGTCTCCTGGTAGCTGTTGTTGTAGGAGAACTCCACTAAGGGTAAATGATGAACCCAGCTACCTCCAAAATCTAATACGCACGCTCGGAGCATGTCCTCGAGAGTCTGAATAGTCCAGTCTGACTGTCCGTCGGTCTGCGGATGAAATGCTGTGCTGAAACTCAAGCGGGTGCCCAAAGGCTCCTGAAGCCTCTGCCATAGTCGGCTGGTAAACTGGGTGCCTCTGTCGGACACGATACACATCGGGACTCTGTGCAGTCGTACAATCTCGTCGATGTAAATCTGGGTATACTGAGCAAAACCGAAAGTCATCTTCACTGGCAGGAAGTGAGCCGCTTTCGTCAAACGATCCACGATCACCCAGATGGAGTCATACCCTCGACTAGTCCGGGATAGACCCATAATGAAGTCCATAGAAATCTGCTCCCATTTCCACTCCGGAATGGGTAACAGCTGTAGCTCTCCCGCAGGCCTCTGGTGTTCGGCCTTGACTTGCTGACAAGTAAGGCATCTCGGCACGAAGTCTGCGATATCCCTCTTCATTCCGTCCCACCAGTAAACATCTCTCATATCATGGTACATCTTGGTGGAACCTGGATAAACACTGTACACCGATCGATGTGCCTCCTCAAGAATCTCACGCCGCAGTCCCTCAGCATCTGGTACGCACAGTCTAGTCCCAAATCGCAGTATCCTCTGATCATCGATCACGAACTAGAAAAATCTTCCCTGCCCAATCTATGCCATGATCTCTGAACATCGGTCATCACTGTACTATGCCTCATGTATACGGCTAAGCAACTGTGGGCGTGCACGAACATGCGCAATCTGTCCTCCGATCGGCGTAAACTCAAACTGCACTCGGCTGTCACATAAAATCTGCCAATCTGCCAACGACTGCCTCTGCACTGCGCTCAAACAAGATAGACTACCCCCGGGCCTCCTGCTCAAAACATCCGCCACTACATTAGCCCTGCCCGGGTGGTACAAGATTTCGCAATCGTAGTCCTTCACTAACTCCATCCAACGGCACTGTCTAAGATTCAGGTCTCGCTACTGAAATATATACTTTAAGCTCTTGTGATCAGTGAATATCTGGCACGACTCGCCGTATAGGTATTGTCGCCAGATCTTGAGTGCAAAGACCACTGCAACCATCTCTAAATCATGTGTAGGGTAATTCTGTTCATGTTTCTTCAATTGCCGTGAAGCACACGCGATCACCCTGTCATGCTACATCAATACGCACCCTAGCCCCACTCGAGAAGCATCACAATAGACCATAAATCCACCCGATCCTGAAGGCAATGATAACACCGTCGCCGTAGTCAGTAGAGTCCGTAGCTGCTGAAAACTGTGCTTGCACTCCTCTTTCCAAATGAAAGGAACTCCCTTCCGGGTCAACCCGGTCAAAGGTGTAGTAATATGAGAGAAGCCCTGCACAAATCGCCTGTAGTAACCGGCCAACCCTAAAAAGCTGCGAATCTCCGTAACCGATGTGGGTCTGGGCCAACGCTGAACGACCTCGATCTTCCTCGGGTCTACACATATACCATCTCGTGTAATCACGTGGCCCAAGAAGTCTACGCTGTCCAGCCAGAATGCGCATTTGGAGAATTTTGCGAAAAGCCGGTACTCCCTCAAGGTCTGCAGTGTAATCCGCAGGTGCTGCTTGTGCTCCTCTCTGCTCCGGGAATACACCAGAATATCGTCAATAAATACAATGATGAACATATCAAGATACGGCCGGAAAATACGGTTCATCAAGTCCATGAATGCTGCTGGCGCATTGGTGAGTCCGAACGACATCACCAAAAACTCATAATGGCCGTAGCGCGTGCGGAAAGCTGTCCTAGGAATGTCCTCCTGTCGAACACGCAGCTGATGGTAGCCTGATCGCAAATCGTTCCTCGAAAAGTACCCTGCCCCTTAAAGCTGGTCGAACAAGTCGTCGATGCGTGGCAAAGGATACCGGTTCCGCACTGTAACCCTGTTCAGCTGGCGGTAGTCGATACACAAACGCAAACTGCCGTCCTTCTTCTTAACAAACAGGACCGGGGCACCCCAAGGAGAAACACTGGGTCGAATAAGTCCCTTATCCAGCAAATCTTGCAACTGCCCCTTCAACTCTCTAATTCGGCCGGGGCCATCCGATAAGGCGGTATAGAAATATGCCCCGTGCCAGGAATCAAATCAATACAGAAACAAATGTCGCGCTCGAGCGATAGCCCAGGAAGCTCATCAGGGAACACATCAGGGAACTCGCTAACAACCGGAACCTGATCCAACGGAACCTCTGAAGCTCTAATATCGCAAACATAGGCTAGAAATCCCTGACATCCCTTCCACAAAAGTTGTCCAGCTCAAAAAGAAGAAATCAAACTGTGAGGGGCAGCACCATGGTCCCCCAACACAACAAAAACAGACTCGCTGGGAAAACAAAATCTAACTGTCTTCTCGCGGCAGTCCATAGACGCATAGCACGTGGCTAACCAATCCATGCCCAAAAGAATGTTGAAGTCCAACATCTCAAGAAGGATCAAGTCGACTGGCAGCTCTCTCTCACCAATACGGACGGTACAGGATCGGAACACCTGCCTAGCAACTCCCACAGGAGTGGTCACAACAAGCGGCTGATCAAGCAAACCGGACTCTCTACCCAAACTCGGCACAAAGTCTGTGGATACATACGAGTGCGTGGATCCGGGATCAAGCAACATGTGTGCATCCAGAGAACATACTGGAAGGATACCTTAGACTACCGCATTGGACGCCTGCGCGTCCTGATGCGTCAAAGCAAAACCCGTGCCTGTCCTCCACCTGCGACTGACTGTCCCCTGCCGGCAGCTGGCTGTCCTCTGCCTCAGTCACCTCGTCCTCTATGAACAAATCCTCCGTGACCACGACCTCTCTGCGCATGAGTCTGACGCGGAGTAACAGTAGGTACAATAGGCAATGCCCTCTGGGGTGGTGAAGGTGGTAATGTGACATGCGGTGCTGCTGCTTCCCTCCAGGGTATCTCAGGACAATCTTGTACAAGATGATAAGAACTCCCACAGCGGAAACATCCCGACGATGACCGCTGACCTTCCTAGGGATAGAAGCTGAACAACCGGCCTCGCCCTAAATCTCTGCCACCTGCAAGACGTCTGTCACGGCACCGAAAAGGATGTCTCTGTGCTGATGTATCCGCACGAACTCTTTTCGGCTCTGGAACTACCGAAGTCTCAGCAAGGCGCTCCTCGACTAATAAGGCTGCGTCTACAGCTGCTGCATAAGTCTCGCAATGCTGGGTGCTGATCGCAAGGAACAGTGGTGTAAGCAAGCCTCAGACAAATCTCTTGACTCGCATCTTCTTAGTAGCCACTAGATATGGGGCATAAACTAATAGCTCGGTAAATAGTACATCGTACTCTGCCACTGTCATCTCCAGAGTCAGGTGTAAGGACTCGAACATGCACGCTCTAGCATCTCTGACACTCAATAGATGGAAGCGGGCAAGGAATATCGTCACAAACTCTGTCCAGGTCGTAGGAGGAAGACCTGCTGCTCTACCCTTCTCGACCGATTCACACCGTTTCTGCGCAAGACCTTCCAGGCGAAAGCTCACGAACTCTACCCATCTCGCATCTACGCATCTAAGTGAACGACATATCCAGTCCATCCTATCAATGAAAGACTGTGGGTCCTTGGCTACATCAGTGCCTGTGAAGACCATAGGCTTCAACCTCATAAACTTTGATAGTGATACTGAGATGACCTCTGTAGCTGCAGGGACAACTGCCTGTACTGTGGGTACCATCACGGTCCCTGCAACGGGTGGAACTACCTCTGGTCGCTGCGCTCGAAGTGTCTCAACTAGCTATCCCATCATCTGGCGCATCTCCTGCATACTGGATCCCACCGTCTGGCGCATCTCCTACATACCAGCCCCTAACATGGCGATCTGATCTTTCGTAGGAGGAACAGCCTGCTCGGGTACAACAGGTGTACTACCCGGATCAGTCTTCTTTTCGGACGAGTCAACTCGAATCTCGGCTCTCGCGGCCGCTCACTGCGCCCTCGTAGTCTTTGGCGGCATAATGGCTGAAAAGAAAATAGGATTCGATAAGGATAAAGAAATCGAATCGCAAGAATGTATATACTCAAGAAGGAATTAAATCAATAAGTCCTAAGGTCGCTTAGGAGGAGTACCGTGTCGTGAGTATGCCGTGGAACATACACACGCTACGCCACTCTGCTTCAGTTACCTACTCCATCATACCAGGGTCATCCAGCACTCCGAAAGGTAAAACCTACGCTCTGATACCAACTTTGTCACGACCCGAAGTTTGACTCGTGACCGGCACTTAACCACGTAACGTCTACAGGCGTAACGCGACTAAGTAAGCCGAAACCCAGAAATCAAACCATTAAAAATAGTGAGTGTTGAAAACATTTGTTTAAAAACATTTGGAAAACCTTAAGTAGTTTAATAACATTCTTTAAAGTTTAAGTTATTATCTTAAAAATTTTGGTAGCATTTCCTTTGTAAAACTAACACCGAAATCGGTTACAAACAGGATATGAGTGAAAATGATACACAATATAATAAGGCATCCCAAACATGAGCAATCACGCCCAACGGCGGAAACAAACACCACAAGAGTAACATACGACGCCGAAGCGAAGAAATGAGCAATAATTGAAAAACATCACAGAATGATAACTGCATAAGTAAAGACGGCTCACACGAGCTCGACACCAAAATACAAATAATATACATCATCGTCCTCACACTGTCTCTAAGCCAGATACATATAAAGGTAGACGGAGAATACTAGATACAAAATGTGTACAATGGAAATAACTGGATACCACAACCCAGTTAACAAAACAGCTCACACTCTAACTGCAGAGGTATCCGTAGCCAAAAGAGACAAGAAGACAGCCTGCCGCGACTACTCTGAGGTCAACCTGCAAATACTGTGGCACAACGGGGGTGGGTTGCCAACTCATGAATAGAGATAAAATATAAAGGTAATCGCGAGCATGCACGTACTGCGCACTCTATCATATGACAGCAGATGATATCTATATGCGATAAGCAATATGTGAAATAATCATACAAGTGCTCTATCAGGTAAAATAACTACAGGATGAGATGCATAATAATGGATGCTGAGTATGGGATGAAATAACATCTACACGGAATGTCAACGTGGAAAAAAATAATCGGTGCCCATCAATGCACCCAAATCCTAATAAACTCCGACGCCGGCACTCTCATCGGCCCTCAAATCCTGTAAATCTTAGAGAATCACGAGTGCCCAACATCGGCACTCAAAATATCATGAAATAATCCTGTCCAGCATCGACACGTAAATCCTCATATATCGGGCTCCATCAGTCCGGATCAGCCCACGGGCTCCGTCTGCGGTATCGGCCCTCGGCCCCGGCAGTACGAGTCGTCCCATATCCATCTATCGACTCTGGTCAGTATCCTCCGGATAACCGCCAGGTCCAACCAATCACCGGTACATAGTAGTCCCACTGGAGGCTCACCGTCTAGCTACACAGCAGATCCGTTCTCGCCCCGGGGTACCATACCGGGTCCACCACGTACCCGCAATCGGTCCCGTCCACTCCTCGAATCGGGTTTCAAGCTCACGTTTCAGAACTGAGATAACGCGTGGTGGACGCACCAAAATATCATATCAAGAGGAAGCGGGTATTTAAATAGTGCATTTTTTTCTTAAATAACTCTACGGTCCTCAAAACCAAAAATCACATGAAATCCAAAACCAATGTGTAAGTCAATGCGATGTGATATGAACATCAAGTCATACTATAAGTTAAAGGTAGAAACCGCTCTTTAAAATAGTTCAGTTTTTCAAAAGGCGTAATGCGGCTCCCAGTTTCTACCAAAATCAGCTTATCCAAGTAGGTACAGTTTGAATATGCACAGGTACGAACATGTAAAAGGGTACGTGCACAAGTATGAACATGTAAAGGAGTACATGCACAAGTATCATAATCATATCGAATCATATGTGAGATGAGCTACAGTATAATGATCATGGCAATTCTACAGTGTGAGTGTCATGGCAGTTACTAACAGTGTGTGTGTAACATGCAGATTAGTGCTTGTGCAACATGAACCGTTAGTAACAGTGCGGTGTTTTTACCAGTTCTAAGTTCCTATACATATTGCAGGGAATGCGGTATGCAACAAACAGTACCCATGAACAGTCAATGTAGGTAAATGCAGTATGCTGCTACAAGGTCCTATCAGCCCTGACGCATAACGCCATGCGGGCGATTTCCCCGTAGATGTTAAATCTACTCACCGTAGTCTCTCGCTAAGTGTAGCTGACGACTTGTTTCCCCTTCTTCGCGGAGTCCGCCGTACTCGCCTGCGAACCAAAAATTTCATAAAATATCACACATAAGCACAAATCCACGAAAAAACGACATTAAATCCAAACTAGTAACCCGCGTCGCGAACCAAACGCGTGTGTGCTATACGCTAAAACGTGTGATTACGCGCCTGAAGCTACCCCGACACGTCGCGATACGCAGAAAACCCCAAACCCACACACGTATCACATGTGTCGCGCAGGTTTAAAAATACGACAAATAGGGTAATTGATCACATATTTTTCTACAGAAAGAATTTAACAAAGTTGCATATACCAAAAATCTTCAAATAGCAGCAGACACCTACAGAAAAGACCCCAGCACCCAGGTCCCCCATCTGGCCGCAATTTGCGGCCAGAACGAATTTTCCGACTGCCGGGGTAGAGAGTTTGGCTCCCATGCTTAGTGTGTGTTCTCTAATACTAGTGTACACGCTCCAGTAAATACATTTTTATTCTGAAGCTAACGGGGTACAAGCAGATTACACAGAACCAAAAACCTAGTTAAAAATGTCATTTTAACACTAAATCGATACTTTAAGGTATTTTTGTGAAACCTGAAGCAAACACTTGGTTAAAACCACACTAATAACACATCAATAAGCTAAGCAAGCCATAAAAACATAATTTTAACAAAAACTTCACTAATATCCCCTCATTAGCACCAAAAATGCATCAAATACGATATTTTGCTAAAAATACTACAAGTTATGAAATAGGGTAACGTGGTTGAGTTTGATTCCTTCAAAAGATCCTAAGGGAACTCAAAATCCAGCTCTTGCCCTTACTTGCACTGATTTGCCTTCAAAATCACCAAAAGACCCATTTTTTCCTAAGGTTTTGAGTGAAGGAATGAGAGGTTTTTGTGTAGGGTTTTGTATGGATTCAAGAGAAATGAAATAAAATGAAAAAGATGATGAAATGTTGCTGCTGGAGCTGCTGAATTCTGCTGGAGTTCAGAAAATGAGAGAGAGAAAATTGGTCAAAAAAAAGTCAAGCCACTCACCTAACCACCATACCTCCCATTCCCTTATTTAAATTTGAATTTTAAAGGTTTTTTTTAAAATGATATATTGGGAAAATAATAAGCCATGCAAGAAAGAAAATGGGTTACAAGTTAACACTTGCTTAGGTTACATAAAAAGATAAGAGTGCATGTGTATACTAAACCTAGCTTAAGAGAGCAATTAAGGAAATAAAATTTTAATTAAGGTGGACACAAGCAAAATTATAATTGATACACCCCAATTATATATATAAACATCTCTCATCACAATTTGCGCTAGTTTATAAAAGAAATAAGTTTTATGGGTTTTTATGAAAACGCGCATCATTACTAATTAACGCGAAATTAAAATAAACGAATTTCCAAAGCGTTACGGTTCAAATGTTCCTAGTCGTGGGAGTACCGAGACAGAGCATCGATACTCCAAAGTAGACTAGCGTATGCGCTTCTTGACCCATATGATGGGCGATGGATGATCTCATATCCATTGGTGTTTGACATCAGAGAAGGTATACGGGTGCTCAGTGGAGACTGGGTACACTGGATGGACTCGCCGAGAACTCCCAGATGGTATTATACCTCACCTCAGATGGCAATTCTTTGGTGACACCGGTACAGGTTAGTCTGTAGACCCGAGATCGTCATAGAGTCTTGTGTGATTCCCACTGTGCTTTGATTTCCATCATACCACGTATAAGAGGGCGTGCAAATGTAGGATTCCTAGGCACTCTAACAAGGTTCTACAAGGCATCAACCATGCCAAAATCAAAATTTTCAATTGCCGAACAACCCTAAGCAAGATCGTGGACTAGAGATTAGGCGAAAACTATAAGCAAGTAAACAACTTTACTTCTAAGAGAGTGGGAAAACAACCTTTGTAGAGCGGTCCTTCACTTCAATAGCTCTGTGTAGTAGACCCCTTCGCTGCGATTGCAAGCTCCGGACTCTAGAGAGGCTCCACGAAGAAACGAACATGCTTGCTTCGATGATTTTGAGGCCGAAGATGATCTACGTCGGGAAGACACTAACTCAAGCTATTCCTTCACTTGGTCATGAACTTTGTGAAGAGAACACCCTATGCTACAAGGCAAGTAGTAGAGGATGAAGAAGTAGGAAGTGGGCACACTTTAGAATTGATTTTCTTGCACTTTTTCTCATGGCACCATTAGAGTTAGCAAGCTTTTCATGGAGCTTGATGAAGAAGAAGAAGAAGAAAGAATAATCATCATATGAATTAATTCCCTCAATAATGTAACCATGGGTGAGTTAAGCTATCATGCTTAACTTATGTAGAGAATTGACCAGGGTATTAGATTAAGGGTAAGGTTAAAGAATATCAAGATAAATGACAAAAGAGTGGACTTTGTCAAAGTTTCTCTAAGCTTCTTCAAGCTTGATAACTTTGACTAAGTTCAACTCTTTTGTTAAATCTTAAGATAAAACAATAACCCTTATCTTAAACCTAATCTTGGTACAAGTCTCATACACCCATCTTGTGTGTATCATCAAGTATGACACAAACATATGTACACAAATATATAACACATATACACTTATGCACAAACTAGTGAGAAAATAAATCTTAAGTGGGCTAATACTAGTTAATGTAATGTAATATATCAAATATATAATTATTCATTAAATTATTAAATCAACTCTTGATTTAATAATCCGGCTATAACCGATTAATATCAAAAGTACCAACTTATCGAATCAACACTTGATCCGTTAACCCGGCTATATCGCATACAACCGATCAATGTCACAAATCGCGAGAATAGAATACGGTATCTCATATCGTATCAATCTCGGTCCCGCACATATCACATATGCGCTCCTACTCCGTTTCGCTTGAGCCAGGAAACCCCCGTGTAGGACTCTAAAGACTCGTCAACACGCCGGCAGTAGGTGATGATCATATCAAACACCCACAAGCCGCAAGCGGTCTGCTAAACGTAACGGCCACCCTGGTATTGAGCGATCAGAAGATCAACAAGCAAGCCTACTAGTACTCATGCGAATCCAATCAGTAATACTACCGTACAGTCCGGTCTGTTCGTCTGATATGTCACATATCTCGCCTAGGGGTGGTAAACGTCAGACCCCAGCAGCTTGATAAGTCATGCTGATGTAAGGTCCATAACAAGCATGAAACTACTGACAACACTTACTAGTAAATCAGTGCAACCCTGGCCAGGGATTTCCAGTTATGGCCAGTCGAGCATAGCGCAACATCAACCCACAATACCGGGAGAGACGAATCCCCTCCTATCGCTCATTGCCTCCATGTGAATCGGGACTGTACCCAAAAACCACCAGTTTGCACGACTCAGTAGAGCCGTGGTAGGGTGGAAATCAAAGCACACTAGGAGACACACAGGACTCTATGACGATCTCGGGTCAACAGACTAAGCTGTACCAGTGTCACCAGAGAACTGCCATCTGACATGAGGTATAATACCATCTGGGAGTTCTCGGCGAGTCCGTTTGGTGTCTCCAGTCTCCCCTGAGCACCCGCATACCATCTCTGATGTCCAACACCAATGGATATGGGATCATCTATCGCCCATCACATGGGTCGAGAAGATATACGCTTGTCTACTCTGGAATATCGATGCCCCGTCTCGATATTCCCACGACTAGGATCATTGAAGGATGTACTTATGGACTACCCAGGCCCCACTAGTATGATCTGCATCATGGTCCTGCAAGTCGAGTACACATCCTAAGGGCTTTATCAACATGTAATAGAGAGACAGTAAGTATACATGTTAAGATAAAGAGCAACCAGATAGCGTACTATCACGTCGAGCAAGAAAGTCCTACCTATATATATCCCAGCATCCACTACAATATACATCTCATGTACAGTAATGGCCTCTAGGGCATACATATAACTAACAATCTCCCACTTGCACTAGGGCCATCTGTAGCAGTGGTTGAAGTATCCCATACTCAACCATCCCGTAAAAGTCTCTCTCTGGGAAAAGGCCTTTGCGAGTGGATCCGCCGTGTTGTCCTCTTAGTCTACTCTCCTAACCTCGATCACCCTGGAGATCAACTATCTCTATGATCAGGTGATACTACCTTTGAATATGTCTGGGTCACTGATGGGACCGGGGTTCCTGGGCCAAAGCCACAGTTCCATTGTCACACAATGGTAGGAACCTAGTTCAACTCATAAACTAATATACACCCAAACTTCCTCTTTGGTAGTATCTTTGATAGCGATGTCACCAGCCTTTATAGTCTAGTTTGCCACG
This sequence comes from Agapanthus africanus, assembly GCA_030015575.1. Taxonomy (NCBI): domain Eukaryota; kingdom Viridiplantae; phylum Streptophyta; class Magnoliopsida; order Asparagales; family Amaryllidaceae; genus Agapanthus; species Agapanthus africanus. The sequence continues at coordinate 509,418,912 of JASDDO010000019.1, read as the reverse complement.
GTATATAGCTTGGAACTCTTCCAACATACCGTCCCTCCACTAAGGGTAAAGGCAATGCATGTGACTGACATTCAGTCAATCTTACGACCCTGGAAGATGTCCAGTGATTCTCCCCAGGATCGATTGATACCATCTCACTACACCTAGTGAGAATCCTAATATCCATTTAGATCTATCTCATAGATATAAAACCTAGGATTTAGGAGGTATCACATAGATCCTATATGGAGAATCCTTGTGATAAGAGGAGATTGACCATGCGTAGCATAGGAAACTCTTTTCCTATCAAGAGTATGTTGTCTACGTACAATACGAGGATGACCACCTTACTCTCCGCTACCTTTTTGTATGTACAAGGTTCATCTACTATTTTGATGAAGTCAAACTCTTTGACTACCACATCAAAATGGATGTTCCAACTCCGCGATGCCTGCTTTATCACACAAAGCATCTTGCACACGTTTCCGCTGCTCCCACTGTTTACGAAGCCCTCTGGCTGTGTTCTTATAGACGTTCTCTTCTAAATCAGTATTTAGAAAAGCAGTCATGACACCCAACCACCAAATATCGCAGTTATGGTATGCAGCAATGGCAAGTAGGATCCGGATGGACTTAAGCATAGCCACTGGAAAAAGGTTTCATCATTATCCATACTTGGTCAATGACGAAAACCTTTAACAAGTCTAGCTTTGAAAGTCTCAACTTTTCCATATACACCAAGTAATCTTCTCAATATATACTTGCTCCTGATGGGGATTTAACCCTTCAGATATAGCAAGCAAAGTCTATACTCTGTTGGTGTACATGGATTCCATCTCAGATCGCTAAGCATCCAGTCATTCTTACAGAGTCATCACTCTCGATGGCCTGTTCGAAACTAGTTGGGTCATCATCTCATGATGCAATCCTCGCTCCCACTGTCATCGAGAAACCGAAGTATCTCTCAGGCGGATGAGGAACCCTGCTAGATCGGCGGAGAGGCTGAGGTTCGTCGGGGACTATTAAACCCTTTGGTTCTATCAAATCATCAGCTGTAGTTTGCATAGCTGGAACTCCTTCCAGTTGTACAGAACTGACCTTGCCTCGAGCTTGTCCGGATTTTGCTTTTGACATAGGCCGGACAACCCCAAATCTTAACTTGCTTAAGAGATGGGCTCTTCCCATACCATATCTCATATGGAGTGGTAGGCACTGATTTGATTCGAACCCAATTCAATAGGTATGCTGCTTCTCAAGTGCATAACCCCCAAAAGGAAATAGGTAACTCAGTAATGCTCTTCATAGAGCACACCATATCTCATATGGTACGATTGCTCCACCCTGATACCCCTAGGTGCTGTGGTGTATACGGAGAAGTAATGCTGAGAGAGAATCTCATTCTCGTTTGGAATAGTCCAGGAATTCCATGCACAAGTATTCTCCTCCCTGATCTCATCATCGGACATAATACTTCTACCCGGTTTTGGTTCTCTACTTCTATCTTACATTCTTTGAATTTCTCAAAAGTTTCAGACATGTGTTTCAACCAGAACATGTGTCCGAATCTTGAAAGATTCTCATTGAATGTAAGGAAGTATAAAGAACCAGTCCTAGCATCTGCAGACAGGGGACCTTCATACATCACTATGTATCAGTCCCAAGGGTTCACAAACTCTTTCTCTGTTTCCAATAAACGGAGCTGTGGGCATCATATCTCTGTGACATAACCGGCAAGTTTCACAAGATGTAAATTCAAACTAATTTAAATATGCATCTATATGTAACTTCAGTTAGTCGGGTCACATTGATATGACCTAGTCTACAATACCTCAAGAAGGATTCTTTTATTTCTGAACTCTTCCTCTTGTGTGTGTTCTGTATACTAAGAACTATAGTTTGATTTAGAACGTCAATGCTTTTAGATAACGTGCCTGAACCGATCAACTCTTGATATAGGAAATGGTCAAAACATTATCCAATAATACAAAATTATATCCTTTCTTTAGTAATAAAGAGACTGATATGATGTTGTATATCAGGTTCGGTATCTAATAACAATCGGTCAGAATCAATGTATTCTGGTAATACAGGGTGATAGTGACCAACAGACTTGGCTGCAACACTTGCACCGTTTTCTGTCTCATGAAACTTATCACCCGTTCTCAGTTCTCTATCTTTCTGTTGCCCATGTAACAGATTACATATGCGGGATCCTGATCCGGTATCTCATACCCAGGACGTAAAGGATACTGAGAAACAGTTCTATGTAATAAACATACCCGAAAAAGATGCATCATCATGCACTTTCTTCGTTTGGGCGGCATAGGAAATCTGGTATTCCCCAATTTCCTGCTCGGTTTTATAACAATTATAAGTTGGAGCGGGACCAACGTTCCCCAGCTCAGTATAACAAGTGGGTTCGGTCAATACATCCATATTATTATCTTGATTAAGGCGTGACATGGTCGCTACCGGGAGAGAGAAAAAAGAAAACACTCTGCGTGCGCTCTTGCAAGATTAGATTGGTTATATATTTTATCTAATCAGGATGGCTCCCACAGTTTTTATCAAATCTTCCTTCAAACCCTAAAAGGAAAGACTAGCCGGGATTAATTACACTCTACAAGTTCGCCAATTTTTCGGCCAGGCCAGTGCTGGTACTTTGAGGGAGGTTCCCCGTGCTTTCGCACGGACCTAATTAAAATAAACCTCATTTTTCCAGAGGCGTAACCCCGTTTACACCATTCTAGACACCTACTTGATCGGCTAATTATAAAGTGCAACTCTCCCAGGAGTAACAATTATTCGCAGTGGGTATCGGGATCAAACTATCTCATAGAAGGTATGCAATCTCATTGCAAATTTCAACACTTGAAAATCCCGATAATGGTTTTTACCCCTAGCACTTATAACCTTAATTATGGTCAACAAATCATAAGCACTAGTCAAGTTCTACCCATCATTTCGTGATTAATTAGACCCACCCACATGACCCTTAACTAAGGTCAACAAAGTCACGCGACTGTCGCAACTAATCGCATCATATGCGGTGTAGGAAGACATCACTTTGCTACCCTACACCGTGCCTTGACTATGGTCAACAAACACAGCACGAATACTGAGTACTCTACTTCCTAAAATGACGGAGGGTTGCGGAGGGTTTTTAAGAAAACCTTTAACGCTTTGAACTTGATCTCGTTGCGGAATCAAATGGTTTTAAATGGAGTGTTTTTGAGGCTTTTGCTAGTTTCGCTAAAGAGGTCACTCCCGGTGAAGGGATCTCGGCTCTTTCCTCGTCGAATGAGGTGCAGGATATTCACAATATCACTATGCAAAGCAAGAACTATAAAAGCAATCAAAAGACAAACCAAAGGTTGTAGCATCTGCTATTTATTGGTAAAGAGGTCACTCCCGGTGAAGGGATCTCGGCTCTTTCCTTATCGAATAAGGTGCTGGATGTTCTACAAGGAACACCGCTATGCAAAGCAACAACTAGAGCTACCTAATATTTGAAATTCGATTCCACAACATCTTTTAGGTTTATTTTCTTTCATTAATCTCATTAATGAATGTCCCATCATTTAAATCCATTTAAACATCACAGATAAATACAACGTACGCTTGTGCCATCCGCATTCGCCTCGATGTCCCGTCATGCACCGTTAGGTTAGGTAATTAACGGCATAGCGGGGCAGGGCTAGCGCGGGTGTAAAACATAAGCAACGTCTATATAATATATCATATATAGTATATACAGTATCTATCTGAACATATCATATGATCACATCAGAGATAACGCAGCAGAAAATATCATATGAAATATTGGATATACTAGGACGTCCGTGTTTTATTTTGAGCCTAAATAAAACACGGATTCCACGGTCGTGATGAACAGCCAATCCCACACTCCTAGAACCCTACGAGAGCGGCAAGCAACCCTACCAATTCTAGAGTTAGGAAACCCGGACTCGATTCCTCGAGATGGTCTCCCACTGGACCCTAGAACCCGGTTACTTGTGCTCCCCTCCTTGTGTCTATCCAAATGCGGAAAAGTAAATAATATACAATGGTGACATCATCCTCAGCCTGGAAGTGCCCCAATAAAAGAATATTACATACAAGTTTTTACATGAATGAAAATGAAAAACACTCATCTCACATAAAAACCCCCGGCTATTCAAACATGACGATCCAATATAACATATCCAGCAACATATAACATCACATGTCATCAACGTAAGTAAATATGCGTATCCCAATTTTCGTTGATGTATAGCAACGAAACCGGTGATACTCCACATATTACTCTTACGGTCGCAAAAAAGAAAGTGTAAAACTACAACAGTTGGAATCCGCAACCTCCTTAGACATCGCATGCCTAACAAAATGAATTCCTTAGACATCGCATGCCTAACAATTATAAACCCCGCATTTTAGTCTCATTATTGAAAACTCTTTTCAATATCAAGTCGGGCAATTCAACAAGATTCCCGACATCGTGATCGAATGCTCGTCACAAACTTTATTAGACGGCCGCAACCCCAGTTGCCGTCGACGAAGTGCACTAAGGCTGAACACCGCTGCCGCGAGCATCCGAACGGATGCTTTCGGCGACGGGGTTCTCCTACAGTCACTTGGTCGGGGCTATGGAGCGTGGCTATCTATTAAGTTTACCCGGCGAGTATCCGCGTACGCTACGTGATTGCGACGGACTTTTGATCACATAAAAATTCCGTGGCAACCGATCATCTAAGACTAAACTGCTATGTTTATAATATTCAAATCAGTTATCTCATAACTATTTGTGAATTCCAAATATTGTATCACATTCTAGATAAATAGACAATGTTAAACTTTCCGATCGAATGATCAAACACCCAAGATTTCCCAAATAGTTCTCAACACTTGAAATAAGTTTAAAAACATTCATTTCTTGCCACAGTACCAACGGTCCAGCCGTAGAAGGGTCAAGACAACGCCTCACATGCGGCAACGCCGTACTGCTCCAAACCCTAAGGTTCAAAAGGCAGTTCAAGACGGTTACATAATCGAGTTAAGGTGGACACAAGCAAAATTATAATTAATACACCTCAATTATATATATATATAAACATCTCTCATCACAATTTGCGCTAGTTTACAAAAGAAATAAGTTTTAGGGGTTTTTATGAAAAACGCGCATCATTACGAATTAACGTGAAATTAACATAAACGAATTTCCAAAGCGTTACTGTTCAAATGTTCCTAGTCGTGGGAGTACCGAGACAAGGCATTGATACTCCAGAGTAGACTAGCGTATGCTCTTCTTGACCCATATGATGGGCGATGGTTGATCTCATATCCATTGGTGTTTGACATCAGAGAAGGTATACGGGTGCTTAGTGGAGACTGGCTACACTGGACGGACTCGCCGAGAACTCCCAGATGGTATTATATTTCACGTCAGATGGCAGTTCTCTGGTGACACTGGTACATGTTAGTCTGTAGACCTGAGATCGTCATAAAGTCTTTTGTGATTCCCACTGTGCTTTGATTTCCATCATACCACGTCCAAGAGGGCGTGCAAATGTAGGGTTCCTAGGCACTCTAACAAGGTTTTAAAAGGCATCAACCATGCCAAAATCAAATTTTTCAAGTGCCGAACAACCCTAAGCAAGATCGTGGACTAGAGATTAGGCGAAAACTATGAGCAAGTAAACAACTTTACTTCTAAGATAGCGGGAATACAACCTTTGTAGACCGGTCCTTCACTTCAATAGATCCACGTAGTAGTCCCCTTCGCTGTGATCGCAAAGCTCCGGACTCTAGAGAGTGTAACGTTTTGAAAATGTTTTCGGTGAAATTTCGGAAAATCGGTAAAATAAGGGGGGTTTCAGTAAAAAGTCAAAATACAAAAATCTTTATTATAAAATTAAATATACATATTCTAGATATGTAATTACTAGTATTTGGTGTTTATTGAACCACTGGCGAAATTTCAAATTTTCCGAAAAAAATTATTTTTAATATTATTTTAAGCCGTCACTAATACATTTAATTAGGGAATATTACAAATTGGAATGAGTTGAAACAAATTTTGTGCATCATGGTACATTAAACAAAATTTTAACATGTTGTTTTTGAAACAAAATGAATTTGCCAAACGGTGTTAGAAATTATTCAAGAAAAAATGGCTTTTTTGGTGAAATGAGCGAAAACTTGGAATTTGGTAACTTGAGGGGTTCTTTTTGCATGGAATTTTCTTGTACTCTCTCTCACCCATCCTCACCCACTCATGGCCGGCCCCACCACCACCAACAGCAGCCCACTAATTTTCCCCCTCCTTTTACTTCTTTCATGTGAAAAGAATGGTTAAAATAAAAGTTTTTTTTGTATATTTATGTAGGTGGGGGTATTATGGTAATTGGGAGGGGTTTTGACTTAGTTTTTTTTCACACCATTCCCTCACAACTCCCCACTTCCTCCCATGGCCGAAAATGACCAGCAGCAGCCCCATTTTCCCCCCAAAATTTCCATCTCTTTTGCTTCAATTTCATCTCAAAACACATCAAAAAAATCTACAATTCCTTCACTAATTCAAAGCTAATCCCTATTCTACCTCTTCTAACATTCAAATTGGTTTAAAGCATGGTGAAAGGAGATGTCTTTGGAGGCTAGAGAACCTAGGGTTTCAAACTTGAGAGGTACCCCATGTGGACTTTGAGACGACAAGCCAGCGTGTGGTGACGTCGGCACCGGCGAGCAAGGACCAGGTGAGTAGATTTATATCTACGGGAAGAAGTCGGGTGGATGGCGTATAGCACCCCCGCAGTTCATGGTGATGTATACGAATATATATACAAACATATATATTGATTATATTGTTGAGATTATTGATGATAAAGATGGACTTTTAGGTGATCTATGATTGGTTTAGTGTAGTTGCGAAACCCTAGAGTAGGGGTTGCACCTATACACACACACACATACTTGCATACATCCTTTCTTTTACATGTGCGTATATGGGATTATATATTTACGTGTTCACATGGGTATGGGACTATGTGTTCATATACTAGATTGAGGATAGTACTTGGGATTTGAGATGAGTCGATGTGATTCGATTTGAGGCCGTGAGATCGGTGATATGACAGGGTCCGTATTTGATATACGACCTGATGTTTTAGCGGGTCCTTTGACGTAGTTTTCACACACGTGCATTCATACTTAGGTGATATTAGTATCATACTAGACGTAGATCAGTACCCAGATTATGATCTTGGATAAAGAGGATACCGGATGAATAATGTGATATTGACCCATACCCAGATTTGGGGATGCCGTACGACGGACTTACGTACGAGCTATATATTGATGATTGATCCGCACTCTTGACTTGGGATGTCTGATTATAGATATGGTATCGGATATGATATTATTGAGGCGAGATCACCGACTATATATATACATGTATGTATATGTATCGACTCAGATGTTAGGCGGTTTCCTTACCTGTAGTTCAGCTTGTTAGTTCAGCCGTATAGTTTAGTATAGTTGTTAGACTAGATTAGACTTCTACCTAATTCAAAACTAACGAATCGTGGGTATTTTAAAAGACAGGTCAAAGGATTCTACGGATATTTCAAAAGACATATCTTTTCTTAAAAACACCGTAGCCCTTATTTTCAAAACACCACAATTCGTGTTATTTCAAAGGCACTATTGTAGGACTTATATTAAGGTAATGCAGTTTAGTTATCGTTGTGTCTAGTATTCAGCTCCCGCATATTATTGCTGTTGCTCCGCATCACATACTTATTATAATTCATGTTTCATTATTGATATCATGCTGTTAGGACACCATCACCATTACCGATGTGTTGGAGATAGTGCCCTCAGAGTCAATTATTGGATCACAGGTACGTGATTGCAATGATTGAGGGGAGGACCTGTCCCAGTAGGACAGTCTTACTCGAGATGATAGTATGCTATCTGGTTTATCTTTATCATCGTGTACTGCTTTAGGTGACCTTACGAGTCTCTATTACACGTTGATAGAGCCCCTAGGATTCTTGCTTGACTACCAGCAGTATGAGGGCGATCATATAAGTGAGAGCTGGAGTCTATAAGAACATCCTTAAAAGGTCCCTAGTCGTGCGAGTTTCGAGACAGGGCATCGATTCTCCAGAGTAGATTAGTGTATAGAGTCGAGACCCCGACGAGGGGCGGTGGCCGGTCTCACAAGCCACTGGTGTCAGTTGGTTCACCTAAGATGTATATAGGTGCTCATTGGGTTATGAGTACACCGGACATGACTCGCCGGCTAGTTGGGATTATACCAGACGTCAGATAGCAGTTCCCTGGTGACATGTGTACAGGTTAGTTCATCGACCTGAGATCGTCATTTGTCTCGTGTGAGTTCCCACTGTGCTTTGATTACTACCCTACCACGCTCAAAGGAGACGTGCAAACAGGTTTTAGTTGGGTACAGTCCCGAGCCACATGGAGGCAGTGAGCGGATCTGTAGGGGTTCGTCTCTCCCGTTATTGGGGGTGAGGTCGCGCTGTGTTTAGGAGAGCCAGAACATGAAAAGTCCTTGGCCAAGGCAGGAGATTTGCTGGTAGGTATTCCAATAGTATCTCAGGGTGTTCTGGGCTACACTCCGACACGACTTGTACCGCTATTGGGGGTCTGACTTTTACCAACTCCCTAGGCCCGCCATACGATGCTCATAGACGAACGGACCGGACTGTACGGATATTGTCACTGACAGGCTCAGTAGGGTGTCAGGATGAGTTCGCTCATCGACGTCCCTTTTGGTCAATAGCAGGTGGCCCGTTATGTATTGGCTGATACCTCTGACGTGCTAGTGGTTAAATCCACAGCCATAGTATTGACGAGTCTTTAGAGTCCACCACACACAGTTACTCAGGTTTCGGGCGAAACGCTGTAGAGGACGTATGGAGATATGGCAGGGTTCGATCAGATACGTGCGGTATTGCACGGATTGTGATTGGACGGTTTTTACTAGCCGGCTTTGGCTTAAGCCGGATCCTAGTATGAGATAGTGTAGATTTTGTCTCTTTGCATTTGTGTTCAGTGGGAATACAAATGCGGACATGTATTTGCAGTAGCGAGGTTTTCCTGTAATTTATTACGGGATCAGTTTTCTGAGGTTGCCAGTTTGCATTCCGTTCTGGCCGGTTTTCTTTTATTTCTTCACGACCGGACTTTCAATGGAGGGGGGTTATTTGCACATTTGCAAATAACATTTGTGGAGGGGTTTCTTGCAATTGTGCCTTCATAATCATGAGATTCTTTTCTTGTCATTCCTTGCATTTATTGAGAAGGGAAATGAAACGATTGTGAGTGAGAATTTGGTGTGACCTTTTCTTTGCTTAATCTTTATCAATTCCTTTTTCCCACTTGCTATATTCCATTCATATTTCCCTCCACCATTTCTTGATCATGGGGCCGACCACTTTGAGGAGAAAAAGAGAGAGTGTTCCTTTTCTTTGGGTGTGGGAAATTAATCATCATACATGCCTGCTTGCTACAAATTTCTCACAACTCTTCAAAGTTCATCTTCATCCCTCCATCATGGCAACTACACAAAACCCCGAAGAGACATGGATTCTACACTTATCTACAGCAAATCTTGGACGCGTCGGCTATCTAACTTCGCGCCCGAGTTGCCTCGGCCAAGAAGTGGTAGCCCGTAAAAGAACTCGGCTACGTGGTGCCCTTTCCGACGAGGTCGTGACGGACGGAGATTCCGCGGGAGATCGGAGTGGAGACAAAGACCGAACGACACGGATCGCTTGGTATACTTCTATACTCTTATTTTAGATTGCTAGTTGCTAGGTTAATGGCCCGATCCGGGATAAAAGTGCGCGGTGGTGGCGGTTTGCTAGTTTGCAAAATTTTCGTTTCCGCGTTTCCGGTGTCGGATCGACGGCCGGGGCGCCGCCGCGGACTTACATTGGTATCATAGCCACGCCATTAACCATGCCTAGCTTGCTCTAGTATGTTTAGAACTCGATCGAACAAAAATCCCCAAAAACCGTATTTTCAATGCATCGTGTTTCTGTCGAAATTTTTTCTGCTCCAAAAATTTTTCAGGTTGTTGCAGAATACTGTGCATGGAAAAATAAGAATTCTGGTAAAATTTGGTCGCGAGATCCGACTATACCGCCGCGGAACCGCGGCCGAACCCTTTCTTGCGCCGCGGTTCCGCCGCACTTTTAACTGTTCATCGTGCCAAATTTTTCCAGCGGGCTTTTGACATGGAAATAGGGATTTTGGGATATTATTTTTGGGCCCAGATTTTCTGTAAGTGCTACAGTACTGCTTGGGGCCCACTTCGATAAATTTGTTCGATCGGATATTTTAAATATGCTAGTTCACAGTATTTACATTATATCTGCGACCGTGAATGTCACTCGATCGGTAAATCCAGTCTATCTGCTATAGCCCTTTTAGACGGATTTGCGAACGTGACATTCACGTTGATGTTCTGTGTTGTGCTGTGATGTTGCGGATCGGTCGTGGGGGATAGCCTGGATGCTATGCTAGTACAGTTTTTGTTTTATATGTACATTTGATATTGCGGGGCGAGCGTCCGACATGTGGACCGCCGTCACTGCCTGTTTGTATTATTCTTTTGGGGCACGACCAGGTTGCGGTCGATGTACCCGTTGTATGTATATTTTACTTTCTGTACTAGGATTACCCCGTGGAGGGGTGCACGGATAGCCGGGTTCTAGAGGGCTACGATCCCGCATCTCATGACATTGAGAAGGAGGGGGCTTTACTCTAGAATTGGCGGGCTGTTCGCTGCACTCGTAGGGGGTATAGGATTGACCCAGGAGGTGTGCCCAAGTTACCGGATTCCGTGAAGTGCTGGGTGGTCCGTTCACGTTGCTGAAGGGGGTTGCCTCGCTTCAGGTTTTGGCGGGTAACTTGCCGCATCCGTAGGGGTCTAGGATTTCATTGCACAGGCTATCCACACGACCAGGGGAACGTCGGGTTTCAGTAGCGGCTCTGTGAAACCCGGGGATCCCAGATATCTGTATTATTCTGTGATGCTGTACATTTCTGCGATGTTGCATTTTATCACGCCTTGAGCGAAAATTATATATTATATATATACTAGTAGATGTTGTATATGTTTTTCATCCGCGCTAGTCCAGTCCCCGCTCTGTCGTTAGTTAGCTAACCTAACGGGTGATGACGGGACCCAGTGGCGAATGCGGATGGCATATACGTACGTCATTATTTTCGTTCTTTGTGGTGTGATCAATTGATGGGACTGCGTTGATTCGGATCAATGCAAGATAAACAAACCTATTCTGATGTTGTTGGAACACTTTTCAAAATGCTGTTATTGCAAGGGCGTTATCTTTTGTTTTGTATCGTGGTATTCAGTTGGAATATCCTGCTCCTCAGTCGACGAGGCAAGGGTCGAGATCCCTTCACCGGGAGTGACCCCTTGGACAAAAGTTTGCGTCAGGGCAATAACTTCGCTATAGCCGATTACTTTTGCTTTGCATCGTGGTATTCAGTTGGAATATCCTGCACCTCATTCTACGGGGAATGAGCCGAGATCCCTTCACCGGGAGTGACCTCTTTAGCAAAGTTTTTCGTCCCTATATTTTTAGAAAGCTATCCGGTTCCTTCAACGATATCAAGTTCATTACGTTAAAGGTTTTCGCCAGAAACCATTCGTAGCCCTCCGTCGTTTCATATGGATAGTCAATAGTATTCAAGCTGTGTTTGTTGGCCAAAGTCAAGGCACAGTGTTTGGTAGCTGTTGGGTATTCATATGCTGCATAGATAGATGCGTTGGTTTGGGACAGTCATATAGCCTTGTTGGCCAAAGTCAAGGGCTTGTACGGGTGGGTTCAAATCAACCTAGACAATGACGGGTAGAACTTGACATGTGACTTATGATTTGTTGGCCAAAGTCAAGGTCATAAAAGCATGGGGCAAAAATCCACATCGGGAGTTTCAAAAGAACTGAAACTTGCCAGATTTGCGCATACCTTCTAGAGTGTGATAACATTAGCGGATTCCATCACATTATCATGCGATGATAGTTGGATCCCGATTCCCACTGATGAGTTGGTTTACTCCTCGGGTGATCCCGGCTAATTCTTCTTTCAGGTTTGGGGAAGAATTTGACGTTACAGTGGGAGGTTTCCAGATTAGATAAAGTGACAACCATTCTGATCTAGGTTAGAGTGCACGCTGAGTGTTTCTTTTCTCTCTCTCTCTCTCTTTGGCAGCGACCATTGACCCGACTCTAGACTATGACTCAGTGACCAAGTTGACCGAACCTTCTTAACACTGCCTTTTGGATTGTCAGAGTTGCAAACCTCATTGCCACTCCTACTTTTACTGTTTTCTCCAGGGCACCCTGTATTACTACGAACGTCCACTTCCATTGGACAAAACCATCGTATGGTTATATACGAACTCGAAGGAATTCGAGGATGGTTTCTGGTTCTGGAGAAAACAAATAGGACTATTCAGTTGTCTTTTCCTTTTACCTTCTCTCAGGTTGTGAGTACTCCTTGGTTTAGGAGATAGTACACCTATTACGCAAATTGGATGGTCTTCTTCCAAATCTTAGGCTGGTGCCGAATGGTAGGGAATGAAGAAAACCAATTAGCCTAAACGTTGTACAGAAGGCATTAAGTAAAGACAAAGAAAGGGATTAGTAAGAGGGCAAAGTAAATTGTGACTGCTATTCACGACCAAACCAAGTATTTCTTCGCCAATCCTAAATCACCTTTGTATTTCTCCAGGACACTCCGTATCACTAAGAAGATCCCAAGTTTATTGGATAATCCATCGTATGGTTATATACGAAATCGAAAGGAACTTGTTCCAGTTCGGGGATGGATCCTGGTTCAGGAGAAATAGGAATTAAGTTCATTCGGTTGTCTTTTATCTTCACCTTCTCTCGCATTGCGAGTGCTCCTAGGATTAGGACAGTACACCCATTATGCTTATTGGATAGTCTTCTTCCAAACCATAGGCTGCTGCCGAACGGTAGGGAAGGAAGAGAACCATTTGGCCTAAAGGGGTGTGCAGAAGGTAATGACTAAAGACATAAAAAGGGATTTGGAGAAGTGGCAAAGAATTATACGGTTACAGTTGTGAATCTGGATAATGGAAGAGGCATTACTAGGAATACCAGGATACCCCATCGAAACATTTCAATGTTTCAGTTTCACTGTGTACTGTTAAAAGAAAACTGATTTCCCAATTAGACACTTGCTCCAGGGTATGGTTTTACAGATGATGAGTGGGAGTAAGTTATTGGGAATTAGGTGATCGTCCTCATTATATCGGAATTCGTTGTAATTGGTGATATTTGAGGAAGTCACCTGGGTTGTTTGCCGGACGGCAAATATGTGGTTTTGAATATCCGTTGTTATGCACCAATTTTAAATTGATATATCTGTACGTCTATTTTTATAGAGTGAGATATACCTTTTTGAAATTATGTCTATGACATTTACCTATAACAGTGGATGGTTAGGTAAGGAGTATTGAACAGCGGTGTAATTCTTCTTAACCATAAGTACAGTTTTCAACCTACGGCACACAGTGAATGAGTCATTTAACTCAAGGGACTTATACAGAGTATTGTATGTTGTCAAGTGTCCATTAGGACAGAGGGGTAGGTACTCGTACTATATTCTGTTTACTTGTGACTTCTCTAGTTCTTAGACAGGTGTTTCGTAGAAACGCATGGTCCAAGTTTTGAGAAGTTATAGGTATAAGAGTAAAGTAGAGAACCAGGTATTGCAAGTATCTGGATTCTTCAAGGTAATCGAAGATGTAGATACTTGTGTATGATATTCAGTTGATAGTAATGGTTCAGAGAACATCCTTCTCTTTCAGGTTAATCATAATTGGAAGTTCTTCTAAGTTGAGTAACGCTAATCGGCCTCCTTCCATTTAGTTGATGTTGGAGATAGTGCCCTCAGAGTCAATTATTGGATCACAGGCACGTGATTGTAATGATTGAGGGAGGACCTATCCCGGTAGGACAGTCTTACTTGAGATAATAGTATGCTATCTGGTTTACCTTTATCATCGTGTACTGCTTTAGGTGACCTGACAGGTCGCTATTGCACGTTGATAGAGCCCCTAGGATTCTTGCTTGACTGCCGGCAGTATGAGGGCGATCATATAAGTGAGAGCTGGAGTCTATAAGCACATCCTTAAAAAGGTCCCTAGTCATGGGAGTTTCGAGACAGGGCATCGATTCTCCAGAGTAGACTAGTGTATACAGTCGAGACCCCGACGAGGGGCGGTGGCCAGTCTCACAAGCCACTGGTGTCAGTTGGTTCACCTAAGATGTATACAGGTGCTCATTGGGTTATGAGTACACCGGACAGGACTCACCGGGAACATGCTAGTTGGTCTTATACCTGACGTCAGATAGCAGTTCCCAGGTGACATGTGTACAGGTTAGTTCATCGACCTGGGGATCGTCATTTGTCTCGTGTGAGTTCCCACTGTGCTTTGATTACTACCCTTCCACAGCTCAAAGGAGTCGTGCAAACAGGTTTTAGTTGGGTACAGTCCCGAGCCACATGGAGGCAGTGAGCGGATCTTCAGGGGTTCGTCTCTCCCGGTATTGGGGGTGAGGTCGCGCTGTGTCTAGGAGAGCCATTACACGAATTCCTTGGCCAAGGCAGGAGATTTACTGGTAGGTATTCCAGTAGTATCTCAGGGTGTTCTGGGCTACACTCCGACACGACTTGTACCGCTTTTGGGGGTCTGACTTTTACCAACCCCCTAGGCCCGACATGCGATGCAGATAGACGAACGGACCGGACTGTACGGATATTGTCACTGACAGGCTCAGTAGGGTGTCAGGATGAGTTCGCTCATCGACGTCCCTTTTAGTCAATAGCCGGTGGCCCGTCACGTATTGGCTTATACCTCTGACGTGCTAGTGGTTAAATCCACGGCCATAGTATTGACGAGTCTTTAGAGTCCACCACACTTTCAGTTACTCAAGCTTTAGGGCGAAACGCTGTAGAGGTCGTATGGAGATATGGCAGGGTTCGATCAGATACGTGCGGTATTGCACAGATCGTGATCGGACAGTTTTTACTAGCCGGCTTTGGCTTAAGCCGGATCTTAGTATTTGATAGTATAGTTTTGTCTCTTTGCATTTGTGTTCAGTAGGAATACAAATGCGGGCATGTATTTGCAGTAGCGGGGTTTTCCTGTAATTTATTACGGGATCGGTTTTCTGGGGTTGCCAGTTTGCATTCCGTTCCGGTCGGTTTTTCTTTGTTCCTTCACGGCCGGACTTTTCGTTGGAGGGGGTTATTTGCAGTTTGCAAATAACGTATTTGTGGAGGGCTTTATTGCATTAGTGCCTCCATCATGATGAGATCCTTTTCTAGTCACTTCCTTTGCATTAATTGGATGGTTGTTGATTTGGCTTTGGATTTGAAATGGAAGTGGTTTTTGATCATTATCTTTTCTTTTTCTCCATGAATTAATTCATTCCAATTTTTCTCCACCCATTTCTTGAGTGGGGCCGGCCACATGAGCTGTGAGAGAGGGAAGAGGTTTAATTATTTGTGTGTATGCAGTGAAGTGATTAATTCTTTTTGGCATGATTTTATTTTTGGGCTTACTGCACACACATATTTCCAGTGAGCACATATGGTTTCTGGCCGAGCTCAATTTTTGATGGATGCTCCATTTTTCCTAGCAAGCATCCATGAAATTCTAGTGTACAAATTCCTCCAAAAATGGCAACCTTAAAAACCCCAAAGAGACATGGCTACTACACTATTCTACAGCATCCCTTGGACGCGTCGGCTAGCCAACTTAGCGCCCGAGTTGCCTCGGTCAAAAGGTGGGAGCCCGTAAAAGATTCCGGCTACGTGGTGCACTTCCGGCGACGAGGTGGAGACAGGTCATTCCGCGGGAGATCGGGACAATGACGAGAAGACCGGAGGACTCGGATCACTCGGTATATCTCTAACCCGTCTTGTAGTTAGCTAGAACTAGTTTAATGGTCCGATCCGGGTGTTTAGTGCGCGGTGGTGCCGGTTTGCTAAGTTCGCAAAATTAAAGTTTATCACCGCTTCCGCATTTTGCCGTCTGATTGACGGCCGGGGCGCCGCCGTGCACTTACAGTTGACATGCACTGGTGACAGCTGCATGATTTGAATCTGGTTCAATTAAATCAGTGCCTCTGTTTCTATATTGGATATAGAACAGTTCATATCTTGACATTGTTAAGGTACGGGGAGTTGTCCGGCTTATGCTTAAAACAAGATTCCGGTTAACTCAAGGCACGTTTCTATAATAGCTGTTTGTGGGTTGATCCGGGCTATGACGAGGGTTGATTTTCTACCATCTGGAAGATCAATAGTGATATTGTTCTTAACTCGCCACAGTTTTAATAAAAATGGATTTTTTCAGAAAACACTTGTAACACTTTGATTTTCCGTTAGAATATTTTTGTGATAATTAGTATTTGTGCATGTTATTATATTACTGTTCATAGGATTATTAGTTATTTAGTCGTGTTTAGCAAATTGGAAAATTTTCCTTTGTAGTGGACACTTGCACACTTAGCCATTTTTGAGACATAGGTTTAAGTGTTAGCCAAATTCTTTTGTTGCATGGTTGCTAACTTATTCCCCACCATTTTAATCTTTTCATAACCCTTTTCATAATTCAAAATCCAAATAAACAAATGAGGCATGGGGGTTAGGTAAAGAGCTTGACTTTTGACCCATTTTTTCCCTCTCTTCTCTCTCTCTCTTTCTCCATCTCAGAATTTCTGCAGCTCCAGCAGAAAAACCCTCTCATTTTCTTCATCTTTTCTTCTTCTCTTCATTTCCCTTTGATCTCCATACAAATCCTACACAAAAACCATACATTTCCTTCACAAAACCTTGGAAAAAGGGGCTTTTTGAGGTGTTCAAAGGCAAATCTACACACTTGAGGGAAAAGCTGAGACTTTTGGTGTTTTACAAGGTTCTTAGAAGGTATAAACTCATGTCTTAACCTCTTTTTCCATAACTTGTAGTATTCTTTAGCAAAGATCTCATTTTTGTTCATTTTTAGTGATATTAAAGGATATTTGTGAAGTATACGTTAGATTGGTGTTCTCATAGTTTAGTCAACTCCTTTAAGTGCTATTAGAGCTATTTTAACCAGGTTGTACTTCAGGTTTGCACAAAAATACCCTAAAGTTTGAGTTTAGTGCAAAAGTGTGGATTTTAACTAGAAATAAGGCCCTGTAGGATCTGCTGCTACTCGAGATATTTCAGAGTGAAACTAGATGTTACTGTAGCATGTATAGGGGGTATAGAGTGCACACACAAAACCTGGGAGCCCAATTCCCTACCCAGGCCGCCGAAATAAGCATTATGGCCGCAATTTGCGGCCAGATGGGGGTGATTTGGGTTGGGGTTTGGGGTGTGGGTGTCTGCTGCTATGTGGGTTACTGCTGCTATGTGGGTTATTTTGGTATATATAGTTTTACAATATCTTTTCTGTATCAAAATCTGGAGGTGATTACCTAATTTTCCGTATTTTTAATCTTCGCGACACGCGTGATACGTGTGTATGGGTTTTGCGTTTTTGCGTATCGCGACGCATCGGAGTGGCTTCATGCGCGTAATCACACGTTTTAGCGTATCGCGCACACGCGCGCTTGGTTCACGACATGAGTTACTAGTTCGGCCTTAATGTCGTGTTTGTGTGACTTCAAGCTTATGTATGATATATTGTGAAATTCTACGTTCGCAGGCGAGTATGGCGGACGCCACGCAGAAGGGGGAACAAGTTGTTGGCTATACCTAGCGAGAGATTACGGTGAGTAGATTTAACATCTACGGGGATATCGCCCGCATGGCGTTCTACGTCAGGGCTGATAGGACCTTATAGCTATATTCACATACATTGACTGTTCATGGCTACTATTTAGTGCATACTGCATTCCCTGCTATATGGATATAAACTAGAATTGATAGAATACCGTACCATTACTAACGGTCCATATTGCACGAGCACTATCCTGCATGTTACACACACACCGTTAGTAATTGCTATGACACTCACACTGTAGAATTTACATCGGATCATTATATTGTAGCTCATTTATATGTGACTTGACATGATATTCATATTTGATGCACATATCATATCGGATCATTGACTTGCATATTGATTTGGATTATATGTGATTTTTGGATTTGGGAACCGTGGCTATTTCAAATATGTAATCATTTAAAAACCCGGTTCCCTTGATATGATATTTCGGTGCGTCCACCATGTGTTTCCTCGGTGCTAGAGTGATATATGTGAACCCGAATCGAGGAGCTGGTTGAGGCCGATTACGGGTACATGGTGGACCCGGTATGGTACCCCGGGGCGAGAACGGTTTCGCTGTGTAGTAGACGGTGAGCCTGGAAGAGGGACTACTACCTACCGGTGATTGGTTGGACCTGACAGTTATCCGGAGGATACTGATCAGAGTCGATAGATGGCTGTGGGGTGATCCATACTACTGGGGCCGAGGGCCGATACCGCAGACGGAGCCCGTAGGCTGACCCGGACTGACGGGGCCCGATGGATGAGGATTTGCGTGTCGATGCTGGACACGAGTATTTATGATATTTGGGTGCCGATGTTGGGCACTCGGGATTCTCAGAGATTTACAGGATTTGAGGGCCGATGAGGATGCCGGCGCCTGAGCTATTTGGGGGATCTGGGTGCATTGAGGGACACCGATTATATATTCCATATTGACATTCCGTGTAGATGTTATATTGCCCATGCTCAGCATTGATTATTGTACCTCATCCTGTAGTTATATTACCTGATAGAGCACTTGCATGATTATTGCACATACTGCTTATCACATATTGATATCATCTGTTGGCATATGATAGAGTAGCGCAGTATGTGCATGCTCGCGATTACCTTTATATGTTATCTCTATTCACGAGTTGGCAACTCACCCCCGTTGTGCCACAGTGTTTGCAGGTTGCCCTTCGGAGTAGTCGCGGCAGGCTGCGTTTTGTATCTTTTGACACAGATACCCCTATAGTTGGTGTACTGGCTCTTTTGCTGATAGGTGGGTTTTATGCGGTATCTGTTTATCTTTCAGTTATGTACATTGTTGTATCTAGTATTCTCCATCTACCATGTATGTATTTGACTTAGAGACAGTGTGAGGACGATGATGTATATTATTTGTATTCTGGTGTCGAGCTCATTGTGAGCCGGCTGTACTTGCAGTTTATTCTCTCTGTGATGTTCCCACTTGTGGATCTTGATCTTCGCTACGGCGTCGTATATTGCTATCTTGGTGATTGTTTAATTAGATTCCTTAACATGTTAGTAAGTTCTTTCATTTTTAACTTATAACACTCTATACTTTTACTGGTTTGATTTCTGGGTTTTCGGTTCGCTTAGTCGCGTTACGCCTGTAGACGTTACGTGGTTAAGTGCCGGTCACGGGCCAAACTTTGGGTCGTGACAAAGTTGGTATCAGAGCGTAGGTTTTACCTTTCGGAGTGTAGGATGACCCTGGTATGATGGAGTAGGTAGCTGCAGCATGGTAGCGGTGCGTGTGTATGTTTCGCGGCATACTCACGACACGGTACTCCGCCTACGCGACCTTAGGACTTGTTGATTTAAATTCCTTCTTGAGTATATACATTCTTGCGATTCGACTTCCGTATCCTTATCGAATCCTATTGTTCCTTTCAGCCATTATGCCGCCAAAGACTACGAGGGCGCAGAGAGCGGCCACGAGGGCCGAGATTCGAGTTGACTCGTCGGAGACGAGGACTGATCCGGGTAGTACACCGGTTGTGCCCGAGCAGGCTGTTCCTGCCATGACAGATCAGATTGCTATGTTAGGGGCTGGTGTGCAGGAGATACGCCAGACGATGGGATCCAGTATGTAGGAGATGCGCCAGATGATGGGATCTCTAGTTGAGACACTTTGAGGGCAACGACCAGAGGTAGTTCCACCCGTTGCAGAGACCTCGGTGGTACCCACAGTTCAAGCAGTTGCACCTGCGACTACAGAGGTTATTACAGTATCGCTGTCAGAATTTACGAAGCTTAAGCCTCGGGTCTTCGCAGGCACCGATGTGGCCGAGGACCCACAGTCTTTCATTGATAGGATGGCGCGGATATGTCGTTCACTTAGATGCGCAGATGCGAGATGGGTTGAGTTCGCGAGCTTTCGCCTGGAAGGTCTTGCGCAGAAATGGTGCGAATCAGTCGAGAAGGGTAGAGCAGCAAGTCTTCTTCCTATGACCTGGACAGAGTTCGTGGCGCTATTCCTTGCCCGCTTTCTTCCCCTGAGTGTCAGAGATGCTAAAGCACGCAGGTTCGAGTCCTTACGCCAGACGCCAGAGATGTCAGTGGCAGAGTACGATGTGCTGTTCACCGAGCTATCAGTTTATGCTCCGTATCTAGTGGCTACTGAGGAGTTGCGAGTTAAGAGATTTGTCCGAGGCTTGCTTACACCACTATTCCTTGCTATCAGCGCGCAGCATTACGAGACATACGCAGCAGCAGTAGATGCAGCATTATTAGTTGAGGAGCGCCTTGCTGAGACTTCGGCAGTCCCAGAGCCGAAGAGAGTTCGTGCAGATACGTCAGTGCAGAGACGGCCTTTTCGGCGTCGTGACAGGCACCTTGCAGGTGGCAAAGATTCAAGGCGAGGCCGATTATTTAGCTCCTATCCCTAGGAGGGTCAGCGACCATCATCGGGATGTTACCGTTGTGGGAGTTCTTATTATCGTGTGCGAGATTGTCCTGAGGTACCCCGGAGTGAGGCGGCAGCACCGCATGTTACATTACCACCTTCACCACCCCAGACGGCATTGCCGATAGTACCTACTATTACTCCGCGTCAGACGCAGGCACAGAGAGGTCGTGGTCGCGGAGGATTTGTTCATAGTGTTGGAGATAGTGCCCTCAGAGTCAATTATTAGGTCACAGGTACGTGATTGTAATGATTGATG
Source organism: Agapanthus africanus (assembly GCA_030015575.1). Taxonomy (NCBI): domain Eukaryota; kingdom Viridiplantae; phylum Streptophyta; class Magnoliopsida; order Asparagales; family Amaryllidaceae; genus Agapanthus; species Agapanthus africanus. The sequence goes on along the minus strand of JASDDO010000019.1, from coordinate 509,397,907 downwards.
GAGGACCTATCCCGGTAGGACAGTCTTACTCGAGATGACAGTATGCTATCTGGTTTACCTTTATCATCGTGTACTGCTTCAGGTGACCTGACAAGTCGCTATTACACGTTGGTAGAGCCCCTAGGATTCTTGCTTGACCACCAGCAGTATGAGGGCGATCATATACGTGGGAGCTGGCAGTCTATAAGCATATCCTTAAATGGTCCCTAGTCGTGAGAGTTTCGAGACAGGGCATCGATACTCCAGAGTAGACTAGTGTATATAGTCGAGACCCCGACGAGGGGCGGTGGCCGGTCTCACAAGCCACTGGTGTCAGTTGGATCACCTAAGATGTATACAGGTGCTCATTGGGTTATGAGTACACCGGACAGGACTCGCCGGGAACATGGTAGTTGGTCATATACCAGACGTCAGATGGCAGTTCCCTGGTGACATGTGTGCAGGTTAGTTCATCGACCTGGGGATCGTCATTTGTCTCGTGTGAGTTCCCACTGTACTTTGATTACTACCCTACCACGGCTCAAAGGAGTCGTGCAAACAGGTTTTAGTTGGGTACAGTCCCGAGCCACATGGAGGCAGTGAGCGTATCTTCAGGGGTTCGTCTCTCCCGGTATTGGGGGAGAGGTCGTGCTGTGTCTAGGAGAGCCATTACACGAAGCCCTCGGCCGAGGCAAGGAGATTTACTGGTAGGTATTCCAGTAGTATCTCAGGGTGTTCTGGGCTACACTCCGACACGACTTGTACCGCTTTTGGGGGTCTGACTTTTACCAACTCCCTAGGCCCGCCATGCGATGCTCATAGACGAACGGACCGGACTGTACGGATATTGTCACTAACAGGCTCAGTAGGGTTGTCAGGCTGAGTTCGCTCACAGACATCCCTTTTAGTCAGTACCTGGTAGCCCGTTACGTATTGGCTTATACCTCTGACGTACTGGTGGTTAAATCCACAACCAAGGTGTTGATGAGTCTTTAGAGTTCCCCACATTTCAGTTACTCAGCTTTCGGGCGAAAAGTTGTAGAGGCCGTATGGAGATATGGCAGGGTCCGATCAGATACGTGCGGTATTGCACGGATCAGGATTGGACAGTCTGTACTATAGGCCGTATGGTTATATGGCAGGGTTCGATCAGATACGTGCGGTATTGCACGGATCAGGATCGAACGGATATCACTAGCCGGCTTTGGTTTAAGCCGGATCCTAGTATAGTACAGTGTAGATTTTGTCTCATTGCATTTTGTATTTCGGTCGAAATACAGATGCGGGTGTGTATGCACAGTATCGGGGTTTTCCTGTAATTTATTACGGGACCAGTTTTCTGGAGTTGCCAGTTTGCTTTCCGTTTCGGCCAATTTCCTTTGTTCCGTTCATTGGCCGAAGATTGGTGGAGGAGGGTTTATTTGCATTGTTGCAAATAAGTATTTGTGGAGGGGGTATTTGCTTATTGTTGTATCATGATAGTCTCTCATTGACCTTGCCTTCTAGCTATCATGATGGCTTGACTTTGTTGAGTTGATGTTCTTGATGGAGTGTGGATTTCCTTGTGATCATTTGTTTTTCTTTCATCATCACTCACTTTCCACCCACCCCCTTGTCTTTGCACTCTCTCTCCAATCACACCAAAGGGGGGGGCGGCCATTCCTAAAGGGATGATGGGATTCATTTCATTGTGGGTGTGGCAATTTTAGCTCTCATGGTGCCAAGAAAAATGCTCTCTTGTTCATCCAAAAACATCCTTCAATTCCTCCACAAAAAAGGCAACTCCATAATCCCAAATGAGACATGTAATCCACTACATATTCTACAGCGAATCTTGGGCACATCGAGTAGCCGGCTTCGTGCCCGAGTTGCCTCGGCATTGAGGTGGGAGCCCGTAAAAGAAATAGGCGATGTGGTGCACTTCCGGCGACGAGGAGGAGACGGCACATTCCGCAGGAGATCGGGACGACGACGAGAAGACCGGAGGACTCGGATCTGTCGGTATATCTCTCTTCCCTTTCTTGTAGATAGCTAGGACTAATTAATTGTTCGATCCGGGTATTAGTGCGCGGCGGTTTGCCAGTTCAAGAAAATTTAAGTTTATCACCGCTTCCGCATTTGGCCGTCGGATTGACGGCCGGGGCGCCGCCGTGCACTTACAGTGGTATCAGAGCCTCGCCATTAACTTTGTCTAGCTTTGTTTGATGTGTTTTTGAGTTCCGATCGACCAAAATTCCAAAATTCCAATTTTAGTTAACATCAGTATTCTGCTAAGTTTTTTTTTGGTGTCCGAAAATTTTTCAGGTTGCATAAAACTGATGTACAAGATATTATAAGACCTCTGTAAAAATTCGACACTTTCAGTCGACGACATGAGCGCGGAACCGCGCCCAAATCCCCCCTTGGGCCGCGGTTCCGCCGCACTCTTGTGTCCTCACTGTGTCCAATTTTTTCAGTGGGCTTGTGGTCTGATTTTGTGGGTTTTGGAATATTAAATTTGGGCCCAGAATCTCTGTGAGTGCTACAGTATTGCTTTGGGGCCCACTTGTTAATTTTTGATCAATCGGAAAATATTAAACACATTATTTCACAGTATTTACATTATATCTGCGACCGTGAATGTCACTTGATCGGTAAATCCGGTCTAACTGCTATAGCCCGGTTAGACGGATTTGCGAACGTGACTTTCACGTTGATGTTCTGTTTTTGCTGTGATGTTGCGGATCGGTCGTGGGGGATAGCCTGGATGCAATGCTAGTACAGTTCTGTTGTATTATGTACATTTGATATTGCGGGGCGAGCGTCCGACATGTGGACTGCCGTCACTGCCTGTTTGTATTATTATTTTGGGGCACGACCAGGTTGCGGTCGATGTACCCGTTGTATGTATATTTTACTTTCTGTACTAGGATTGCCCCGCGGAGGGGTGCACGGATAGCCGGATTCTGGAGGGCAACAAGCCCGCATCTCATGGCATTGAGACGGAGGGGGCTTCACTCTAGGATTGGCGGGCTATTCGCCGCACTCGTAGGGGGTATAGGTTGACCCAGGAGGGGTGCCCAAGTTACCGGATTTCGTGAAGTGCTGGGTGGTCCATTCACGGTGCTGAAGGGGGCTGCCTCGCTTCAGGTTTTGGCGGGTGACTTGCCGCGCCCGTAGGGGTCTAGGTTTTCATTGCACAGGCTATCTACACGACCAGGGGAACGTCGGGTTTCAGCGGCTCTGTGAAACCCGGGGATCCCAGATATCTGTATTGTTTCTGTGATGCTGTACATTTCTGTGATGTTGCATTTTTATTCACGCCTTGAGCGAATATAATATATTGGTATATATATTAGTAGATGTTGTATATGTTTTACATCCGTGCTAGTCCAGTCCCCGCTCTGTCGTTAGTTAGCTAACCTAACGGGTAATGACGGGACCCAGTGGCGAATGCGGATGGCATATACGTACATCAGTATATTTTCGTTCTTTGTGGTGTGATCAATTGATGGGACTGCATTGATTCGGATCAATGCAAGTTAAAAACAAACCTAATCTGATGTTGTTGGAACACTTTTCAAAAAGCTGTTATTGCAAGGACGTTCACTTTTGTTTTGCATCGTGGTATTCAGTTGGAATATCCTGCTCCTCAGTCGACGAGGCAAGGGCCGAGATCCCTTCACCGGGAGTGACCCCTTGGACAGAAGTTTGCGTCAGGGCATTAACTTCACTATAGCCGATTGCTTTTGCTTTGCACCGTGGTATTCAGTTGGAATATCCTGCACCCCATTTTACGGGGAAAGAGCCGAGATCCCTTCACCGGGAGTGACCTCTTTAGCAACGGTTTTCGTCACTATATTTTCAAAAAGCTATCCGTTCCTTCAACGATATCAAGTTCATTACGTTAAAGGTTTTCGCCAGAAACCATTCGTAGCCCTCCGTCGTTTCATATGGATAGTCAATAGTATTCAAGCTGTGTTTGTTGGCCATAGTCAAGGCACAGTGTTTGGTAGCTGTTGGGTGTTCATATGTAGCATAGATAGATGCGTTGGTTTGGGACAGTCGTATAGCCTTGTTGGCCCTAGTCAAGGGCTTGTACGGGTGGGTTCAAATCAACCTGGACAATGACGGGTAGAACTTGACATGTGACTTATGATTTGTTGGCCTTAGTCAAAGTCATAAAAGCATGGGGTAAAAATCACATCGGGAGTTTCAAAAGAACTGAAACTTGCCAGATATGCGCATACCTTCTGGAGTGTGATGACGTGAGCGGATTCCGACACGTTATCATGCGATGATAGTTGGATCCCGATTCCCACTGATGAGTTGGTATACTCCTCGGGTGATCCCGACTAATTCTTCTTTCAGGTTTGGAGGAGAATTTGACGGTATAGTGGGAGGTTTCCAGATTAGATTAATTGGTAACCATTCTGATCTAGGTTAGAGTGCACGCTGAGTGTTTCTTTTCTCTCTCTCTTTGGCAGCGACCATTGACCCGACCCTAAGACTATGACTCAGTGACCAAGTTGACCGAACCTTCTCAACACTGGCTTTTGGATTGTCAAAGTTGCAAACCTCATTGCCACTCCCACTTTTACCCTTTTCTCCTGAACACCCCGTATTACTACGAACGTCCACTTCCATTGGACAAAACCATCGTATGGTTAGATACGAACTCGAAAGAATTTATTCGAGGATGGTTTCCGGTTCTGGAGAAAACGGATAGGACTATTCAGTTGTCTTTTCCTTTTACCTTCTCTCAGGTTGCGAGTACTCCTTGGTTTAGGAGATAGTACACCTATTACGCAAATTGGATAGTCTTCTTCCAAACCTTAGGCTCGTGCCGACCGGTAGGGAATGAAGAAAACCAATTAGCCTAACGATGGTGTACAGAAGGTATTAAGTTCAGACAAAGCAAGGGATTAGTAAGAGGGCAAAGTAAATTGCAACAGATATTCACGACCAAACCCAATATTTCGTTACCACTCCCACATCACCTTTGTATTTCTCCAGGACACTCCGTATCACTACGAAGATCCACAGTTTATTTGGATACTCCATCGTATGGTTATATACGAACTCGAATGGAACTTGTTCCAGTTCGGGGATGGATTCTGGTTCAGGAGAAATAGGAATAAGATTTATTAAGGTGTCTTTTATCTTCACCTTCTCTCGCATTGCGAGTGCTCCTAGGATTACGACAGTACACCCATTATGCTTATTGGATAGTCTTCTTCCAAACCATAGGCTGGTGCCGAACGGTAGGGAAGGAAGAAAACCATTTGGCCTAAAGGGGTGTGCAGAAGGTAATGACTAAAGACATATGAAGGGTTTTGGAGAGGTGGCAAAGAATTATACGGTTACAGTCGTGAATATGGAAGAGGCATTACTAGAAATACCGGAATACCCCATCGAAACATTTCAATGTTTCAGCTTCACTGAGTAGTGTTAAAAGAAAACTGATTTCCCGATTAGATACTTACTCCAGGGTATGTATTTACCAAGTATGGTTCTCACATCTGTATGGTTTTACAGATGATGAGTGGGAGTAAGTTATTGGGAATTGGATGATCATCCTCATTATATCGGGATTCGTTGTAATCGGTGATATTTGAGGAAGTCACCTGGGTTGTTTGCCGGACGGCAAATATTTGGTTTTGAATATCCTCTGTTATGCACCAATTTCAAATTGATATATCTGTACGTCTATTTTCATAGAGTGAGATATACCTTTTGAAATTATGTCTACGACATTTACCTATATCAGTGGATGGTTAGGTAAGGAGCATTAAACAGCGGTGTAATTCTTCTTAACCATAAGTACAGTTTTCAACCTACGACACACAGTGAATGACTTTTCAGACTCAAGGGACTTATACAGAGTATTGTATGTTGTCCAGGGTCCATCAGGACAGAGGGGATGGTCCTCGTACTATATTCGGTTTACTTATGACTTCTCTAGTTTTTAGACAGGTGTTTCGTGGAAACACAGGGTCCGAATTTTGAGAAGTTATAGGTATTTGAATAGAGTAGAGAACCAGGTATAGCAAGTATCGGGATTCTTCAAAGTGATCGAAGATGTAGATACTTGTATATGGTATTCAGTTGATAGTAATGATTAAGAGATCTTGCTTCTCTTTCAGGTTACTCATAATTGGAAGCATTCCTAAGTTGAGTAACGCTGATCCGCCTCCTTCCATTTAGTTGACATGCACTGGAGATAGTTGCATGATTTGGATCTGGTTCAATTAAATCAGTGCCTCTGGTCCTATATTGGATATAGAACAGTTCGTATCTTAACGATGTTAAGGTACGGGGAGTTGTCCGGTTTATGATTAAAACCAGACACTTGACAACTCAAGGCACGTTTCTGTAATGGCTGTTTGTGGGTTGACCCAGGCTATGACGAGGGTTGACTTTCTACCATCTGGATGAACAATAGCGATATTGTTCTAGACTCGCCACAGTTTTATTAAAAATGGATTTTTTCAGAAAACAGTAGTGGGAGTATGGTAGAACTGGAAGTGATTCCAGAACCACAAACGATTACTGAAGATTTGATAAGGAACCTAAAGATTCAATCTGGATTGACATTCCATTGGCCACTCCGCAGATAAGGTGGGTAACTTCAGGCACTCGAGAGGTACTACGGTAGCCTCAAGGACGGTGACAGGGAAGTTCTTGTTTACCCACAATTACCATTGCTGTTGTTCCAGGCTAAGAGACCCGGTGGGAGGATGAGTATAGCGTCGTTCTAAACTAGTTTTAGAAGTGTACGTCTATATGACTCTGCCAGAGGGTTGTCGTAGTCAGTGGGAGCAGTGGAAGCATTGGTGGACAGGTAGCTTATGTCTATTTATAGACTAAAGCAGATGTAGCGGAGATAGATCATCTACTTCTGACGTGACAGTCATAGGTTTGACTTCATCAGAATAGGGGATGGATCTGTTGAGAAGGTTGTCGGGTATGATATCCTGGTATTTGGATGACATACACAGAGTAGGAAAGGAAACTCCTATACTACAATCGGTTATACTTTGGTCGTCACACAGTAGTTTCTCCATATGGGACTTGGACATTATATCAGACAAACTGGTTACTAGATCTATGGTTTTAGATCTAGATTTGGGTGGTTTCCCAATCAGGGTACTTAGACAGCATTCTAAGAGTATTTAGAATGGACGACTCCATGCACGGTAGTGTACCTGCAGAAGATGGAGTCACCCTCTCTAAAGGTGTCTTACAGACTAAAGGGGAGAGGGATATGCATGATTGGCAGATCACTTGCTCAGGCAATTGAGTTAATCATGAGATGTCAAGTACCACACCAGATGTTGTTCTTGCACTAGATGCAATAAGTTGATATTGATCCGATCCTGGAGAAACAGTCGGAAGCAGTTTTAGAACATAAGTGGATGTTCTAGGGATATGATAACGACAGCCTCATTCGGGAGACAGTTATCATTCCAGGCTTCCAAGGTGACCCGGACGACAAGGAGGTTGTCAGAGTTGTAGTTATTCCTTCTGACGAGGGGCAGTATTTTGGACAGGTGGTCCAAGGCAATACTGAGGGAGGCATGGCGCAGGATACTGATTAAGTTCAGTTGACGATACAGTCTAAGAAGTTTGGATTTGGAGTTCATTTATGAGCTGTGTCCCATCAGACATCCAGACACATTCTAAGACAGGTATTGCTCATTTCGGGAGATGGGTTTCTCCGCGAACTTGAGATATAGAGAGACATTGAAAGAGACAACAAAGCGGATCCACTCACTAAGGCTATTCCTCGAACGCAATAGTTTCGCAAACGAGCTTTGTGAGACTGACTAGTATAGGAGTTGGGTGTTCGGTATCACAAGGGCTGTGAGTATGCGACATCGCAATAATTAGCCTTGAGTGCAAGTGGGAGATTGTTGGAGATAGTGCCCTCAGAGTCAATTATTAGGTCACAGGTACGTGATTGTAATGATTGATGGAGGACCTATCCCGGTAGGACAGTCTTACTCGAGATGATAGTATGCTATCTGGTTTACCTTTATCATCGTGTACTGCTTCAGGTGACCTGACAAGTTGCTATTACACGTTGGTAGAGCCCCTAGGATTCTTGCTTGACCACCAGCAGTATGAGGGCGATCATATACGTGGGAGCTGGCAGTCTATAAGCATATCCTTAAATGGTCCCTAGTCGTGAGAGTTTCGAGACAGGGCATCGATACTCCAGAGTAGACTAGTGTATACAGTCGAGACCCCGACGAGGGGCGGTGGCCGGTCTCACAAGCCACTGGTGTCAGTTGGATCACCTAAGATGTATACAGGTGCTCATTGGGTTATGAGTACACCGGACAGGACTCGCCGGGAACATGCTAGTTGGTCATATACCAGACGTCAGATGGCAGTTCCTTGGTGACATGTGTGCAGGTTAGTTCATCGACCTGGGGATCGTCATTTTTCTCGTGTGAGTTCCCACTGTACTTTGATTACTACCCTACCACGGCTCAAAGGAGTCGTGCAAACATGTTTTAGTTGGGTACAGTCCCGAGCCACATGGAGGCAGTGAGCGTATCATCAGGGGTTCGTCTCTCCCGGTATTGGGGGTGAGGTCGTACTGTGTCTAGGAGAGCCATTACACGAAGCCCTCGGCCGAGGCAAGGAGATTTACTGGTAGGTATTCCAGTAGTATCTCAGGGTGTTCTGGGCTACACTCCGACACGACTTGTACCGCTTTTGGGGGTCTGACTTTTACCAACCCCCTAGGCCCGCCATGCGATGCTCATAGACGAACGGACCGGACTGTACGGATATTGTCACTGACAGGCTCAGTAGGGTTGTCAGGCTGAGTTCGCTCACAGACATCTCTTTTAGTCAGTACCTGGTATCCCGTTACGTATTGGCTTATACCTCTGACGTACTGGTGGTTAAATCCACAACCAAGGTGTTGATGAGTCTTTAGAGTTCCCCACATTTCAGTTACTCAGCTTTCGGGCGAAAAGTTGTAGAGGCCGTATGGAGATATGGCAGGGTCCGATCAGATACGTGCGGTATTGCACGGATCAGGATTGGACAGTCTGTACTATAGGCCGTATGGTTATATGGCAGGGTTCGATCAGATACGTGCGGTATTGCACGGATCAGGATCGAACGGATATCACTAGCCGGCTTTGGTTTAAGCCGGATCCTAGTATAGTACAGTGTAGATTTTGTCTCATTGCATTTTGTATTTCGGTCGAAATACAGATGCGGGTGTGTATGCACAGTATCGGGGTTTTCCTGTAATTTATTACGGGACCAGTTTTCTGGAGTTGCCAGTTTGCTTTCCGTTTCGGCCAATTTCCTTTGTTCCGTTCATTGGCCGAAGATTGGTGGAGGAGGGTTTATTTGCATTGTTGCAAATAAGTATTTGTGGAGGGGGTATTTGCTTATTGTTGTATCATGATAGTCTCTCATTGACCTTGACTTCTAGCTATCATGATGGCTTGACTTTGTTGAGTTGATGTTGTTGATGGAGTGTGGATTTCCTTGTGATCATTTGTTTTTCTTTCATCATCACTCACTTTCCACCCCCCCCTTGTCTTTGCACTCTCTCTCCAATCACACCAAAGGGGGGGGGGGCAGCCATTCCTAAGGGGATGATGGGATTCATTTCATTGTGGGTGTGGCAATTTTAGCTCTCATGGTGCCAAGAAAAATGCTCTCTTGTTCATCCAAAAACATCCTTCAATTCCTCTACAAAAAAGGCAACTCCATAATCCTAAATGAGACATGTAATCCACTACATATTCTACAGCGAATCTTGGGCACGTCGAGTAGCCGGCTTCGTGCCCGAGTTGCCTCGGCATTGAGGTGGGAGCCCGTAAAAGAAGTAGGCGATGTGGTGCACTTCCGGCGACGAGGAGGAGACGGCACATTCCGCAGGAGATCGGGACGACGACGAGAAGACCGGAGGACTCGGATCTGTCGGTATATCTCTCTTCCCTTTCTTATAGATAGCTAGGACTAATTAATGGTTCGATCCGGGTATTAGTGCGCGGCGGTTTGCCAGTTCAAGAAAATTTAAGTTTATCACCGCTTCCGCATTTGGCCGTCGGATTGACGGCCGGGGCGCCGCCGTGCACTTACACATAGAGGACGAGGTGACGAGGCAGAGGGCAGCCAGCGACCGGCTGGGGACAGTTAGTTGCAGGTGGAGGGCAAGCGCGAGTTTTTGCTTTGACGCATCAGGACGCACAGGCGTCCAATGCGGTGGTCTCAGGTATCCTTCCAGTATGTTTGGTTGATGCACATGTGTTATTCGATCCCGGATCCACGCACTCGTATGTATCCACACACTTTGTGCCGAGTTTGAGTAGAGAATCTGGTTTGTTTGACCAGCCGCTTGTTGTGACTACTCCTGTGGGAGAGTCGTTTGTTGCTAGGCACGTGTTCCGATCCTGTATCGTCCGTATTGGCGAGAGAGAGTTGCCGGTCGATTTGATCCTTCTTGAGATGATCGACTTCGACGTTCTTTTGGGCATGGATTGGTTAGCCACGTGCTATGCTTCTGTTGCCTGCCGCGAGAAGACAGTTCGATTTTGTTTTCCCGGCGAGTCGGTTGTTGTTGTGTTGGGGGACCGTGGTGCCACCCCTCACAGTGTGTTTTCTTCCTTTCGCGCTGGACAGATTTTGCGGAAGGGATGTCAGGGATTTCTCGCCTATGTTTGTGATACTAGAGCTACAGAGATTTCGATGGATCAGGTTCCGGTCGTTAGCGAGTTCCCTAATGTGTTCCCTGACGAGCTTCCTGGGCTACCGCCCGAGCGTGATATTTCTTTCTGTATTGATTTGGTTCCTTGCGCGGGGCCTATTTCTGTACCGCCTTATCGGATGGCCCCAGCGGAACTTAGAGAATTGAAGGGTCAGTTGCAAGATTTGCTGGATAAGGGACTTATTCGACCCAGTGTTTCTCCTTGGGGTGCTCCAGTCCTGTTTGTCAAGAAGAAGGACGGCAGTATGCGTTTGTGTATCAACTACCGCCAGCTGAACAGGGTGACAGTGCGGAACAGGTATCCTTTGCCACGCATCGACGATTTGTTCAACCAGCTTCAGGGGGCAGGATACTTTTCGAGGATCGATTTGCGATCAGGCTACCATCAATTGCGGGTTCGACAGGAGGACATTTCTAGGACAGCTTTCCGCACGCGTTACGGCCATTATGAGTTTTTGGTGATGTCATTCGGACTCACCAACGCGCCAGCAGCATTTATGGATTTGATGAACCGCATTTTCCGGCCGTATCTTGATCTGTTCATCATAGTGTTTATTGACTATATCTTGGTGTATTCTCGGAGTAGAGAGGAGCATGAGCAGCACCTGCGGATTACACTGCAAACCTTGAGAGAGCATCATCTTTTCGCCAAATTTTCAAAGTGTGCTTTCTGGCTAGACAGCGTAGACTTCTTGGGGCACGCGATTACACGAGATGGTATATGTGTAGACCCGAGGAAGATCGAGGCAGTTCGGAGTTGGCCTAGACCCACGTCAGTGACGGAGGTTCGCAGCTTTCTAGGGCTGGCAAGCTATTATAGGCGATTTGTGCAGGACTTCTCTCGCATTGCTACACCTTTGACCAGGTTGACCCGGAAGGGAGTTCGCTTCGATTGGACGGAGGAGTGTGAGCACAGTTTCCAGCAGCTACGGGCTCTACTGACTACGACACCAGTGCTATCATTGCCTTCAGGATCAGGCGGATTTGTGGTCTACTGTGATGCTTCACGAGTGGGGATGGGGTGCGTTTTAATGCAGCATGACAGGGTGATCGCGTATGCTTCGCGGGAATTAAAGAAACATGAACAGAATTACCCCACTCATGATCCGGAGATGGCTGCGGTGGTCTTTGCACTTAAGATCTGGCGACATTATTTGTATGGAGAGTCGTGCCAGATATTCACTGACCACAAGAGCTTAAAGTATATATTTCAGCAGCGAGACCTGAACCTTAGACAGCGCCGATGGATGGAGTTGGTGAAAGATTACGATTGTAAGATCTTGTATCACCCGGGCAGGGCGAATGTAGTGGCGGATGCTTTGAGCAGAAGGCCCGGGGGTAGTCTATCCTGCTTGAGCGCAGTGCAGAGGCAGTCGTCGGCGGATTGGCAGATCTTATGCGACAGCCGGGTACAGTTCGAGTTTACGCCGATCGGAGGATAGATTGCGCATGTTCGTGCATGCCCACAGTTGCTTGACCGTATATATGAGGCACAACACAGTGATGACCGCTGTTCAGAGATCAGAACACAGATGGGACAGGGTAGATTTTCCGAGTTCATGATTGATGATCAGGGGATACTATGATTTGGAGCTAGACTGTGCGTACCAGATGCGGAGGGATTGCGGCGCGAGATTCTTGAGGAGGCACATCGGTCGGTATATAGTGTTCATCCCGGTTCCACCAAGATGTACCATGACTTGAGAGATGTTTACTGGTGGGACGGAATGAAGAGAGACATTGCAGATTTTGTCTCGAGATGCCTGACTTGTCAGCAAGTCAAGGCTGAGTACCAGAGGCCCGCGGGAGAGCTACAGCCGTTACCCATTCCGGAGTGGAAATGGGAACAGATCTCTATGGATTTCATTGTGGGTCTACCCAGGCCTAGTCGAGGGTATGACTCCATCTGGGTGATCGTGGATCGTTTGACGAAAGCGGTTCTCTTCCTACCGGTGAAGACGACTTTCTGATTTGCTCAGTATGCCCAGATTTACATTGATGAGATTGTACGACTGCACGGAGTTCCGACTTGTATCGTGTCCGATAGAGGCACCCAGTTTACTAGCCGGCTATGGCAGAGGCTTCAGGAGGCTTTGGGCACTCGTTTGAGTTTCAACACAGCATTCCATCCACAGACCGACGGACAGTCAGAGCGGACTATTCAGACTCTCGAGGACATGCTTGGAGCATGCGTATTAGACTTCGGAGGTAGCTGGGATCATCATTTACCCTTAGTAGAGTTCTCCTACAACAACAGCTACCAGGAGACCATTCAGATGGCACCGTTTGAGGCTCTTTATGGGAGGAGATGCAGATCGCCCACCTGTTGGACGGAGCTCAGTGAGAGCAGTATCTTAGGGCCGCAGATTGTGGAGGAGACGACCGTGAAGATCCAGTTGATTCGCGATAGGATGAGAGCAGCCCAGAGTAGGCAGAGATCTTATGCGGACCGTTGTCGGCGCAGACTTGAGTTTTCTGTTGGTGATCATGTTTTCTTGAGGGTCTCCCCAATGAAAGGCGTGATGAGATTTGGGAAGAAGGGGAAGCTCAGTCCCAGATATGTGGGCCCCTTCGAGATCCTCGAGCGTGTTGGTGTGGTTGCGTATCGATTAGCCCTTCCGTCCAGTTTTTTAGACGTGCACCCCGTATTTCACGTTTCGATGCTCCGCAAATATCTTCATGATCCTTCGTATGCGATTCAGTACCCGACGATCCAGCTTGAGCACGATCTTTCCTATGCAGAGCTGCCGGTGATGATCTTGGATCGACAAGTGAAGAAATTGAGGTCGAAGGAGATACCGTCCATCAAGGTACTTTGGCATGGCCAAAACGGCAAGGAGGTCACTTGGGAGACCGAGAGCGAGCTGAGGAAGAGGTATCCCCATCTTTTTGAAGGTGCGTATGATTAGATTTTTATATTCGGGGACCGAATTTCTTTAAGGGGGGTAGATTGTAACACTTTGATTTTCCGTTAGAATGTTTTTGTGATAATTAGTATTTGTGCATGTTATTATATTAGTGTTCATAGGGTTATTAGTTATTTAGTCGTGTTTAGCAAATTGGAAAATTTTCCTTTGTAGTGGACACTTGCACACTTAGCCATTTTTGAGACATAGCTTTAAGTGTTAGCCAAATTCTTTTGTTGCATGATTGCTAACTTATTCCCCACCATTTTAATCTTTTCATAACCCTTTTCATAATTCAAAATCCAAATAAGCAAATGAGGCATGGGGGTTAGGTAAAGAGATTGACTTTTGACCCATTTTTTCCCTCTCTTCTCTCTCTCTTTCCCCATCTCAGAATTTCTGCAGCTCCAGCAGAAAAACCCTCTCATTTTCTTCATTTTTTCTTCTTCTCTTCATTTCCCTTTGATCTCCATACAAATCCTACACAAAAACCACACATTTCCTTCACAAAACCTTGGAAAAGGGGGCTTTTTGAGGTGTTCAAGGGCAAATCTGCACACTTGAGGGAAAAGCTGAGACTTTTGGTGTTTTACAAGGTTCTTAGAAGGTATAAACTCATGTCTTAACCTCTTTTTCCATAACTTGTAGTATTCTTTAGCAAAGATCTCATTTTTGTGCATTTTTAGTGATATTAAAGGATATTTGTGAAGTATATGTTAGATTGGTGTTCTCATAGTTTAGTCAACTCCTTTAAGTGCTATTAGAGCTATTTTAACCAGGTTGTACTTCAGGTTTGCACAAAAATACCCTAAAGTTTGATTTTAGTGCAAAAGTGTGGATCTTAACTAGAAATAAGGCCCTGTAGGATCTGCTGCTACCCGAGATATTTCAGGATGAAACTAGATGTTACTGTAGCATGTATGGTGGGTATAGAGTGCACACACAAAACCTGGGAGCCCAATTCCCTACCCAGGCCGCCGAAATAAGCATTATGGCCGCAATTTGCGGCCAGATGGGGGTGATTTGGGTTGGGGTTTGGGGTGTGGGTGTCTGCTGCTATGTGGGTTATTTTGGTATATATAGTTTTACAATATCTTTTCTGTATCAAAATCTGGAGGTGATTACCTATTTTCCCGTATTTTTAATCTTCGCGACACGCGTGATGCGTGTGTATGGGTTTTGGGTTTTTGCGTATCGCGACGCGTCGGAGTTGCTTCAGGCGCATAATCACACGTTTTAGCGTATCGCGCACACGCACGCTTGGTTCACGACATGAGTTACTAGTTCGGCCTTAATGTCGTGTTTGTGTGACTTCAAGCTTATGTATGATATATTGAGAAATTCTAGGTTCGCAGGCGAGTACGGCGGACGCGGCATAGAAGGGGAAACAAGTTGTTGGCTATACCTAGCGAGAGATTACAGTGAGTAGATTTAACATCTACGGGGATATCTCACGCATGGCGTTCTACGTCAGGGCTGATAGGACCTTATAGCTATATTCACATACATTGACTGTTCATGGCTACTATTTAGTGCATACTATGGATATAAACTAGAATTGATAGAACACCACACCATTACTAACGGTCCATGTTGCACGAGCACTATCCTGCATGTTACACACACACCGTTAGAAATTGCCATGACACTCACACTGTAGAATTTACATCGGATCATTATATTGTAGCTCATCTATATGTGATATGACATGATATTCATACTTGATACATATATCACATCGGATCATTATATTGTAGCTCATATATATGTGACATGGCTTGATATTCATACTTGATGCTTATATCACATCGGATCATTATATTGTAGCTCATCTATGTGTGACTTGACATGATATTCATATTTGATGCACATATCATATCGGATCATTGACTTGCATATTGATTTGGATTACATGTGATTTCTGGATTTGGGAACCGTGGCTATTTCAAATATGTAATCATTTAAAAACCCGGTTCCCCTGATATGATATTTCGGTGCGTCCACCATGTGTTTCCTCGGTGCTAGAGTGATATATGTGAACCCGAATCGATGAGCTGGTTGAGGCCGATTACGGGTACATGGTGGACCCGGTATGGTACCCGGGGCGAGAACGGTTTCGCTGTGTAGTAGACGGTGAGCCTGGCAGAGGGACTACTACCTACCGTTGATTGGTTGGACTTGACAGTTATCCGGAGGATACTGGTCAGAGTCGATAGATGGATGTGGGGTGATCCGTACTGCTGGGGCCGAGGGCCGATACCGCAGACGGAGCCCTTGGGCTGACCCGTACTGACGGGGCCCGATGGATGAGGATTTGCGTGTCGATGCTGGACACGAGTATTTATGATATTTGGGTGCCGATGTTGGGCACTCGGGATTCTCAGAGATTTACAGGATTTGAGGGCCGATGAGGATGCCGGCGCCTGAGCTATTTGGAGGATCTGGGTGCATTGATGGACACCGATTATATATTCCATATTGACATTCCGTGTAGATGTTATATTGCCTATGCTCAGCATTGATTATTGTACCTCATCCTGTAGTTATATTACCTGATAGAGCACTTGCATGATTATTGCACATACTGCTTATCACATATTGATATCATCTGTTGGCATATGATAGAGTAGCGCAGTACGTGCATGCTCGCGATTACCTTTATATGTTATCTCTATTCACGAGTTGGCAACTCACCCCCGTTGTGCCACAGTGTTTGCAGGTTGCCCTTCGGAGTAGTCACGGCAGGCTGCGTTTTGCATCTTTTGACACAGATACCCCTATAGTTAGTGTACTAGCTCTTTTGCTGATAGGTGGGTTTTGTGCGGTATCTGTTTATCTTTCAGTTATGTACATTGTTGTATCTAGTATTCTCCATCTACCATGTATGTATTTGACTTAGAGACAGTGTGAGGACGATGATGTATATTATTTGTATTCTGGTGTCGAGCTCGTTGTGAGCCGGCTGTACTTGCAGTTTATTCTCTCTGTGATGTTCCCACTTATGGATCTTGATCTTCGCTACGACATCATATATTGCTATCTTGGTGATTGTTTACTTAGATTCCTTAATATGTTAGTAAGTGCTTTCATTTTTAACTTATAACACTCTATACTTTTACTGGTTTGATTTCTAGGTTTTCGGTTCACTTAGTCGCGTTACGCCTGTAGACGTTACGTGGTTAAGTTCCGGTCACGGGCCAAACTTTGGGTCGTGACAACAGTAGTGGGAGTATGGTAGAACTGGAAGTGATTCCAGAACCGCAAACGATTACTAAAGATTTGATAAGAACCTAAAGATTCAATCTGGTTTGACATTCCATTGACCACTCCGCAGATATAGTGGGTAACCTCAGGCACTCAAGAGGTACTTCGGTATGCTCAAGGACGGTGGCAGGGAGGTTCTTGTTTACCCAGACTTTCCATTGCTGTTGTTCCAGACTGTGAGACCCGGCAGGAGGATGAGTATAGCGTCGTTCTAAACTAGCTTTAGAAGTGCACGTGTATATGACTCTGCCAGAGGGTTGTCATAGTCAGTGGGAGCAGCGGAAGCATTGGTGGACATCAGGCTTATGTCTATTTATAGACTAGAGCAGATATAGCGGAGATAGATTATCTATTTCTGATGTGACAGTCATAGGTTTGACTTCATCAGAATAGGGGATGGATCTGTTAAGAAGGTAGTAGGGTGTGATGTCCTGGTATTTGATGACATACACAGAGCAGGAAGTGATATTCCTATACTACGATCGGTTATACTTTGGTCGTCACACAGTAGTTTCTCCACATAGGAATTGGATCTTATATCGTACATTCTGGTTACTAGATCTATGGTTTTAGATCTAGATTTGGGTGGCTTCCCAATCAGGCTACTTAGACAGCATTCTAAGAGTATTTAGAATGGACGATTCCTGGCACGGTAGTATACCTGCAGGTGATGGAGTCACCCTCTCTAAAGGCGTCTTACAAACTAAAGGGGAGAGGGATACGCATGATTGGCAGATCACTTGCTTAGGCAATTGAGTCAATCATGAGATATCAAGTACCACACCAGATGTTGTTCTTGCAGTAGATGCAATAAGTTGATATTGATCCAATCCTAGAGAAACAGTCGGAAGCAGTTTTAGAACATAAGTGGATTTCTAGGAATATGATAACGACAGCCTCATTCGGGAGACAGTTATCATTCCAGGCTTCCAAGGTGACCTGGATGGCAGAGTGGCTGTCAGAGTTATAGTTTTCCCTCTGACGAGGGGCAGTATTTTGGACAGGTGGTCCAGGTGGATACTGATGGAAGGCATGGCGCAGGATACTGATTAAGTTCAGTTGACGATACAGTCTAAGAAGTTTGGATTTGGAGTTCATTTTTGAGCTAGGTCCTATCAGACATTCAGACATTCTAAGACAAGTATTGCTCATTTCGGGAGATGGCTTTCTCTACGAACTTGAGATAAAGAGAGACATAGAAAGAGACACCATAGCGGATCCACTCAGTGAGGCTATTCCTCGAATGCAATAGTTTCGCAAACGAGCTTTGCGAGACTGACTAGTAGAGGAGTTGGGTGTTCGGTATCACACGGGCTGTGAGTATGCGACATCGCAATAATTAGCCTTGAGTGCAAGTGGGAGATTGTTGGAGATAGTGCCCTCAGAGTCAATTATTGGATCACAGGCATGTGATTGCAATGATTGAGGGGAGGACCTGTCCCAGTAGGACAGTCTTACTCGAGATGATAGTATGCTATCTGGTTTATCTTTATCATCGTGTACTGTTTTAGGTGACCTTACGAGTCGCTATTACACGTTGATAGAGCCCCTAGGATTCTTGCTTGACTACCAGCAGTATGAGGGCGATCATATAAGTGAGAGCTGGAGTCTATAAGCACATCCTTAAAAGGTCCCTAGTCTTGGGAGTTTCGAGACAGGGCATCGATTCTCTAGAGTAGACTAGTGTATACAGTCGAGACCCCGACGAGGGGCGGTGGCCGGTCTCACAATCCGCTGGTGTCAGTTAGTTCACCTAAGATGTATACAGGTGCTCATTGGGTTATGAGTACACCGGACAGGACTCGCCGGGAACCTGCTAGTTGGGATTATACCAGACGTCAGATAGCAGTTCCCTGGTGACATGTGTACAGGTTAGTTCATCGACCTGAGATAGTCATTTATCACGTGTGAGTTCCTACTGTGCTTTGATTACTACCCTACCATGCTCAAAGGAGACGTTCAAACAGGTTTTAGTTGGGTACAGTCCCGAGCCACATAGAGGCAGTGAGCGGATCTGCAGGGGTTCGTCTCTCCCGGTATTGGGGGTGAGGTCGCGCTGTGTCTAGGAGAGACAGAACATGAAAAGTCCTTGGCCAAGGCAGGAGATTTGCTGGTAGGTATTCCAGTAGTATCTCAGGGTGTTTTGGCTCCGACAGGACTTGTACCGCTATTGGGGTTCTGACTTTTACCAACCCCCTAGGCCCGCCATGCGATGCTCATAGACGAACGGACCGGACTGTACGGATATTGTCACTGACAGGCTCAGTAGGGTGTCAGGATGAGTTCGCTCATCGACGTCCCTTTTGGTCAATAGCTGGTGGCCCGTTATGTATTGGCTGATACCTCTGACGTGCTAGTGGTTAAATCCACAGCCATAGTATTGATGAGTGTTTAGAGTCCACCACACACAGTTACTCAGGTTTTGGGCGAAACGCTGTAGAGGACGTATGGAGATATGGCAGGGTTCGATCAGATACGTGCGGTATTGCACGGATCGTGATCGGACGGTTTTTACTAGTCGGCTTTGGCTTAAGCCGGATCCTAGTATGAGATAGTGTAGATTTTGTCTGTTTGCATTTGTGTTCAGTGGGAATACAAATGCGGGCATGTATTTGCAGTAGCGGGGTTTTCCTGTAATTTATTACGGGATCAGTTTTCTGAGGTTGCCAGTTTGCATTCCGTTCCGGCCGGTTTTCTTTTATTTCTTCACGACCGGACTTTCAATGGAGGGGGGTTATTTGCACATTTGCAAATAACATTTGTGGAGGGGTTTCTTGCAATTGTGCCTTCATAATCATGAGAATCTTTTCTTGTCATTCCTTGCATTTATTGAGAAGGGAAATGAAAAGATTGTGAGTGAGAATTTGGTGTGACCTTTTCTTTGCTTAATCTTTATCAATTCCTTTTTCCCACTTGCTATATTCCATTCATACTTCCCTCCACCATTTCTTGATCATGGGGCCGGCCACTTTGAAGAGAAAAAGAGATAGTGTTCCTTTTCGTTGGGTGTGGGAAATTAATCATCATACATGCTTGCTTGCTACAAATTTCTCACAACTCTTCAAAGTTCATCTTCATCCCTCCACCATGGAAACTACACAAAACCCCAAAGAGACATGGATTCTACACTTATCTACAACAAATCTTGGACGCGTCGGCTAGCCAACTTCGCGCCCGAGTTGCCTCGGCCAAGAAGTGGGAGCCCGTAAAAGAACTCGGCTACGTGGTGCCCTTTCCGACGAGGTCGTGACGGACGGAGATTCCGCGGGAGATCGGAGTGGAGAAGAAGACCGAAGGACACGGATCGCTTGGTATACTTCTCTACTCTTATTTTAGATTGCTAGTTGCTAGGTTAATGGCCCGAGCCGGGATAAAAGTGCGCGGTTGTACCGGTTTGCTAGTTTGTAAAATTTTCGTTTCCTCGTTTCCGGCGTCGGATCGACGGCCGGGGCGCCGCCGCGGACTTACACGATGATGCGTATGTACCACGTACACTTACTAGCCGGCTCACACACATCTTCATCGGTAATTGCCATGTCACGAACACTTTAGAAAATACTATTTCATTTGACATAGGTTGTTAGCTAATAATTTAGACATGATATTAGTGTACTTGCCTTATATGTTAGTTTAGACATTGTAGTTATTACGTGCTACTTCATGCATGTTATTGTTCATTGATATGCCGCATTCATGGATTTTTATGTCCATATTCACTGTTTACATGCTATTGAGGATTTGGATTTGGATTTTCATGAGATTTCCTGGATTTGGGGGAAAACCGCAAAAACACTTATAAACTTCTTTCTCTTTTTTTTAAAGAAAAAGTACGGTTTTCCCATGATGTATGAGTCGTCCACCATGAGTTTGCTGATTGATTTCGAGACCCGATTCGAGGAGTTGGATGAACCGTTTCGGGTACATGGTGGACCCGATAAGGTACCCGGGGCAAGAAGGTCGTGTTGCTAATGTTGAGCCTGGCAGGGGAGCACTACCTACCGGTGATTTTACCCGACGCGTCGGATATCCGGAGGATACCGTCGTGGTCTTGAGATTGATGGTAAGGGCCAGTCTGGACTGACAGCGCCCTAGATAGTGAGATTGATACGGAGATTTTGAGATATTAAGGTACAGAGATTTGATGATACAGGCCAGTCCGGATAGCCGGAGCCTGAGATTTTGAGACATTGGGATTTACGTTTTGTGTCGATGCTAGAAACTATTTATGCTGATTTCATTATGATACCTAGTTTTTAAAATACAGAAAATCTCATTAATTTATGAAAGTAGTTTTCTTCAGTACATGCATTTTGTTTCGTGCATTCATATATCATCCATGTGATACATTGCGACCTGAGGCACTGACACGGGCACATGGGATTGCACTTGGGTTAGTTATTTACCCTAGCCATTGTTATAGGCTGCTGGTTTTATATTTGAGGATATATTATGATCGTTGACCAATGATTGCGTTGTTCATAAGATTTCTGTTCATAGATGTTTTTCTACTCACGAGTTGGCAACTCACCCCCGTTGTGCCACAGTTTCTTATAGGTTTTGCTGTACAGGTTTCTTTACGGCTTTGCTGGCACTGCTTCTTTCGGGTGACTTGCTAGTAGGTGGGCTTATTTGTATCGTACCCATCATTATACATTGTATATTATTATTCAGTTGTATCTAGAAGTTCGATCAACCAAAAATGTATTTATTGAGATAGAGACCAGAGATGTTATTCTTTCGACTTTAGAGTCGCGTGTTATATTTCTGTGGAATTCTTGTTGTTTGAGTTTCCTTTTGAGTTTTGATCCTCGCCCATGGCGTTGTATATTATATTGCTTGTGTGGTTGTGACCGTCGATTGACGAAGTGCTAGCTCGCGCTTGGGGATGCCTTTTTATTGATTTCGTATACTATTCATGTTGTATCCCGTTTGGGGGCCAGTATTTACAAAGGAGATTCTGCCGAAATTTTCAGGAAATATTTGATGTTTTTTAAAAACGCATAATTCGGCTATGCTATTAAAACTACTTGATTTAAATTGGTTTTCCTTCACTCTCCTACTTTTCTTGGTTTGGATTTCTGGGTTTTCGGTTTACTTAGATTACGTACGCCTCGAGACGTTTCGTAGTTTAAGTGCCGGTCATGTTCCGTACTTTCGGGACGTGACAAAGTTGGTATCAGAGCGTTAGGTTTTACCTTCGGAGCGTAGGATGACCCTTGGTTGATGCAATAGGTGACTAAAGTAGAGTGACGTACCGTGGGTATGATCCGCGGCATAGTTACGATACGCTACTCTGCTTAAGAAGCTTTAGGATGTACATTTCCTTGCACAGTATTATATTCCTTCCTATGATCTGGCCTCATCGGTACCAGTTATGGTTTTGCTGCCACGATTACGGGCCGGGAGAGCTACAGTTAGAGTTGTGGTCAGCACGAGCTCGTTACGGACGAGGACTGACCAGGGCGTAATTTTGGCGACACACGATTGCAGAGATGTGTCTTTTTATTGTGTTTTTGCACCACGAGCGTTGGATGGATCGCTGTATGAGATTACTCGGACGTGCAGATCAGCACCAGAGGATTGCGCCACTGATAGAGGCCAACCAGATTTTTATGACCGATGATGTATTGCATATTCATGATGATTGAGGCACCGTTCAGCGTGCAGACGAGTGAGCCAGTTGTTCCTGCGAACGACGAGATATCGCCCAGATGTTGGAGCTATTACAGTACGAGTTGTACAAAGAGATGATAAAAGGTCGCTAGTCACCGAGGATGAATGACTAGGACATGTAGTTCGTTCGCTACCCGATGCGAGGTCATCAGATAGATTGATTCCAGCTAAAGACGACTTCACGCGAAGACGTTGAGAGTCGACAGAGACGATTGAATGTCAGCAACCTATTATTCCAAGTTTAAAGTATTCGGAAAGGCATGCAGGCAATTCTATGGACCCTCTAGAAGAATGAAACCCTAACTCGACTTAATGACCGTGTGAAAGCCTTTGAACCTTAGGGTTTGCGGCAGTTCCGCGGCGCCGTTAGTGAGGCTTGGGTTTGCCCTTCTATGGCTGGACCATCGATGCTGTGGTACGTACTCGATACTATTAAACTGTACCAAGATGTTGAGCTCTTGGGGGATTATGAGGTTTTGACGAATCGATCGGATGGTTCAACTTCATTCGGATGCTAGGTGGTGAGATGCATTTCTTGGGAGACATCAGATACGAGGATAGCCGTAGGAGCTCAGTCCATGCAGCCATAACGAGACGAGTCCGAAGCAGTCGACATCAGAGAAAAGTGGAGTAAGAGGTTCGTAAGAGGTCTTGATAAGACGACGTTCCACTCCGCCGACATCAGAGATGCGATACGCATACCGAGACATTGTACTTGGATATACCTTCCAGAAGGAGTAGCGATGAGTTTGCAGCCGTTCCGGAACGAGAACAGATCTAGTAAGGGACGATGACTTTCGGACAGTTCGGCAGAGACGAGATTTGGGAGAGATCTCGATAGGACCTTTATGGAATAAATTACGAGAAGACTTGGACCCAGGAGTGGTCATGTTATGCACACCGGCAGGCCAGAGTTCAGGATCGTCGACGAGACATGCTATGAGTGACCACGACAGTTGGCCAGAGATTCTTGGAGGATGTGCTTAAGCAGGACTATTCCGCCATATTTTATTTCGGTATTTTGGACGATCTATTCGCATGACTGATTTTGATGATTGAGTTTCATGATATTTGATTTCATGTACCATGGTTGCACCTACTGAGTATTTACGATTTTTGCGCAGTTGTTGCACTTGATATCATTTTCGTGCATTGGTTTCGCATGTTTATGATTTTATGGGTTATATACAGTTGAGTTGATTTTGCGCGTATGTACGCACACGATTTGGTTTTTGCACTCGTTATAGTTCATATATGCTTGCAGTGCAGTGTTATGTATATTGTGCATTTAGATGCACTGGACTTCGATTTCGATTGTGATGTTCGATATTTGTTTTGTGCACCTTGTGCACCTGATTGGATTTTGCGCATGTTCAGCGCTTGATATTGGATTTCATGATTTCGTGCACGATGGATGCACCTGATTTGGATTTTCGGGCATGTTGGGCGCATGTTTTGAGGTGCGATTTTGGTGCACACCAGAGGCACTAAATCGAGATTCTTCGTGCATGTCAGATGCACCTGATTTTGCTGTCAGGCACCCACGTTGCCTATGACAGATGTTTCGTGCACACCCGATGCACTTGGATCTTTTTTCTGTGCACATGTTGGCACATATATGGATTTTGATTTCCGTGTGCACCAGACGCACATAGTATTCATATGTGTATTTTGGGATTGATTTCTTATGGAGTAGTGCGTTTTTATGATGTTATTATGGTTTTCGTACTGAGCAGGACTAGTCAGAGAACAGTACCTGAGTATATTTTGCATGCATTGATAGCTATCGAAGGGGATTTCCAAAAAGCGAGCTATAGTCTCAGTATTTACCTACGTGTCTGATAGGACACAAAACGTTTAAAAAAATAAGGGAGCCCTTTTCTAAATTGTTTTCAAAAAACGGCGGAACGTACATGTTAAACAAAAGATATATACGTATATGGTTATCATCTTATAAGAGGCGTCCTCCACTGTGCACTGTATGTGCATTGCACAACGACTTTAAAAGATTTGGCATGCATTTTCTTTAGATATTTACATATATAGAGTTGATATTTACATGTATAGTTTTGAGATTATATCATATCGGTTTTGCTTTGAATTTGGCATACGTGATTTCACCTTGACTCCGATGATTGCAGGATGCTGGATGGAGTTTTGATTTTGAGTTATATGCTCATTTTTCATGTCCACGCGCTGCGCAACGATTTGTTTTATGTAGTTATGATTTCGGAGCCCCGACGACTTAATGGTTTTGCTTATATGTTTTAGTATTTGGGGGGAGTTTTAATTTAAATTCGGGGACCGAATTTCTTTAAAGGGGGAGATTGTAACGTTTTGAAAATCTTTTCGGTGAAATTTCGGAAAATCGGTAAAATATGAGGGTTTTCTGTAAAAAGTCAAAATACAAATATCTTTATTATAAAATTAAATATACATATTCTAGATATGTAATTACTAGTATTTGGTGTTTATTGAACCACAGGAGAAATTTCAAATTTTCCAAAAAAAATTATTTTTAATATTATTTTAAGCCGTCACTAATACATTTAATTAGGGAAAATTACAAATTGAAATGAGTTGAAACAAATTTTGTGCATCATGGCACATTAAGCAAAATTTTAACATGTTGTTTTTGAAACAAAATGAATCTGCCAAACGGTGTTAGAAATTATTGAAGAAAAATGCCTTTTTTGGTGAAATTAGCGAAAACTTGCAATTTGGTAACTTGAGGGGTTCTTTTTGCATGGAATTTTCTTGTACTCTCTCTCACCCATCCTCACCCACTCATGGCCGGCCCCACCACCACCAACAGCAGCCCACTCATTTGCCCCCTCCTTTTACTTCTTTCGTGTGAAAAGAATGGTTAAAATAATGTTTTTTTTTGTATATTTATGTAGGTGGGTGTATTATGGTAATTGGGAGGGGCTTTGACAAAGTTTTTTTTCACACCATTCCCTCACAACTCACCACTTCCTCCCATGGCTGAAAATGACCAGCAGCAACCCCATTTTTCCCCCCAAATTTCCATCTCTTTTGCTTCAATTTCATCTCAAAACTCATCAAAAAAATCCACAAGCCCTTCACTAATTCAAAGCTAATCCCTATTCTACCTCTTCTAACATTCAAATTGGTTTAAAGCATGTTGAAAGGAGGTGTATTTGGAGGCTAAAGAACCTAGGGTTTCAAACTTGAGAGGTACCCTATGTGGACTTTGAGACGACAAGCCAGCGCGTGGTGACGTCGTCACCGGCGAGCAAGGACCAGGTGAGTAGATTTATATCTACGGGGAGAAGTCGGGTGGATGGCGTATAACACCCCCGCAGTTCGTGGTGATGTATACGAATACATATACACACATATATATTGATTATATTGTTGAGATTATTGATGATAAAGATGGACTTTGGGTGATCTGTGATTGATTTAGTGTAGTTGCGAAACCCTAGAGTAGGGGTTGCACCTATACACACACACACGCACATACTTGCATACATCCTTTCTTTTACATGTGCGTATATGGGATTATATATTTACTTGTTCACATGGGAATGGGACTATGTGTTCATATACTAGATTGAGGATAGTACTTGGGATTTGAGATGAGTCGATGAGATTCGATTTGAGGCCGTGAGATCGGTGATATGACAGGGTCCGTATTTGATATACGACCTGATGTTTTAGCGGGTCTTTTGACGTAGTTTTCACACACGTGCATTCATACTTAGGTGATATTAGTATCGTACTAGACGTAGATCAGTACCTGGATTATGATCTTGGATTAAGAGGATACAGGATGAATAATGTGATATTGACCCGTACCCAGATTTGGGGATGTCGTACGACGGACTTACGTACGAGCTATATATTGATGATTGATCCGCACTCTTCACTTGGGATGTCTGATTACAGATATGGTATCGGATATGATATTATTGAGGCGGGATCACCGACTATATATATACAGGTATGTATATGTATCGACTCAGATGTTAGGCGGTTTCCTTACTTGTAGTTCAGGTTGTTAGTTCAGCCGTATAGTTTAGTGTAGTTGTTAGACTAGATTAGACTCCTACCTATTTCAAAACTAACGAATCGTGGGTATTTTAAAAGACAGGTCGAGGGATTCTACGGATATTTCAAAAGACGTATCTTTTCTTAAAAACACCGTAGCCCTTATTTTCAAAACACCGCGATTCATGTTATTTCAAAGGCACTATTGTAGGACTTATATTAAGGTAATGCAGTTTAGTTATCGTTGTGTCTAGTATTCAGCTCCCGCATATTATTGTTGTTGCTCCGCATCGCATACTTATTGTAATTCATATTTCATTATTGATATCATGCTGTTAGGACACCATCACCATTACCGATGATGCGTATGTACCACGTACACTTACTTGCCGGCTCACACACATCTTCATCGGTAATTGCCATGTCACGAACACTTTAGAAAATACTATTTCATTTGACATAGGTTTTTAGCTAATAGTTTAGACATGATATTAGTGTACTTGCCTTATATGTTAGTTTAGACATTGTAGTTATTATTTGCTACTTCATGCATGTTATTATTCATTGATATGCCGCATTCATGGATTTTTATGTCCATATTCACTGTTTACATGCTATTGAGGATTTGGATTCGGATTTTCATGAGATTTCCTGGATTTGGGGGAAAACAACAAAAACACTTATAAAATTCTTTCTCTTTTTTTTTTAAGAAAAAGTACGGTTTTCCCATGATGTATGAGTCGTCCACCATGAGTTTGCTGATGGATTTCGAGACCCAATTCGAGGAGTTAGATGAACCGTTTCGGGTACATGGTGGACCCGGTAAGGTACCGCGGGTCAAGAAGGTCGTGTTGCTGACGTTGAGCCTGGCAGGGGAGCACTACCTACCGTTGATTTTACCCGACGCGTCGGATATCCGGAGGATACCGTCGTGGTCTTGAGATTGATGGTAGGGGCCGGTCTGGACTAACGACGCCCTAGATAGTGAGATTGATACAGAGATTCTGAGATATTGAGGTACAGAGATTTGATGATACAGGCCAGTCCGTATAGCCGGAGCCTGAGATTTTGAGACATTAGGATTTACGTTTTGTGTCGATGCTAGACACTGTTTATACTGATTTCATTAAGATACCTCGTTTTAAAAATACAGAAAATCTCACTAATTTTTGAAAGTAGTTTTCTTCAGTACTTGCATTCTGTTTCGTGCATTCATATATCATCCATGTGATACATTGCTACGTGAGGCACTGACACGGGCACATGGAATTGCACTTGGGTTAGTTATTTACCCTAGCCATTGTTATAGGCTGCTGGTTATATATTTGAGGATATATTATAATCGTTGACCTACGATTGCATTGTTCATGCGATTTCTGTTCGTAGATGTTTTTCTACTCACGAGTTGGCAACTCACCCCCGTTGTGCCACAGTTTCTTGCAGGTTTTGCCGTACAGGTTTCTTTACGGCTTTGCTGGCACTGCTTCTTTCGGGTGACTTGCTAGTAGGTGGGTTTATTTGTATTGTACCCATCATTATACATTGTATATTATTATTCAGTTGTATCTAGAAGTTCCATCAACCAAAAATGTATTTATTGAGATAGAGACCAGAGATGTTATTCTTTCGAAGTTCCATCAACCAAAAATGTATTTATTGAGATAGAGACCAGAGATGTTATTCTTTCGACCTTAGAGTCGCGCGTTTTATTTCTGTGGAATTCTTGTTGTTTGAGTTTCCTTTTGAGTTTTGATCCTCGCCCTTGGCGTTGTATATTATATTGCTTGTGTGGTTGTGACCGTCGATTGACGAAGAGCTAGCTCCCGCTTGGGGATGCCTTTTTATTGATTTTGTATACTATTCATGTTGTATCCCGTTTGGGGGCCAGTATTTACAAATGAGACTCTGCCGAAATTTTCAGAAAATATTTTACGTTTTTTAAAAACGCATAATTCCGCTATGGTATTAAAATTACTTGATTTAAATTGGTTTTCCTTCACTCTACTACTTTACTTGGTTTGGATTTCTGGGTTTTCGGTTTACTTAGATTACGTACGCCTCGAGACGTTTCGTAGTTTAAGTGCCGGTCATGTTCCGTACTTTCGGGTCGTGACAGAGAGGCTCCACGAAGAAACGAACATGCTTGCTTCAATGATTTCGAGGACGAAGATGATCTACATCAGGAAGACACTAACTCAAGCAATTCCTTCACTTGGTCATGAACTTTGTGAAGAGAACACCCTATACTACATGGCAAGTAGTAGAGGATGAAGAAGTAGGAAGCGGGCTTACTTTAGAATTGATTTTCTCACACTTTTTCTCAAGGCACCATTAGAGCTAGCAAGCTTTTCGTGGAGCTTGATGAAGAAGAAGAAGAAGAAGAAGAAAGAATAATCATCATAAGAATTAATTCCCTCAATAATGTAACCATGGGTGAGTTAAGCTATCATGCTTAACTCATGTAGAGAATTGACCAAGGTATTAGGTTATGGCTTAGGTTAAAGAATATCAAGAGAAATGACAAAAGAGTGGTCTTTGTCAAAGTTTCTCCAAGCTTCTTCAAGCTTGATAACTTTGACTAAGTTCAACTCTTTTGTTAAATCTTAAGATAAAACAGTAACCCTAATCTTAAACCTAATCTTGGTACAAGTCTCATACACCCATCTTGTGTGTATCATCAAGTATGACACAAACATATGTACACAAATATATATCATATATACACTTATGCACAAACTAGTGAGAAAATAAATCTTAAGTGAGCTAATACTAGTTAATGTAATGTAATATATCAAATATATAATTATACATTAAATTATTAAATCAACTTTTGATTTAATAATCTGGTTTTAACCGACTAATATCAAAAGTAACAACTTATCGAATCAACACTTGATCCGATAACCCGGCTATATTGAATACAACCGATCAATGTCACAAATCGCGAGAATAGAATACGGTATCTCATATCGTATCAATCTCGGTGCCGCACATATCACATATGCGCTCCTACTCCGTTTCGCTTGATCCAGGAAACCCCGGTTTAGGTCTCTGAAGACTCGTCAATACGCCGGCTGTAGGTGATGATCATATTAAACACCCACAAGCCGCAAGCGCTCTGCTAAACATAACGGCGACCCGGGTATTGAGCGATCAGAAGATCAACAAGCAAGCCTGCAAGTACTCCAACGAATCCAATCAGTAACACTACCGTACAGTCCGGTCTATTCGTCTGATATGTCGTATATCTCGTCTAAGGGTGGTAAACGTCAGACCCCAGCAGCTTGATAAGTCATGCCGATGTAAGGTCCATAACAAGCAAGAAACTACTGATAACACTTACCAGTAAATCAGTGCAACCCTGGCCAGGGATTTCCAGTTATGGCCAGTCGAGCATAACGCAACATCAACCCCCAGTACCGGGAGAGTTGAATCCACTCCTATCGCTCATTGCCTCCATGTGAATCAGGACTGTACCCAAAAACCACCTGTTTGCACGACTCAGTAGAGCCGTGGTAGGGTGGAAATCAAAGCACAGTGGGAGACACACAAGACTCTATGACGATCTTGGGTCAACGAACTACGTTGTACCAGTGTCACCAGAGAACTGCCATCTGACGTGAGGTATAATACCATCTGGGAGTTCTCGGCGAGTCCGTTCAGTGTCCCCAGTCTCCACTGAGCACCCGCATACTATCTCTGATGTTAAACACCAATGGATATGGGATCATCCATCGCCCATCACATGGGTCGAGAAGATATACGCTAGTCTACTCTGGAATATCGATGCCCCATCTCGATATTCCCACGACTAGGAACATTGAAGGATGTACTCATGGACTACCCAGGCCCACTAGTATGATCTGCATCATAGTCCTGCAAGTCGAGTACACATCCTAAGGGCTTTATCAACATGTAATAGAGAGACAGTAAGTATATATGTTAAGATAAAGAGCAACCAGATAGCGTACTATCATGTCGAGCAAGAAAGTCCTACATATATATGTCCCAGCATCCACTACAATATACATCTCATGTACAGTAATGGCCTTTAGGGCATACATATAACTAACAGCAAAAAGGTGGCTTTTGGATACAGTCCCGAATCACATGGAGGCAATGAGCGATAGGAGGGGATTCGTCTCTCCCGGTATAGGGAGTTGATGTTGCGGTGTGTTCGATTGGCTATAACTGGAAATCCCTGGCCACGGTTGCTGAGATTTACTGGTAAGTGTTATCAGTAGTTTCTCGAACTGTTATAGACCTCATATCGACACGACTTATCAAGGTACTGGGGTCTGACGTTTACCAACCCTAGGCGAGATATACGACATATCAGACGAAGAGACCGTACTGTACGGGAGTGTTACTGATTGGATTCACAGGAGAATGTACAGGCTTGCTTGTTGATCTTCTGAACGCTCAATACCTGGGTGGCTGTTATCGCTTGCAGCTTGTGCGTGTTTGATATGATCATCACCTAATGTCGGCGTATTGACGATTCTTTAGAGTCCTACACAAAGGTTTCTTGGCTCAGGCAAAATGGAGTAGGAGCACATATATGATATGTGCGGGACCGAGAACAATACGTGAAGGGTTTTCTGCAGCACCACTATAAGGGTTTGGAGGCAACACACATGCCATATTTAAATTTTTTATGGTGCTAAAGAAACTATCTTAAGGATCATGCTAGAAAGTTTAGGGCAACATAAACACAAGTAGTGAGAGCTAGGATTTTGAGAGTAAAACCTTTGTAGCTCCCTATGATAGACTCATTGGCTACTTGAGGGTTGGGAAAAAGGTTCGCTTGAGATCCTCTAGGTCTACGACGATCCACCCGGAGTCCTCTTTGTCCAAGCTTAAAGCTCCACTAGATCAAGAGAAGAAATGGAAGCTAACACTCTACACTAATGGGCAAGACTGGTGTAGAATGATGATGTGGTTTGTTTTCTCACTTCAAAATCCAAACTTGGTGACCCTTTTGCTCACTTGAGAAAACTAGAGAGCAAGAGAGAAAGGAGGAAGAAGATGATGGCTTGTAAAAAGCTCAAGATAATGATAAACTTGTGAATAAAAATGAGAAATGAAAATATATATATTTTCACTTCCTCATTCTTAACCATAGTTATAAAATATCTAGATATTTTAGTTTAGAACAAAAATGGCCATAGAAAATGAATCATGGTTAATCCAAGGGGTTAGTGCAAGAATAAAATATTAAACCATGAAAACAATTTCCATTTCCATTTTTGTTTTCCAAAAATAATATCTATATATATTTATATATATGGTGTGAGTCTTATATTTCCACCATCCACTATATTAACAACCACGATAGATTATGTATGCATGTATGTGTGCATGCACATCATATGTGCATGAATGAGAATGAATGCATACATGCATGCATACAACAAAAACAAAAGAAAGGATTTAAAGTGAGAAACTAATGGTCAATGATAAATCAACACTTGATTTAGCAAACCGGTCATATCGCATAGGACCCGACTAAAAGAAAACCGCCCGATTAATATACGGTATCTCATACGCGCATTTTAACTGGGTCCACGCGCATATCTCTTATGCGCACCACATCGTTTCGCCTGGACTAGGCAACTCCATTGTGGGACTCTAAGACTCGTCAATAAACCGGCAGTGGGTGATGATCATATCAAGCACACCCAAGCCGTAAGCGGTCAGCTAAACGTAACGGCCACCCGGGTATTGAGCGATTAGAAGAAAACAAGCGAACCTGTCACAACTCCCGTCGAGCCAACCGGCAACACTACCGTACAGTCCGGTCTCTTCGTCAGATATGCTGCATAACAAGTCTAGGGATGGTAACGTCGACCCCAATAACTCAATAAGTCGTGCCGATGAATAGTCTACAACAGATCGACAAACTACTGATAACACTTATCAGTAAATCTCAACAGCCCTGGCCAGGGACTTACTGATATAGCCAATCGAGCACAGCACAGCATCAACTCCCAATACCGGGAGAGACGAAACCCCTCCTATCGCTCATCGCCTTCGTGTGTCTCGGGACTATACCCAACGGCCACCTGTTTGCATGACTCAGTAGAGCCGTGGTACGGTGGTAATCAAAGTACGGTGGGAGAACACACAAGACTCTATGACGATCTTGGGTCTACAGACTAACCTGCACCAGTGCCACCTGAGAACTGCTATCCGACGATAGATATAATTCCATATAAGAGTTCTCGGTGAGTCCGTCCAGTGTACCCAGTCACCACTGAGCACCCCTATACGATCTCGATGTCAGACATCGATGAATGTGGGAACATCCATCGCCCATCATATGGGTCTAGTATCATATACGCTAGTCTACTCTGGTATACCGATGCCCCGTCTCAATATACCTACGACTAGGGACATTTCAGGATATGCTTATAAACTACAGATGTCCCACCAGTATGATCTCCATCAGAATCACAGTAGTCAAGCCTATATCCTCAGGGCTTTATTAACATGTATGAATTAATAAAAGCATGATCAAATCAACATGTCAGGTAAAGAAGAACCAGATAGCATACTATCATGTCGAGCAAAAATGTACACTGAATATATATATATACATGTATAAATACATCCACTATCATAAAATGGCCTCTAGGGCATACATATATCCAACAATCTCCCACTTGCACTAAGGCCAGTTATTGGCGTATCTCATATCCAACATCTCAAAAAGTCGCTCATGCTGCGGCTGAGGGAGGGCCTTGGTGAGTGGATCCGCGGCGTTATTCTTTGTGTCTACTCTCCTAATATCGATCTCGCGGCGATCTACAATCTTCCGGATCAAATGAAAGCGCCTCAGGATGTGTCTAGATCGCTGATGGGACCTGGGCTCCTTGGCTAACGCCATAGCCCCATTATTATCACAATACAATGGTATTGGATCAATAATGGTCGGAATTACTCCTAGCTCCGAGACGAACTTCTTCATCTAGACGGCTTCCTTGGCGGCATCATTCGCAGCAATGTACCCAGCCTCCATCGTAGAGTCTGCAATGGTATCCTGTTTGGAACTCTTCCAACTTACCGCCCCTCCACTGAGGGTAAATACAAATCCGGAGATAGATTTGCTGTCGTCTTAATCGCTCTGGAAGCTCGAATCGGTAAAGGCCTCCATTTGGAGATCTCCATTACCATACACCAAGAACAATTCTTTAGTCCTTCGCATGTACTTAAGAATGTTCTTCACAGCTATCCAGTGATTCTCCCTTGGGTTGGATTGATACTTGCTTACAACACTAAGTGCATAAGCTAGATCTGGGCGTGTACATAACATTGCATACATTATAGATCCTACTGCTGAAGCATAGGGTATAATGCTCATGCGAGCTCTCTCTTCATCGGTCTTTGGGCAAGAGTCCTTAGAGAGAGTGACCCCATGGCAAGCGGGTAAGGCACCCCGCTTGGAGTCTTCCATACTAAACCTTTTTAGGATAGTGTTGATGTACCTGGTTTGGGACAATCCCAATAACCTCTTAGATCTATCCCTATAGATCCTAATGCCCAGAATGTATGTGGCATCACACAGGTCCTTCATGGAGAACCTTAGTGATAAGAAAGATTTGACCGACTGTAGCATCGGAATATCATTTCCTATCAGAAGAATGTCATCCACGTACAATACGAGAAATGTGACAGCTCTCCCTACAGCCTTCTTATAAACACAAGGTTCATATAGATTTTGATGAAATCAAACTCTTTGATAATATCATCGAAACAGATGTTCCAACTCCGTAATGCCTGCTTTAACCTATATATGGATTTAAGCAATCTACACGCTTTCCCGCTGCTCCCACTATCAATGAAGCCCTCTGGCTGATCCATATAAACGCATTCTTCTAAATCTCCATGTAGAAATGCCGTTTTAACGTCCATCTGCCAGATTTCATAGTCATAGTGAGCAGCAATAGCAAGTAGGATCCGAATGGATTTAAGCATGGCTACGGGAGAAAAAGTCTCATCATAGTCCAAACCTGGTCTTTGACGAAAACCCTTCGCCACAAGTCTTGCCTTATAGGTCTCTACCTGCCTATCTACACCAATCTTTCTTTTAAAGATCCATTTGCACCCCACAGGTTTTACCCCAGGGCGTACAACGTCCAAAGTCCATACTTTGTTGGTGTACATAGAGTCCATTTCGGATCTCATGGCATCCAGCCACTTCACAGAGTCTCCACTCGTGATATCTTGCTGAAAGTTGGTAGGATCATCATCCTCCATGATGCAGTCTTCTCTGTCACCATCAATACGGAAACCATAGTACCTCTCCGGTGGGCGAGAAGTCCTACCAGACCTATGGAGTGGCCGAGGTTCCTCAGTTTCTATTGCAACAGCCGGTTCAACCAAGTCGTCATTTGTAGTTTGTGTCACTAGAACATCTTCTAGATCTACCACATTGCCATCAGTTTCATTTGTGAAAAACTCTTTTTCTAAGAATGTGGCATGCTGAGAAACAAACACCTTTTGTTCCACCTTGTGGTAGAAAAGATATCCATAAGAATTCCTTGGATATCCTACAAAGTTACACATAACCGACCGTGTCTCGAGTTTGTCCGGATTCTGCTTTTTAACATAGGCCGGGCAACCCTAAATCTTAATTCTCTTAAGAGATGGTCTCTTCCCATGCCATATCTCATATGGCGTGGTAGATACGGTTTTGGTTGGAACCCTGTTCAGTAGAAACGCTGCAGTCTCCAATGCATGCCCCCAAAATGAGGCGGGTAACTCAGCATCTCTCATCATGGAACGGACCATATCTAATAGGGTCCGATTCCGTCGTTCTGACACACCGTTGTGCTGTGGTGTGTAAGGAGGAGTGAGATGAGAGAGAATCCCATTCTCTTTTAGGAAGTTTGCAAATTCTGTACTGAGATACTCTCCACCTCGATCTGATCGAAGCATTTTGATTCTCAAGACGATTTGTTTTTCTACTTCGAGTTTATATTCAGTGAATTTCTCGAAAGCTTCGGATTTGTGCTTTAATAAAAATACATGACCGAATCATGAGAAATCGTCAGTGAAAGTAATGAAGTATGAAAAACCGCCTCTAGCCTGTGTAGACATTTGCCCACATACATCACTATGTATGAGGCCTAGGAGCTCAGTAGCTCTTTCTCCGTGTCCGGTAAACGGAGTTTTGGTCATTTTACCCATGATACAAGACTGGCAAGACACATAAGATTTATATTCAAAAGGGTTTAAATATCCATCTTTGTGTAACTTGTTTAGTCTTGTTTCGTTAATATGACCAAGTCTACAGTGCCAAAGAAAAGATTCATTTATTTCTGGAAGTTTTCTTTTATTAGTGTGTTGTATACTGAAAACTGTGTGTTGATTTAGGACGTATATCCCGTTATTAAGCGTACCATACCCAACCAACATTTGATTCAGGTGAATGTTCATAACATTGTTCTGCAATACAAAATTATATCCTTCATTGTTTAACAAAGAAACGGATATTATATTACAAAGCATACTAGGTACAAAATAACATGGGTTCAAAACCAAAATACACCCAGACGGCAACCCCAAATGATACTCTCCCACTACGACTGTATGTACATTGGAACCATTTCCAACGCGGAGAGTATGGTCACCTGTCTTCAAAACCTTGCTGTTTCTCAGCCCCTGCATAGAATTGCAAATGTGAGAACCTGAACCGGTATCTAATACCCAGGAAGCAGAGTTTATTGAAAAGCAGTTTTCTGTCATAAACACACCTGAAGCGGAAGCATCCCCATGCTTCTTCTTGAGATTTAAGTACTCCGTGCAGTTGCGCTTCCAATGTCCTGTTTTGTGGCAGTGATAACATTCCCCTTTCCCCGATTCTCCAGCTTTGGACTTGTTCTTTCCCTTAACCACTTTAACTCCACCCCTAGGATTGGTGGGCTTCTTCTTCATCTTTCCCTTGGCCTTAGCCTTTGGGCGAGAAGAGGAAGATTGCCCAACACTCAAAACGGGAGTTTTCACTGATTTCAGTGTGCTCCATGCGCTCCTTAACATATTAAGGAGTTCAGGTAGTTCCTTCTCCATGTTGTGCTTGTTGAAGTTAACTATAAATTGAGCAAAGGTGGAGGGGAGGGACTGCAGAATAATATCCGTATATTGTTCATTGTCCATCGTCCATCCAAGGTCCTCAAGTTTTTCTATGAGAGCTATCATCTTCAGAACATGGTCTCCTACTGGTGTGCCAGGGGCCATTCGCATCTGAAACACTTTCCTTGATGCTTCGTATCGTAATACGCAAGATTGCTTTCCATACAACTCCTTTGTATGGAGTAATATGTCGTGAACGTCTATATTCTCATGCAGCTTTTGATGTGTGTTATCCATCGATGCAAGCGCGAGGTATTTGGCCGTGGCACAGTCAGCGTCCCATGTCTTGCGGACTTCAATATCCGTAACTGAGGATTTTGGACCTGCGACGGGCGGGGCTAGAGCCCTGAGGACATATGATACCTTATCATAAGTCAAGGCAATGTTAAGATTCCTCAGCCAGTCTTTATAATTGGTCCCATTCAGTTTATTTTTATCTAGTAGAAGCTTGAGTCCTGTCATTGGTATCTGCCATTCAGAGAGAGAAAAGAATACACTCAGCGAAAGCTCTTACAAAGATCATATTGGTTATTATCTTATCTAATCGATGTCCCCCACTCCTTTAATCATGTTTTTCTTTCAAACCTTAAAAAGAAAACTAGCCAGGATTAATTACAGTCTACAGCTTCGCTAACCGTTCAGCTAGGCCAGTGTCGGTACTTGAGGGAGGTTCCCCGTGCTTTCGTACGGACCTAATTAAAGTAAATCTCGTCTTCCTAGAGGCGTAGCCCCGTTAACACCTAATGGGTTAGCTAATTGTAAACTGCAAAACTCTCCTGAGAGCAACTATTGCCCACAGTGGGATCGGGATCCAACCATCAAATGGAAGGTATGCAATCTCATTGCAAATTTCAACTATCGAAATTCCCGATGTGGTTTTTACCCCTAGTACTCATGACCTTGGCTATGGTCAACAAATCACAAGCACTAGTCAAGTTCAACCCGTCATTTCTTGATTAATTAGACCCGTTCACATGACCCTTGGCTAAGGTCAACAAAGTCACATGCCCGTCCCAATTAATCTGTATCATATGCATTGTAGGAAGACATCACTTAGCTACCGTACATTATGCCTTGGCAAAGGTCAACAAATGTAGCACGAATACTAAGTACTCTACTTCCTAAAATGACGGAGAGTTGCGGATGATTTTTAAGAAAATCTTTAACGCTTTGAACTTGATATCGTCGTAGAATCAAATGGTTTTCAAAAGGAGTGGCTTGAGCTCCGCAGTTTTGAAATGTAGCTTTTTCATAAAGAGCCGAGTGGTTTTCAAATCCGATTCTACAACATCTTTTTAGGTTTATTTTCTTTACATTAATCATATTAATGTAGCCCCATCATTTTAGTCCTTATGCCAATCACAGAAAAGAAACGAAAATACAACGTACGCTTATACCATCCGCATTCGCCGCAATGTTCGGTTTTGCACATTTAGGTTACTTAACTAACGGCATACCGGGACGGGACTAGCGCGGGTGTAAAACATAAGCAACGTCTACTATATATCTTATATATAATATATCATTCGTCTCAGATATCACATCATAGAATACAGGCAGCAGAAACACAGATATGATAATATAGGATATACTAGGACGTCCGTGTTTAGTATTTAGCCAACAATAGAAAATACGGATTCCACAGTCGCGATGAATAGCCAAGCCCACATCCTTAGACACCTACGATAGCGGCAAGCGATCCTACCAATTATGGAGTTTAGGAGACCCGGTCTCGACTCCTCGAGATGGCCTCCCTCTGAACCCCAGAACCCGGTCACTTGTGATCCCCTCCTTGGGTCTATCCTAGTGCGGAAAAGTAAATAATATACAACACTGGTGACATCAACCTCAACCCGGAAGTGCCCCAAATAAAAGAATATTACATTACATTTGAATTTTACATGAATGAAAAGAAAACTCTCATCTCATATAAGAAAAAACCCGGCTATTCAATCGCGACAATCCTGCACATCATATCTCAGCAATACATAATATCATATATTATCAACGTAAGTAAGTATGCGTACCCCGATTGTCGTTGATGTATAGCAACGAAACAGGCGATATGCGACATACTACACTTACGGTCACAGAAAAGAAAGTGTAAAACTACAACATTTGGAATCCACAATCACTTTAGACATCGTAAATCCGAAATATCACATACTTCGCATTTCATGCCTAACTATATGAATTCCACATATTGTATCATATTCCAGATAAATAGACAGTATTAAACTTTCCGATCGAATAACCAAATACCCAAGATTTCCTTAATAGCTCAACACTTGAGCGGAGTTCAAAAATCCCGGAACATGTCACAGTAGGAGCGGTCCAGCCGTATAAGGGTCAAGCCAACGCCTCACATGTGGAACGCCGTACAGCCCCAAACCCTAAGGTTTAGAAGCTGTTCAGACGGTTACATAATCGAGTTAATGTTTGTGTTCTTCTAGAGGGTCCACCACGTTATTTGCACGTATTTCCGAAAGATTTAAAATCGAGAAAAATTCAACATTTGAAAGTTTTTCTTGCCGGGAAAAGGTGAGTGAATGATATCCGTTCGAACTTTTTAATACTTTCTAAATTACCCGAAAACAACACGAAATTAAATTTTCCGATCGAATCAACGAATCCAAAATAATCCCCAGAACACTCAACACTTGAGTTATATTAAAAGTACCCAAAAATATGTATAAGCAGCTACTGACATTACTGTATAAAATCGATGCCATAAGGCTTCTGTACGGCTGCGGATCCGCGGCCCAAGCAAGGTATGGCCACGGTTCCGCGGCGATGTGTACGGATCATGGTATCGTTTTTTACAGTATTGCTTATATTTACCTGCTGAATTTTTTAAGTATTTTTATTTCAGAAAAAAACACAGTTTCAAAAAATGTCCAGAGAAGGGTCAAAATCCGTATTTCGTGGTTCGATCGGAGTTTTAACTTCGCCTAAACGCCTAAAGTTCTAGCTTGGCTCTGATACCATGAAGGGTTTCCTACAGCACCACTACAAGGGTTTGGAGGCAACACACATGCCATATTTAAATTTTTTATGGTGCTAAAGAAACTATCTTAAGGATCATGCTAGAAAGTTTAGGGCAACATAAACACAAGTAGTGAAAGTTAGGGTTTTGAGAGTACAACCTTTGTAGCTCCCTACGCTAGACTCCTTGGCTACTTGAGGGTTGGGAAAAAGGTTCGCTTGAGATCCTCTAGGTCCGCGACGATCCACCCGGAGTCCTCTTTGTCCAAGCTTAAAGCTCCACTAGATCAAGAGAAGAAATGGAAGCTAACACTCTACACTAATGGGCAAGACTAGTGTAGAATGATAATGTGGTTTGTTTTCTTACTTCAAAATCCTAACTTGGTGACTCTTTTTCTCACTTGAGAAAACTAGAGACCAAGAGAGAAAGGAGGAAGAAGATGATGGCTTGTAAAAAGCTCAAGATAATGATAAACTTGTGAATAAAAATGAGAAATGAAAATATATATATTTTCACTTCCTCATTCTTAACCATAGTTATAAAATATCTAGATATTTTAGTTTGGAACAAAAATGGCCATAGAAAATGATTCATGGTTAATCCAAGGGGTTAGTGCAAGAATAAAATATTAAACCATGAAAAAAAATTCCATTTCCAGTTTTTTTTCCAAAAAATAATATCTATATATATTTATATATATGCTGTGAGTCTTATATTGCCACCATCCTCTATATCGACAACCATGATAAATTATGTATGCATGTATGTGTGCATGCACATCCTATGTGCATGAATGAGAATGAATGGATACATGCATGCATACAACAAAAAGACAAGAAAGGATTTAAAGTGAGAAACTAACGGTCAATGATAAATCAACACTTAATTTAGCAAACCAGTCATATCGCATACGACCCGACCAAAAGCAAACCGCCCGATTAATATACGGTATCTCATACGCGCATTTTAACCGGGTCCACGCGCATATCTCATATGCGCACCACATCGTTTCGCCTGGACTAGGCAACTCCATTGTGGAACTCTAAGACTCGTCAATACGCCAGCAGTGGGTGATGATCATATCAAGCACCCCGAAGCCGCAAGCGGTCAGCTAAACGTAACGGCCCCCCGGGTATTGAGCGATCAGAAGAAAACAAGCGAACCTGTTACAACTCCCGTCGAGCCAACCGGCAACACTACCGTAAAGTCCGGTCTCTTCGTCAGATATGCTGCATATCAAGTCTTGGGATGGTAACGTCGACCCCAATAATTCAATAAGTCATGCCGATGAATGGTCTACAACAGATCGAGAAACTACTGATAACACTTATCAGTAAATCTCAACAACCCTGGCCAGGGACTTACTGATATAACCAATCGAGCACAGCACAGCATCAACTCCCAATACCGGGAGAGACGAAACCCCTCCTATCGCTCATCGCCTTCGTGTGTCTCGGGACTTTACCCAACGACCACCTATTTGCACGACTCAGTAGAGCCGTGGTAGGGTAGTAATCAAAGTACAGTGGGAGAACACACAAGACTCCATGACGATCTCGGGTCTACAGACTAACCAGCACCAGTGTCACCTGAGAACTTTTATCCGACGATAGATATAATTCCATATAGGAGTTCTCGGTGAGCCCGTCCAGTGTACCTAGTCACCACTGAGCACCCGTATACGATCTCGATGTCAAACATCGATGAATGTGGGAACATCCATCGCCCATCATATGGGTCTAGTATCATATACGCTTGTCTACTCTGGTATACCGATGCCCCGTCTCAATATACCTACGACTAGGGACATTTCAGGATATGCTTGTAAACTACAGATGTCCCACGAGTATGATCTCCATCATAATCACAGTAGTCAAGCCTATATCCACAGGGATTTATCAATATGTATGAATGAATAAAAGCATGATCAAATCAACATGTCAGATAAAGAAGAACCAGATACTATCATGTCGAGCAAGAATGTACATTGAATATATATATATATACATGTATAAATACATCCACTATCATATAATGGCCTCTAGGGCATACATTTATCCAACAATACGTGTATTTGATACCGTATTACATTCTCGCGATATGAGATATCGGCCGGGTATATGAGATATAGCCGGGTCATCGGATCATGTGTTGATTCGATGAACTGATACAGATAATATTAGTCGGTTATTTGTGAAATAGCCGAATTATCGGATCAAGTGTTGATTTGATAATTTAATGTATAATAATATATTTGATATATTAAATTACATTAACTAATATAAGCTCACTTATTGATTCATTTTCTCACCGGATAATACATTGATATATATGCGATATATGTTAATTGTATTATATTCTTTTGTTACAAAAATATATTATATATGTTATATATAATATTGTAACAAGTTATGATTACTAATGCAACATGATTACTGGAGATTAAACATGGTTAGGGTTTAATTTGGTTTAATCTTTTCTAGATGCTTCTAGAAGCTTTTGGTTTTGTTTCTTGCAAAGATATTATGGTTGATATTTTGTGAGATATTTCCAAACCCAACCCACACCATTTAACCCTAGTTTAGTCTCTACAATGGTTAGCCGTTCATCTTTAACCATAGTTGCATTTGTAATTATAACAACAATTCATTATTCATCACAAAAGAATTATTATTCATACTTCTTCTTCTTCCTCCTTGCAACGCTTTCTAACTTTGGGTTTTGTGATGGATTAGTGTGAGATTATGATAATAAAAGAGAGCATGAATCCTATTTCATCATCCTAATCTATTCTTGCCAATTAGATTAGGGTGTTCACTTCATTAGTGAGTGAGAGCTTGTGTTAAAGAAACTTCAAGTTAGATCATCTTAGTTATCGAAGATCGGAAGTAAGCTTGCATTTTTCTCTTCGTGGAGCCTCTCTAGAATTCGGGAACTTGATGATCGCAGCGAAGGGACCACAACTCGGAGCTTATGAAGTGAAAGACCGGACTACAAAGGTTGTAATCCCTAAATCATAGAAGTAAAGTTGTTTACTTGCTATTTGTTTTCACGTAATCTCTAGTAAAGATCTTGGTTAGGGTTGTTCCGCACGTCTAAATTTTAAATCGGGCATGGTTGATGCCTTATAGACCCTTGTGAGTGTACCTAGTAACCCTACAGTGGTATCAGAGCTTTAGGCGAAGTGTAGACGAAGTTTAAAGTCCGATCGTACTCTGAATACCCGATAAAACCTAGTTTCTGGAAATTTTTCAAAAAGTCGATTTTTTTCATATTAAAAATGCTCAGAAAATTCAGCAGGTGATTCTAAGGACTACTGTGAAAAACGAGCCAATAATTCGCTTAAAGAGCCGCGGAACCGTGGCAGGACCATGCCTTGCGCGGCGGTTCCGCGGCCAAACAGTAGAATTAAGGTTTGGATTTTACACAGTAATATCCGTACAGATTTCATGATTGTTCTGGGACTTTTTATTCTACTCAAGTGTTGAGTTTTCTGGGTTGTATTGGGAACTCATTGATTCGATCAGAGAGTTTAACTTCGTTTAAGTTTTTCCGGATAATTTTAGAACGTGTTAAAAAGTTCGAACGAATATCAATAACTCACTTTTTCCCCTGCTGGAAATTTTCCAAGCGTTGGATTTTTCCGTAGTTTAAGAACATTCTAAGTCGTGCAAGTAACGCGGTGGACCCTCTAGAAGAACACAAACCTTAACTCGATTATGTGACCGTCTGAACTGCCTCTAAACCTTAGGGTTTGTGGCAGTACGGCGTTGCCACATGTGAGGTGTTGGTTTGACCCTTCTACGGCTGGACCATTGGTACTGAGGCATGTGATGGATGTTTTTTAAACTAATTTCAAGTGTTGAGAACTATTTGGGAAATCTTGGGTGTTTGTTTATTCGTTCGGAAAGTTTAACATTGTCTATTTATCTGGAATGTGATACAATATTTAGGATACACAAGTAGTTATGAGATAACTAATTTGAATGTTATAAATCTAGCAGTTCAGTCTTAGATGATCGGTTGCCACGGGATTTTGATGCGATCAAAAGTCTATCGCAATCACGTAGCGTACGCGGATACTCGCCGGGTAAACTTAATAGATAGCCACGCCCCATAGCCCCGACCAAGTGACTGTAGGAGAACCCCGTCATCAAAAGCATCCGTTCAGGTGCTCGCGGCAGCGGTGTTCCTCCTTAGTGCACTTCGTCGACGGCATCTGGGGGTGTGGCCGTCTAGTAAATTTTGCGACGAGCATTCGATCAGGATGTCGGGAATCTTGTTGAATTGCCCGACTTGATATTGAAAAGAGTTTTCGATAATGAGACTAAAATGCGGGGTTTATAATTGTTAGGCATGAGATGTCTAAGGAATTCATTTGGTTAGGCATGCGATGTCTAAGGAGGTTGCGGATTCCAACTGTTGTAGTTTTACACTTTCTTTTCTGTGACCGTAAGCGTAGTATGTGGTGTATCGCCGGCTTCGTTGCTATACATCAACGACAATTGGGATACACATACTTGCTTATGTTGATGATATGAGAAATTATGTGTTGCTGTGTTATGTTATATTGGATCGTCGTGTTTTGAATAGTCGGGTTTTTTTTGTGAGATGAGAGTTTTTCTTTTTCATTCATGTAAAATTCATTGTATGTAATATTCTTTTATTGGGGCACTTCCGGGCTGAGGATGATGTCACCATTATATATTATTTACTTTTCCGCATTAGGTAGACCCAAGGCGGGGAGCGCAAGTAATCGGGTTCTAGGGTCCAGTGGGAGACCATCTCGAGGAGTCGAGACTGGGTCTCCTAACCCTAGAATTGGCAGTGTTGCTTGTCGTTCTCGTATGGGTCTAGGGTTGTGGGTTTGGCTATTCATCGCGACCGTGGAATCCGTGTTTTATACAGGCTCGTATTAAAACACGGACCTCCTAGTATATCCAATATTTTATATATGTTCTTCTGCTGCAATGTTCTGTGATGAGATCATATTACTGCCTGAGACGAATGTTTATATTATATATATGAGATATATGTTATATTGCAGATTTTGTTTCAAATGTGATGCTTGTGAAACATAATAAAATGGGACTTCATTAATGAGATTAATGAAACAAAAAGGTGTAAGTGCACGGCTGCACCCCGGCCGTCAATCCGAGGCCAA
Source organism: Agapanthus africanus (assembly GCA_030015575.1). Lineage (NCBI taxonomy): Eukaryota > Viridiplantae > Streptophyta > Magnoliopsida > Asparagales > Amaryllidaceae > Agapanthus > Agapanthus africanus. The sequence continues at coordinate 509,353,064 of JASDDO010000019.1, read as the reverse complement.
TATGCGGAAGCGATAATTTTCTAAAACATTTGAACCGGCACCACCGCGCACAAAAATCCCGGATCGGGCCATTAAACTAATCCTAGCTAACTAGAGAAGGGGTAGAGAGATATACAGAGCGATCCGTGTCCTTCGGTCTTCTCGTCGTCGTCCAGATCTCCCGCGGAATGTCCGGTCTCCACCTCCTCGCCGGAAGGGCACCACATCGCCGACTTCTTTAACGGGCCCCCATCTCTGGACCGAGGCAACTCTGGCATGAAGTTGGCGAGTCGACGTGCCCAAGGATACTGTAGGTTAACTGTAGAGCTTGTGTCTCTTTGGGGTTTTGGAAGTTGCCATTTAGTGGAGGAATGATATGTGAACTTTTTCTAGATGAACTTGGGGATTTTTCTAGCATGTAAAGAACAAAATCCCCCCCAAAACTTTTTGGACAGCCCCATGAAGAAGCATGGCCGGCCAAAATAATAGAGAGGAGAAGAATGGGAGTGGGAGTGTGAATGAGGTGAGCCAATAATCAAAGAGAGAGAATAATGAGTGATCATTAGAGAATAAAATGATCACAAGCCAAAGTCCACACTCAACAACCATCTCACATCATCAAGTCAAAAAGTCAAGCAATGATGAATAAAATAAGTCAAGGGATGGTGCACAATCATGAAGCAACCATATGCAAAGACAACCCTCCAAAATGCTTATTTGCACAAATGCAAATAATCCTTCCTCCACCATTTTTCGGCCAATGAAAGATACAAATGAAATATGGCCGAAACGGAAAACAAACTGGCAACTCTAAAAACTGATCCCGTAATAAATTACAGGAAAACCCCGCTACTGTATATATATACCGGCATTTGTATTTCGACCGAAATACAAATGCAACGAGACAAAATCTACATTGTAAAATACTAGGATCCGGCTTAAACCAAAGCCCGCTAGTATTATCCGTCCGATCATGATCCGTGCAATACCGCACGTATCTGATTGAACCCTGCCATATCTCCATACGGCCTCTACAGCGTTTCGCCCGAAACTTGAGCAACTGTCTGTGGGGGACTCTAAAGACTCGTCAATACTATGGCTGTGGATTTAACCACTAGCACGTCAAAGGTATTAGCCATACGTGACGGGCTACCAGCTATTGACCAAAAGGGACGTCTGTGAGCGAACTCATCCTGAAATCCTACTGAGCCTGTCAGTGACAATATCCGTACAGTCCGGTCCGTTCGTCTATGAGCATCGCATGGCGGGCCTAGGGGGTTGGTAAAAGTCAGACCCCCAAAAGCGGTACAAGTCATGTCGGAGTGTAGCCCAGAACACCCTGAGATACTACTGGAATACCTACCAGTAAATCTCCTGCCTTAGCCAAGGACTTCGTGTAATGGCTCTCTTAGACACAGCGCGACCTCACCCCCAATACCGGGAGAGACGAACCCCTGAAGATCCACTCACTGCCTCCATGTGTCTCGGGACTGTACCCAACTAAAACCTGTTTGCACTTCTCCTTTGAGCGTGGTAGGGTAGTAATCAAAGTACAGTGGGAACTCACACGAGACGAATGACGATCCTCAGGTCGATGAACTAACCTATACACATGTCACCAGGAAACTGCTATCTGATGTCAGGTATAAGACCAACTAGCATGTTCCCGGCGAGTCCTATCCGGTGTACTCAAAACCCAATGAGCACCTGTATACATCTTAGGTGAACCAAATGACAGCAGTGGCTTGTGAGACCAGCCACCGCCCCTCCTCGGGGTCTCGGCTGTATACACTAGTCTACTCTGGAGTATCGATACCCTGTCTCGAAACTCCCACGACTAGGGACCTTTTAAGGATGTGCTTATAGACTACCAGCTCCCACATATATGATCGCCCTCATACTGCTGGCAGTCAAGCAAGAATCCTAGAGGCTCTATCAACGTGTAATAGCGACCTGTCAGGTCACCTAAAGCAGTTCATGATGATAAAGATAAACCAAATAGCATACTATCATCTTGAGTAAGACTGTCCTACTGGGATAGGTCCTCCCTCAATCATTGCAATCACGTGTCTGTGATCTAATAATTGACTCTGAGGGCACTATCTCCAACAATCTCCCACTTGCACTCAAGGCTATATATTGCGATGTCGCATACTCACAGCCCGTATGATACCGAACACCCAACTCCCCTACTAATTAGTCTCACATAACCCGTTTGCGAAAACTAATGCGTTCGAGGAATAGCCTTAGTGAGTCGATCCGCTGTGATGTTTCTTTCTATGTCTCTCTTAATCTCATGTTCGTGGAGAAAGCCATCTCCCGAAATGATCAATACTTTTCTCAGAATGTGTCTGGATGTCTGATGGGACCTAGCTCATAAATGAACTCCAAATCCAAACTTCTTAGACTGTATCGTCAACTGAACTCAATCAGTATCCTGCGCCATGCCTCCCTCAGTATCCCCTTGGACCACCTGTCTAAATACTGCCCCTCGTGAGAGGGAAGACTATAACTCTGACAACCTCTCTGTCATCTAGGTCACCTTGGAAGCCTAGAATGATAACTGTCTCCCGAATGAGGCTATTGTTATCATATCCCTAGAAGATCCACTTATGATCTAAAACTGCTTCCGATTGTTTCTCTAGGATTGGATTAATATCAACTTATTGCATCTGCTACAACAACAACATCTGGTGTGGTACTTGACATCTCATGATTGACTTAATTGCCTAAGCAAGTGATCTGCCAATCATGTGCATCCCTCTCCCCTTTAGTCTGTAAGACACCTTTAGAGAGGGTGACTCCATCACCTGCAGGTACACTACCATGCTAGGAGTCGTCCATTCTAAAAACTCTTAGAATGCTGTCTGAGTAGCCTGATTGGGAAACCACCCAAATCTAAATCTATAGATCTAGTAACCAGAATGTCTTGATATTATATCCAAGTCCCATGTGGAGAAACCACTGTGTGACGACCGAAATATAACCGATCGTAGTATAGGAATATCACTTCCTACTCTGTGTATGTCATCCAAATACCAGGACATCACACCCTACTACCTTCTTAACAGATCCATCCCCTATTCTGATGAAGTCAAACCTATGACTGTCACATCAGAAATAGATGATTTATCTCCGCTACATCTGCTTTAGTCTATAAATAGACATAAGCCGCTTGTCCACCAATGCTTCCGCTGCTCCCACTGACCCTGACAACCCTCTGGCAGAGTCATATAGACATACACTTCTAAAGCTAGTTTAGAACAACGCTATACTCATCCTCCTGCCGGGTCTCACAGTCTGGAACAACAGCAATGGCAAGTCTGGGTAAACAAGAACCTCCCTGCCACCGTCCTTGAGCATACTCAAATACCTCTCGAGTGCCTGAGGTTACTCACCGTATCTGCGGATTGGCCAATGGAATGTCAAACCAGATTGAATCTCTAGGTTCTTATCAAATCTTCAGTAATTGTTTGCGGTTCTTGAATCACTTCCAATTCTACCATACTCCCACTACTGTTTTCTGAAAAAATCCATTTTTATTAAAACTGTGGCGAGTCTAGAACAATATTACTATTGATCTTCCAGATGGTAGAAAGTCAACCCTCATCATAGCCTGGGTCAACCCACAAACAACCATTACAGAAACGCGCCTTGAGTTATCCAGAGTCTGGTTTTAAGCATAAGCCGGAAAACTCCCCGTACCTTAACATCGTTAAGATATGAACTGTTCTATATCCAATACAGAAACAGAGGCACTGATTTAATTGAACTAGATTCAAATCATGCAGCTGTCTCCAGTGCATGTCAACTAAATGGAAAGAGGCTGATCAGCGTTACTCAACATAGGAATGCTTCCAATTATGAGTAAGCTGAAAGAGAAGCAAGTTCTCTTAATCATTACTATCAACTGAATACCCTACACAAGTATCTACATCTTCGATCACCTGGAAGAATCCTGATACTTGCAACACCTGGTTCTCTACTTTATTCATATACATATAACTTCTCAAAACTCAGACCCTGTGTTTCTACGAACACTTATCTAAGAACTAGAGAAGTCATAAGTAAGCCGAAAATAGTACGAGGACCAACCCCTATGTCCTAATGGACACTGGACAACATACAATACTCTGTATAAGTCCTTTGAGTCTAATAACTCATTCCCTGTGTGTCGTATGTTGAAAACTGTACTTATGGTTAAGAAGAATCACATCGCTGTTTAATGCTCCTTACCTAACCATCCACTGATATAGGTAAATGTCATAGACATAATTTCAAAAAGGTATATCTCACTCTATGAAAATAGACATACAGATATATCAATTTGAAATTGGTGCATAGCAATGGATATTCAAAACCAAATATTTGACGTCCGACAAACAACCCAGGTGATTTCCTCAAATATCACCGATTACAACGAATCCCGATATAATGAGGACGATCACCTAATTCCCAATAACTTACTCCCACACATCATCTGTAAAACCAAACAGATGTGAGAATCATACCTGGTAAATACATACCCTGGAGCAAGAGTCTAATTGGGAAATCAGTTTTCTTTTAACAGTACACAGTGACACTGAAACATTGAAATGTTTCGATGGGGTATCCTGGTATTCCTAGTAATGCCTCTTCCATTTTATGATTCACAACTGTAACCATATATTTCTATTCCATCTCTTCACTTCCCTTCATATGTCTTTAGTCATTATCTTCTGTACACCCCTTTAGGCCAAATGGTTTTCTTCCTTCCCTACCGTTCGGCACCAGCCTATGGTTTGGAAGAAGACTATCCAATAAGCATAATGGGTGTACTGTCCTAATCCTAGGAGCACTCGCAATGCGAGAGAAGGTGAAGATAAAAGACAACCGAATAAACCTTATTCCTATTTCTCCTGAACCAGAATCCATCCCCGAACTGGAACAAATTCCTTTCGAGTTCGTATATAACCATACGATGGAATATCCAATAAACTGTGGATCTTCGTAGTGATACGGAGTGTCCTAGAGAAATACAAAGGTGATGTAGGAGTGGTAATGAAATACTTGGTTTGGTCGTGAATAGCAGTCGCAATTTACTTTGCCCTTCTTCTAATCCCTTTCTTTGTTTTTACATAATATCTTCTGCACACCATCGTTAGGCTAATTGGTTTTCTTCATTCCCTACCGGTCGTCACCTGCCTATGGTCTGGAAGAAGACTATCCAATTTGCGTAATAGGTGTACTATCCCCTAATCTAAGGGGTACTCGCAACCTGAGAGAAGGTAAAAGGAAAAGACAACTGAATAGTCCTATTCGTTTTCTCCAGAACCAGAAACCATCCTCGAATAAATTCCTTCGAGTTCGTATATTACCATACGATGGTTTTGTCTAATGGAAGTGGACGTTCGTAGTAATACGGGGTGTCCTGGGGAAAAGGGTAAAAGTAGGAGTGGCAATGAGGTTTGCAACTCTGACAATCCAAAAACCAGTGTTAAAGAAGGTTCGGTCAACTTGGTTACTGAGTCATAATCTAGGGTCGGGTCAATGGACGCTGCCAAAGAGAGAGAGAGAGAAAAGAAACACTCAGCGTGCACTCTAACCTAGATCAGAATGGTTACCAATTTATCTAATCTGGAAACCTTCCACTGTAACGTCAAATTCTCCTCCAAACCTGAAAGAAGAATTAGTCGGGGTCACCCGAGAAGTAAACCAACTCATCAGTGGGAATCGGGATCCAACTATCATCGCATGATAACGTGACGGAATCCACTCACGTTATCACACTCCAGAAGGTATGCGCATATCTGGCAAGTTTCAGTTTCTTTAGAAACTCCCGATGTGATTTTTGCCCCATGCTCTTATGACCTTGACGAAGGCCAACAAATCATAAGTCACATGTCAAGTTCTACCCGTCATTCTCCAGGTTAATTTGAACCCACCCGTACATGCCCTTGACGAAGGCCAACAAGGCTATACGACTGTCCCAAACTAACGCATCTATCTATGCTGCATATGAATAGCCAATAGCTACCAATCACTGTGTCTTGACTTTGGCCAACATACACAGCTTGAATACTTATTGACTATTCATAAGAAACGACGGAGGGCTACGAATGGTTTCTGGCGAAAACCTTTAACGTAATGAACTTGATATCGTTGAAGGAACAGGATAGATTTATAAAAATATAGTGGCGAAAACCTTTGCTAAAGAGGTCACTCCCGGTGAAGGGATCTCGGTTCTTTTCCCGTAGAATGAGGTGCAGGATATTCCAACTGAATAGCACGATGCAGAGCAAAAGTAATCGTCTATAGTGAAGTTATTGCCCTAACGCAAACTTCTGTCCAAGGGGTCACTCCCGGTGAAGGGATCTCGGCCCTTGCCTCGTCGACTGAGGTGCTGGATATTCATAGCCGAATACCACTGTGCAAAACAAAAGAGAACGCCCTTGTAATAACAGCTTTTTGAAAAATTGTTCCAACAACATCAGAATAGGTTTGTTTTTAACTTGCATTGATCCGAATCAACGCAGTCCCATCAATTGATCACACTAATAAAGAACGAAAATAATGACGTACGTATATGCCATCCGCATTCGCCACTGGGTCCCGTCATTACCCGTTAGGTTAGTTAACTAACGACAGAGCGGGGACTGAACTAGCGCGGATGCAAAACATATACAACATCTACTAGTATATATATCAATATATAATATTTCGCTCAAGGCGTGATAAAATACAACATCACAGAAATGTAATAAGCATCACAGAACAATACAGATATCTGGGATCCCCGGGTTTCACAGAGCCGCTACTGAAACCCGACGTTCCCCTGGTCGTGTGGATAGCATGTACAATGAAATCCTAGACCCCTACGGGCGCGGCAAGTTACCCGCCAAAACCTGAAGGGAGGCGGCCCCCTTCAGCAACGTGAATGGACCACCCAGCACTTCACGGAATCCGGTAACTTGGGCACCCCTCCAGGGTCAACCTGTACGCATAGGAGGGCGGCTGTTAGTGTATATGCCCTAGAGGCCATTACTGTATCATACTAGTTTGTATATTACTTGATTGAAGCTTGGGATATTCACAGTTGTATATACAATCTTGCTCGAAATGGTAGTATGCTACTTGGTTTGTCTCTGCTTTAATATGTGCATGTGTTTCTTTTAGCATATCACTGATATACATATTAGTAGAGCCCTTAGGATCTTTGCTTGATTACCGGCGTTGTGATGGCGCTCACACTAGTGGGAGCTGGGTGATCTATAAGCACATCCTTATACAGGTCCCTAGTCGTTGGACTATCGAAACAGGGCATCGATACTCCGGAGTAGACTAGCGTATGCGCTTCTCATCCCAGTGTGGGAGATGGTCTGTCCCACAGCCGTCAGTACGTCGTACTTGAGATAGCATGCGGGTCCAACACATTCATATACACATTCCAATATCAAACACAGATCACATAGATGTATAACCCCGACTAATCGACTTATAGCGATTAGCCGACGTTCAATACATACAAACATCACAGATATAACCAATATAGCCAAAGTGTAGCGAAGTTCGAAAAAAAATACGGATTTATAGGACCCCAAAAGTAAATTTCTTTTCTGGAAAATCTGGGCACATATAACATATTTAAAAAATCTCAAAACTCTACCAGAGGAACACTGCACAAAACACGATCACATGAAGAGCCCAAACGGCGGCGGATCCGCGGCACAGAGAATAGCTGAGGCCGCGGATCCGAGGCGGTTTGAAGGATTCATGGGATCGTTTTTGGTGGGTGTTCTCACAAAACCCTGAGCCGATTTTAGGAGTAAAACTTTTTACTTTTAGAGCACAAAAAATTTCAACAGAAACTTAAGGTTTTTGATTTTCCGGTTTTGCGATTTTTCGGTTTCGAACTTCCATACACTTCGCTACCAAGCTAGTTTAAGTTTAGTTTGGCTCTGATACCACTGTAAGTCCACGTTGCGACCCTCGGTTCTTACGGGGAGGCGGAAACGGTATAAAATTCAAATTTTTGGCGCATGGGGCAACATAGACTAAACAAGGTCGAGATCGTGTCTAAACTAAACTAGCAAACATGCAAAGGAGAGTTAACTACTCGGCAAAGTGGTTATACCTAACTTGAACTCCTTCTTCTTGAAACCTAGTAGAGGTTGATGGTTCTATCCTCGTAGCCTTCTTCCGTCAAAGATGGATCCACCTGAGGGTTCAACCTTCGGGCTCTTTCTCGAACTTTGAGAGAACTAGAATCTTCGGCTTGCTAAACCTTTGATCCTAGAGTGAGTAGAGAGTGTCTAAGGGGTGTTTTCTTTTCAAGGAGAGGGATTCTCAACACATGAGAAGGATTCTCCTTGAGCTTGAGGAAGAAGAAGATGAAGTGAGGAGAGAGAATGAATATGATAGAATGAGCTCTTTTTCCTCTTGCAACCGTAACAAAAGGAAAAAGAATTATCTAATTAATAATAATAATTCAAATGAAATAGTTGATGGTTGTATTTGGAATGACCATTATCATCACTTCATTAAATGAATGTAAGCTAGAATCAAGGAGTATCCTTGCAAAGCAATGATGATGGTCAAACATTCAACCATGGTCAACAAGTCAACCATGGTCAACAAGTCAACAAAATCAACCATGACACAATTTCATTTAATTACTATTATTAATTGATATTTCATAAATCCATTAGGGTTTGGAAAAAGACGACTGTCAACTGTGCATACGCACCCGTTCCGAAACCCTAATGAAAAACCTCTTCCTCTGCCTCAAACAACTGTGCATACACACCTGCATTCTCGTTCCGAGGAACAAGAATACTGGGAGATAAAAGCAACCCCAAAACATATACCAGTATCTGACTCAAACCAGAGCCAGCCAGTAATATCCGTCCGGACTCCAAACGTGCACAAGTGCGCGGATGAGAACGAACCCTGTCGCAAAACCATGCGACCTCTACCCTGTTTTGCCCAGAGGCGAATACCTTATGTGTGGGACTCTAAAGACTCGACACTACGCTGGCAGTGGGTTTAACCACAGACCGCAAGCGGCACTAGCTGTGCGTAACGGTCCCCAGGTAGATGCCGATAAGAAGACTGACGAGGTAAAACCCATCTGAACTCCTCCTGAGTCTGAATGTGACATTCTCCATACAGTCCGGTATGTTCGTCTGATACATCGCATGTCGGGCCTAGGGGGCGGTAAACGTCAGTCCCCCAATAGCGGTACAAGTCGTGCCGGAGTGAAGCCCAAAACACCCTGAGATAACACTGGAAGCCTACCAGTATATCTCGCTTGCCCTGGCCAGGGACTACTCGTGTAATGGCTCTCCTAGACACAGCGCGATGTCAACCCCCAATACCGGGAGAGACGAATCCTGTCTAACCGGCACTGCCTCCAAGTGCTTCGGGACTGCACCCAACCATTACCTGTTTGCACGACTCCTTTGAGCCGTGGTAGGGTAGTGATCAAAATGCAGTGGGAACACACTCGAGGCGAAGTGCCAGTATCAAGTTAGCGGACTAAGCTGTACTCATGTCACCTGGGAACTGATAACAGACGATAGGTATAATACCAACCTGTCAGTTCCCGACGAGTCCTGTCCAGTGTACTCATAACCCAACGAGCACCCGTATACTATCTCCAGTACGACGTACTGATGGCTGTGGGACAGACCATCTCCCACACTGGGATGAGAAGCGCATACTCTTGTCTTCTCCGGAGTATCGATGCCCTGTCTCGATAGTCCGGCGACTAGGGACCTGTATAAGAATGTGCTTATAGATTACCCAGCCCCCACTAGTGTGACTGCCATCACAACGCTGGTAATCAAGCAAAGATCCTAAGGGCTCCACTAATGCGTATAGGTGATATCGCAAAATAAACACATGTACACATTGAAGTAGAAACAAACCAAGTAGCATACTACTATTTTGAGCAAGATTGTTTATACAAGGTGAATATCCCAAGCTTCCATTAAGTAATATACAAACTAGTATGATACAGTAATGGCCTCTAGGGCATATACACTAAAAATCTCCCACTTGCACTAAGGCCATGTACTGGCGTATCGAAGACCTATCATCTCGATCAGCCGCTGGAACTGAGTCTGGGGTAGGGCCTTGGTGAATGGATCTGCAGTGTTTTCTTCCGAAGCAACCCTCCGAACCTCGATCTCCTTGCGATCCACGATCTCCTTGATCAGGTGATACTGCCTCAAGATGTGCCTGGATCTCTGATGGGACCTGGGTTCCTTCGCTAAAGCTATAGCCCCGTTGTTGTCGCAATACAGAGGTATTGGGTCAACAATGGACGGAACCACCTGAAGTTCTTTCAAGAACTTCCTCATCCAGACAGCTTCTTTTGCGGCATCAGATGCAGCGATGTATTCCGCTTCCATGGTCGAGTCTGCAACGGTTTCCTGTTTGGAACTCTTCCAACACACCGCCCCTCCATTGAGGGTAAAGACAAAACCCGACATGGACTTGGAATCATCCTTGTCACTCTGGAAGCTGGAGTCAGCAAAGGCCTCGATCTGGAGGTCTTTTCCGCCATACACCAAGAACATCTCCTTAGTCCTCCTCAGGTACTTGAGAATGTTCTTTACTGCTATCCAGTGTTTCTCCCCAGGGTTTGACTGATACCGGCTTACTACACTCAGCGCATAAGCTACATCCGGTCTGGTACACAACATCGCATACATTATAGAGCCTACCGCAGAAGCGTAGGGTATAATAGACATGCGATCCCTCTCCAAATCAGTCTTAGGAGACATCTCTTTAGAGAGGGTGATCCCGTGACAAGCCGGTAGGTTACCGCGCTTGGAATCTTCCATACTGAATCTTTTCAGTACGGTGTCGATGTACCCGGACTGTGAAAGTCCTAATATCCTCTTGGATCTATCACGATGGATCCGGATCCCCAGGATATATGAGGCATCACCTAGGTCTTTCATGGAGAACCTTTGTGACAAGAACCCCTTGACAGATTGTAGCATAGGAATGTCATTTCCTATTAAGAGAATATCATCCACGTATAAAACGAGGAATACTACAGTTCTCACTACAAATCTACTATAGATGCATGGTTCATCTGGATTTTTGATAAAGCCAAATTCCTTGACCGTCTCATCAAAACAGATGTTCCAACTCCGCGATGCCTGCTTTAGTCCATAAATGGACTTAAGTAACTTGCACACTTTTCCGCTGCTCCCACTCTGAATGAAACCCTCTGGCTGGTCCATATAGACACACTCCTCTAAATTTCCATTTAGAAAAGCGGTTTTTACGTCCATCTGCCAAATCTCATAATCGTGGAAGGCAGCAATGGCAAGAAGGATCCGAATGGATTTCAGCATAGCCACTGGAGAAAAGGTTTCGTCATAGTCCAAGCCAGGTCTTTGACGGAAACCCTTTGCTACAAGTCTAGCTTTATAGGTCTCAACCTGCCATCTACACCAATCTTCCTTTTGAAGATCCACTTGCATCCTATAGGTTTTACCCCGTCTGGAGCAATGTCCAACGTCCATACTTTGTTGGTGTACATGGACTCCATTTCGGTCCGCATTGCATCCAGCCATTTTACCGAGTCAACGCTCTGAACGGCCTGTTGGAAGCTAGTAGGCTCATCATAATCTATGATGCAATCCTCTCTATCCCCGTCTATGAGAAAACCGTAGTATCTCTCGGGCGGATGAGACTGCCTACTACTCCTGCGGAGCGGCGTAGGAATGTCCTGTTCATTTGAACCCTCTGGTTCCACCAAACCTTCTGTAATAGCTTGTGGTTCTGGAATTTCTTCCAGTTCTACTGTGCTCCCACTTATCTGGTTTTCCAAAAACTCAGTTTCCAAGAAGTAGGCATGACGAGAAACAAGAACTTTTTGTTCCTCTTCACAGTAGAAGAAATATCCCTTGGAGTTCTTTGGATATCCCACAAACTTGCACTGTACTGAGCGTGCCTCGAGCTTGTCCGCATGTTGCTTCTTGACAAAAGCTGGACATCCCCATGTCTTAATGTGATTAAGATGGGGCCTCTTTCCATACCACATCTCATATGGTGTGGTGGGCACAGTTTTAGTAGGAACTCGGTTCAAAAGGTATGCAGCTGATTCTAGCGCATACCCCCAGAAAGATCGCGGTAACTCAGCATTACTCATCATGGACCGTACCATATCCAATAGGGTCCGGTTCCGTCTCTCCGATACACCGTTGTGTTGCGGAGTGTATGGAGGAGTAAGTTGAGAGAGAATTCCATTCTCTTTTAAGTAATTCAAGAACTCGGCACTTAAGTATTCTCCACCTCGATCCGATCTTAGAATCTTGATACTTTTGCCGGTTTGTTTTTCTACTTCATTCTTATATTCCTGGAACTTTTCAAAGGCTTCGGACTTATGTTTCATTAAGAAGACATAACCGTACCTTGAAAAGTCATCCGTAAAAGTAATGAAGTAAGAATAACCGCTTCGCGCATGTGTAGACATTGGACCGCACACGTCGCTGTGTACGAGTCCCAAGAGCTCGCTTGCTCTTACTCCGTGTCCAGTGAACGGAGTCTTTGTCATCTTTCCTTTGAGACAGGATTGACAAATGGCATACGATTGATATTCGAACGGATCCAAATACCCTTCTGTATGTAACTTAGTCAACCTTCTCTCATTGATGTGACCCAGTCTACAATGTCATCAGAAAGTCTGATTAATTTCCGGAGACTTTCTTTTGTGTGTATTCTGGACATTGAAAATCTGTGGTTGGTTCAATACGTATATACCATTGCTCAATGTACCTGACCCAATCAGAACTTGATTAAGGTGAATGTTTACAACATTACTTACAAACGCAAATTCATAACCTTCTTTAGAAACCAAAGATACAGAAATGATATTACAAGTTGCGTTGGGTACAAAAAAGCAATTACGCAAAACCAAAACATGCCCATCTGACATTCCCAGGTGATAGTCCCCCACGGCTTTAGCATCCATGCTAGCTCCGTTCGCAACTCTGAGGGTCATGTCACCTGCGTTCAAAACCCTACGGTTTCTCAACGCCTGCAAAGAATTACAGATATGAGATCCTGATCCGGTATCCAATACCCAGGAAGTAGAGTTTATAGAAAGACAGTTTTCAATAACATACACACCTGAAGCTGAAGCCACAACCTGCTTCAGTTCCTGTGTCCTGGCTTTCCAAGCCCTGCAATCTTTCTTCCAGTGTCCACTCTTATGACAATAGAAGCATTCTTCTTTTCCCACTAGCTTCCCCGCAATCTTTGTTGCCTTTTCGTTTCCCTTCGTACCCACTTTACTAACACCGCCCCTTGGTTTGGCGGGGGCTTTCTTCCTCTTTCCCTTGGCTTTCGCCTTGGACCTAGAGGAAGAAGATCCTCCTACAAACAAAGCGGGTGTTTCCCTACCTTTCTGTAGGGTGCCCTCTGCGCTCCTCAGCATGTTGAGGAGTTCTGAAAGTTCAACTTCTTTTTCTTGTAAGTTGAAGTTCAGTATAAACTGGGCGTAAGTGGATGGAAGGGACTGGAGAATTAAATCCGTATAGAGTTCACTTTCCAACGTGGTCCCAAGTTCCGCGAGCTCCTCAATGTAGCCAATCATCTTAAGCACATGGTCCGCTATCGATGATCCGACGGCCAACTTTGCCGAAAATAACTTCTTCGACACTTCGTATCTTGCGATACGAGACTGCTCTCCATACAGTTCTTTTGTATGAAGAAATATGGATTCTAAGTCCATATTCGCGTGCCTCCTCTGATGTTCGTTGTCCATAGAGGCAAGCACGAGGCACCTGGCCTTCGCGCAATCAATCTCCCAAGTCTTACGGATTTCCTTATCCGCGACGCTGGAGGTGGGACCTGGGACGGGGGGAGCTTTGGTGGTAAGAAGATACCCCAGCTTGTCGTAAGTGATTGCCATTTTTACATTCCTGAGCCAATCTTTGTAGTTTGGCCCTGTCAGTATGTTTTTATCTAGAAGTAACTTAAGTCCAGTCATTTCGATTTGGTCGCTGCAGGGGGAGAGAGAAGAAACACTTTTGCATGATGCTCTTGCAAGTTTAGAGTGGTTTTTAATTTGTCTAAACAGGATGGCTCCCACTGTCTCTCGAATCCCTCCTCAAACCATAAAGGAAGAATCAGTCGGGATCAATCCCACCGTACAATACTTGCTTAACCGTTCAGCCAGGCCAGTGTCGGTACTTCGAGGGAGGTTTTCCAACGCTTTCGCGAAGTTCCTTAATTTAAGAACCTCTTTTCCTTGGGGGCGTAGCCCCGCTAACACCTTTCTAAGCACCTACTAGGTTTATAGCATTGATCGCTTAGTGAGAAATTTCCCGAGGAGTAGCATATACTCACAGTAGGATCGGGATCCAAATATCATCGCGTGACGAAAATGAAGGAATCCTACCATAATCATCACACTCCAAATGGTATGCAAATCTAGCAAGTTTCAGTACTTATGAAACTCCCGATGTGGATTTTTTTTTGCCCCATGCTCTTATGACCTTGACTTTGGCCAACAAATCATAAGTCACATGTCAAGTTCTGCCCGTCGTTCTCCAGGTTAATTTGAATCCATTCGTACCTACCCTTGACTTTGGCCAACAAGGTAGTGCGACTGTTCCAAATCAACGCATCTATCTATGCTGCACATGAATACCCAATAGCTACCAATCACTATGCCTTGACTTTGGCCAACAAACATAGCTTGAATACTATTGACTATTTATGTGAAACGACGGAGGGCTACGAATGGTTTTGGTAAAACCGTGAACGTAGTGAACTTGATATAATCGATGGAACGAGATAGCTTTTAGAAGGAGTGGCTCAAGCTCCGCATTTAAAAATTAGTTTTGAAAAGAACCGAGTGGTTTTTCGAAAGTGTTCCAACGACTTTAGCTTGGTTTATTATCTTGCATTAGTTCTTTTAATGCGTGATATTCTTGCATTAGTTCTTTTAATGCGTCCCATCATTTAATCCTACCATTGCAGAAAACAACCAAAATATGACGTACGCTTATGCCATTCGCATTCGCCACGGGGTCCCATCATCACCCGTTAGGTTACTTAACTAACGACAGAGCGGGGGCTTGGCTAGCGCGGCTGTAAAACATAAGCAACGCCTAAATATAAAGCAATGATAGACATTACAGATCACAGATGAATACATTGGATATACTAGGAATCCGCAATCCGTTCGAGCCTGCAACGAAAAGCGGATTACACGGTCGCGGTGAATAGCCAAAACCCCACCCAAGACCCCTACGGGTGCGGCAAACTACCCGCCAAGTACCCGGTAGTTTGTGCACCCCTCCATGGGTCTATCCTAGGAGCAAAAACAGTAAAAAGAATTATACAATGACGGCTACAACCCCGACCCGGTTGTGCGGCCATACAAATAATATTATTACATCAATTTACATATTACAAATGAATGAAAGAAAAACAAAAGCTCATCTCACATCCACCCCGGCTATTCACCCGTGACAGTCCAACACATTCATATACACATTCCAATATCAAACACAGATCACAGAGATGTATAACCCCGACTAATCGACTTATAGCGATTAGCCGACGTTCAATACATACAAACATCACAGATATAACCAATATAGCCAAAGTGTAGCGAAGTTCGAAAAAAAATACGGATTTATAGGACCCCAAAAGTAAATTTCTTTTCTGGAAAATCTGGGCACATATAACATATTTGAAAAATCCCAAAACCCGACCAGAGGAACACTGCACAAAACACGATCACGTGAAGAGCCCAAACGGCGGCGGATCCGCGGCACAGAGAATAGCTGAGGCCGCGGATCCGCGGCGGTTTGAAGGATTCATGGGATCGTTTTTGGTGGGTGTTCTCACAAAACCCTGAGCCGATTTTAGGAGTAAAACTTTTTACTTTTAGAGCACAAAAAATTTCAACAGAAACTTAGGGTTTTTGATTTTCCGGTTTTGCGATTTTTCGGTTTCGAACTTCCATACACTTCGCTACTAAGCTAGTTTAAGTTTAGTTTGGCTCTGATACCACTGTAAGTCCACGTTGCGACCCCCGGTTCTTACGGGGAGGCGGAAACGGTATAAAAATCAAATTTTTGGCGCATGGGGCAACATGGACTAAACAAGGTCGGGATCGTGTCTAAACTAAACTAGCAAACATGCAAAGGAGAGTTAACTACTCGGCAAAGTGGTTATACCTAACTTGAACTCCTTCTTCTTGAAACCTAGTAGAGGTTGATGGTTCTATCCACGTAGACTTCTTCCATCAAAGATGGATCCACCTGAGGGTTCAACCTTCGGGCTCTTTCTCGAACTTTGAGAGAACTAGAATCTTCGGCTTGCTAAACCTTTGATTCTAGAGTGAATAGAGAGTGTCTAAGGGGTGTTTTCTTTTCAAGGAGAGGGATTCTCAACACATGAGAAGGATTCTCCTTGAGCTTGAGGAAGAAGAAGATGAAGTGAGGAAAGAGAATGAATATGATAGAATGAGCTCTTTTTCCTCTTGCAACCATAACAAAAGGAAAAAGAATTATCTAATTAATAATAATAATTCAAATGAAATAGTTGATGGTTGTATTTGGAATGACCATTATCATCACTTCATTAAATGAATGTAAGCTAGAATCAAGGAGTATCCTTGCAAAGCAATGATGATGGTCAAACATTCAACCATGGTCAACAAGTCAACCATGGTCAACAAGTCAACAAAATCAACCATGACACAATTTCATTTAATTACTATTATTAATTGATATTTCATAAATCCATTAGGGTTTGGAAAAAGACGATTATCAACTGTGCATACGCACCCGTTCCGAAACCCTAATGAAAAACCACTTCCTCCGCCTCAAACAACTGTGCATACACACCTGCATTCTCGTTCCGAGGAACAAGAATACTGGGAGATAAAAGCAACCCCAAAACATATACCAGTATCTGACTCAAACCAGAGCCAGCCAGTAATATCCGTCCGGACTCCAAACGTGCACAAGTGCGCGAATGAGAACGAACCCTGTCGCAAAACCATGCGACCTCTACCCTGTTTTGCCCAGAGGCGAATACCCTCTGTGTGGGACTCTAAAGACTCGACACTACGCTGGCAGTGGGTTTAACCACAGACCGCAAGCGGCACTAGCTGTGCGTAACGGTCCCCAGGTAGATACCGATAAGAAGACAGACGAGGTAAAACCCATCTGAACTCCTCCTGAGTCTGAATGTGACATTCTCCGTACAGTCCGGTCTGTTCGTCTGATACATCGCATGTCGGGCATAGGGGGCGATAAACGTCAGTCCCCCAATAGCGGTACAAGTCATGCCGGGGTGAAGCCCAAAACACCCTGAGATAACACTGGAAGCCTACCAGTATATCTCGCTTACCCTGGCCAGGGACTACTCGTGTAATGGCTCTCCTAGACACAGCGCGATGTCAACCCCCAATACCGGGAGAGACGAATCCTGTCTAACCGGCACTGCCTCCAAGTGCTTCGGGACTGCACCTAACCATTACCTGTTTGCACGACTCCTTTGAGCCGTGGTAGGGTAGTGATCAAAATGCAGTGGGAACACACTCGAGGCGAAGTGCCAGTATCAAGTCAGCGGACTAAGCTGTACTCATGTCACCTGGGAACTGATAACTGACGATAGGTATAATACCAACCTGTCAGTTCCCGACGAGTCCTGTCCAGTGTACTCGTAACCCAACGAGCACCCGTATACTATCTCCAGTACGACGTACTGATGGCTGTGGGACAGACCATCTCCCACACTGGGATGAGAAGCGCATACGCTAATCTTCTCCGGAGTATCGATGCCCTGTCTCGATAGTCCTGCGACTAGGGACCTGTATAAGGATGTGCTTATAGATTACCCAGCCCCCACTAGTATGACTGCCATCACAACGCTGGTAATCAAGCAAAGATCCTAAGGTCTCCACTAATGCGTATAGGTGATATCGCAAAATAAACACATGTACACATTGAAGTAGAAACAAACCAAGTAGCATACTACTATTTTGAGCAAGATTGCTTATACAAGGTGAATATCCCAAGCTTCCATTAAGTAATATACAAACTAGTATGATACAGTAATGGCCTCTAGGGCATATACACTAACAGTTATCAGTTCCCAGGTGACATGAGTACAGCTTAGTCCGTTGACTTAACATTGTCACTTCGCCTCGAGTGTGTTCCCACTGCACTTTGATTACTACCCTACCACGGCTCAAAGGAATCGTGCAAACAGGTAGTTTTTTGGTGCAGTCCCGAAGCACTTGGAGATAGTGACGGTTAGACAGGATTCGTCTCTCCCGGTATTGGGGGTTGACATCGCGCTGTGTCCAGGAGAGCCATTACACGAGTAGTCCCTGGCCAGGGCAAGCGAGATATACTGGTGGGTTTCCAGTGTTATCTCAGGGTGTTCTGGGCTACACTCCGACACGACTTGTACCGCTATTAGGGGACTGACGTTCACCGCCCCCCTAGGCCCGCCATGCGATGTATCAGACGAACAGACCGGACTGTACGGAAATTGTCACATACAGGCTCAGTAGGAGTTCAGATGCGGTTCACCTCGTCAGTCTTCTTGTCGACATCTACCTAGGGACCGTTACGTACGGCTAGTGCCGCTTGCGGTCTGTGGTTAAACCCACTGCCAGCGTAGTGTCGAGTCTTTAGAGTCCCACACAGAGAGCTATTCGCCTTTAGGCAAAATGAGTAGAGGTCGTATGGTTTTGCGACAGGGTTCGTTCACATCCGCGCACTTGTGCACGTTTGCTGTCCGGACAGCTTATACTAGCGGGCTTTGGTTTAAGCCGGATCCTAGTATATGATTTGGGATTGGTTTTTCTCATTGTATTCGTGTTCCTCGGATCACAAATACGGGTGCGTATGCACAGTTGCTTGAGACAGAAGGAGAAGACTTTGATTAGGGTTAATGACTATTGTCATTTGTATTAACCCTAATGATTATATGTGTATTATGGTTAATTGATATTAGTTTAATAATTGTGCAGGGTTATGGTTGTTGACCATTTGACCCACCTTGACTTGTTGACCTTGTTGACACTTTGACCATCATCATTTCATTTGGAAGATGCTCTTTGATTCTTGCAATTTGCATTAAAAATGAAATGATAATGGTCATGTCTTGATTAACCATGACAATTATCTAGCTAATTATCTAATTACAATAATTCACACATATATGTGAGAATGGTTTATTTTATTCTCATTCTATCATTTACTTTCTCTCTCTTGTTCTTCCTCTCCCTCAAGCTCTCCCCTCTCATGTGTTGAGAAACACTTGAGCTTGAGAAAAACCCTTTCTTGATAATCTCTACTCTCATCTAGGGTTCAAGTATTAGCACTTCTTGCACGCTAGTTACTTCTAGCTTGGAGTTGAAGCCAAAGGTCGAGGCTTTCGGGTGGATCTTTCTTCGACGTGAGAAGACGACTAAGGTGACCTCCTTCCACCACTCCAAGGAGCAAGGAGAGAAGGACATAAAGCCCAAGGTATAACCTTTCTAGCACTTAGCTAGTTTCTAGTTAGCTTTAGCTTGTTTTTGTTTAGCAAAGATCCTTCTTTGTCTAGTCCATGTTGCCTAAGCTCATAAAAATTCGATTTTTATTCCGTTTTCCGCCTCCCCGCAAGTACCGGGGTGGGCAACGTGGACTTACAGCGGCGAATAGCCCACCAATTCTAGAGTGAAGCCCCCTCCGTCCCAATAACATGAGATGCGGGCTCGTTGCCCTCTAGAACCCGGCTATCCGTGCACCCCTCCGCGGGGTAATCCTAGTACAGAAAGTAAAATATACATACAACGGGTACATCGACCTCAACCTGGTCGTGCCCCAAAAGAATAATATACAAACAGGCAGTGACGGTAGTCCACATGTCGGACGCTCGCCCCGCAATATCAAATGTACATAATACAACCAAACTGTACTACCATTGCATCCAGGCTATCCCTCATGACCAATCCGCAACATCACAGCACAACACAGAACATCAACGTTAATGTCACGTTCGCAAATCTGTCTAACCGGGCTATAGCAGTTAGACAGGATTTACCGATCGAGTGACATTCACGGTCGCAGATATAATGTAAATACTGTGAACAAACATGTTTAAAATATTCGATCGATCAAATTTTCCTAAGTGGGCCCCCAAGCACTACTGTAGCACTTAAAGAAATTCTGGGCCCAAAAATAATATTCCAAAAACCCAAATTTCAACTCATAAGCTCTCTGTAGAATTTTGATGCACTGAACAGTAAATCTTGCGGCGGAACCGCGGCCCAAATATGGGTTTGGCCGCGGTTCCGCGGTGGGACAGTGTGTTCACGTGACCAAAATTTCACAGAATTCTTATAATTTCCTGCACATATCTCTGCAAAGTACTGAAAAATTTTTGGAGCTACATAAATTTCGACAGAAACTGATGCAAATGAAAATGCGGTTTTATAACATCCGATCGATCGAACTTGTAAACACGTTAGAGCAAGCTAGACTAGGTTAATGGCGTGGCTCTGATACCAATGTAAGTGCATGGCGGCGCCCCGGCTGTCAATCCGAGGCCAAAATGCGGAAGAGATAATTTTCTTAAACTTTTGAACCGGCACCACCGCGCACAAAAATCCCAGATCGGGCCATTAAACTAATCCTAGCTAACTAGAGAAGGGGTAGAGAGATATACCGAGCGATCCGTGTCCTTCGGTCTTCTCGTCGTCATCCCGATCTCCCGCCGAATGTCCGGTCTCCACCTCCTCGCCGGAAGGGCACCACATCGCCGGCTTCTTTTACGGGCTCGCACCTCTGGACCGAGGCAACTCGGGCACGAAGTTGGCGAGTTGACGTGCCCAAGGATACTGTAGGTTAACTGTAGAGCTTCTGTCTCTTTGGGGTTTTGGAAGTTGCCATTTAGTGGAGGAATGATATGTGAACTTTTTCTAGATGAACTTAGGGATTTTTCTAGCATGTAGAGAACAAAATCCTCCCCAAAACTTTTTGGACAGCCCCATGAAGAAGCATGGCCGGCCAAAACAATAGAGAGGAGAAGAATGAGAGTGGGAGTGTGAATGAGGTGAGCCAATAATCAAAGAGAGAGAATAATGAGTGATCATTAGAGAATAAAATGGTCACAGGCCAAAGTCCACACTCAACAACCATCTCACATCATCAAGTCAAAAAGTCAAGCAATGATGAATAAAATAAGTCAAGGGATGGTGCACAATCATGAAGCAACCATATGCAAAGACAACCCTCCAAAATGCTTATTTGCACAAATGCAAATAAGCCCTCCTCCACCATTTTTCGGCCAATGAAAGATACAAATGAAATATGGCCAAAACGGAAAACAAAATGGCAACTCCAAAACCTGATCCCGTAATAAATTACAGGAAAACCCCGCTACTGTATATACATACCCGCCTTTGTATTTCGACCGAAATACAAATGCAACGAGACAAAATCTACACTGTACAATACTAGGATCCGGCTTAAACCAAAGCCCTCTAGTATTATCCGTCCGATCATGATCCGTGCAATACCGCACGTATCTGATTGAACCCTGCCATATCTCCATACGGCCTCTACAGCGTTTCACCCGAAACTTGAGCAACTGTCTGTGGGGGACTCTAAAGACTCGTCAATACTATGGCTGTGGATTTAACCACTAGCACGTCAGAGGTATTAGCCATACATGACGGCCTACCAGCTATTGACCAAAAGGGACGTCTGTGAGCGAACTCATCCTGACACCCTACTGAGCCTGTCAGTGACAATATCCGTACAGTCCGTTCCGTTCGTCTATGAGCATCGCATGGCGGGACAAGGGGGTTGGTAAAAGTCAGACCCCCAAAAGCGGTACAAGTCGTGTCGGAGTGTAGCCCAGAACACCCTGAGATACTACTGGAATACCTACCAGTAAATCTCCTGCCTTGGCCAAGGACTTCGTGTAATGGCTCTCCTAGACACAGCGCGACCTCACCCCCAATACTGGGAGAGACGAACCCGTGAAGATCCACTCACTGTCTCCATGTGGCTCGGGACTGTACCCAACTAAAACCTGTTTGCACGTCTCCTCTGAGCGTAGTAGGATAGTAATCAAAGTACAGTGGGAACTCACACGAGACCAATGACGATCCTCAGGTCGATGAACTAACCAGTACACATGTCACCAGGGAACTGCTATCTGACATCAGGTATAAGACCAACTAGCATGTTCCCGGCGAGTCCAATCCGGTGTACTCATAACCCAATGAGCACCTGTATACATCTTAGGTGAACCAACTGACACCAGTGGCTTGTGAGACCGGCCACCGCCCCTCGTCGCGGTCTCGACTGTATACACTAGTCTACTCTGGAGTATCGATGCCCTGTCTCGAAACTCCTACAACTAGGGACCTTTTAAGGATGTGCTTATAGACTACCGGCTCCCACGTATATGATCGCCCTCATACTGCTGGCAGTCAAGCAAGAATCCTAGGGGCTCTATCAACGTGTAATAGCGACCTGTCAGGTCACCTAAAGCAGTACACGATGATAAAGATAAACCAGATAGCATACTATCATCTTGAGTAAGACTGTCCTATTGGGATAGGTCCTCCCTCAATCATTGCAATCGCGTGCCTGTGATCCAATAATTGACTCTGAGGGCACTATCTCCAACAAAAGAAACCTAAAGATGTTGTGGAAACTTGTTTAAAATCAGGTAGCTCTAGTTCTTGCTTTGCATAGCGGTATTCCTTGTAGAATATCCAGCACCTTATTCGATAAGGGAAGAGCCGAGTTCCTTTCACCGGGAGTGACCTCTTTAGCGAAACTCGCAGATGCTACACACACGGTTTGTCTTTTGATTGTTTCTATAGTTTTTGCTTTGCATAGTGATATTTGTGAAATATCCTGCACCTTATTCGATAAGGAAAGAGCCGACGATCCCTTCATCGGGAGTGACCGCTTTAGCAAAACTATAAAAGGCCTAAAAAACATTCCAATTAAAATCACTCGATTCTACAACGATATCAAGTTCATTACGTAAAGGGTTTTCTTAATAACCTGTCGTAGCCCTCCGTCATTTCAGATAAATACTAGTTAGTATTCGTGCTACGTTTGTTGACTATGTTAAGGCGTAGTGTGTAGTAGCTTATTAGTGCTTATCTGTATAAGCATATGATGCAATTGGATTAGGGTAGTCGTGCGACTTTGTTGACTATGTTAAGGGTCATGCGGGTGGGTTTAATTCAATCCGGAAATGACGGGTTGAACTTGACAAGCACTTATGATTTGTTGACTATGTTAAGGTCATATAGCTACTAGGGGTAAAATATTATTGGGAATTTCAAGTGTTGAAATTTGCAATGAGATTGCATACCTTTTATGAGATAGTTGGATCCCAATACCCGCTGCGAGTAAGAGTTACTCCTGGGAGAGTTTTCCACATTACAATTAGTCGATCAAGTAGGTTTCTAGAAAGGTGTTAACTGGGTTACGCCCCTGGGAAAACGAGGTTTATTTTAAATAGGTCCATGCGAAAGCACGGGGAACCTCCCTTAAAGTACCGACACTGGCCTGGTCGAAAGATTGGCGAACTTGTAGAGTGTAATTAATCCCGGCTAGTCTTTCCTTTTAGGGTTTGAAGGAAGATTTGACTAAAACAGTGGAATACATCCTGATTAGATATATTAATAACCAATCTAATCTTGCAAGAGCATACGCTGAGTGTTTTCTTCTCTCTCTCTTCTGGTTGCGACTATGTCACGCCTTAATCAAGATAATAATACGAATGTATTGACCGAACCCGCTTGTTATACTGCGCTGAGGAACGTTGGTCCCGCTCTAACTTATAATTATTATAAGACAGAGCAGGAAATTGGGGATTACCAGAATTCCCGTGCCGCCCAAACGAAGAAAGTGCATGCTGATGCATCTTCTTCGGGTGTGTTCATTACACAGAACTGTTTCTCAATATCCATTACGTCCTGGGTATTTGATACCGGATCGGGATCCCACATATGTAATTTGTTACATGGGCTACAGATAGGTAGAGAACTGAGAACGGGTGATAAGTTTCCTGAGATAGAAACGATGCAGGTGTTGCAGCCAAGTTTGTTTGCACTTATCACCCTGTATTATCAGAATACATTGATTCTGAACGAATGTTATTAGATACCGAATCTGATATACAACATCATATCAGTCTCTTTATTAGTAAAGAAGGATATAATTTTGTATTGTTGGATAATGTTTTGAACATCTCCTATATCAAGAGTTGATCGGTTCAGGCATGTTATCTAAAAGCATAGACGTTCTAAATCAATCCACAGTTCTTAACGTATAGAGCACACACAAGAGGAAGAGTTCAGAAATGAACGAATCCTTCTTGAGGCATGGTAGACTAGGTCATATCAATGCGACCCGACTAGCTGAAGTTACATAAAGATGGATATTTAAATTAGTTTGAATTTACATCTTGTGAAACTTGCCAGCCATGTCACAAAGATAAGATGACCACATCTCCGTTTATTGGAAACAAAGATAGAGTTAGTGAACTCTTGGGATTGATACATGCTGATCTATGAAGGTCCCCTGTCTACACATGCCAAGACCGGTTCTTTGTACTTCATTACATTTACTGATTATCTCTCAAGATCCGAACATATGTTCCTGTTGAAACAGAAGTCTGGAACTTTTGAGAAATTCAATGAATATGAGTTAGAAGTAGAGAACCAAAACGTGTATAAGTATTATGTCCTTTGATGTGATCAAGGAGGAGAATACTTGAGCATGGGATTCCTGGACAATTCTAAAGGAGAATGAGATTCTCTCTCAGCATTACTCCTCCGTATACACCACAACACCTCGGTGTATCGGGGAGGTGCATTCACACCCTATATGATATGGTGCGCTCTATGATGAGTACTACTGAGTTTTTTATTTCCTTTCGGGAGTTATGCACTTGAGAAGCTGCATACCAATTGAATAAGGTTCCAATCAAATCAGTTGCCTACCACATCATATGTGATATGGAATGGGAAGAGCCCATATCTTAAGTATGTTAAGATTTGGGGTTGTCCAGCCTATGTCGAAAATCATAATCCGGACAAGCTTGAGGCAAAGTCAGTTCTGTAGAAGTTTGTTGGATATCCCAAGCATTCGCAAGAGAATATCTTCTACCAAACCAAGGAAAAAAAGATGTTTTGTTTCTCAGCGTGCCACCTTTGTGAAAGGGAATTTCTTGTGAAGAAATTAGTGGTCATGAGGTAGAACTGGAAAGAGTTCTAGCTATACAAACTGCAGCTGATGATTTGGTAGAACCAAAGGATTCAATAGTTTCCAACGAACCTCAGCCTCTCCGCCGATCTAGTAGGGTCCTCATCCACCTGAGAGATACTTCGGTTTCTTTATGAAAGTGGGAGCGAGGATTGCATCATGAGATGATGACCTAACTAGTTTCGAGCAGGCCATCAGGAGTAGGACTCTATAAGAATGGCTGGATGCTTAGTGATCTGAGATGGAATCCTTATACACCAACAAAGTATGGACTTTAGTTACTTTATCTGAAGGGTTAAATCCCCATCAGGTGCAAGTATATCTTGAGAAGATTACTTGGTGTACATAGAAAAGTTGAGACTTTCAAAGCTATGCTTAAGGCCATCCAGATCCTACTTGCCACGGCTACATACCATGACTACGATATCTGGCGGTTGGGTGTCATGACTGCTATTCTAAATGTTGATTTGGAAGAGAGTGTCTATAAGTACACAGCCAGAGGGCTTCGTAGACAGTGGGAGCAGTGTAAATGTGTGCAAGATGTTTTATGTGATAAATCAGGCATCGCGGAGTTGGAACGTCTGTTTTGATGTAGTAGTCAAAGAGTTTGACTTCATCAAAATGGTAGATGAACCTTGTATATACAAAAAGGTAGTAGGGAGTATGGTGATGATCCTCGTATTGTACATGGATGACATACTCTTGATAGGAAAGGATTTTCCTATGCTACGCTCGGTCAATCTCCGCTTATCACAAAGATTCTCTATAGGATCAAGGTGATACCTCCTAAATCCTGGGTTATGGATCTATGAGATAGATCTAATTGGATGTTAGGATTCTCACTAGTTGTAGTGAGATGGTACCAATCGATCCTGGGGAGAATCACTGGAAAGGTTCCAGGGTGATAAGGACGACTGAATGTTAGTTGCAGGCATTGTCTATACCCTCAGTGGAGGGACGGTATGTTGGAAGAGTTCCAAACCAGATACCGTGACATACTAGACAATTAAAGACAAGATACATCATTACCAAAGATGCTACCAAAGAGACAGTCTGGATAAATATAAGTTCATAAGATGAACTTCGTTCCAACCATTGTGTGACAATGGAGTTATGGCTTTGGCCTAGGAACCTCCATCCCATCAGAAATCCAGATATAATTCTTAAGCAGTATCACCTGATCATGGAGATGGTTGATCTCTAGGGAGATCGAGGTTAGGAGAGTAGACACAGAGGACAACAGCGCGGATCCACTCACAAAGGCCTTTTTTCAAGTAGAGACTTATGGGATGGTTGAGTATGAGATACTTCAATCACAGCTAATTGTTGGGTATGTGATACCACAACAGATGGCCCTAGTGCAAGTGGGAGATTGTTAGTTATATGTATGCCCTAGAGGCCATTACTGTACATACGATGTATATTGTAGTGGATGCTTGGACATATATAGGGAGGACTTTCTTGCTCGACATGATACTATACTATTTGGTTACTCTTTATCTTAATATGTACTCTGATTGTCTCTATGTCACATGTTGATAAAGCCCTTAGGATGAGTACTTGACTACCAGGACTATGATGCAGATCATACTAGTGAGGACAGCATAGTCTCCAAGTACATCCTTCAAATGTTCCTAGCCGTGGGAGTACCGAGACAGGGCATCGATACTCCAGAGTAGACTAGCGTATGCGCTTCTTGACCCATATGATTGGCGATGGATGATCTCATATCCATTGGTGTTTGACATTAGAGAAGATATACGGGTACTCAGTGGAGACGGGGTACACTGGACGGACTCGCCGAGAACTCCCAGATGGTATTATACCTCACGTCAGATGGCAGTTCTCTGGTGAGACTGGTACAGGTTAGTCTGTAGACCCGAGATCGTCATAGGGTCTTGTGTGATTCCCATTGTGCTTTGATTTCCATCATACCACGTCCAAGAGAGCGTGCAAAAAGGTGTCTTTTGGATACAGTCTCGAATCACATGGAGGCAATGAGCGATAGGAGGGGATTCGTCTCTCCCGGTATAGGGAGTTGATGTTGCGCTGTGTTCGATTGGCTATAACAGGAAATCCCTGGCCAGGGTTGCTGAGATTTACTGGTAAGTGTTATCAATAGTTTCTCGAACTGTTATAGACCTCATATCGACACGACTTATCAAGCTATTGGGGTCTGACGTTTACCACCCATATGCGAGATATGCGACATATCAGACGAAGAGACCGCACTCTATGGGAGTGTTACTGATTGGATTCGCAGGAGAATGTACAGGCTTGCTTGTTGATCTTTTGATCGCTCAATACCTGGGTGGCTGTTACGTTTAGCTGACCGCTTGCAGCTTGTGGGTGTTTGATATGATCATCACCTACTGCCGGCGTATTGACGATTCTTTAGAGTCCTACACAGAGGTTTCTTGGCTCAAGCAAAACGGAGTAGGAGCATATATATGATATGTGCGGGACCGAGAACAATACGTGTATGTGATACCGTATTAGATTCTCGCGATATGAGATATCGGCCGGGTATATGAGATATAGCCGGGTCATCGGATCAAGTGTTGATTCGATGAACTGATACAGATAATATTAGTCGGTTATTTGTGAAATAGCCGAATTATCGGATCAAGTGTTGATTTGATAATTTAATGTATAATAATATATTTGATATATTAAATTACATTAACTAATATAAGCTCACTTATTGATTCATTTTCTCACCGGATAATACATTGATATATATGCGATATATGTTAATTGTATTATTTTCTTTTGTTACAAAAATATATTATATATGTGATATATAATATTGTAACAAGTTATGATTACTAATGCAACATGATTAGTGGAGATTAAACATGATTAGGGTTTGTATTGTGTTAATCTTTTCTAGAACCTTCTAGAAGCTTTTGGTTTTGTTTCTTGCAAAGATATTATGGTTGATATTTTGTGAGATATTTCCAAACCCAACCCAAACCCTTTAACCCTAGTTAAGTCTCTACAATGGTTAGCCTTTCATCTTTAACCATGGTTGCATTGTAATTATAACAACAATTCATTATTCATCAAAAAAGGATTATTATTCATACTTCTTCTTCTTCCTCCTTGCAACGCTTTCTACCTTTGGGTTTTGTGATGGATTAGTGTGAGATTATGATAATAAAAGAGAGCATAAATCCTACTTCATCATCCTAATCTATTCTTGCCAATTAGATTCGGGTGTTCACTTCAATAGTGAGTGAGAGCTTGTGTTAAAGAAACTTCAAGGTAGATCATCTTAGTAATCGAAGATCGGAAGTAAGCTTGCTTCTTTCTCTTCGTGGAGCCTCTCTAGAGTTCGGGAACTTGATGATCGCAGCGAAGGGACCACAACACGGAGCTTATAAAGTGAAGGACCGGACTACAAAGGTTGTAATCCCTAACTCTTAGAAGTAAAGTTGTTTACTTTCTATTTGTTTTCACCTAATCTCTACTAAAGATCTTGGTTAGGGTTGTTCGGCACGTCTAAATTTTAAATCGAGCATGGTTGATGCCTTATAGACCCTTGTGAGAGTGCTTAGTAACACTACAAGAATAAGGTTTATTCAGTTGTCTTTTATCATCATCTTCTCTCAGGTTGCGAGTACTCCTAGGATTAGGAGAGTACACCTATTTTCTTACTGGATATTCTTCTTCCAAACCATAGGCTGGTGCCGAAGGGTAAGGAAGGAAGAAAACCATTTAGCCTAACGATGGTGTACAGGAGGTAACGAATAAAGAAAAATAAAGGGATTTGGAGAGAGGGTAAAGAATTATATGGTTACAGTCATGGATTGGATTATGGAAGAGGCATTACTAGGAATACCAGGATACCCCTACGAAACATTTTCATGTTTCAGTTTCACTGTGCATTGTTAAAGGAAAACTGATTTCCCGATTAGATACTTACTCCAGGGTATGTATTTACTAGGTACGATTCTCACATCTGCATGGTTTTACAGATGATGAGTGGGAGTAAATTATCGGGAATTAGGTGATCATCCTCATTATATCGGAATTCGTTGTAATTGGTGATATTTGAGGAAATCACCTGGGTTTTTGCCCGACGGCAAGTATTTGGTTTTGAGTATCCGTTGTTGTGCACCAATTTCAAACTGATATATCTGTAAGTTAATTTTTATAAACTAAGATATAACTTTTTAAAATTATGTCCGTGATATTTACCTATATCAGTTGACGATTGGGTAAGGAGCATTGAACAGCGAAGCAATTCTTAACCATAAGTACAGTTTTCAACCTACGATGCACAGGTTTTGAGTTATTCAACTCAGCGGACTTATACAGAGTATTGTATGTTGTCCAGTGTCCATCAGGACAAAGAGGTTGATCCTCATACTATGTTTTGTTTATTTGTGACTTCTCTAGTTTTTAGGCAAGTGTTTCGTAGAAATACAAAGTCTAAGTTTTGAGAAGTTGTGGGCATAGGAACAAAGTAGAGAACCAGGTATCACAAGTATCGGGATTCTTCAAGGTGATCGAAGATGTAGATACTTATGATTGGTATTCAGTTGATAGTAATGGTTTTGAGAAACTTGTTTCTCTTTCGGGTTACTCATTGGATGCATTCCTAAGTTGAGTAATGTTGATCGAGCTCTTTCCATTAAGTTGATATGCACTGGAGACAGCTGCATGATTTGAATCTGCTTCCAATTAAATCAGTGCCAAAGTTTCTATATTGGATATAGAATAGTTCATATCTTAACGATGTTAAGGTACGGGGAGTTGTCCGGCTTATGCTTAAAACCAGACTCCGGATAACTCAAGACACGTTTCTGTAATGGCAGTTTGCGGGTTGACCCGGGCTATGTCGAGGGTTGACATTCTACCATTTGGAAGATCATTAGTGATATTGTTCTTGACTCGCCACAGTTTTAGTAAAATGGATTTTTTCAGAAAACAGTAGTGGGAGTATGGTAGAACTGGAAGTGATTCCAGAACCGCAAACGATTACTGAAAATTTAATAGGACCTAAAGATTCAATCAAGTTTGACATTCCATTAGCCACTCCGCAGATATGATGGGCAACCCCAAGCACCTGAGAGGTATTTTGGTAGCCTCAAGGACGGTGACAGGGAGGTTCTTGTTTACCCAGACTTGACACTATTGTTGTTCCAGGCTATGAGACCCGGTAGGAGGATGAGTATAGCGTCGTTCTAAACTAGTTTTAGAAGTGCACATATATATTATTCTGCCAGAGGGTTGTTGTGGTTAGTGGGAGCAGCGGAAGTATAGTGGGCAAGTAGCTTATGTCTATTTATAGACTCGAGCAGATATAGCGGAGAGAGATCATCTAATTTTGATGTAACAGTCATGGATTTGACTTCATCAGAATATGGGATGGATCTGTTAAGAAGGTAGTAGGGTGTGATGTCCTGGTATTTGGATGACATACACAGTGTAGGAAGTAAAATTCTTATACTACGATCGGTTATACTATGGTTGTCACACAGTTGTTTCACCACACAGGATATGGATATAATATCTGACATTCTGGTTATTAGATCTATGGTTTTAGATCTAGATTTGGTTAGTTTCCCAATCTAGGTACTTAGACAATATTCTAAACGTGTTTTAGAATGCACGACTCCTGGCATGGTGGTGTACCTGCAGGTGATGGAGTCTCCCTCTCTAAAGGTGTCTTACAGACTAAAGGGGAGAGGGATGTGCATGATTGGCATATCACTTGCTTAGGCAATTGAGTCGATCATGAGATGTCAAGTACCACACCAGATGGTGTTTTTGCACAAGATGCAATAAGTTTTTATTAATCCAATCCTGGAGAAACATTCGGAAGCAGTTTTAGAACATAAGAAGATGTTCTAGGGATTTAATAACGGCAGCCTTCTTTGGGAGACGGTTATCATTCAAGGCTTCCGATGAAGAGAGAGCTCGCATGAGCATTATACCTTATGCTTCGGCAGTACGGTCTATAATGTATGCGATGTTATGTACACGCCCAGATGTAGCTTATGCACTTAGTGTTGTAAGCAGGTATCAATCCAACCCAGGGGAGAACCACTGGACAGCTGTGAAGAACATTCTTAAGTACTTACAAAGGACTAAAGAATTGTTCTTGGTGTATGGTAATACAGATCTCCAAATGGAGGCCTTTACCGATTCGAGCTTCCAGAGCGATAAGGATGACAGGAAATCTATCTCAGGGTTTGTATTTACCCTCAATGGAGGGGCGGTAAGTTGGAAGAGTTCCAAACAGGATACCGTTGCAGACTCTACGATGGAAGCTGAGTACATTGCTGCAAATGATGCCGCCAAGGAAGCCGTCTGGATGAAGAAGTTCGTCTCGGAGCTAGGAGTAGTTCCAACCATTATTGATCCAATACCTTTGTATTGTGACAATAATGGGGCGATGGCGTTAGCCAAGGAGCCCAGATCCCATCAGCGGTCCAGACACATCCTGAGGCGCTTTCATTTGATCCGGGAGATTGTAGATCGCCGCGAGATCGAGATTAAGAGAGTTGACACAAAGAACAACGCCGCGGATCCACTCACCAAGGCCCTCCCTTAGCCACAGCATGAGCGACTTTTTGAGATGTTGGGTATGAGATACGCCAATAACTGGCCTTAGTGCAAGTGGGAGATTGTTGGATATATGTATGCCCTAGAGGCCATTATGTGATAGTGGATGTATCTATACATGTATATATATTCAGTTTGCATTCTTGCTCGACATGATAGTATGCTATCTGGTTATTCTTTATCTGACATGTTGATTTGATCATGCTTTTATTCATTCATACATGCTGATAAAGTCCCAAGGATATCTGCTTGACTACTCTGATTATGATAGAGATCATACTAGTGGGACATTTGTAGTCTATAAGCATATCCTGAAATGTCCCTAGTCGGAGGTGTATCGAGACGGGGCATCGATATACCAGAGTAGACTAGCGTATATGATACTAGACCCATGTGATGGGCGATGGATGTTCCCACATTCATCGATGTTTGACATCAAGATCATATACGGGTCCTCAGTGCTGACTGGGTACACTGGACGGACTCACCGAGAACTCCTATATGGAATTATATCTATCGTCGGATAGCAGTTCTCAGGTGACACTGGTACAGGTTAGTCTGTAGACCCGAGATCGTCATGGAGTCTTGTGTGTTCTCCCACTGTACTTTGATTGCCACCCTACCACGGCTCTACTGAGTCGTGCAAACAGGTGGCCGTTGGGTACAGTCCCGAGACACACGAAGGCAATGAGCGATAGGAGGGGTTTCGTCTCTCCCGGTATTGGGAGTTGATGCTGTGCTGTGCTCGACTGGTTATAACAGCAAGTCCCTGGCCAGGGCTGCTGAGATTTGCTGATAAGTGTTATCAGTAGTTTCTCGATCTGTTATAGACCATTCACCGACACGACTTATTGAGTTATTGGGGTCGACGTGACCATCCCTAGGCTCGATATGCAGCATATCTGACGAAGAGACCGGACTGTACGGTAGTGTTGCCGGATGGCTCGACGGGAGTTGTAGCAGGTTCGCTTGTTTTCTTCTGATCGCTCAATACCCGGGTGGCCGTTACGTTTAGCTGACCGCTTGCGGCTTGAGGGTACCTGATATGATCATCACCCTCTGCCGGCGTATTGACGAGTCTTAGAGTCCCATAGAGGAGTTACCCAGTCCAGGCGAAACGTTGTGGTGCGCGTATGCGATATGCGCTTGCACCCGATTGAAATGTGCGTATATGATACCGAACATTGATCGGGTGGCTTACTTTTGGTGGGGTCGTATGAGATATGACCGAATTGATAAATTAAGTGTTGATTTATCATCTAACCATTAGTTATCTCACTTGAAACCTTTCTAGGGTTTGATGGATGTATGCATGCATGCATGTGTTTCTTTATTTTCATTCTAGTTTCATGCACATGTGGATGTGCATACATGCATACATACATACACCCATCCATCATGGTTGTTAGCATATGGAAATGGTGGCAATGCAAGACTTACACCATGGATTAAATAATGGATAATTATTTAATTTTGGTTTTAAAGTTAAATGAAAAAGAAAAGGATAATCATGTTAGTTTCCACACTCTTCTTCTAACCTAACCTAGCTCAACTACCACTAACCTATGGTTATCCTTCTCTTTATCATTCTTAACCCAAGTTAAATTAACTATCTATCATTTAATCATGGTTGAAGTCAAGAAGGAATTAAATATATATAGTGATATATATTTTTTTCTCTTGCTTAACTTAAGGTGATCTTTTTACCTCTTGCAAAGAAAGGCCACCATCTTCATCTTCCTTCATCTTTTCCTCTCTAGGTTTTTCTAGTGAGTTAAATACAATCAAAGAAAGGTTTTTGAAGTGAGATCCAAAGCCACAACACCATTCTACTCAAGTCTAGCCAACTTGATTAGAGTGTTTCCTTCGGTTTTACAAAGTAGCGAGCTTGGACGGAGATCTTCGCGGTGGATCGTCGTGGACACAAGAGGACCTCGATTCAACACCCAAGACACCAAGGAGTCTTGCAAAGGGGAGCTACAAAGGTTGTAGCCTTCAAACCCTAGTCTTTACTAGCTTAAAGTTTTGCTAACCCTAATTTTCTAGGATCTATCCTTTGCATGTTAGCTTAGCACCTTAAAAATACAAACTTTGAGACATGTGATACTTCAAAACTCTTCATAGGGTGCTAGACTAACCTTACATTGGTATCAGAGCTGACCTAGAACATTAGGCGACCTTTTTAAGAAGTCAAAACTCCGATCGAACCGAAATACGGCTTTTTAAGGGACTCTCTGGAAATTTTCTAAAAATTGACATTTTGCAGAATTAAAAATATGTAAAAATCATAGCAGGAAAATATAAGGATTACGGCAGAAAAATAATCACATGAACAGTTAGAACCGCCGCGGAAACGCGGCCTAAGCTTTCTTAGGCCGCGGTTCCGCGGCCATATGTATAAATTGATGGATCATTTTTCTTCTGTAATTCATTAATCTGCTTGTACATATTTTTGGATATTTTTGATCTGTATTTAGTTTAGAAAAATTCTGGAGATAATTTTGGACCCGTCGATTCGATCGGAATTTTGTTTTCGTAGCTTTTCCGGGTAAATTAGGAAGTATTGAAGTGTTTGAACGAATGTCATTTGCTCACTATTCACGGGGTTTGAATACTTTGGAAATACGTGCAAGTCATTTTGTGGTGGTCCCTCTAGAAGACAACAAACCTTAACTCGATTATGTGACCGTCTTGAACTGCCCTTTGAACCTTAGGGTTTGGGGCAGTACGGCGTGCCACATGTGAGGCGTTGGCTTGACCCTTCTACGGCTGGACCGCTACTACTGTGTCACACTCCAGGTGTTTGAATCCTGCTCAAGTGTTGGGCTTTAGTGAATCCTGGGTATTTGATAGTTCGTTCGAAAAATTCAATACTGTCTGTTTATCCGGAATGTGATACTATTTTACACTTTCTTTTCTGTGACCGTAAGTGTAGTATGTAGTGGTATTGCCGATTGCCGTTGCTATATGTCGACGACAATCGGTGTATGCATACTTACTTACGTTGATGATATGAGATATTATGCGTTGCTGAGATATGATGTGCAGGATTGTCGCGATTGAATAGCCGGGGGGTTTTATGTGAGATGAGAGTTTTATATTTTCATTCATGTAAATTCAAATGTAATGTAATATTCTTTTATTTGGGGCACTTCCAGGTTGCGGTTGTGTCACCAGTGTTGTATATTATTTACTTTTCCGCATTAGGATGGACCCAAGGAGGGGAGCACAGGTGACCGGGTTCTGGGGTTCAGTGGGAGGCCATCTCGAGGAGTCGAGACCGGGTCTCCTAAACTCCAGGATTGGTAGGGTCACTTGCCGCTCTCGTAGGGGTCCAGGGTGTGGGCTTGGCTATTCATCGCGACTGTGGAATCCGTATTTTCTATTCTGGCTAAATACTAAATACGGACGTCCTAGGATATCCCACGTTATATCTATGTTTCTGCTGCCTGCGTTCTGTGATATCTGAGACGAATGACATATTATATATATGATATATAGTAGACGTTGCTTATGTTTTACACCCACGCTAGTCCCGTCCCGCTATGCCGTTAGTTAAGTAACCTAACGGTGCATAACGGAACATTGCGGCGAATGCGGATGGCATAAGCGTACGTGTGATTTTCGTTTCTTTTCTGTGATTGGCTTAAGGACTTAAATGATAGGATTACATTAATGTGATTAATGTAAAGAAAATAAACCTAAAAAGATGTTGTAGAATCGGATTTAAAAACTACTCGGCTATTTGTGAAAAAGCTACATTTCAAAACTACGGAGCTTAAGCCACTCCTTTTGAAAACTGTTTGATTCTACAACGATATCAAGTTCAAAGCGTTAAAGATTTTCTTAAAAATCATTCGCAACCCTCCGTCATTTTAGGAAGTAGAGTACTTAGTATTCGTGCTACGTTTGTTGACTTTAGTTAAGGCGTAGTGTACGGTAGCTAAGTGATGTCTTCCTACACTGCATATGATGCAGATTAATTAGGACATTCATACGACTTTGTTGACCATAGTTAAGGGTCATATGGGTGGGTCTAATTGATCAAGAAATGGCGGGTAGAACTTGACTGGTACTTATGATTTGTCGACTATAGTTAAGGTCATAAGTACTAGGGGTAAAAATTACATCGGGAATTTCAAGTGTTGAAATTTGCAACGAGATTGCATACCTTCCATGTGATGGTTGGATCCCGATCCCACTGTGGGCAATAGTTGCTCCTAGGAGAGTTTTACAGTTTACAATTAGCTAACTCATTAGGTGTCTAGAAAGGTGTTAACGGGGCTCCGCCTCTGGGAAAACGAGGTTTACTCTAATTAGGTCCGTGCGAAAGCACGGGGAACCTCCCTCAAAGTACCGACACTGGCCTGGCTGAACGGTTAGCGAAGTTATAGACTGTAATTAATCCTGGCTAGTTTTTCTTTTTAAGGTTTGAAAGAAAAACTTGATAAAAAGCAGTGGGAAACATCGATTAGACAAGATAATAAACCAATCTAATCTATGCAAGAGCTTTCGCTGAGTGTATTCTTTTCTCTCTCTTAATGGCAGATACCAATGACTGGACTTAAGCTTCTACTAGATAAAAACAAACTGAATAGGACCAACTATAAAGACTGGCTAAGGAATCTGAAGATCGCCTTGACTTATGATAAAGTATCATATGTCCTCACAGCTTCAGCCCCGCCCGTCCCAGGTCCAAAATCCTCAGTTGCGGACATAGAAGTCCGCAAGACATGGGACGCTGACTGTGCCACGGCCACATGCCTCGCGCTTGCATCGATGGATAACACACATTAAATGCAGCACGAGGACATGGACATTCACGGGATACTGCTCCATACAAAGGAGTTGTATGGGGAGCAATCCCGCGTATTACGATACGAAGCATCAAAGAAACTGTTTCAGATGCGAATGGCCCCTGGCACACCAGTAGGAGACCATGTGTTGAAGATGATAGCTCTTATAGAAGAGCTTGAGGACCTTGGATGGACAATGGACAATGAACAATATATAGATATTATTCTGCAGTCCCTCCCCTCCACCTTTGCTCAGTTCATAGTGAACTTCAACATGCATGGCATGGAGAAGGACCTCCCTGAACTCCTTAATATGTTAAGGAGTGCAGAGAGCACTATGAAGTCAGCAAAGACTCCCGTTATGACCATTGGTCAGTCTTCTTCTTCTCGCCCAAAAGCTAAGGCCTAGGGAAAGAAAAAGAAGAAACCCACTAATCCTAAGGGCGGAGTCAAAAAGGTGAAGGGAAAGGGAAAGTCCACGGCTGGAGACCCAGGGAAAGGCGAGTGTTTTCATTGCCACAAGATAGGACATTGGAAGCGCAATTGCACGGAGTACCTAAGTCTCAAGAAGAAGCATGGTGATGCTTCTGCTTCAGGTGCGTTTATGACTGAAAACTGTTTTTCTATAAACTCTTCTTCCTGGGTATTGGATACCGGTTCAGGTTCTCACATTTGCAATTCTATGCAGGGGCTGAGAAATAGCAAGGTTTTGAAGACAGGTGACCATACTCTCCGCGTTGGAAATGGTTCCAATGTACATACAGCCGCAGTGGGAGAGTATCACTTGGGGTTGCCATCTGGATGTATTTTGATTTTGAATCCATGTTATTTTGTACCAAGTATGCTATGTAATATAATATCCGTTTCTTTGTTGGACAATGAAGGATATAATTTTGTGTTGCAGAACAATGTTATGAACATTCACCTAAATCAAATGTTGGTTGAGTATGGTACGCTTAATAATGGAATATATGTCCTAAATCAACACACAGTTTTCAGTATACAACACACTAATAAAAGAAAACTTTCAGAATTAAATGAAGCTTTTCTTTGGCATTGTAGACTTGGTCATATTAACGAAACAAGACTAAACAAGTTACATAAAGATGGATATTTAAACTCTTTTGAATATAAATCTTATGCTACTTGCCAGTCTTGTATCAAGGGTAAAATGACCAAAATTCCGTTTACAGGACACGGAGAAAGAGCTACTCAGCTCCTTGGACTCATACATAGTGATGTATGTGGGCCAATGTCTACACAGGCTAGAGGCGGTTTTTCATACTTCATTACATTCACCGACGATTTCTCAAGATTCGGTCATGTATTTTTATTAAAACACAAGTCCGACGCTTTCGAGAAATTCGTTGAATATAAACAAGAAGTAGAAAAACAAACCGGCTTGAGTATTAAGATGCTTCGATCAGATCGAGGTGGAGAGTATCTCAGTACAGAATTTGCAAACTTCCTAAAAGAGAATGGGATTCTCTCTCAGCTCACTCCGCCTTACACACCACAGCACAACGGTGTGTCAGAACGACGGAATAGGACCCTATTAGATATGGTCCGGTCCATGATGAGTGACGCTGAGTTACCAGTCTCGTTCTGGGGACATGCATTGGAGACTGCAGCGTTTCTGCTAAACAGGGTTCCGACCAAAGCCGTGTCTACCACGCCATATGAGATATGGAATGGGAAGAGACCATCTCTTAAGAGAATTAAGATTTGGGGTTGCCCGGCTATGTTAAAAAACAGAATCCGGACAAACTCGAGACACGGTCAGTCATGTGTAACTTTGTGGGATATCCAAAGAATTCTTATGGATATCTGTTCTACCACAAAGAGGAAGAAAAAGTGTTTGTTTCTCAGTATGCCACATTCTTGGAAAAAGAGTTTTTCACAGATAAAGACGATGGCAAGGTGGTAGATCTAGAAGAGGTTCTGGAGACACAAACTACAAATGACGATTTGGTTGAACCGGCTGTTGCAACAGAAACTGAAGAACTTCGGCCACTCCGTAGGTCTGGTAGGACTTCTCGCCCACCGGAGAGGTACTACGGTTTCTTCATTGATGGTAACGGAGAAGATTGCATCATGGATGATGATGATCCTACCAGTTTTCAGCAGGCTAGCACGAGTGGTGACTCTGTGAAGTGGCTGGATGCCATGAGATCCGAAATGGAGTCTATGTACACCAACAAAGTATGGACTTTGGACGTTGTACCCCCTGGGGTAAAACCTGTAGGGTGCAAATGGATCTTTAAAAGAAAGATTGGTGTGGATGGGCAGGTAGAGACCTATATGGCAAGACTTGTGGCGAAAGGTTTTCGTCAAAGACCAGGTTTGGACTATGACGAAACTTTTTCGCCCGTAGCCATGCTTAAATCCATTCGGATCCTACTTGCTATTGCTGCTCACTACGACTATGAAATCTGGCAGATGGACGTTAAAACAGCATTTCTAAATGGAAATTTAGAAGAATGCGTTTATATGGATCAGCCAGAGGGCTTCATTGACAGTGGGAGCAGCGAGAAAGCATGTAGATTGCTTAAATCCATATATGGGTTGAAGCAGGCATCTCGGAGTTGGAACATCTGTTTCGATGATGTTATCAAAGAGTTTGATTTCATCAAAAATCCAGATGAACCTTGTGTTTATAAGAAGGCTGTAGGAAGAGCTGTCACATTCCTCGTATTGTACGTGGATGACATTCTTCTGATAGGAAATGATATTCCTATGCTACAGTCGGTCAAATCATTCTTATCACTAAGGTTCTCCATGAAGGACCTAGGTGATGCCACATACATCCTGGGCATAAGGATCTATAGGGATAGATCCAAAAAGTTATTGGGATTGTCCCAAACCAGGTACATCAACACCATCCTAAAGTGGTTTAGTATGGAAGACTCCAAGCGGGGTGCCTTACCCGCTTGCCATGGAGTCACTCTCTCCAAGGATTCTTGTCCAAAGACCGATGAAGAGAGAGCTCGCATGAGCATTATACCTTATGCTTCGGCAGTAGGGTCTATAATGTATGCGATGTTATGTACACGCCCAGATGTAGCTTATGCACTTAGTGTTGTAAGCAGGTATCAATCCAACCCAGGGGAGAACCACTGGACAGCTGTGAAGAACATTCTTAAGTACTTATGAAGGACTAAAGAATTGTTCTTGGTGTATGGTAATACAGATCTCCAAATGGAGGCCTTTACCGATTCGAGCTTCCAGAGCGATAAGGATGACAGCAAATCTATCTCAGGGTTTGTATTTACCCTCAATGGAGGGGCGGTAAGTTGGAAGAGTTCCAAACAGGATACCGTTGCAGACTCTACGATGGAAGCTGAGTACATTGCTGCAAATGATGCCGCCAAGGAAGCCGTCTGGATGAACAAGTTCGTCTCGGAGCTAGGAGTAGTTCCAACCATTATTGATCCAATACCTTGGTATTGTGACAATAATGGGGCGATGGCGTTAGCCAAGGAGCCCAGATCCCATCAGCGGTCCAGACACATCCTGAGGCGCTTTCATTTGATCCAGGAGATTGTAGATCGCCGCGAGATCGAGATTAAGAGAGTTGACACAAAGAACAACGCCGCGGATCCACTCACCAAGGCCCTCCCTCAGCCACAACATGAGCGACTTTTTGAGATGTTGGGTATGAGATACGCCAATAACTGGCCTTAGTGCAAGTGGGAGATTGTTGGATATATGTATGCCCTAGAGGCCATTATGTGATAGTGGATGTATCTATACATGTATATATATTCAGTTTGCATTCTTGCTCGACATGATAGTATGCTATCTGGTTATTCTTTATCTGACATGTTGATTTGATCATGCTTTTATTCATTCATACATGCTGATAAAGTCCCAAGGATATCTGCTTGACTACTCTGATTATGATAGAGATCATACTAGTGGGACATTTGTAGTCTATAAGCATATCCTGAAATGTCCCTAGTTGGAGGTGTATCGAGACGGGGCATCGATATACCAGAGTAGACTAGCGTATATGATACTAGACCCATGTGATGGGCGATCTATGTTCCCACATTCATCGATGTTTGACATCAAGATCATATACGGGTGCTCAGTGCTGACTGGGTACACTGGACGGACTCACCGAGAACTCCTATATGGAATTATATCTATCGTCGGATAGCAGTTCTCAGGTGACACTGGTACAGGTTAGTCTGTAGACCCGAGATCGTCATGGAGTCTTGTGTGTTCTCCCACTGTACTTTGATTGCCACCCTACCACGGCTCTACTGAGTCGTGCAAACAGGTGGCCGTTGGGTACAGTCCCGAGACACACGAAGGCAATGAGCGATAGGAGGGGTTTCGCCTCTCCCGGTATTGGGAGTTGATGCTGTGCTGTGCTCGACTGGTTATAACATTAAGTCCCTGGCCAGAGCTGCTGAGATTTGCTGATAAGTGTTATCAGTAGTTTCTCGATATGTTATAGACCATTCACCGACACGACTTATTGAGTTATTGGGGTCGACGTGACCATCCCTAGGCTCGATATGCAGCATATCTGACGAAGAGACCGGACTGCACGGTAGTGTTGCCGGATGGCTCGACGGGAGTTGTAGCAGGTTCGCTTGTTTTCTTCTGATCGCTCAATACCCGGGTGGCCGTTACGTTTAGCTGACCGCTTGCGGCTTGAGGGTACCTGATATGATCATCACCCTCTGCCGGCGTATTGACGAGTCTTAGAGTCCCACAGAGGAGTTACCCAGTCCAGGCGAAACGTTGTGGTGCGCGTATGCGATATGCGCTTGCACCCGATTGAAATGTGCGTATATGATACCGAACATTGATCGGGTGGCCTACTTTTGGTGGGGTCGTATGAGATATGACCGAATTGATAAATTAAGTGTTGATTTATCATCTAACCATTAGTTATCTCACTTGAAACCTTTCTAGGGTTTGATGGATGTATGCATGCATGCATGTGTTTCTTTATTTTCATTCTAGTTTCATGCACATGTGGATGCGCATACATGCATACATACATACACCCATCCATCATGGTTGTTAGCATATGGAAATGGTGGCAATGCAAGACTTACACCATGGATTAAATAATGGATAATTATTTAATTTTGGTTTTAAAGTTAAATGAAAAAGAAAAGGATAATCATGTTAGTTTCCACACTCTTCTTCTAACCTAACCTAGCTCAACTACCACTAACCTATGGTTATCCTTCTCTTTATCATTCTAAACCCAAGTTAAATTAACTATCTATCATTTAATCATGGTTGAAGTCAAGAAGGAATTAAATATATATAGTGATATATATTTCTTTCTCTTGCTTAACTC
Organism: Agapanthus africanus; assembly: GCA_030015575.1. Classification (NCBI taxonomy): domain Eukaryota; kingdom Viridiplantae; phylum Streptophyta; class Magnoliopsida; order Asparagales; family Amaryllidaceae; genus Agapanthus; species Agapanthus africanus. Next base: position 509,311,122 of record JASDDO010000019.1, on the reverse strand, counting down.
AAGGTGATCTTTTTACCTCTTGCAAAGAAAGGCCACCATCTTCATCTTCCTTCATCTTTTCCTCTCTAGGTTTTTCTAGTGAGTTAAATACAATCAAAGAAAGGTTTTTGAAGTGAGATCTAAAGCCACAACATCATTCTACTCAAGTCTAGCCAACTTGATTAGAGTGTTTCCTTCGGTTTTACAAAGTAGCGAGCTTGGACGGAGATCTTCGTGGTGGATCGTCGTGGACACAAGGGGAGTTCAAGAGGACCTCGATTCAACACCCAAGACACCAAGGAGTCTTGCAAAGGGGAGCTACAAAGGTTGTAGCCTTCAAACCCTAGTCTTTACTAGCTTAAAGTTTTGCTAACCCTAATTTTCTAGGATCTATCCTTTGCATGTTAGCTTAGCACCTTAAAAATACAAACTTTGAGACATGTGATGCTTCAAAACTCTTCATAGGGTGCTAGACTAACCTTACACCTAGATATCATAGTATTACATTTATGATATAGTTGACTTAGGAAATCGTTGTTTTATTCGATTTCTACCTAATGATGTTTTCTACTCACGAGTTGGCAACTCACCCCCGTTGTGCCATCGTTCTTGAAGGTTGACCGCATGGATTAGTAGCGGCATCGCTGTCATACGGCTGCATTCGGGTGTTTAGCTTAGGTGGGTGGTACATGTTGGATCGTGCTACTCTTGTATTTAGTATTCCTGTTGTATCTAGTTAACTCCATCAATCAGAAACTAGTATTTGTATAAGTAGTAAGACTTAACAAGTCTTGTGGTTGCGAGACTTTGAGCGAGGGGTTATATGTTCGCTTAGTGGGTTTGATGTCTTGCTTTACATTATCTTTTAGTGTTGATCTTCACCGTTGGACATCGTATACATATATTTCTGTCTTGCGTGGTTGTGATTCCGCCAATTGGCTAAGTGCTAGCTCCCGCTTGGGGATGCCTTTTATATTATCATGTGTATGTCGTTTTGGATCAAAATATACAAAGGAGGTGCTGTCCAAATTTTTAAAAGATGAAACATGTTTCTCAACTAGTAAAATCCACTTGTATTTTTCATGTTCCACTATTTATGCATTTAAGAAAATGCTTGATTTCAACGTACCTTTATTTCAAAAATTCACCTCCTTATTTTATTTTAAAAGGTTTTATTTATGGGCTTCGGCTTACTTAAATTACGTTATGCCTGTAAACGTGGCGTGATTTAAGTGCCAGTCACGAGCTAATATTTTCGGGTCATGAGATAAGGGCCAATCCGGACTGACGGAGCCCGTGGGCCGATCCAGACTGACGAAGCCCGAGATATATGAGATTTACGTATCGATGTTGGACACGGGTTTCATGATGTTTCGATTGTCGGTGATGGACACTTAGGTTCCATGATTTTGATGTGTCGTTGATGGACACGCATTGATTGATATCCTCGTATTTACATGCATATGCTTTCATGATATTTACATGCATGATGATGTTGTGTCATTGATGGACATGAAGCTGTTATCCACATGCAGATAGGCATTGATTATATTGTTGGCACATATGCAAATACGGTCACCCTAGATATCATAGTATTACTTTTATGATATAGTTAACCTAGGAAACCGTTGTTTTATTCGATGTCTACCTGATAATGTTTTCTACTCACGAGTTGGCAACTCATCCCCGTTGTGCTACAGTTCTTGCAGGTTGACCGCATGGATCAGTAGCGGCATCGCTGTCATACAGCTGCATTCGGGTGTTTAGCTTGGGTAGGTGGTACATGTTGGATCGTGCTACTCTTATATTTAGTATTCGTGTTGTATCTAGTTAACTCCATCAATCAGAAACTAGTATTTGTATAAGTAGTAAGACTTAGCAAGACTTGTGGTTGCGAGACTTAGAGCGAGGGGTTGTATGTTCGATTGGTGGGTTTGATGTCTTGCTTTACATTATCCTTTTGTGTTGATCTTCGCCGTTGGACGTCGTATACATATATTTCTGTCTTGCATTGTTGTGATTCCGCCGATTAGCGAAGTGCTAGCTCCCGCTTGGGGATGCCTTTTATATTATCATGTGTATGTGGTTTTGGATCAAAATATACAAAGGAGGTGCTGCCTAAATTTTTAAGATGAAACATGTTTCTCAACTAGTAAAATCCACTTGTATTTTTCATGTTCCACTATTTATGCATTTAAGAAAACATTTGATTTCAACGTACCATTATTTCAAAACATCAACTCCTTATTTTATTTTAAAAGGTTTATATTTCTGGGCTTCGGCTTACTTGAATTACGTTACGCCTGTAGACGTGGCGTGATTTAAGTGCCGGTCACGAGCTAATATTTTCGGGTCGTGAGATACGGGCTGATCCGGACTGACGGAGCCCGTGGGCCGATCCGGACTGACAGAGCACGAGATATATGAGATTTACGTATCGATGTTGGACACGGGTTTCATGATGTTTCTTGTGTCGATGTTGGACACTCAGGTTCCATGATTTTGATATGTCGTTGATGGACACACTTTGATTGATATCCTCATATTTATAAGCATATGCTTCATGATATTCACATGCATGATGTTGTTGTGTCACTGATGGACACGTAGATGTTATCTACATGCAGATAGGCATTGATTATATTATTGGTACATATGCAGATATGGTCACCCTAGATATCATAGTATTACTTTTATGATATAGTTGATCTAAGAAATTATTGTTTTATTCGATTTCTACCTGATGATGTTTTCTACTCATGACTTGGCAACTCATCCCCGTTGTGCCACAGTTCTTATAGGTTGACCCCATGGATCAGTAGCGGCATCCCTGGCATACAGCTGCATTCGGCTGTTTTGCTGGGTGGTGGTACATGTTGGAATGTGCTACTCTTGTATTTATTATTCCTGTTGTATCTAGTTAACTCCATCAATCAGAAACTAGTATTTGTATAAGTAATAATACTTAGCAAGATTTGTGGTTGCAAGACTTAAGAGCGAGGGGTTATATGTTTGCTAGGTAGGTTTGATGTCTTTCTTTACATTATCCTTTTGTGTTGATCTTCACCGTTGGGCGTCGTATACATATATTTCTGTCTTGCATGGTTGTGATTCGGCTAATTGGCGAAGTGCTAGCTCCCGCTTAGGGATGCCTTTTATATTATCTTGTGTATTTGGTTTTGGATCAAAATATACAAAGGAGGTGCTGCCCAAATTTTTAAAAGACGAAACATGTTTTTCAACTAGTAAAATCCACTTGCATTTTTCATGTTCCACTATTTATGCATTTAAGAAAATGTTTGATTTCATCATACCTTTATTTCAAAACTTCACCTCCTTATTTTATTTTAAAAGACTTTTTTCTCAGGAAATGCAGCAAGTACTTGAGGAATTAGATTTCTAGGTTTCGTCTAACTTGAATTACGTTACGCCTGTAGATATGGCGTGATTTAAGTGCCGGTCACGAGCTAATATTTTCTGGTCATGACAAAGTTAGTATCAGAGCGCTAGGTTTAACCTTGGTTCGAGTCTAGGTTTGACTATGTGGAGTCTGGGGCGTTATCTATTTCAGAACCTAGGCTTGACCTTACGGAACTTAGACTTGAACAGGGGGGTATTAGACCCGAAGTTTCGTTACGTAGGCTGACCCTATTTGATGGAGTAGGTAGCTTGAGTAGAGTGACGTATCGTACGTATGTTCTGCGGCATATTTATGATACGATACACCACTTAAGAAACCTTAGGATGTACATATCTTGAGACTTGTGGTTCTTTTTGTTCCCTTGATCATACATCCATTTAAGATCCTTGATTCTATTCGTTTCCATGATTATACTCTCATTGATTCCCTTCCTCCTTATGATCATGTATCCATTTTGGGATCTGTTGATTCTTTTCATCCCTTTGATCTATTTTCGGCGATACTTTATTGAGGTTCCTGTCACCATGGTTTGAGCGCAGATTGAGCTGCTGCTAGTGATGCGGTCAGGGCAAGCTCGTCAAGGACGAGAACTGACCATCATGTTTTCTGGTGACATGGGAACGTATCGATTTAGTGTTTGTGTTGTGACCTCTTGTTTCAGGCGAGGGTTCGGTTTTGCACCAGATGATCGAGCCACTGATAGAGGCTGCCAGTTGTGAGAGGACTGTTGATGTACAGCCTACCTCAGAGATTGTGATGTCGTCTACCGTGCAGACAGATGACCTAGCAGTTGTTGAGATTGATGGGATGTCGCTTCCAGAGCTTATGAGTTGGGATTGCTGTAGCTTTCAGGAAGAGATGCAATAGAAGATAGATAGTCTATCTCGAGTATAGTTGAGCGACTGAGATGATTCGTCTGATTGATGCGCCGACGCAGGCCCAGTTGAGTTGAAAATTTCCAATGCGGAGAATCTTACTCATATCTAGAGTAGATCGATACAAATATGAAGTTGTTCGTTGGATGATCCGATAGGAGATCAGAAAGTTGACTAGCTTCGGATAGAGGACCTCATTCAGATGCGTTGTGAGTTGATCGAGAACGGACGAATATAGAGTATCCCTCCTATAGTTGCGACGAGTTCCCGAGGACGTGTTCGGCTAAATATCTTCTATAGAGTGATGAAGATACCGAGTTCATGATTTCGAGTCTGTGTGAGAGACTCCGGATTGACTGTAGACGAGGACAATTGTAGTACGTAGATAGCATGACGTGACGTCGAAGTGGACGATGATAAAGACGAATGGAACAAGAGGTTCGTGCGAGATGCTGAAGAGCTGTTTTTACTCCCCGTTGAGATTAGAGATCGGATATGTCTTCAGAGGTGTTAGGGTACGACCAGTTCCTGAGGAAATGCTGTGCTTAGTACACAGATGTCCAGAAAACGAAAGAAGATTATGTAAGAGTACCAGCCTCTATATAGTTCGGCGTAGGCGAGATTGGAAGAGACCTTGAGCAGGTTCCTTCCAGGACACTGTTGCGATAAGATTTTCACCGAGGATCAGTTGTGTCATGTATATTCAGAAGGCCAGAGGCTGACGCCAATGATATGCTGCTTTACGAGTGGTCATGCTAATTGGACGAAAGATGACAAGAGGAGTGCCAGAGCGGAATCGTTTCCATTAGTACACCTGACCGGGCCGATGAGCCGATGGATTGCGAGATTGGTAATCCATAGAGAAATGAGGACCCAAAGACAGAGGACGCCAGACTGTGAGCAGGAGGCAAGCGAATGTTCTTGCTCTGCTATTTTTGAGCGCTACGACATTTTCGACATTGTAGTAGGTGTACCTCAATGTCATTTGTTGTGATTTTCGTTTGTGATCCGAGTATCACGCTTATATCGCTTTGATTTGAGTTTTGATGATTGAGTTTCATGATATTGTTTTCGTGCACCATGGCTGCACTTATTGGGTATTTACATTTTTGTGCATAGTTATTGCACTTGAGATATGCTTTATACACCGTTGTGTTGGTTTATGATTTGTGCATATCTATTGCACTTGATATCGGTTTTGTGCCTTGGCTGCATGTATTTATGATTTCGCAGATTTCATACAGTTGGTTGGATTTTGTGCATGTGGTCCGCACTCGATTTGATTTTTGCACTCAGTATAGCTCACATATGCTTGCAGTGCATTGATATGTGTTTTGTGCATGTAGTTGTACACGTTTTTTATTTTATACACCATGGTACGCTCTGTGTTGTTTTTATACGCATTTGAGTTATTGATGTGTTTTCGTGCATTTGTTGCACCCGATTTGTATTTTGTGCATTGGTTGCACCAGATTTTTACACCGTGCATTTGTTGCACCGGATTTGTATTTCGTGCACTGGATGCACCGGATTCGTATTTCGTGCATTGGATGCAACGGATTTAAACTCCGTACCTTGGTTACACCCGATTTATATCTGTGAGCATTTGTTTTACCAGATTTATGTTTGTGAGTATTTGTTTTACCAGATTTATGTTTTTTGCGCGTTTGCGCTTGAGGTTTGTTTTCGTGCATGCTACTGCACTAGATGCTTTATACGGACCTGATGCGTTTGGGTTGGATTTTTACGCATATTTGGCGCTTGGTATTTGATTTCGTGCATGTTGGATGCACTTGATTAGATTTCATTCGTGGATGACGGATGCACTTCATTTGGATTTTCGCGCATGTTGGGCGCATGATTTGAGATGTGACTTTGTGCACACCGGATGCACTCGATTGGGATTTTCATTCGTGCATGTTAGTTGTACTAGATTGAGATTTTCGTGCACTATAGATGCACTAGATGTTGTTGTCGTGCACATCCGTTGCACTGGACTGATACTTTCGTGCATACCCGTTGCACTTTGTTTGCTTTTGTGCATATTGTGGCACTTGTATTTGGATTTGATTTCCGTACGCACCAGACGTACGTGATTATTGGCTACGCCTTTCAAGGCTGATTTTGCTCTTAAGCACGTTGTTTTCATGATAAGTACTATATTATATAGTGGCCGAACAGGACTAATATGAGGGCAGTACCTGAGTATTTGCATGCATAAAATGTTTACCAAGAGGTTTTCAAAAAGGAGCTATAGTCTCGCTATTTCCTACATGTCTGCGAGCGGCACGAACGTTTATGAAGGAAAACCTTTTGGTATATTTTAAAACGGCGGAACGTATATTTAAGCAAAACATATATGAACGTATATTTATTACTTTACAAATGAGCGTCTGTCATTTGTGCCGTGAGTTACGCATCACGCGGCTATTCAGAAAAGATTTTTGCATGTGTTATATTCCATTTTAAGTGATTTTTCCAAGGATGCGTACTACACACATATTATAGTATTTGACTAGTGCATATTGGATTTCAGCAGTGGATTTCAAGATCTGTATCTCCATTGTAACTCCGATGATTTGCGTGCAAATCCTATGACTTGTGTGACGTTTGAAGGAGTTCAATTTTGAGTTTTGTACTCGTTTTCAGGCGCAAACGATGCGCTGTTGTATTTCTATCTCTTCCGTGATTTCGGAGCCCCGTGATTTAAACTGATTATTTAAATGTTTTAGTATTTGGGGTTTTAAATTTAAATTCGGGGTCCGAATTTATTTGAGGAAAGAAGATTGTAACATTTCAAAAAATATAAAATATTATTTTTGGAATTTAATACTAAAATAATATATTTCGTGAAAACTACCTGATTTGCGAAATTGGGGGTTTCGTAAAATGGTATAAATATATACCAATAATTATGAAATAATTGGAGATTAAAATGATTTATTCATTTAAAAATATATGTATCGTATTTGGCATTTTTATAATTAATTATATGCAGTTTAAATAAAAATTGATTAGTGCACTACTAATCGCGATTAAGCCAAATCCGTATTTCTACATTTTTCCATGGTTAGTGCACCATGACATGTTGCATTTTTGTTGCATGTTGTTTCATTGGTATTTGTTGATATTTCGCTTTAAAAGAAAAAGAGAAAAGGAAATATAATAGAATAATAGGATTGGGTAAGAGAGAGTGATATGGCATGAATAATTGAGAGAGGGTGAGAATAAGAGAGAGAGAGGGAGAGAGGGAAGCCATCATTTTCCCCTTCCCATTATTTCTTCAACTCCTTCTTCCTCAAGCTTCCCCTTACTTCTACCCTCATGATCCATCACAAAATCTTCATCAATACCCTATAATCCCTTCATTAAAGTTGATCATCACCTCCTCCTCAACATTTTAGACCAATCAAAGTTGGATTTTTAAGACTTTGAGCAACTCAAGAAAATTCTTGAGTTGCCAAATAAGATATATCTCCTTTCATTTAGTTTAGTTTTAAGTTTCCTAACATCCTAGTTTAGTTTAGAGTTAAACTTGTTTAGATTAGTGATTTTTGGAAATTCCAAGAGAGGGTTTGGATGATTGTGTGGATTTGTGATATGTAGTGGCTGTTTACATGACCCTAGTGTTGAATTATGGCCAATAACAAAGAATAGAACCCAAAATACGGACTTAAGAGTTTCCTCGTGTCGGTTTTGCGAGGTATTGTGTGCCTATAGGGTATCTGGAGCAACTTGAGGAAATTCGGAGAAAAACAAACAATACCAGTGACCTAAATACACCACCAGGAACCCACCACCAAAATACGAGACCGTTCCAACCTAACTAGGCCGGCGAGCTTGGAAATCTAGGAAGTGTCGCCGGATTTCTTCTGGAGTCTGGGGTTGAGGTTTTTACTGAAGCTTTATTACCCTGTAACCTATCACCTATACTTGCTTGTTTACTCCCAATTGACCTGAGCCGAAATCTGGGAGTATATTGGGGTGTTTTTGGTTGAGGTTTGAATGCTTGGTTTTGATTATTGGATTTGTGTTTGGTTGTTGGGCGTTTGTACGTCAAAAACAAGCGTTGTTTGATTGTTTTCGCACGCGTAAGCTATGGGTTCTAACCTATAGGAAATTCGTGTGTCGTATTGGTTTTCCGGACTTGATTCTAATGGTATTGCGATATGTGTTGGTTTGTTGGTACCATCGCGTGGATTCTGAGACGACGAGGCACATCGACTACGGCTGAACTAGGAGTTCCGTAGGTGAGTAGATTTATATCTATGGGGGAAGTCAGGAGGATGGAGTATAGCACCCCCATAAGTTTTGATGGAAACCGATATATAAAATATGGTTAAGGAAACCGTGTTAGAAACTTATGAATATGGTTAAAGAATTAGTAGGAGATAAGATATACCTGTAGGGTTCCTAGGCACTCACAAGAGGTCTCACAAGGCATCAACCATGCCAATTTCAAATTTTACAAGTGCCGAGAAACTCTAATACGGATCGTTAACTAGAATTTTAGGCGAAACGATAAACTAGTTAACAACTTAACTAATGTTAAGAATCTACAACCTTTGTAGATCCGGTTATCCACTTCCTTAGCTCCACGTAGTCGTCCTCTCGCTGTCCAAGTCGGATCTCGGACTCTAACATCGGCTTCATCGGAGAAATGAACGGACTAGTCGTCGGCTACGATGCCGAAGATGATCTACGTCGAGGTTACACAAGATCAAGCTCCAACTTCACCAAGTTGTGAAACTTGTGAAGAAAACACCCTATACTACTTGGCAAGAGGTAGAGGGTGAAGAAATAGGAGGTGGGTTCACTTTAGAATTGGATTTCTCACACTTTTGCTCAAGATGCCATTAATGGTGGCAAGCTTTTTCTTGAAGAAGAAGATGATCAAGAAGATAGAATATGATAATTGTTGTTTAAAAAGAAAAATAAAATCAATACTTATCATCTTCTAACCTTGGTTAGGTGTAGAGAATAGACCATGGTTAGGGTTAAGCATGAAGACAAAATGTCACTTGGTCAAAGCTTCATGAAGCTTCAACAAGCTTCATGATAAAAGGAAACCATTTTGTTTTCTTTTATCTATTTCTCAAAAAAGAAAAGATAAATATTAAGTGAAAATATGAAACCCTAACCATTCACTAAACATGGTTTAAGTCTTTACACAAATCCAAGTGTATATGTATCATCAAACATGATACAATCAAGTGCACAAAAGTATATCACATATACAACTTGTGAACATCAAGTGAGAAAATCCATTTAAAGTGAACCAATACTAGTTAATGCAAAGTAATATATCAAATATATAATTATACATTAAATCATTAAATCAACACTTGATTCAATGATCCGGTCATGTCGCACATAACCGACCAGTATATAATGTATCGATTTATCGAATCAACGATTCGATAACTAGGTTATATCGCATACAACCAATCGAAACATTCATCGTGAGAATGAAATACGGTATCACATACTCGCATTATTCTCGGTCCCGCACATATCTCATATGCGCTCTTATTTCGTTTCGCTTGAGCCAGGAAACCCCTGTGTAGGACTCTAAAGACTCGTCAATACGCAGGTAGCAGATGATGATCATATCAAGCACCCACAAGCCGCAAGCGGTCTGCTAAACGTAACGGCCACCCGGGTATTGAGCGATCAGAAGATCGACGAGCTAGCCCGCTCACACTCCTGTGAATCCAACCAGTAACACTTACCGTACAGTCCGGTCTGTTCGTCTGATATGTCGCATATCAAGTCTAGGGGTGGTAAACGTCAGACCCCAATAACCGATAAGTCGTGCCGATGTGAGGCTCATAACGGGTCGAGAAACTACTGGTAACACTTACCAGCAAATCTTTGATCAGCCCTGGCCAGGGACTTCCCTGTTACGGCCAATCGAGCACAGCGCAACATCAACCCCCAATACCGGGAGAGACGAAACCCCTCCTATCGCTCATTGCCTCCATGTGACTCGGGACTGTACCCAAAGACCACCGTTTTGCATGCCCTCATGGACGTGGTAAGGTGGAGATCAAAGCACAGAGGGAATCACACAAGACTCTATGACGATCTCGGGTCTACAGACTAACCTGTACAAGTGTCACCTGAGAACTGCCATCTGACGTGAGGTATAATACCATCTGGGAGTTCTCGGCGAGTCCGTCCAGTGTACCCAGTCTCCACTGAGCACCCGTATACCATCTCTGATGTCAAACACCAATGGATATGGCATCATCCATCGCCCATCTCATGGGTCGAGAAGCGTATACGCTAGTCTACTCTGGTATATCGATGCCCCATTTCGATACACCCATGACTAGGGAACTTGAAGGATGTACTTATGGACTACCATGTCCCCACTAGTATGATCTGCATCATAGTCTAGGCAGTCAAGTACACATCCTAAGGGCTTTACCAACATGTAACTAAAAGACAGTTTAAAGAGACTAGTGTACATGTTAAGATAAAGAGCAACCAGATAGAATACTATCATATCGAGCAAGAAAGTCATCTCTATATATGTCCAAGCATCCAATATAATATACATCATCCGTACAATACTGGCCTCTAGGGCATACATAGAACTAACAATCTCCCACTTGCACTAGGGCCAGCTGCTGTAGTATCGCATACCGAGCATCCCGAAGAGTCTCTCAAACTGTATCTGGGGAATGGCCTTCGTGAGTGGATCCGCCGTGTTGTTCTTCATGTCAACCCTCCTGACCTCGATCTCCCGGCGATCAACTATCTCCCGGATCAGGTGATACCGCCTCAGAATATGCCTAGATCGCTGATGGGACCTGGGTTCCTTGGCCAAAGCCACCGCTCCATTGTTATCGCAATACAAAGGTATTGGATGCTCAATGGATGGAACCACACCAAGTTCAGTAATGAACTTCTTGATCCAGACAGCCTCTTTAGCAGCATCGTTGGCAGCGATGTATTCAGCCTCCATCGTCGAGTCTGCCATGGTTTCCTGCTTGGAACTCTTCCAGCTAACCGCCCCTCCGTAAAGGGTAAAGACAAATCCCGACTACGACTTAGAGTCGTCCTTATCACTCTGGAAACTCGAATCGGTAAAGGACTCCACTTGGAGTTCTCCGTTACCATACACCAAGAGCATCTCTTTAGTCCTTCATAAGTACTTGAGAATGCTCTTCACAGTTGTCCAGTGACTCTCTCCAGGATCAGCTTAATACCTGCTCACTACACTTAGCGAGTATGCTACATCGGGTCTGGTACATAGCATCGTGTACATGATAGAGCCTACAGCCGAAGCATAGGGTATCCCTTGCATGCGACTTCTCTCCAAATCAGTCTTGGGAGACATCTCTTTGGAGAGAGTGACTCCAGAGATCGTAGGAAAGTTCCCACGCTTGGATTCTTCCATACTAAACCTCTTTAGTATGATGTCAATGTACCTGGATTGGGACAATCCCAATATCCGTTTGGATCTATCTTTATAGATCCTTATTCCCAATATGCAGGAGGCATCACCAAGATCTTTCATCGAGAATCTTTGTGATAAGAAGAGCTTGACTGATTGCAGCATAGGAATATCATTTTCTATCAAGAGTATGTCATCCACGTACAATACAAGGAAGACAACCTTACTCTCTACCACCTTCTTGTAGATACAAGGTTCATCTAGGTTTTTGACGAAATCAAACTCTTTGATAACGAAGTCAAAGCAGATGTTCCAACTCCGCGATGCTTGCTTTAATCCATAAATGGATTTAAGCAGCTTGCACACCTTCCCGCTGCTCCCACTGTCTACGAAGCCCTCTGGCTGAGTCATGTACACGCTCTCTTCTAAATCACCATTTAGAAAGGCGATCTTAACATCCATTTGCCAGATTTCATAATCATGATATGCAGCGATGGCAAGCATGATCCGGATGGATTTAAGCATAGCCACTGGAGAAAAGGTTTCGTCATAGTCCACACCTAGTTTTTGACGAAAACCCTTTGCAACAAGTCTAGCTTTGAAAGTCTCCACTTTCCCATCTACACCAAGTTTTTTCTTGAAGATCCACTTGCTCCCAATGGGTTTTACCCCTTCAGGAGCAACTTCCAAAGTCCATACTTTGTTGGTGTACATGGATTCCATCTCAGACCGCATTGCATCCAGCCATTTCACTGAGTCTTTACTCGTGATGGCCTGCTCGAAACTAGTTGGGTCATCATCCTCCATGATGCAATCCTCGCTTCCACCGTCAATGAGAAAACCGTAGTATCTCTCAGGTGGACGAGAAACCCTACTAGATCGGCGGAGAGGCTGGGGTTCGTCGGGTACTACTGAATCCTCTGGTTCTACCAAGTCTTCTGTTATAGTTTGTGTCGCTGGAACCTCTTCCAGTTCTACCTCTATGCCACTTATCTGTTTCATAAGAAAACTCTTTTCTAAGAAAGTGGCCTGTCGAGAAACAAACACCTTTTGTTCCTCGGAGTGGTAGAAGATATACCCTCGCGAATGTTTGGGATATCCAACAAACTTACATAAAACAGACCTTGCCTCGAGCTTGTCCGGATTTTGTGTTTTAACATAGGCCGGACAACCCCATATCTGAATAAAATTAAGACATGGTCTCTTACCATTCCATATCTCATATGGAGTGGTAGGCACTGATTTGGTTGGAACTCTATTCAATAGGTATGCAGCAGTCTCCAGTGCATATCCCCATAAGGAAATAGGTAACTCAGCTGCACTCATCATAGAGCGCACCATATCTAATAGGGTGCGGTTTCTCCGCTCCGATACACCATTGTGCTGTGGTGTATAAGGAGGAGTAAGCTGAGAGAGAATCCTATTCTCTTTTAGATAATCTCTGAATTCGTTGCTTAAGTATTCTCCTCCTCGATCAGATCGAAGAATCTTAATACTTTTGCCCGTTTGGTTCTCTACTTCGTTTTTATATTCTCTGAATTTCTCAAAAGCTTCTGATTTGTGTTTCATCAGGAACACATACCCGAACCTAGAGAGATCGTCGGTGAATGTAATGAAGTATGAAGAACCATCCCTGCTATGTGTAGACATGGGACCGCATACATCGCTATGCACCAGTCCCAAGAGTTCCGTAACTCTTTCTCCGTGTCCACTAAACGGTGTTTTGGTCATTTTTCCTTTGAGACATGAATGGCAAGTGTCATAAGTGTTAGTTATATGTATGCCCTATAGGCCATTACTGTACATTGGATGTATATTGTAGTGGATGCTGGGACATATATAGGGAGGACTTTCTTGCTCGACATGATAGTATGCTATCTGGTTACTCTTTACCTTAACGTGTATACTGATTGTCTCTCTGTTACATGTTGGTAAAGCCCTTAGGATGAGTACTTGACTACCTGGACTATGATGCAGATCATACTAGTGGGGACATGGTAGTCCATAAGTACATCCTTCAATGTCCCTAGTCGTGGGTGTATCGAGACGGGGCATCGATATACCAGAGTAGACTAGCGTATACCTTCTCGACCCATACAGATGGGCGATGGATGATCCCATATCCATCGGTGTTTGACATCAGAGATGATATACGGGTGCTCAGTAGAGACTGGGTACACTGGACGGACTCGCCGAGAACTCCCAGATGGTATTATACCTTACGTCAGATGGCAGTTCTCTGGTGACACTGGTACAGAGTAGTCTGTTGACCCGAGATCGTCAAAGAGTCTTGTGTGGTTCCCACTGTGCTTTGATTTCCATCTTACCATGTCCAAGAGGGCGTGCAAAACGGTGGTTTTTGGGTACAGTCCTGAATCACATGGAGGCAATGAGCGATAGGAGGGGATTCGTCTCTCCCGGTATAGGGAGTTGATGTTGCGTTGTGTTCGATTGGCTATAACCGGAAATCCCTGGCCAGGGTTGCTGAGATTTACTGGTAAGTGTTACCAGTAGTTTCTCAAATTGTTATAGCCCTCATATCGACACGACTTATCGAGCTATTGGGGTCTGACGTTTACCACCCCTAGGCAAGATATGCGACATATCAGACGATCAGACCGGACTGTACGGTAAGTGTTACTGGTTGGATTCACAGGAGTGTGAGCGGGCTTGCTCGTCGATCTTCTGATCGCTCAATACCCGGGTGGCCGTTACGTTTAGCAGACCGCTTGCGGCCTGTGGGTGTTTGATATGATCATCATCTGCTGCCGGCGTATTGACGAGTCTTTAGAGTCCTACACATAGGTTTCCTGGCTCAAGCAAAACGAAATAGGAGCGCATATGAAATATGTGCGGGACCGAGAATAATGCGTGTATGTGATACCGTATTCTATTCTCGGGATGAATGTATCGAATGGTTGTATGCGATATAACCTAGTTATTGATTCAAGCGTTGATTCGATAAGTCGATACATTGAATACTAGTCGGTTATGTTCGACATGACCGGATCATTGAATCAAGTGTTGATTTAATGATTTAATGTATAATTTTATATTTGATATATTACTTTACATTAACTAGTATTGGTTCACTTTAAATGGATTTTCTCACTTGAATTGTGCAAGTTGTATATGTGATATACTTTTGTGCACATGATTGTATCATGTTTGATGATACATGCTTATTTGGTTAAGTGTAAAGAACTAAACCATGGTTAAAATGATGATTAGGGTTTTGCTTATTCATTCTTTTATTTGTTTATTCATTTTGGAAATGATAAGCAAAGAATGGTGGCTTTATTTGTTGTTTAGTTGAAGCTTCATGAAGCTTTGACCTAATCCACCATTCTTGTCTCTTGCTTAACCCTAACCATCATAACTAACCATGGTCTATTCTCTACACCTAACTAAGGTTATGATATGATAAGTATTCATTTTTATTATTCCTTTTAATTAACTTATCATAACTTTATCTTCTTCTTCTTCATCTTCTTCAAAGAAGAAAAAGCTTGACCATCAATGGTGATTAATGAAATAGAGTGAGAAATCCAACTCTAAAGTCTACCTACTTCCTATTTCTTCATCCTCTACCTCTTGCCAAGTAGTAGAGTGTGTTTCCTTCACAAGTTTTCTTGACTTGGTGAAGTTGGAGCTTGATCTAGCGATGCCTCGACGTAGATCATCTTCGGCATCGTCGTCGATGACCTAGCCCGCTTCTTCTCCGATGAAGCCGACGCTAGAGCCCGGGATTGCATGAGGACAGCGGAGAGGACTTCATCATGGAGCCATGAAGGTGGAGGACCGGATCTACAAAAGTTGTATTTCCGTATTCTTGTAGATAAGTGTTAACTTGTTTGTTTTTCGCCTAAACTTCTAGCCAACGATCCGTATTAGGGTTTCTCGGCACCGTTAAATTATTGAAATTGGCATGGTTGATGCCTTGTGAGACCTCATTAGGGTGTCTAGGAACCCTACAGTGGTATCAGAGCCTAGCTAGAGCCTTAGGCGAAGTCTAGACGAAGTTTGAAATCCGAACGAACCGAAACCCTAACCCAAAAATTGCTCTCTGGAAATTTTCTGAATTTTTGGATTTTTGTGAATTAAAAATTGCTAAAAATTCAGCAGGGAATATGATGAATTACTGTGAAGCACGTGCAATTGATTCGATAGATGAGCCGTGGAACCGCGGCCCCACCATGGCTTGCGCAGCGGTTACGCGGCCATAATACTGAATCAATGCACGTGGTTTGCACAGTAATTAGTTTCTGTATGTGCTGGATTTTCTGGGAATTTTTAATATTTATTCAAGAGTTGAATATTCTGGGTTGTTTTGGGAATCAAAGATTCGATCGGATTATCAGATTTTGTCTATTTGGCTTTCCGGATAATTTTAGAATATGTTAAAAAGTTCGACCGGATATAAATACCCAATTTTTCCCCTGTCGGGAAATTTCCAAGTGTTGGATTTTTCCGTAGTTTAACGACGTTCTAAGTAGTGCAAGTAACGCGATGGTCCCTCTAGAAGACAACAAACCTTAACTCGATTATGTGACCGTCTTGAACTGCCCTTTGAACCTTCGGGTTTGGGGCAGTACGGCGTGCCACATGTGAGGCGTTGGCTTGACCCTTCTACGGCTGGACCGTTGGTACTGAGGCACGAACTGAATGTTGTTAGACTCATATATCATGTGTTGAGCTGTTTCGGGAAAACTTGGGTGTTTGAATGTTCGATCGGAAAGTTTAACATTTTCTAATTATCTGGAATGTGATACAATAATTGGAATTCACAATGAGTTATTAGATAACTGAATGAATGTTATAAACATAGCACTTTAGTCTCACTTGATCGGTTGCCACGGAATTTTGATGTGATCAAAAGTCCGTCGCAATCACGTAGCATACGCGGATACTCGCCGGGTAAACTTAATAGACAGCCTCACTCCATAGCCCCGACCAAGTGACTGTAGGAGAACCCCGTCACCGAAAGCATCCGTTCGGGTGCTCGCGGCAACGGTGTTCCGCCTTGGTGCACTTCGTCGACGGTATCGGGGGTGCGGCCGTCTACTGAAGTTTGCGACGAGCATTCGATCATCATGTCGGGAATCTTGTTGAATTGCCCGACTTGATATTGAAAAGAGTTTTCGATTTTGAGACTAAAATGCGGGGTTTATAATTGTTAGGCATGCGATGTCTAAGAAATTCATTTGGTCAGGCATGCGATGTCTGAGGTGGTTGCGGATTCCAACTGTTGTAGTTTTTCACTTTCATTTCTATGACCGTAAGTGTAATATGTGATATCACCGGTTTCGTTGCTATATGTCAACGACAATTGGGATGGACATATTTACTTACGATGATGACATGTGATGTTATGTGTTGCTGGATATGTTATATTGGATCGTCGTGTTTGAATAGCCGGGGGTTTTTATGTGAGATGAATGTTTTTCATTTTCATTCATGTAAAAACTTGTATGTAATATTCTTTTATTGGGGCACTTCCAGGTTGCGGAAGATGTCACCGTTTGTATATTATTTACTTTTCGGCACTAGGATAGACCCAAGGAGGGGAGCACAAGTAACCGGGTTCTGGAGTCCAGTGGGAGACCAACTCGAGGAGTCGAGTCCGGGTCTCCTAACTTTGGAATTGGTAGGGTTGCTTGCCGCTCTCGTAGGGGTCTAGGGGTGTGGGTTTGGCTATTCATCGCGACCGTGGAATCCGTGTTTTATACTGGCTCGTATTGAAAACACGGACGTCCTAGTATATCCAATATTTCATATGTTTCTTCTGCTGCGATATCTGTGATGTGATCATGTGATGTTCTATGATAGATACAGTATATAGTATATATGATATATTATATAGACGTTACTTATGTTTTACACCCGCGCTAACCCTGCCCCGCTCTGCCGTTAGTTACCTAACCTAACGGTGCACGAGGGGACATCGAGGCGAATGCGGATGGCATAAGTGTACGTCGTATTTATCTGTGATGTTTAGGTACTTAAATGATGGGACTTCATTAATGTGATTAATGAAAGAAAAGAAACCTAAGATGTTGTAGAATCGAATTTCAAAATAAAACAGGTAGCTACAGTTCTTGCTTTGCACAGCGGTATATGTGATATATCCTGCACCTTATTCGACGAGAAAAGGACCGACGATCCCTTCACCGGGAGTGACTCCTTTAGCAAAACTAGAAAAGCCTCAAAAGCACTCCATTTTAAAATCATTTGATTCTACAACGATATCAAGTTCATTATGCAATAGGTTTTCAGAAAGACCTGTCGTAGCCCTCCGTCATTTCAGATAAGTAGTAGTTAGTATTCGTGCTACGTTTGTTGGCCTGCGTCAAGGCGTAGTGTACGGTAGCTAACTAGTATTTATCTGCTTATGCATATGATGCAGATTGGATTAGGGTAGTCGTGCGACTTTGTTGGCCTGCATCAACGGTCGTGCGTGTGGGTTTAATTCAATCAAGAAATGACGGGTTGAACTTGACTAGCGGACTATGGTTTGTTGGCCTGCGTCAAGGTCATAGGACGCTAGGGGTAAAATATTATCGGGAATTTCAAGTGTTGAAGTTTGCAATGAGATTGCATACCTTCTATGAGATAGTTGGATCCCGATACCCGCTGCGAGTAAGAGTTACTCCTGGGAGAGTTTTACACATTACAATTAGCCGATCAAGTAGGTGTCTAGAAAGGTGTTAACGGGGTTATGCCTCTGGGAAAACGAGGTTTACATTAATTAGGTTCGTGCGAAACCACGGGGGACCTCCCTCAAAGTACCGACACTGGCCTGGCTGAAAGATTGGCGAACTTGTAGTGTGTAATTAATCCCGGCTAGTCTTTCCTTTTAGGGTTTGAAGGAAGATTTGATAAAAAGCAGTGGGAGCCATCCTGATTAGATAAAATAATAACCAATCTATTCTTGCAAGAGCATACGCTGAGTGTTTTCTTCTCTCTCTCTCCTGGTAGCGACCATATCACGCCTTAATCAAGATAATAATACGGAATATTGACCGAACCCGCTTGTTATACTGAGCTGGGGAACGTTGGTCCCGCTCCAACTTATAATTGTTATAAGACAGAGCAGGAAATTGGGGAATACTAGATTTCCCGTGCCGCCCAAACGAAGAGAGTGCATGCTGATGCATCATCTTCGGGTGTGTTCATTATACAGAACTGTTTCTCAGTATCCTTTACGTCCTGGGTATGTAATGCCAGATCAGGATCCCAGATATGTAATCAGTTACATAGGGCTACAGAAAGGTAGAGAACTGAGAACGGGTGATAAGTTTCATGAGACAGAAAACGGGGCAAGTGTTGCAGCCAAGTCTGTTGGTCACTGTCACCCTGTATTACCAATACATTGATTCTGAACGAATGTTATTAGATACCGAACCTGATATACAAAACCATATTAGTCTCTTTATTAGTAAAGAAATGATAAAATTTTGTATTGTTGGATAATGTTTTGGACATTTCATATATCAAAAGTTGATCGGTTCAGGCACGTTATCTAAAAGCATTTATGTTCTAAATCAAACTACAGTTCTTAGTATACAGAACACACACAAGAGGAAGAGTTCAGAAATGAACGAATTCTTCTTGAGGTATTGTAGACTAGGTCATATCAATGCGACCCGACTGGCTGAGTTACATTTAGATGCATATTTAAATCAGTTTGAATTTACATCTTGTGAAACTCGCCAGTCATGTCACAAAGATGAGATGACCACAGCTCTGATTATTGGAAACAGAGAAAGAGTTAGTGAACTCTTGGGATGATACATGTTGATGTATGTAGGTCCCCTGTCTACACTTGCCAAGACCAGTTCTTTATACTTCATTACATTCTCTGATGATCTCTCAAGATTCAGACATATGTTCCTGTTGAAACACAAGTCCGAACCTTTTGAGATATTCACGGAATATAAGTTAGAAGTAGAGAACCAAAATAACGGTATAAGTATTTTGTCCTTTGATGAGATCAAGGAGAAGAATACTTGAGCACGAAATTCTTGGATTTTTCTAAAGGAGAATGAGATTCTCTCTCAGCATTACTCCTCCGTATACACCATAGCACGATGGTATATCGGGGCGGAGCAATCACACCCTATATGATAAGGTGTGCTCTATGATGAGTACTACTAAGTTACCTGTTTCCTTTTTGGGAGTTATGCGCTTGAGAAGCTGCATACCTATTGAATAGGGTTCGAATCAAATCAGTTGCCTACCACTTCATATGTGATATGGAAAGGGAAGAGCCCATATCTTAAGTTAGTTAAGATTTGGGGTTGTCCGGCCTATGTCTAAAAGCAAAATCCGGACAAGCTCAAGGCAAGATCTGTTATGTAGAACTGGAAATGTTCCAGCTATACAAACTTTAGCTGATGATTTGATAGAACCAATGGATTCAATAGTTACTAACGAACCTCAGCCTCTCCGCCGATCTAGTAGGGTTCCTCACCCACCTGAGAGATACTTCGGTTTCTCTATGACAGTGGGAGCGAGGATTGCATCATGAGATGATGACCCAACTAGCTTCGAGCTGGCCATCGAGAGTAAGACTCTGTAAGAATGGCTGGATGTTTATCGATCTGAGATGGAATCCTTATACACCAATAAAGTATGGACTTTGGTTGCTATATCTGAAGGGTTAAATCCCCATCAGGAGCAAGTATATCTTGAGAAGATTACTTGGTGTAGATGGAAAAGTTGAGACTTTCAAAGCTAGACTTGTTAAAGGTTTTCGTCATTGACCAGGCGTGGATAATGATGAAACCTTTTTCCAGTATCTATGCTTAAGTCCATCCAGATTCTACTTGCCACGGCTACATACCATGACTACGATATCTGGTGGTTGGGTGTCATGACAGCTTTTCTAAATGATGTTTTGGAAGAGGGAGTCTATAAGTACACAGCCAGAGGACCTCATAGACAGTGGGAGCAGCGGAAACGTGTGCAAGATGTTTTATAGGATAAAGCAGACATCGCGGAGTTGGAACATCTGTTTTGATGTATTAGTCAAACAGTTTGACATCATCAAAATGGTAGATGAACCTTGTATACACAAAAAGGTAGTAGGGAGTATGGTGATGATCCTCGTAGAGTACGTGGATGACATACTCTTGATAAGGAAGGAGTTTCCTGTAGGGTTCCTAGGCACCCTATGAAGGTCTCACAAGGCATCTAACATGCCAATATAAAATTTTACGGGTGCCGAGAGACCCGACTACGGATCGTTTGCTAGAAAACTAGGCGAAAAAGCAAACTAGTTAACACTTAACTACAAGATATGGAAATACAACCATTGTAGATCCGGTGCTCCACCTCCATAGCTCCGCAACGAAGTCCCCTCGCTGTCCATATGAGTTCCCGGGCTCTAGCGTCGGCTTCGTCGGAGAATGGGCAAGCTAGGTCGTCGATGTCCATGCCGAAGATGATCTACGTCGAGGCATCGCAAAATCAAGCTCCAACTTCACCAAGTCCAAAAACTTGTGAAGGAAACACACTCTACTACTTGGCAAGAGGTAGAGGATGAAGAAATAGTAAGTGGGTAGACTTTAGATTTGGATTTCTCACTTGTTTGCTCAATTCACCATTGATGAAGAAAGCTTTTTCTTCTTGAGTTCAAGGAAGAAGAAGAAGAAATGATGAGATTGATTAATTAGAAAAGAAAAGAATAATCATTCTTATCATAAAAGTAACCATGGTAAAGTGTAGAGAATTAACTTAGGTTAAATGAATGGTTAGGATCAAGGTTTCATGAAGCTTCCACTAAACAACAAAAAAAGCCACCATTCTTTTTCTCCTTTTTCCATCTATTTTCCAAAATGAATAAATAGATAAATAAATGAGAAAAGGAAATCAAACCCTAATCATAAGTTTAACCATGGTTTAATTCTTTACACTTAACCAAGTAAACATGCATCATCAAACATGATACAAGGAAGTGCACAAAAATATATCGCATATACAATGCGCACATCCGAGTGAGAAAGTCCATCTTAAGTGAACCGATACTAGTTAATGCAAAGTAATATATCAAATATATAATTATGAATTAAATCATTAAATCAACACTTGATTTAATGATCCGGTCATATCGCATATAACCGACTAATATCAACAGTAACATCTGATCGAATCAACACTTGATCCGATAACCCGGCTATATCGCATATAACCGATCAATGTCACAAATCGCGAGAATCAAATACAGTATCACATACTGGTATCATTCTCGGTCCCGCACATATCTCATATGCGCTCCTATTTCGTTTCGCTTGAGCCAGGAAACCTCTGTGTAGGACTCTAAAGACTCGTCAATACGCCGGCAGCGGATGATGATCATATCAAACATCCACAAGCCGCAAGCGGTCTGCTAAACGTAACGACCACCCGGGTATTGAGCGATCTGAAGATCGACGAGCAAGCCCGCTCACACTCTAGTGAATCCGACCAGTAACACTACCGTACAGTCCGGTCTGATCTTCTGATATGTCGCATATCTTGCCTAGGGGTGGTAAACGTCAGACCCCAATAGCTCGATAAGTCGTGTCGATATGAGGCTCATAACGGGTCGAGAAACTACTGGTAACACTTACCAGCAATTCTCTGATTAGCCCTGGCCAGGGACTTCCTGTTATAGCCAATCGAACACAGTGCAACATCAACTCCCTATACCGGGAGAGACGAATCCCCTCCTATCGCTCATTGCCTCCATGTGACTCGGGACTGTACCCAAAAACCACCGTTTTGCACGCCCTCTTGGACGTGGTAAGATGGAAATCAAAGCACAGTGGGAACCACACAAGACTCTATGACGATCTCGGGTCAACAGACTACTCTGTACCAGTGTCACCAGAGAACTGCCATCTGACGTGAGGTATAATACCATCTGGGAGTTCTCGGCGAGTCCGTCCAGTGTACCTAGTCTCTACTGAGCACCCGTATATCATCTCTGATGTCAAACACCAATGGATATGGGATCTTCCATCGCCCATCTGTATGGGTCGAGAAGGTATACGCTAGCCTACTCTGGTATATCGATGCCCCGTCTCGATACACCCTTGACTAGGGACTTTGAAGGATGTACTTATGGACTATCATGTCCCCACTAGTATGATCCGCATCATAGTCCAGGTAGTCAAGTACAGATCCTAAGGGCTTTACCAACATGTAACAGAGAGACAATCAGTATACACGTTAAGGTAAAGAGTAACCAGATAGCATACTATCATGTCGAGCAAGAAAGTCCTCCCTATATATGTCCCAGCATCCACTACAATATACATCCAATGTACAGTAATGGCCTCTAGGGCATACATATAACTAACAATCTCCCACTTGCACTAGGGCCATCTGTAGCAGTGGTTGTAGTATCTCATACTCAACCATCCCATAATAGTCTCTCTCTGGGAATAGGCCTTTCGTGAGTGAATCCGCCGCGTTGTCCTCTGAGTCTGCTCTCCTAACCTCGATCCCTTAGAGATCAACCATCTCCATGATCAAGTGATACTGCCTTAGAATATGTCTGGATCACTGATGGGACCTGCATTCCTTGGCATAAGCCACAACTCCATTGCCACACAATGGGAGGAACATAGTTCATCTCATGAACCAATATACACCCAAACAGCCTCTTTGGTAGCATCTTAAGTAGCGATGTATCCAGCCTTTATCGTCTAGTATGTCACGGTATCTAGTTTGGAACTCTTCCAACATACCGTCCCTTTACTGAGGGTAAAGACAATGCCTGCGACTGACATTCAGTCGCCTTTATCACCCTGGAACACTTCCAGTGATTCTCCCTAGGATCGATTGATACCATCTCACTACAACTAGTGAGAATCCTAACATCCAATTAAATCTATCTCATAGATCCAAAACTCAGGATTTAGGAGGTATCATCTTGATCCTATATGGAGAATCATAGTGATAAGCGGAGATTGATCGAGCGTAGCATAGGAAACTCCTTCCCTATCAAGAGTATGTCATCCACGTACTCTACGAGAATCGTCACAATACTCCCTACTACCTTTTTGTTTATACAAGGTTCATCTACCATTTTGATGATGTCAAACTCTTTGACTAATTCATCAAAACAGATGTTCCAACTCCGCGATGCCTGCTTTATCTTATAAAGCATCTTGCACACGTTTCCGTTGCTCCCACTGTCTACGAAGCCCTCTGGCTGTGTACTTATAGACGCACTCTTCTAAAACATCATTTAGAAAAGCAGTCATGACACCCAACCACCAGATATCGTAGTCATGGTATGTAGCCGTGACAAGTAGGATCTGGATGGACTTAAGCATAGATCCTTAGAAAATGTTTCAACATAATCCATATCTGGTTAATGATGCAAACCTTTAACAAGTCTAGCTTTGAAAGTCTTAACTTTTCCATGTACACCAAGTAATCTTCTCAAGATATACTTGCTCCTGATGGGGATTTAACCCTTCAGATATTGCACCTAAAGTCCATACTTTGCTGGTGTACATGGATTCCATCTCAGATCGCTAAGCATCCAGCCATTCTTACAGAGTCCCTACTCTCGATGGCCTGCTCGAAACTAGTTGGGTCATCATCTCATGATGTAATCCTTGCTCCCACTGTTATCGAGAAACTGAGGTATCTCTCAGGCGGATGAAGAACCCTGCTAGATCGGCGGAGAGGCTGAGGTTCGTCGGGAACTATAAAATCCTTTGGTTCTGTCAAATCTTCAGCTATAGTTTCGAATAGCTGGAACCTTTCCAGTTCTACAGAACTGACCCTGCCTCGATCTTGTCCGGATTTTGCTTTAAACATAGGCCGGACAACCCCAAATCTTAACTCGCTTAAGAGATGGGTTCTTCCCATACCATATCTTATATGGAGTGGTAGGCAGTGATTTGATTCAAACCTAATTCAATAGGTATGCAGCTTCTCAAGTGCATAACCCCAAAAGGAAATAGGTAACTCAGTAATACTCATCATAGAGCACACCTTATCATATAGGGTGTGATAGCCCCGCCCCGATATACCATCGTGCTATGGTGTATACGGAGGAGTGATGCTGAGAGAGAATCTCATTCTCCTTTAGAATAGTCCAGGAATTCTATGCACAAGTATTCTCTTCCCTGATTTCAGCATAGGACATAATACTTATACCCGGTTATTGGTTCTCTACTTCTAACTTATATTCTGTGAATACCTCAAAAGCTTCGGACTTATGTTTCAGCAGGAACATACGACTGAATCTTGAGAGATTATCAGAGAATATAATGAAGTAAAAAGAACCAGTCCTGGCATGTGTAGACAGGAGACCTTCCATACATCATCATGTATCAGTCCCAAGAGTTTACTAACTCTTTCTCTGTTTCCAGTAAATAGAGCTGGTGTCATTATATCTTTGTGACATGACTGGCAAGTTTCACAAGATGTAAATTCAAACTGATTTAAATATGCATCTAAATGTAACTTCAGCTAGTCGGGTCGCATTGATATGACCTAGTCTACAATACCTCAAGAAGAATTCGTTCATTTCTGAACTCTTCCTCTTGTGTGTGTTCTGTATACGAGGAACTGTAGTTTGATTTAGAACGTCAATGCTTTTAGATAACGTGCCTGAACCGATCAACTTTTGATATAGGAAATGTTCAAAACATTATCCATCAATACAAAATTACATCCTTTCTTTACTAATAAAGAGACTGATATGATTTTGTATATCAGGTTCGGTATCTAATAGCATTTGTTCAGAATCAATGTATTCGTAATACAGGGTGACAGTGACCAACAGACTTGGCTGCAACACTTGCCCCGTTTTCTGTCTCATGAAACTTATCACCCGTTCTCAGCTTTTCTACCTTTTTGTAGCCCTATGTAACAGATTACATATCTGGGATCCTGATCCGGTATCATATACCCAGGATGCAGAGGATACTGAGAAACAGTTCTATGTAATGAACACACCCGAAGGAGATGCATCATATGCACTTTCTTCGTTTGGGCGGCATAGGAATTCTGGTATTCCCCTATTTCCTGCTCTGTCTTATAACAATTATAAGTTGGAGCGGGACCAACGTTCCCCAGCTCAGTATAACAAGCGGGTTCGGTCAATACTCCGTATTATTATCTTGATTAAGGCGTGATATGGTCGCTACCTGGAGAGAGAGAGAAGAAAACACTCAGCGTGCGCTCTGTCAAGAATAGATTGGTTATTATTTTATCTAATCAGGATGGCTCCCACTGCTTTTTATCAAATCTTCCTTCAAACCCTAAAAGGAAAGACTAGCCGGGATTAATTACACACTATAAGTTCGCCAATCTTTCAGCCAGGCCAGTGTCGGTACTTTGAGGGAGGTCCCCCGTGCTTTCGCACGAACCTAATTACAGTAAACCTCGTTTTCCCAGAGGCGTAACCCCGTTGACACCTTTCTAGACACCTACTTGATCGGCTAATTGTAATGTATAAAACTCTCCCAGGAGTAACTCTTACTCGCAGCGGGTATCGGGATCCAACTATCTCATAGAAGGTATGCAATCTCATTGCAAATTTCAACACTTGAAATTCCCGATAATATTTTGCCCCTAGCAGCTTATGACCTTGGCTAAGGTCAACAAATCATAAGTGCTAGCCAAGTTCAACCCGTCATTTCCCGATTGAATTAAACCCACCCGCACGACCCTTGGCTAAGGTCAACAAAGTCGCACGACTACCCTAACTCAATCGCATCATATGCTTATACAGATAAGCACTAATCAGCTACCGCACACTACGCCTTGGCTAAGGTCAACAAACGTAGCACGAATACTAACCAGTACTTATCTGAAATGACGGAGGGCTACGACGGGTTTTTCAGAAAACCCTTTGCGTAATGAACTTGATATCGTTGTAGAATCAAATGATTTTGAAATGGAGTGCTTTTGAGGCTTTTCTAGTTTTGCTAAAGGAGTCACTCCCGGTGAAGGGATCTCGGTCCTTTCCTCGTCGAATGAGGTGCGGGATATATCATATATATCACTGTGCAAAGCAAAAACTCTTAAAAGCAATCAAAAGACAAACCGAGTGTGTAGCATTTGCCAGTTATTGCCAAAGGAGTCACTCCCGGTGAAGGGATCTCGGTCCTTTCCTCATCGAATAAGGTGCAGGATATATCGTATATACCGCTGTGCAAAGCAAGAACTGTAGCTACCAGTTTCATTTTTGAAATTCGATTCTACAACATCTTAGGTTTCTTTTATTTCATTAATCGCATTAATGAAGTCCCATCATTTAAGTATCTAAACATCACAGATAAATACGACGTACACTTATGCCATCCGCATTCGCCTCGATGTCCCCTCATGCACCGTTAGGTTAGGTAACTAACGGCAGAGCGGGGCAGGGCTAGCGCGGGTGTAAAACATAAGTAACGTCTATATAATATATCATATATACTATATATGTATCTATCACAGAACATCACATGATCACATCACAGATATCGCAGTAGAAGAATCATATGAAATATTGGATATACTAGGACGTCCGTGTTTTCAATACGAGCCAGTATAAAACACGGATTCCACGGTCGTGATGAATAGCCAAACCCACACCCCTAGACCCCTACGAGAGCAGCAAGCAACCCTACCAATTCTAGAGTTAGGAGACCCGGACTCGACTCCTCGAGTTGGTCTCCCACTGGACTCTAGAACCCGGTTACTTGTGCTCCCCTCCTTGGGTCTATCCTAGTGCGGAAAAGTAAATAATATACAACAGGTGACAACTTCCGCAACCTGGAAGTGCCCCAATAAAAGAATATTACATACAAGTTTTTACATGAATGAAAATGAAAAACACTCATCTCACATAAAAACCCCCGGCTATTCGTACACGACGATCCAATATAACATATCCAGCAACACATAACATCACATGTCATCAACGTAAGTAAATATGCGCATCCCAATTGTCGTTGACATATAGCAACGAAACCGGCGATATCACATATTACACTTACGGTCACAGAAAAGAAAGTGTAAAACTACAACAGTTGGAATCCGCAACCACCTCAGACATCGCATGCCCGACCAAATGAATTCTTAAGACATCGCATGCCTAACAATTATAAACCCCGCATTTTAGTCTCATTATCGAAAACTCTTTTCAATATCAAGTCGGGAAATTCAACAGGATTCCCGACATACTGATCGAATGCTCGTCGCAAACTTCAGTAGACGGCCACACCCCCGATACCGTCGACGAAGTGCACCAAGGCGGAACACCGCTGCCGCGAGCACCCGAACGGATGCTTTCGGCGTCGGGGTTCTCCTACAGTCACTTGGTCGGGGCTATGGAGTGAGGCTGTCTATTAAGTTTACCCGGTGAGTATCCGCGTACGCTACGTGATTGCGACGGACTTCTGATCACATCAAAATTCCGTGGCAACCGATCAAGTGAGACTAAATTGCTAGATTTATAACATTCATTCAGTTATCTCATAACTTCTTGTGAATTCCAATTATTGTATCCCATTCCAGATAATTAGAAAATGTTAAACTTTCCGATTGAACATTCGAACACCCAAGTTTTCCCGAAACAGGTCAACACATGAAATAAGTCTAACAACATTCAGTTCGTGCCTCAGTACCAACGGTCCAGCCGTAGAAGGGTCAAGCCAACGCCTCATATGTGGCACGCCGTACTTTCCCAAACCCGAAGGTTCAAAGGGCAGTTCAAGACGGTCACATAATCGAGTTAAGGTTTGTTGTCTTCTAGAGGGACCATCGCGTTACTTGCACTACTTAGAACGTCGTTAAACTACGGAAAAATCCAATACTTGGAAATTTCCCGACAGGGGAAAAATTGGGTATTTATATCCGGTCGAACATTTTAACATATTCTAAAATTTATCCGGAAAGCCACAACAGACGAAATTTGATACTCCGATCGAAACACCGAATCCCCAAAACAATCCCAGGAAATTCAACTCTTGAATAAATATTAAAAATTCCCAGAAAACTCAGCAGAATTTATCAGGAGTTACTGTGCAAACAAAGTGGGCTGACGTCACCAAGGGGCCGCGGAACCGCCGCAGAAGGCATGCTTCTGCCGCGGTTCCGCCGCGGAATTTACTGTTCATCCAAAAATTTTTGCATCGTAATTCTTAATTTTTCCTGCTGAATTTTTTAGCAATTTTTAATTTGGAAAAATCCACTGTTTTCAAAAATGTACAGAGAGCAATATTGGTTCGGGGTTTCGGGTTCGTTCGGACTTCAAATTCCGTCGGGACTTCGCCTAAGGCTCTAGCTAGGCTCTGATACCACTGTAGGGTTCCTAGGCACCCTATGAAGGTCTCACAAGGCATCTAACATGCCAATATAAAATTTTACGGGTGCCGAGAGACCCGACTACGGATCGTTTTCTAGAAAACTAGGCGAAAAAGCAAACTAGTTATCACTTAACTACAAGATACGGAAATACAACCTTTGTAGATTCGGTGCTCCACCTCCATAGCTCCGCAACGAAGTCCCCTCGCTGTCCATATGAGTTCCCGGGCTCTAGCGTCGGCTTCGTCGGAGAATGGGCAAGCTAGGTCGTCGATGTCCATGCCGAAGATGATCTACGTCGAGGCATCGCAAAATCAAGCTCCAACTTCACCAAGTCCAAAAACTTGTGAAGGAAACACACTCTACTACTTGGCAAGAGGTAGAGGATGAAGAAATTGGAAGTGGGTAGACTTTAGATTTGGATTTCTCACTTGTTTGCTCAATTCACCATTGATGAAGAAAGCTTTTTCTTCTTGAGTTCAAGGAAGAAGAAGAAGAAATGATGAGATTGATTAATTAGAAAAGAAAAGAATTATCATTCTTATCATAAAAGTAACCATGGTAAAGTGTAGAGAATTAACTTAGATTAAATGAATGGTTAGGGTCAAGGTTTCATGAAGCTTCCACTAAACAACGAAAAAAGCCACCATTCTTTTTCTCCTTTTTCCATCTATTTTCCAAAATGAATAAATAGATAAATAAATGAGAAAAGGAAATCAAACCCTAATCATAAGTTTAACCATGGTTTAATTCTTTACACTTAACCAAGTAAACATGCATCATCAAACATGATACAAGCAAGTGCACAAAAATATATCGCATATACAATGCGCACATCCGAGTGAGAAAGTCCATCTTAAGTGAACCGATACTA
This sequence comes from Agapanthus africanus, assembly GCA_030015575.1. NCBI lineage: Eukaryota > Viridiplantae > Streptophyta > Magnoliopsida > Asparagales > Amaryllidaceae > Agapanthus > Agapanthus africanus. The sequence goes on along the minus strand of JASDDO010000019.1, from coordinate 509,281,264 downwards.
GTTAATGCAAAGTAATATATCAAATATATAATTATGAATTAAATCATTAAATCAACACTTGATTTAATGATCCGGTCATATCGCATATAACCGACTAATATCAACAGTAACATCTGATCGAATCAACACTTGATCCGATAACCCGGCTATATCGCATATAACCGATCAATGTCACAAATCACGAGAATCAAATACAGTATCACATAATGGTATCATTCTCGGTCCCGCACATATCTCATATGCGCTCCTATTTCGTTTCGCTTGAGCCAGGAAACCTCTGTGTAGGACTCTAAAGACTCGTCAATACGCCGGCAGCGGATGATGATCATATCAAACATCCACAAGCCGCAAGCGGTCTGCTAAACTTAACGGCCACCCGGGTATTGAGCGATCTGAAGATCGAAGAGCAAGCCCGCTCACACTCCAGTGAATCCGACCAGTAACACTACCGTACAGTCCGGTCTGATCGTCTGATATGTCGCATATCTTGCCTAGGGGTGGTAAACGTCAGACCCCAATAGCTCGATAAGTCGTGTCGATATGAGGCTCATAACGGGTCGAGAAACTACTGGTAACACTTACCAGCAATTCTCAAATCATCCCTGGCCAGGGACTTCCTGTTATAGCCAATCGAACACAGTGCAACATCAACTCCCTATACCGGGAGAGACGAATCCCCTCCTATCGCTCATTGCCTCCATGTGACTCGGGACTGTACCCAAAAACCACCGTTTTGCATGCCCTCTTGGACGTGGTAAGATGGAAATCAAAGCACAGTGGGAACCACACAAGACTCTATGACGATCTCGGGTCAACAGACTACTCTGTACCAGTGTCACCAGAGAACTGCCATCTGACGTGAGGTATAATACCATCTGGGAGTTCTCGGCGAGTCCGTCCAGTGTACCCAGTCTCTACTGAGCACCCGTATATCATCTATGATGTCAAACACCAATGGATATGGGATCTTCCATCGCCCATCTGTATGGGTCGAGAAGGTATACGCTAGTCTACTCTGGTATATCGATGCCCCGTCTCGATACACCCTCGACTAGGGACTTTGAAGGATGTAGTTATGGACTATCATGTCCCTACTAGTATGATCCGCATCATAGTCCAGGTAGTCAAGTACAGATCCTAAGGGCTTTACCAACATGTAACAGAGAGACAATCAGTATACACGTTAAGGTAAAGAGTAACCAGATAGCATACTATCATGTCGAGCAAGAAAGTCCTCCCTATATATGTCCCAGCATCCACTACAATATACATCCAATGTACAGTAATGGCCTCTAGGGCATACATATAACTAACATTTCCTATGCTACGCTCGATCAATTTCCGCTTATCACAAAGATTCTCCATATAGGATCAAAGTGATACCAACTAAATCCTGGATTTTGGATCTATGAGATAGATTTAATTGGATGTCAGGAATCTCACTAGTAGTAGTGAGAAGGTATCAATCGACCCTGGGGAGAATCACTGGAATGGTTCCAGGGTGATAAAGACGACTGAATGTCAGTCACAGGCATTGTCTTTACCCTCAGTAAAGGGACGGTATGTTGGAAGAGTTCCAAGCTAGATACCGTGACATACTAGACGATAAAGGCACGATACATCACTACTTAAGATGCTACCAAGGAGGATGTTTGGGTGTATATTGGTTCATGAGATGAACTACGTTCCAACCATTGTGAGACAATGGAGTTGTGGCTTATGCCAAGGAACGCCCGTCCCATCAGTGATCCAGACATATTCTAAGGCAGTATCACCTGATCATGGAGATGGTTGATCTCCAGGGTGATCGAGGTTTGGAGAGTAGACTCAGAGGACAACACAGCGGATCCACTCACAAAGGACTGTTCCCAGAGAGAGACTTTTATGGGATGGTTGAGTATGAGATACTACAACCACTGCTATCAGATGGCCCTAGTGCAAGTGGGAGATTGTTAGTTATATGTATGCCCTAGAGGCCATTACTGTACATTGGATGTATATTGTAGTGGATGCTGGGACATATATAGGGAGGACTTTCTTGCTCGACATGATAGTATGCTATCTGGTTACTCTTTACCTTAACGTGTATACTGATTGTCTCTCTGTTACATGTTGGTAAAGCCCTTAGGATGAGTACTTGACTACCTGGACTATGATGCGGATCAAACTAGTAGGGACATGGTAGTCCATAAGTACATCATTCAAAGTCCCTAGTCGTGGGTGTATCGAGACGGGGCATCGATATACCAGAGTAGACTAGCGTATACCTTCTCGACCCATACAGATGGGCGATGGATGATCCCATATCCATCGGTGTTTGACATCAGAGATGATATACGGGTGCTCAGTAGAGACTGGGTACACTGGACGGACTCGCCGAGAACTCCCAGATGGTATTATACCTTACGTCAGATGGCAGTTCTCTGTTGACACTGGTACAGAGTAGTCTGTTGACCCGAGATCATCATAGAGTCTTGTGTGGTTCCCACTGTGCTTTGATTTCCATCTTACCACGTCCAAGAGGGCGTGCAAAACGGTGGTTTTTGGGTACAGTCCCGAATCACATGGAGGCAATGAGCGATAGGAGGGGATTCGTCTCTCCCGGTATAGGGAGTTGATGTTGAGCTGTGTTCGATTGGCTATAACCGGAAATCCCTGGCCAGGGTTGCTGAGATTTACTGGTAAGTGTTACCAGTAGTTTCTCGAATTGTTATAGACCTCATATCGACACGACTTATCGAGCTATTGGGGTCTGACGTTTACCACCCCTAGGCAAGATATGCGACATATCAGACGATCAGACCGGACTGTACGGTAAGTGTTACTGGTTGGATTCACAGGAGTGTGAGCGGGCTTGCTCGTCGATCTTCTGATCGCTCAATACCCGGGTGGTCGTTATGTTTAGCAGAACGCTTGCGGCTTGTGGGTGTTTGATATGATCATCATCTGCTGCCGGCGTATTAACGAGTCTTTAGAGTCCTACACAGAGGTTTCCTGGCTCAAGCAAAACGAAATAGGAGCGCATATGAGATATGTGCGGGGCCGAGAATAATGCGTGTATGTGATACTGTATTCTATTCTCGGGATGAATGTATCGAATGGTTGTATGCGATATAACCAAGTTATTGATTCAAGCGTTGATTCGATAAGTCGATTCATTGAATACTAGTCGGTTATGTTCGACATGACCGGATCATTGAATCAAGTGTTGATTTAATGATTTAGTGTATAATTATATATTTGATATATTACTTTACATTAACTAGTATTGGTTCACTTTAAATGGATTTTCTCACTTGAATTGTGCAAGTTGTATATGTGATATACTTTTGTGCACATGATTGTATCATGTTTGATGATACATGCTTATTTGGTTAAGTGTAAAGAACTAAACCATGGTTAAAATGATGATTAGGGTTTTGCTTATTCATTCTTTTATTTGTTTATTCATTTTGGAAATGATAAGAAAAGAATGGTGGCTTTATTTGTTGTTTAGTTGAAGCTTCATGAAGCTTTGACCTAATCCACCATTCTTGTCTCTTGCTTAACCCTAACCATCATAACTAACCATGGTCTATTCTCTACACCTAACTAAGGTTATGATATGATAAGTATTCATTTTTATTATTCCTTTTAATTAACTTATCATAACTTTATCTTCTTCTTCTTCATCTTCTTCAAACAAGAAAAAGCTTGACCATCAATGGTGATTGATGAAATAGAGTGAGAAATCCAATTCTAAAGTCTACCCACTTCCTATTTCTTCATCCTCTACCTCTTGCCAAGTAGTAGAGTGTGTTTCCTTCACAAGTTTTCTTGACTTGGTGAAGTTGGAGCTTGATCTAGCGATGCCTCGACGTAGATCATCTTCGGCATCGTCGTCGATGACCTAGCCCGCTTCTTCTCCGATGAAGCCGACGCTAGAGCCCGGGATTGCATGAGGACAGCGGAGAGGACTTCATCATGGAGCCATGAAGGTGGAGGACCGGATCTATAAAGGTTGTATTTCCGTATTCTTGTAGTTAAGTGTTAACTAGTTTGTTTTTCGCCTAAACTTCTAGCCAACAATCCGTATTAGGGTTTCTCGGCACCGTTAAATTATTGAAATTGGCATGGTTGATTCCTTGTGAGACCTCATTAGGGTGCCTAGGAACCCTACAATAAGATGATAATTCGAACGGTTTCAAATATCCATCTTTATGTAACTTAGCTAGTCGTGTCGCATTAATGTGACCAAGTCTACAATGCCACAAGAAAGATTCATTCATTTCTGAACTTTTCCTCTTGTGTGTGTTTTGTAAATTGAGGACTGTATTTAGATTGAGAATGAATATGCCATTATATAACGAGCTTGATGCAATCAACTTTTGATTTAGGAATATGTTCATAACATTATTCTTTACTACAAAATTATATCCTTCTTTACTTAATAAAGAAACCGATATAATATTGCACATCATGTTCGGTATATAATAGCATTCATTTAGAATCAGTGTATCACTACTTGGTAATACTAGGTGATATTCGCCAACTGCTTTAGCTGCAACATTTGCCCCATTCCCTACTTGAACGGAATGATCACCTTTTCCCAGTTCTCTACCTTTTCGTAGCCCATGTAACATTTTACATATGTGGGATCCTGATCCGGTATATAATACCCAGGACGTAGGGTGAACTGAGAAACAGTTCTCAATGACAAACACACCCGAAGATGATGCATCAACATGCATGTTCTCCGTTTGGGCAGTGTGAGAATCCAGATATTCTCCTGATTCCTGTTCAGTCTTATAACTCTTATAAGAAAGAACGGGTCCAACGTTCCCCTGCACAGTATAACATGCGGGTTCAGTCAATACATCCATATTATTATCTTTATTAGGGCATGAAATGGTCGCTACCTGGAGAGAGAGAGAAGAAAACACTTTACCGTATGCTCTTGCAAGATCAGATTGGTTATTATCTTATCTAATCAGGATGGCTCCCACTGGTTTTTATCAAATCTTCCTTCAAACCTTAAAAGGAAAGACTAGCCGGGATTAATTACACCCTACAACTTCGCCAATCTTTCAGCCAGGCCAATGTCGGTACTTTGAGGGAGGTTCCCCGTGCTTTCGCACGGACCTAATTAAAGTAAACCTCGTTTTCCCAGAGGCGTAACCCCGTTGACACCTTTCTAGACACCTACTTGATCGGCTAATTGTAATGTGTAAAACTCTCCCAGGAGTAACTCTTACTCCCAGTGGGTATCGGGATCCAACTATCTCATAGAAGGTATGCAATCTCATTGCAAATTTCAACACTTGAAATTCCCGATAATTCTTTTGCCCCTAGCGTCCTATGACCTTGACGGAGGCCAAACTACCCACAGGGCGCTAGTCAAGTTCAACCCGTCATTTCTTGATTGAATTAAACCCACCCGTACGACCCTTGACGGAGGCCAAACTACGCCGTACGAATACCCTAATCCAATCGCATCATATGCTGGCAGATAAGCACTAGTTAGCTACCATACACTACGCCTTGACGGAGGCCAAACTACCGCAGCATGAATACTAAGTAGTACTTATCTGAAATGACGGAGGGCTACGCAGGTTTTTCAGAAAAACCATGAGCGTAATGAACTTGATATCGTTGTAGAATCGAGTGAAGTTTTGAAATGGAGTGATTTTGAGCCTTTTCTAGTTTTGCTAAAGGGGTCACTCCCGGTGAAGGGATCGTCGGCCCTTTCCTCGTCGAATGAGGTGCTGGATATATCATATATATCGTTGTGCAAAGCAAAACTCCAAAAACAATCAAAAACAAACCGAGTGTGTAGCATCTGCCAGTTATTGCTAAAGGAGTCACTCCCGGTGAAGGGATCTCGGTCCTTTCCTCATCGAATAAGGTGCAGGGTATATCATATATACCGCTATGCAAAGCAAGAACTGTAGCTACCTGTTTTATTTTGAAATTCGATTCTACAACATCTTTAGGTTTCTTTTATTTCATTAATAACATTAATGAAGTCCCATCATTTAAATACCAAAACATCACAGATTAATACGACGTACACTTATGCCATCCGCATTCGCCTCGATGTCCCCTCGTGCACCGTTAGGTAAGGTAACTAACGGAAGAGCGTGGCAGGGCTACCGCGGGTGTAAAACATAAGTAACGCCTATATAATATATCATATATACTATATACTGTATCTATCACAGAACATCACATGAACACATCACAAATATCGCAGCAGAAGAAACATATGAAATATTGGATATACTAGGACGTCCGTGTTTTCAATACGAGCCAGTATAAAACACGGATTCCACGGTCGTGATGAATAGCCAATCCCACACCCCTAGACCCCTACGAGAGCGGCAAGCAACCCTACCAATTCTAGGGTTAGGAGACCCGGACTCGACTCCTCGAGATGGTCTCCCACTGGACCCTAGAACCCGGTTACTTGTGCTCCCCTCCTTGGGTCTATCCTAATGCGGAAAAGAAAATAATATACAAAAGGTGACAACTTCCGCAACCTGGAAGTGCCCCAATAAAAGAATATTACATACAAGTTTTTTTTTTTTTTTACATGAATGAAAAAGAAAAACACTCATCTCACATAAAAACCCCCGGCTATTCAAACACGACGATCCAATATAACATATCCAGCAACACATAACATCGCATGTCATCAACGTAAGTAAATATGCGCATCCGAATTGTCGTTGACATATAGCAACGAAACCGGCGATATCACATATTACACTTACGGTCACAGAAAAGAAAGTGTAAAACTACAACAGTTGGAATCCGCAACCTCTTTAGACATCACATGCCTAACACTTATAAACCCCGCAATTTAGTCCCATTATCGAAAACTCTTTTCAATATGAAGTGAGACTAAACCGCTAGATTTATAACATTCATTCAGTTATCTCATAACTGTGTGTGAATTCCAATTATTGTATCCCATTCCGGATAAATAGAAAATATTAAACTTTCCGATCGAACATTCGAACACCCAAGTTTTCCCGAAACCGTTCAACACATGAAATAAGTTCAAAGACGTTCATTTCATGCCTCAGTACCAACGGTCCAGCCGTAGAAGGGTCAAGCCAACGCCTCACATGTGGCACGCCGTACTGCCCCAAACCCGAAGGTTCAAAGCACAGTTCAAGACGGTCACATAATCGAGTTAAGGTTTGTTGTCTTCTAGAGGGACCATCGCATTACCTGCACTACTTAGAACGTCATTAAACAACAGAAAAGTCCAACAATTGGAAATTTCCTGGCAGGGGAAAAATTGGGTATTTTTATCCGGTCGAACAGATTAACACACTCTAAAATTATCCGGAATCCACATAGACAAAATCTGATAATCCGATCGAATCATCGAATCCCCAAAACAACCCCAGATTTTTCAACTCTTGAATAAAAATTAAAAATTCCCAGAAAATACAGCAAACAAAATAAGACATTACAGTGCAAACAGTGTATCAAGAGGAGATAGTTTGGCCGCGGAACCGCCGCAAAAGCCATGCTTCTGCCGCGGTTCCGCCGCGCGTTAATCATATCATGAGGTGAATTTTGCACCGTAATTCTTAGAATTCCCTGCTGCATTTTTTAAGCATTTTTAATCTGGAAAAAAACCCAGTTTCTGAAAAAAGTCCAGAGAGCATGAAAAGTTTGGGGTTTCGGGTTCGATCGGGTTTCTAACATCGTCTAAGCATCGCCTAAGGCTCTAGCTAGGCTCTGATACCACTGTAGGGTTCCTAGGCACTCACAAGAGGTCTCACAAGGAATCAACCATGCCAATTTCAAATTTTACAAGTGCCGAGAAACTCTAATACGGATCGTTAACTAGAATTTTAGGCGAAACGATAAACTAGTTAACAACTTAACTAAAGTTAAGAAGCTACAACCTTTGTAGATCCGGTTATCCACTTCCTTAGCTCCACGTAGTCGTCCTCTCACTGTCCAAGTCGGATCTCGGATTCTAACATCGGCTTCATCGGAGAAATCAACGGACTAGTCGCCGGCTACGATGCCGAAGATGATCTACGTCGAGGTTACACAAGATCAAGCTCCAACTTCACCAAGTTGTGAAACTTGTGAAGAAAACACCCTATACTACTTGGCAAGAGGTAGAGGGTGAAGAAATAGGAGGTGGGTTCACTTTAGAATTGGATTTCTCACACTTTTGCTCAAGATGCCATTAATGGTGGCAAGCTTTTTCTTGAAGAAGAAGATGATCAAGAAGATAGAATATGATAAGTGTTGTTTAAAAAGAAAAATAAAATGAATACTTATCATCTTCTAACCTTGGTTAGGTGTATAGAATAGACCATGGTTAGTGGGAATGGTTAGGGTTAAGCATGAAGACAAAATGGTCACTTGGTCAAAGCTTCATGAAGCTTCAATAAGCTTCATGATAAAAGGAAACCATTTTGTTTTCTTTTATCTATTTCTCAGAAAAGAAAAGATAAATATTAAGTGAGAATATGAAACCCTAACCATTCACTAAACATGGTTTAAGTCTTTACACAAATCCAAGTATATATGTATCATCAAACATGATACAATCAAGTGCACAAAAGTATATCTCATATACAACTTGTGAACATCAAGTGAGAAAATCCATTTAAAGTGAACCAATACTAGTTAATGCAAAGTAATATATCAAATATATAATTATACATTAAATCATTAAATCAACACTTGATTCAATTATCCGGTCATGTCGCACATAACCGACTAGTATACAATGTATCGATTTATCGAATCAACGATTCGATAACTATGTTATATCGCATACAACCAATCGAAACATTCATCTCGAGAATGAAATACGGTATCACATACTCGCATTATTCTCGGTCCCGCACATATCTCATATGCGCTCCTATTTCGTTTCGCTTGAGCCAGGAAACCCCTGTGTAGGACTCTAAAGACTCGTCAATACGCCGGTAGCAGATGATGATCATATCAAGCACCCACAATCCGCAAGCGGTCTGCTAAACGTAACGGCCACCCAGGTATTGAGCGATCAGAAGATCGACGAGCTAGCCCGCTCACACTCCTGTGAATCCAACCAGTAACACTTACCGTACAGTCCGGTCTGTTCGTCTGATATGTCGCATATCAAGTCTAGGGGTGGTAAACTTCAGACCCCAATAATCGATAAGTCGTGCCGATGTGAGGCTCATAACGGGTCGAGAAACTACTGGTAACACTTACCAGCAAATCTCTGATCAGCCCTGACCAGGGACTTCCCTGTTATGGCCAATCGAGCACAGCGCAATATCAACCCCCAATACCGGGAGAGACGAAACCCCTCTTATCGCTCATTGCCTCCATGTGACTCGGGACTGTACCCAATGACCACCGTTTTTCACGCCCTCATGGACGTGGTAAGGTGGAGATCAAAGCACAGTGGGAATCACACAAGACTCTATGACGATCTCGGGTCTACAGACTAACCTGTACAAGTGTCACCTGAGAACTGCCATCTGACGTGAGGTATAATACCATCTGGGAGTTCTCGGCGAGTCCGTCCAGTGTACCCAGTCTCCACTGAGCACCCGTATACCATCTCTGATGTCAAACACCAATGGATATGGGATCATCCATCGCCCATCTCATGGGTCGAGAAGCGTATACGCTAGTCTACTCTGGTATATCGATGCCCCGTCTCGATACACCCACGACTAGGGACCTTGAAGGATGTACTTATGGACTACCATATCCCCACTAGTATGATCTGCATCATAGTCTAGGCAGTCAAGTACACATCCTAAGGGCTTTACCAACATGTAACTAAAAGACAGTTTAAAGAGACTAGTGTACATGTTAAGATAAAGAGCAACCAGATAGCATACTATCATATCGAGCAAGAAAGTCATCTCTATATATGTCCAAGCATCCAATATAATATACATCATCTGTACAATACTGGCCTCTAGGGCATACATACAACTAACAATACCATGACTTAAAGTTATAGCTTAGGGTTCAGGTAACATGATGTGATAGGAATGATGTCTCGAATTGATGTATGAGGATGTGAAACGTGAATGTGAATCACAATATATATACATAAGTAGTTGCAAAAAGAATCAATGGGAGATTATAGTAGTATGTTATGAGGTTGATAAATATGACTTTAGATTAATAAGATGACTTGATGTGAGATATTGATGTGATGAAAAGAGTATACGATGAGATATGACGATTTGGTTTCATATGTCGGTATACGGATGCAAGTCGATATGAGATAATTGATACCTTTTCCGGTCCCAAGAAATGAGGTTGATACGGATGTGGCCTGGGATATAGGTATATAGATGTATATAATGTTGTGAATCATGAGTGATATGCCGTACGAGACGTTAGGTTCTTCCCCTCCTTGTTATATAGGTTGATAGGATCCCTAATGGTTTAATGTCGTCGTACGATGGATACCGTACGTGATGAGTTTTACCTGATGATTGATCCATACGCTTGATTAGAGGATGCCGTACGACGTATTGTACCGTACGTGACGTTGTGGGGCTGGATGCCGATTGATTGATTCACCGACTCAATTATGTTATAGATAGGTATACCTTATAGCATTGAGCTTATGGTTTACTTGCTGCTACGTTCGTGATACTCTCATCTTATTATATATGTACCTGCTAGTACACCTGCACCATTATCGATGATGCGTATGTTACACTTACACAGATTTGCCGGTTCACACACTTTCATCATCGATAATTTCTATGTCACTTACACGGTAGAATTGCCATATCATTATGCTATGTTGAATTATATACTTTCTATACTCCCATCATTTTGATATACCCATGCTCACATCACTATTCTATGTTGCATGAGATACTGATATACTCATATTTCTGTTATATGTTTGCAAACATCATGCTTTACAATTATATGCATTGAGATGTTTTCATGAGAATCTTGATTTGAGAACCGTTGTTATATTTCAAAAGAAAGTATGTATTGTTTTAAAAACCTGGTTTCTCTTGATATGATATTTCGAGATGTCCACCACATGTTTTCTCGGTTATGAGATTGATATGTGATACCCGATTCGAGGAGCTGGATGAGGCCGTTTGCGGGTACATGGTGGGCCCGATATGGTACCCCGGGGCAAGAAAGAGATGTTGTGCAGTAGACGATGAGCCTGGAAAAGGGACTACTACCTACCGGTTATAGCATTTGGACTCGGCGGTTATCCGGAGGATACCGACCGGAGTCGTGAAATGATACGGGCCGATCCGGACAGACGGAGCCCATGATCCGATCCAGACTGACGGAGCCCGAGATATATGAGGATTTACGTGTCGATGTTGGACGTGGGTTTCATGATGTTTGAAGTGTCGGTGTTGGACACTCAGGTTCCATGATTTTGATGTGTCGTTGATGGACACACGTTGATTGATATCCTCGTATTTACATGCATATGCTTTCATGATATTTACATAGATGATATTGTTGTGTCATTAATGGACACGTAGATGTTATCCATAAGCAGATAGGCATTGATTATATTGTTGGCACATATGCAGATACTGTTGGATATAGTGCCCTCAGAGTCAATTATTGGATCACATGCACGTGATTGCATTGATTGAGAGAGGACCTATACCGTTAGGACAGTCTTACTCAAGATGATAGTATGCTATCTGGTTTATCTTTATCATCGTGTACAGCTTTAGGTGACCTTACAGGTCACTATTGCACGTTGATAGAGCCCTTAGGATTTTTTCTTGACGGCCAGCAGTATGATGGCGATCATATACGTGGCAGCTGGGGTCTATAAGCACATCCTTAAAGTGGTCCCTAGTCATGGGAGTTTTCGAGACAGGGAATCGATACTCCGAGTAGACTGGTGTATACAGTCGAGACCCCGACGAGGGGTGGTGGCCGGTCTCACAAGCCATTGGTGTCATTTGGTTCACCTAAGAAGTATACAGGTGCTCATTGGTTTATGAGTACACCGGACAGGACCCGCCGGGAACATTCTAGTTGGTATTATACCTGACGTCAGATAGCAGTTCCCTTGTGACATGTGTACTGTTAGTTATATGTATGCCCTAGAGGCCATTACTATACATAGGATGTATATTGTAGTGGATGCTGGGACATATATAGGGAGGACTTTCTTGCTCGACATGATAGTACGCTATCTGGTTACTCTTTACCTTAACATGTATACTGTTTGTCTCTCTGTTACATGTTAGTAAAGCCCTTAGGATGTGTGCTTGACTACCTGGACTATGATGCGGATCATACTAGTTGGGACATGGTAGTCCATAAGTACATCCTTCAAGGTCCCTAGTCATGGGTATATCGAGACAGGGCATCGATATACCAGAGTAGACTAGCGTATACCTTCTCGACCCATACAGATGGGCGATGGATGATCCCATATCCATTGGTGTTTGACATCAGAGATGATATACGGGTGCTCAGTAGAGACTGGGTACACTGGACGGAATCGCCGAGAACTCCCAGATGGTATTATACCTCACGTAAGATGGCAGTTCTCTGGTGACACTGGTACAGAGTAGTCTGTTGACCCGAGATCGTCATAGAGTCTTGTGTGGTTCCCACTGTGCTTTGATTTCCATCTTACCACGTCCAAGAGGGCGTGCAAAACGGTGGTTTTTGGGTACAGTCCCGAGTCACATGGAGGCAATGAGCGATAGGAGGGGATTCGTCTCTCCCGGTATAGGGGGTTGATGTTGCGCTGTGTTCGATTGGCTATAACAGGAAATCCCTGGCCAGGGTTGCTGAGATTTACTGGTAAGTGTTACTAGTAGTATCTCGAATTGTTATAGACCTCATATCGACACGACTTATCGAGCTATTGGGGTCTGACGTTTACCACCCCTAGGCGAGATATGCGACGTATCAGACGATCAGACCGGACTGTACGGTAAGTGTTACTGGTTGGATTCACTGGAGTGTGAGCGGGCTTGCTCGTCGATCTTCTGATCGCTCAATACCCGGGTGGCCGTTACGTTTAGCAGACCGCTTGCAGCTTGTGGGTGTTTGATATGATCATCATCTGCTGCCGGCGTATTGACGAGTCTTTAGAGTCCTAAACAGAGGTTTCCTGGCTCAAGCGAAACGAAATAGGAGCGCATATGAGATATGTGCGGGACCGAGAATAATGCGTGTATGTGATACCGTATTCCATTCTCGCGATAAATGTATCGATTGGTTGTATGCGATATAACCTAGTTATCGATTCAAGGATTGATTCGATAAGCCGATACATTGGATACTAGTCGGTTATGTGCGACATGACCGGATCATTGAATCAAGTGTTGATTTAATGATTTAATGTATAATTATATATTTGATATATTACTTTGCATTAACTAGTATTGGTTCACTTTAAATGGATTTTCTCACTTGAAGTTCACATGTTGTATATGTGATATACTTTTGTGCACTTGATTGTATCATGTTTGATGATACATGTTTACTTGAGTTTGTGTAAAGATTAAACCATGGTTACTTAAATGGTTAGGGTTTTGTTTTTCATATCTATTTATTCATTTATTTATTTATTTTCTTTTTGGAAAAAGAAATGAGAAGAATGGTGGCTTTCTTTGTTTGTAGTTGAAGATTCATGAAGCTTTGACTTAGTCCACCATTCTTATCTCATGCTTAACCCTAACCATTTGATTTAACCCTAGTTTATTCTCTACACTTGACCATGGTTGTATGATGATAAGTTTGGAATTTCTTTTCTTTTTAAATAAGAACTTATCATATTCAACCTCTTCTTCTTCTTCATCTTCATGAAGAAAAACCTTCCTCCATCAATGGCAACTCTTGAAAAAGAGTGAGAAATCCGATTCTAAAGTGAACCTACTTCCTATTTCTTCATCCTCTACCTCTTTCCAAGTAGTAGAGTATGTTTTCTTCACAAGTTTCATGACTTGGTGAAGTGGGAGCTTGATCTAGCGATGCCTCAACGTAGATCATCTTCGGCATGGACATCGACGACCAAGCCCGCCTATTCTCCGATGAAGCCGATGCTAGAGCCCGGGAATTCATTTGGACAGCGAGGGGACTTCATTACGGAGCTTTGGAGGTTGAGCACCGGATATACAAAGGTTGTATTTCCGTTTAAACTTTAGTTAAGCTGTTAACTAGTTTCATTTTCGCCTAGACATCTAGCTAACGATCCGTAGTCTAGGGTTTCTCGGCACCGTATTTTTGAAATTGGCATGGTTGATGCCTTGTGAGACCTCTTGAGAGTGCCTAGGAACCCTACATGTACAGGTTAGTTCATCGTCCTGAGATCGTCATTTGTCTCGTGTGAGTTCCTACTGTGCTTTGATTACTACCCTACCATGGCTCAAAGGAGTCGTGCAAACAGGTTTTGGTTGGGTACAGTCCCGAGCCACATGGAGGCAGTGAGCGGATCTGCAGGGGTTCGTCTCTCCCGGTATTGGGGGTGAGGTCGTGCTGTGTCTAGGAGAGCCATTACACGAAGTCCTTGGCCAAGGCAGGAGATTTACTGGTAGGTATTCCAGTAGTATCTCATGGTGTTCTGGGCTACACTCCGACACGACTTATACCACTTTTGGGGGTCTGACTTTTACCAACCCCCTAGGCCCGCCATGCGATGCTCATAGACGAATGGACCGGACTGTACGGATATTGTCCCTGACAGGCTCAGTAGGGTGTCAAGATGAGTTCTCTCATCAACCTCCCTTTTGGTCAATACCTGGTAGCTCGTAACGTACGGCTAATACCTCTGACGTACTAGTGGTTAAATCCACAGCCAAAGTTTTGACGAGTCTTTAGAGTCCCCCACAGATAGTTTCTCAAGTTTCGGGCGAAACGTTGTAGAGGCCGTATGGATATATGGCCGGGTTCGATCATACACATGCGGTATTGCATGCATCATGATCGGACGGATAATACTAGAGGGCTTTGGTTTAAGCCGGATCCTAGTATTGTACAATGTAGATTTTGCCTCATTGCATTTGTATTCGGTCGGAATACAAATGCAGGTATGTATATACAGTCGCAGGGTTTTCATGTAATTTATTACGGGATCAGCTTTTTGAAGATGCCAATTTACATTCCGTTTCGGCCAGTTTTCCTCTGTTCCTTCATGGCCGAATTTTTGTGATGGGAGGGGCTTATTTGCAAATATGCAAATTAGCAAAGTGGAGGGTGTTATTTGTGATATGAGGCTTCATGATAATTCTAGCACATTTGATTCCTTTTGCATCATTTCCTTTGTATTAAATGAGATGGGATTTGGATAGGAAATGAGGGTGACATATTTTTATCTTTATCACACATTTTCCCCACTTGCTTTATTCCATGATTTTTCCCTTCTCCTTTTTTGAGCTTGTCTGGCCACATTTTGAAGAGAGAGGATTCTTTATGTGTGTGGAAAATTCATTCTCATTTGGATGCATTAAAAATTCCTTAGTTGATCTCCAAAGTTTTTCCTTCACCTCCATCCATAATGGCAACTTCATAAACCCTTGAGGCAAACCGTTCTACACTTAGTCTACAGCTTTCTTGGACACGTCGGCTTGCCAACTTCGTGTCCGAGTTGCCTCGGTCCAGAGGTGGGAGCCCGAGAAAGGACTCGGCGATGTGTTGCCCTTTCCGACAAGGAGATGAAGAACGGAGATTCCGCGAGGAGATCGGGATGGAGGCCGAAGACCGAAGGACACGGATCGCTCGGTATAACATTCTACCCATTCTCTTGTTTGCTAGTAGTAGGTTAATGGCCCGATCCGGGTTTTAAGCCCACGGTAGCACCGGTTTTCTAGTTTGAAAAAGGTTTCGTTTCCGCATTTTGGCCTCGTACAGATGGCCGGGGCGCTGCCGTGCACTTACATGGTATCAGAGCCACGCCGTTAACCTTTACTAGCTTGCTCTAGCGTGTTTAGAAATTTGATCGAACAAAAATTCCAAAAACAACAATTTCCAAGCATCAGTTTCTGTCGAAAAATTTTAGTTGTCAAAAAAATATTTGGTGTATTGCAGAAATATGTGCAGGCGTTTTTATGAAAACTGAGAAAATTTGGTAAGTTGTTGACACTGCAGCGCGGCGGAACCGCGGCCGTACCCTTGTTTTGGCCGCGGTTCCGCGGCAGCACTGTAGCAACAGTGCGCCATTTTTCCTGCAGTGGTTCATAACTTGGAAAAGGGGTTTTTGGTATATTCTGTTTGGGCCCAGATTCATTTTAAGTGCTACAGTTGTGCTTGGGGCCCACTTCGGAAAATTTAGTCGATCGAAAATTTTAAACATGTTAGTTCATAGTATTTACATTATATCTGCGACCGTGAATGTCATTTGATCGGTAAATCCTGTCTAACTGCTATAGCCCTTTTAGACGGATTTGCGAACGTGACATTCATGTTGATGTTCTGTGTTGTGCTGTGATGTTGCGGATTTGTCGTGGTGGATAGCTTGGATGCAATGGTAGTACAGTTTGGTTGTATATGTACATATGATATTGCGGGGCGAGCGTCCGACATGTGGACTGCCGTTACTACCTGTTTGTATATTATTCTTTTGGGGCACGACCGGGCTGAGGTCGATGTACCCATTGTATATTTTACTTTCTGTACTAGGATTACCCCGCGGAGGGGTGCACGGATAGCCGGGTTCTAGAGGGAAATGGGCCCGCATCTCATGGCTTTGAGACGGAGGGGGCTTCACTCTAGAATTGGCGGGCTATTCGCCGCACTCGTAGGGGTACAGGTTGACCCAAGGAGGGGTGCACAAGTTACCGGATTCCGTGAAGTGCTGGGTGGTCCATTCACGTGTTGAAGGGGGCTGCCTCGCTTCAGGTTTTGGCGGGTAACTTGCCGAGCCCGTAGGGGTCTAGGATTTCATTGCACAAGCTATCCACACGACCAGGGGAACGTCGGGTTTCAGTAGCAGCTGTGTGAAACCCGGGGCTTCCAGATAATTTGTATTGTTCTGTGATGCTAATTACTCTCTGTGATGTTGCATTTTATCACGCCTTCAGCGAATATTATATATTGATATATATACTAGTAGATGTTGTATATGTTTTGCATCCGCGATGGTCCAGTCCCCGCTCTGTCGTTAGTTAAGTAACCTAACGGGTGATGACGGGACCCAGTGGCGAATGCGGATGGCATATACGTACATCGTATTTTCGTTCTTTATTGGTGTGATCAATTGATTGGACTGCATTGATTCGGATCAATGCAAGCAAAACAAACCTATTTTGACGTTGTTGGACCATTTTTCAAAAAGCTGTTATTACAAGGGCGTTCTCTTTTGTTTTGCACAGTGGTATTCGATTATGAATATCCAGCACCTCAGTCGACGAGGCAAGGGCCGAGATCCCTTCACCAGGAGTGACCCCTTGGACAGAAGTTTGCGTCAGGATAATAACTTCACTATAGCCGATTACTTTTGCTTTGCATCATGGTATTCTGTTGGAATATCCTGCGCTTCATTCTACGGGGAACGAGTAGAGATCCCTACACCAGGAGTGACCATTTTAGCAAAGGTTTTCGTCACTATATTTTTATAAAAAGCTATCCGGTTCCTTGAACGATATCAAGTTCATTACGTTAAAGGTTTTTCGCCAAAAACCATTCGTAGCCCTCCGTCATTTCACACGGGTAGCACGTAGTATTCATGCTATGTTTGTTGACCTTCGTCAAGGCATAGTGAATGGTAGCTGCTTGTTACCTTTCTGCAGCATAGATAGATGCGTTGGTTTGGGACATTCGTATAGCCTTGTTGACCTTCATCAAGTCTTGTGCGGGAAGGTTCAAATTAACCTGGACAATGACGGGTAGAACTTGACATGTGACTTATGATTTGTTGACCTTCGTCAAGGTCATAAGAGCATGGGGCAAAAATCACATCTGGAGTTTCTAAAGAAACTGAAACTTGCCAGATATGCTTATACCTTCTGGAGTGTGATAACGTGAGTGGATTCCATCACGTTATCATGCGATGATAGTTGGATCCCGATTTCCACTGATGAGTTGGTTTACTCCTCGGGTGATCCCGACTAATTCCTCTTTCAGGTTTGGAGGAGAATTTGAGGTTACAGTGGGAGGTTTCCTGATTAGATAAATTGATAACCATTCTGATCTAGGTTAGAGTGCACGCTGAGTGTTTCTTTTCTCTCTCTCTTTGGCAGCGACCATGGCCTAACTCTTGACTATGACTCAGTGACCAAGATTAACCGAACTTTCTTAAAACACTGGCTTTTGGATTGTCAGAGTTGCATACCTCATTGCCACTCCTACTTTTACCCTTTTCTCCAGGACACCCCGTATTACTACGAACGTCCACTTCCATTGGATAAAACCATCGTATGGTTATATACGAACTCGAAGAAACTTATTCGAAGATGGTTTCCGGTTCTGGAGAAAACGAATAGGACTATTCAGTTGTCTTTTCCTTTTACCTTCTCTCAGGTTGCGAGTGCTCCTTGGATTAGGACAGTACACCTATTACGCTTATTGGATAGTCTTCTTCCAAACCATAGGCAGATGCCGAAAGGTAGGGAATGAGGAAAACCAATTAGCCTAACGATGGTGTGCAGATGGTAATAAGTTAAGTCAAATAAAGGGATTAGTAAGAGGGCAAAGTAAATTGCGACTGCTATTCACGACCAAACCAAGTATTTCTTCGCCGATCCTACATCACTTTTGTATTTCTCCAGAACACTCCATATCACTACGAAGATCCACAGTTTATTGGATACTCCATCGTATGGTTATATACGAACTCGAACGAACTTGTTCCAGTTCGGGGATGGATTCTGGTTCAGGAGAAATAAGAATAAGATTTA
Organism: Agapanthus africanus; assembly: GCA_030015575.1. Classification (NCBI taxonomy): domain Eukaryota; kingdom Viridiplantae; phylum Streptophyta; class Magnoliopsida; order Asparagales; family Amaryllidaceae; genus Agapanthus; species Agapanthus africanus. The sequence goes on along the minus strand of JASDDO010000019.1, from coordinate 509,262,434 downwards.
TTCAGTTGTCTTTTATCTTTGCCTTCTCTCAGGTTGCGAGTGCTCCTAGGATTAGAACAGTACACCTATTATGCTTATTGGATAGTCTTCTTCCAAACCATAGGCTGGTGCCGAACGGTAGGGAAGGAAGAAAACCATTTAGCCTAACGAAGGTGTACAGAAGATAACGACTAAAGACAAATAAAGGGATTTGGAGAGATGGCAAAGAAATATACGGTTACAGTTATGAATCTAGATAATGGAAGTGGCATTACTAGGAATACCCAGATACCCCTTCGAAACATTTATATGTTTCAGTTTCACTGTGTATTGTTAAAAGAAAACTGATTTCCCAATTAGTCCTTGCTCCAGGGTATGTATTTACCAGGTTTGATTCTCACATCTGTATGGTTTTACAGATGATGAGTTAGAGTAAATTATTGGGAATTAGGTGATTGTCCTCATTATATCGGGATTCGTTGTAATTGGTGATATTTGAGGAAATCGCCTGGGTTGTTTGCCGGACGGTAAATATTTGGTTTTGAATATCCGTTGTTATGCACCAATTTCAAATTGATATATCTGTACGTCTATTTTTATAGAGTGAGATATAACTTTTTGAAATTATGTCTATGACATTTACCTATATCAGTGGATGGTTAGGTAAGGAGCATTAAACAGCGGTGTAATTTTTCTTAACCATAAGTACAGTTTTCAACCTACGACGCACAGGGAATGAGTTATTAGACTCAGGGGACTTATACAGAGTATTGTATATTGTCTAATGTCCATTAGGACAGAGGGGTTGGTACTCGTACTATATTCTGTTTACTTATGACTTCTCTAGTTCTTAGTTATGTGTTTCGTAGAAATGCAAAGTCCAAGTTTTGAGAAGTTATAGGTATATGAATAAAGTAGAGAACCAGGTGTTGCAAGTATCAGGATTCTTCAAGGTGATCGAAGATGTAGATACTTGTGTATGGTATTCAGTTGATAGTAATGGTTTTGAGAAACTTGTTTCTCTTTCAGGTTACTCATATCTGGATGCATTCCTAAGTTGAGTAACGCTGATCGACCTCCTTCCATTTAGTTGACATAACCACTGGAGACAGTTCCATGATTTGAATCTTGTTCCAATTAAATCAGTGCCTTTGTTTCTATATTGGATATAGAGCGGTTCATATCTTAACGATGTTAAGGTACGGGGAGTTGTCCGGCTTATGCTTAAAACCAGACTCTGGATAACTCAAGGCACGTTTCCGTAATGGCTGTTTGTGGGTTGACCCGGGCTATGACGAGGGTTGACTTTTTACCATCTGGAAGATCAATAGTGATATTGTTCTTGACTCGCCACAGTTTTAGTAAAATGGATTTTTTCAGAAAACAGTAGTGGGAGTATGGTAGAACTGGAAGTGATTCCAGAACCGCAAACGATTACTAAAAATTTGATAAGAACCTAAAGATTCATTCTGGTTTGACATTCTATTGGCCACTCTGCAGATATGGTGGGTAAGCTCAGGCACTCAAGAGGTACTTCTATACTCAAAGACGGTGACAGGGAGGTATTTGTTTACCCAGACTTGCCATTGCTGTTGCACCAGACTGTGAGACCCAGCAGGAGGATGAGTATAGCGTCGTTCTGAACTAGCTTTAGAAGTGTACGTGTATATGACTCTGCCAAAGGGTTGTCATAGTCAGTGGGAGCAGCGGAAGCATAGTGGACAAGTGGCTTATGTCTATTTATGGACTAAAGCAGATATAGCTGAGATAGATCATCTATTTCTGATGTGACAGTCATAGGTTTGACCTCATCAGAATAGGGGATGGATCTGTTAAGAAGGTAGTAGGGTGTGATGTCCTGGTATTTGGATGATATACACAGAGTAGGACGTGAAATTCCTATACTACGATCGGTTATACTTTGGTTGTCACAAAGTGGTTCCTCCATATAAGGCTTAGATATAATATTACACATTCTGGTTACTAGATCTATGGTTTTAGATCTAGATTTGGGTAGTGTCCCAATCTGGGTACTTAGACAGTATTCTAAAGGTGTTTTAGAATGGACAACTCCTGGCCCGGTAGTATACCTGCAGTGTTAGGTCCACGTTACCTCTCCCGGTACTTTCGGGGTTGCGGAAACGGTAAAACAAAAATTTTTCTAAACTTTGTAACATGGACCGTAAAAGCCGGATCTTTACTAAACAATACACTAGCATCCTAACATGAGATGTTATCTACTCGGTTAGGGGTTATACCTCAACTTGAACTCCTTCTCTTCTTGTTGTTCTTCACTTCTTGTTGTTCTTCTCTTCTTGTTGTTCTTCTCTTTGCTTGCTCAATGGTTGATTCGGACTTTGGTCACCTCCGCGGCCTCCTTGAGTCGAAGATGATCCACCCGAGAGATGTACACCGAGCTCCACCTCAAGCCGAGGTAACTAGGGCAAGGAGATTGCTAATCTAGAAGCCCTAGGATGTGTAGAGGAGATGTATGGATGTGTTTGTCAAGTGGAATCCTTTTTCTCTCAACACATGAGATCAAAGGAGAAATCAAGAGGAGGAAGAAGAAGGAGCTTGCTAGCAACCATGGAGATTCTCATTTCAAGAGAGAGAATGAGAATAAAATTATGATACAAAAGAAAAACAACCATGGTTGCAAATAATGCAAAAACAACATCATTACTAATCCCATCAAGATAAAGTTGATGGCTACTTTGAAATGACCATTATCATAATCCAAAAGAAAAAGGAAAAGAAAAGAAGAGTGTAGAACCCTCTTGAAAGTCAATGGTCAACCCGGTCAACCGGTCAACAAAGTCAAGAGAGGTCAACGGGGTCAAATGGTCAATGTAATTAGCCATCATAAGATTATCACTAATAGGAATAGTAAATGATGTTCGCGGCTCATAATGGTTTTGACCAAACGAACTGTCAAAACCCTAATGAGCCTGCCACATAACAGTTTTGGTCGAACCAACTGCCAAAACCCTAATGAGGCACCTCCTCCTTCATCACTCCGAAAAACTGTGCATACACACCTGCATCCGTATTCCGTAGAATGCGGATGCACAGAAGACAAAACAAATCAATCCATGCAATACTAGGATCCGGCTTAAACCAAAGCCTACTAGTACTGCCTGCCCGAACACCATACGCACAGAAGTGTACGTAAGTGATCGCAGCCCTGCCGTAAAACCATACGGCCTCTACACGTTTTGCTCAGTGCAGGGAAACTCTTTGTGTGGGACTCTAAAGACTCGACACTACGCAGGCAGTGGGTTTAACCATAGACCGCAAGCGGCACTAGCTGTACGTAACGGTCCCCAGGTAGATATCGATAAGAAGGCCGATGAGGTAAACCCATCCGAACTCCTACTGAGTCTGTATGTGACAATCTCCGTACAGTCCGGTCTGTTCGTCTGATACATCGCATGTCGGGCCTAGGGGGCGGCAAGCGTCAGACCCCTAATAGCGGTACAAGTCGTGTCGGAGTGAAGCCCAGAACACCCTGAGATAACACTAGAACCTACCAGTATATCTCGCTTGCCCTGGCCAGGGACTACTTGTGTAATGGCTCTCCTAGACACAGCGCGATGTCAACCCCCAATACCGGGAGAGACGAATCCTGTCTAACCGTCTCTGCCTCCAAGTGCTTCGGGACTGCTCCCAACTACTACCTGTTTGCACGACTCAGTAGAGCCGTGGTAGGGTAGTAATCAAAGAATAGTGGGAACACATTCGAGGCGGAGTGACAGTGTCAAGTTAGCGGACTAAGCTGTACTCATGTCACCTGGGAACTGATAACTGACGATAGGTATAATACCAACCATCAGTTCCCGACGAGACCTGTCCAGTGTACTCTTAACCTAACGAGCACCCGTATACTATCTCAAGTACGATGTACCGACGGCTGTGGGACAGACCGCCTCCCGTGCTGGGATGAGAAGCGCATACGCTAGTCTACTCCGGAGTATCGATGCCCTATCTCGATACTCCCACGACTAGGGACGTGTATAAAGATGTGCTTGTAGATTACACAGCCCCCACGAGTGTGATCGCCATCACAACGCCGGTAATCAAGCAAAGATCCAAAGGGCTCTACTAATGCGTATAGGTGATATAATAAATAAACACACAAGTACACATTAAAGTAGAGACAAACCAAGTAGCATACTACTATATTGAGCAAGATTGTCTGTACAACTGTGAATATCCCAAGCTTCCATCAAGTAATATACATACTAGTATGATACAGTAATGGCCTCTAGGGCATATACACTAACAATCTCCCACTTGCACTAAGGCCATGTACTGGCGTATCGAAGACCTATCATCTCGATCAGCCGCTCGAACTGAGTCTGGGGTAAAGCCTTCGTGAATAGGTCCGCAGTGTTGTCCTTTGTGTCCACTCTCCGTACCTCGATCTCCTGGCGATCAATGATCTTCCTGATCAGGTGATACCGCCTTAAGATGTGCCTGGATTTCTGATGGGACCTTGGTTACTTCGCTAAAGCTATAACCCCATTGTTATCACAATACAAAGGTACTGGGTCAACAATAGATGGAACCACCTGAAGTTCACTAATGAACTTCTTTATCCAGACCGCCTCTTTTGCGGCATCGCTTGCAGCAATGTATTCAGCCTCCATCGTCGAGTCTGCGACGGTATCCTGCTTGGAACTCCTCCAACATACCGCCCCTTCGTTGAGGGTAAACACAAAACCCGAGACAGACTTGCTGTCATCTTTGTCACTCTGGAAGCTTGAATCGGTAAAGGACTCGACCCTGAGGTCTCCATTACCGTAAACCAGGAACATCTCCTTAGTCCTTCTCAGGTACTTGAGAATGTTCTTCACTGCTGTCCAGTGGTCCTCCCCTGGGTCTGACTGATACCGGCTTACCGCGCTCAACGCGTAAGCTACATCTGGTCTTGTACATAGCATCGCATACATTATAGATCCTACTGCCGAAGCGTAGGGTATAGTGCTCATGCAAACCCTCTCCTCGTTAGTCTTAGGAGACATCTTCTTGGAGAGGGTAATTCCGTGCAATGCGGGTATGTTACCGTGCTTGGAACCCTCCATACTAAATCTCTTTAGTACGGTCTCTACGTACCTGGACTGTGAAAGTCCCAATAGTTTCTTGGATCTATCTCTATAGATCTTGATCCCCAGAATGTACGAGGCATCACCCAGGTCCTTCATGGAGAACCTTTGTGACAAAAATAGCTTGACTGATTGTAGCATAGGAATATCATTTCCTATCAAAAGAATTTTGTCCACGTACAAGACTAGGAATACGACAGTTCGTCCTACAATCTTCTTATAAACACAGGGTTCATCTTCGTTCTTGATGAAATCAAATTCCTTGATTGCCTCATCAAAACAGATGTTCCAGCTCCGCGATGCCTGCTTTAATCCATAAATGGATTTAAGCAACTTGCACACCTTTCCGCTGCTCCCACTGTCTACGAAACCTTCTGGTTGATCCATGTAAACGCACTCTTCCAAACAACCGTTTAGGAAAGCCTTCCTAACATCCATCTGCCAGATTTCATAGTCATGGAAGGCAGCAATGGCAAGTAGGATCCGAATGGATTTGAACATAGCCACCGGAGAAAAAGTTTCGTCATAGTCCAAACCAGGTCTTTGACGAAAACCTTTTGCAACGAGTCTAGCTTTATAGGTTTCCACCTGCCCATCTACACCAAGTTTCCTTTTGTAGATCCATTTGCATCCAACGGGTTTTACCCCAGGTGGAGCAATATCCAAGGTCCACACTTTATTGGCGTACATGGACTCCATTTCGGATTGTATTGCTTCCTGCCACTTATCAGAGTCCCTACTGATAATGGCCTGCCTGAAACTGGTAGGGTCATCTTCTTCCAAGATGCAATCCTCTCGATCCCCGTCTATGAGAAAACCGTAGTATCTCTCGGGCGGATGAGAAACCCTACCAGATCTGCGGAGTGGCTGAGGTTCTTCTGGGGTTATTGAATCCTGAGGTTCTGTCAAATTTTCAGTTTCAGTTTGTGGTCGCTGAATTTCTTCCAATTCTACCGTGCTCCCACTAATTTCTTTTGCAAGAAACTCCATTTCTAAGAAAACGGCATGCTGAGCAACAAACACCTTCTGTTCCTCGGTGTGGTAGAATAGATATCGATAACCATTCTTTGGATATCCCACAAACTTACATAAAACTGACCGTGCCTCTAGTTTATCCGGTTTATGTGTTTTATAATAAGCCGGACAACCCCATATTTTAAATCTTTTAAGATATGGCCTCTTTCCATTCCATATCTCGAACGGAGTCTTAGGCACGGATTTAGACGGAACATCATTCAATAGGTATGCTGCTGTCAATAGCGCATATCCCCAAAATGAAAGAGGCAACTCGGTATTACTCATCATGGAGCGAACCATATCCAGTAGGGTACGATTCCTCCGCTCCGAAACACCGTTGTGCTGTGGTGTATAAGGAGGAGTAAGCTGAGAGAGAATACCATTCTCTTTTAAGTAATCTAGGAATTCCGTGCTTAAGTACTCCCCTCCCCTGTCAGACCGGAGGATCTTGATACTTTTGCCTGTCTGGTTCTCTACTTCGTTTCTAAATTCCTTGAATTTCTCAAAAGCTTCAGATTTGTGTTTCATCAGATACACATATCCGAACCTAGAGAGATCGTCAGTGAATGTGATGAAGTACGAGAACCCACCACTTGCATGTATAGACATCGGACCGCATACATCACTATGTACGAGTCCCAAAAGCTCGGTTGCTCTTTCTCCATGTCCGGTGAACGGAGATTTGGTCATCTTCCCTTTGAGACAAGACTGACAAGTTTCATAAGATGAAAACTGGAACGCATTCAAGAGTCCATCTTTATGCAACTTACTCAGCCTTTTCTCTCCGATATGGCCAAGTCTACAATGCCACAAGTAGGATTCATTCGTATCTGAATTCTTCCTCTTGCGTGTGTTTTCTATATTGAGAACTATATTCTGATTTAGAACGTAGATACCATTACACAGTGTACCCTCTGCAACCATTACCTTATGAAGGTAAATGTTCATGATATTCTTTTCAAGAACAAAGTTATATCCATCTTTATCGAGTAAAGAAACTGATATGATGTTGCAAACCCTGGAGGGTACATAGTAGCAATCGTTCAAAATCATAGTCTTGCTATTTGGCAATACTAGGTGATATTCACCGACGGCTGCCGCATTAACTTGTGCTCCGTTCGCTAATCTGAGCGACATATCACCCGGTGCAACTTTCCTACTTTTTCTCAGTCCCTGCAATAAATTACAGATATGAGATCCTGATCCGGTATCAAGTACCCAGGAGGTAGGGCTGACCGTAAAACAGTTCTCAATTACAAGAACACCTGAAGTAGATGCAAAACCATGCTTCTTCTTCAACTGGGTATCCTGGAAATCCATACAATCCCCTTTCCCATTCTCATACTCATGACTGTTGTCACAAGTTAGAGCTGAACCAACTTTCCCCAGTCCCGAATAAGAATTCGGATCGGTCAAGCGATACATTTTATTATCTTGATTAGGGCGTGAAAAGGTTGCTGCCTGGAGAGAGAGAAAAGAAACACTCAGCGTATGCTCTTGCAAGATTAGATTGGTTTATTAATTTATCTAACCAGGATGTCTCCCACTGTTTACTCAAATTCTTTCTTAAAACCTTTTTAAAAGAAGAACTAGCCAGGTTTTAATTCACGTCACAATACTTGCTTAACCTTTCAGCCAGGCTAGTGTCGGTACTTCGAGGGAGGTTTTCCAACGCTTTCGCGAAGTTCCTTAATTCAAGAACCTCTTTTCCCTGGGGGCGTAGCCCCGCTAACACCTTTCTAGACACCTACTAGGTTTATAGCATTGATCGTTTAAGTGAAATAATCTCCCGAGAGTAATCCAACTCATCAGTGGGATTGGGATCCAACTGTCATTGTGTGATAACCTAGATGGAATCCACTCTAGTCACCACACTCCAGAAGGTATGCTAAATCTGCAAGTTTCAGTTCTTTTGAAACTCCCGATGTGATTTTTGCCCCTAACGGTTCATGACCTTGACTAGGTCAACAAGCTACAAACTGTTAGACAAGTTCTACCCATCATAATCCTGATTGCATTAGACCCACCCGTACGTGCCCTTGACTAGGTCAACAAGGCCGCACGACTGTCCTAACCAATCACTTTTGCAATCCACAGAAAAATATTATTTAGCTACCGTTCACTACGCCTTGACTAGGTCAACAAACGCAGCACGAATACTGAATAATATTAATCCGAAACGACGGAGGGCTACGGCAGGGATTTTGGCGAAAAACCCGTTAACGTAATGAACTTGATATCGTTGAAGGAACATGATTGCACCCTTTTTAAAAATATAGTGGTGAAAACTTTTGCTAAAGAGGTCACTCCCTGTGAAGGGATCTCGGCTCTTTCCTCGTCGAATGAGGTGCAGGATATCCCAAACTGAATACCTCGACGCAGAGCAAGAATAATCGACTATAGTGAAGTTATTACTCTGACGCAAACTTTTGTCCAAGGGGTCACTCCCGATGAAGGGATCTCGGCCCTTGCCTCGTCGACTGAGGTGCTGGGCATTCACAACCGAATACCTCGATGCAAAACAAAAGTGAACGTCCTTGCAATAACAGCTTTTTGAAAAACTTGTTCCAACAACGTCTTTTAGGTTTATTTTCTTGCATTAGTTCTTTTAGTGCGTCCCATCATTTAAATCCTACCATTGCAGAAAACAACCAAAATATGACGTACGCTTATGCCATTCCCATTCGCCACTGGGCCCCGTCATTACCCGTTAGGTTACTTAACTAACGACAGAGCGGGGGCTGGGCTAGCGCGGCTGTAAAACATAAGCAACGCCTAAATAGTTATTATATATATATATATATACTGCAATGATAGCCAATCCAGATCACAGATGAACACTTTGGATATACTAGGAACCCGCGATTCGTTCAAGCCTGCAACGAAAAGCGGATTACACGGTCGCGATGAATAGCCAAAACCCCACCCAAGACCCCTACGGGTGCGGCAAACTACCCGCCAAGTACCCGAAGGGAAGCAACCTCCCTCAACGCCATGAGTAGGCCACTCGGCACTTCGAGATACCCGGTAGTTTCTGCACCCCCTCCATGGGTCTATCCTAGGAGCAAAAACAGTAAAAAGAATTATACAATGACGGCTACAACCCCGACCCGGTTGTGCGGCCAAACAAATAATATTACATCAATTTACAAATTTATTACATGAATGAAAGAAAAAGAAACTCTCATCTCACATCCACCCCGGCTATTCATCCGCGACAATCCAACGAGTTCATATACACAAACCATCAACAACACAGATCACAGATATGTATAACCCCGACTAATCGACATATAGCGATTAGCCAACGTTCAATACATATGAACATCACAGATATAACCTTTATAGTCAAAGTATATATTGATGTTCGGAAAAATACGGATTTATAGGCTCCCAAAAACAAATTTCTATTCTGAAAAATCTGGGCACATATAAACCATCTTAAAAATCCTAAAACTGAGTCAGAAAGACACTGCACCAAAATCGACACAGTGACTCACCAAGATGGCCGCGGTTCCACGGCAATAGCTTGCTATTGCCGCGGAAACGCGGCTCTTTGGTCGAGTTGCAGGCTCGTTTTTGGTGGCTTTCTTCTAAAAACCCTGAGATGATTTTTGGAGTATGACAAATTTTGTTTTGACCAGAAAAAATTTTAACAGAAACTCAGATTTTTGTAACTCGGTTTTTTCGATTTTTCCGTTTTGAACTTCGATACACTTCACTACCAAGCTAGTTTATATTTAGTTAGTCTCTGATACCACTGTTAGGTCCACGTTACCTCTCCCGGTACTTTCGGGGTTGCGGAAATGGTAAAACAAATTTTTTTCTAAACTTTGTAACATGGACCGTAAAAGACGGATCTTTACTAAACAATACACTAGCATCCTAACATGAGATGTTATCTACTCGGTTAGGGGTTATACCCCAACTTGAACTCCTTCTCTTCTTGTTGTTCTTCTCTTCTTGTTGTTCTTCTCTTCTGGTTGTTCTTCTCTTTGCTTGCTCAATGGTTGATCCGGAGTTTGGTCACCTCCGCGGCCTCCTTGAGTCGAAGACGATCCACCCGAGAGATGTACACCGAGCTCCACCTCAAGCCGAGGTAACTAGGGCAAGGAGATTGCTAATCTAGAAGCCCTAGGATGTGTAGAGGAGATGTATGGATGTGTTTGTCAAGTGGAATCCTTTTTCTCTCAACACATGAGATCAAAGGAGAAATCAAGAGGAGGAAGAAGAAGGAGCTTGCTAGCAACCATGGAGCTTCTCATTTCAAGAGAGAGAATGAGAATAAAATTATGATACAAAAGAAAAACAACCATGGTTGCAAATAATGCAAAAACAACATCATTACTAATCCCATCAAGATAAAGTTGATGGCTACTTTGAAATGACCATTATCATAATCCAAAAGAAAAAGGAAAAGAAAAGAAGAGTGTAGAACCCTCTTGAAAGTCAATGGTCAACCCGGTCAACCGGTCAACAAAGTCAAGAGAGGTCAACGGGGTCAAATGGTCAATGCAATTAGCCATCATGAGATTATCACTAATAGTAAATGCTGTTCGCGGCTCATAATGGTTTTGACCAAACGAACTGTCAAAACCCTAATGAGCCTGCCACATAACAGTTTTGGCCGAACCAACTGCCAAAACCCTAATGAGGCACCTCCTCCTTCATCACTCCGAAAAACTGTGCATACACACCTGCATCCGTATTCCGTAGAATGCGGATGCACAGAAGACAAAACAAATCCATCCGTGCAATACTAGGATCCGGCTTAAACCAAAGCCTACTAGTACTGCCTGTCCGAACACCATACGCACAGAAGTGTACGTAAGTGATCGCAGCCCTGCCGTAAAACCATACGGCCTCTACACGTTTCGTTCAGTGCAGGGAAACTCTCTGTGTGGGACTCTAAAGACTCGACACTACGCTGGCAGTGGGTTTAACCACAGACCGCAAGCGGCACTAGCTGTACGTAACGGTCCCCAGGTAGATGTCGATAAGAAGGCCGATGAGGTAAACCCATCCGAACTCCTACTGAGTCCGTATGTGACAATCTCCGTACCGTCCGGTCTGTTCGTCTGATACATCGCATGTCGGGCCTAGGGGGCGGCAAGCGTCAGACCCCTAATAGCGGTACAAGTCGTGCCGGAGTGAAGCCCAGAACACCCTGAGATAACACTGGAACCTACCAGTATATCTCGCTTGCCCTGGCCAGGGACTACTTGTGTAATGGCTCTCCTAGACACAGCGCGATGTCAACCCCCAATACCGGGAGAGACGAATCCTGTCTAACCGTCTCTGCCTCCAAGTGCTTCGGGACTGCTCCCAACTACTACCTGTTTGCACGACTCAGTAGAGCCGTGGTAGGGTAGTAATCAAAGAACAGTGGGAACACATTCGAGGCGGAGTGACAGTGTCAAGTCAGCGGACTAAGCTGTACTCATGTCACCTGGGAACTGATAACTGACGATAGGTATAATACCAACCATCAGTTCCCGACGAGTCCTGTCCAGTGTACTCGTAACCTAACGAGCACCCGCATACTATCTCAAGTACGACGTACCGACGGCTGTGGGACAGACCGCCTCCCGTGCTGGGATGAGAAGCGCATACACTAGTCTACTCCGGAGTATCGATGCCCTATCTCGATACTCCCACGACTAGGGACGTGTATAAGGATGTGCTTGTAGATTACTCAGCCCCCACGAGTGTGATCGCCATCACAACGCCGGTAATCAAGCAAAGATCCAAAGGGCTCTACTAATGCGTATAGGTGATATAATAAATAAACACACAAGTACACATTAAAGTAGAGACAAACCAAGTAGCATACTACTATATTGAGCAAGATTGTCTGTACAACTGTGAATATCCCAAGCTTCCATCAAGTAATATACATACTAGTATGATACAGTAATGGCCTCTAGGGCATATACACTAACATGCAGGTAATGGAGTCACCCTCTCTAAAGGTGTCTTACAGACTAAAGTGGAGAGGGATGTGCATGATTGGCAGATAACTTACTTAGGCAATTGAGTTGATCAAGAGATGTCAAGTACCACACCAGATGTTGTTTTTGCACGAGATGCAGTAAGTTGATATTAATCCTATCCTGGAGAAACATTCGGAAGTAGTTTTAGAACATAAGTGGATGTTCTAGGGATATGATAACGATAGCCTCATTCGGGGGACGGTTATCATTCCAGGCTTCCAGGGTGAACTGGATGACAGAGTGACTGTCAGAGTTATAGTTTTCCCTCAGACAAGGGGCAGTATTTTGGACAGGTGGTCCAAGGGAATACTGAGGGAGGCATGGCGCAGGATACTGATTAAGTTCAGTTGATGATACAGTCTAAAAAGTTTAGATTTGGAGTTCATTTATGAACTAGGTCCTATCAGATATCCAGACATATTCTAAGACAGGTATTGCTCATTTCGGAAGATGAGTTTCTCCGCGAACTTGAGATAAAGAGAGACATAGAAAGAAACTTCAGAGCGGATCCACTCACTGAAGCTATTCCTCGAACGCATTAGTTTTGCAAACGGGCTTTGTGAGACTGATTAGTAGAGGATTTGGGTGTTCGGTATCAAACGGGCTATGAGTATGCGGCATCGCAATAATTAGCCTTGAGTGCAAGTGGGAGATTGTTGGATATAGTGCCCTCAGAATCAATTATTGGATCACAGGAACGTGATTGCAATGATTGAGAGAGGACCTATGCCGGTAGGACAGTCTTACTCAAGATGATAGTATGTTATCTGGTTTATCTTTATCATCGTGTACTGCTTTAGGTGACCTTACAGGTCACTATTGCACGTTGATAGAGCCCTTAGGATTTTTGCTTGATGGCCAGCAGTATGATGGCGATCATATACGTGGGAGCTGGAGTCTATAAGCACATCCATAAAGTGGTCCCTAGTCATGGGAGTTTTCGAGACAGGGCATCAATACTCCGGAGTAGACTAGTGTATACAGTTGAGACCCCGACGAGGGGCGGTGGCCGGTCTCACAAGCCATTGGTGTCAGTTGGTTCACCTAAGATGTATACAGGTGCTCATTGGGTTATGAGTACACCGGACAGGACTCGCCGGGAACATGCTAGTTAGTATTATACCTGACGTCAGATAGCAGTTCCCGACATGTATACAGGTTAGTTCATCGACCTGAGATCGTCATTTGTCTCGTGTGAGTTCCCACTGTGCTTTGATTACTACCCTACCACGGCTCAAAGGACTCATGCAAACAGGTTTTAGTTGGGTACAGTCCCGAGCCACATAGAGGCAGTGAGCGGATCTGCAGGGGTTCGTCTTTCCCGGTATTGGGGGTGAGGTCGCGCTGTGTCTAGGAGAGCCATTACACGAAGTCCTTGGCCAAGGCAGGAGATGTACTGGTAGGTATTCCAGTAGTATCTCAGGGTGTTCTGGGCTACACTCCGATACGACTTGTACCGCTTTTGGGGGTCTGACTTTTACCAACCCAATAGGCCCGCCATGCGATGCTCATAGACGAACGGACCGGACTGTACGGATATTGTCACTGACAGGCTCAGTAGGGTGTCAGGATGAGGTCGCTCATCGACCTCCCTTTTGGTCAATACCTGGTAAATCGTTACGTACGGCTAATACCTCTGACATTCTAGTGGTTAAATCCACAGCCAAAGTATTGACGAGTCTTTAGAGTCCCCCACTGACAGTTTCACAAGTTTCGGGCAAAACGTTGTAGAGGTCGTATAGATATATGGCAGGGTTCGACCATATACTTGCGGTATTGCAAGTATCATGATCGGACGGATAATACTATCGGAGTTTGGTTTAAACCGGATCCTAGTATTGTACAGTGTAGATTTTGTCTCATTGCATTTGTATTCGGTCGGAATACAAATGCAGATATGTATATACAGTCGCAGGGTTTTCCTATAATTTATTACGGGATCAGCTTTTTGAAGATGCCAGTTTACATTCCGTTTCGGCCAGTTTTCCTTTGTTCCTTCATGGCCGAATTTTTGTGATGGGAGGGGCTTATTTGCAAATGTGCAAATTAGCAAAGTGGAGGGTGTTATTTGTGATATGAGGCTTCATGATAATTCTAGCACATTTGATTCCTTTTGCATCATTTATTTTGCATTAAATGAGATGGGATTTGGATAGGAAATGCGGGTGACATATTTTTCTCTTTATCACGCATTTTCCCCACTTGCTTTATTCCATGATTTTTCCCTTCTCCATTTTTGAGCTTGGCCGGCCACATTTTGAAGAGAGAGAGGATTCTTTATGTGTGTGGAAAATTCATTCTCATTTGGATGCATCAAAAATTCCTTAGTTGATCTCCAAAGTTTTTCCTTCACCTCTATCCAAAATGGCAACTTCATAAACCCTTGAGGCAAACCATTCTACACTTAGTCTACAGCATTCTTGGACACGTCGGCTTACCAACTTCATGTCCGAGTTGCCTCGGTCCAGAGGTGGGAGCCCGTAAAAAGACTCGGCGATGTGGTGCCCTTTCCGACGAGGAGATGAAGAACGGAGATTCCGCGCGGAAATCGGGATGGAGGCCGAAGACCGAAGGACACGGATCGCTCGGTATAACATTCTACGCCTTTCTCTTATTTGCTAGTAGTAGGTTAATGGCCCGATCCGGGTTTTAAGCCCGCGGTAGCGCCGGTTTTCTAGTTTGAAAAAGGTTTCGTTTCCGTATTTTGGCCTCGTAGAGACAGCCGGGGCGCTGCCGTGCACTTACAGATACGGTCGCCCTACATATCATAGTATTACTTTTATGATATAGTTGACCTAGGAAATCGTTGTTTTATTCGATTTCTACCTGATGATGTTTTCTACTCATGAGTTATAAATTCACCCCCGTTATGCCACAGTTATTGCGGGTTGACCGCATGGATCAGTAGCGGCATCGCTGGCACACAGCTACATTCGTGTGTTTTGCTTGGGTTGGTGGTACATGTTGGATCATGCCACTTTTATATTTATTATTCCTTTTGTATCTTGTTAACTCCATCAATCAGAAACTAGTATTTGTATAAGTAGTAAGACTTAGCAAGACTTGTGGTTGCGGGACTTAGAGCGAGGAGTTATATGTTCGATTGGTGGGTTTAATGTCTTGCTTTACATTATCCTTTTGTGTTGATCTTCGCTGTTGGGTGTCGTATACATATATTTCTATCTTGCGGGGTTGTTATTCCGCCAATTGGCGAAGAGCTAGCTCCTGCTTGGAGATACCTTTTATATTATCTTGTGTATGTTGTTTTGGATCAAAATATACAAAGGAGATGCTGCCTAAATTTTTAAAAGACGAAACATATTTTTCAACTAGTAAAATCCACTTGCATATTTCATGTTCCACTGTTTATGCATTTAAGAGAATGTTTGATTTCATTGTACCTTTATTTCAAAACTTCACCTCCTTATTTTATTTTAAAAGATTTAGATTTCTGGGCTTCGGCTTACTTGAATTACGTTACGCCAGTAGACGTGGTGTGATTTAAGTGCCGGTCACGAGCTAATATTTTCGGGTCATGAGATACGGGTCGATCTGGACTGACGGAGCCCATGGGTCGATCCGGACTGACGGAGCCCGATATATATGAGGATTTACGTGTCGATGTTGGACAAGGGTTTCATGATGTTTTGCGTGTCGGTGTTGGTTACTCAAGTTCCTTGATTTTGATGTGTCATTGATGGACACACGTTGATTGATATCCTCGTATTTATATGCGTATGCTTTCATGATATTTACATGCATGATATTGTTGTGTCATTGATGGACACGTAGATGTTATCCACAAGCAGATAAGCATTGATTATATTGTTGGCACATATGTAGATACGGTCACCCAAGATATCATAGTATTACTTTTATGATATAGTTGACCTAGGAAATCGTTGTTTTATTTGATTTCTACCTGATGATGTTTTCTACTCACGAGTTGGAAACTCACCCCCGTTGTGCCACAGTTCTTGCAGGTTGACCGCATGGATCAGTAGCGGCATCGCTGGCACACAGCTGCATTCAGGTGATTTGCTTGGGTAGGTGGTGCATGTTGGATCATGCCATTCTTGTATTTATTATTTCTGTTGTATCTAATTAACTCCATCAATCAGAAACTAGTATTTGTATAAGTAGTACGACTTAGCAAGACTTGTGGTTGCGAGACTTAGAGCGAGGGGTTATATGTTCGCTTGGTGGGTTAAATGTCTTGCTTTACATTTTCCTTTTGTGTTGATCTTTGCCGTTGGGTGTCGTATACATATATTTCTATCTTGCGTGGTTGTGATTCTGCCTATTGGCTAAGAGCTAGCTCCCACTTGGGGATGCCTTTTATATTATCATGTGTATGTGGTTTTGGATCAAAATATACAAAAGAGGTGCTGGCCAAATTTTTAAAAGGCGAAATATGTATTTCAACTAGTAAAATCCACTTGTATTTTTCATGTTCCACAATTTATGCATTACCTTTATTTCAAAACTTCACCTCCTTATTTTATTTTAAAAGGTTTAGATTTCTGGGCTTCAGCTTACTTGAATTACGTTACGCCTGTAGACATGGCGTGATTTAAGTGCCGATCATGAGCTAAAATTTTCTGGTCGTGAAAAAATTGGTATTAGAGCGCTAGGTTTAACCATGGTTTGAGTCAAGGTTTGACTATGTGGAGTCTGGGGCGTAATCTATTTCAGAACCTAGGCTTGACCTTACGGAACTTTGACTTGAACATGGGGGTATTAGACCCGAACTTTCGTTACATAGGCTGACCCTGATTGATGGAGTAGGTAGCTTGAGTTAAGTGATGTACCATACGTATGTTCCACATCATATTTGTAGGATTGTTCGGCACGACTGCAAGGTTTCGGGAGGCATCGTCCATGCCATTTTCAAAAATTTTCCATGCTAAGCAATCCTAACCCAAGAAACATTAATAGAGATTTAGGCAAAACAAAGTGTAAACAACATTAAAACTATGTGAACTAGGGATTACAACCTTTGTAGTCCGGTCCTTCACTTCTTTAGCTCCTTGTATTAGTCCCTTCGCTCCAAGTTGTGATCTTTTGGACTCCCAAACGGCTCCACAAGAAAAAAGATGCATGCTTGCTTGAATTCTTCAAAGCCGAAGATGATCTACGTCGAGGTGTCACAAACCCAAGCTACCCTCTTCACTAATATGGGATTAGTGAAGCTAACACCCTATACTAAAATTCTAATCTAGTAAATGAAGAGGAAGTAGGATTTTTGCTCACTTTAGAATTACTTTTCTCACTAGTTTTAATCTCCTCTCAAAACCTAGAGAGCTCTCTCTTGCTCTTGATGAAGATGAAGCAAATAAAAGATGAGAGAGAGAATGGCAACCATGGGTGAGAAAATATCTAATATAACTCATGTAGAGACTTAACCATGGATTTAGATAATGGTTGGGTTAATAAATATCTAGTGTAAGACAAAACTAGTGGACTAAGTCAATGGGTCTCCAAGCTTCATGAAGTTTCATTCCATGTGACAAATTTCCAACTAATAATTGAATTAATATAAATAAATAAACCCTACATTATATTTGTCATGGTGTAAGTCTCATACACACATGTTGCATGTATCATCAACCATGATACATAAATAAAACATAATTAATATATATCACATATATATTAAGTGTGCACATGTGAGAAAAAGAAATGCTTAAGTGAGCTAATATTATTTAATGTAAATTAATATATCAAATATATAATTATAAATTAAATCATTAAATCAACTCTTGATTTAATAATCCGGCTATACATAATATGACCGACTAATATTATTTGTATTAACTTATCGAATCAACACTTGATTCGATCATCCGGCTATATCTCATAAAACCGACTGATACAATATCGACTTATCGAATCAACACATGATTTGATAACCTGGTTATATCTCATATAACCGATCGATACCTTATATCGCGAGAATAGAATACGGTATCATATACTAGTATTAATCTCGGTCCCGCACATATCACATATGTGCACCTACTTCGTTTTGCCGGAGCTAGTGAAACCTCTGTGTAGGACTCTAAAGACTCATCAATACGTCGGCAGTAGGTGATGATCACATCAAGCACCCACAATCCGTCAGCGGTATTAGCTGGACGTAACGGCTACCTGGCTATTGAACGATCAGAAGATCAGCAAGCTAGCCCTCTCTAACTCCAACAAAAGCCTGTCAATAACACTGCCGTACAGTCTGGACTCTTCGTCTGATATGTCGCATATCTAGTCTAGGGGTGGTAAACGTCAGACACCAATAGCCGATAAGTTATGCCGATGTAAGGCTCATAACGGGTCGCGAAACTACTGAGAACACTTATCAGTAAATCTCCATAGCAGCCCTGGCCAGGGACTTGTCGTTATGGCCAATCGAGTACAGCGCAACATCAACCGCCAATACCGGGAGAGACGAATCCCCTCCTATCGCTCATTGCCTCAATGTGATTCGGGATTGTACCCAAAAGCCACCGTTTTGCACGTTCTATTGAACGTGGTAAGGTGGAAATCAAAGCACAGTGGGAATCACGCAAGACTCTATAACGATCTTGGGTCTACAGACTAACCTCTACCAGTGTCACCGGAGAACTGCAATCTGACGATAGGTATAATACCAACTAGAAGTTCTCGGCGAGTCCGTTCAGTGTACCCAGACTCCACTGAGCATCCGTATACCATCTTTGATGTCAAACACCAATGGATATGGGATCATCCAACGCCCATCATATGGGTCAAGATGCGTATACGCTAGTCTACTCCGGAATATCGATGCCCTGTCTTGATACACTCTCGACTAGGAACTATTTTATGGTGTACTTGTGGACTGCCCTTGGCCCCACTAGTATGATCTTCATCATAATCCTGGTAGTCAAGTACACAACCTAAGGGCTTTATCAATATGTTAGAGCAAGACAGCATCACATATACAAGTCAACTTGTTAAGATAAAGAGCAACCATATAGCATACTATCATGTCGAGCAAGAAAGTCCTCTCTATATATATCCAAGCATCCACTATAATATACATCACATGTGCAATAACGGCCTCCAGGGCATACATATAACTAACAATCTCCCACTTGCACTAAGGCCAGTTGTTGTAGTATCTCATACCCAACATCTCGAAGAGTCTCTCAAATTGTATCTGGGGAATGGCCTTGGTGAGTGGTTCCGCCGTGTTGTCCTTCGTGTCAACTCTCCTAACCTCGATCCCCCGGCATTCAATATCTCCCGGATCAGGTGATACCGCCTCAGAATATGCCTAGATCGCTGATGGGACCTGGGCTCCTTGGCCAAGGCCGCTACTCCATTGTTATCGCAATACAAAGGTATTGGATGCACAATGGACGGAACCACTCCAAGTTCAGTTATGAACTTCTTCATCCAGACAGCCTCTATGGCAGCATCGTTGGCAGCGATGTATTCAGCCTCCATCGTCAAGTCTGCCATGGTTTCCTGTTTGGAACTCTTCCAATAAACCGCCCGTCCATTGAGGGTGAAGACAAATCCCGATACCAACTTAGAGTCTTCCTTATCACTCTGGAAGCTCGAATCCGTAAACGACTCCACTTGGATTTCTCCATTACCATACACCAAGAATATCTCCTTAGTCCATCTCAAGCACTTGAGAATGTTCTTCACAGCTGTCCAGTGACTCTCTCCTGGATCTGGTTGATACCTACTCACTACATTTAGTGAGTATGCTACATCGGGTCTGCTACATAACATAGCGTATATGATAAAGCCTACTGCCGATGAAAAGAGCATCCCTTGCATGCGAGCTCTCTCCAAATCCGTCTTGGGAGACATCTCTTTGGAGAGAGTGAGTCCAGAGATCGTGGGTAAATTCCCACGTTTGGATTCTTCCATACTAAACCTATTTAGTATGGTGTCAATGTACCTGGATTCGGACAATCCTAATATCCTTTTAGATATATCTCTATAGATCTTAATCCCCAATATGTAGGAGGCATCACCTAGATCTTTCAATGAGAATCTTTGTGATAAGAAGAGCTTGACCGATTGTAGCATAGGAACATCATTTCCTATCAAAAGTATGCCCTCCACGTACAATACGAAAAAGGCGACCTTACTCTCTACCACCTTCTTGTATATAGAAGGTTCATCTACGTTTTTGATGAAGTCAAACTCTTTGACTATGACATCAAAATAGATGTTCCAACTCCACGATGCCTGCTTTAACCCGTAAATGGATTTAAGCAGCTTGCACACTTTCCCGCTGCTCCCACTGTCTACGAAGCCCTCTGGCTGAGTCATGTACACGCACTTTTCTAAATCACCATTTATAAAGGCGGTCTTAACATCCATTTGCCAGATTTTGTAGTCATGGTATGCAGCGATGGAAAGCAGGATCCGGATAGACTTAAGCATAGCCACTGGAGAAAAGGTTTCATCATAGTCCACACATGGTCGTTGACGAAAAGCTTTTGCAACAAGTCTAGCTTTGAAAGTCTCAACTTTTCCATCTGCACCAAGTTTCTTCTTAAAGATCCATTTGCTCCCGATGGGTTTTACCCCTTCAGGTGCAACTTCCAAATTCCATACTTTTTTGGTGTACATAGATTCCATCTCAGACCGCATTTCATGTAGCCATTTCACAGAGTCCCCACTCGTGATAGCCTGCTCGAAGCTAGTTAGGTCAACATTTACCATGATGCAATCCTCGCTCCCACCGTCTACGAGAAAACCGTAGTATCTCTCAGATGGATGAGGAATTTTACTAGATTGGCGGAGAGGCTGATGTTCATTGGGAACTATCGAATCCTCTGGTTCCATTAAATCCTCAGTTGTAGTTTATTCTGTAGGAACTTTTTCCAGGTCTAGCTTTTCGCCACTAATTTCTTTTGCAAGAAATTCCTTTTCTAAAAAGGTGGCATTTTGAGCAACAAACGCCTTTTTTTGTTCACTGTGGTAGAATAGATATCCATTTGAATGTTTAGGATATCCAACAAACTTACAAAGAACTGATCGTGCCTCGAGTATGTCCGGATTTTGCCTTTTGACATAGGCCGGACAACACCATATCTTAACTCGTTTAAACATAGTCTCTTCCCACTCCATATCTCATATGGAGTAGTAGGTACAGATTTAGATGGAACTTGATTCAATAGGTATGCTGCTGCTTCAAGCGCATAACCCCAAATGGAAATAGGTAACTCAGTGGTGCTCATCATAGAGCACACCATATACAATAGGGTGCGATTCCTCCGCTCTGATACACCGTTGTGTTGTGGTGTATACGGAAGAGTAAGCTGAGAGAGAATCCCATTCTCTTTTAGATAATCACGGAATTCCATGCTCAAGTATTCTCCTTCCCGATCGGATCGCGGGATTTTAATATTTTTTGCCGTCTGGTTCTCAACTTCATGCTTATATTCTTTGAATTTCTCAAAAGCTTCAGACTTGTGTTTAACCAGGAACACGTGTCCATATCTTGAGAGATCGTCAGTGAATGTAATGAAGTATGAAGAATCATTCCTGGCATGTGTAGACATGGGACCGCATACATCATTATCTATTAGTACCAAGAGTTCCGTAACTCTTTCTCCGTATCCAGTAAACGGTGTTTTTGTCATTTTGCCTTTGAGACATGACTGGCAAGTGTCATAAGATGAAAATTCGAACGAATTCAAATATCCATCCTTATATAACTTAGCTAGTCATGTCGTATTGATATGACCTAGTCTACAATGCCACAAGAAGGATTCGTTCATTTCTGAACTCTTCCTCTTGTGTGTGTTTTGTACATTAAAAATTGTGGTTTGATCTAGAACATATATGCCATTATTTAACGAGCCTGATCCAATTAACTTTTGATTCAGGAAGATGTTCATAACATTATCCTGTACTAAAAAATTATATCCGTCATTACTTAATAAAGAAACTGATACAAGATTGCATATCAGGATCGGTATGTAATAGCATTCGTTCAGAATCAATATATTACCATTTGGTAATACAAGGTGATATTCGCCAACTGCATTGGCTGCAACATTTGCACCATTCCCTACTCTTATGGAATGATCACCTATTCCCAGTTCTCTACCTTTCCTTAGCCCATGTAACATATTACATATGTGGGATCCCGATCCGGTATCTAATACCCAGGACGTCGAGTGAACAGAGAAACAGTTCTCAATAACTAACACACCCGAAGAAGATGCTTCAACATGCTCATTCTTCGTTTGGGTGGCGTAGAAATCCGGATATTTTCCTATTTCCTGCTCGGACTTATAACAATTATAAGTTAGAGCGGAACCAACGTTCTCCTGCTCAGCATAAAAAGCGGGTTCGGTCAATACATCCATATTATTATCTTGATTAAGGCCTGACGTGGTCGCTACCTTGAGAAAGAGAGAGAAGAAAACACTTAGCGGATGCTCTTGCAAAGATCAGATTGGTTATTTATCTTATCTAATCGATGTCTCCTACTTCTATTCTCAAATTTTCCGTCAAACCTTTAAAAGAAAATTCGGCCAGGATTAATTGCATTCTACAACTTCGCTAACTATTCAGCTAGGCCAGTGCCGGTACTTCTGAGGGAGGTTCACTATTCTTTTGCACGGACCTAATTAAAATAAACCTCATTTTCCCAGAGGCGTAGCCCCGTTGACACCTTTCTAGACACCTAATGTGTTAGCTAATTTGTAAAGTGAAAAACTCTCCCGGGAGCAAATTTTGCTCACAGTGGGTATCGGGATCCAACTATCTCATAGAAGGTATGCAATCTCATTGCAAATTTCAACACTTGAAATTCCCGATAATACTTTTACCCCTAACGTCCTATGACCTTGACAGACGTCAACAAACCATAGTGCACTAGTCAAGTTCAACCATGCATTTCATGATCGAATTAAACCCACCCGCACGACCCTTGACAGAGGTCAACAAGGCCGTACGACTACCCTAATCCAATCGCATCACATGCTTTGTAGATAAGCACCAATCAGCTACCGCACACTACGCCTTGACAGAGGTCAACAAACGTAGCATGAATATTAAGTGGTACTTATCTGAAATGCCGGAGGGCTACGCAGGTTTTTAAGAAAACCATAAGCGTAATGAACTTGATATAGTTGTAGAAACAAGTGATTTTTTTTTGAAAAAGGAGTGTTTTTTATGCTTTTTACTAGTCTTGCTAAAGAGGTCACTACCGGTGAAGGGATCTCGGCTCTTTCCCTATCGAATAAGGTGCAGGATATTTCACAAATACCGCTATGCAAAGCAAGAACTATAAGAAGAAATCAAAAGACCAAACCGAGTTGGTTGTAGCATCTGCTAGTTTTTGTTAAAGAGGTCACTCTCAGTGAAGGGGTCTCGGCTCTTTCCTCATTGAATAAGGTGCTGGATATTTTACAAGAAATACCGCTATGCAAAAAAAAAACTAGAGCTACCCTTTTTGAAAATATGATTCTACAACATGTTTTAGGTTTCTTTTCTTTCATTAATCTCATTAATGAATTCCCATCATTTATTCTTATTAAGCATCACAGATGAAATGAAAATACAGCGTACGTTTATGCCATCCGCATTCGCCACAATGACCCGTTATGCACCGTTAGGTTACTTAACTAATGGCATACCGGGACGGGACTAGCGTGGGTGCAAAACATAAGCAACATCTACTATATATCTCATATATAATATATAGGCATTCGTCTCAGAATCCACAGTGATCACATCACAGAAAATTAGCAGCAGAAGATAACATATGAAATATTGGATATACTAGGAATTCCGTGTTTCAATTTAAGCCATTATAAAACACGGATTTCATGGTCGCGATGAATAGCCAAACCCACATCCCTAGACCCTTACGAGAGAGCCAAGCAACCCTACCAATTTGTCACGAACTAAAATTTGGCCCGTAACCGGCACTTAAACTACGTAACGTCTACAGGCATACGCAACTTAAGTAAGCCGAAAACCCAGAAATCTAAACCACCCCAAAAGGGATAAATGGAGAAAAACATAGTTTAAAACATTCAGAACATCTTAAGTAAAATCTTTAACCTTAGGTTTCTTTTTTTTGGAAATTTTCGGCAGCACCTCCTTTGTAAAAACTAGCCCCAAAAACGGGTACAACATAAATAATATATAAAGCATCCCAAACGGGAGCAAATCACGCCCAACGGCGGAGACAACCACCACAAACATATATACGACGCCAAAGCAAAGAAATATAAAAGTAAACTGCATAAAGAAGTAAAACTTTTCAACAAAACCGGCTCCCACGAGCACGGCACCCAAAGTCACCAAAATAATAATACAATACCGAATCCTCACAACTCGTCTCTAAGTGAAATACAAGAAGTGGTAGATGGAGAATACTAGATCCAACAAAAAGATATACAATGTACAAACGTATAACCGCAAATCAACCTAAAAGCAAAGGCCTCACAGCCAACCGTAGCGGTACCCGCAAAAGTAGAGATGATAAGACGCCCTGCCGCGACTACACTAAGGGTAAGCCCTGCAAAATACTGTGGCACAACGGGGGTGAGTTTCCAACTCGTGAATAGTAAATAACATCATACTGAAATCGCAAGCATGGACTAACAACAATGATCAATAACATGTAAGCTGGTAGCATAAGTATGACAATATGAATATGCAACTATCATGATCAAGGTACACAACCAGGTACTATATCTACATGAATCAAATGCATATCAACTGAATACTGAGTGTCGGATAATAAATAATCTCATGCCCAAATCGTAAGCATGGAAAAACCCGGTGTAAATCAACAACACCCCAAATCCCAAAATACTTAGATCGGCCCTCAAATCCTGTAAGTCCCATGAAACCTGAGTGCCAAACATCGACACTCTAAAACATCATGAAAACCAGTGCCTAATATCGACACATAAATACTCGTATCCATACGTTCCTCGAAACCCAAGTATCCCACTTCGACACTTGTGTTCCATGTATCGGTCTTTCTGATATTCATGTGTTCCTCGAAACCTAAGTATCCCACCTCGACACTTGTGTTCCACGTATCGGTCTCCAAAATCCATATATCTCTCGGAATATAAGTGCCTAACACCGACACTTGAAATTCCCCTAATCGCATGAAAACACATCTCAAATGCGTAAATCCATGTAAATTAGCATATGCAACAAAAAACATCAATATGAGCATATTACGGGCAAAGTCCGCTATTTAAATGTATCAAGTCATTAAATATATCTTGCGGTTTCCAAAAATCCAAATCCAAAATACATATATATAGAGCGTCCCATTCCACCGATATATATGTTATAAAAAGCTGATCATGTAACAATAGCAAAGTATATATGCGAGCAAGTAGATATAGTATGGCATATGTATAAGCATGTAGGTATACAAGTATGTTATATGTCATGCGCTATCACACAAGAATAACTGCCTCTATGTCGCTAACCACTAGCAAGGTATATCAATGAATATTTGTGTTGTGTGTATCATGGCAATTACCGACGGTGTGTGTGTAGCATATCATTGGTGCTCGTGCAACATAGGCTGTCAATAATGGTGCAGTGTACAAAGAATACAGGTTCAGGCACAACAAGTAGCTATATGCAATGAAATGCATGCATCATCTCTATATAAGCATATAAACATGCGGCTAATATCATATCATATCTAGCCTTGACGCTTAACGCCATATGGGCAAATTCCCCGTAGATGTTAAATATACTCACCGATGGTCTCGAGCTATGAAAATCCGACCACCTGCTTCCTCTTGTTCGCAGCGCCCGGAGTCCCCGCTTGCGATCCTAAAATTTCACAAACACATCACATAAGCTAAATATCTTACGTCGACGCAAAGTTAACGAAACGCAAGGATAACGCCCAGAAAATTACACTGCGCACCTAGTGCATCTAACACGCACGACATTGGCCAAAAACCCTAACTTGGGTCGCTAAACTACGAAACTCAAAGTCCAGAATCCGATCGTCCCGATCCCGCAAACACAACACAATCAAATATGAGGAATTTAATAGAAATCACCCCGCAACGACCAATTGAACCCACGTCAGAAAAACCCAGAAACCTAGTACGCAACTTATCGCAATATGTCGCACACGTTCAAGCTAACACATATTTAGCGATTTCAAATATCTTATAATAGCTTAACTAAGCTATCCAAACCACTTCCATATTTTTAAAACTTGCTTAATTAAGTTTTAACAAAATCCTAGTAAGCAAAAACCCTTAATTAGACAAAGTAATAATTAACAGTAATTATCATTTTCTACCAGGTTAAGCTTTTTTTAATCTTCAATTAACAATAAACACTTAATCAAACTTTAACCCTATATTGAATTTCCTTAAAAAAAAAATCATGAATGCTTTAATAAAGAATTTAAAAGCTATAAAAACCAATTAAATAGCTAATTCAAGATTTAAACATATAATTAAGGATTAAGGTAAGAATTTATACCTCTTCAAGAACAAATTCTAGCACAAGATTTCATCAACTTAACCACCAAAATAACCATACTTTGTTGAAGATCCAAGCAAGTTTGTGAAGAAAATTGATGGTTTTATTTTATTTAGGATTTTGTTGATTTATTTTGGAATTTTTTGAAGAGTTTTGTGAACAAAAGGATGAAGAAATGAGCTAGGAAATGAAATGGGGGCAGATTTGGGGAGATGGCTCGGCCAAATAGTGATGGGGGAGGTATTTTGTGTAGAATTGTGAAGATATTTCTAGCAAAAAATCAATTAATGTATCATGAAATGCAATATTGCCACATTTCTTTCTTTTCTTTTCTTTTTAAATTTAAATCCTTTTGTCCAAAAGAAAAATCTAGATATTTTAAAAGAAGGTTCTAAACTCATTTTAGTGATTTGATTAGCAATAATTATCATAGAAGAAATTTCCTAATTTTACGTGCATAATTTACCACTTAAAATAATATTTTATTAGGGAAAAAATCTATTTGAACCAAAACTTCCCATATACCCCCAAAACTCGCGCACTAGCTTTATTTTAGCTAAAGTAGGTGCCGGCATGTTTATACGGAAGTTTGATCAAAATCGGGTTAAAACGGAAAATACCGACTATTTTGCCCTAAAACGGAAAAATTCACATAACGATTTCTAAAACGTTACAATCTCTCCCCCCTTATAGAAATTCGTTCCCCGAATTAAAATTTAACTATGCGTACCTTCAAAGAGATGAGGGAATTTCTTCCGCATCTCACTCTCGGCCTCCCAAGTTATCTCCTCACTAGTCGGGCTACGCCAAAGAACCTTTACAGATGGCAAGACCTTTGACCGAAGTTTCTTCACCTGCCAATCCAAAATAACTACCGGCTGCTCGGTAAATAAAAGATCATGCTCAAGCTGAATGATCTGGTGCTGAATCATGTGAGATGGATCATGAAGGTATCTACGAAGCATCAACACATGGAAAACGGGGTGAACATCCAGAAAACTAGGCGGGAGCGCCAAACGATAAGCAACAGAACCCACTCGCTTAAGGATCTCGAAGGGACCAACAATTCTGCGACTGAGCTTCCCTTTCCTCCCAAATCGCATAACGCCCTTCATCGGAGAAATCCTCAGGAATACATGACCCACCACTGCGAACTCAAGTCTGCGACGACGACGGTCGGCATAAGACTTCTTCCTGCACTGGGCTGCTCTCATCCTATCCTGAATCAGCTGGATCATTTCCGTAGTCTCCTGAACTAGTTAGGGTCCTAAAACTCTACTCTCGCTGAGTTCGGTCCAACATACTGGAGATCGACACTTCCTACCATATAAAGCCTCAAAAGGTGTCATCTGAATAGTCTCCTGAAAACTGTTGTTGTAGGAGAACTCAATCAACGGCAAGTGACGATCCCAACTGCCACCAAAATCAAGCACACATGCACGGAGCATATCCTCCAGAGTCTGTATAGTCCGCTCCGATGGACCATCGGTCTGTAGATGAAAAGCGGTGCTAAAACTCAACCGGGTACCGAAAGCTTCCTGAAGCTTCTGCCAAAGACGGCTAGTAAACTGGGTACCTCTGTCGAATACTATGCATGTGGGAACACTATGCAAATGCATAATCTCATCTAAGTACAACTGAGTATACTGAGCATAACCGAAAGTGGTCTTCACTGGAAGGAAGTGAGCCGCTTTCGTCAACCGGTCAACAATCACCCAAATGGAGTCATGCCCTCGACTGGTCCTGGGTAGACCCACAATAAAGTCCATAGAAATCTGCTCCCATTTCCACTCCGGAATGGGTAAAGGCTGCAACTCTTCAGCCGGTCTCTGATGCTCAGCCTTGACTTGCTGACAAGTCAGGCACCTCGGAACGAAGTTCGAAATATCGCGCTTCATCCCTTCCCACTAGTAAAAGTCCCTCAAGTCACGGTACATCTTGGTGGAACCTGGATGAACGCTAAAGGCTGACTGATGTGCCTGCTCTAGGATCTCGCGCCTCAACCCATCAGTATCTGGTACACACAAGCGAGTCCCGCATCGTAGCACACCCTGGTCATTAATCATGAACTCCGAAACTGTATCCTGCCGAACAAGCTCAAGAATCTCAAACAAACGGTCATCACTGGGCTGCGCCTCACGGATACGATCAAGTAGTAGTGGACGGGCGTGGACATGAGCAAGCTGTCCCCCAGCGGAAGTGAACTCGAACTGCACTCTACCATCACACAAGAGCTTCTAATCTACAGAAGATTGTCGCTGAACTACGCTCAACTGGGACAAGCTACCCCCGGGCCTACGACTCAAAGCATCAGCTACCACATTCGCCTTGCCCGGGTGATAAAGGATCTCACAATCATAATCCTTCACAAGCTCCATCCAACGGCGTTGTCATAGATTCAGATCCCGCTGCTGGAAGATGTACTTCATGCTCTTATAATCCGTGAAGATCTGACACGACTCCCCGTACAAGTAGTGTCTCCAAATCTTCAACGCAAAGACCACCGCGGCCATCTCAAGATCGTGAGAGGGGTAATTCTACTCATGCTTCTTCAGCTGCATAGAAGCATAAGCAATCACTTTATCATGCTGCATCAGTACACAACCGAGCCCCACTCGAGAAGCATCACAGTAAACAACATAGCCGCCCGATCCATAAGGCAAAGATAGAACTGGTGCTGTTGTCAACCAAGTCTTCAGCTGCTGAAAACTCTACTCGCACGCATCAGTCCAAAGAAAAGAAACTCCCTTCCGGGTTAGTCCAGTCCGTGGTGCAGCGATACTCGAGAAATCCTGCACAAAACGGCGATAATAACCAGCAAAGCCCAAAAAGCTGCGGACCTCAGTCACCGATACAGGTCTGGGCCAAAGCTGCACAGCCTCGATCTTCCTCGGGTCCACAAGAATACCATCACCAGTCACCACATGACCCAGGAAGTCAACTCTATCAAGCCAAAATGCGCACTTTGAGAATTTAGCATACAGCTGGTGCTCTCTAAAGATCTGCAAAGTAATCCTCAAGTGCTGCTAATGCTCCTCACGACTCCTAAAGTAGACCAGTATGTCATCAATAAACACAATAATAAACTGGTCGAGGAACGGCCTGAAAATCCGGTTCATCAGATCCATGAACGCTGCTGGCGCATTGATGAGTCCGAATGACATCACAAGAAACTCATAATGCCCATAGCGCGTACGAAAAGCAGTCTTCGGGATGTCATCATTCCGAACCCGCAACTGATGATAACCCGAACGCAAATCAATCTTAGAAAAAAGTTTCGCACCCTAGAGTTGATCAAATAAATCGTCAATGCGACATAAAGGATACCTATTCCGCACCGTAACTCGGTTCAATTTACTATAATCTACACACAATCTCAAACTGCCGTCCTTCTTCTTGACGAACAGAATAGGAGCTCCCCACGGCGAAACACTCGGACGCACAAGTCACCTATCAAGCAATTCTTGCAATTGATCTTTAAGCTCTCTAAGATCTGCCGGAGCCATCCGATAAGGCGCTATAGAAATAGGCTTCGTGCCAGGAATCAAATCAATGCAGAACTCAATATCGTGCTCTGGCTGCATCCAAGGTAACTCATCGGGAAAGACGTCGGGAAACACTCGCATGGTAGGAACTGTAGGGTTCCTAGGCACACTAATGAGGTCTCACAAGTGATCAAACATGCCCAATTCAAATTTTTCATATGCCTACAAACCCTAATACAGATCGTTAACTAGATAACAAGGCGATGCAAGCAAGTAAACTACTTTATTGCTAAAGGAAAGTGACTACAACCTTTGTAGATCCGGTCCTCCACCTCTCTAGCTCCGTGTTGACGACCCACCGCTGTACCCTTCGGATCCCGGACTCTCGCGGTGGTTTCATGGAAGAATTGATTGGGCTAGGTCGTCGACTTCGATGCCGAAGATGATCTACGTCGAGGCAACTCAAGATCAAACTCCAACTTCACCAAGTCATGAAACTTGTGAAGAAAACACCCTATACTACTTGGCAAGTGGTAGAGGATGAAGAAATAGGAAGTGGGTTCACTTTAGAATTGGATTTCTCACTCTTTTTCTCAAGTTGCCATTGATGGAAGCAAGGTTTTCTTCTTTGTTCAAGAAGAAGAAGAAGAAGAAGAAAAAGAATTATGATAAGAATAAAAAGAATTATCTTATCATATAGCAACCATAGTTAGGTGTAGAGAATTAACTATGGTTAGGTTGAATGGTTAGGGTTAAGCATGAAACAAAAATAGAAGACTTATTCAAAGCTTCATGAAGCTTCAACTAGCAAACAAAGAAAGCCACCATGATTTATTTTGCAAAAATGAATAAATAAATAAATGAATAGATAAGTAAGTCAAAACCCTAACCATTAACATAACCATGGTTTAATTCTTTACACAAACCCAAGTTAGCATGTATCATCAAACATGATACAAACAAGTGCACAAAAGTATATCACATATACAACTTGTGTGTTTCAAGTGAGAAAATCCATTTAAAATGAACCAATACTAGTTAATGTAAAGTAATATATCAAATATATAATTATACAATAAATCATTAAATCAACACTTGATTCAATGATCCGGTCATGTCGCATATAACCGACTAGTATCCAATGTATCGACTTATCGAATCAATCTTCGATTCGATAACTAGGTTATATCGCATACAACCAATCGATACATTCATAGCCAGAATAGAACACGGTATCACATACACGCATTATTCTCTGTCCCGCACATATCTCATATGCTCTCCTATTTCGTTTCGCTTGAGCCAGGAAACCTCTGTGTAGGACTCTAAAGACTCGTCAATACGTCGGCAGCAGGTGATGATCATATCAGACACCCACAAGCCGCAACCGGTCTGCTAAACATAACGGCCACCCGGGTATTGAGCAATCAGAAGATCGACGAGCAAGCCCGCTCACACTCCTGTGAATCCAACCAGTAACACTTACCGTACAGTCCGGTCTGTTCGTCTGATATGTCGCATATCTCGCCTAGGGGTGGTAAACGTCAGACCCCAATAGCTTGATAAGTCATGCTGACGTGAGGTCCATAACATGTGTGAAACAACTGATAACACTTACCAGTAGATCACTGCAACCCTGGCCAGGGATTTCCTGTTATGGGTAGTCGAGCATAGCGCAACATCAACCCCCAATACCGGGAGAGACGAATCCCCTCCTATCGCTCATTGCCTCCATGTGAATCGGGACTGTACCTAAAAACCACCTGTTTGCACGACTCAGTAGAGCCGTGGTAGGGTGGAAATCAAAGCACAGTGGGAGACACACAAGACTCTATGACGATCTCGGGTCAACAGACTAAGCTGTACCAGTATCACCAGAGAACTGCCATCTGACGTGAGGTATAATACCATCTGGGAGTTCTCGGCGAGTCCGTTCAGTGTACCCAGTCTCCACTGAGCACCCGCATACCATCTCTGATGTCAAACACCAATGGATATGGGATCATCCATCGCCCATCACATGGGTCGAGAAGATATACGCTAGTCTACTCTGGAATATCGATGTTCCGTCTCGATATTCCCACGACTAGGAACATTGAAGGATGTACTCATGGACTATCCAGGCCCCACTAGTATGATCTGCATCATAGTCCTTGAAGTCGAGTACACATCCTAAAAGCTTTATCAACATGTAACAGAGAGACAAAAAGTATACATGTTAAGATAAAGAGCAACCAGATAGCGTACTATCATGTCGAGCAAGAAAGTCCTACCTATATGTCCCAGCATCCACTACAATATACATCCAATGTACAATAATGGCCTTTAGGGCATACATATAACTAAAAATCTCCCACTTGCACTAGAGCCATCGGTAGCAGTAGTTGTAGTATCTAATACTCAACCATCCCCTAAAAGTCTCTCTTTGGGAAAAGGCCTTCGTGAGTGGATCCGCCGTGTTGTCCTCTGAGTCTACTCTCCTAACCTCGATCAACCTGGAGATCAACCATCTCCATGATCAGGTGATACTGCCTTAGAATATGTCTGGGTCACTGATGGGACCAGGGTTCCAAGGCCAAAGCCACACTTCCATTGTCACACAATGGTAGGAACTTAGTTCATCTTATGAACCAATATACACCCAAACTGCCTCTTTGGTAGTATCTTTAATAGCGATGTTACCAGCCTATATCGTCTAGTTTGCCATGGTATCTAGCTTGGAACACTTCCAACATACCGTCCCTCCACTGAGGGTAAAGACAATGCCTGCGACTAACATTCAGTCGTCCTTATCACCCTGGAACGTTTCCAATGATTCTCCCCAGGATCGAGGAGGTATCACCTTTATCCTATTGGAGAATCCATGTGACAAGAGGAGATCGACCGATCGTAGTATAGGAAACTCTTTTCCTATCAAGAGTATGTTGTCCACGTACAATATGAGGATGACTACCTTACTCTCTACTACCGTTTTGTATATACAAGGTTCATCTACCATTTTGATGAAGTCAAACACTTCGACTACCACATCAAAACAGACGTTCCAACTCCGCGATGCCTGCTTTATCTTGTAAAGCAACTTGCACACATTTCCGCTGCTCCCACTGTTTACGAAGCTCTCTGGCTGTGTTCTTATTGACGTTCTCTTCTAAATCATAATTTTAGAAAAGCAGTCATGGCACCCAACCACCAGATATCGTAGTCATGGTATGTAGCAATGGCAAGTAGGATCTGGATGAACTTAAGCATTGTCCCTGGAAATGGTTTCATCATTATCCACACTTGGTTGATGACGAAAACCTTTAACAAGTCTAGCTTTGAAAGTCTCAACTTTTCCATCTACACCAAGTAATCTTCTCAAGATATACTTGCTCCTGATGGGGATTTAACCCTTCAGATATAGCAGCCAAAGTCCATACTTTGCTGGTGTACATGGATTCCATGTCAGATCGCTAAGCATCCAGCCATTCTTACAGAGTCCCTACTCTTGATGGCCTGCTCGAAACTAGTTGGGTCATCATCTCATGATGCATTCCTCACTCCCACTGTCATCGAGAAACCAAAGTATCTCTCAGGCAGGTGAGGAATCCTGCTAGATCGGCGGAGAGGCTGAGGTTCGTTGGGGACTTTTGAATCCTTTGGTTCTGTCAAATCATCAGCAGTTTTGTATAGCTGGAACCTTTCCAGTTCTACAGAACTGTCCTTGCCTCGATCTTGTCCGGATTTTGCTTTAGACATAGGCCGGACAATCCTAAATCTAAACTTACTTAAGAGATAGGCTCTTTCCATACCATATCTTATATGGAGTGGTAGGCACTGATTTGATTCGAACCTAATTCAATAGGTATGCAGCTTCTCAAGTGCACAACCCTAAAAGGAAATATGTAACTCAGTAATACTCATCATAGAGCACACCAAATCTAATATTGTGCGATTGCTCCGCCCCGATACACCGTTGTGCTGTGGTGTATTCAGTGGAGTAATACTGAGAGAGAATCTCATTTTCCTTTAGAATACTCCAGGAATGCCATGCACAAGTATTCTCCTCCCTGATCTTATCATAGGACATAATATTTATACCCGTATTGGTTCTCTACTTCTAGCTTATATTCTATGAATATCTCAAAAGGTTCGGACTTGTGTTTCAACAGGAACATATGTCTGAATCTTGAGAGATTATCAGAGAACATAATGAAGTATAAAGAACCGGTCCTGGCATATGTAGACAGGAGACCTTACATACATCATCATGTATCAATCCCAAGAGTTTTACTAACTCTTTCTCTGTTTCCAGTAAACAGAGCTATGGTCATCCAATCTTTGTGACGTGACTGGCAAGTTTCACAAGATGTAAATTCAAACTGATTTAAATATGCATCTAAAATGTAACTTTAGCCAGTCAGGTCGCATTGATATGACCTAGTCTACAATGCCTCAAGAAGGATTCGCTCATTTCTGAACTCTTCCTCTTGTGTGTGTTCTGTATACTAGGAACTGTAGTTTGATTTAGAACATCAATACTTTTAGATAACGTGCCCGAACCGATCAACTTTTGATATAGGAAATGTTCAAAACATTATCCAACAATACAAAATTTTATCATTTCTTTACTTGTAAAGAGACTGATATGATTTTGTATATCAGGTTCGGTATCTAATAACATTCATTCAGAATCAATGTACTGGTAACACAGGGTGACAGTGACCAACAGACTTGGCTGCAACACTTGCCCCGTTTTCTGTCTCATGAAACTTATCACCCGTTCTCAGTTTTTCTACCTTTCGGTAGCCCTATGTAACAGATTATATATCTGGGATCCTGATCTGGTATCATATACCCAGGATGCAGAGGATACTGAGAAACAGTTCTTTGTAACGAACACATCCGAAAGAGATGCATCATCTGCACTTTCTTCGTTTGGGCGGCATAGGAATTCTGGTATTCCCCTATTTCCCGCTCTATCTTATAACAATTATAAGTTGGAGCGGGACCACCGTTCCCCAGCTCAGTATAACAAGCGGGTTCGGTCAATACATCCATATTATTATCTTGATTAAGGCATGACATGGTCGCTACCTGGAGAGAGAGAGAAGAAAACACTCAGCGTGCGCTCTTGCAAGATCAGATTGGTTATATATTTTATCTAATCAGGATGGCTCCCACTGTTTTTATCAAATCTTCCTCCAAACCATAAAAGGAAAGACTAGCTGGGATTAATTACACTCTACAAGTTCGCCAATCGTTCAGCCAGGCCAGTGTCGGTACTTTGAGGGAGGTTCCCCGTGCTTTCGCACGGACCTAATTACAGTAAACCTCGTTTTCCCATAGGCGTAACCCCGTTGACACCTTTCTAGACACCTACTTGATCGGCTAATTGTAAAATGCAAAACTCTCCCAGGAGTAACAATTACTCGCAGTGGGTATCGGGATCCAACTATCACATAGAAGGTATGCAATCTCATTGCAAATTTCAACACTTGAAACTCCCGATAGAGATTTTTACCCCTAGTACTTATGACCTTAACTATGTCAACAAATCATAAGCACTAGTCAAGTTCTACCCGTCATTTCGTGATTAATTAGACCCACCCACAAGACCCTTAACTAAGGTCAACAAAGTCATGCGACTTTCCTAACTAATTGCATCATATGCGGTGTAGGAAGACATCACTTAGCTACCGTACACTGTGCCTTAACAAAGGTCAACAAACACAGCACGAATACTGAGTACTCTACTTCCTAAAATGACGGAGGGTTGCGAATGGTTTTTATGAAAACCTTTAACGCTTTGAACTTGATCTCGTTGCGGAATCAAATGGTTTTTAAATGGAATGTTTTTGAGGCTTTTCTAGTCTTGCTAAAGGGATCACTCCCGGTGAAGGGATCGTCGGCCCTTTCCTCGTCGAATGAGGTGCGAGATATATCACATATATCACTGTGCAAAGCAGAAACTATAGAAGTAATCAAAAGACAAACCGAGGGTTGTAGCATCTGCCAGTTATTGCTAAAGGAGTTACTCCCGGTGAAGGGATCTCGGTCCTTTCCTCATCGAATAAGGTGCAGGATGTTCTACAATGAACACTGCGATGCAAAGCAAGAACTGTAGCTACCTGTTTTATTTTTGAAATTCGATTCCACAACATAAATTAGGTTTATTTTCTTTCATTAATCTCATTAATGAATATCCCATCATTTATGTCCACTTAAACATCACAGATAAATATAACATACGCTTATGCCATCCGCTATCGCCTCGATGTCCCGTCTGCACCGTTAGGTTAGGTAACTAACGCCAGAGCGAGGCAGGGCTAGCGCGGGTGTAAAACATAAGCAACATCTATATAATATATCATATATACTATATATAATATCTATCTGAACATATCACATGATCACATCACAGATAACGCAGCAGAAAGTATCATATGAAATATTGGATATACTAGGACGTCCGTGTTTTCAATACGAGCCAGTATAAAACACGGATTCCACGGTCGTGATGAATAGCCAATCCCACACCCCTAGACCCCTACGAGAGCGGCAAGCAACCCTACCAATTCCAGGGTTAGGAGACCAGGACTCGACTCCTCGAGATGGTCTCCCACTGGACCCTAGAACCCGGTTACTTGTGCTCCCCTCCTTGGGTCTATCCTAATGCGGAAAAGTAAATAATATACAAATGGTGACATCATCCGCAACCTGGAAGTGCCCCAATAAAAGAATATTACATACAAGTTTTTACATGAATGAAAATGAAAAAAACTCATCTCACATAAAAAAAACCCACGGCTATTCAAACACGACGATCCAATATAACATACCCAGCAACACATAACATCACATTTCATCAACGTAAGTAAACATGCGTATCCCAATTGTCGTTGACATATAGCAACGAAACCGGCGATATCACATATTACACTTACGGTCACAGAAAAGAAAGTGTAAAACTACAACGGTTGGAATCCGCAACCTCTTTTAGACGTTGCATGCCTAATCAAATGAATTCCTTAAACATCGCATGCCTAACAATTAAAAACTCCGCATTTTAGTCTCATTATCGAAAACACTTTTCAATATCAAGTCGGGCAATTCAACAAGATTCCCGACATCCTGATCGAATGCTCATCGCAAACTTTAGTAGGCGGCTGCACCCCCGACGCCGTCGACAAAGTGCACCAAGGCGGAACACCGCTGCCGTGAGCACCCGAACGGATGCTTTCAGTGATGGGGTTCTCCTACAGTCACTTGGTCGGGGCTATAGGGTGTAGCTGTCTATTAAGTTTACCCGGCGAGTATCCGCGTACGCTACGTGATTGCGACGGACTTTTGATCACATCTAAATTCCGTGGCAACCGATCAAGTGAGACTAAACCGCTAGGATTCCAATTATTGTATCATATTCCGGATAAATTGAAAATGTTAAACTTTTCGATCGAACAATCGAACACCCAAGTTTTCCCGAAACAGCTCAACACAAGAAATAAGTTTAAAAACATTCAGTTCGTGCCTCAGTACAAACGGTCCAGCCGTAGAAGGGTCAAGCCAACGCCTCACATGTGGCACGCCGTACTGCCCCAAACCCTAAGGTTCAAAGGGCAGTTCAAGACGGTCACATAATTGAGTTAAGGTTTGTTGTCTTCTAGAGGGACCATCGCGTTACTTGCACTACTTAGAACGTCATTAAACTATGGAAAATCTAACAATTGGAAATTTCCCGGCAGGGGAAAAAGTGGGTATTTATATCCGGTCGAACTATTTAACATGCTCTAAAAATACCCGGAAAAACACTTAGAAAAAATTAGACAATCCGATCGAAACACCGAGTCCCCAATACAACCCAGAAAACTCAACTCTTGAGTAAGATTTAAAAATTCCCAGAAAACTCAGAACCTGAAGAGACAAATTACAGTGCAAAAATTGAAGTCTAATCTCATCATCTGGCCGTGGAACCGCCGCAGAAGCCAAGCTTCTGCCGCGGTTCCGCCGCGCTTTAAGAATATCTTTTCGTCGTTTTTGCACCGTAATTCATAGAACTTCCTGCAGAATTTTTTAAGCATTTTTAATCTGGAAAAAACCCAGTTTTGGAAAAATGTACAGAGAGGGGTCTTCGGTTAGGGTTTCGAGTTCGAACGGACTTCTAACTTCGTCTACTCATCGCCTAAGGCTCTAGCTAGGCTCTGATACCACTGTAGGGTTCCTAGGCACACTAATGAGGTCTCACAAGTGATCAAACATGCCCAATTCAAATTTTTCATGTGCCTACAAACCCTAATACGTTAACTAGATAATAAGGCGATGCAAGCAAGTAAACTACTTTATTGCAAAAGGAAAGTGACTACAAACTTTGTAGAACCGGTCCTCCATCTCTCTAGCTCCGTGTTGACGACCCTCTTCTGTACCCTTCGGATCCCGGACACTCGCGGTGGTTTCATCGAAGAATTGATCGGGCTAGGTCGTCGACTTCGATGCCGAAGATGATCTACATCGAGGCAACTCAAGATCAAACTCCAACTTCACCAAGTCATGAAACTTGTGAAGAAAACACCCTATACTACTTGGCAAGTGGTAGAGGATGAAGAAATAGGAAGTGGGTTCACTTTAGAATTGGATTTCTCACTCTTTTTCTCAAGTTGCCATTGATGGAAGCAAGGTTTTCTTCTTTGTTCAAGAAGAAGAAGAAGAAGAAGAAAAAGAATATGACAAGAACAAAAAGAATTATCTTATCATATAGCAACCATAGTTAGGTGTAGATAATTAACTAAGGTTAGGTTGAATGGTTAGGGTTAAGCATGAAACAAAAATAGAAGACTTATTCAAAGCTTCATGAAGCTTCAACTAGCAAACAAAGAAAGCCACAATGATTTATTTAGCAAAAATGAATAAATAAATAAATGAATAGATAAGTAAATCAAAAGCCTAACCATTAACATAACTATGGTTTAATTCTTTACACAAACCCAAGTTAGCATGTATCATCAAACATGATACAAACAAGTGCACAAAAGTATATCACATATACAACTTGTGTCTTTCAAGTGAGAAAATCCATTT
Organism: Agapanthus africanus; assembly: GCA_030015575.1. Lineage (NCBI taxonomy): Eukaryota > Viridiplantae > Streptophyta > Magnoliopsida > Asparagales > Amaryllidaceae > Agapanthus > Agapanthus africanus. Next base: position 509,223,314 of record JASDDO010000019.1, on the reverse strand, counting down.
AAAATGAACCAATACTAGTTAATGTAAAGTAATATATCAAATATATAATTATACATTAAATCATAAATCAATACTTGATTCAATGATCCGGTCATGTCGCATATAACCGACAAGTATCCAATGTATCGACTTATCGAATCAATCTTCGATTCGATAACTAGGTTATATCGCATACAACCAATCGATACATTCATCGTGAGAATAGAACACGGTATCACATACACGCATTATTCTCGGTCCCGCACATATCTCATATGCGCTCCTATTTCGTTTTGCTTGAGCCAGGAAACCTTTGTGTAGGACTCTAAAGAGTCGTCAATACGCCGGCAGCAGGTGATGATCATATCAGACACCCACAAGCCGCAAGCGGTCTACTAAACGTAACGGCCACCCGGGTATTGAGCGATCAGAAGATCGACGAGCAAGCCCGCTCACACTCCTGTGAATCCAACCAGTAACACTTACCGTACAGTCTGGTCTGTTCGTCTGATATGTCGCATATCTCGCCTAGGGGTGGTAAACGTCAGACCCCAATAGCTTGATAAGTCATGCTGACGTGAGGTCCATAACATGTGTGAAACTACTGATAACACTTACCAGTAAATCACTGCAACCCTGGCCAGGGATTTCCTGTTATGGCTAGTCTAGCATAGCGCAACATCAACCCCCAATACCGGGAGAGACGAATCCCCTCCTATCGCTCATTGCCTCCATGTGAATCGGGACCGTACCCAAAAACCACCTGTTTGCATGACTCAGTAGAGCCGTGGTAGGGTGGAAATCAAAGCACAGTGGGAGACACACAAGACTCTATGACGATCTCGGGTCAACAGACTAAGCTGTACCAGTGTCACCAGAGAACCGCCATCTGACGTGAAGTATAATACCATCTGGGAGTTCTCGGCGAGTCCGTTCAGTGTACCCAGTCTCCACTGAGCACCCGCATACCATCTCTGATGTCAAACACCAATGGATATGGGATCATCCATCGCCCATCACATAGGTCGAGAAGATATATGCTAGTCTACTCTGGAATATCGATGCCCCGTCTCGATATTCCTACGACTAGGAACATTGAAGGATGTACTCATGGAGTGTCCAGGCCCCACTAGTATGATCTGCATCATAGTCCTGGACGTCGAGTACACATCCTAAGGGCTTTATCAACATGTAACAGAGAGACAGAAAGTATACATGTTAAGATAAAGAGCAACCAGATAGCGTACTATCATGTCGAGCAAGAAAGTCCTACCTATATATGTCCCAGCATCCACTACAATATACATCCAATGTACAGTAATGGCCTCTAGGGCATACATATAACTAACAGGAACCCCGTCCAATGTCTTCATTGTGGCTCCAGTATCATGAATGAAAGCCATGAATCCCCGACATCCCCTCCTCAAAAGCCGACTAGCGCAAAGGACAGAAATCAAATCGTGAGGGGCGGCACCACGGCCCCCCTGCACAACAAACACCGACTCACCAGGAAAACAAAACCTAACTGTCTTCTCGCGGCAGTCCACGGATGCGTAGCAAGTATCTAACCAGTCCATGCCCAGCAGAACATCGAAGTCCAACATCCCAAGAAGGATCAAGTCGACGGACAGATCTCTGTCACCAATACGGACAGTACAAGACCGGAACACGTGTCGCGCAACAAACGACTCTCCCACAGGAGTAGTCACGACAAGAGGCTGGTCTAGCAAACACGACTCTCGGCCTAAACTTGGCACGAAGTGCGTAGAAACATACGAATATGTAGATCCCGGATCGAAAAGAACATGTGCATCATAAGAACATACAGAAAGGGTACCTGAAACCACAGCATTGGATTCCTGCGCGTCCTGATGAGTCAAGGAATACACCCGAGCCTGCCCTCTACAGGCAATTGGCTGACCTCCGTCTCTACCACCCCGCCCTCTCGGTACAAAACCACCGCGACCCCGACCTCTCTGCACAAGAGTCTGACGCGGAACAACAACCGGAATATGGGGCAACGCCTTCTGAGGTGGAGAAGGTGGTAAGGTAACCTGCGGTACAGCTGCCTCGCTCACCCATGGCTCAGCACAATCTCGAACCCGATGACCCATACTCCCGCACTGATAACAACTAGATGCAAACTGCTGACCCTCCTGAAGGTAAGAGCTAAAAAGCCGACCTCATCCTGAAGCTCCACTACCTCCAGTATCTGAACGGGAACTGTCACGACGTCTAAACGCCCGCCTCACCGCTGGATCACCAGTATGAACCTTCTTCAGTTCCGGAGCAGCTGACGACTCAGAAACACACTCCTCCACCAATAGGGCTGCATCCACTGCTGCTACATATGTGTCGCAATACTGAATGCTGATGGCTAAGAACAACTGGGTAAACAGGCCTCGAACAAACCTCTTCACCGTCATCTCCTCAGTCGCTACCAAGTATGGAGCATACACAGACAGCTAGGTAAATAATATATCGTACTCCGACACCGTCAACCCCGGAGTCTGGCGTAACGACTCAAATCTGCGCGCTCGTGCATCTCTTACGCTCGGTGGAAGAAAATGGGCGAGAAACACCGTCACAAACTCAGCCCAAGTCATAGGAGCAAGACTCGCGGCTCTACCTCTCTAAGGACTCACACCACTTCTGGGCCAGACCCTCCAGACGGAAGCTCGCAAACTCTACCCATCTCTCATCGGAGCATCGGAGCGAACGACAAATCCAGGCCATCCGGTCGATAAACGACTGCGGATCCTCAGCAGCATCTGTGCCAGTGAACACCGGAGGCCTCAGCCTCATGAACTCTGTCAGCGACACGATAATAACCTTCGGAGCTGTAACTGCGACGGCCGGAACAGTAGGTACCATCGTGGTCCATGCAACGGGTGGAACAACTGCCTGCCCCTGCGCTCGAATGCCCTCAACTAAAGTCCCGATCATCTGGCGCAGGTCCTGCATGCCAGGCCCAAACAAAGCAATGTGCTCCGGTACAATAGGCGTATCACCCTGGTCAGTCCTCGCCTCAGACGAGTCGACTCTGACCTCGGCCCTCGCGGCCGCACTCTGTGCCCTCGTAGTCTTCGGTAGCATATAGGCAGGAAATTTAAACAAGATTCGATAAGGATATAGAAATCGAATCACAAGGATGTGTAAGTCGATGTGCAACACCCCACGAGTTGCGGGGGGGGGGGGGCGGAAATATGAAAAACGATCTTGTTTATTAAGCGAACATCGACTAACCGAAGATCTTTGCTAAACGATAATTAACAGAAGGCAAAGAGTTCTAAGCTGCTATGTTAAAAGATTATACCAAATGATTCTAGTCCTTCGTCTTTACGATCTCTATGGCCTCCTTGGATCTCCACGTCCTCCTCGGCTTCCTTTCCGTGATAGACGATCCACCCGAGAACCCAAATCCAAGCTATAACCTCTAAACTTGAGGTTACTTAATTTCTCTAGTTGCTAATAAAGGAACTAAGATGATGTAGAGATTGGTTATGGAGTGTTTAGTCTTTCCTAATCCTTGTTCTCTACTCATAAGTGGTAGGATTAGGGTTTGGTGAAGGAGAGAGAGCTTGAGGTGAGAGAAGGTTGAGATGATAATGAGAATGAAAAGCTTCTCACTTGAATATATGATACATAATGAATTATCAAATAATATCAATTAAAAGATTATTCACCATGCTTCATTTATTCAAGGAGAGTGATTCATCATGTGAGTCATTAGATCATTAATGATGCATTTAATGATATGATGATTCATATGAATGAGTCACTAAAACAATTAATGAAAATGCCACCTCAACCCCTCATGTCACATCCTTCTAGACGCTTCTCGGAAATTACGAGAACGCCCCTCGCATGCGTGAAAACACGGAAAAACTTTAGACTGTGTAAATCCAATAACCTGATACTTGAATCTGGCTTAAACCAAAGCCGGCTAGTTAAAACTGTCCGAATGTCGTACGTGCGTTTAAACCCGTATGCGTCCGAACCTTTGTCGTAAAACCATACGACCTCTATATCTTTTCGCCTGGGTTTGGGAAATCTTTGTGTGGGACTCTAAAGACTCGACTACTACGCTGGCAGTGGATTTAACCACAGACCGCAAGCGGCACTAGCTGTACGTAACGGTCCCCAGCTAGTTGTCGATAAGAAAGCCGATAAGGTAACCCATCCGAAATCCTATTGAGCCTGTCCGTGACAATATCCGCATAGTCCGGTCTGTTCGTCTAAGAGTATCGCATGTATGGTCTAGGGAGGTGGTGGACGTCAGCCCCTAATAACCGTACAAGTCGTGTCGGTATGGCTCTATCACCATCCGAGAATCTACTGATCAATCTATCAGTAATTCTCAATCAGCCCTGGCCAGGCACTTATGGTAATGACCAACCGATCACCGTGCGATATCAACTCCCTGTACCGGGAGAGACGATTCCCTAACAGTCACTCACTGCCTCCACATGGCTCGGGACTGTGCCCAACTAAAACCTGTTTGCACAACTCCATTGAGCCGTGGTAGGGTAATAATCAAAGCACAGTGGGAACTCATACGAGACAAATGATGACCTTAAGTCAACGGACTATCTGCACACATGTCACCTGAGAACTACTATCTGACGTTAGGTATAATACAATCCAGTCAGTTCTCGGCGAGTCCTATCCGGTGTACTCACATCCAGTGAGCATCTGTATACAATCTTAGGTGCACTCCACCAATGGCTGCGGGACCAATCCATCGCCCCTCCTCAGGGTCAGATATATATACACTAGTCTACTCCGGAGTATCAATGCCCAGTCTCGATACTCCTACGACCAGGGACATCTAAGGATGTGCCTATTGACTATCCAGCTCCCACAAGTATGACTGCCATCACAACGCCGGCAGTCAGGCAAACACCCTATGGGCTTTATCAACATATATATATAAATACCAAGTAAAATATATCATACGTTAAGACAAAGGTAAACCAAATAGAGTACTATCATATCAAGCAAGACTGTCATGTACATACATATCCCAAGCATCCTATACAATGTAGACCTCTAGGGCATATATATCCAACAATCTCCCACTTGCACTAAGGCCTATAATTGGTGCAATGAGTACCCACTGTCTCTACCAGATTCAGTTGCTGGCGTACCGCATGCCCAACATCTCAAACAGCCTCTCGAACTGCACTTGAGGGATGGCCTTGGTGAATGGATCTGCCGTGTTGTCTTTTGTGTCCACTCTCCGTATCTCGATCTCCCGACGATCCACGATCTCCCTGATCAGGAGAAAACGCCTTAAGATATGCCTGGATTTCTGATAGGACCTTGGTTCTGTTGGAGATAGTGCCCTCAGAGTCAATTACTGGATCACAGGCAAGTGATTGCAATGATTGAGGGAGGACCTATCCCGGTAGGACAGTCTTACTCGAGATGATAGTATGCTATCTGGATTACCTTTATCATCGTGTACTGCTTTAGGTGACCTGACAGGTTGCTATTGCACGTTGATAGAGCCCCTAGGATTCTTGCTTGACTGCCAGCAGTATGAGGGCGATCATATAAGTGAGAGCTGGAGTCTATAAGCACATCCTTAAAAGGTCCCTAGTCGTGGGAGATTCGAGACAGGGCATCGATTCTCCAGAGTAGACTAGTGTATACAGTCGAGACCCCGACGAGGGGCGGTGGCCGGTCTCACAGGCCACTGGTGTCAGTTGGTTCACCTAAGATGTATACAGGTGCTCATTGGGTTATGAGTACACCGGACAGGACTCGCCGGGAACATGCTAGTTGGTCTTATACCTGACGTCAGATAGCAGTTCCCAGGTGACATGTGTACAGGTTAGTTCATCGACCTGGGGATCGTCATTTGTCTCGTGTGAGTTCCCACTGTGCTTTGATTACTACCCTACCACGGTTCAAAGGAGTCGTGCAAACAGGTTTTAGTTGGGTACAGTCCCAAGCCACATGGAGGCAGTGAGCGGATCTTCAGGGGTTCGTCTCTCCCGGTATTGGGGGTGAGGTCGCGCTGTGTCTAGGAGAGCCATTACATGAAGTCCTTGGCCAAGGCAGGAGATTTACTGGTAGGTATTCCAGTAGTATCTCAGGGTGTTCTGTGCTACACTCCGACACGACTTGTACCGCTTTTGGGGGTCTGACTTTTACCAACCCCCTAGGCCCGACATGCGATGCTCATAGACGAACGGACCGGACTGTACGGATATTGTCACTGACAGGCTCAGTAGGGTGTCAGGATGAGTTCGCTCATCGACGTCCCTTTTGGTCAATAGCTGGTGGCCCGTTACGTATTGGCTTATACCTCTGACGTGCTAGTGGTTAAATCCGCAGCCTTAGTATTGATGAGTCTTTAGAGTCCACCACACTTTCAGTTACTCAGCTTTAGGGCGAAACGCTGTAGAGGCCGTATGGAGATATGGCAGGGTCCGATCAGATACGTGCGGTATTGCACGGATCAGGATCGGACGGTTTGTACTAGAGGCCGTATAGATATATGGCAGGGTTCGGTCAGATACGTGCGGTATTGCACGGATCAGGATCGAACGGATATTACTAGCCGGCTTTGGTTTAAGCCGGATCCTAGTTTAGTACAGTGTAGATTTTGTCTCTTTGCATTTGTATCCGGACGGAATACATATGCGGGTGTGTATGCACAGTATCGGGGTTTTCCTGTAATTTATTACGGGACCAGTTTTCTGGAGTTGCCTGTTTGCATTCCGTTCCGGCCGGTTTTCCTTTGTTCTTTCCCGGCCGGACTTTTCCGATGGAGGGGGGTTATTTGCAGTTTGCAAATAACATTTGTGGTGGGGGTTTCTTGCAATTGTATTGATTATGATATCTTTCATCCATTCTCTTGAATTAATGGTGATTAAAGAGAGGGTATGGGTTTGATATGATTTGAGTATGGTTGATGTTAGTTTGTGGTCACCTCTTTTCTTCTCCTACCATCACCTCCCTTCATGCTTGATTTATCCCTCCACCATTCTCACTTTATGGAGGCCGGCCACAATTTTGAGAGGGTGAGAGAGTGTTTCATTTGTGGTGTGGCAAATTTCATTCATCTCATTTTTGATACAAGGAAAAATGAAAGCACCATTTTTCATACCTTCATTCCTCCATCTTCAAATGGCAACATCCACTACCCCAATGAGACAAAGCACTACACTTCCTACAGCACATCTTGGGCATGTCGACTTGCCAGCTTCATGCCCGAGTTGCCTCGGTATAGAGGCGGGAGCCCGTAAAAGAAACAGGCGATGTGGTGCCCTTCCGGCAAGGAGACGACGACCGGAGTTTCCGCGAGAGATTGGGACGATGACGAGAAGACCGGAAGACTCGGATCACTCAGTATATCTCTTCCCTATCTTGTTACTTTTCTAGAACTAGTTTAATGGCCCGATCCGGGTGTTTAGTGCGCGGTGGTGCCGGTTTGCAAAGTTCGCAAAATTAAAGTTTATCACCGTTTCCGCATTTGGCCGTCGGATTGACGGCCGGGGCGCCGCCGTGCACTTACAGTGGTATCAGAGCCTCGCCATTAACTTCGTCTAGCTTCGTTTGATGTGTTTTGCATTTCCGATCGACCAAAATTCCAAAATCTACATTTTCACTCACATCAGTTTTCTGTCGAATTTTTCCTGGCTCTAAAAATTTTTCAGGTTGTCTCAGAATGATGTGTAGGGAGTTCTAAGAACACTGTAAAAATTCGACGCAGTGACTCGATCACTGAAGCGCGGAACCGCGGCCAAACCCCCCATTGGGCCACGGTTCCGCTGCACATTGGTGTCGTCACTGCATCAATTTTTTCCAGTGGGCTTCTGGGCTTATTTTAGGGATTTTGGAATATTAATATTGGGCCCAGATTTTCTGTGAGTGCTACAGTATTGCTTGGGGGCCCACTTGTTAATTTTTGATCGATCGGATATTTTAAACACATTATTTCACAGTATTTACATTATATCTGCGACCGTGAATGTCATTCGATCGGTAAATCCGGTCTAACTGCTATAGCCCGGTTAGACGGATTTGCGAACGTGACTTTCACGTTGATGTTCTGTGTTTTGCTGTGATGTTGCGGATCGGTCGTGGGAGATAGCCTGGATGCAATGCTAGTACTGTTTCTGTTGTATTATGTATATTTGATATTGCGGGGCGAGCGTCCGACATGTGGACTGCCGTCACTGCCTGTTTGTATTATTATTTTGGGGCACGACCAGGTTGCGGTCGATGTACCCGTTGTATGTATATTTTACTTTCTGTACTAGGTTTACCCCGCGGAGAGGTGCACGGATAGCCGGGTTCTAGAAGGCTTCAAGCCCGCATCTCATGGCATTGGGACGGAGGGGGCTTCACTCCAGGATTGGCTGGCTATTCGCCGCACTCGTAAGGGGTATAGGATTTCATTGCACAGGCTATCCACACGACCAGGGGAACGTCGGGTTTCAGTAGTGGCTCTGTGAAACCCGGGGATCCCAGATATCTGTATTATTCTGTGATGCTGTACATTTCTGTGATGTTGCATTTTATTCACGCCCTGAGCGAATATAATATATTGGTATATATATTAGTAGATGTTGTATATGTTTTTCATCCGCGCTAGTCCAGTCCCCGCTCTGCCGTTAGTTAGCTAACCTAACGGGTGATGACGGGACCCAGTGGCGAGTGCGGATGGCATATACGTACGTCAGTATATTTTCGTTCTTTGTGGTGTGATCAATTGGTGGGACTGCGTTGATTCGGATCAATGCAAGTTAAAACAAACCTATTCTGATGTTGTTGGAACACTTTTCAAAAGGCTGTTATTGCAAGGACGTTCTCTTTTGTTTTGCATCGTGGTATTCATTTGGAATATCCTGCTCCTCAGTCGACGAGGCAAGGGCCGAGATCCCTTCACCGGGAGTGACCCCTTGGACAGAAGTTTGCGTCAGGGCATTAACTTCACTATAGCCGATTACTTTTGCTTTGCAACGTGGTATTCAGTTGGAATATCCTGCACCTCATTCTACGGGGAAAGAGCCGAGATCCCTTCACCGGGAGTGACCTCTTTAGTAAAGGTTTTCGTCACTATATTTTCTAAAAAGCTATCCGTTCCTTCAACGATATCAAGTTCATTACGTTAAAGGTTTTCGCCAGAAACCATTCGTATCCCTCCGTCGTTTCATATGGATAGTCAATAGTATTCAAGCTGTGTATGTTGGCCAAAGTCAAGGCACAGTGTTTGGTAGCTGTTGGTTATTCATATGCAGCATAGATAGATGTGTTGGTTTGGGGCAGTCGTACTACCATTTTGGCCCAAGTCAAGGGTATGTACGGGTGGGCTCAAATTAACCTGGAGAATGACGGGTTGAACTTGACATGTGACTTATGATATATTGGCCAAAGTCAACGTCATAAGAGCATGGGACAGAAATCACATCGGGAGTTTCAAAAGAACTGAAACTTGCCAGATATGCGCATACCTTCTGGAGTGTGATACCGTGAGCGGATTCCGTCACGTTATCATGCGATGAGAGTTGGATCCCGATTCCCACTGATGAGTTAGTTTACTCCTCGGGTGACCCCGACTAATTCTTCTTTCAGGTTTGGAGGAGAATTTGAGGTACAGTGGGAGGTTTCCAGATTAGATAAATTGGTAACCATTCTGATCTAGGTTTGAGTGCACGCTGAGTGTTTCTTTTCTCTCTCTCTCTGGCAGCGACCATTGACCCGACCCTAAGACTATGACTCAGTGACCAAGTTGACCGAACCTTCTTTACACTGGCTTTTGGATTGTCAGAGATTGCAGACCTCATTGCCACTCCTACTTTTACCCTTTTCTCCAGGACACCCCGTATTACTACGAACGTCCACTTCCATTGGACAAAACCATCGTATGGTTAGATACGAACTCGAAGGAATTCGAGGATGGTTTCCGGTTCTGGAGAAAACGGATAGGATTATTCAGTTGTCTTTTCCCTTTTACCTTCTCTCAAGTTGTGAGTACTCCTTGGTTTAGGAGATAGTACACCTATTACGCAAATTGGATAGTCTTCTTCCAAACCTTAGGCTTGTGCCGAACAGTGGGGAACGAAGAAAACCAATTAGCATAATGATGGTGTGCAGAAGGTATTAAGATTAAGACAAAGCAAGGGATTAGTAAGAGGGCAAAGTAAATTGCGACTGATATTCACGACCAAACCAAGTATTTCTTCGCCAATCCTAAATCACCTTTGTATTTCTCCAGGACACTCCGTATCACTACGAAGATCCACAGTTTATTGGATACTCCATCGTATGGTTATATACGAACTCGAAAGGAACTTTTTCCAGTTCGGGGATGGATTCTGGTCCAGGAGAAATAGGAATAAGGTTTATTCGGTTGTCTTTTATCCTCACCTTTTCTCGCATTGCGAGTGCTCCTAGGATTAGGACAGTATACCCATTATGCTTATTGGATAGTCTTCATCCAAACCATAGGCTGGTGCCGAACGGTATGGAAGGAAGAAAACCATTTGGCCTAAGGGGTGTGCAGAAGGTAATGACTAAAGACATATAAAGGGATTTGGAGAGGTGGCAAAGAATTATACGGTTATAGTTGTGAATCTGGATAATGGTAGAGGCTTTACCAGTAATACCCAGATACCCCATCGAAACATTTCAATGTTTCAGTTTCACTGTGTACTGTTAAAAGAAAACTGATTTCCCAATTAACACTTGCTCCAGGGTATGTATTTACCAGGTATGATTCTCACATCTGTATGGTTTTACAGATGATGAGTGGGAGTAAGTTATTGGGAATAGGGTGATCATCCTCATAATATTGGGATTCGTTGTAATCGGTGATATTTGAGGAGATCATCTGGGCTGTTTGCCGGTCGGCAAATATTTGGTTTTGAATATCCGCTTTTATGCACCAATTTCAAATTGATATATCTGTACGTCTATTTTCATAGAGTGAGATATACCTTTTTGATATTTTGTCGATGACATTTACCTATATCAGTGGATGGTTAGGTAAGGAGCATTAAACGGCGGTGTAATTCTTCTTAACCATAAGTACAGTTTTCAACCTACAACACACAGTGAAAGAGTTGTTAGACTCAGCGGACTTATACAGAGTATTGTATGTTGTCCAGTGTCCATTAGGACAGAGGGGTTGGTCCTCATACTATATTCTGTTTACTTTTAACTTCACTAGTTCTTAGACATGTGTTTCGCAGAAACACAGGGTCTAAGTTTTGAGGAGTTATAGGTATTTGAATATAGTAGAGAACCAGGTATAGCAAGTATCGGGATTCTTCAAAGTGATCGAAGATGTAGATACTTGTGTATGGTATTCAGTTGATAGTAATGATAAAGAGAAATTGCTTCTCTTTTCAGGTTACTCATAATTGGAAGCATTCCTAAGTTGAGTAACGCTGATAGGCCTCTCTCCATTTAGTTGACATGCACTGGAGATAGCTGCATGATTTGAATCTGGTTCAATTAAATCAGTGCCTCTGGTTCTATATTGGATATAGTACAGTTCATATCTTAACATTGTTAAGGTACGGGGAGTTGTCCGGCTTATGATTAAAACCAGACTCTGGATAACTCAAGGCACGTTTCTGTAATGGTTGTTTGTGGGTTGACCCAGGCTATGACGAGGGTTAACTTTCTACCATAAGAAAGATCAATAGTAATATTGTTCTTGACTCGCCACAGTTTTAATAAAAAATGGATTTTTCAGAAAACAGTAGTGGGAGTATGGTAGAACTGGAAGTGATTCCAGAACCGCAAACGATTACTGAAGATTTAATTAGGAACCTAAAGATTCAATCTGGTTTGACATTCCATTGGCCACTCCGCAGATAAGGTGGGTAACTTCAGGCACACGAGAGGTACTCCGGTAGCCTCAAGGACGGTGACAGGGAAGTTCTTGTTTACCCACACTTGCCATTGCTGTTGTTCCAGGCTGCGAGACCCGGTGGGAGGATGAGTATAGCGTCGTTCTAAACTAGCTTTAGAAGTGCACATCTATATGACTCTGCCAGAGGGTTGTCGTAGTCAGTGGGAGCAGCGGAAGCATTGGTGGACATCAGGCTTATGTCTATTTATAGACTAAAGCAGATATAGGGGAGATAGATCATCTATTTCTGATGTGACAGTCATAGGTTTGACGTCATCAGAATAGGGGATGGATCTGTTGAGAAGGTAGTAGGGTGTGATATCCTGGTATTTGGATGACATACACAGAGTAGGAAAAGAAACTCCTATACTACGATCGGTTATACTATGGTCGTCACACAGTGGTTTCTCCACAAGGGAATTGGACATTATATCAGACATACTGGTTACTAGATCTATGGTTTTAGATCTAGATTTGGGTGGTTTCCCAATCAGGGTATTTTGACAGCGTTCTAAGAGTATTTAGAATGGAAGACTCCTGGCACGGTAGTGTACCTGCAGGTGATGGAGTCACCCTCTCCAAAGGTGTCTTATAGACTAAAGTAGAGAGGGATGTGCATGATTGGCAGATCACTTGCTTAGGCAATTGAGTCAATCATGAGATGTCAAGTACCACACCAGATGTTGTTCTTGCACTAGATGCAATAAATTGACATTGATCCAATCCTGAAGAAACAGTCGGAAGCAGTTTTAGAACATAAGTGGATGTTCTAGGGATATGATAACGACAGCCTCATTTAGGAGACAGTTATCATTCCAGGCTTCCAAGGTGACATGGACGACAAGGAGGTTGTCAGAGTTATAGTTTTCCTTCTGACGAGAGGCAGTATTTTGGACAGGTGGTCCAAGGAAAAACTGAGGGTGGCATGGCGCAGGATACTGATTAAGTTCAGTTGACGATACAGTCTAAGAAGTTTGGATTTGGAGTTCATTTATGAGCTCGGTCCCATCAGACATCCAGACACTCTAAGACAGGTATTGCTCATTTCGGGAGATGGCTTTCTCCGCGAACTTGAGATATAGAGAGACATAGAAAGAAACTTCAAGGCGGATCCACTCACTGAGGCTATTCCTCGAACGCAATATACTTCCAAACAGGCTTTGTAAGACTGACTAGTAGAGGAGTTGGGTGTTCGGTATCACACGGGCTGTGAGTATGCGACATCGCAATAATTAGCCTTGAGTGCAAGTGGGAGATTGTTGGAGATAGTGCCCTCAGAGTCAATTATTGGATCACAGGCAAGTGATTGCAATGATTGAGGGAGGACCTATCCCGGTAGGACAGTCTTACTCGAGATGATAGTATGCTATCTGGATTACCTTTATCATCGTGTACTGCTTTAGGTGACCTGACAGGTTGCTATTGCACGTTGATAGAGCCCCTAGGATTCTTGCTTGACTGCCAGCAGTATGAGGGCGATCATATAAGTGAGAGCTGGAGTCTATAAGCACATCCTTAAAAGGTCCCTAGTCGTGGGAGATTCGAGACAGGGCATCGATTCTCCAGAGTAGACTAGTGTATACAGTCGAGACCCCGAGGAGGGGCGGTGGCCGGTCTCACAGGCCACTGGTGTCAGTTGGTTCACCTAAGATGTATACAGGTGCTCATTGGGTTATGAGTACACCGGACAGGACTCGCCGGGAACATGCTAGTTGGTCTTATACCTGACGTCAGATAGCAGTTCCCAGGTGACATGTGTACAGGTTAGTTCATCGACCTGGGGATCGTCATTTGTCTCGTGTGAGTTCCCACTGTGCTTTGATTACTACCCTACCACGGCTCAAAGGAGTCGTGCAAACAGGTTTTAGTTGGGTACAGTCCCGAGCCACATGGAGGCAGTGAGCGGATCTTCAGGGGTTCGTCTCTCCCGGTATTGGGGGTGAGGTCGCGCTGTGTCTAGGAGAGCCATTACACGAAGTCCTTGGCCAAGGCAGGAGATTTACTGGTAGGTATTCCAGTAGTATCTCAGGGTGTTCTGGGCTACACTCCGACACGACTTGTACCGCTTTTGGGGGTCTGACTTTTACCAACCCCCTAGGCCCGACATGCGATGCTCATAGACGAACGGACCGGACTGTACAGATATTGTCACTGACAGGCTCAGTAGGGTGTCAGGATGAGTTCGCTCATCGACGTCCCTTTTGGTCAATAGCTGGTGGCCCGTTACGTATTGGCTTATACCTCTGACGTGCTAGTGGTTAAATCCGCAGCCATAGTATTGATGAGTCTTTAGAGTCCACCACACTTTCAGTTACTCAGCTTTCGGGCGAAACGCTGTAGAGGCCGTATGGAGATATGGCAGGGTCCGATCAGATACGTGCGGTATGCACGGATCAGGATCGGACGGTTTGTACTAGAGGCCGTATAGATATATGGCAGGGTTCGGTCAGATACGTGCGGTATTGCACGGATCAGGATCGAACGGATATTACTAACCGGCTTTGGTTTAAGCCGGATCCTAGTTTAGTATAGTGTAGATTTTGTCTCTTTGCATTTGTATCCGGACGGAATACAGATGCGGGTGTGTATGAACAGTATCGGGGTTTTCCTGTAATTTATTACGGGACCAGTTTTCTGGAGTTGCCTGTTTGCATTCCGTTCCGGCCGGTTTTCCTTTGTTCTTTCCCGGCCGGGCTCTTCCGATGGAGGGGGGTTATTTGCAGTTTGCAAATAACATTTGTGGAGGAGTTTTCTTGCAATTGTATTGATTATGATATCTTTCATCCATTCTCTTGCATTAATGGTGATTAAAGAGAGGGTATGGGTTTGATATGATTTGAGTATGGTTGATGTTTGTTTGTGGTCACCTCTTTTCTTCTCCTACCATCACCTCCCTTCATGCTTGATTTATCCCTCCACCATTCTCACTTTATGGAGGCCGGCCACAATTTTGAGAGGGTGAGAGAGTGTTTCATTTGTGGTGTGGCAAATTTCATTCATCTCATTTTTGATACAAGGAAAAATGAAAGCACCATTTTTCATACCTTCATTCCTCCATCTTCAAATGGCAACATCCACTACCCCAAAGAGACAAAGCACTACACTTCCTACAGCACATCTTGGGCATGTCGACTTGCCAGCTTCATGCCCGAGTTGTCTCGGTATAGAGGCGGGAGCCCGTAAAAGAAACAGGCGATGTGGTGCCCTTCCGGCAAGGAGACGACGACCAGAGTTTCCGCGAGAGATCGGGACGATGACGAGAAGACCGGAGGACTCGGATCACTCTGTATATCTCTTCCCTATCTTGTTACTTTGCTAGAACTAGTTTAATGGCCCGATCCGGGTGTTTAGTGCGCGGTGGTGCCGGTTTGCAAAGTTCGCAAAATTAAAGTTTATCACCGTTTCCGCATTTGGCCGTCGGATTGACGGCCGGGGCGCCGCCGTGCACTTACAGGTTCCTTCGCTAAAGCTACAGCGCCATTGTTATCACGATACGAAGGTATTGGATTGGCAATGGACGGAACCACCTGAAGTTCAGAAATGAACTTCCTCATCCAGACAATCTCTCTTGCTGCTTCACTAGCAGCTATATACTCAGCCTCCATAGTTGAGTCTGCGACGGTATCCTGTTTGGAACTCCTCCAACATACCGCCCCTCCATTGAGGGTAAACATAAAACCCGAAATGGATTTAGAATCATCTTTGTCACTTTGGAAGCCAGAGTCGGTAAAAGCCTCTACCTGGAGGACTTTATTACCGTAAACTAAGGACATCTCCTTAGTCCTTTTCAGGTACATGAGAATGTTCTTCACCGCTATCCAATGTTTCTCACCTGGGTCAGACTGATACCTACTTACCACACTAAGTGCGTAAGCTACATCCGGCCTGGTACATAACATCGCATACATTATTGATCCTACCGCCGAAGTGTGGGGTATAATGCTCATGCGAGCCCTTTCTTCATCAGTCTTTGGAGACATCTCTTTGGAGAGGGTGATTCCATGACAAGCGGGCATATTGCCGCGCTTGGAATCTTCCATACTAAATCTCTTTAGTATAGTGTCTATATACCTGGACTGTGAAAGTCCCAACATTCTATTAGATCTATCATGATGGATCTTAATGCCCAGAATGTATGATGCATCTCCCAAGTCTTTCATAGAGAATTTCTGTGACAAGAAGAACTTTACTGATTGTAGTATAGGGATATCATTCCCTATCAGTAGTATGTCGTCGACGTATAAAACGAGGAAGACTACTGCTCTTTCTACAATCTTCCTATAAATACATGGTTCATCTACATTTTTGATAAAGTCAAATTCCTTGACTGTCTCATCAAAGCAGATGTTCCAATTCCGCGATGCTTGCTTTAATCCATAAATGGATTTAAGCAACTTGCAGACTCTTCCACCGCTCCCACTGTCTAAGAAACCTTCTGGTTGATCCATGTAAACACTCTCTTCTAAATGTCCATTTAGAAAAGCTGTTTTTACATCCATCTGCCAGATTTCATAGTCATGGAAGGCACCAATCGCAAGTAGAATCCGAATGGATTTAAGCATAGCTACAGGTGAAAATGTTTCATCATAGTCCAATCCTGGTCTTTGACGAAAACCTTTTGCAACTAGTCTAGCTTTGTAAGTTTCCACTTGTCCAAATGCACCAATCTTCTTTTTGAAGATCCATTTGCACCCAACTGGTTTCACCCCAGGAGGAGCAACTTCTAAAGTCCATACGTTATTGGTGTACATGGATTCCATTTCGGATCTCATAGCATCCAGCCATTTCATCGAGTCACTACTCGTAATAGCCTGCTGAAAACTAGTTGGCTCATCATCATCGATGATGCAATCCTCTCGATCCCCATCAAGAAGAAAACCATAGTATCTTTCAGGAGGATGAGAAAGCCTACTAGATCTGCGTAGTGGCGTTGGTTCGTCATGTTCTATTGAAATCTGAGATTCTTCTAAGTCCTCAGTAGCAGTTTGAGGTTCTGGAATTTCTTCCAGTTCTACCGCGCTCCCACTAATTTCTTTTGCAAGAAATTCGCTTTCTAAGAAGACAATGTGGCGAGCGACAAACACCTTTTGTTCTTCAGTGTGGTAGACCATATACCCCTTGAATGCTTGGGGTATCCTACAAACTTGCACAAAACCGATTGTGCCTCGAGCTTGTCCGGATTATGCTTTTTAACATATACCGGACACCCCCATATCTTGATATACTTGAGATATGGTCTCTTCCCGCTCCACATTTCATATGGAGTGGTAGGCACAGACTTAGTTGGAACTCTATTAAATATGTATGTTGCTGATTCTAGAGCAAATCCCCAGAAGGAAAGTGGCAACTCAGCACTACTCATCATTGAACGCACCATATCTAATAGCATGCGATTCCTCCTTTCTGATACACCATTATGCTGAGGTGTATAAGGTGGAGTAAGCTGAGAGAGAATTCCATTCTCTTTTAAGCATTCAAGGAAACTGGTACTTAAGTATTCTCCACCTCGATCAGATCGAAGTGTCTTGATGCTTTTACCAGTCTGTTTCTCTACTTCATTTTTATACTCCTTAAACTTCTCAAAAGCCTCGGATTTATACTTCATTAAGAACATATGTCCATATCTAGAGAAGTCATCAGTAAAATGATGAAGTAGGAGTGACCACTTCGTGCATGCGTAGACATCGGGCCACATACATCACTGTGTACAAGTCCCAAGAGTTCAGTGGCTCTTTCTCCATGTCCGGTGAATGGAGATTTGGTCATTTTTCCTTTGATACATGATTGACAAGTTGCATATGATGAATATTCAAACGGATCTAGATATCCATCTTTATGTAACTTAGTCAACCTTGTTTCATTTATATGACCAAGTCTACAATGCCATAAGAAGGCTTGATTCGAATCTGAAGCCTTTTTTTTACGCGTGTTTTGAATATAGAAAATTTGAGGTTGATTAAGTATGTATATGCCGTTTTCCAGTATGCCATACCCAATCAGTTCTTGATTTAGGTGAATGTTCATAACATTTCTTTCAAGCGCAAAACTATATCCTTCATTCGATAACAAAGATACTGATATAATATTACACAACATACTGGGAAACAAAAACAGCTGTACAACACCAAAATGTGTCCACTAGTCAACCCTAGGTGATATTCCCCTATTGCAATTGCATCTACATGCATTCTATTGCCCATCCGGAGAGTCATATCACCTGTCCCCAGCACTCTACTATTTCTCAGATCCTGCAATGAATTACAGATATGAGAACCAGAACCGGTATCAAGAACCCATGATGTAGAGTTTACTGAAAGACAATTTTCGATAACAAACACACCTGAAGTAGAAGCAACTGCTTGCTTCATGTCCTTGGCTTTGAAGGCCTGACAATCCTTCTTCCAGTGCCCTTGTTTGTGACAATAGAAGCATGCGTTCTTTTCTGTCTTCACCCTTCCTGCCTTGTTCGTTCCCTGTACCTTCTTGACCCCACCTTTCGGTTTGGTGGCTTTCATCTTCTTCTTCCCTTTTGCTTTCGTTTTAGATTTAGAAGAAGATGATTGTCCAACATACAGAACGGGGGTCTTCTCCTTTTTCAAGGAGGTCTCTGCTACCCTCAACATATTGAGGAGCTTTGGAAGATCCGCTTCCATTTCGTGCATGTTAAAGTTCAGTACGAACTGAGAGAAGGTGTGGGGAAGGGACTGCAAAATCAAGTCGATATACAAATCGTTCTCTAGCACGCATCAGGTTTGCGAGTTCCTCAATGAGGCTGATCATTTTAAGGACGTGCTCTCCTACAGGCGATCCTGGAGCTAACATCATCTGAAAGAGTTTCCTTGAGGTTTCGTACCTCGCGATACGTGAGTGCTCTCCATACAACTCTTTGACATGGAGAAAGATGGATATAATATCCATACTCTCGTGCTGTTTCTGGAGTTCATTGTTCATGGACGCCAGCACGATACACTTAGCCTGCTCACAGTCTAGATCCCAGGTTTTGCGAACTTCCCTGTCCACAACTGAGGAATCTGGTCCTGGGTTAAGGGGTGGAACAGCGGTGGTAACATATGCTACTTTGTCATAAGTCAGTGCAATATTGACGTTCCTTAGCCAATCTTTATAGTTCTGCCCGGTCAATATATTTTTTTCAAGTAATAGTTTTAATCCAGTCATGGTAGCTGCCAGAGGGAGAGAAAAGAAAACACTCAGCATATGCTCTTATAAGTTTAGATTGGTTTATTAATTTATCTAAACAGGATGGCTCCCACTGTTTCCTCAAATCCTTCTTCAAAACCTTAAAAGAAGAACTAGTCAGGTTTTAATCACACGTCACAATACTTGCTTAACCTTTCAGCCAGGCTAGTGTTGGTACTTCGAGGGAGGTTTTCCAACGCTTTCGCGAAGTTCCATAATTAAATAACCTCTTTTCCCTGGAGGCGTAGCCCCTCTAACACTTTTCTAGTCACCTACTTGGTTTATAGCATTGATTGTTAAATGAGAAAAACTCCCGAGAGTAATCCTACTCATCAGTGGGATCGGGATCCAACTATCATTGCATGATGCCCTAGATGGAAGCCACTCTAGTCACCACACTCCAGAAGGTATGCTAAATCTTCAAGTTTCCTTAATGTTCGAAACTCCCGATATGATTTTTATCCCAAGCTCTTATAGACCTTGACGTAGGCCAACAAGTCATAAGACGCAAGTCAATTTCTACCCGTCGTTGTCCTGATCAATTTAAGTATATCGTACAAGCCCTTGACATAGGCCAACAAAGTGTACGTCTGTATTAAACTAATGCATCTATCTATGCAGCAAATAAGCACACACACTGCTACCATACACTATGCCTTGACGTAGGCCAACAAGCATAGCATGAATACGATGTGTTGTCTATCTGAAACGACGGAGGGTTACAGCTGGTTTTTGGAAAAAAACCGTTAATGTAATGAACTTGATATGATCGAAGGAACAGAAATAGCTTTTATTTAAAAGGAGTGGTTTAAGCTCCGCATTTAAAATTTGCTTTTTCAAAAAAACCGAGTGGTTTTTAGAAATTGTTCCAACGATTCAGTTTAGGTTTTATTTTTCTTCGCATTAAAAAATAATGCGTCCCATCTTTAACCTATCATTACAGATAACAATGAAAATACAACGTCCTCTTATGCCATCCGCATTCGCCACGGGGTCCCGTCATCACCCGTTAGGTTACATAACTAACGACAGAGCGGGGGCTGGGCTAGCGCGGGTGTAAAACATAAGTGACGTCTAAATAGATATTGTACATTCGTCAGATGCAATAATAGGCATTCCAGATCACAGATAAACAATATTGGATTTGCAACCAATCCGCATTTCTTTTGAGCCTGTAATGAAAGACGGATTACACAGTTGTGATGAATAGCCATTTCCACACCCCAGACCCCTACGGGTACGGCAAACCACCCGCCAAGTACCAAAAGTGAAGCGGTCTACCTCAACACTTCAAAATACCCGGTAGTTTGTGTACCCCACCTTGGGTCATCCTAAGAGCAAAAAACAGTAAAAAGAATAATACAACGATGGCTACAACCGCAACCTGGATGTGCCCCGCAAAATAATATTACAACTTATTACAATTACATCGAATGAATTAATACAATAACCCATCACAAAACCCGGCTAATCACCACAACAGTCCATTACAGTTTATATACACAAACAGTTATATATAACATCATAGATATATGTAACCCCCTGCCAACCGACATACTAGCAGTTAGGGGAGCTTTACGAACACATAAAACATTTCACAGATATAATCAAACAAGCAAACATTGTATAATTTCGATCGATTAAACACATTTAATTTATCTCCAATACTTCTCTGTAAATCTGAAACCTGAGCAAAAATTAAAAAATACCAGAAAATCCTAAATATTACAAAGAAGGCACAGAAGAAAACTGGGCTGAATCGGCCCCAACTCGGCGGCGGAACCGCGGCGGATCGGTGGGATCGGCCGCGGTTCCGCGGCTCTTTAGACGATTCAGGAGCCCATTTTTCTTGTGTGTTCTTATATTTTCATATGGGTCATTCTAGAGGTCCCTGAAAAATTTTTGGACCTCATTTAAAATTCGACAGAAACTACAAGATATCGGGGTTTTTCCGGTTTGTTTCTCGTTCGAAATTCATACAATTTTGCAAGTGTGTTAATTATTGTTTAGTGAGGCTCTGATACCACTGTAAGTCGATGTGCAACACCCCACGAGTTACGGAGAGGCGGAAATATGAAAAACGATCTTGTTTATTAAGCGAACATCGACTAACCGAAGATCTTTGCTAAACGATAATTAACAAAAGGCATAGAGTTCTAAGCTACTATGTTAAAAGATTATACCAAACGATTCTAGTCCTTCGTCTTTAGGATCTCTATGGCCACCTTGGATCTCCACGTCCTCCTCGGCTTCCTTTCCGTGATAGACGATCCACCCGAGAACACTAATCCAAGCTAAAACCTCTAAACTTGAGGTTACTTAGTTTCTCTAGTTGCTAATAAAGGAACTAAGATGATGTAGAGATTGGTTATGGAGTGTTTAGTCTTTTCTAATCTTTGTTCTCAACTCATGAGTGGTAGGATTAGGGTTTGGTGAAGGAGAGAGAGCTTGAGGAGAGAGAAGGTGGAGATGATAATGAGAATGAAAAGCTTCTCACTTGAATATATGTTACATAATGAATTATCAAATAATATCAATTAAATGATTATTCACCATGCTTCATTTATTCAAGAAGAGTGATTCATCATGTGAGTCATTAGATCATTAATGATGCATTTAATGATATGATGATTCATATGAATGAGTCACTAAAACAAGTAATGAAAATGCCACCTCAACCCCTCATGTCACATCCTTCTAGAAGCTTTTCGGAAATTAAGAGAACGCCCCTCGCATCCGTGAAAACACAGAAAAACTTCAGATTGTATAAATCCAATAACCTGGTACTAGAATCTGGCTTAAACCAAAGCCGGCTAGTAAAAACTGTCCGAATGTCGTACGTGCGTTTAAACACGTATGCGTCCGAACCTTTGTCGTAAAACCATACGACCTCTATATCTTTTCGCCTGGGTTTGGGAAATCTCTGTGTGGGACACTAAAGACTCGACTACTACGCTGGCAGTGGGTTTAACCACATACCGCAAGCGGCACTAGCTGTACGTAACGGTCCCCAGGTAGTTGTCGATAAGAAAGCCGATGAGGTAACCCATCCGAAATCGTACTGAGCCTGTCCGTGACAATATCCGCGCAGTCCGGTATGTTCATCTAAGAGTATCGCATGTATGGTCTAGGGAGGTGGTGGATGTCAGACCCGTAATAACCGTATAAGTCGTGTCGGTATGGCTCTATCACCATCCGAGAATCTACTAATCAATCTATCAGTAATTCTTAATCAGCCCTGGCCAGGGACTTATGGTAATGACCAACCGATCACCATGCGATATCAACTCCCTATACCGGGAGAGACGAATCCCTAACAGTCACTCACTGCCTCCACATGGCTCGGGACTGTGCCCAACTAAAACCTGTTTGCACGACTCCTTTGAGCCGTGGTAAGGTAATAATCAAAGCACAGTGGGAACTCACACGAGACAAATGATGGCCTTAAGTCAACGGACTATCTGCACACATGTCACCTGAGAACTGCTATCTGACGTTTGGTATAATACCATCCAGTCAGTTCTCGGCGAGCCCTGTCCGGTGTACTCACATCCAGTGAGCATCTGTATACAATCTTTGGTGCACTCCACCAATGGCTGCGGGACCAATCCATCGCCCCTCCTCAGGGTCTAGATATGTATACACTAGTCTACTCTGGAGTATCAATGCCCAGTCTCGATACTCCTACGACCAGGGACATCTAAGGATGTGCCTATTGACTATCCAGCTCCCACAAGTATGACTGCCATCACAACACCGGTAGTCAGGCAAACACCCTATGGGCTTTATCAACATATATATATAAATACCAAGTAAAATATATCATACGTTAAGACAAAGGCAAATCAAATAGCGTACTATCATATCAAGCAAGACTGTCATGTACATACATATCCCAAGCATCCTATACAATGTAGGCCTCTAGGGCATATATATCCAACAGGATGTATATAAATCGCGGAAGGAATTTCAATTAATAAGTCTTAAGGTCACTTAGGCGGAGTATGATGTCGTAAGTATGCCGCGGAACATAAACATGCTACGCTACTCTGCTTAAGGTACCTACTCCATCATACTAAGGTCATCGTACACTCCGAAAGGTAAAACCTAGCGCTTTGATACCAACTTTGTCACGACCCAAAATTTTGCCCGAACCGGCACTTAAACTACGTAACGTCTACAGGCGTACGCAACTTAAGTAAGCCAAAATCCCAGAAATATAAACCACCCCAAAAGGGATAAATGGAGAAAAACATAGTTTAAAACATTCGGAACATCGTAAGTAAAATCTTTAACATTAGTTTTCTTTTTTTTGAAAATTTCGGCAGCACGTCCTTTGTAAAAACTAACCCCGAAAATGGGTACAACATAGATAATATATAAAGCATCCCAAACGGGAGCAAATCACGGCCAACGGCAGAGACAACCAGCACAAACATATATACGATGTCGAAGCGAAGAAATATAAAAGAAAACTGCATAAAGAAGTAAAACTTTTCAAACCGGCTCCCACGAGCACGGCACCCAAAGTCACCAAAATAATAATACAACACCGAATCCTAACAACTCGTCTATAAGCCAAATACAAGAAATGGTAGATGGAGAATACTAGATCCAACAAAAAGATATACAATGTACAAACGGATAACGGCAAACCCACCTAAAAGCAAAGGCCTCACAGCCAACCGTAGCGGTACCCGCAAAAGTAGAGATGATAAGACGTCCTGCCGCGACTACACTGAGGGTAAGCCCTGCAAAACACTATGGCACAACGGTGGTGAGTTGCCAACTCGTGAATGGTAAATAACATCATACTGAAATCGCAAGCATGCACTAACAGCAATAATCAATAACATGTAAGCCGATAGCATAAGTATGACAATATGAATATGCAACTATCATGATCAAGGCACACCACCAGGTACTATATCTACATGAATCAATTGCATATCAACTGAATACTCAGTGCGGGATAATAATTAATCTCATGCACAAATCGTAAGCATGGAAAAACCCGGTGTAAATCAACAACACCCCAAATCCCAAAATACTCAGATCGGCCCTCAAATCCTGTAAGTCTCATGAAACCTAAGTGTCAAACATCGACACTCTAAAACATCATGAAAACCAGTCCCTAACATCGACACGTAAATACTCGTATCCATATGTTTCTCAAAACCCAAGTATCCCACTTCGACACTTGTGTTCTACGTATCGGTCTTCCTGATATCCATATGTTCCTCGAAACCCAAGTATCCCATCTCGACACTTGTGTTCCACGTATCGGTCTCCAAAATCCATATATCTCTCGGAATATAAGTGCCTAACATCGACACTTGAAATTCCCCTAATCGCATGAAAACATATCTCAAATGTGTAAATCCATGTAAAAAAGCATATGCAACATAAAGCATCAATATGAGCATATCACGGGCAAAATCCGCTATTTAAATGCATCAAGTCATTAAATATATCTCACGGTTTCCAAAAATCCAAATCCAAAATACATATATATAGCTTCCCATTCCACCGATATATATGTTATAAAAAGCTGACCATGTAACAATAGCAAAGTATATGTGCGAGCATGTAGGTATAGTATGGCATATGTATAGGCATGTAGGTATACAGGTATGCTATATGTTATATGCACTATCACACAAGAATAACTGCCTCAATGTCGCTAACCACTAGCAAGGTATATCAATGAATATTTGTGTTGTGCGTATCATGGCAATTACCGATAGTGTGTATGTAGCATATCATTGGTGCTCGTGCAACATGGACTGTCAATAATAGTGCAGTATACAAAGAATATTGGTTCAGGCACAACAAGTAGCTATATGCAATGAAATGCATGCATCATCTCTATATGAGCATATAAACATACGGCTAATATTATATCATATCTAACCTTGACGCTTAACGACATACGGGCGAATTCCCCGTAGATGTTAAATCTACTCACCGATGGTCTCGAGATTTGAAAATCCGACCACCTGTTTCCTCTTGTTCGCAGCGCCAGAAGTCCCCGCTTGCGATCGTAAAATTTCACAAACACACCATATAAGCTAAATATGCTACGTCGACCCAAAGTTAACGAAACGCAAGGATAACGCCCATAAAATTACACTGCGCACCTAGCGCATCTAACGCTCATGACATCGGCCAAAAACCCTAACTAGGGTTGCTAAACTATGAAACACCAAGTCTAGAATCCGATCGTCCCGATCGCACAAACACAAAACAATCAAATATGAGGAATATAATAGAAATCACCTCGCAACGACCAATTGAACCCACGTCGGAAAAACCCCGAAACCTAGTAAGCAACTTATCGCAATATTTCGCACACGTTCAAAGCTAACACATATTTAGTGATTTCAAACATCTTATAATAGCTTAACTAAGTTATCCAAACCACTTCCATATTTTTAAAACTTGCTTAATTAAGTTTTAACAAAAACCTATTGAGCAAAAACCCTTAATTAGACAAAGCAGTAATTAACAATAATTATCATTTTCTACTAGGTTATGCTTTTCCTAATGTTCAATTAACAATAAACACTTAATCAAGCATTAACCCTAACTTGAATTTCCTTAAAAAAATCATGAATGCTTTAATCAAGAATTTAAAAGCTATAATAACCAATTAAATAGCTAATTCAAGATTTAAACATATAATCAAGGATTAAGGTAAGAATTTATACCTCTTCAAGAACAAATTCTAGCACATGATTTCATCAACTTAGCCATAAAAAAAAAACCATACTTTGTTGAAGATCCAAGCAAGTTTGTGAATGAAATTGATGGTTTTATTTTATTTAGGATTTTTTGGATTTATTTTGGAATTTTTTGAAGAGTTTTGTGAACAAAAGGATGAAGAAATGAGCTAGGAAATGAAATGGGGCAGATTTGGGGAGATGGATCGGCCAAATAGTCATGGGGAGAGGTATTTTGTATAGAATTGTGAAGATGTTTCGAGCAAAAAATCAATTAATGCATCATTAAATACAATATTGCCACCTTTCTTCCTTTTCTATTCTTTTTAAATTTAAATCCTTTTGTCCAAAAGAAAAATCTAGATATTTAAAAAGAAGGTTCTAAACTCATTTTAGTGATTTGATTAGCAATAATTCTCAAAGATGAAATTTCCTAATTTTACGTGCATAATTTACCACTTAAAATATTATTTTATTAGGGGAAAATTCTATTTGAACCAAAACTTTTCATATACCCCCAAAGCTCGTGCACTACCTTTATTTTAGCTAAAATAGGTGCCGGCAAGTCTATACGGAAGTTTGATCAAAATCGGGTTAAAACGGAAAATACCGACTATTTTGCCCTAAAACGGAAAAATTCGCATAACGAATTCTAAAACGTTACACAATTCTAGAGTTAGGAGACTCGGACTCAACTCCTCAAGATGGTCTCCCACTGGACTCTAGAAGCCGATTACTTATGCTCCCCTCCTTTGGTCTATCCTAATGCGGAAAAATAAATAATATACAACAATAGTGACGTACATCATCCTCAACCTAGAAGTGCCCCAATAAAAGAATATTATATACAATTGAATTTTACATGAATAAAAATAAAAACTCTCATCTCACATAAAACCCCTGGCTATTCGAAACACGGCGATCTAATATAACATATCATAGCAACACATAACATCGCATGCTATCAAAGTCGTTGACATATAGCAACGAAAACGGTGATACCCCACATATTACACTTACGGTCGCAGAAAAGAAAATTTCAAACTACAATATTTGGAATCCGCAACTACCTTAGACATCATAAACCCAATGTATTTCATACTTTGGATTTCATGCCTAACCTAATGAATTCCTTAGACATCGCATGCCTAATAATTATAACCCCAGCATTTTAGTCTCGACATTAAAAACACATTACAATATCAAGTCGGGCAATTCAACAAGTTTCCTACTGTAACGTTTTGGAAATCGTTTAGGCGATTTTCCGTTTTTAGGGTAAAATATTCGATATTTTCCGTAAAAACCTAGAAGCGATCTTTTTACAGTATACAATTCACTGCAGCTAGTTTACCTAGAATATTGCTAGTTTGCGGGTTTTTGTTAGCCATTTATAATTTTAGTGCATTTTAATATTTTTCATTAATTAAAATATTATTTTAAAATTTTAATTATGCACTAAATTAGTGGTAATTACATTTTGGTTTGGGTTAATTATTACTAATGTGAATCTATGCTAATCTAATCACTAGATTTTTAGTTAATCCATCGATCCAAATGTCTAGATATTTTGTGAATTTAAAATGATAATTTAAAGAAAATAAAAGAGTTGGCATAGGATATTAATTGCATTAATTAGCATTTATTGTTGATTGTGACTAGATTTTTCCTCACATTTCACAAAAAAAAAACCTCTTCTTTGTGTGGCCGACCCACACTTCCCCTTGCTGCCCTCTTGTGTTCTTTGCCTCTTTTCATCTTTCCAAAGCCAAAATAAATCATCAAAAATCATGAAATAATCACACAAACTCATAATTAAATCCAAACCCATCATTCTTCATCACAAATCAAGCTTGGATCTTCTTTAAAGACATCATTTTGGTCACAAAAATGATGAATTGTGTTGCTAATTTGTGTTCTTGAGGAGGTATAAAATTCTAGCCCTAATCTCTATTTATTGTGTTAAAATCTTTAAGTTAGCTATTTAAATGTTTAATATAGCTTTTTTGCATGTTTGAATGAATCTTGATATGGGTTTTGAAGATCAAGTGAGGGTTTTGTTAGTTGTCATGATTAGTGTGAAGATTAGACATGGTTAAATTTTAACCTAGTTGCTATATTTGTTATATGATATTCTCCTAATTGTATAATTAAGCTATTTAGCAAACTGAGCTTTTACTAAATCCTAATTAGGTAAGATTAAAATTCTAGTAAAGGTATGAGTGGTTTAATCATGCTATTTTGTGATGTTTGTGATTACTAGTTTGGGTTAAAACTTATAGTTTTGAACTAAATGATTAAATGTTGCTTACTAGATTTCGGTAAAGTTTAGGCGTGGGATTCTTTTGATGTTGCGACGTTATATATATTAGATTCCACGTTTTATATTGTGTTGTGAATACGTGATCGGTACGATCGGGGTCTAGGCTTGGTGGTTTCGTAGTTTTGCGTTCCTAGTTAGGGTTGTGCCGATATCGTGCGCGTTTTGTGCAGTGAGTGCACGGTGTGTTTTTCTTGTGGACGTTATCCTAGCGTTTCGTTGTCTTTGTGTCGAAACAAGATGTTTAACTTTATGTATTGTTTTTATGAAATTATAGGGTCGCAGGCGGGGACTTCGGACGCTGCGAAGAAGGGAAAGCAAGTGGTTGGCTTTACTTAGCCAGGATCGATAGTGAGTAGATTTAACATCTACAGGGGAATCGCCCGCATGGCGTTATGCGTCAGGGCTAGATATGATATGACATTAGCCACATGTTTATATTGCATATATAGAGACTGTACATAAAACTTCATTGCATTTTATTACTCGTTGTGCTTGGACTTGTACCCTTCGGACACTGCACTAATATTGACGGTTCATGTTGCACGAGCACTGATTGTATGCCACTCACACCGTCAATAATTGCCATGACACGAACAACACTCTTACATACGTGAGATTGTATTGGCTAGGGGTTTGAGACATGATCCTTATTTTTTATTGTGCATAGGACATATAGCATACATGTACACCTACATGCTTACACATATGCCTTGTTATGCCTACATGATTATACAAATACCTGGAGGGTATTGTATAATTATTGACATGTATATACACATACCTAGCTTGCTTCAGCTATACATATACACGGAGGGTATTACATCATTATTGATAGGTAGATATACATATCTTGCTTTACCGACATGGTTACGCATACCTGGCTATAGCTACATATTCACCTTTATATAATGTTTTATGGATTTTGGAGGAATTAGGAACCACATGTTATATTTAATAATTTGTTGCAGTTAAATAGCGGTTTTTCCTTTATATGCTCATATTACTGTTTTATGTTGCGTATATTATATTCATAGATGTTCGAATTGAGATATGGATTTCGTATGATGTTTTACTCCTTTGTATATATATCAGTGGTATGGGACGCTGGTATATATATGTATACATATATATCAATAGTATGAGACGCTGTTATATATATATATACATATATAATGATCTATGCAAGTATTCTTATTCGTTACTTGATATTTGGATGCAATTCACTCTGAGACTTGTTTTATAAACCGATACGTGGATCACAAGTGTCGGTGTTTGACACTTAAGATTCGAGGAGCGTATAAACCGATACGTGGATCACAAGTGTTGGTGTTTGACACTTAGGATTCGAGGAACGTATACGTGGATCACAAGTGTCGGTGTTTGATACTTAGGATTCGATGAACGTATGTATTTATGTGTTGATGCAAGACACTAGTTTTCATGATCTTTTCGGGTGTCGATGTTAGACACTCAGGTTTCATGAGTCTTACAGGTAATGGGCCGATCTGACGACCGATATGAGGGCCGATATGGGGGCCAATCAGAGGCCGATTTGGGAAATTTGGGATATAGATTGTCTTGATGGACACTAGTCCTGCCACGATGAGGATTCCGTGTGGATGACATGTTTCATCCCATACTCCGCATTTATTTGATATGCATTGCTTCATGTATTAGTAGTACCTGATAGAGTACCTTTCATGACTGTTGCATATACATACTGCCATTTATTGCTATCAGTGTGTATTTGTTAGATTAGCACAGTACGTGCATACTTGCGATTACCTGCTTATGTTATTTTTTTTTCACGAGTTGGCAACTCACCCCCATTGTGCTACAGGGTTGTGCAGGATGTTCCCTCAGAGCAGTCAGAGGCAGGGCTTTCATCTATCGTATCGACTTTTGCAGCGGATACCGCTACAGCTGACTGGGTGCAGTTTTGCTATAGGTGGGTTTTGTGGTTATCCAATGTTGCTCTTTGTACATTCGTTGTATCATGTACTCTCTATCTACCACTTTCATGTATTGACTTAGAGACGAGTTGTGAGGACGATATTGTATATTTTGGTTACTTGGATGTCTTATATGCAGTTTTACTTATATCGTCTTTTATTTCTTCGCTACGGCGTCGTATATCAGCTGTGGTGGTTTATTCCGCCGTTGGGCATGGATTTGCTCCCGTTGGGGATGCTTTACTTATCTTTATGTTGTACTCATTTTTTGGGTTAGTTTTTACACAGGAGTTGCTGCCAAAATTTTTAAGAAAGTAAATTTGGACTTTAAAGAATTTGTACTCGAGATTTTCAAAAGTTTTAATAATGTTCTTATCACTTACTACTATTGATGGATTAGATTGCTGGGTTTTTGGCTTACTTAAATTGTGTTACGCTTGTAGACGTTGCGTAGTTTAAGAGCCGTCACGTGCCAATTTAGGGTCGTGACAAAGTTGGTATCAGAGAGCTAGGTTTTACCTTTCGGGGTATAGGATGATCTTGGTATGATGGAGTAGGTAGTTTAAGCAGAGTGATGTAGCGTATGCATGTCCGCGGCATACTTACGACACGGTACTCCGCCTAAAGTGACCTAAGTACAATTGCTTGAAATTCCTTCTTTAATGATACATATCCTTGTGATTCGATTTCCGGGTTCTTATCGAATCATATTTCCATTTATAGCCTTATGCCGCCAATGACTATGAGGGCTCAAAGAGATGCAGCAAGGGCCGAGGTCCGAGTTGACTCGTTTGGGACGAGGACTGACCAGGACGATACGCTCACTGTACAGGAGCAGATGGATCCGCCTTCGATAGATCGTATCGCTAAGCTTGAGGAAGATGTGCAGGACTTGCGCCAGATGAGGAGGCCGTTGGTTGAGGCCAGTTTAGCGCAGCGACAGGAGGTTGCCACACATGTTAGCCAGTTATTCCTTGCTATCAGCATACAACATTATGTCACGTATGTATCAGCAGTGGATGCAACCCACTTAGCTGAGGAGCGTCTTCCCAAGACTTTGGGAGTTCCGAGACCGAGGAGGGCTCATACAGGTGTATTAGCCCAGAGACAGAGGCTTAGTCGCCGTGACAGATTTCGTTTACGTCACGGGAGTAGCAGAGGCATTGGCAGAGGACAGCTATTTAGCTCTTTTCCCCAGGAGAGTCAGCAGTTTTCTTCTAGATGTTGCCGGTGCGGGAGTTTAAGTCATCGTGTTCGAGTTTGTACTGAGCCGCGTGAGGGCGGGACAGCTGTACCACATGATATCTTACCACCTTCACCTCCGGGAGAGTCATTGTTGCGCCTGTTGTTGATCCGCGTCAGACCTATGTTCAGAGAGGTCGTGGTCGCGGGGGATTTGTTCCGAGAGTACAGGATGGTAGAGGAGGAAGGCAGCCAGTTGCTGGTAGAGGACAGACATGAGTGTTTGCTTCTACTCATCGGGATGCGCAGGCGTCTAATGCTGAGATTTCAGGTAATCTTTTCCGCATGTTCTTTTGATGCGCCTGATTGTTTTTTTCGGGATCTATGTACTCGTTTGTTCTACACACATCATGCCGTGGTAGGGCCGAGAGTTGTGTATGCTAGATCAGCCGTTTGTTGTGTTTACTTCTGTTAGCGATCCTTTGGTTGCACGACACATGTTTCAGTCATGTGCCAGTTGGGTAGGAGATTGAGATTCGTCCGTCGATTTGGTCCTTCTAGAGATGTTGGACTTTGAAGTTCTCTGGGGCGCAGACTGATTAGCAACGTGCTATGCGTCTGTGGACTGCCGCGAGAAAACAGTCAGGTTTTTGTTTTCCCGGCGAGTCAGTTCTTGTTTTGCAGGGGGACAGTGGTGCCGCCTCTCACAGCTTGAATTCAGTCTTTTTCGCTAGTCGGCTTTTGAAGAGACGATGTCGAGGATTCTTGGCTTCCATTTATGATACCGGAGCCACAGTGGGTTTGTTGGACCGGGTTCCTATCATGTGAGAGTTTTCCGACGTTGTTCCAGATAAGCCGGTGGAGCTCAGGGAGCTTAAGGATTTGCTGCAGAGTTGCTAGATATAGGGACTTGTGCGTCTGCGTGTTTCGCTTTGGGGAGCTCCTATTCTATTTGCCAAGGAGAAGGACTACAGTTTGAGGTTGTGCATTGATTGATTGTCAATTAAACCGAGTTTCGGTGCGGATTAGGCATCCTTTACCTCGCATTGACGATTTGTTCGATCAACTCTAGGGTGCGAGACATTTTTCTAAGTTTGTTTTGGGATCAGGTCATCATTGGTTACGGGTTCAGAGTAATGACATTCCGAAGACTGCTTTTGTGCACGCTACGGGCATTATGAGTTTTGGTGGTGTCGTTGGACTCACCAATGCCCTAACAGCATTCATGGATATGATGAACCAGATTTCTTCAGGCCGTTCCTCAATCGGTTTATTGTCGTGCTATTGATGACATTGTGGTCTACTCCAAGAGTCGTGAGGAACGTGAGCAGCACTTGAGGATTTGCTTTGCAGACATTGGGAGAGTGCCAGATGTTTGCTAGATTCTCGGAGTGCTCCTTCAGGCTTGATAGGGTTGACTTCCTTGGTTATGGGGTTACGGGAGACGGTTTTCGTATGGGCCTGAGGGAGATCGAGGCCGTACAGCTTGGCCCAGGCTTTTATCAGGGACAGAGGTCCGCAGATTTTGGGGCTTAGCCGGTTTTTACCGCTATTTCGTGCAGGATTTTTTTTAGTATCGCTGCACCGTAGACCGTGTAAGTCCATGCTACCTCTCCCGGTACTTTCGGGCATGCGGAATTTGGTGAAAAACAATTTTCTTAGAGGTGGTAACATGGACTCAAAACCGGATCTTTGTTAAACATCTAACTAACAACCTAACTACGAGTTGCTAACTACTCGGTTAGGGGGTTATACCTTTCTTTTTCTCGAACTCCTTCGTCTTCAAGCTTCGATGGTCGTCCGAACCGGCTTCTCCCCGTCGTCTCCTTGCGCCGAAGATAGATCCACCTGAAAGCTTCAACCTTTGGCTCCTTCTTCGAACTTTGAAGAAACTAGTTCACTCGGTTTGCTAAACCTTGTGAACTAGAGTGAGTAGAGAAGAGTTTGTATGGGATTTTATCTATGGTTCTTGGTTCTTGGTTCTCAACTCATGAGACAAGTGAAGCATAGAATCAAGAGAGGGAGAGCAAGAGGAGGAAGATGAGAGCTCAAGAACAAGAGAGAGAATGAGCATGAAAGAATGAGAGAAGACTTTTCTCATTTTGCTCTCATAATCCAAAACCATCATCACAAAAATAATAATCAAGTATTGTGTAAAATGGTTCAAGTCAAAATGGCTAAATCATTTCATGCACTCATTTCTCACAAAAGAAACAAGCAAGTAAAAAGTCTTTGCCATGAAATGATAGCCATAGTCATCATGATGGTCAACTAGTCCAACCTAGTCAACCGGTCAACAAAGTCAACAAGTCAACAAGTCAACAAAGTCAACCCCTCAACAACCATGTCACCACAATACATAATTAATATAATTGTTAAACACATATCATATTCTCATTAGGGTTGAGCAAAAAGTCAATAGTCAACTGTCAACGGTCAACAACCCTAATGAGAATCCTCTGCCTCTGTCTCTCCGTCAACTGTGCATACACACTCGCATCCGCGTTCCGAGGAACACGAATGCATACTGGATAAATCCAATCCCAAAAGGTACACTAGGATCTGGCTTAAACCAAAGCCCGCTAGTGTAAACTGTCCGGACACTGTACGTGCACAAGTGCACGGATGTGACCGAACCCTGTCGCAAAACCATGCGACCTGTCGCTAAACCATGCGACCTCTACTCTTTTGCCTAAAGGCGAATAGCTTTCTGTGTGGGACTCTAAAGACTCGACACTACGCTAGCAGTGGGTTTAACCACAAACCGCAAGCGGCACTAGCTGTGCGTAACGGTCCCCAGGTAGATGCCGACAAGAAGACTGATGAGGCGAAACCCATCTGAACTCCTACTGAGCCTGAATGTGACATTCTCCGTACAGTCCGGACTGTTCGTCTGATACATCGCATGGCGGGCCTAGGGGGCGGTAAACGTCAGTCCTCCAATAGCGGTACAAGTCGTGTCGGAGTGAAGCCCAAAACACCCTGAGATAGCACTGGAAGCCTACCAGTATATCTTATTTGCCCTGGCCAGGGACTACTCGTGTAATGGCTCTCCTAGACACAGCGCGATGTCAACCCCCAATACCGGGAAAGACGAATCCTGTCTAACCGTCACTGCCTCCAAGTGCTTCGGGACTGCACCCAACTACCACCTGTTTGCACGACTCCTTTGAGCCGTGGTAGGGTAGTAATCAAAGTACAGTGGGAACACACTCGAGGCGAAGTGACAGTGTCAAGTCAGCGGACAAAGCTGTACTCATGTCACCTGGGAACTGATAACTGACGATAGGCATAATACAAACTAGTCAGTTCCCGACGAGTCCTGTCCAGTGTACTCGTAACCCAACGAGCACCCGCATACTCTCTCAAGTACGACGTACCGACGGCTGTGGGACAGACCGTCTCCCACACTGGGATGAGAAGCGCATGCGCTAGTCTACTCCGGAGTATCGATGCCCTGTCTCGATAGTCCTGCGACCAGGGACCTGCATAAGGATGTGGTTATAGATTACCCAGCCCCACTAGTGTGACTGCCATCACAACGCTGGTAATCAAGCAAAGATCCTAAGGGCTCCACTAATGTGTATAGGCGATATACTAAAATAAACACATGTACACATTGAAGTAGAAACAAACCAAGTAGCATACTACTATTTTGAGCAAGATTGTATATACAAGGTGAATATCCCAAGCTTCCATTAAGTAATATACAAACTAGTATGATACAGTAATGGCCTCTAGGGCATATACACTAACAATCTCCCACTTGCACTAAGGCCATGTACTGGCGTATCGAAGACCTATCATCTCGATCAGCCGCTCGAACTGAGTCTGGGGCAAGGCCTTGGTGAATGGATCTGCAGTGTTATCTTCTGAAGCGACTCTCCGAACCTCGATCTCCTGGCGATCCACGATCTCCCTGATCAGGTGATACCGCCTCAAGATGTGTCTGGATCTCTGATGGGACCTGGGTTCCTTCGTTAAAGCTATGGCCCCGTTGTTGTCGCAATACAGAGGTATTTGATCAACAATGGACGGAACCACCTGAAGCTCTTTCAAGAACTTCCTCATCCAGACAGCTTCTTTTGCGGCATCAGATGCAGCGATGTATTCCGCTTCCATCGTCGAGTCTATAACGGTTTCCTGTTTGGAACTCTTCCAACACACCGCCCCTCCATTGAGGGTAAAGACAAAACCCGACATGGACTTGGAATCATCCTTGTCACTCTGGAAGCTGGAGTCAGCAAAGGCCTCGATCTGGAGGTCTTTTCCGCCATACACCAAGAACATCTCCTTAGTCCTTCTCAGGTACTTGAGAATGTTCTTTACCGCTATCCAGTGTTTCTCCCTAGGGTTTGACTGATACCGGCTTACCACACTTAGTGCATAAGCTACATCCAGTCTGGTACACAACATCGCATACATTATAGAGACTACCACAGAACCGTAGGGTATAATAGACATGCGATCCCTCTCCAAATCAGTCTTGGGAGACATCTCTTTAGAGAGGGTGATCCCGTGACAAGCCGATAGGTTACCTCGCTTGGAATCTTCCATACTGAATCTCTTCAGTATGGTGTCGATGTACCTGGACTGTGAAAGTCCTAATATCCTCTTGGATCTATCACGATGGATCTGGATCCCCAGGATGTATGAGGCATCACCCAGGTCTTTCATGGAGAACCTGTGTGACAAGAACCCCTTGACAGATTGTAGCATATGAATGTCATTTCCTATTAAGAGAATGTCATCCACGTACAAAACGAGGAAAACTACAGTTCTCGCTACAAATCTACAATAGATGCATGGTTCATCTGGATTTTTGATAAAGCCAAATTCCTTGACCGTCTCATCAAAACAGATGTTCCAACTCCGCGATGCCTGCTTTAGTCCATAGATGGACTTAAGCAACTTGCACACCTTTCCGCTGCTCCCACTCTGAATGAAACCCTCTGGTTGGTCCATATAGACACACTCCTCTAAATTTCCATTTAGAAAAGCGGTCTTTACGTCCATTTGCCAGATCTAATAATCGTGGAAGGCAGCAATGGCAAGAAGGATCCAAATGGATTTCAGCATAGCCACTGGAGAAAAGGTTTCGTAATAGTCCAAGCCAGGTCTTTGACGGAAACCTTTTGCAACAAGTCTAGCTTTATAGGTCTCAACCTGTCCATCTACACCAATCTTCCTTTTGAAGATCCACTTGCATCCTACGGGTTTTACCCCGTCTGGAGCAATGTCCAACGTCCAAACTTTGTTGGTGTACATGGACTCCATTTCGGTCCGCATTGCATCCAGCCATTTTACTGAGTCAACGCTCTGAACGACCTGCTGGAAGCTAGTAGGCTCATCATAATCTATGATGCAATCCTCTCTATCCCCGTCTATGAAAAAACCGTAGTATCTCTCGGGCTGATGAGACTGCCCACTACTCCTGCGGAGCGGCGTAGGAATGTCCTGTTGTTTTGAACCCTCTGGTTCCACTAAACTTTCAGTAATAGTCTGTGGTTCTGGAATTTCTTCCAGTTCTACTGCGCTCCCACTTATTTCCTTTTCTAAGAACTGGTGTTCTAGAAAGTGGGCATGACGAGAAACAATAACTTTTTGTTCCTCTTCGCAGTAGAAGAAATATCCTATGGAGTTCTTTGGATATCCCACAAACTTGCACTGTACTGAGCGTGCCTCGAGCTTGTCCGCATGCTGCTTTTTGACAAAAGCTGGACTTCCCCATGTCTTAATGTGATTAAGATGGGGCCTCTTCCCACACCACATCTCATATGGTGTGGTAGGCACAGTCTTAGTGGGAACTCGGTTCAAAAGGTACGCAGCTGATTCTAGCGCATACCCCCAGAATGATCACGGTAACTCAGCGTTACTCATCATGGACCGTACCATATCCAATAGGGTGCGGTTCCGTCTCTCCGATACACCGTTTTGTTGCGGAGTGTATGGAGGAGTAAGCTGAGAGAGAATTCCGTTCTCTTTTAAATAGTCCAGGAACTCGGCACTTAAGTATTCACCACCTCGATCCGATCTTAGGATCTTGATACTTTTGCCGGTCTGGTTTTCTACTTCATTCTTATATTCCTGGAACTTTCCAAAGGCTTCAGACTTATGTTTCATCAAGAAGACATAACCGTACCTTGAAAAGTCATCCGTAAAAGTAATGAAGTAAGAATAACCGCTTTGCGCATGTGTAGACATTGGACCGCACACATCGCTGTGTACGAGTCCCAAGAGCTCGCTCGCTCTTACTCCGTGTCCAGTGAACGGAGTCTTTGTCATCTTTCCTTTGAGACAGGATTGACAAGTGGCATACGATTGATATTCGAACGCATTCAAATATCCTTCTGTATGTAACTTCATCAACCTTCTCTCATTGATGTGACCCAGTCTACAATGCCACAAGAAAGTCTGATTTACTTCCGGAGACTTTCTTTTGTGTGTATTCTGGACATTGAAAATCTGTGGTCGGTTTAATACGTATATACCATTGCTCAATGTGCCTGACCCAATCAGAACTTGATTAAGGTGAATGTTTACAACATTACTTACAAACGCAAATTCATAACCTTCTTTAGAAACTAAAGATACAGAAATGATATTATAAGTTGCGTTGGGTACAAAAAAGCAATTACGCAAAACCAAAACATGTCCATCTGACATTCCCAGGTGATAGTCCCCCACGGCTTTAGCATCCATGCTAGCTCCGTTCGCAACTCTGAGGGTCATGTCACCTGCTTTCAAAACACTACGGTTTCTCAATGCCTGCAAAGAATTACAGATATGAGATCCTGATCCGGTATCCAATACCCAGGAAGTAGAGTTTATTGAAAGACAGTTTTCAATAACATACACACCTGAAGCTGAAGCTGCAACCTGCTTCAATTCCTGTGTTCTGGCCTTTCAGGCCCTGCAATCGTTCTTCCAGTGTCCTTTCTTATGACAATAGAAGCATTCTTCCATATCCACAAGCTTTCCCACTTTCTTTGTTGCTTTAGCTTTTCCCTTCATATCCACTTTACTAACACCGCCTCTTGGTTTGGCGGGGGCTTTCTTCTTCTTTCCCTTGGCTTTCGCCTTGGACCTAGAAGAAGATGATCCTCCTATAAACAAAGTGGATGTTTCCCTACCTTTCTGTAGGGTGCCCTCTGCGCTCCTCAGCATATTGAGGAGCTCTGAAAGTTCAACTTCTTTTTCTTGTAAGTTGAAGTTCAGTATAAACTGGGCATAAGTGGAAGGAAGGGACTGGAAAACTAAGTCCGTATAGAGCTCACTCTCCAATGTGGTCCCTAGGTCTGCGAGCTCCTCAATGTAGCCGATCATCTTAAGCACGTGCTCTGCCACTGATGATCCGACGGCAATCCTTGCCGAAAATAACTTTTTCGACGCTTCGCATCTTGCGATACGAGATTGCTCTCCATACAGTTCTTTTGTATGAAGAAATATGGATTCCAAGTCTATATTCTCGTGCCTCCTCTGATGTTCATTGTCCATAGAGGCAAGTACGAGGCACTTGGCCTTCGCGCTATCAATCTCCCAAGTCTTACGGATTTCCTTATCCGCGACGCTGGAAGTGGGACCAGGGGCAGGGGGAGCTTTGGTGGTAAGAAGATACCCCAGCTTGTCGTAAGTGATTGCCATCTTGACATTCCTGAGCCAATCTTTGTAGTTTGGCCCTGTCAATATGTTTTTATCTAGAAGTAACTTAAGTCCAGTCATGTCGATTGGTCGCTGCAATTAGGAGAGAGAAGAAGAAACACTCAGCATGATGCTCTTGCAAGTTTAGAGTGGTTTTTAGTTTGTCTAAACAAGATGGCTCCCACTGTTTCTCGAATCCCTCCTCAAACCAAAAAGGAAGAATTAGTCAGGATCAATCTCACCGTACAATAATTGCTTAACCGTTCGGCCAGGCTGGTGTCGGTACTTCGAGGGAGGTTTTCCAACGCTTTCGCGAAGTTCCTTAATTAAATAACCTCCTTTCCCTGGGGGCGTAGCCCCGCTAACACCTTTCTAGACACCTACTTGGTTTATAGCATTGATCGTTAAGTGAGAAATTTCCCAAGGAGTAGCATATACTCACAGTAGGATCGGGATCCAAATATCATCGCGTGACGAAACTGAAGGAATCGTACCAGAATCATCATACTCCAAATGGTATGCAACACTAGCAAGTTTCAGTTCTTTTGAAACTCCCGATGTGGATTTTTGCCCCATGCTCTTATGACCTTGACTTTGGCCAAAATATCATAAGTCACATGTCAAGTTCTGCCCGTCATTCTCCAGGTTAATTTGGATCCATCCGTACCTACCCTTGACTTTGGCCAAAATGACAGTACGACTGTCCCAAACCAACGCATCTATCTATGCTACACATGAATACCCAATAGCTACCAATCACTAGGCCTTGACTTTGGCCAACATACACAGCTTGAATACTATTGACTATTCATGTGAAACGACGGAGGGCTACGAATGGTTTTGGCAAAACCGTGAACGTAGTGAACTTGATATAATCGATGGAACGAGATAGCTTTTAAAAGGAGTGGCTCAAGCTCCGCATTTAAAAGTTAGTTTTGAAAAGATCCGAGTGGTTTTTTGAAAGTGTTCCAACGATTTTAACTTGGTTTATTTTCTTGCATTAGTTCTTTTAATGCGTGATATTCTTGCATTAGTTCTTTTAATGCGTCCCATCATTTAATCCTACCATTGCAGAAAACAACCAAAATATGACGTACGCTTATGCCATTCGCATTCGCCACGGGGCCGCGTCATTACCGTTAGGTTACTTAACTAACGACAGAGCGGGGGCTGGGCTAGCGCGGCTGTAAAACATAAGCAACGCCTAAATAATATCATATATAGATATATTGCAATGATAGCCATTTCAGATCACAGATGAACACATTGGATATACTTGGAATCCGCAATTCATACGAGCCTGTAACGAAAAGCAGATTACACGGTCGCGGTGAATAGCCAATACCCCACCCAAGACCCTTACGGGTGCGGCAAACTACACGCCAAGTACCCGAAGTGAAGCAACCTCCCTCAACTCCGTGAGTAGGCCACTCGGCACTTCGGCATACCCGGTAGTTTGTGCACCCCCTCCATGGGTCTATCCTAGGAGCAAAAACAGTAAAAAGAAATTATACAATGACGGCTACAACCCCGACCCGGTTGTGCGGCCATACAAATAATTATTAAATCAATTTACAAATTTACATGAAATGAAAGAAAAGAAAACTCTCGTCTCACAACCCCCGGCTATTCACCCGCGACAATCCAACATATTCATATACACATTCCAGCAACATTACAGATCACAGATTTGTATAACCCCCACTAATCGACATATAGCGATTAGCAGACGTTCAATACAAATAAACATCACAGAAAAACCCGTCAGCTTAAGTCTTTTAGAAGTTCGATCAAAAATACGGATTTTCAGGACCCCAAAAATAAAATTTTCGTTCTGGAAAATCTGGGCAAAAAATATATATTCCAAAAATCCTAAAATACCCCTATAAGCACACTGTAGCAAAGAACAACGAGAGAGGAGCCAAGAAGGCCGCGGAACCACGGCAATAGCAAGCTATTGCCGCGTTTCCGCGGTGAAAAGATGAGATCGTGGGACCGTCTTTCTACATTGCACTCTAAAAACCCTGAGTCGATTTTTGATGCATGATTTATTATTTTTACAGAACATAAAAAATCGACAGCAACTTGGAAAACGGGGTTCATTTCGGGACTTTTTCTTTGATCGATCTTCTAGCTACTTTGCTAACATGTTAGATAGAGTTTAACTAGGCTCTGATACCACTGTAAGTCCATGCTACCTCTCCCGGTACTTTCGGGCATGCGGAATTTGGTGAAAAACAATTTTCTTAGAGGTGGTAACATGGACTCAAAACAGGATCTTTGTTAAGAATCTAACTAACAACCTAACTACGAGTTGCTAACTACTCGGTTAGGAAGTTATACCTTTCTTTTTTTTGAACTCCTTCGTCTTCAAGCTTCGATGGTCGTCCGAACCGGCTTCTCCCCGTCGTCTCCTTGCGCCAAAGATAGATCCACCTGAAAGCTTCAACCTTTGGCTCCTTCTTCGAACTTTGAAGAAACTAGTTCACTCGGTTTGCTAAACCTTATGAACTAGAGTGAGTAGAGAAGAGTTTGTATGGAATTTTATCTATGGTTCATGGTTCTCAACTCATGAGACAAGTGAAGCATAGAATCAAGAGAGGGAGAGCAAGAGGAGGAAGATGAGAGCTCAAGAACAAGAGAGAGAATGTGCATGAAAGATTGAGAGAAGACTTTTCTCATTTTGCTCTCATAATCCAAAACCATCATCACAAAAATAATAATCAAGTATTGTGTAAAATGGTTCAAGTCAAAATGGCTAAATCATTTCATGCACTCATTTCTCACAAAAGAAACAAGCAAGTAAAAAGTCTTTGCCATGAAATGATAGCCATAGTCATCATGATGGTCAACTAGTCCAACCTAGTCAACCGGTCAACAAAGTCAACAAGTCAACAATGTCAACCCCTCAACAACCATGTCACCACAATACTTAATTAATATAATTGTTAAACACATATCATATTCTCATTAGGGTTGAGCAAAAAGTCAATAGTCAACTGTCAACGGTCAACAACCCTAATGAGAATCCTCTGCCTCTGTCTCTCCGTCAAATGTGCATACACATTCGCATCCGCGTTCCGAGGAACACGAATGCATACTGGATAAATCCAATCCCAAAAGGTACACTAGGATCTGGCTTAAACCAAAGCCCGCTAGTGTAAACTGTCCGGACACTGTACGTGCACAAGTGCACGGATGTGACCGAACCCTATCGCAAAACCATGCGACCTGTCGCTAAACCATGCGACCTCTACTCTTTTGCCTAAAGGCGAATAGCTTTCTGTGTGGGACTCTAAAGACTCGACACTACGCTGGCAGTGGGTTTAACCACAGACCGCAAGCGGCACTAGCTGTGCGTAACGGTCCCCAGGTTGATGCCGACAAGAAGACTGACGAGGCGAAACACATCTGAACTCCTACTGAGCCTGAATGTGACATTCTCCGTACAGTCCGGTCTGTTCGTCTGATACATCGCATGGCGGGCCTAGGGGGCGGTAAACGTCAGTCCCCCAATAGCGGTACAAGTCGTGTCGGAGTGAAGCCTAAAACACCCTGAGATAACACTGGAAGCCTACCAGTATATCTCGTTTGCCCTGGCCAGGGACTACTCGTGTAATGGCTCTCCTAGACACAGCGCGATGTCAACCCCTAATACCGGGAGAAACGAATCCTGTCTAACCGTCACTACCTCCAAGTGCTTCGGGACTGCACACAACTACCACCTGTTTGCACGACTCCTTTGAGCCGTGGTAGGGTAGTAATCAAAGTACAGTGGGAACACACTCGAGGCGAAGTGACAGTGTCAAGTCAGCGGACTAAGCTGTACTCATGTCACCTGGGAACTGATAACTGACGATAGGCATAATACCAACTAGTCAGTTCCCGGCGAGTCCTGTCCAGTGTACTCGTAACCCAACGAGCACCCGCATACTCTCTCAAGTACGACGTAGCGACGGCTGTGGGACAGACCGTCTCCCACACTGGGATGAGAAGCGCATGCGCTAGTCTACTCCGGAGTATCGATGCCCTGTCCCGATAGTCCTACGACCAGGGACCTGCATAAGGATGTGCTTATAGATTACCCAGCCCCACTAGTGTGACTGCCATCACAACGCTGGTAATCAAGCAAAGATCCTAAGGGCTCCACTAATGTGTATAGGCGATATACTAAAATAAACACATGTACACATTGAAGTAGAAACAAACCAAGTAGCATACTACTATTTTGAGCAAGATTGTATATACAAGGTGAATATCCCAAGCTTCCATTAAGTAATATACAAACTAGTATGATACAGTAATGGCCTCTAGGGCATATACAATAACAGACCGTACTGACCAGGAATGGGGTTCCTTTTCTTTAGACTGTGGCATGCGTGCGGAGTATTCAGCAGTTGAAGACTCGGGTGACGACTGCACCAAATCTTTCCTTGTTTCTGGATCGGGAGACTTTGTTGTTTACTGTGTTGTTTCATGAGTGGGGCTCGATTGTGTACTGATGTAGCATGATAGAGTTATTGCTCATGCTTCCCGACTGTTGGAGGAAGTATGAGCAGGATTTATCCCACTCATGATCTGGAGATGGCCGCGGTGGTTTTGCGCTGGAGATTTGGGGACACTGCTTGTACGGAGAGTCATATCAGATTTTCACGCAACACCAGAGCTTTGTGTGCATCTTCCTACAGCGGGTTTTGATTATTGAGATAGCGCCGTTGGATGGAGCTTGTGAAGGATTGTGATTGTGAGATCCTTCGTTTCACATGGCGAGGTGATTGTAGTAGCTGATGCTTAAATCATAGGCCCAGCGGTAGTTGTTCCAGTTGGGCGCAGTTCGGAGACAGTCTTCTGCAGATTTACAGTTCTTATACGACCATTGAGTACTTAAGTTCGCCTCTACTGAGGGGACAGCCTGCTCATGTCTATTCCCGTCCACTTTTACTAAATCATTTTCGGGAGGCACAGCCCGCCAATGCTCGTTGTCGGAGAATCTTGAGCATGTTCGGCTGGGTAAAGAATCAGAGTTCTGATTTGTGACCAGCGTGTGCTACGTTTCGGACTCTTTGGTATGTACCTGATACTGATGGGTAGAGATGCGAGATCCTAGAGCAGGTACATCAGTCATCTTTCTGTGTTCGTCCAAGCTCCACCAAGATGTGACGTGACTTCTGAGATAGTTACGGGTGGGCAGGGATGAAGAGTGGGGTTTTAGATTTCGTTTCGAGGTGCTTGTCTTGTTGCGAGCTAAGGTTGAGCATTTAGACCGGCTGGAGAGTTGCAACCGTTTTACCGTTCCGGTGTGGGAATGGGAGCAGATCTCCATGAAATTCGTTGTGGGTCTACCCAGGTTTAGTCGGGGGTATGACTCCATTCAGAGGATTGTGGTCCGGTTGTGCTCGGTTTGCTCAGTTGTTCTTCGTTAAGGTTGTGCGTTTGCATGGAGTTCCTTCATGCGTTGTATCCAATAGAGGCACCCCGTTCGCTAGCCGTCTTTGGCAGAAGTATCAGGAAGCCTTAGGTACTAGTTGGGCTTTAGCTCCGTTTTCCATCTTTAGGCCGATGGTCAGTTAGAGCGGACTATGCAGACTTTAGAGGACATGCTTGTGCATGCGTACTAGTGTTTGTTAGCTGTTGGGATCATCACTTGCCATTGATAGGGTTCTCCTTCGATCACTGTTATCAGGAGACGTTCCAATTGGCAACTCTTAAGCCTTGTGTGGTAGGTTGTGTCGATCGCCAGTTTGTTTTACTGACTCCGCGAGAGCAGGATTTTTGGACCCCAGCTAGTTGAGAGCCTTCGGAAAAGATCCAGTTGATTCAGGTCAGGATGAGAGTAGCCCAGTGCAGACAGAAGTCTTATGCCGACCATAGTTGTCGCA
Source organism: Agapanthus africanus (assembly GCA_030015575.1). Lineage (NCBI taxonomy): Eukaryota > Viridiplantae > Streptophyta > Magnoliopsida > Asparagales > Amaryllidaceae > Agapanthus > Agapanthus africanus. The sequence continues at coordinate 509,178,564 of JASDDO010000019.1, read as the reverse complement.
GACTTGAGTTCTCAGTGGGAGATCATGTATTCCTATAGATTTTTCCGATGAAATGGCATGTTGTGTTTTGGGGGAGCATAGTCCCAGACTGTAGGTCCTTTTAAGATCCTTGAAGCGAGTTAGTACTGTTGCCTATAATATGGCACTTCCGCTCAGATTTTTGAGTATTCACCCCGTATTCCTTGTGTCGATACCTTGCAAATACCTTCATGACCTTTCTCACATGTTTTAGAAACTGACCTTTTAGCTTGGGCGCAATCTTTTCGTTCACCGGCAGCCGATAGTGTTAGAGGATTGTGTAACATTTCAGAAAAATAAAATATTATTTTTTGGAATTTTTATAATTTAATATTAATTTTAATGAATATTTTAATATTTCGGTATAATTAAATACCGATAATGGGAAAAAAATTTGGAAAATTATAGAAATTACTAAAAGAGCATGTTTTATGTGAATTATGCAAATTTTAAGTTTTAATGATTAGTTTGACACTAATTTATTGCTAATCGCGATTAAAAATCGCTAATCGCGTTTAAGCTTATTTTATGCTAAACATGCACCATATCATTTTACACTTGTTGCATAATTTTTCATGGCTTTCTTCATGTTTTAGCATGTTTGTTGATTGTGGGAAAATAGAAAAGAAAAAGGGGGAAAAGAAAAGATATGAATAGAATATTAAGTATGGGTGTGAGAGATAAAGTGAGGGCTGTAAGTCCACGGTAGCGTCCCGGCCGTCTAAAAGACGCCAAATGCGGAACAAAATTTTTTTAAACTGGCGCTATCGCGTACTATAACCCGGATCTACCATTAAAGCTAAACTAACAAAGTACAAAGTGGGTAGAAGAGTTATACCGAACGATCCGAGTCCTTCGGTCTTCAACCATCATCCCACGCTTGTTGCGGCTGCTCCGATTTCCTGAATCTACAGTCTCGTCATCCAGGTGGCACCACGTCGACGGATCTTTAAATGGGCTCCCGCCTCTGAGCCGAGGAAACTCGATCGTCAAGTTTGCCAAAAGAGACGACCAAGATGAAGTAGAGAATGAGTAGAAAACTTTGTCGCGTTACGTCCAAGGTCACGGACGAACGGTTATGGAAGTTGCCTTTTGGATCGGGTGAAATGAGAAAGAGGCTATCTAATTTTCATGAACCTGAATCTATCATAATCTTTTTCTAGTGAACAATAACCATGAGCCAAGAGAGGGGGGAGGCCGGCCACTTATAAGAGAAGAGGGAGGTGAGTGTAGGAGAGGGGGAGATGATCATAAGCCAAAGAACATTCATGAAGAGAATGAGTCACCTTAACACCTAGTGTGAACACATTCAAAGCATACATTGAACCTAAACTCTTAGTCATCAAGCATTAATTGCTCCATTAATGCACTAATGACTCACTAGCCTTGTTACTCTCTTTAGAACCTTCTAGAACACTGACTCACCTCATAAGAAAAGATAAATCTGCATTTAACCGAATGTCAAAATACGGCTGATAGAAAACTGGAAACTGGCAACTTCCAAAAGTGATCCTGAAATGAATTTCAGGATAACCCCGTATCAGTATAAACATACCCACATTTGCATTACGACCGAATACAAATGCAACTGAGACAAAGATATTATATCTACACAGTATAATACTGGGTTCCGGCTTAAACCAAAGCCTACCAGTATTATCTGCCCGAAAACCGACACGTGCGAAAACGCACGTGCATTTTCCGAACCTTGCCATATCACCATATGGTCTCTACAACGTTTCGCCCGAACTTGGGAATATGTCTGTGGGGGACTCTAATGACTCATCAAAACACTGGCACTGGGTATAACCATTAGCACGTCAAAGGTACAAGCTGCACGTAACGTTTTGCCTATGTATTGATTGGAAGGGAAGCTGACGAGCGAACTCATCTATAAACCCTACTGAGCCTGACAGTGACAATGTATATACAGTCCGGTCCATTCGTCTAAAGAGTATCGCATATCGAGTCTAGGGGGTGGATAAAGTCAGACCCATAATAACGCGATAAATCGTGTCGGTATGAAGCCCATCACTACCTGAGAAACTAATTATCCAAATCAGTAATTCTCCACTACCTCAGCCGAGGATTCCTAGTGATGGCCACCCGTGCACTGCGCGACATCAACCACCAATACCGGGAGAGACGAATCCCCGACGATCCGTTCACTTGCCTCCAATGTGGCTCGGGACTGTACCCAACTAAAACCTGTTTGCACAACTCCTTTGAGCGTGGTAGGGTAGTAATCTAAGCACAGTGGGAACTCACACGAGACAAATGACGATCTCAGGTCGATGAACTAACCTGTACACATGTCACCAGGGAATTGCTATCTTTCAATATGTATAATACCAACAAGCAGATTCCCGGCGAGTCCTGTCCGGTGAACTCATAACTCAATGAGCACCTGTATACATCTTAGGTGAACTAACTGACACCAGTGGCTTATGAGACCGGCCACCGCCCCTCGTCGGGGTCTCGACTGTATACACTAGTGTACTCTGGAGTATCGATGCCCTGTCTCGAAACTCCCACGACAAGGGACACTTTTAAGGATGTACTTACAGACCCCAGCTCCCATGTATATGATCTCCATCATACTGCTGGTAGTCAAGCAAGAATCCTATGGGCTCTATCATCATGCAATAGTGAACTAAAGCATATATACGATGATAAAGACAAACCAGATAGCATACTATCATCTCGAGCAACACTGTCATATCGGTATAGGTCCTGCCTCAATCATTGCAATCACGTACCTGCGATCCAATAATTGACTTTGAGGGCACTATCTCCAACAATCTCCCACTTGTACTTAAGGATAATTATTGTGATGTCGCATACACACAGCCCGTGTGATACCGAACATCCAACTCCTCTACTAATCAGTTTCACAAAGCTAGTTTGTAAAACTCTTGTATTCGAGAAAAGCCTCAGTGAGTGGATCCGCCCTGATGTTTCTTTCTATGTCTCTCTTAATCTCAAGTTCGCGGAGAAAGCCATCTCTCGAATTGAGCAATACCTGTCTTAGAATATGTCTGGATATCTGATGGGACCTAGTCCATAAATGAACTCCAAATCCAAACTTCTTAGACCGTTTTGATAACTGAACCTAATCAGTATCCAGCACCATGCCTCCCACAGTATCCTCTTGGACCACCTGTCCATAATATTGTCCCTCGTCAGAGGAAAAACTATAACTCTGACAATCACTCTGTCATCTATGTCACCTTGGAAGCCTGGAATGATAACCGTCTCCCGAAGGAGGCTGCCGTCATCAAATCCATAGAACATGCACTTATGTTCTAAAACTGCTTCCTTATGTTTCTTCAGGATTGGATTAATATAAACATATCGCATCTAGTATCGCATCCAGTACAAAAACAACAGCTGGTGTGGTACTTGACATTTCATGATTGACTCATCTGGTGTGGTACTTGACATTTCATGATTGACTCAATTGCCTAAGCAACTGATCTGCCAATCATGCACATCCTTCTCTCCTTTAGTCTCTAAGACACCTTTAGAGAGAGTGACTCCATCACCTGCAGGTACACCACCATACCAGGAGTCATCTATTCTAAAATACTATTAGAATACTGTCAAAGTACCCACATTGGGAAACTACCCAAATCTAGATCTAAAACCATAGATCTAGTGACCAGAATGTCTATTATTATATCCATATCCTGTCTGGAGAAACAACTGTGTGACGACCACAGTACAACCGATCGTAGTATAGGAATTTTACTTCCTACTCTGTGTATGTCATCCAAATACCAGGACATCACACTCTACTACCTTCTTAACAGATCCATCCCCTATTCTGATGAAGTCAAACCCATGACTGTCATATCAAAAATAGATGATCTATCTCCGCTATAACTGCTCGAGTCTATAAATAGACATAAGCTACTTGCCAACTATGCTTCCGCTGCTCCCACTGACCGCAACAACCCTCTGGCAGAATAATATATATGTATACTTCTAAAGCTAGTTTAGAACGACACTATACTTATCCTCCTGCCGGGTCTCATAGTCTGGAACAACAGTAGCGTCAAGTCTGGGTAAACAAGAACTTCCCTGTCACCGTCCTTGAGGCTACCGGAGTACCTCTCGGGTGTCTGAGGTTACCTACCATATCTGCGGAGTGGCTAATGGAATGTCAAACCTGATTGAATATATAGGTCCTATTAAATTTTCCGTAATCGTTTGCCGTTCTGGAATCACTTCCAGTTCTACCATACTCCCACTACTGTTTTTCTGAAAAAAGTACATTTTACTAAAACTGCGGCGAGTCAAGAACAATATCACTATTGATCTTCCAGATGGTAGAGATGTCAACCCTCGTCAAAGCCAGTGTCAACCCACAAACATCCATTATAGAAACGTGCCCTGAGTTATCCAGTGTCTGGTTTTAAGCATAAGCTGGACAACTCCCCGTATCTTAACATCGTTAAGATATGAACCATTCTATATCCAATATAGAAACAGAGGCACTAATTTAATTGGAACCAGATTCTAATCATGCATCTGTCTCCAATGCATAACAACTTAATGGAGAAAGGCTAATCAGCATTACTCAACTTAGGAATCCATCCAATTTTGAGTAACCTGAAAGAGAAACAAGTTTCTCAAAAACCATTACTATTATCTGAATACCATTCACAAGAATCTACATCTTCGATCTCTTTGAAGAATCGCGATACTTATGATACCTGGTGCTCTACTTTATTCTTATACCCACAACTTCTCAAAACTTAGACATTGTATTTCTACGAAACACTTGTCTAAAAACTAGAGAAGTTATAAGTAAACAGAACATAGTACGAGGACCTACCCCTTTGTCCTGACGGACACTGGACAACATACAATACTGTGTATAAGTTCGCTGAGTTGAATAACTCAAAACCTGTGCATCGTAGGTTAAAAACTGTACCCAGGCGATTTCCTCAAATATCACCAATTACAACGAATTCCGATATAATGAGGATGATCTCCTATTTCCCAATAACTTACTCCCACTCATCATCTGTAAAACTATACAGATATGAGAAATGAAACCTGGTAAATACATACCCTAGAGTAAGTATGTAATCGGGAAATCAGTTCACAATTAACAATGCACAGTGAAACTGAAATATGAAAATGTTTCGTAGGGGTATCCTGGTATTCCTAGTAATGCCTGTTCCATAATCCTATTCATGACTGTAACTGTATATTTCTTTGCTATCTTTCCAAATCCCTTTATTTGTCTTTAGTCGTTACCTTCTGTACACCATCGTTAGGCTAAATGATTTTCTTCCTTCCCTACCGTTCGGCACCAGCCTATGGTTTGGAAGAAGACTATCCAGTAAGCATAATAGGTGTACCCTCCTAATCCTAGGAGTACTCGCAACTTAAGAGAAGGTGATGATAAAAGACAATCTGAATAATACCTTATTCTATTTCTCCCGAACTGGGGAAAAAGCAAAGGTGAAACAGGAGTAGCGATGAAGTACGCGGTTTGGTCGTGAATGATAACAGTCGCAATTTACTTTTCCCTCTTTCTAATCCCTTTATTTTGTCTTTACATATTACCTTCTGCACACCCTACTTAGGTTAATTGGTTTTCTTCATTCCCTATCTTTCGGCCCCTGCCTATAGTTTGGAATAAGACTATCCAATAAGCGTAATATGTGTACTCTCCTAAACCACGGAGCTCTCGCAACCTGAGAGAAGGTGATAATAAAAGACAACTGAATAAACTAATTCAATTTCTTCTGAACCTGGATCCATCCTCGAAGAAATCCCTTCGAGTTCGTATATAACCATACGATGGATCTATCCAATGGAAGTGGATGTCCGTAGTAATACGGGGTGTTCTGAGAAATATAAAGGGTAAAGGAAGAAGCGGCAATGACTTATGCAACTCGGACAATCCAAAAGACAGTATTTTAAGAAGATTCGGTCAGCTTGGTCACTGAATCATAGTTTAGGGTCGGTCAATGGTCGCTGCCAAAGAGAGAGAGAAAAGAAACACTTTGCGTGCACTCTAACCTAGATCAGAATGGTTATCACTTTATTTAATTAGGAAACCTCCCACTGTTATCTCAAATTCTCCTCCAAACTAGAAAGAAGAATTAGTCGGGATCACCCGAAGAGTAAACCAATTCATCATTGAGAATCGGGATCCAACTATCATCGCATGATAACTTGATGGAAGCCACTCAAGTTATCACACTCTAGAAGGTATGCGCATGCTTGGCAAGTTTCCTGTATGTTTGAAACTCCCGATGTAATTTTTTGTCTCATGCTCTTATGACCTTGACTTTAGTCAACAAATCATAAGTCACATGTCAAGTTCTACCCGTCATTGTCCAGGTTGATTTGAACCCACCCGTACATACCCTTGACTTTAGTCAACAAGGTAATACGACTGTCTCAAACCAACACATCTATCTATGCAACATATGAATGCCCAGCAACTACCAAACACTATGCCTTGACTTTAGTCAACAAACATAGCTTGAATACTACTGACCACCCATAAGAAATGACGGAGGGCTACTGCTGGTTTTTGGCGAAAAACCTTTAACGTAATGAACTTGATATCGCTGAAGGAACTTGATAGCTTTTTATAAAATATAGTGACGAAAACGTTTTGCTAAAGAGGTAACTCCCGGTGAAGGGATCTCGGCTCTTTCCTCGTGGAATGAGGTGCAGGATATTCCAACTGAATACCGCGATGCAAAGCAACTTGTAATCGACTATATTGAAGTTATTACACTGACGTAAACTTCTGCCAAAGGGGTCACTCCCGGTGAAGGGATCTCGGCCATTGCCTCGTCGAATGAGGTGCGGGATATTCTAACTGAATATCACTATGCAAAACAAAAGTAAACATCTTTGTAATAACACCATTTAAAATTTGTTCCAACAACATCAAATATAGGTTTGTTTTATCCTTACATTGATAAGAATCAATGCAGTCCCATCAATCAATCACACCAGAAAAAAAACGAAAATAAAATGTACGTATTTGCCATCCGCATTCGCCACTGGGTCCCGTCATCACCCGTTAGGTTACTTAACTAACGACGGAGCGGGGGCTGGACTAGCGCGGGTGTAAAACATATACAACATCTAATAGTATATATACCAATATACAATAATCGCTCCAGGCGTGATAATATGCAACATTATAGAAAAGTAATATGCATCACAGAACAATACAGATAATCTGGAATCCCCGAGTTTCATAGAGCCGCTGCTGAAACCCGACGTTCCCCTGGTCGTGTGGATAGCCTGTGTAATGAAACCTAGACCCCTACGAGTGCGGCAAGTTACCCGCCAAAACCTGAAGCGAGATAGTCCCCCACAGCATAGTGAATGGAGCACCCGGCACTTCACGGAATCCGGTAAATTGAGCACCCCACCTTGGGTCAAACTGTACCCCTTACGAATGCGGCGAATTGTCTGCCAATTGTAAGTCCACGTTGCGACCCCCGGTTCTTACGGGAAGGCGGAAACGGTGTAAAAATCAAATTTTTAGCGCATGGGGCAACATGGACTAACAAAGTCGGGATCTTTTCCTAAACTAAAACTAGCAAACATGCTAAAGAGAGTTAGCTACTCGAAAAAATGGTTATACCTAAACTTGAACTCCTTCTTCTTGAAACCTTGTAGAGGTTGATGGTTCTCTTCTCGTCGCCTTCTTCCGTCGAAGATGGATCCACCTGAGGGTTCAACCTTCGGGCTCTTTCGCGAACTTTGAGTGAACTAGAATCTCCGGCTTGCCAAAACCTTGATCCTAGAGTGAGTAGAGAGTGTCTAAGGGGTGCTTTTCTTTTAAGGAGAGGGATTCTCAACACATGAGAAGGATTCTCCTTTGGCTAGAGGAAGAAGAAGATGAAGTGAGGAGAGAGAAGCTAAATGATAGAATGAGCTCTTTTCTTTTGCAACCATAACTAAAAGAAAAGGAATTATCTAATTAATAATAATAATTGTAATGAGAATAGTTGATGGTTGTTTTGGAATGAACACTATCATACTTCATTAAATGAAATGTAAGCTAGAATCAAGGAGCATCCTTGCAAAGTAATGATGATGGTCAAACATTCAACCATGGTCAACAAGTCAACCATGGTCAACAAGTCAACAAAACCAACCATAACATAATTTCATTTAATTACTATTATTAATTGATATCTCACTAATTCATTAGGGTTTGGAAAAAAGACGACTGTCAACAGTGCATGCGCACCCGTTCCGAAACCCTAATGAAAAAACTTCTTCTTCCGCCTCAAACAACTGTGCATACACACCTGCATTCTCGTTCCGAGGAACAAGAATACTGAGAGATAAAAGCAACCCCAAAATATATACCAGTATCTGGCTCAAACCAGAGCCTGCTAGTATAATCCGTCCGGACTCCAAACGTGCACAAGTGCGCGGATGAGAACGAAACCTGCCGGAAAACCATGCGACCTCTACTCTGTTTTGCCCAGAGGCGAATACCCTCTGTGTGGGACTCTAAAGACTCGACACTACGCTGGCAGTGGGTTTAACCACAGACCGCAAGCGGCACTAGCTGTGCGTAACGGTCCCCAGGTAGATGCCGACAAGAAGGCTGACGAGGTGAACCCCATCTGAACTCCTACTGAGTCTGAATGTGACATTATCCGTACAGTCCGGTCTGTTCGTCTGATACATCTCATGTCGGGCCTAGGGGGCGGTAAAACGTCAGTCCCCCAATAGCGGTACAAGTCGTGTCGGAGTGAAGCCCAAAACACCCTGAGATAACACTGGAAGCCTACCAGTATATCTCGCTTGCCCTAGCCAGGGACTACTCGTGTAATGGCTCTCCTAGACACAGCGCGATGTCAACCCCCAATACCGGGAGAGAAGAATCCTGTCTAACCGTCACTGCCTCTAAGTGCTTCGGGACTGCACCCAACCACTACCTGTTTGCACGACTCCTTTGAGCCGTGGTAGGGTAGTGATCAAAGTGCAGTGGGAACACACTCGAGGCGAAGTGCCAGTGTCAAGTCAGCGGACTAAGCTGTACTCATGTCACCTGGGAACTGATAACTGACGATAGGTATAATACCAACCTGTCAGTTCCCGACGAGTCCTGTCCAGTGTACTCGTAACCCAACGAGCACCCGTATACTATCTTCAGTACGACGTACTGAAGGCTGTGGGACAGACCATCTCCCACACTGGGATGAGAAGCGCATATGCTAGTCTACTCCGGAGTATCGATGCCCTGTCTCGATAGTCCTGCGACTAGGGACCTGTATAAGGATGTGCTTATAGACTACCCAGCCCCCACTAGTGTGACTGCCATCACAACGCTGGTAATCAAGCAAAGATCCTAAGGGCTCCACTAATGCGTCTAGGTGATATCGCAAAATAAACACATGTACACATTGAAGTAGAAACAAACCAAGTAGCATACTACTATATTGAGCAAGATTGTTTATACAAGGTGAATATCCCAAGCTTCCATTAAGTAATATACAAACTAGTATGATACAGTAATGGCCTCTAGGGCATATACACTAACAATCTCCCACTTGCACTAAGGCCATGTACTGGTGTATCGAAGACCTATCATCTCGATCAGCCGCTCGAACTGAGTCTGGGGTAGGGCCTTGGTGAATGGATCTGCAGTGTTTTCTTCTGAAGCAACCCTCCGAACCTCGATCTCCTTGCGATCCACGATCTCCCTGATCAGGTGATACCGCCTCAAGATGTGCCTGGATCTCTGATGGGACCTGGGTTCCTTCGCTAAAGCTATAGCCCCGTTGTTGTCGCAATACAGAGGTATTGGGTCAACAATGGACGGAACCACCTGAAGTTCTTTCAAGAACTTCCTTATCCAGACAGCTTCTTTTGCGGCATCAGATGCAGCGATGTATTCCGCTTCCATCGTCGAGTCTGCAACGGTTTCCTGTTTGGAACTCTTCCAACACACCGCCCCTCCATTGAGGGTAAAGACAAAACCCGACATGGACTTGGAATCATCCTAGTCACTCTGGAAGCTGGAGTCAGCAAAGGCCTCGATCTGGAGGTCTTTTCCGCCATACACCAAGAACATCTCCTTAGTCCTTCTCAGGTACTTGAGAATGTTCTTTACTACTATCCAGTGTTTCTCCCCAGGGTTTGACTGATACCGGCTTACTACACTCAGTGCATAAGCTACATCCGGTCTGGTACACAACATCGCATACATTATAGAGCCTACCGCAGAAGCGTAGGGTATAATAGACATGCGATCCCTCTCCAAATCAGTCTTGGGAGACATCTCTTTAGAGAGGGTGATCCCGTGACAAGCCGGTAGGTTACCGCGCTTGGAATCTTCCATACTGAATCTTTTCAGTACGGTGTCGATGTACCTGGACTGTGAAAGTCCTAATATCCTCTTGGATCTATCACGATGGATCCGGATCCCCAGGATGTATGAGGCATCACCCAGGTCTTTCATGGAGAACCTGTGTGACAAGAACCCCTTGACAGATTGTAGCATAGGAATGTCATTTCCTATTAAGAGAATGTCATCCACGTATAAAACGAGGAATACTACAGTTCTCGCTACAAATCTACTATAGATGCATGGTTCATCTGGATTTTTGATAAAGCCAAATTCCTTGACCGTCTCATCAAAACTGATGTTCCAACTCCGCGATGCCTGCTTTAGTCCATAGATGGACTTAAGCAACTTGCACACCTTTCCGCTGCTCCCACTCTGAATGAAACCCTCTGGCTGATCCATATAGACACACTCCTCTAAATTTCCATTTAGAAAAGCGGTTTTTACGTCCATCTGCCAAATCTCATAATCGTGGAAGGCAGCAATGGAAAGAAGGATCCGAATGGATTTCAGCATAGCCACTGGAGAAAAGGTTTCGTCATAGTCCAAGCCAGGTCTTTGACGGAATCCCTTTGCTACAAGTCTAGCTTTATAGGTCTCAACCTGTCCATCTACACCAATCTTCCTTTTGAAGATCCACTTGCATCCTACGGGTTTTACCCCGTCTGGAGCAATGTCCAACGTCCATACTTTGTTGGTGTACATGGACTCCATTTCGGTCCTCATTGCATCCAGCCATTTTACCGAGTCAACGCTCTGAACGGCCTGCTGGAAGCTAGTAGGCTCATCATAATCTATGATGCAATCCTCTCTATCCCCGTCTGTAAGAAAACTGTAGTATCTCTCGGGCGGATGAGACTGCCTACTACTTCTGCGGAGCGGCATAGGAATGTCCTTTTCTTTTGAACCTACTGGCTCTTCCAAGCTTTCAGTAATAGCTTGTGGTTCTGGAATTTCTTCCAGTTCTATTGCGTTCCCACTTATCTGGGTTTCCAAAAACTCAGTTTCCAAGAAGCGGGCATGTTGAGAAACAAAAACCTTTTGTTCCTCAGCGGAATAGAACAGATACCCCCTGGAGTTCTTTGGGTATCCCACAAACTTACACTGTACTGAACGTGCCTCGAGCTTGTCCGCATGCTGCTTTTTTACAAAAGCTGGACATCCCCATATCTTAAGGTACTTAAGACAGGGTTTCTTCCCACTCCACATCTGATATGGAGTGGTAGGCACAGTCTTGGTGGGAGCCTTGTTCAAGAGATATGCAGCTACTTCTAGTGCATAGCCCCAGAAAGATCGCGGTAACTCAGCCTTACTCATCATGGAACGAACCATATCCAATAGGGTTCGATTCCTCCTTTCCGATACACCGTTATGTTGCGGAGTGTATGGAGGAGTACGCTGAGAGAGAATTCCATTCTCTTTTAAATAGTCCAGGAACTCGGCACTCAAGTATTCACCACCTCGATCCGATCTTAGAATCTTAATACTTTTGCCTGTTTGTTTTTCAACTTCATTCTTATAATCCCGAAATTTCTCAAAGGCCTCGGATTTGTGCTTCATTAAGAAGACATGTCCATACCTAGAGAAATCATCTGTGAAAGTAATGAAGTATGAATAACCGCTTCGTGCATGTGTAGACATTAGACCACACACGTCACTGTGTATGAGTCCCAAGAGCTCGCTCGCTCTTTCTCCGTGTCCAGTAAACGGAGTCTTTGTCATCTTTCCCATGAGACAAGATTCACAAGTGGCATAAGACTGATACTCGAACGGATCCAAGTATCCTTCTTTATGTAACTTAGTCAACCGTGTCTCATTAATGTGACCCAGTCTACAATGCCATAAGAAAGCCTGATTGATATCTGGAGACTTTCTTTTGTGTGTATTCTGGACATTGAAAATCTGTGGTTGGTTTAATACGTATATACCATTGCTCAGTGTACCTGACCCAATCAGAACTTGATTAAGGTGAATTTTTACAACATTACTTACAAACGCAAATTCATAACCTTCTTTAGAAACCAAAGATACAGAAATGATATTACAAGTTGCGTTGGGTACAAAAAAGCAATTACGCAAAACCAAAACATGCCCATCTGACATTCCCAGGTGATAGTCCCCCACGGCTTTAGCATCCATGCTAGCTCCGTTCGCAACTCTGAGGGTCATGTCACCTGCCTTCAAAAACCTACGGTTTCTCAACGCCTGCAAAGAATTACAGATATGAGATCCTGATCCGGTATCGAATACCCAGGAAGTAGAGTTTATAGAAAGACAGTTTTCAATAACATACACACCTGAAGCTGAAGCCGCATCCTGCTTCAGTTCCTGTGTCCTGGCTTTCCAAGCCCTGCAATCTTTCTTCCAGTGTCCACTTTTGTGACAATAGAAGCATTCCTCTTTACCAACAAGCTTCCCCGCAATCTTTGTTGCCTTTTCCTTTCCCTTCGTACCCACTTTACTAACACCGCCTCTTGGTTTGGCGGGGGCTTTCTTCCTCTTTCCCTTGGCTTTCGCCTTGGACCTAGAGGAAGAAGATCCTCCTACAAACAAAGCGGGTGTTTCCCTACCCTTCTGTAGGGTGCCCTCTGCGCTCCTCAGCATGTTGAGGAGTTCTGAAAGTTCAACTTCCTTTTCTTGTAAGTTGAAGTTCAGTATAAACTGGGCGTAAGTGGATGGAAGGGACTGGAGAATTAAATCCGTATAGAGTTCACTGTCCAACGTGGTCCCAAGTTCCGCGAGCTCCTCAGTGTAGCCAATCATCTTAAGCACGTGGTCCGCTACCGATGATCCGACGGCCAACTTTGTCGAAAATAACTTCTTCGACACTTCGTATCTTGCGATACGAGACTGCTCTCCATAGAGTTCTTTTGTATGGAGAAATATAGACTCTAAGTCCATATTCTCGTACCTCCTCTGGTGATCGTTGTCCATAGAGGCAAGCACGAGGCACCTGGCCTTCGCGCAATCAATCTCCCAAGTCTTACGGATTTCCTTATCCGCGATGCTGGAGGTGGGACCTGGGACGGGGGGAGCTTTGGTGGTAAGAAGATACCCCAGCTTGTCGTAAGTGATTGCCATTTTGACATTCCTGAGCCAATCTTTGTAGTTTGGCCCCGTCAGTATGTTTTTATCTAGAAGTAACTTAAGTCCAGTCATTTCGATTTGGTCGCTGCAGGGGGAGAGAAGAAACACTTAGCACGATGCACTTGCAAGTTTTAGAATGGTTTTTAATTTGTCTAAACAGGATGGCTCCCACTGTCTCTCGAATCCCTCCTCAAACCACAAAGGAAGAATTAGCCGGGATCAATCCCACCGCACAATACTTGCTTAACCGTTCAGCCAGGCCAGTGTCGGTACTTCGAGGGAGGTTTTCCAACGCTTTCGCGAAGTTCCTTAATTTAAGAACCTCTTTTCCCTGGGGGCGTAGCCCCGCTAACACCTTTCTAGGCACCTACTAGGTTTATAGCATTGATCGTTTAGTGAGAAATTTCCCGAGGAGTAGCATATACTCACAGTAGGATCGGGATCCAAATATCATCGCGTGACGAAACTGAAGGAATCCTACCAGAATCATCACACTCCAAATGGTATGCAAATCTAGCAAGTTTCAGTACTTATGAAACTCCCGATGTGGATTTTTGCCCCATGCTCTTATGACCTTGACGAAGGTCAACAAATCATAAGTCACATGTCAAGTTCTGCCCGTCATTATCCAGGTTAATTTGAATCCACCCGTATATACCCTTGATGAAGGTCAACAAGGCAATACGACTGTCCCAAACCAACGCATCTATCTATGCTACATATGAACACCCAACAGCTACCAATCTCTATGCCTTGACGAAGGTCAACAAACATAGCTTGAATACTATTGAATATTCATATGAAACGACGGAGTGCTACGAATGGTTTTGGCGAAACCGTGAACGTAGTGAACTTGATATAATCGATGGAATGAGATAGCTTTTAGAAGGAGTGGCTCAAGCTCCGCATTTAAAAGTTAATTTTGAAAAGAACCGAGTGGTTTTTCGAAAGTGTTCCAACGACTTTAGCTTGGTTTATTATCTTGCATTAGTTCTTTTAATGCGTGATATTCTTGCATTAGTTCTTTTAATGCGTCCCATCATTTAATCCTACCATTGCAGAAAACAACCAAAATATGACGTACGCTTATGCCATTCGCATTCGCCATGGGGTCCCGTCATCACCCGTTAGGTTACTTAACTAACGACAGAGCGGGGGCTGGGCTAGCGCGGCTGTAAAACATAAGCAACGCCTAAATATAAAGCAATGATAGACATTACAGATCACAGATGAATATATTGGATATACTAGTGATCCGCAATCCGTTCGAGCCTGCAACGAAAAGCGGATTACACGGTCGCGGTGAATAGCAAATACCCTACCCAAGACCCCTACGGGTGCGGCAAACTACCCGCCAAGTACCCGGTAGTTTGTGCACCCCTCCATGGGTCTATCCTAGGAGCAAAAACAGTAAAAAGAATTATACAATGACGGCTACAACCCCGACCCGGTTGTGCGGCCATACAAATAATATTATTACATCAACTTACATTTACAAATGAATGAAAGAAAAACAAAAGCTCATCTCACATCCACCCCGGCTATTCACCCGCGACAGTCCAACACATTCATATACACATTCCAATATCAAACACAGATCACAGAGATGTATAACCCCGACTAATCGACTTATAGCGATTAGCCGACGTTCAATACATGCAAACATCATAGATATAACCATCATAGTCAAAGTGCAGTGAAGTTCGGAAAAAAATACGGAATTATAGGACCCCAAAAGTAAATTTCTGTTCTGGAAAATCTGGGCACATATAACATATTTGAAAAATCCCAAAACCCTACCAGAAGAACACTGCACAAAACACGATCGCAAGAAGGGCCCAAACGGCGGCGGATCCACGGCCATGAGAATAGATGAGGCCGCGGATGCGCGGCGGTTTGAAGGATCAGGGGATCGTTTTTCTTGGGTGTTCACACAAAACCCTGAGCCGATTTTATGTGTATAACAAATCTTGTTTTGACCAGAAAAATTTTTAACAGAAACTAGGGTTTTGTAAAAGTTTGGATTTTGGATTTTTTCGGTTCCGAACTTCGTTACACTTCACTACCAAGCTAGTTTAAGTTTAGTTAGGCTCTGATACTACTGTAAGTCCACGTTGCGACCCCCGGTTCTTACGGGGAGGCGGAAACGGTATAAAAATCAAATTTTTAGCGCATGGGGCAACATGGACTAACAAAGTCGGGATCTTTTCCTAAACTAAAACTAGCAAACATGCTAAAGAGAGTTAGCTACTCGGAAAGATGGTTATACCTAAACTTGAACTCCTTCTTCTTGAAACCTTGTAGAGGTTGATGGTTCTCTTCTCGTCGCCTTCTTCCGTCGAAGATGGATCCACCAGAGGGTTCAACCTTCGGGCTCTTTCTCGAACTTTGAGTGAACTAGAATCTCCGTCTTGCCAAAACCTTGATCCTAGAGTGAGTAGAGAGTGTCTAAGGGGTGCTTTTCTTTTAAGGAGAGGGATTCTCAACACATGAGAAGGATTCTCCTTTGGCTAGAGGAAGAAGAAGATGAAGTGAGGAGAGAGAAGCTAAATGATAGAATGAGCTCTTTTCTTTTGCAACCATAACTAAAAGAAAAGGAATTATCTAATTAATAATAATAATTGAAATGAGAATAGTTGATGGTTGTTTTAGAATGACCACTATCATACTTCATTAAATGAAATGTAAGCTAGAATCAAGGAGCATCCTTGCAAAGTAATGATGATGGTCAAACATTCAACCATGGTCAACAAGTCAACCATGGTCAACAAGTCAACAAAACCAACCATAACATAATTTCATTTAATTACTATTATTAATTGATATCTCACTAATTCATTAGGGTTTGGAAAAAAGACGACTGTCAACAGTGCATGCGCACCCGTTCCGAAACCCTAATGAAAAAACTTCTTCTTCCGCCTCAAACAACTGTGCATACACACCTGCATTCTCGTTCCGAGGAACAAGAATACTGAGAGATAAAAGCAACCCCAAAACATATACCAGTATCTGTCTCAAACCAGAGCCTGCTAGTATAATCCGTCCAGACTCCAAACGTGCACAAGTGCGCGGATGAGAACGAAACCTGCCGCAAAACCATGCGACCTCTACTCGGTTTTGCCCAGAGGCGAATACCCTCTGTGTGGGACTCTAAAGACTCGACACTACGCTGGCAGTGGGTTTAACCACAGACCGCAAGCGGCACTAGCTGTACGTAACGGTCCCCAGGTAGATGCCGACAAGAAGGCTGACGAGGTGAACCCCATCTGAACTCCTACTGAGTCTGAATGTGACATTCTCCGTACAGTCCGGTCTGTTCGTCTGATACATCGCATGTCGGGCCTAGGGGGCGGTAAAACGTCAGTCCCCCAACAGCGGTACAAGTCGTGTCGGAGTGAAGCCCAAAACACCCTGAGATAACACTGGAAGCCTACCAGTATATCTCGCTTGCCCTGGCCAGGGACTACTCGTGTAATGGCTTTCCTAGACACATCGCGATGTCAACCCCCAATACCGGGAGAGACGAATCCTGTCTAACCGTCACTGCCTCCAAGTGCTTCGGGACTGCACCCAACCACTACCTGTTTGCACGACTCCTTTGAGCCGTGGTAGGGTAGTGATCAAAGTGCAGTGGGAACACACTCGACGCGAAGTGCCAGTGTCAAGTCAGCGGACTAAGCTGTACTCATGTCACCTGGGAACTGATAACTGACGATAGGTATAATACCAACCTGTCAGTTCCCGACGAGTCCTGTCCAGTGTACTCGTAACCCAACGAGCACCCGTATACTATCTCCAGTACGACGTACTGATGGCTGTGGGACAGACCATCTCCCACACTGGGATGAGAAGCGCATACGCTAGTCTACTCCGGAGTATCGATGCCCTGTCTCGATAGTCCTGCGACTAGGGACCAGTATAAGGATGTGCTTATAGACTACCCAGCCCCCACTAGTGTGACTGCCATCACAACGCTGGTAATCAAACAAAGATCCTAAGGGCTCCACTAATGCGTATAGGTGATATCGCAAAATAAACACATGTACACATTGAAGTAGAAACAAACCAAGTAGCATACTACTATATTGAGCAAGATTGTTTATACAAGGTGAATATCCCAAGCTTCCATTAAGTAATATACAAACTAGTATGATACAGTAATGGCCTCTAGGGCATATACACTAACACCAATTCTAGAGTGAGATCCCTCTGCCTCTCAAAGCCATAAGATACGGACCCGTTGCCCTCCAGAACCCGGCTATCCATGCACTCCTTCGCGGGATAAACCTAGTACAGAAATAAAAATATGTACAACGGGTACATCGACCTCGACCCGGTCGTGCCCCAAAAGAATATTATACAAACAGGCAGTGACGGCAGTCCACATGTTGGACGCTCGCCCCGTAATATCAAATGTACAAATAAATCCAAACTGCACTATCATTGCACCCTGCTATCCACCATGACAAATCCGCAACATTACAGCACAACACAGAACATCAACGCGAATGTCACGTTCGCAAACCCGTCTAAAAGAACTATAGCAATCAGACACGATTTACCGATCAAATGACATTCCCGGTCGGAGATATAATGTAAATACTTCATACTAACAAATTTAAAATTTCGATCGAGTAAATTTCCCGAAGTGGGCCCCACGTACATTTGCTGTACAGTAACAAAATCTGGGCCCAAACAAATAGTACCAAGAAACCACAATTTACAGTTAGAAGCTCTCTGGGAAATTTGGTGCACTGTTCCAACAGTTCTGCCGCGGTTCCGCGGTCAAACCATAGCTTTGACCGTGGATCCGCGGCTATACTGTTGGATCACGTGCTCAAATTTTACAGTAATGCTTAAAAACACCTGCACAATATTCTGTGACATGCAAAATTATTTTTAGACCCTTTGAAAAATCGACAGAAACCTTTGTGCCAGAAAATTGCGATTTCCGAAAATCCGTTCGATCGATGTTTTAAACACGTTAGCACAAGTTAGAATAGCTTAATGGTGAGGCTCTGATACCACTGTAAGTCCACGGTAGCGCCCCGGCCGTCTAAAAGACGCCAAATGCGGAACAAAAACTTTTAACAACTGGCGCTATCGCGTACTATAACCTGGATCTGCCATTAAAGCTAAACTAACAAAGTACAAAGTGGGTAGATGAGTTATACCGAACGATCCGAGTCCTTCGGTCTTCAACCATCATCCCACGCTTGTTGCGGCTGCTCCGATCTCCTAAATCTCCAGTCTCGTCGTCCAGGTGGCACCACGTCGACGGATCTTTAAACGGGCTCCCGCCTCTGAACCGAGGCAACTCGATCGTCAAGTTTGCCAAAAGAGATGACCAAGATGAAGTAGAGAATGAGTAGAACACTTTGTCTCGTTACGTCTAAGGTCATGGACGAACGGTTATGGAAGTTGCTTTTTGGATTGGGTGAAATGAGAAAGAGGCTATCTAATTTTCATGAACCCGAATCTGTCATAATCTTTTTCTAGTGAACAATAACCATGAGCCAAGAGAGGGGGGAGGCCGGCCACTTATAGGAGAAGAGGGAGGTGAGTGTAAGAGAGGGGGAGGTGATCATAAGCCAAAGAACATTCATGAAGTGAATGAGTCACCTTAACACCTAGTGTAAACTCATTCAAAGCATACATTAAACCTAAACCCTTAGTCATCAAGCATTAATTGCTCCATTAATACACTAATGACTCACTAGCCTTGTAACCCTCTCTAGAACCTTTAAGAACACTGACTCACCTCATCAAGAAAAGATAAATCCGCATTTAATCGAATGTCAAAATACGGCTGATAGAAAACTGGAAACTGGCAACTTCCAAAAGCGATCCTGAAACGAATTTCAGGATAACCCCGTATCAGTATAAACATACCCATATTTGCATTACGACCGAATACAAATGCAACTGAGACAAAGATATTATATCTACACAGTATAATACTGGGTTCCGGCTTAAACCAAAGCCTACCAGTATTATCTGCCCGAAAACTGACACGTGCGAAAACGCACGTGCATTTTCCGAACCTTACCATATCACCATATGGTCTCTACAACGTTTCTCCCGAACTTGGGAAAGTGTCTGTGGGGAATTCTAATGACTCATCAAAACACTGGCACTGGGTATAACCACTAGCACGTCAGAGGTACAAGCTGCACGTAACGTTTTGCCTATGTGTTGATTGGAAGGGAAGCTGACGAGCGAACTCATGTATAAACCCTACTGAGCCTGACAGTGACAATATATATACAGTCCGGTCCATTCGTCTAAAGAGTATCGCATATCGAGTCTAGGGGGGTGGATAAAGTCAGACCCCTAATAACGCGATAAATCGTGTCGGTATGAAGCACATCACTACCTGAGAAACTACTGATCCAAATCAGTAATTCTCCACTACCTCGGCCGAGCATTCCTAGTGATGGCCACCCGTACACTGCGCGACATCAACCCCCAATACCGGGAGAGACGAATCACCGACGATCCGCTCACTTGCCTCCAATGTGGCTCGGGACTGTACCCAACTAAAACCTGTTTGCACAACTCCTTTGAGCGTGGTAGGGTAGTAATCTAAGCACAGTGGGAACTCACACGAGACAAATGACGATCTCAGGTCGATGAACTAACCTGTACACATGTCACCAGGGAATTGCTATCTAACGATATGTATAATACCAACTAGCAGATTCCCGGCGAGTCCTTTCCGGTATGCTCATAACTCAATGAGCATCTGTATACATCTTAGGTGAACTAACTGACACCAGTGGCTTGTGAGACCGGCCACCGCCCCTCGTCGGGGTCTCGACTGTATACACTAGTGTACTCTGGAGTATCGATGCCCTGTCTCGAAACTCCCACGACTAGGGACACCTTTAAGGATGTGCTTACAGACCCCAGCTCCCACATATATGATCGCCATCATAGTGCTGGTAGTCAAGCAAGAATCCTATGTGCTCTATCATCATGCAATAGTGAACTAAAGCATATATACGATGATAAAGACAAACCAGATAGCATACTATCATTTCGAGCATGACTGTCATATCGGTATAGGTCCTGCCTCAATCATTGCAATCACGTACCTGCGATCCAATAATTGACTTTGAGGGCACTATCTCCAACAAGGGGGGGTTATCTTTGACTTGCATCTCCTATTTCCTTCATTTTCCTCTCTCCTCTCCTCTCCATTCCCTGCTGATGCTGCTGCCCCTTCTCCCTCCCCTCTTCACCTCCTCAAATCACCTCAATAAACACTCCAAAACCCTATCCCCATTTCATAAAAGTTGTGCACAAGCTCAAGAGAAATACATTGTAGCAAGAAAGCAAGGATTTTGGCCACTTGGGGCAACTCAAGAATTTTCTTAAGTTGCCAAATGAGCTATTTTCTGAACCACTAGCTTAGTTTTTCCAATACTTATACCCCCATGTTAGATTAGAACCGATATCGAGTGGTATTGTGGACTTAGAAAATTCTAGTCAGGGTTTATGGGAATTTGAGAGTTGTGATGTGAAATTGAACTCAGTAGAGGCCACACAAACCCCCTAGTGCTAGAATTAAGACTCAAACTAGAGATTAGAAACCTGGAATACGGATTTAGAAACCGATATCGGAAGAATTCTGGAATTGTGAGAGTTAATTGAAATCTACTCTCATTAGAAGACTCTGAAAATTATTTTGCTTGGATAGTGATACATGCAGGCACCCAGGAAGCTAACCCCAAAACCCCAGATCATATCTCCTCTTTCTGGCCGCAGATTTAATCTGTTTGGCTGCAATTTGCGGCCTGGGTCTCACCATTTTGGTTCTATAGCTCCTACATCTATAAATTAGACCCCTTGCATATGCAAAATTGTCTAATTTTACCTAGGGTGAAATCTGGGACTCTTTTATATAGTTGCTGTTTTGATTCGTGTTTTCGTATTGTGTATTTTAAATTCTGGATTTCCGTATTGTGTTTTACCTCGATCACTTGACGTTTGTACGACGAGATCGAGGGTCATTTGATGGTTTTGAAATCGTAGTCTATTGGTTCTAACCTATAGGCCTTAGCGTGTCGGTATCCCCGATGTGATTTTAATACGCATTCCGATTATATTATCTATGTAGGTATCTTCATGTGGATTCCATACGATGAAGAAGATGAAGGCGACGTCGACACCGACACGCAGGAAGCAATGTGAGTAGATTATATCTACTGGAGAAGTCGGGTGGATGGCGTATAGCACCCCCGCAGTTCGATGTGTAGTATAGTATATATATACTATTTATGATAGTTGATAGTGTGTCGTGGATATTTGAGATGAGATTAGGTGTACTAGGGTTAGATTAGGGCGTAGGAGTAAACTAGTATAGTTCCTAGTTGCGAACCCTAGAATAGGCTTACACCACACGCACACACCTGCATATTTGTTGTACATATACTTAGGTAACGAGGTTAGTGTATGATGTTTGGAGATGAGTCGATTGAGATTGGGCATAGTGCCATGAGATCGGTGATATATTGTGATTCGTATTTGGGATACGACGTGTGATTTTATCGGGCCTTTGTACGTGTGTTTCACACACGCATTTGTATTTATATAGATGGTGTCGATTTGTACTAGACTTAGATCAGTACCCCAAATCATGTGATATGATGATGATGATACCTGATATTCGATGAGAGGAATGTGATATTGACCCGTACCCAGCTTTTGGGATGCCGTACGATGATTTACCGTACGAGCTTCATATTGATGATAGATCTGCACTCATGACTCGAGGATGTCATATGATATTGTATCATACGCGGTACCTTTGAGGCTGGATCACCGACTATTATACTTATATATATATATATATATATTTATATATATATATATATCGACTCAGATTTAGGTGGTTTCCATACCCCTCCTGATTGACTTGCTAGTTAGAGCTAAAGATTTGCTAGTAGATGTTAGGCTAGGCCAGTGTCATACCTATTTCAAAAACTAGCGAATCGGGAGTAGTTAAAGACAGGAAAGGGATTCTACGGATATTTTCAAAAGTCGCATCTTTTCTTTAAAACACCGCAGCCCTTATTTATCCTAAAAACACTGATTCGTCTTCTTTCAAATGGCAAAACAATATGATATGGATGCATTGATGTAGCTTCTACACTGTTGTGTTTATTATCCATTGGCTGCATATGCTTACTATATGCATCGCATTGCATGATAAATATGGTTATTGTTATATTAAACTCATGCTGTTAGGACACCAGCACCATTATCGATGATGCATATGTTCCACGTACACCTGCTTGCCGGCTCACACACTTCATCATCGATAATTGCCATGTCACTACACTGTAGTACTGTTACATTCAGGATACGATCCCTTGCATGGCATACTTGTGTACATACCCCTTGTACACCCATACTTACATACATAAGTATTTGCACATACATAGATGATTCTGGCTTGATTAGAGATTTGGGAACCGCAAGATACTCTTTAAAACTGATTCATTTTAAAAGTGCGATTTTCCCTCAATATGTGCATATTACTATTCCATATTGCATAATATACTGATATGCTTACATTTCTTTTACATGTCGCATACATCATGCTTTTGATTATACGCATTGAGATATCTTGCTTCCATGATATTTCTGGATTTGGGAACCGTGGATATTTCAAAAGAGAGTATGTAATTATTTTTGAAACCCGGTTACCCTTGATATGATATTTCAGTGCGTCCACCATGTGTTTTCTCGGTGCTGAGAGCGACATGTGAAACCCGATTCGAGGAGCGGATGAGGCCGATTGCGGGTACATGGTGGACCCGGTATAGTACCCCGGGGCGAGAACGGATCGCTGTGTTGCTAGACGGTGAGCCTGGCAGAAGGACTACTACCTACCGTTGATTGTATTTGAGCTCGGCGGATATCCGAAGGATACTGACCGGAGTTGAGAGATGATATGGGCCGATCCAGACTGACGAAGCTCGATATATGAGGATTTACATGCCGATGCTAGGCACAGGTTTCATGATGTTTTCGAGTGTCAATGATTGACACTCAGGTTCCATGATTTGATATGTCGCGAGCGACACATGTTAATTTACATCCTCATGCTCCCATGCATATGTTTATGATATTTACATGCATGATGCTTATTGTCATTGGGTGACACGTGGACGATTTCCACATACATATATTGACATTGATTACATTGATCATACCTCATATTTATGATATGTTATTACCTGAGTCACTGGCACGAGCACTTTGCCAGCTTATCATGCTTCAGACTTATTCTTTGAGGTTTATATATATACTGATCGTATTGTCCTTGGATTATATCATGCATACGATTTCTACTCCGCGATGTTTTCTATTCACGAGTTGGCAACTCACCCCCGTTCTGCCACAGTTCTTGCAGGTTTTGCCGTACAGGTTCCATTGCGGCTTTTCTGGCACACTGCTTCCTTTCTGGGTGATTGCATTGGTAGGTGTGTTCACTCGCATCGTGACCACCCTCATATTTTTTTATTCAGTTGTATCTAGAAATTCCATCAACCAAAACTTGTATATTGTTTCAGAGTTAGAAAACCAGTTATGTATTATTTCGATATTAGAGTCGCGCGTTGTAGTATTACGGTTTTCATGTTGATTTTGCGTTTTCCTTTGAGTTTTGATCCTCGCCCTTGGCGTTGTATATTATATTGCTTGCGTGGTTGTGACCGTCGATTGACGAAGAGCTAGCTCCCGCTTGGGGATGCCTTTTTATTGTGCATATATATATTATTCATGTTGTACCCCGTTCGGGGACAGCATTTACAAAGGAAACTCTGCCGAATTTTTTTTGAAAAGTTATGGAGGATTTAAAATGCATATTCGGCTTACCAATTTTAAAACCCTTGTTTTAAAAACTTGTTTTCTTCACATCTTAAAACTATTTCCTTTAATTATTACTTAAAAATGGTTTTAGATTTCTGGGCTTTTTTGGCTTACTTGGATTAGATGGGGTCCTATAGATTTCATATGATTCAAGTGCCAGTCACGGTCTATTTCGGGTCGTGACAAAGTTGGTATCAGAGCGCTAGGTTAACCTTGGTTCGAGTCTAAGTTTGACTATGAGGAGCCTAGGGCGTTTATATATATACGGAACTTAGGCTTGACCTTACGGAACTTAGACTTAGTCGAGGGTGTATTATACCCGAACTTTCATCGCGTAGGATGACCCTTGGTTGATGGAGTAGGTAGCTTGAGTAGAGACGTACCGTACGTATGTTCCGCGATATATTTACGATACGCTACTCCGCTTAAGAAACCTTAGGATGTACATTTCCTTGCACAGTATTATATTCATTCCTATGATCTATCCTCATCGATACTGGTTATGATTTTGCTGCCATGATGGCACGGGCAGAGAGAGCTACGGCTAGAGTTACGTTAGCTTGAGCTCGTCATGGACGAGGGCTGACCAAGGCGTGATTCCAGAGACAAACGATTGCATATAGAGGTGTCGTCATATTGTGTTTTCGCGCTAGAAAGGTTTAGCGGATCGCTTTTACGAGATTTCCCGGATGTGTTGATCGGCACCGGGGGCTCGGGCTACTGCTAGAGGCCAGCCAGAACGTGATGACCATTGACATATCGCTTATTCATGATGATTGAGGCGCTGTTCAGCGTATAGACAAATGAGCCAGTGGTTTCTGCAAATGACGAGATATCGCCCAGATGATTAGAGCTACTGCAGCATGAGTATATACTTAGAGTTATGATGGAAGGTCGCTAGTCACCTGAGGATGAATGACTAGGACAGGTGGTTCGTTCGCTTACCCCGATGCGAGGTCATCAGATAGATTGATTCCAGCTAGAGACGACTTCACGCAGATTCGTTGAGAGTCGATAGAGACGATCGAATGTCAGGAACCCGATTCCAAGTTTAAAGTATTCGGAAGGACATGCAGGCGATTCTATAGACCCTCTAGAAGAATGAAACCCTAACTCGACATAATGACCGTGTGAAAACCTTTGAACCTTAGTGTTTGCGGCAGTTCCGCGGCGCCATTAGTGAGGCTTGGGTTTTCCCTTCTACGGTTGGAGCACCGATTCTGAGGTATGTACTCAATACTATTAAATTGTACTCAAGATGTTGAGCTCTTTGG
Organism: Agapanthus africanus; assembly: GCA_030015575.1. NCBI lineage: Eukaryota > Viridiplantae > Streptophyta > Magnoliopsida > Asparagales > Amaryllidaceae > Agapanthus > Agapanthus africanus. The sequence continues at coordinate 509,152,947 of JASDDO010000019.1, read as the reverse complement.
AGATTATGAGTTTCTGACAAATTGTAACACCTTAGGATGTGTTTAGTGGCTAATTATATTTAAATAAAGGGTTTTTAATAAAAAGTTTACCAAATTGGGTTTCAAACATTTTTCCAAATTTAATAAATATTTTCCTAGAATTTTCCTAGGCTTGCACACACTTGTGCATGTAAACTAGGGTTTAAAATGAGGTTATACCATGATTAGCAACCATGGTGGGTTTAATAATGGGGATTAAATCTTTTGGGTTTTAATTAAGTCTATTTAGTTATTTGTTGGTTGTTTTAATTTGAATTTTTGTTTTGGGGTGTTGACTTGAGAGAATGAGAGAGAGAGAATGCATCATGGCAAAGCCCATGCTTGCATTTAATGATGAGAGAGAAAGGAGGGGTTGACATTGGAAGTTATCATTTTCCTCTTATTCTTGTGCTCATTTCTCTCAACCTCCCACTCTCATACTCACACACCCACACTCCCAGCAGCAGCAGCAAGCACAGCAGCAGCACAGCACAGCAGCAGCAACACAGCACAGCACAGCAGCAGCAACACAGCACAGCAGCAGTAGCAGCAGTGAGCAGCAGCAACAACAACAACTTCAGCTGCAGATCCTTTCCTCTACTCCTTCTTCCTCCCCCTGCCTCCCAGGGTCGAGTGTGGGGTATACTTCTTGAACTTACCCCCTAGTTTGCTTAGTTAGTGAAGTTTAGCTTCGATTAATGATTAATGGTGTGTTTTTCTGCGATATGTGATAATTAGTGGGAACTTTGATCAAGTGAAGTGTGTATTGGTTAAACTGAGTTGATGGAGTGTTGTTAGGGCCATGTTAACCTATCTTAGCCCCCTATTGCACTAAAATACCACCAGATTGCTGTTTGATGCAAAATTCTTCGTTTTTAAGCAAATTCTAGCTTTCTGCAAACTGCTATCGACCTAGTGAGTTAAGAATAAATTTGAGATAACTGCAGTATAGTTGTTAGGTTCTGATCCCATGAGTAGAACACGACCCCCATTTTCCATGTCTGGGCCGCCAAAATATTAGCTCTGGCCGCAATTTGCGGCCAGTTGGGGGGGACATGGGTTTGGGTTTGTCTCTATAGGTGTCTGTTGCTATCCTTATAATCATGGTATGTGCAATTTTATTTAATTGTTGCTGTAGAAAAATCTGGAGCTTAATACCTGTTTCTTGTATTTTTTTAAACCTTCACGACACGCGTGATACGTGTGTGGGTTTGGGGTTCCTGCGTATCGCGACGCGTCGGGGTAGTTTCAGGCGCGTAATCACACGTTTTAGCGTATCGCACACACGCGTGCTGGGTTTGCGACGAGGGTTTCTAGTTTGACCTTAATATCGTGTTTTTGTGGATTTGAGCTTATGTGTGATATATGGTGTAATTCTAGGTTCGCAGGCGAGTGAGACGGACGCTGCGAAGAAGGGGAAGCAAGTCGTCGGCTACACTTAGCGCGAGACTTCGGTGAGTAGATTTAACATCTACGGGGATATCGCCCGCATGGCGTTATGCGTCAGGGCTGATAGGACCTTATAGCTATATGTTTCATTTACCTACATTGACTGTCTTGGATACTGTTGTTGCATACTGCATTCCCTGCTATATGTATATAAACTTAGAATTGATAGAACACCGCACTATTACTAATGGTTCATGTTGCACGAGCACTAATCTGCATTTTACACACACACCGTTAGTAATTGCCATGACACACTCACTGTAGAATTGCCATGGTTATTATGCTGTAGTTCATTTCACCTATGATTCGATATGATTTTCATAGAAATTGGGAGCCGCATGCTGTCTTTGAAAACTGAAACTATTTTAAGAAAAGCGGTTTCTCCCTTGTACCTATATTATGGCTTGATGTACATAGCACATCGCATTTGATTTACTCATTGGTGTTGGATTTTCATGTGATTTCTGGTTTTGAGGACCGTGGGATTATTTAAGAAAAGATGCACTATTTGAAAACCCGGTTCCTCATGATATGATATTTTGGTGCGTCCACCACGTGTTTTCTCGGTGCTAAGACGTGTGCTTAAAACCCGATTCGAGGAGTGGATGATCCGTTTGCGGGTTCGTGGTGGACCCGGTATGGTTCCCCTCGGCAAGATGATCGATGGACTTTGCCGATTGAGCCTGGAGGTGGGCGAGTACCTACCGGTGATTGGTTGGACCTGGCGGTTATCCGGAGGATACTGACCAGAGTCGAGAGATGGATGCGGGATGATCCGTACTGCCGGGGCCGAGGGCCGATACCGCAGACGGAGCCCGTGGGCTGATTCGGACTTACGGAGCCCGATATATGAGAATTTGCGTGTCGATGCTGGACACGAGTATTTTATGATATATTGAGTGCCGATGTTGGGCACTCGTGATTCTTAGAGATTTACAGGATTTGAGGGCCGAGGAGAGTGCCGGCGACTGAGTTTATTTGGGATTTGGGTGCAGGTTTGGGCATCGATTTTTTTTCCACCTTGATATTCCGTGTAGATGTTGTTTATCCCATGCTCAACATTGATTATCATGTATCTCATCCTGTAATTATTCTACCTGACCGAGCATTTGCATGATCATTGCACCTACTGCTTGTCGCATATAGATCTTACCTGCTGGCATATGATAGAGTAGCGCAATACGTGCATGCTTGCGATTACCTTTATATGTTATCTCTATTCACGAGTTGGCAACTCAACCCCGTTGTGCCACAGTATTTGCAAGTTGCACCTCAGAGTAGTCACGGCAGGCTGCCTTTTGCATCTTTTGTCTACAGATACCACTACAGTTGGTGCGAGAGCTGTTTTTCTATTAGGTGGGTTGTGGTATCTGATTACTTTTATTATACCCCCTTTTGTATCTAGTATTCTCCATCTACCATATATGTACTGGACTTAGAGACAGTGTGAGGACGATGATATATATTTTTGTATTCTGGTGTCGAGCTCGTGGGAGCCGACTGTTTATATATGCAGTTTATTATTCTATGATGTTTACTTATTTCTCATTCTTTGCTACGGCGCCGTATATTACTCTTGTGGTGATGGTTTCCGCCGTTGGGCGTGATTGCTCCCGTTTGGGGATGCTTTGTTTCATTATATCTCATTTTCGCTTATATCCTGTTTTATACCCGATTTCGGGGTTACTTTTACAAAGGAAATGCTGCCAAAATTATTTAAATGATGACGTAACTTTAAATGAACTTATTGAACTATTTAAGGTTTTCTAAATGTTTTAATTAAATGTTTTCAACACTCGCTACTTTTAAATGGTTTTGAGTTCTGGGTTCGGCTTACTTAGTCGCGTTACGTCTGTAGACGTTGCGTGGTTAAGTGCCGGTCACGAGTCGAAACATTCGGGTCGTGACAAAAATCGATCGGATGGTTCGACATCATTCGGATATCATGTGGTGGGATACATTGCTTGGAGACTCTAGATACGAGTATAGCCATTGGAGCGAAGTCCATGCAGCCACGAGAAGACGAGTCCGAATCAGTCGACATTGGAACAGAGCGGAGTAAAGAGTTCGCAAGAGATTTCAATGAGATGACGTTCCACTCCGCCGACATCAGAGATGTGATACGCATACAGAGGCGTTGGGATGCGACCAGCTTCCGAGTAAATGCGATACTGAGGATGCAGATGTACAGAGAGCGAGAAAAGATTATGCAAGAGTACCAGCCTCCATACGGATCGGCATAGGCAATATCGGAAGAGACCTTGAGCAGGATTCCTTCCCGGACACTGCTGCAATAAGATTTGCACCAGGAGCAGATGTGTGATGTGCATTCAGAGGACCAGAGGTCGGCTCCAGTGACGTGCTGCTTTACGAGTGGCCGTGAGGATTGACCGAGAGATGACCAGAGAAGTGCCGGAACGGAATCGTCCCCGTTAACACACTTGACAGGGCCGATGAGCCGATGAATTGCGAGATTGGTAATCCACGGAGAAGATAAGGACCCAAAGACAGAGGACGCCAGACCATGAACAGGAGGCAAGTAGATATCTTGCGCTGCTAGTATTGGATGCACCGACACCTTCTCGACTGCGAAGGAGGAAATATCGACAACGGCATTTTTGATTTGTGATTTTGTGATTCGATTATCACATATCCGTCACCTTGGATTTCGGTATTTTGGGAGATCTGTTCGCATGATTTGGTCTTGATGGCTGAGTTTCATGATTCTGTTTTCATGCACCATGGTTGCACCTACTGGGTATTTATATTTTGTGCATAGTTATTACGCTTGAGGTATTGATTATGATTTCATGTCTATTTTATGCCTGTGATTTGATTTATGCTTCCAGCATAGTTTTCATGCACTTTTAGTGTTTTGATTTGATTTGTGCACGCTGATGCACATGGTTGTGAGATTATATACCACGGTATACCAGATTTGGATCGAGCCGTATTGTATACCGTCGACTTTGATTCTTATATTGATGTTGAATTCTTGCACTCCGTGCATTTGGTTTGGATTTTCGCGTGTGATGAGCGCATGTTTTGAGATACGATTTGGTGCACACCGGATGCACTAAATCGGGATTCTTCGTGCATGTCAGATGCATCTGATTTTGCTGTCAGGCATACACGTTGCCTATGACAGATGTTTCGTGCACACCCGTTGCACTTAGATGTTGTTTTGTGCACCTGTATGGCGCATATATGGATTTTGATTTCTGTGCGCACAGACGCACGTAGCATTCATATGCACTTTTGGGATTGATTCCTTATGGAGCAGTATGTTTTTATAATATTTGATATTTGTTTCGTACTGAGCAGGACTGGTCAGGGGACAGTACCTGGATATATTTGGCATGCATTGATAGTTATCGAAGGTATTTCCAAAAAGCGAGCTATAGTCTCAATATATACCTACGTGTCCGATATGACACGAAACGTTTAAAATAAGGAAACCCTTCTAAATTGTTTTCAAAACGGCGGAACGTACATATTAAACAAAAGATATATACATATATGGTTATTTTTTTTATAATAAACGTCCGCCACTGTGCAGTGTTATGCGCATCGCACAGCGACTTAAAAAGATTTGGCATGCATTTACTTCAGCTATTTACATGTATAGATTTGATGTCTACATGTATAGTTCTGAATTATATCATATTGGTTTAAATGTGGATTTGAAATTTGTGTCTTTTACCATGACTCCGATGATTTCGGGATGCTTGACGGAGTTTTGTTTTTGAGTTATCTGCTCATTACTCATGCGCATGCATTGCGCTATGATGCGTTTTATGTATTGATGATTTCGGAGCCCCGACGACTTGGACGTTTTATTGAAATGTTTTGGAATTTGGGGGTTTAAATTTAAATTTGGGGACCGAATTTCTTTAAGGGGGGAAGATTGTAACATTTCAGAAAAATAAAATATTATTTTTGGGAATTTTTATAATTTAATATTAATTTTAATGAATATTTTAATATTTCGTTATAATTAAATACCGATAAATGGGAAAAAAATTTGGAAAATTATAGAAATTACTAAAAAAGCGTGTTTTATGTGAATTATGCAAATTTTAAGTTTTTATGATTAGTTTGACACTAATTTAGTGCTAATCGCGATTAAAATCGCTAATCGCGTTTAAGCTTGTTTTGTGCAAAACATGCACCATATCATTTTACACTTGTTACATAATTTTTCCATGGCTTTCTTCATGTTTTAGCATGGTTGTTTATTGTGGGAAAATAGAAAAGAAAAAGGGGAAAAAGAAAAGATATGAATAGAATATTAGGTATGGGTGTGAGAGAGAAAGTGAGGGGTGTTATCTTTGACTTGCATCTCCCATTTCCTTTATTTTCCTGTCTCCTCTCCTCTCCATTCCCTGCTGCTGCTGCTGCCCCATCTCCCGCCCCTCATCACCTCTTCAAATTATCTGAATAAACACTCCAAAACCCTATCCCCATTTCACAAAAGTTGTGCACAAGCTCAAGAGAAATACATTGGACCAAGAAAGCAAGGATTTTGGCCACTTGGGGCAACTCAAGAATTTTCTTGAGTTGCCAAATGAGAAATTTTCTGAACCACTAGCTTAGTTTTCCCATTACTTATACCACCATGTTAGATTAGAACCGATATCGAGTGGTATTATGGACTTAGAAAATTCTAGTTAGGGTTTATGGGAATTTGAGAGTTGTGATGTGAAATTGAACTCAGTAGAGACCACACAAACCCCCTAGTGCTAGAATTAAGACTCAACCCAGAGACTAGAAACCCGGAATGTGGATTTAGAAAATGATATCGAAAGAATTCTGGAATCTGTGAGAGTTAATTGAAATCTGCTATCATTAGAAGACTCTGAAAATTATTTTGCTTCGACAGTGATACTTGCAGGCACCCAGGAAGCTAACCCTAAAACCCTAGACCCTATCTCCTCTTTCTGGACGCATATTTAATCTGTTTGGCCGTAATTTGTGGCCTAGGTCCCACCGTTTTGGTTCGTTTTGGTTCTGTAGCTCCTACATCTAAAAATTAGACCCCTTGCATATGCAAAATTGTCTAATTTGACCTAGCATGAAATCTGGGACCCTTTTCTATAGTTGCTGTTTTGATTCGTGTCTTCGTATTGCGTATTTTAAATTCTGGATTTGTGTATTGTGTTTTACCTCGATCACTTGACGTTTGTACGACGAGATCGTGGGTCGTTTGATGGTTTTGAAAGCGTAGTCTATAGGTTCTAACCTATAGGCCTTAGCGTGTCGTTTTGGTATTCCCGATGTGATTTTAATACGCATTCCGATTATGTTATCTATGTAGGTACCTTCATGTGGATTCCAGACAACGAAGAAGATGATGGCGACGTCGACACCGACACGCAGGAAGCAATATGAGTAGATTATATCTACGGCGGAAGTCGGGTGGATGGCGTATAGCACCCCTGCAGTTCGATGTGTAGTATAGTATATATATACTATTTATGATAGTTGATAGTGTGTCATGGATATTTGAGATGATATTAGGTATACTAGGGTTAGATTAGGGCGTAGGAGTAAACTAGTATAGTTCCTAGTTACGAACCCAAGAATTGGCTTACACCACACGCACACACCTGCATATTTGTTGTACATATACTTAGGTGACGAGGTTAGTGTATGATGTTTGGAGATGAGTCGATTGAGATTGGTCATAGTGCCATGAGATCGGTGATATATTTTGATTCGTATTTGGGATACGACATGTGATTTTAGCGGGCCTTTGTACGAGTGTTTCACACAAGCATTTGTATTTATATAGATGGTCCCGATTTATACTAGACTTAGATCAGTATCTCAGATCATGTGATATGATGATGACGATAGCTGATGTTTGATCAGAGGAATGTGATATTGACCCGTACCCAGCTTTTAGGATGCCGTACGATGATTTACCGTACGAGCTTCATATTGATGATAGATCAGCACTCGTAACTCGAGGATGTAATATGATATTGTATCGTACGCGGTACCTTTGAGGCGTGATCACCGACTATTATACTTATATATATATATATATATCAACTCAGATTTAGGTGGTTTCCATACCCCTCCTGATTGACTTGCTAGTTAGAGCTGTAGATTTGCTAGTAGATGTTAAGCTAGGCCATGTCATAGCTATTTCAAAAACTAACGAATCGGGAGTAGTTAAAGACAGGAAAGGGATTCTACGAATATTTTCAAAAGACGCATCTTTTCTTAAAAACACCGCAGCCCTTATTTTTCCTAAAAACCCCGATTCGTCTTCTTTCAAATGGCAAAACAATATGATATGGATGCATTAATGTAGCTTCTACACTGTTGTGTTTATTATCCATTGGCTGCATATGCTTACTGTTTGCATCGCATTGCATGATAAATATGGTTAATGTTATATTAAACTCATGCTGTTAGGACACCAGCACCATTATCGATGATGCATATGTTGCACGTACACCTGCTTGCCGGCTCACACACTTCATCATCGATAATTGCCATGTCACTACATTGTAGTACTGTTACATTCAGGATACGATCCCTTGCATGGCATACTTGTGTACATACCCCTTGTACACCCATACTTACATACATAAGTATTTTCACATACATAGATGATTCTGGCTTGATTAGAGATTTGAGAACCGCAAGATACTCTTTAAAACTGATTCATTTTAAAACAGCGGTTTTCCCTCAATATGTGCATATTACTATTCCATATTGCATAATATACTGATATGCTTACATTTCTTTTACATGTCGCATACATCATGTTTTTGATTATGCGCATTGAGATATGTTGCTTCCATGATATTTCTGGATTTGGGAACCGTGGATATTTCAAAAGAGAGTATGTAATTGTTTTAAAAACCTGGTTACCCTTGATATGATATTTCTGTGTGTCCACCATGTGTTTTCTCGGTGCTGAGAGCGACATATGAAACCCAATTCGAGGAGCGGATGAGGCCGATTGCGGGTACATTGTGGACCCGGTATGGTACCCCGGGGCGAGAATGGATCGCTGTGTAGCTAGACGGTGAGCCTGGCAGAGGGACTACTACCTACCGGTGATTGTATTTAAGCCCAGCGGATATCCGAAGGATACCGACCGGAGTTGAGAGATGATATGGGCCGATCCAGACTGACGGAGCCCGATATATGAGGATTTACGTGCCGATGCTAGGCACAGGTTTCATGATGTTTTCGAGTGTCGATGCTTGACACTCAAGTTCGATGATTTGATATGTCGCGAGCAACACATGTTGATTTACATCCTCATACTCCCATGCATATGTTTATGATATTTACATGCATGATGCTTATTGTCATTGGGTGACATGTGGACGATTTCCACATACATATATTGATATTGATTACATTGATCATACCTCATATTTATGATATGTTATTACCTGAGACACTGGCATGAGCACTTGACACTACACTCATATATAGATGTTATATTGCCACCTTATCATGCTTCAGACTTATTCTTTGAGGTTTATATATATACTGATCGTATTGACCTAGAATTATGTCATGCATACAATTTCTACTCCGCGTTGTTTTCTACTCACGAGTTGGTAACTCACCCCCGTTTTGCCACAGTTCTTGCAGGTTTTGCCGTACAGGTTCCATTGCGGCTTTTCTGGCACACTGCTTCCTTTCTGGGTGATTGCAATGGTTGGTGGGTTCACTCGCATCGTGACCACCCTCGTATTATTTTATTCAGTTGTATCTAGAAATTCCATCAACCAAAACTTATATATTGTTTCAGACTTAGAAAACCAGTTATGTATTATTTCGACCTTAGAGTCGCGCGTTGTAGTATTACGGTTTTCATGTTGATTTTGCGTTTTCCTTTGAGTTTTGATCCTCGCCCTTGGCGTTGTATATTATATTGCTTGCGTGGTTGTGACCGTCGATTGACGAAGAGCTAGCTCCCACTTGGGGATGCCTTTTTATTGTGCATATATATATTATTCATGTTGTACCCCATTCGGGGCCAGCATTTACAAAGTAAACTCTGCCGAATTTTTTTTGAAAAGATATGGAGGATTTAAAATGCATATTCGGCATACCTATTTTAAAACCCTTGTTTTAAAAACTTGTTTTCTTCACTTTTTAAAAATATTTCCTTTACTTATTACTTAAAAATGGTATTAGATTTCTGCGCTTTTTTGGCTTACTTAGATTAGATGGGGTCCTATAGATTTCATATGATTCAAGTGCCAGTCACGGCCTATTTCGGGTCGTGACAGATCGGCAGGTGGCGAAACTTCGGTCATGGGTCTTGACATTTGTGGAGGTTTTCTTTGGCGTAGCCGTATAGTGAGGTGATCACTTGGGAGGCTGCGAGCGAGTTTTGGGAGTTTTGCACTCATCTCCTTGAAGGTATGCATAGTAAGAATTTTAAATTCGGGGACCGAATTTTTTTAAGGGGGGAAGATAGTAACGTTGTGGAAATCGTTTAGGCGATTTTCCGTTTTTAGGGTAAAGTAGTCGGTGTTTTCCGTAAAAACCTAAAACGATCTTTTTGCAGCATACAATTCACTGCAACTAGTTTAGCTAGAATATTGCTAATTTGCGGGTTTTTGTAAGCCACTTGTAATTTTAGTGCATTTTAATATTTTTCACTAATATAAATAGTATTTTAAGCTTTTAATTAAGCACTAAATTAGTGGTAATTACATTTTGGTTTGGGTTAATTATTACTAATGTGAATCTATGCTAATCTAATCACTAGATTTTTAGTTAATCCATCCATCCAAATATCTAGATATTTTGTGAATTTAAAATGAAAATTTAAAGAAAAGAAAAGAAGTGGCATAGGATATTAATTGCATTAATTAGCATTTATTGTTGTTTTTGACTAGATTTTTCCTCACATTTCACAAAAAAAAACCTCTTCTTTGTGTGGTCGGCCCTCACTTCCCCTTGCTGCCCTCTTGTGTTCTTTGCCTCTTTTCATCTTTCCAAAGCCAAAATAAATCATCAAAAATCATGAAATAATCACACAAACTCATAATTAAATCCAAACCTATCATTCTTCATCACAAATCAAGCTTGGATCTTCTTTAAAGACATCATTTTGGAGACAAAAATGATGAATTGTGTTGCTAATTTGTGTTCTTGAGGAGGTATAAAATTTTAGCCCTAATCTCTATTTATTGTGTTAAAATCTTTAAGCTAGCTATTTAAATGTTTCATATAGCTTTATTTGCATGTTTGTATGAATCTTGATATGGGTTTTGAAGATCAAGTGAGGGTTTTGTTAGTTGTAATGATTAGTGTGAAGATTAGACATGGTCAAAATTTAATCTAGTTGCTAGATTTGTTATATGATATTCTCCTAATCGTATAATTAAGCTATTTAGCAAACTAAGATTTTACTAAATACTAATTAGGTAAGATTAAAATTCTAGTAAAGGTATGAGTGGTTTAATCATGCTATTTTGTGATGTTTGTGATTACTAGTTTGGGTTAAAACTTGTAGTATTGAGCTAAATGATTAAATGTTGCTTACTAGATTTTGGTAAAGTTTAGGCGTGGGTTTCTTTTGACGTTGCGACGTTATATATATTAGATTCCATATTTTATATTGTGTTGTGAATACGCGATCGGTACGATCGGGGTCTAGGCATGGTGGTTTCGTAGTTTTGCGTTCCTAGCCAGGGTTGTGCCGATTTCGTGCGCGTTTTGTGCAGTGAGTGCACAGTGTATTTTCTTATGGACATTATCCTTGAGTTTCGTTGTCTTTGTGTCGGCGCAAGATGTTTAACTTTATGTATTGTGTTTGTGAAATTATAGGGTCGCAGGCGGAGACTTCGGACGCTGCGAAGAAGGGAAAGCAAGTGGTTGGCTTTACTTAGCCAGGATCGATAGTGAGTAGATTTAACATCTACAGGGGAATTTTCCGCATGGCGTTATGCGTCAGGGCTAGATATGATATGATATTAGCCGCATGTTTATGTAAGTCGATGTACAACACCCCACGATTTGCGGGGAGGTGGAAAAATGAAAAACGATCTTGTTCTTTGTATAAACATCGACTAACCGAGAATCTTTGCTAAACTATAACTAACAAGAAAACATAGAAGTGTTAACTACTATGATAAGTGATTATACCCAAAGAACCGTGTCCTTCTCCTTTTCGTTATCAACATCCTTCTCGGCCTCCTCCACGTAATAGATGATCCACCCGAGAGCTATACTCCAAGCTTCACCTCTAACTTGAGGTAACTAGGTTTCTTAAAGTGCTAATCCAAGTAACCTAGGTGATATAGAGAAGTGTTATGGATTAAATAGTCTTCACTAATCCTTGGTCTCAACACATGAGAGGGGAGGATTAGGGTTTGAAGAGAGAGAGCTTGAGGAGAGAGAAGGTGAGCAAGAATAATGATATAATTGTTTCTCACTTCTAATATACCATGATGCAAAAGAATTATCAAATAAATAAAATTAAGTGATTTATCACCGTGCTTCATATAATATTGCAATGAATCATCAAGTGAGTCATTAAGCAATTTAATGCTTCATTAACTCACTTGTATGATTCATCTAGTGAGTCACAAATGCATTTAATATAAATGTCACCTAAACCCTCAAGTCACCATGCTTCTAGAAGCTTCCCGCGAAATAACGAGAACGCCCCTCCTATCCGTGAAAACATGGAAAAACTTTAGACTGTATAAATCCAATAACCTGATACTAGAAACAGGCTTAAACCAAAGTCGGCTAGTAAAAACTGTCCGAATGTCGTACGTGCGTAAACACACGTATGCGTCCAAACCCTTATCGTAAAACCATACGACCTCTATATCGTTTCGTCTGGAGCAGGGAAACTCTGTTAGTTATATGTATGCCCTAGAGGCCATTACTTTACATAGGATGTATATTGTAGTGGATGCTGGGACATATATAGGGAGAACTTTCTTGCTCGACATGATAGTATGCTATCTGGTTGATCTTTACCTTAACGTGTATGCTGATTGTCTCTATGTTACATGTTGGTAAAGCCCTTAGGATGTGTACTTGACTACCTGGACTATGATGCGGATCATACTAGTGGGGACATGGTAGTCCATAAGTACATCCTTCAAAGTCCCTAGTCGTGGGTGTATCGAGACGGGGCATCGATATACCAGAGTAGACTAGCGTATACCTTCTCGACCCATACAGATGGGCGATGGATGATCCCATATCCATTGGTGTTTGACATCAGAGATGATATACGGGTGCTCAGTAGAGACTGGGTACACTGGACGGACTCGCCGAGAACTCCCAGATGGTATTATACCTCACGTCAGATGGCAGTTCTCTGGTGACACTGGTACAGAGTAGTCTGTTGACCCGAGATCATCATAGAGTCTTGTGTGGTTCCCACTGTGCTTTGATTTCCATCTTACCACGTCCAAGAGGGCGTGCAAAACGGTGGTTTTTGGGTACAGTCCCGAGTCACATGGAGGCAATGAGCGATAGGATGGGATTCGTCTCTCCCGGTATAGGGAGTTGATGTTGCGCTGTGTTCGATTGGCTATAACAGGAAATCCCTGGCCAGGGTTGCTGAGATTTACTGGTAAGTGTTACCAGTAGTATCTCGAATTGTTATAGACGTCATATCGACACGACTTATTGAGCTATTGGGGTCTGACGTTTACCACCCCTAGGCGAGATATGCGACATATCAGACGATCAGACCGGACTGTACGGAAGTGTTACTGGTCGGATTCACTGGAGTGTGAGCGGGCTTGCTCGTCGATCTTCAGATCGCTCAATACCCGGGTGGCCGTTACGTTTAGCAGACCGCTTGCGGCTTGTGGGTGTTTGATATGATCATCACCTGCTGCCGGCGTATTGACGAGTCTTTAGAGTCCTACACAGAGGTTTCCTGGCTCAAGCAAAACGAAATAGGAGCGCATATGAGATATATGCGGGACCGAGAATAATACCAGTATGTGATACGGTATTCGATTCTCGCGATGTGACATTGATCGGTTATATGTGATATAGCCGGGTTATCGGATCAAGTGTTGATTCGATAAGTTGTTACTAATGATACCAGTCGGTTATGTGCGACATGACCGGATCATTGAATCAAGTGTTGATTTAATGATTTAATGCATAATTATATATTTGATATATTACTTTGCATTAACTAGTATCGGTTCACTTTAAATGGATTTTCTCACTCGGTTGTGCGCATTGCATATGCGATATGATTTTGTGCACTTGTTTGTATCATATTTGATGATACATGCAAATTAGGGTTTGTGTAAAGAATTAAACCTTGGTTAAAGAAATGGTTAGGGTTTTTATTTGATTATTCATTTATTCATTTGTTTTTATTTTTGGAAAATAAATTGCATAAAATAGAATGGTGGCTTCTTTTGTTTTCTTTCATGAAGCTTCATGAACTTTTGACTTAGTCACCATTTTGTCTCATGCTTAACCCTAACCAATTCAATTAACTCAAGTTAATTCTCTACACCTAACCATGGTGAGAATTATGATAAGAATGGATTTTTATTTATTCTTTTATTCTTATCATAATACTTATCTTCTTCTTGCTCTTCTTCTTCTTCATTCTTTTTTGAAGAAAACCAAGCTCCATCAATGGTGATTGTTGGAAAAGAGTGAGAAATCCAAAACTAAAGTCTACCCACTTCCTATTTATTCATCCTCTACCTCTTGCCAAGTAGTAGAGTGTGTTTCCTTCACAAGTTTTCAAGACTTGATGAAGGTGGAGCTTGATTTAGCGATGCCTCGACGTAGATCATCTTCGGCATGGACATCGACGACCTAGCTCGCTTTTTCTCCGACGAAGCCGACTCTAGAGCCCGGATTCCTTTTGGACAGCGAAGACAACTTCATTGCGGAGCTATGGAGGTGGAGCACCGGATCTACAAAGGTTGTATTTCCGATATCCTATTAGTTAAATTGTTAACTAGATTGTTTTTCGCCTAGATTTCTAGCCAACGATCCGTAGTCGGGTCTCTCGGCACCTAGATTTTTTGAAATTGGCATGGTTGATGCCTTGTGAGACCTCACTAGTGTGCCTAGGAACCCTACAGTGGTATCAGAGCCTAGCTAGAGCCTTAGGCGATCGGTAGACGAAGTTAGAGATCCGATCGAACCGCGAAACCCCAAGCAAAATCGCTCTCTGTACATTTTTCAAAACTGTTGTATTTTGTGAATTAAAAATATGCAGAAAAAAAAGAAGGAAAAACTAAGAATTACTGTGAAGTTTGGTCGACTAATTCAATAATTGGAGCGCGGATCCGCGGCCAAACCAGGGGTTTGGCGGCGCTTCCGCGGCCCAAATTTCGACTTAGTCCCTCAAATTTCATATATTTATTCTTAGGTCCTTTCTTGGCAATTTTTGATGTGAATTTTTTAATTCCACTCAGGTGTTGAGTTTTCTAGGGTTTTATTGGGGATTCGTTAATTTGATCGGATAATTTAACTTTGTTTATGTTTTTCCGGATATTTTAGAAACTGTTAAAATGTTCGACCGGATATAAATACCCAATTTTTCCCCTGTCGGGAAATTTCCAAGTGTTGGATTTTTCCGTAGTTTAAAGACGTTCTAAGTAGTGCAAGTAACTCGATGGACCCTCTAGAAGACAACAAACCTTAACTCGATTATGTGACCGTCTTGAACTGCCCTTTGAACCTTCGGGTTTGGGGCAGTACGGCGTGCCACATGTGAGGCGTTGGCTTGACCCTTCTACGGCTGGACCGTTGGTACTGAGGCACGAACTGAATGTTTTTAGACTTGTTTCATGTGTTGAGCTGTATCGGGAAAACTTGGGTGTTTGACTGTTCGATCGAAAAGTTTAACATTTTCTGTTTATCTGGAATGGGATACAATAATTGGAATTCACAAAAGTTATGAGATAACGAAATGAATATTATAAACATAGCAGTTTAGTCTCACTTGATCGGTTGCCACGGAATTTTGATGTGATCAAAAGTCCGCCGCAATCACGTAGCGTACGCGGATACTCGCCGGGTAAACTTAATAGACAGCCTCACTCTATAGCCCCGACCAAGTGACTGTAGGAGAACCCCGTCGCCGAAAGCATCCGTTCGGGTGCTCGCGGTAGCGGTGTTCCGCCTTGGTGCACTTCGTCGACGGTATGGGGGGTGCGGCCGTCTACTGAAGTTTGCGACGAGCATTCGATCAAAATGTCGGGAATCCTGTTGAATTGCCCGACTTGGTATTAAAAAGTGTTTTCGATAAAGAGACTAAAATGCGGAGTTTATAATTGTTAGGCATGCGATGTCTAAGTAATTCATTTGATCAGGCATGCGATGTCTGAGATGGTTGCGGATTCCAACTGTTGTAGTTTTACACTTTCTTTTCTGTGACCGTAAGTGTAATATGTGATATCGCCGGTTTCGTTGCTATATGTCAACGACAATTGGGATGCGCATATTTACTTACGTAGATGACATGTGATGTTATGTGTTGCTGGATATGTTATATTGGATCGTCGTGTTTGAATAGCCGGGGGTTTTTATGTGAGATGAGTGTTTTTCATTTTCATTCATGTAAAAACTTGTATGTAATATTCTTTTATTGGGGCACTTCCAGGTTGCGGAAGTAGTCACCGTTTGTATATTATTTACTTTTCCGCACTAGGATAGACCCAAGGAGGGGAGCACAAGTAACCGGGTTCTGGAGTCCAGTGGAAGACCAACTCGAGGAGTCGAGTCCGGGTCTCCTAACTCCAGAATTGGTAGGGTTGCTTGCCGCTCTCGTAGGGGTCTAGGGGTGTGGGTTTGGCTATTCATCACGACCGTGGAATCCGTGTTTTATACTGGCTCGTATTGAAAACACGGACGTCCTAGTATATCCAATATTTCATATGTTTCTTCTGCTGCGATATATGTGATGTGATCATGTGATGTTCTGTGATAGATACCGTATATAGTATATATGATATATTATATAGGCGTTACTTATGTTTTACACCCGCGCTAGCCCTGCCCTGCTCTGCCGTTAGTTACCTAACCTAACGGTGCACGAGGGGACATCGAGGCGAATGCGGATGGCATAAGTGTACGTCGTATTTATCTGTGATGTTTAGGTATTTAAATGATGGGACTTCATTAATGTGATTAATGAAATAAAAAGAAACCTAAGATGTTGTAGAATCGAATTTCAAAATAAAACAGGTAGCTACAGTTCTTGCTTTGCACAGCGGTATATATGATATATCCTGCACCTTATTCGATAAGGAAAGGACCGAGATCCCTTCACCGGGAGTGACTCCTTTAGCAATAACTGGCAGATGCTACACACTCGGTTTGTCTTTTGATTGCTTTTAAGAGTTCTGCTTTGCACAGCGATATATATGATATATCCCGCACCTCATTCGACGAGGAAAGGACCGACGATCCCTTCACCGGGAGTGACTCCTTTAGCAAAACTAGAAAAGCCTCAAAAACACTCCATTTCAAAATTCATTCGATCCTACAACGATATCAAGTTCATTACGCAATAGGTTTTCAGAAAAACCTGTCGTAGCCCTCCGTCATTTCAGATAAGTAGTAGTTAGTATTCGTGCTGCGTTTGTTGGCCTTTGTCAAGGCGCAGTGTGCGGTAGCTAACCGGTGCTTATCTGCTTATGCATATGATGCAGATTGAGTTAGGGTAGTCGTGCGACCTTGTTGGCCTTTGTCAAGGGCTGTGCGGGTGGGTTTAATTCAATCAGGAAATGACGGGTTGAACTTGACTAGCATCCTATGGTTTGTTGGCCTTTGTCAAGGTCATAGGAGGTTAGGGGCAAAATATTATCGGGAATTTCAAGTGTTGAAATTTGCAATGAGATTGCATACCTTCTATGAGATAGTTGGATCCCGATACCCGCTGCGAGTAAGAGTTACTCCTGGGAGAGTTTTACGCATTACAATTAGCCGATCAAGTAGGTGTCTAGAAAGGTGTTAACGCGGTTACGCCTCTGGGAAAACGAGGTTTACATTAATTAGGTTCGTGCGAATGCACGGGGGACCTCCCTCAAAGTACAGACACTGGCCTGGCTGAAAGATTGGCGAACTTGTAGTGTGTAATTAATCCCGGCTAGTCTTTCCTTTTAGGGTTTGAAGGAAGATTTGATAAAAAGCAGTGGGAGCCATCCTGATTAGATAAAATAATAACCAATCTATTCTTGCAAGAGCGCACGCTGAGTGTTTTCTTCTCTCTCTCTCCTGGTAGCGACCATATCACGCCTTAATCAAAATAATAATACGGATTTTTGACCGAACCCGCTTGTTATACTGAGCTAGGGAACGTTGGTCCCGCTCCAACTTATAATTGTTATAAGACAGAGCAGGAAATTAGGGATTACCAGAATTCCCGTGCCGCCCAAACGAAGAGAGTGCATGCTGATGCATCATCTTCGGGTGTGTTCGTTACAAAGAACTGTTTCTCTGTATCCTCTACGTCCTGGGTATGTGATACCAGATCAGGATCCCAGATATGTAATCTGTTACATAGGGCTACAGAAAGGTAGAGAACTGAGAACGGGTGATAAGTTTCATGAGGCAGAAAACGGGACAAGTGTTGCAGCTAAGTCTGTTGGTCACTGTCACCCTGTATTACCAATACATTGATTCTGAACGAATGTTGTTAGATACCGAACCTGATATACAAAATCATATCCATCTCTTTATTAGTAAAGAAATGATAAAATTTTGTATAGATGGATAATGTTTTGAACATTTCCTATATCAAAAGTTGATCGGTTCAGGCACGTTATCTAAAAGCGTTGATGTTCTAAATCAAACTACAGTTCTTAGTATACGGAACACACACAAGAGGAAGAGTTCAGAAATGAACGAATCCTTCTTGAGGCATTGTAGACTAGGTCATATCAATGCGACCCGACTGGCTAGAGTTACATTTAGATGCATATTTAAATTAGTTTGAATTTACATCTTGTGAAACTCGCCAGTCATGTCACAAAGATAAGATGACCACAGCTCTGTTTATTGGAAACAGAGAAAGAGTTAGTAAACTCTTGGGATGATACATGTTGATGCATGTAAAGGTCCCCTGTCTACACATGCCAGGACTGGTTCTTTGTACTTCATTACATTCTCTGATAATCTCTCAAGATTCAGACATATGTTCCTGTTGAAAAATGAGTCCGAGCCTTTTGAGATATTCACAGAATATAAGCGAGAAGTAGAGAACCAAAATACGGGTATAAGTATTATGTCCTTTGATGTGATCAAGAAGGAGATTACTTGAGCACGGAATTCCTGGATTATTCTAAAGGAGAATGAGATTCTCTATTAGCATTACTCCTCCGTATACACCATAGCACGATGGTATATCGGGACGGAGCAACCAGACCCTATATGATAAGGTGTGCTCTATGATGAGTACTACTGAGTTACCTGTTTCCTTTTTGGGAGTTATGCACTTGAGTAGCTGCATACCTATTGAATAGGGTTCGAATCAAATCGTTGCCTACCGCTCCATATGAGATATGGTATGGGAAGAGCCCATGTCTTAGGACAGTTAAGATTTGGGGTTGTCCGGCCTATGTCTAAAAGCAAAATCCGGACAAGCTCGAGGCAAGGTCTGTTATGTAGAACTGGAAGTGTTCCAGCTATACAAACTACAGCAGATGATTTGGTACAACCAGAGGATTCAGTAGAAACCAACGAACCTCAGCCTCTCCACCGATCTAGTAGGGTTCCTCACCCACCTGAGAGATACTTCGGTTTCTCTATAACAGTGGGAGCGAGGAATGCATCATGAGATGATGACCCAACTAGTTTCGAGCTGGCCATCAGGAGTGAGACTCTGTAAGAATGGCTGGATGCTTAGTGATCTGAGTTGGAATCCTTATACACCAACAAAGTATGGACTTTGGTTGCTATATCTGAAGGGTTAAATCCCCATCAGGAGCAAGTATATCTTGAGAAGATTAATTGGTGTAGATGGAAAAGTTGAGACTTTCAAAACTAGACTTGTTAAAGGTTTTCATCATTGACCAGGCGTGGATAATGATGAAACCTTTTTCAAGTAGCTATGCTTAAGTCCATCCAGATCCTACTTGCCACGGCTACATACCATAACTACGATATCTGGCGGTTGGGTGTCTTGACTGCTTTTCTAAATGATGTTTCAGAAGAGTGCGTCTATAAGTACACAGCCAGAGGGCTTCGTAGACAGTGGGAGCAGCGGAAACGTGTGCAAGATGCTTTATAGGATAAGGCAGGCATCGCGGAGTTGGAACATCTGTTTTGATGGATTAGTCAAAGAGTTTGACATCATCAAAATGGTAGATGAACCTTGTATAAACAAAAAGGTAGTAGGGAGTATGGTGGTGATCCTAGTAGAGTACGTGGATGACATACTCTTGATAGGGAAGGAGTTTCCTATGCTACGCTCGATCAATCTCCGCTTATCACAATGATTCTCCATATAGAATCAAAGTGATACCTCCTAAATCCTGGGTTTGGATCTATGAGATAGATCTAATTGGATGTTAGGATTCTCACTAGTTGTAGTGAGATGGTATCAATCGATCCTAGGGAGAATCACTGGAAGGGTTTCAGGGTGATAATGACGACTGAGTGTCAGTCGCAGGCATTGTCTTTACCCTAAGTAAAGGGACGGTATGTTGGAAGAGTTCCAAGCTAGATACCGTGGCATACTAGACGATAAAGGCTCGATACATCGCTACTTAAGATGCTACCAAAGAGGCAGTCTGGGTGTATATTAGTTCATGAGATGAACTTCGTTCCTGCCATTGTGAGACAATGGAGTTGTGGCTTATGCCAAGGAACGCCGGTCCCATCAGTGATCCAGACATATTCTAAGGCAGTGTCACCTGATCATGGAGATGCTTGATCTCCAAGGGATCGAGGTTACGAGAGTAGACTCAGAGGACAAACACAGCGGATCCACTCACAAAGGCCTGTTCCCAGAGAGAGACTTTTATGGGATGGTTGAGTATGAGATACTACAACCACTGCTACAGATGGCCCTGGTGCAAGTGGGAGATTGTTAGTTATATGTATGCCCTAGAGGCCATTACTGTACATAGGATGTATATTGTAGTGGATGCTGGGACATATATAGGGAGGACTTTCTTGCTCGACATGATAGTATGCTATCTGGTTGATCTTTACCTTAACGTGTATGCTGATTGTTTCTATGTTACATGTTGGTAAAGCCCTTAGGATGTGTACTTGACTACCTGGACTATGATGCGGATCATACTAGTGGGGACATGGTAGTCCATAAGTACATCCTTCAAAGTCCCTAGTCGTGGGTGTATCGAGACGGGGCATCGATACACCAGAGTAGACTAGCGTATACCTTCTCGACCCATACAGATGGGCGATGGATGATCCAATATCCATTGGTGTTTGACATCAGAGATGATATACGGGTGCTCAGTAGAGACTGGGTACACTGGACGGACTCGCCGAGAACTCCCAGATGGTATTATACCTCACGTCAGATGGCAGTTCTCTGGTGACACTGGTACAGAGTAGTCTGTTGACCCGAGATCGTCATAGAGTCTTGTGTGGTTCCCACTGTGCTTTGATTTCCATCTTACCACGTCTAAGAGGGCGTGCAAAACGGTGGTTTTTGGGTACAGTCCCGAGTCACATGGAGGCAATGAGCGATAGGAGGGGATTCGTCTCTCCCGGTATAGGGAGTTGATGTTGCGCTGTGTTCGATTGGCTATAACAGGAAATCCCTGGCCAGGGTTGCTGAGATTTACTGGTAAGTGTTACCAGTAGTATCTCGAATTGTTATAGACGTCATATCGACACGACTTATTGAGCTATTGGGGTCTGACGTTTACCACCCCTAGGCGAGATATGCGACATATCAGACGATCAGACCGGACTGTACGGAAGTGTTACTGGTCGGATTCACTGGAGTGTGAGCGGGCTTGCTCGTCGATCTTCAGATCGCTCAATACCCGGGTGGCCGTTACGTTTAGCAGACCGCTTGCGGCTTGTGGGTGTTTGATATGATCATCACCTGCTGCCGGCGTATTGACGAGTCTTTAGAGTCCTACACAGAGGTTTCCTGGCTCAAGCGAAACGAAATAGGAGCGCATATGAGATATGTGCGGGACCGAGAATAATACCAGTATGTGATACTGTATTCGATTCTCACGATGTGACATTGATCGGTTATATGTGATATAGCCGGGTTATCAGATCAAGTGTTGATTCGATAAGTTGTTACTAATGATACCAGTCGGTTATGTGCGACATGACCGGATCATTGAATCAAGTGTTGATTTAATGATTTAATGCATAATTATATATTTGATATATTACTTTGCATTAACTAGTATCGGTTCACTTTAAATGGAT
This sequence comes from Agapanthus africanus, assembly GCA_030015575.1. Classification (NCBI taxonomy): domain Eukaryota; kingdom Viridiplantae; phylum Streptophyta; class Magnoliopsida; order Asparagales; family Amaryllidaceae; genus Agapanthus; species Agapanthus africanus. The sequence continues at coordinate 509,131,107 of JASDDO010000019.1, read as the reverse complement.
TTTCTCACTCGGTTGTGCGCATTGCATATGCGATATGATTTTGTGCACTTGTTTGTATCATATTTGATGATACATGCAAATTAGGGTTTGTGTAAAGAATTAAACCTTGGTTAAAGAAATGGTTAGGGTTTTTATTTGATTATTCATTTATTCATTTGTTTTTATTTTTGGAAAATAAATTTCATAAAATAGAATGGTGGCTTCTTTTGTTTTCTTTCATGAAGCTTCATGAACTTTTGACTTAGTCACCATTTTGTCTCATGCTTAACCCTAACCAATTCAATTAACTCAAGTTAATTCTCTACACCTAACCATGGTGAGAATTATGATAAGAATGGATTTTTATTTATTCTTTTATTCTTATCATAATACTTATCTTCTTCTTGCTCTTCTTCTTCTTCATTCTTTTTTGAAGAAAACCAAGCTCCATCAATGGTGATTGTTGGAAAAGAGTGAGAAATCCAAAACTAAAGTCTACCCACTTCCTATTTCTTCATCCTCTACCTCTTGCCAAGTAGTAGAGTGTGTTTCCTTCACATGTTTTCAAGACTTGATGAAGGTGGAGCTTGATTTAGCGATGCCTCGACGTAGATCATCTTCGGCATGGACATCGACGACCTAGCTCGCTTTTTCTCCGACGAAGCCGACTCTAGAGCCCGGATTCCTTTTGGACAGCGGAGACAACTTCGTTGCGGAGCTATGGAGGTGGAGCACCGGATCTACAAAGGTTGTATTTCCGATATCCTATTAGTTAAATTGTTAACTAGATTGTTTTTCGCCTAGATTTCTAGCCAACGATCCGTAGTCGGGTCTCTCGGCACCTAGATTTTTTGAAATTGGCATGGTTGATGCCTTGTGAGACCTCACTAGTGTGCCTAGGAACCCTTGACGGAGTTCGATTTTGATTTTTTTACTCGTTTTCAGGCGCACACGATGCTCTGTGGTATTTCTATGTCTTCCGTGATTTTGGAGCCCCATGATTTCAACTGATTATTGAAATGTTTTAGTATTTGGGGGTTTAAATTTAAATTAGTGGACTAAATTTACTTAAGGAGAGAAGATTGTAACATTTCAGAAAATATAAAATATTGTTTTTAGAATTTAATATTAAAAAAATATATTTCGCGAAAACTACCTGATTTGCCAAATTAAGGTTTTCGTAAAATGGAATAAATATATACCAATAATTGTGAAATAATTGGAGATTAAAATGATTTATTCATTTAAAAATATATTTATCGGATTTGGCATTTTTATAATTAATTATATGCAGTTTAAATAAAAATTGATTAGTGCACTACTAATCACGATTAAACCAAATCCGTGTTTCTACATTTTTCTATGGTTACTGCACCATGAGATGTTGCATTTTTGTTGCATGTTGTTTCATTGGTATTTGTTGATATTTGGCTTTAAAAGAAAAAGAGAAAAGGAAATAGAATAGAATAATAGGATTGGGTAAGAGTGAGAGAGAGAGAGAGAGAGTGACATGGCATGAATAATTGAGAGAGAGGGTGAGAATCAGAGAGAGAGAGAGAGAGCGTGCAGCAATCAATTTCCCCTCTTCATTATTTCTTCAACTCCTTCTTCCTCAAGCTTCCCCTCACTTCTACCCTCATGATCCATCACAAACTTCACCAAAACCCTATACTCCCTTCATTAAAGTTGATCCCCACTTCTTCCTCAACACATTGGACCAATCAAAGTTCGATTTTGAAGACTGTGAAAAACTCAAGAAAATTCTTGAGTTGCCAAATAAGGTATATCTCCTTTTATTTAGTTTAGTTTTAAGTTTCCTAGCATCCTAATTTAGTTTAGAGTTAAACTTGTCTAGATTAGTGATGTTTGGAAATTCCAAGAGAGGGTTTGGATGATTGTGTGGATTTGTGATATGTAATGGTTATTTACAAGACCATAGTGTTGAATTATGTCCAAGAACAGAGAATAGAACCCAAAATACGGACTCAGGAATTTCCCCATGTCGATTTTGTGAAGTATTGTGAGCCTACAGGGAATCAGGAGCAACCTGGGGAAATTCTGAGAAAAATAAAAATACCAGTGACCTAGATACGCCACTAGGAACCCACCACCAAAATACGAGACCATTCCAACCTAACTAGGCCGGCGAGCTCAGAAATATGGGAAGTATCGCCGGATTTCTTTTAGAGTCTGGGGTTTAGGTTTTGACTGAAGCTTTATTACCCTGTAACCTATCACCTATACTTGCTAGTTTAGTCCCAATTGACCTGAGCCGAAATCTGGAAGCATGTTGGGGTGTTTTTGGTTATGTTTTCTGATGTTTGAATGCTTGGTTTTGATGTTTGGATTTGTATTTGGTTGTTGGGCGTTTGTATGTCAACAACAAGGGTTGTTTGATTATTTTTGCATGCGTAAGCTTTGGGTTCTAACCTATAGGAAATTCATGTGCCGTATTTGTTTTCCGAACTTGATTTTAATGGTATTGCGTTATGTGTTGGTTTGTAGGCACCTTCGTGTGGATTCCGAAACGACGAAGCACATCGACTAGGGCTGAACCAGGAGTTCCGCAGGTGAGTAGATTTATATCTACGGGGGATGTCGGGTGGATGGCGTATAGCACCCCCGCAAGTTTTGATGGAAACCGATATATAGAATATGGTTAAGAAAACCGTGTTAGAAACTTATGAATATGGTCAAAGAATTAGTAGGAGATAAGATATACCATGACTTAAAGTTATAGCTTATGGTTTAGGTGACATGATATGATAGGAATGATGTCTCGAATTGATGTATAAGGATGTGAAACGTGAATGTAAATCACGATATATATAGATAAGTAGTTGCAAAGAGAATCAATAGGAGATTATAGTGGCATGTTATGAGTTTGATAATACGACTTTAGATTAATAAGATGACTTGATGTGCGATATTGATGTGATGAAAAGAGTATACGTTGAGATATGACGATTTGGTTTGATATGTCGATTTACGGATGTGAATCGATATGAGATAATTGATACATTTGCCGGTCCTATGATATGAGGTTGATATGGATGTGACCTGGGATATAGGTATATAGATGTATATAATGTTGTGAATCATGAGTGATATGCCGTACAAGATGTTAGGTCCGTACCCTCAATGTCATATAGGTTGATAGGATCCCTAATGGTTTAATGCCGTCGTACGATGGATACCGTTCGTGATGAGTTTTACTTCATGATTGATCCATACCCTTGACTAGAGGATACCGTACGATGTTTTGTACCTTACGTAGTGTTGTGAGGTTGGATGCCGATTGATAGATTCACCGACTCGATTATGTTATAGATACGTATAACTTATAGCATTGAGCTTAAGGTTTACTTGCTGCTACGTTCGTGATACTCTTATCTTATTATATATGTACCTATGCTAGTACACCTGCAGCATTATCGATGATGTGTATGTTACACTTACACAGATTTGTCGGTTCACACACTTTCATCATCGATAATTGCTATATCACTTACACAGTAGAATTGCCAGATCATTATGCTATGTTCCATGATATACTTGCTATGCTCACATCATTTTGATATGCCCATGCTCACATCACTGTTCTATGCTGCATGAGATACCGATATGCTCACATTTCTGTTATATGTTTGCATACATCATGCTTTACGATTATAAGCATTAAGATGTTGTTTTCATGAGATTCTGTATTTGAGAACCATAGTTATATTTCAAAAGAAATTATGTATTATTTTAAAAACCCGATTTCTCTTGGTATGATATTTCGAGACGTCCATCACGTGTTTTCTCGGTTCTGAGATTGATATATGATACCTGATTCGAGGAGCTGGATGAGGCCGTTTGCGGGTAAAGGGTGGACCCGATATAGTATCCCGGGGCATGAAAGGGATGTTGTGAAGTAGACGAAGAGCCTGGAAAAGCGACTACTACCTACCGGTGATAGCATTTGGACTCGGCAGTTATCAGGAGGATACCGACCGGAGTCGTGAGATGATACGGACCGATCCGGACTAACGGAGCCCGAGATATATGAGGATTTACGTGTCGATGTTGGACACGGGTTTCATGATTGTTCGAGTGTCAGTGTTGGAGACTCAGGTTCCATGATTTTGATGTGTCTTTGATGGACACACGTTGATTGATATCCTCGTATTTACATGTATATGCTTACATGATATTTGTTAGTGTATATGCCCTAGGGGCCATTATTGTATCATACTTGTATGTATATTACTTAATGGAAGCTTGGGATATTCACAGTTGTATATACAATCTTGCTAAACATGGTAGTATGCTACTTGGTTTGTGTCTACTTTAATATGTCCATATGTTTCTTGTAATGTATCACTTATACATATTAATAGAGCCCATAGGATCTTTGCTTAATTACCTGCGTTGTGATGGCAGTCACACTAGTGGGGGCTGGATAGTCTGTAAGCAACATCCTATACATGTCCCTGGTCGTTGGATTATCTAGTTAGGGCATCGATATTCCGGAGTAGACTAAGTGTGTATGCTTCTCATCCCAGTTGGGAAGATGGTCTGTCCCACAGCCATCAGTACGTCGTACTGGAGATAGTATACAGGTGCTTGTTAGGTTACGGGCACACCGGACAGGACTCGCAGGGGAACTTATTGGTTGGTATTATACCCATCGTCAGTTAATAGTTCCCAGGTGACATGAGTACAGCATAGTCCGCAGACTTGACACTGCTACTTCGCCTCGAGTGTGTCCTACTGTTCTCAGATTGCTACCCTACCACGGCTCAAAGGAGTCGTGTAAATAGGTTGCAGTTGGGTGCAGTACCGAGCAGTTGGAGGCAGTGGCGGTTAGACAGGATTCGTCTCTCCCGGTATTGGGAGTTGATATCGCGCTGTGTCAGAGAGTCATTACGCAAAGTCCCTGTCCAAGGCAAGCGAGATTTACTGGTAGGTTCCAGTAGTTTTCTCAGGGTGAAATGGGCTACGCTCTGACACGACTTATACAGCTATTAGGGGACTGACGCTTGCCGCCGCCTAGGCTCGATATGCGATAGTCTTAGACGAACAGACCGGCCTGTACGGAGATTGTCACATCAGGCTCAGTAGGAGTTCGGATGGTTTTCCTCATCGGCCTTCTTATCGACATCTACCTGGAGACCATTACGTACAGCTAGTGCCGCTTGCGGTCTGTGGTTAAACCCACTACCAGCGTAGTGTCGAGTCTTTAGAGTCCCACACAGAGAGTTTCCCTGCTCCAGGAGAAACGATATAGAAGTCGTATGGTTTTACGACAAGGGTTCGGATGCATACGTGTGTTTAAGCACGTACGACGTTCGGACAGTTTTTACTAGTCGGCTTTGGTTTAAGCCAGTTTCTAGTATCAGGTTATTCAATTTGTACAGTCTAAAGTTTTTCCGTGTTTTCACGGATTGTAAGGCCGTTCTCGTAATTTTCCGGGAAGCTTCTAGAAGCATGGTGACTTGGGGGGTAAGGTGGCATTAGCATTAATTGATTTTGTGACTCATGAGATGAATCATTCAAGTGTGTTAATAAAGCATTTATTTCTTAATGAATCACTTGATGATTCATTACACATATTCAATGAAGCATGATGATAATGCATTTGATTTATTCATTTGATAATTCTTTATGCTTCATAATATATTAGAAGTGAGAAACAATTTCAATTCATTCTTATCACCACCTTCTCTCTCCTCAAGCTCTCTCATTCATGAAACCCTAACCCTAACCACTCATGTGTTGAGATCAAGGGTTAGCTAGACTAATACATCCATAACCTCACTCTATATCCCCTAGGTAGCTTAGATTAGCACTTTGAGCAACCTAGTTATCTCAAGTTAGAGATAAAGCTTGGCGTAGGAGCTCTCGGGTGGATCATCTTTGATTCGAGGAGGCCGTTGAGGTGCCGATGTTCCAAGGAGACTACGAGGAGTGGAGGAACGCGATGAAGACCCGAAGGACAAGTAACGTGAGGTATAACTTCGTATCCGAGTAGTTAAACCTTTCATAGTTTGCTAGTAACGGTTTAGAAACGATTCATGCGCTCAAGTCTGTGTTACGAAGCTTTGATAATCGTTTTTCATATATTCCGTCTTCCCGCAAGTTCGTGGGGTGGGTGACATGGACTTACAGTGGTATTGGAGCCAACTAAACCATTACTAGCTTGTTAGCAACTGATTAGAACTTCGATCGTCAGAAAACGCGAAAATGAAACCCCGGAAATCCCAAGTTTCTGTTAATTTTAAAAGTGTCTAAAAAACTATTTGACATACCTTAAAATTCACAGCAGGGTATTTTAAGAATACTGGGAAAATACGAGCCAGTAACTTGGCAAAACGGCCGCGATTCCGCGGCAATAGAGTGCTTGTGCCACGGATCCGCCGCCGAATCAACGCCGAGTTGACTCGGATTTGCTCAGTTATTCCTATTTTGTGGTTTTCTGTTTTCCTGTATGTTCTGTTTCTACCCAGGTTGCTTCTTTACTCGTTTGCTTTTGGGGTAAATACGGAATATGGTAATCGATCGTTCTTCTAAGATATTTTCTAATCGGGTTATTATCTGTAATGTTTTGTGTGTTCGTAAACCTCCCCTAACTGCTAGTATGTCGGTTGGCAGGGGGTTGCACATTTCTGTAATGTTTACTGTTTGTGTATATGAACTCTATTGGACTGTTGTGTTGATTAGCCGGGGTTTTGAGATGGGTTTAATATTCATTCATTCGATGTAAATGTAATATGATGTAATATTCTATTGCGGGGCACATCCAGGTTGCGGTTGTAGCCACCGTTGTATTATTTTTTTGTACTGTTTTTGCTCCTAGGATAGACCCAAGGCGGGGTGCACAAACTACCTGGTACTTTGAAGTGTTTACTGGCTTACTCACTTTGTTGAGGGAGACCGCTTCACTTCAAGTACTTGGCAGGTAGTTTGCCGTACCCGTAGGGGTCTAGGGTGGGGTAATGGCTATTCATCACAACTGTGTAATCCATCTTTTATTGCAGACTCAAAGCAAATGCGGATTGCTGGTATATCCAATAAAGTTCGTCTGTGATCTGGAATGCTTATTATTGTGTCTGACGAATGTACAATATCTGTATATGATAGCTATTAGACGTCACTTATGTTTTACACCCGCGCTAGCCCAGCCCCCGCTCTGTCGTTAGTTAAGTAACCTAACGTGTGATGACGGGACCCCGTGGTGAATGCGGATGGCATAAGAGGACGTGGTATTTTCGTTGTTTTCTGCAATGATAGGTTTAATGATGGGACGCATTATTATAATGCAAAGAAAATAAACCAAAGTTTAATCGTTGGAACAAATTTAAAAGAAACCACTCAGTTATTTTGAAAGAGCAGAATTTTTTAATTGCAGAGCTTTAACAACTCCTTTTAAAAAGCTATCAGGTTCCTTCGATTATATCAAGTTCACTACGTTCACGATTTTTGCCAAAACCATTCGTAGCCCTCCGTCATTTCATTTGGGTATTCAGTAGTATTCAAGCTATGTATTTTGGCCAAAGTCAAGGCATAGTGTTTGGTAGCTGCTGGGTATTCATTTGTTGCATAGTTAGATGAGTTAGTTTGGGACAGTCGTATTATCATTTGACCAAAGTCAGGGGTATGTACGGATGGGTTCAAATTAACCTGGATAATGACGGGTAGAACTTGACATGTGACTTATGCCATTTTGACTAAAGCCAAGGTCATAAAAGCTGTAAGTCCGTGTTGCCCACCCCGGTGCTTACGGGGAGGCGGAAAACATAATAAAAATCGGATTTTTAATGACTTAGGCAACATGGACTATGCATGTGAGGATCTTTGCTAAACATAAACTAGCTAACCCTAACTACAAAGTAGCTAAGTGATGAAAGGTTATACCTTTGGTCTTTAGTCCTTCTCTCCTTGCTCCTAGGTATGGTAGAAAAGGATCACCTTGCTTGTCTTCTCCCGTCAAAGAAGGATCCACTTGAAAGCCACCACCTTTAGCTTCAACTCCAAGCTAGGAGTAACTAGAGTACAAGAAATGCTAAGACTTGAACCCTAGAAGTGAGTAGAGAAGATCAAGAGAGGGTTTTTCTCAAGCCCTTTTTGTTTCTCAACACATGAGAGGGAGAGAGCTTGAGGGAGAGGATGAGCAAGAGAGAGAAAAGATATGATAGAATGAAATAATAGTGAGCCATTCTCACTAATATGTGAGGATAATTTTAATTAGATAATTAGCTTGAAAATTGTCATGATAAATCATGAATTGACCATTATCATTTCATTTTTGCAAAGATCAAAGAGCATCTTCCAAATGAAATGATTATGGTCAAGTTGTCAACATGGTCAACAAGTCAATGAAGTCAAATTGTCAACAACAACCATGCACAATAATTAAGCTAATTATCAATTAACAATAATCCACACAAAAACAATAGGGTTAATAAAATGACAAATGCCATTAACCCAAAACAAGGTCCTCTCCCCCAATCTCAAGCAACTGTGCATACGCACCCGCATTCGTGATCCGAGGAACACGAATACCCTGAGAAAAACCAATCTCAAATCATATACTAGGATCCGGCTTAAACCAAAGCCCGCTAGTATAAACTGTCCGGACAGCAAACGTGCACAAGTGCGCGGATGCGAACGAACCCTGTCGCAAAACCATGCGACCTCTACTCGTTTTGCCTAAAGGCGAATAGCTCTCTGTGTGGGACTCTAAAGACTCGACACTACGCTGGCAGTGGGTTTAACCACAGACCGCAAGCGGCACTAGCTGTACGTAACGGTCCCCAGGTAGATGTCGATAAGAAGACTGACGAGGTGAACCCCATCTGCACTCCTACTGAGCCTGTATGTGACAGTCTCCGTACAGTCCGGTCTGTTCGTCTGATACATCGCATGGCGGGCCTAGGGGGGCGGTGAACGTCAGTCCCCTAATAGCGGTACAAGTCGTGTCGGAGTGTAGCCCAGAACACCCTGAGATAACACTGGAAACCTACCAGTATATCTCGCTTGCCCTGGCCAGGGACTACTCGTGTAATGGCTCTCCTAGACACAGCGCGATGTCAACCCCCAATACCGGGAGAGACGAATCCTGTCTAACCGTCACTGCCTCCAAGTGCTTCGGGACTGCACCCAAAAACTACCTGTTTGCACAGCTCCTTTGAGCCGTGGTAGGGTAGTAATCAAAGTGCAGTGGGAACACACTCGAGGCGAAGTGACAGTGTCAAGTCAGCGGACTAAGCTGTACTCATGTCACCTGGGAACTGATAACTGACGATAGGTATATTACCAACCAACAGTTCCCGACGAGTCCTGTCCAGTGTACTCGTAACCTAACGAGCACCCGCATACTATCCCAAGTACGACGTACTAACGGCTGTGGGACAGACCGTCTCCCACACTGGGATGAGAAGCGCATACGCTAGTCTACTCCGGAGTATCGATGCCCTGTCTCGATAGTCCAACGACCAGGGACCTGTATAAGGATATGCTTATAGATTACCCTGCTCCCACGAGTGCGAGCGCCATCACAACGCTGGTAATCAAGCAAAGATCCTAAGGGCTCTACTAATATGTATACCAGCAATATGCTAAAAGAAACACATGCACATATTAAAGCAGAGACAAACCAAGTAGCATACTACCATTTCGAGCAAGATTGTATATACAACTGTGAATATCCCAAGCTTCCATCAAGTAATATACAAGCTAGTATGATACAGTAATGGCCTCTAGGGCATATACACTAACAATCTCCCACTTGCACTAAGGCCATGTACTGGCGTATCGAAGACCTATCATCTCGATCAGCCGCTCGAACTGAGTCTGGGGCAAGGCCTTTGTGAATGGATCTGCTGTGTTATCCTCTGATGCAACTCTCCGGACCTCGATCTCCTGGCGATCCACGATCTCCCTGATCAGGTGATACCGCCTTAAGATGTGTCTGGATTTCTGATGGGGCCTGGGTTCCTTCGCTAAAGCTATAGCCCCGTTGTTGTCGCAATACAGAGGTATTGGGTCAACAATGGACGGAACCACCTGAAGTTCTTTCAAGAACTTCCTCATCCAGACAGCTTCTTTTGCGGCATCAGATGCAGCGATGTATTCCGCTTCCATAGTCGAGTCAGCAACGGTTTCCTGTTTGGAGCTCTTCCAACACACCGCCCCTCCATTGAGGGTAAAGACAAAACCCGACATGGACTTGGAATCATCCTTGTCACTCTGGAAGCTGGAGTCAGCAAAGGCCTCAATCTGCAGGTCTTTTCCGCCATACACCAAGAACATCTCCTTAGTCCTTCTCAGGTACTTGAGAATGTTCTTTACTGCTGTCCAATGTTTCTCCCCAGGGTTTGACTGATACCTGCTTACCACACTCAGTGCATAAGCCACATCCGGTCTGGTACACAACATCGCATACATTATAGAGCCTACCGCAGAAGCGTAGGGTATGATAGACATGCGATCCCTTTCCAAATCAGTCTTGGGAGACATCTCTTTGGAGAGGGTGATCCCGTGACAAGCCGGTAGATTACCGCGCTTGGAATCTTCCATACTGAATCTCTTCAGTATGGTGTCGATGTACCTGGACTTCGAGAGTCCTAATATCCTCTTGGATCTGTCACGGTAGATCCGGATACCCAGAATGTAGGAGGCATCACCCAGGTCTTTCATGGAGAACCTGTGTGACAAGAACCCCTTGACAGATTGTAGCATAGGAATGTCATTTCCTATTAAGAGAATGTCATCCACGTATAAAACGAGGAATACTACAGTTCTCGCTACAAATCTACAATAGATGCATGGTTCATCTGGATTTTTGATAAAGCCAAATTCTTTGACCGTCTCATCAAAACAGATGTTCCAGCTCCGCGATGCCTGCTTGAGTCCATAAATGGACTTGAGCAACTTGCACACCTTTCCGCTGCTCCCACCCTGAATGAAACCCTCTGGCTGGTCCATATAGACACACTCCTCTAAATGACCATTTAGAAAAGCTGTCTTTACGTCCATCTGCCAAATCTCATAATGGTGGAAAGCAGCGATGGCAAGAAGGATCCGAATGGATTTCAGCATAGCTACTGGAGAAAAGGTTTCGTCATAGTCCAAACCAGGTCGCTGACGAAAACCCTTTGCTACCAGTCTAGCTTTATAGGTCTCAACCTGTCCATCTACACCAATCTTCCTTTTGAAGATCCACTTGCATCCTACGGGTTTTACCCTGTCTGGAGCAATGTCCAACGTCCATACTTTGTTGGTGTACATGGACTCCATCTCGGTCCGCATTGCATCCAGCCATTTTACCGAGTCGACGCTCTGAATGGCTTGCTGGAAGCTAGTAGGCTCATCACAATCTAGGATGCAGTCCTCTCTATCCCCGTCAATGAGGAAACCGTAGTACCTCTCGGGCGGATGAGACTGCCTACTACTCCTGCGGAGTGGCATGGGAATGTCCTGTTCTTTTGAACCTTCTGGTTCCACTAAACTTTCAGTAATAGTTTGTGGTTCTGGAATTTCTTCCAGTTCTATTGCGCTCCCACTTATTTCTTTTTCTAAAAATTGATGTTCCAGAAAGTGGGCATTGCGAGAAACAAGGACTTTTTGTTCCTCTGCGTAATAGAAAAGATACCCCCTGGAGTTCTTTGGGTATCCCACAAACTTGCACAGTACTGAGCGTGCCTCGAGCTTGTCCACATGCTGCTTTTTGACATAAGCTGGACATCCCCAAATCTTCAAGTATTGAAGATAGGGTTTCTTCCCACTCCATAACTCATATGGTGTGGTAGGCACAGTCTTAGTGGGAACACGGTTCAAAAGATATGCAGCTGTTTCTAGCGCATATCCCCAGAATGATCGCGGTAACTCAGCGTTACTCATCATGGACCGTACCATATCCAATAGGGTTCGGTTCCGTCTCTCCGATACACCATTATGTTGCGGGGTGTATGGAGGAGTAAGCTGAGAGAGAATTCCATTCTCTTTTAAGTAATTCAGGAATTCGCCACTTAAGTATTCTCCTCCTCGATCTGATCTTAGGATCTTGATACTTTTGCCTGTTTGTTTTTCTACTTCATTTTTATATTCCTGGAACTTATCAAAAGCTTCGGATTTATGCTTCATTAAGAAGACATGTCCGAATCTTGAGAAATCATCCGTAAAAGTTATGAAGTAAGAAAAACCGCTTCGCGCATGTGTAGACATTGGACCGCACACGTCACTGTGTACGAGTCCCAAGAGCTCGCTCGCTCTTTCTCCGTGTCCAGAAAACGGAGCCTTTGTCATCTTTCCTTTGAGACAGGATTGACAAGTTGTATATGATTGATATTCGAACGAATCTAAATATCCTTCAGTATGTAACTTATTCAATCTTCTCTCGTTGATGTGACCCAGTCTACAATGCCATAAGAAAGTTTGATTAATATCTGGAGACTTTCTTTTATGTGTATTCTGGATATTGAAAACCTGTGGTTGGTTTAAAACGTAAATACCGTTGTTCAATGTACCTGACCCAATCAACACTTGATTAAGGTGAATGTTCACTACATTACTTACAAATGCAAATTCATAACCTTCTTTAGATAATAAAGATACAGAAATGATATTACAGGTTGCATTTGGTACATAATAACAACTACGCAAAACCAAAAAGTGTCCATCTGATAATCCCAGGTGATAGTCCCCCACGGCCTCTGCATCCATGCTAGCACCGTTCGCAACTCTGAGGGTCATGTCACCTGTCTTCAAAACTCTACGCTTTCTCAACGCCTGCAAAGAATTACAGATATGAGATCCTGATCCGGTATCCAATACCCAGGATGTAGAGTTTATTGATAGACAGTTTTCAATAACATACACACCTGAAGCTGAAGCTGCAACTCGCTTCAAATCCTGTGTTCTGGCTTTCCAAGCCTTGCAATCTTGTTTCCAGTGACCACTTTTGTGACAATAGAAGCATTCTTCCTTCCCCACCAGCTTCCCCGCTACCTTTGTTGCTTTACCCTTTCCCTTCGTATCCACTTTACCGACACCGCCTCTTGGTTTGGCGGGGGCTTTCTTCTTCTTGCCCTTGGCTTTCGCCCTGGACCTAGAAGAGGAAGATCCTCCTACAAACAAAGTGGATGTCTCCCTACCCTTCTGTAGGGTGCCCTCAGCAGTCCTCAACATGTTCAGAAGCTCGGCAAGTTCAACCTCCTTTCCTTGCATGTTGAAGTTAAGAATGAACTGGGCGTAAGTGGAAGGAAGGGACTGGAGAATCAGATCAGTATAGAGTTCATTCTCCAACGTGGTCCCAAGGTCCGCGAGCTCCTCTATGTAGCCGATCATCTTAAGCACGTGGTCCGCTACCGATGATCCGACGGCCAACCTTGCCGAAAAGAGCTTCTTCGACACTTCGTATCTTGCGATACGAGACTGCTCTCCATACAGTTCTTTTGTATGGAGAAATATGGACTCTAGGTCCATATTCTCGTGCCTCCTCTGATGGTCATTGTCCATCGAGGCTAGTACGAGGCATTTGGCCCTCGCGCAATCTATCTCCCATGTCTTACGGATTTCTACATCCGCGACGCTGGAGGTGGGACCTGGGACGGGGGGAGCTTTGGTGGTAAGTATATACCCCAGCTTGTCATAAGTGATAGCCATCTTGACATTCCTGAGCCAATCTTTGTAGTTTGGCCCTGTCAATATGTTTTTATCTAATAGTAACTTAAGTCCGGTCATCTTGAATGGTCGCTGCAATTAGGAGAGAGAAAAGAAACACTTTAGCATGATGCTCTTGCAAGTTTAGAGTGGTTTTTAGTTTGTCTAAACTGGATGGCTCCCACTGTCTCTCGAATCCCTTCTCAAACCATAAAGAAAAGGATTAGCCGGGATCATTCTCACCGTACAATACTTGCTTAACCGTTCAGCCAGGCCAGTGTCGGTACTTCGAGGGAGGTTTTCCAACGCTTTCGCGAAGTTCCTTAATTAAGTAACCTCTTTTCCCTGTGGGCGTAGCCCCGCTAACACCTTTCTAGGCACCTACTAGGTTTATAGCATTGATCGTTAAGTGAGAGTTTTCCCGAGGAGTAGCATATACTCACAGTAGGATCGGGATCCAAATATCATCGCGTGATAAAACCGAAGGAATCCTACCAGAATTATCACACTCCAAATGGTATGCAACGCTAGCAAGTTTCAGTACTTATGAAACTCCCGATGTGGATTTTTGCCCCATGCTCTTATGACCTTGGCGTGAGGTCAAAATGTCATAAGTCACATGTCAAGTTCTTCCCATCATTATCCTGGTTAATTTGAACCCACCCGTACCTACCCTTGACGTAGGCCAAAACGGCAGTACGACTGTCTCAAATCAACGCATTCTATCTATGCAACGGATAAATATCCGACAGCTACCAATCACTATGCCTTGGCGTGAGGTCAAAATACATAGCTTGAATACTACCGAATATTTAACCGAAATGATGGAGGGCTACGGATGGTTTTGGCGAAACCGTGAACGTAGTGAACTTGATATAATCGATGGAACGAGATAGCTTTTAAAAGGAGTGGTTCAAGCTCCGCGTTTAAAAGTTTAGTTTTTGAAAAAGAACCGAGTGGTTTTCAAAGTGTTCCAATCGACTTTTACTTGGTTTATTTCTTGCATTAGTTCTTTTAATGCGTCCCATCATTTAATCCTACCATTGCAGAAAACAACCAAAATATGACGTACGCTTATGCCATTCGCATTCGCCACGGGGCCCCGTCATCACCCGTTAGGTTACTTAACTAACGACAGAGCGGGGGCTGGGCTAGCGCGGCTGTAAAACATAAGCAACGCCTAAATAGTTATTATATATATAAATATATAGCAATGATAGACATTACAGATCACAGATGAATACATTGGATATACTAGGAATCCGCAATGCGTTCGAGCCTGCAACGCAAAGCGGATTACACGGTCGCGGTGAATAGCCAATACCCCACCCAAGACCCCTACGGGTGCGGCAAACTACCCGCCAAGCACCCGAAGCGAAGCAACCTCCCTCACCACCGTGAGTAGGCCACTCGGCACTTCGAGATACCCGGTAGTTTGTGCACCCCCTCCATGGGTCTATCCTAGGAGCAAAAACAGTAAAAAGGATTATACAATGACGGCTACAACCCCGACCCGGTTGTGCGGCCATACAAAGAATATTATTACATCAATTTACATGTTACAAATGAATGGAAGAAAAAAAAAAAAACGCTCATCTCACATCCAACCCAGCTATTCACCCGCGACGATCCAATCCATTCATATCCACAAACCAATAACAATCACAGATCATGTATAACCCCGACTAATCGTCTTATAGCGATTAGCCGACGTTCAATACATGCAAGCATTACAGATATAACCGATATAGTTAAAGTGCAGTGAAGTTCGGAAAAATACGGAATTATAGGACCCCAAAAGGAAATTTCTTTTCTGTAAAATCTGGGTACATATAATATATCCTAAAAATCCCAAAACCAACAAAAACACACTCTGCACGAAAAACGATGCGCCGATCACGACAATCCGCGGCGGTTCCGCCGCACATACCTACTTCATGCGGCGGAAGGGCGGCGACTTGAGGGAATTAGGGTATCGTTTTTCTTGGGTGTATTCACAAAACCCTGAGACGATTTTACATGTATAAAGTTTTTCATTTAGAGCAGGAAAAATTTTAACAGAAACTTGGATTTTGTAAAAGTTTGGTTTTGTGATTTTTCCGGTTCCGAACTTCGTTACACTTAACTACTTAACTAGTTTAGGTTTAGTTAGGCTCTGATACCACTGTAAGTCCGTGTTGCCCACCCCGGTGCTTACGGGGAGGCGGAAAACATAATAAAAATCGGATTTTTAATGACTTAGGCAACATGGACTATGCATGTGAGGATCTTTGCTAAACATAAACTAGCTAACCCTAACTACAAAGTAGCTAAGTGATGAAAGGTTATACCTTTGGTCTTTAGTCCTTCTCTCCTTGCTCCTAGGTATGGTAGAAAAGGATCACCTTGCTTGTCTTCTCCCGTCAAAGAAGGATCCACTTGAAAGCCACCACCTTTAGCTTCAACTCCAAGCTAGGAGTAACTAGAGTACAAGAAATGCTAAGACTTGAACCCTAGAAGTGAGTAGAGAAGATCAAGAGAGGGTTTTTCTCAAGCCCTTTTTGTTTCTCAACACATGAGAGGGAGAGAGCTTGAGGGAGAGGATGAGCAAGAGAGAGAAAAGATATGATAGAATGAAATAATAGTGAGCCATTCTCACTAATATGTGAGGATAATTTTAATTAGATAATTAGCTTGAAAATTGTCATGATAAATCATGAATTGACCATTATCATTTCATTTTTGCAAAGATCAAAGAGCATCTTCCAAATGAAATGATTATGGTCAAGTTGTCAACATGGTCAACAAGTCAATGAAGTCAAATTGTCAACAACAACCATGCACAATAATTAAGCTAATTATCAATTAACAATAATCTACACAAAAACAATAGGGTTAATAAAATGACAAATGCCATTAACCCAAAACAAGGTCCTCTCCCCCAATCTCAAGCAACTGTGCATACGCACCCGCATTCGTGATCCGAGGAACACGAATACCCTGAGAAAAACCAATCTCAAATCATATACTAGGATCCGGCTTAAACCAAAGCCCGCTAGTATAAACTGTCCGGACAGCAAACGTGCACAAGTGCGCGGATGCGAACGAACCCTGTCGCAAAACCATGCGACCTCTACTCGTTTTGCCTAAAGGCGAATAGCTCTCTGTGTGGGACTCTAAAGACTCGACACTACGCTGGCAGTGGGTTTAACCACAGACCGCAAGCGGCACTAGCTGTACGTAACGGTCCCCAGGTAGATGTCGATAAGAAGACTGACGAGGTGAACCCCATCTGCACTCCTACTGAGCCTGTATGTGACAGTCTCCGTACAGCCCGGTCTGTTCGTCTGATACATCGCATGGCGGGCCTAGGGGGGCGTTGAACGTCAGTCCCCTAATAGCGGTACAAGTCGTGTCGGAGTGTAGCCCAGAACACCCTGAGATAACACTGGAAACCTACCAGTATATCTCGCTTGCCCTGGCCAGGGACTACTCGTGTAATGGCTCTCCTAGACACAGCGCGATATCAACCCCCAATACCGGGAGAGACGAATCCTGTCTAACCGTCACTGCCTCCAAGTGCTTCGGGACTGCACCCAAAAACTACCTGTTTGCACAGCTCCTTTGAGCCGTGGTAGGGTAGTAATCAAAGTGCAGTGGGAACACACTCGAGGCGAAGTGACAGTGTCAAGTCAGCGGACTAAGCTGTACTCATGTCACCTGGGAACTGATAACTGACGATAGGTATATTACCAACCAACAGTTCCCGACGAGTCCTGTCCAGTGTACTCGTAACCTAACGAGCACCCGCATACTATCCCAAGTACGACATACTAACGGCTGTGGGACAGACCGTCTCCCACACTGGGATGAGAAGCGCATACGCTAGTCTACTCCGGAGTATCGATGCCCTGTCTCGATAGTCCAACGACCAGGGACCTGTATAAGGATGTGCTTATAGATTACCCAGCTCCCACGAGTGCGAGCGCCATCACAACGCTGGTAATCAAGCAAAGATCCTAAGGGCTCTACTAATATGTATACCAGCAATATGCTAAAAGAAACACATGCACATATTAAAGCAGAGACAAACCAAGTAGCATACTACCATTTCGAGCAAGATTGTATATACAACTGTGAATATCCCAAGCTTCCATCAAGTAATATACAAGGTAGTATGATACAGTAATGGCCTCTAGGGCATATACACTAACAAAAGCATGGGGAAAAAATTTATATCGGGAATTTCAAAAGAAACTGAAATTTGCAGTGAGAGCATACCATTTTGGAGTTTGATGAATGTTGGTAGGATTCCTTCAACATTATCATACGATGATATTTTGGATCCCGATCCTACTGTGAGTATATACTACTTATCAGGAGATTCGTCACTTAACGATCAATACTATAAACCAAGTAGGTGCCTAGAAAGGTGTCAGCGGGGCTACGCCCCCAGAGAAAAGAGCTTATTTAATTAAGGAACTTCGCGAAAGCGTTGGAAAACCTCCCTCGAAGTATCGACACTGACCTGGCTGAACGGTTAAGCAAGAATTGTACGGTGAGAATAGTCCTGGCTAATTCTTCTTTTATGGTTTGAGGAGAGATTCGAGAAACAGTGGGAGCCATCCTATTTAGATAAATTAAAAACCAATCTAAACTTGCAAGAGCATCATGCTAATAGTATTTTCTTCTCTCTCTTAAATTGCAGCGACCTTGTGACTACACATAGGTTACATCTAGATAACAAATTGACTGAATCTGACTTATATGACTGGCAAAGGTCTGTCCAGATGTCCATTGCCTATGACAAGCTGGACCACCCTATTACTACTCAAGATCCCGCCGTCCCAGGTCCAGTTTCCACCGTCACGGATATGGATATCCGCCAGACAAAGGAAAAGGATAAAGCGAAAGCCAAATGCCTCGTGTTAGCTTCTGTTGATGGTGTATACCAGAAGGAGCACGAGAAGATGGACTCGGTTTCCATCTTTCTCCATAACAAAGATTTATATGGAGAACAGTCTCATATCACAAGATATGAGACCTCGACCGAATTAATTCAAGCGATGTTGGCTGTCGGGTCATCTGTAGGGGACAACGTCCTTACAATGACCAGCTATATTGATGAGCTCCAGGACCTGAAGACCACGTTGGGAAACAGGTCAGATACTGACTTGATTCTACAGTCTCTACCTTCTACCCTAAAGGAAACCAGGGAACTAGAAGGAAAGAGAAGGGCAAAAGTTTCGGGACTGAATGTAGTAAAAGAGGGACGTTCCTATTGTTATGGGATTGGGCATTGGCAGAAAGATTGCAGGGCTTTAGAAGCCAGTAGCCAGGATACGAAGCATGTTGTGGCTTCAGCCTCAAATGTGTTTGTAATTGAGAACTGTTTGTCAATAAACTCTACTTCCTGGGTACTAGATACCGGAGCAGGATCTCATATCTGTAATTCATTACATGCTTTGAGAAACCGTAGAGTTATAAAGGTAGGTGATTGGTATCTCAGAGTTGCAAACGGAATGAGCATGGACGCTGAATCCGTGGGAGAATATCGTCTAGGTTTGACAAGTGGGCAGATATTGATTCTATGTAACTGTCTATATGTACCTAGTATGACTTGTAATATCATATCAGTGTCCTCACTTTTAAGAGAGGGATATGATTTTACATTCGCAAGTGATGTAGTTCACATCCACCTAAATCAAGTTCTGATTGGGTCCGGTATATTAGATAACGGTATATACGTATTGAGTCAAACTCAGGTTTTCAATGTCCAGAACACACTTAAAAGAAAGTCTCCAGAAATAAATCAGGCTTTCTTATGGAATTGTAGACTTGGTCACATCAATGAGAGAAGGTTGACTAAGTTATATAGAGAAGGATATTTGAATCCGTTCGAATATCAATCTTATGCTACTTGTGAATCTTGTCTCAAAGAAAAGATGACAAAAACTCCGTTTACTGGACATGGAGTAAGAGCAAGCGAGATCTTGGGACTCATACACAGTGACGTGTGCGGTCCAATGTCTACGCATGCGAGAGGTGGATATTCCTACTTCATTACTTTTACGGATGATTTCTCTAGGTATGGATATGTCTTCTTAATGAAGTATAAATCCGAGGCCTTTGAGAAATTCCAAGAATACAAGAATGAAGTGGAAAAACAAACAGGCAAATGTATCAAGACACTGAGATCTGATCGAGGTGGTGAATACTTAAGTGCCGAGTTCCTGGGTTACTTAAAAGAGAATGGAATTCTCTCTCAGCTTACTCCTCCATACACACCACAATACAACGGTGTATCGGAACGGAGGAATCGAACCCTATTGGATATGGTTCGTTCCATGATGAGTAACGCTGAGTTACCGTGATCATTCTGGGGTTATGCGCTAGAATCAGCGGCATATCTTCTAAACAGGGCTCCTACCAAGACTGTGCCTACCACGCCATATCAAATATAGAGTGGAAAGAAACCCCATCTTCAGCATCTGAAGATATGGGGATGTCCAGCTTTTGTTAAAAAGCAGCATGTGGACAAGCTCGAGGCACGATCAGTACAATGTAAGTTTGTGGGATATCCGAAGAATTCCAAAGGATATTATTTCTATTACGCAGAGGAACAAAAGGTTTTTGTTTCTCGTAATGCCTGTTTTCTAGAACATCAGTTTGTAGAAAAGGAAATAAGTGGGAGCGAAATAGAACTGGAAGAAATTCCAGAACCACAAACTACTACTGAAGGTATGGTAGAACCTGAGGCTTCAGAAGAAAGGGACATCCCGACGCCACTCCGCAGGAGTAGTAGGCAGTCTCATCCGCCCGAGAGATACTATGGTTTTCTCATAGACGGGGATAGAGAGGATTGCACTATTGACTATGATGAGCCTACTAGCTTCCAGCAAGCCATTCAGAGCGGTGACTCAGTAAAATGGCTGGATGCAATGCGGACCGAAATGGAGTCCATGTACACTAACAAAGTATGGACTTTGGACATTGCTCCAGATGGGGTAAAACCCGTAGGATGCAAATGGATCTTCAAAAAGAAGATTGATGTAGATAGACAGGTTGAAACCTATAAGGCTAGACTTGTTGCAAAGGGTTTCCATCAAAGACCTGGATTGGACTATGACGAAACCTTTTCTCCAGTGGCTATGCTTAAATCTATTCGGGTACTTCTTGCTATTGTTGCCTTCCACGATTATGAAATCTGGCAGATGGACGTAAAGACGACCTTTCTAAATGGTAATTAGGAAGAGAACGTCTATATGGATCAGCCAGAGGGATTCATTCAGAGTGGGAGCAGCGGTAAAGTATGCAAGCTGCTTAAGTCCATTTATAGACTAAAGCAGGCATTGCGGAGTTGGAACATCTATTTTGATGATGCTGTCAAAGAATTCGACTTCATCAAAAATCCAGATGAACCTTGCATATAAGTAAGATTGTAGGGAGAGCTGTTGTATTCCTCGTCTTGTACGTGGATGACATTCTCCTAATAGGAAATGATATTCCTATGTTACAGTCAGTTAAAAGATTCTTGTCACAGAAATTCTCCATGAAAGACCTGGGTGATGCCACCTGCATTCTGGGGATCCGGATCTATCGTGATAGATAGAAAAGGATGTTAGGACTTTCGCAGTCCAGGTACATAGACACCATAGTGAAGAGATTCAAAATGGATGATTCTAAACGCGGTAACCTACCGGCTTGTCACGGAATCACCCTCTCCAAAGAGATGTCTCCCAAGACTGATTTGGAAAGGGATCGCATGTCGATTATACCCTACGCTTCTGCGGTAGGCTCTATAATATATGCGATGTTATATACCAGACCAGATGTAGCATACGCATTAAGCGTTGTAAGCCGATATCAGGAAAACTCAGGGGAGAATCACTGGATAGCAGTAAAGAACATTCTCAAGTACCTAAGGAGGACTAAAGATATGTTCTTGGTGTATAGCGGAAAAGACCTCCAGATTGAGGCCTTTGCCGACTCCGGCTTCCAGAGTGACAAAGATGACTCTAAATCCATGTCGGGTTATGTCTTTACCCTCAATGGAGGGGCGGTCTGTTGGAAGAGTTCCAAACAGGAGACCGTTGCTGACTCAATGATGGAAGCAGAGTACATAGCTGCTTGCGATGCCGTAAAAGAAGCTGTCTGGATGAAGAAGTTCCTCACAGAACTTCTGGTGGTTCCTACCAGTGTTGATCCAATACCTCTGTATTGTGACAACAACGGCGCTATAGCTTTAGCGAAGGAACCCAGGTCCCATCAGAAGTTCAAACACATCTTAAGGCGGTACCACCTGATCAGGAAGATCGTAGATCGCCGGGAGATCGAGGTAAAAAGAGTAGAGACAGAGAATAACATTTCTGATCCATTCACAAAGGCCCTTCCTTAGACGCAGTTCGAGAGGCTATTCGAGATGATAGGTCTATGATATGCCAGCTCATGGCCCTAGTGCAAGTGGGAGATTGTTAGTGTATATGCCCTAGGGGCCATTATTGTATCATACTTCTATGTATATTACTTAATGGAAGCTTGGGATATTCACAGTTGTATATACAATCTTGCTAAACATGGTAGTATGCTACTTGGTTTATGTCTACTTTAATATGTGCATATGTTTCTTATAACGTATCACTTATACTTATTAGTAGAGCCCATATGATCTTTGCTTAATAACCAGCGTTGTGATGGCAGTCACACTAGTGGAGGCTGGGTACTCTGTAAGAAACATCCTATACAGGTCCCTGGTCGTTGGATTATCGAGATAGGGCATCGATATTCAGGAGTAGACTATGTGTGTACGCTTCTCATCCCAGTTGGGGAGATGGTCTGTCCCACAGCCATCAGTACGTCGTACTGGAGATAGTATACAGGTGCTCATTAGGTTACGGGTCCACCGGACAGGACTCGCAGAGGAACTGATTTGTTGGTATTATACCCATCGTCAGTTAACAGTTCTCAGGTGACATGAGTACAGCATAGTCCGCAGACTTGACAGTGCTACTTCATCTCGAGTGTGTCCCACTGTTCTTAGATTGCTACCCTACCACGGCTCAAAGGAGTCGTGCAAACAGGTAGCAGTTGGGTGCAGTCCCGAGCACTTGGAGGCAGTGGCGGTTAGACAGGATTCGTCTCTCCCGGTATTGAGAGTTGATATCGCGCTGTGTCAGAGAGCCATTACGCAAAGTCCCTGGCCAGGGCAAGCGAGATTTACTGGTAGGTTCCAGTAGTTTTCTCAGGGTGTAATTGGCTACGCTCCGACACGACTTATACAGCTATTAGGGGACTGACGCTTGCTGCCCCCTAGGCTCGATATGCGATAGTCTTAGACGAACAGACAGGACTGTACGGAGATTGTTACATCAGGCTCAATAGGAGTTTGGATGGCTTTCCTCAGCGGCCTTCTTATCGACATCTACCTCGGGACCGTTACGTATAGCTAGTGCCGCTTGCGGTCTGTGGTTAAACCCACTGCCAACGTAGTGTCGAGTCTTTAGAGTCCCACACAGAGAGTTTTCCTACTCCAGGCGAAATGATATAGAGGTCGTATAGTTTTACGACAAGGGTTCGGACACATACGTGTGTTTACGCACGTACGACGTTCGGACAGTTTTTACTAGTCGGCTTTGGTTTAAGCCAGTTTCTAGTATCAGGTTATTGGATTTGTACAGTCTAAAGTTTTTCCGTGTTTTCACGAATTGTTTGGGCATTCTCGTAATTTTCCGGGAAGCTTCTAGAAGCATGGTGACTTGGGGGGTAAGGTGGCATTAGCATTAATTGATTTTGTGACTCATGAGATGAATCATTCAAGTGAGTTAATGAAGCATTTATTGCTTAATGACTCACTTGATGATTCATTGCACATATTCAATGAAGCATGATGATAATGCATTTGATTTATTCATTTGATAATTCTTTATGCTTCATAATATATTAGAAGTGAGAAACAATTTCAATTCATTCTTATCACCACCTTCTCTCCCCTCAAGCTCTCTCATTCTTGAAACCCTAGCCCTAACCTCTCATGTGTTGAGATCAAAGGTTAGCTAGACTAATACATCCATAACCTCACTCTATATCCCTTAGGTAGCTTAGATTAGCACTTTGAGCAACCAAGTTATCTCAAGTTAGAGATAAAGCTTGGCGTAGGAGCACTCGGGTGGATCATCTTTGATTCGAGGAGGCCGTTGAGGTGCCGATGTTCCAAGGAGCCTATGAGGAGTGGAGGACCGCGATGAAGACCTAAAGGACAAGTAACGTGAAGTATAACTTCGTATCCGAGTAGTTAAACCTTTCGTAGTTTGCTAGTAACGGTTTAGAAACGATTCATGCGCTCAAGTCCGTGTTACGAAGCTTTGATAATCGTTTTTCATATATTCTGCCACCCCGCAAGTTCGTGGGGTGCGTGACATGGACTTACAATATTTAAATCCATGATATTGTTGTGTCATTGATGGACACATAGATATTATCCACATGCAGAAAGGCATTGATTATATTGTTGGCACATATGCAAATACGGTCACCCTAGATATCATGGTATTACTTTTATGATTTAGTTGACCTATGAAATCGTTGTTTTATTTGATTTCTACCTGATGATGTTTTCTATTCACGAGTTGGCAACTCACACCCGTTGTGCCACAGTTATTGCAAGTTGACCGCATGGATCAGTAGCTGCATCGCTGGCACACTGCTGCATTCGGGTGTTTTGCTTGGGAAGGTAGTTCATGTTGGATCGTGCCACTCTTATATTTATTATTCCTGTTGTATCTAGTTAACTCCATCAATCAGAAATCAGTACATGTATAAGTAGTAAGACTTAGCAAGACTTGCGGTTGCGAGACTTAGAGTGAGGGGTTATATGTTCGCTTGGTGGGTTTGATGTCTTGCTTTACATTATCCTTTTGTGTTGATATTCGCCGTTGGGCGTCGTATACATATATTTCTATCTTGCATGGTTGTGATTTCGCCGATTGGCGAAGTGCTAGCTCCCGCTTGGGGATGCCTTTTATATTATCATGTGTATGTGGTTTTGGATCAAAATATACAAAGGAGGTGCTGCCCAAATTTTTAAAAGACGAAACATGTTTTTCAACTAGTAAAATCCACTTGCTTTTTTCATGTTCCACTATTTATGCATTTAAGAAAACGTTTGATTTCATCGTACCTTTATTTCAAAACTTCACCTCCTTATTTTATTTTAAAAGGTTTAGATTTCTGGGCTTCGGCTTACTTGAATTACGTTACGCCTGTAGACGCGACGTGATTTAAGTGTCGGTCACGAGAAAATATTTTCGAGTCGTGACAGTAGATATCAAGAAGATTCAGGAGAGAGTTACTGGACAGCTGTGAAGAACATTCTTAAGAACTTGAGAAGGACTAAAGAGATGTTCTTAGTGTATGGTAATGGAGAACTCCAAGTGGAGTCCTTTACCGATTTGAGCTTCCAGAGTGATAAGGACGACTCTAAGTTGCTCTCGGGATTTGTCTTTACCCTCAATGGAGGGGCAGATTGTTGGAAGAGTTCCAAATTGGAAACCGTGGCAGACTCGACGATGGAGGCTGAATACATCGCTGCCAACGATGTTGCCAAAGAGGCTGCCTGGATGAAGAAATTCATAAACAAACTTGGAGTGGTTCCGTCCATCGAGCATCCAATACCTTTGTATTGTGATAACAATGGAGCAGTGGATTTGTCCATGGAACCCAGGTCCCATCAGAGATCCAGACATATTCTGAGGCGGTATCACCTGATTCAGGAGATAGTTGATCGCCGGGTGATCGAGGTCAGGAGAGTTGACACGAAGGACAACACAGCGGATCCACTCACGAATGCCATACCCCAGATACAATTTGAGAGATTTTTCGGGATATTGGGTATGAGATACTACAACAATTGGCTTTAGTGCGAGCGGGAGATTGTTTGTTATGTATATGCCCTAGAATCCATTATTGTACATATGATGTATATTATAGTGGATGCTTGGATATATATAGAGAAGACTTTCTTGCTCAACATGATAGTATGCCATCTGGTTGCTCTTTGTCTTAACATGTAGACTTGTATTATGATATTGTCTTGCTCTTACATATTGATAAAGCCCTTAGCATGTGTACTTGACTACTAGGACTATGATGGAGATCATACTAGTAGGGCTAAGGTAGTCCACAAGTACATCCTATAATAGTTCTTAGTTGATAGTGTATCGAGACAGGGCATCGATATTTCACAGTAGAATAGCGTATATGCTTCTTGACCCATATGATGGGCGATGGATGATCCCACATCCATTGTTGTTTGACATCAAAGATGGTATAAGGGTGCTCAGTGGAGACTGGTGTAACGTTTTAGAAATAGTTTTGCGAATTTTTCCGTTTTAGGGCAAAATTGTCGGTATTTCCCGTTTTAACCCGATTTCGATCAAACGTCCGTATAAGCTTGCCGGCACCTTTTTTAGCTAAAATAAAGCTTGTGCGCGAACTTTAGGGGTATTTGGGAAGTTTTGGTTCAGATAGAATTTTTCCCAGATAAAATATTATTTTAAGCGGTATTGGTGCACGTAAATCGGGAAATTTCTTTTCTTAAAAATAAATTATTTCTTTTGTCACTAGAATATTTTGGAAACTTCTTTTTAAATATCTAGATATTTTTTGGAGTGCAAAAGATTTTATTTTAAAAAGAAAAGAAAATGTGTAAAGGTGGCAAAGTGCATTTATTAAGCAGTTATTACTCTTTTTCCTAACAATTTCTTCACAAAAATACCCCCCTCACCCCCTTGGCCGGCCCTTCCCTTCCCCTTGCTGCCCTCCATCATTCCCACTCTTTTTCAACTCATTTTACATCAAATAAATCATGAAAAATCCAAATAAAATCACAAAAATTCAAATATAATCATTTTCCTTCATTTCCTTCACTAATTCTTCTTGGATCTTCAACAAAGCATGATTTTTTTGATGCAATGATGAGAGATTAAATTCATTTTGGTGTTCTTGGGGAGGTATAATTCTTACCTTAATCCTGTTATATTTGCTTTAATCTTATTCTAGCTAATTTAGTTAGCTAATTATGTGTTTAGTTTAGTTTTTAAATTATGATTAATTTATTTATATTTGGTTTAAGAAATTCATGTTAGGGTTAAATTTTTTGTTTAACTGTTTAGTGTTCATTTGTGTTTTGGAGAAGATTAACCTAGTAGAAAATGTTAATTTTTGCTAATGAACACTTTGTTCAATTATGCAATTTTGCTTACTAGGTTTTTCCTAAAATTTATTTAACAAGTGTTAAAACTATAGGAATGGTTTAGATAGTTTATTTAAACTATTTTAAGATGTTTGTAATCGCTAGATATGCGTTAGCTTGAAACTAGTGCGAAATATTGCGATAGGTTGCTTACTAGATTT
Source organism: Agapanthus africanus (assembly GCA_030015575.1). Taxonomy (NCBI): domain Eukaryota; kingdom Viridiplantae; phylum Streptophyta; class Magnoliopsida; order Asparagales; family Amaryllidaceae; genus Agapanthus; species Agapanthus africanus. The sequence continues at coordinate 509,104,092 of JASDDO010000019.1, read as the reverse complement.
CGGGGGTTTTCCGACGTGGGTTCGATTGGTCGTTGCGAGATTATATCTATTGTATTCCTCGTAATTTTTGTGTTGTGTTGCGCGATCGGGACGATCGGGGTCTAGACTTAGTGTTTTGTAGTTTAGCGACCCCAATTAGGGGTTTTGGCCGATGTCTTGCGCGATAGATGCGCTAAGCGCTCAGTGTAATTTTCCGGGCGTTTTCATCGCGTTTCGTTGTCTTTTCGTCATTGTAGGAATTTTGCTTATGTGATGTATTTGTGAAATTTTAGGTTCGCAAGCGGGGACTTCGGATGCTACGATAGGGGAAAACAGGTGGTAGGCTTCACTTAGTCAGGAGCGTTGGTGAGTAGATTTAACATCTACAGGGGAATCGCCCGCATGGCGTTATGCGTCTGGGCTAGAGATGTTATTTTTGTCGCATATTCTATATCATATTTAGAATTTCGTATTTACCCTATTACTTAGATATTGTTGTGCTTGGACTAGTATCCTTAGGACACTGCACATATTATTGACGATTCATGTTGCACGAGCACTGATTGTATGCTACACACACCGTCAATAATTGCCATGACACGCACAACCCACTTATAGATATGATATTGCTTGGTTAGGGACATTGAGACTTTGATTCATAATTCTTTGCGCATTGACTTATAGCATACCTGTATACCTACATGCTTACACATATGCTCTGACATACTTACATGCTAGTTACCTGTATACCTATAGAGTATTGTACCATTAGTGATAGGTACATGCACACTTTATGACATAGCTACATGTATACCTTGTCCACCTATTTCACTTATACCCAGGGGGTATACTACATCATTACTTATAGGTAGATACATATATCTTGCTATACCTTTATGTTTTCACATACATCTGGTTATAGCCATATGTTTACCTTTACCTGATGTTATTTTAGAATTGGAGAAAATTAGGAACCGCATGATATTTATATTAACTTGTTGCAGTTAATTAGCGGCTTTTCCTTTATATGCTTACATTTCCATTTATGTTGCATATATTATATTCATGGATTTTCGCATTGTGATATGGATTTTTCATGTTGTTTTCTGGATTTAGGGACCGTGGGAGTTCATGAAATTATGCATTATTTGAAAAACCCGAATTCCTTGATATGATATTTGCGCATCCACCATGAGATTTATCAGTTCTGATTATATACTCCATACGAGAAGTGGCTGCCGTATGAGGGTATATGGTGAGGCCCCGTATGGTTCCCCTTGGCAAGATGATCGATGGACTTTGCCGATTGAGCCTGGAAGGTGGGCAAGTATCTACCGGTGACATTACCAATGACTCGGCGGTTATCATGTGGATACCGATAGGAGTCATGTACGTATAGATACGTCGAGAGGCGAGGGTCAGAGCTAGGCACTCGAGCTTTCGGGATAGCGTATGATACGTACCTATCAGGGTGCCAGTCGTGGTGACAGCACCTGATAGACCTGCATTTCTGTGTCGATGCTTGACACATTGGTTTCATGATATTTCTTTTTTTACTTCTTTGTATATATACAGGGGTTTAGGCCGCTGTTATATATGCCCTTACACCAATATTAGTGGAATGGGACGCTAATATATGTGTACTGACATTAAATTATATACATCATCATATTTATTCATGCAAATATATTTAAGATGTTAGATTTTTACTTCATAATTTGATTTGGGATATAGGTGATGTTGGGTTACTAGGCACACTAACAAGGCTCTACAAGGCATCGACCATGCCAAAATATAATTTTTTATGTGCCGGACAACCCTAAGCAAGATCGTTAACTAGAGTTTAGGAAAAACTAATGGCAAGTAAACAACTTTACACTAAAGGGATCGCGATATACAACTTTGTAGATCGGTCCTCCACTTCATTTGCTCCTTGTTGAAGTCCCTTCGCTGCGACCAAGCTTCTCCCGGGCTCTTGCATGGCTTCACGACGTGAAGGATGCGACCTTGCTTGAAGTCTCCGAGACCGAAGATGATCTACGTCGAGGGAATTCCGACTCAAGCTCCTACTTCACTAACTAGAGAATTAGTGAAGTAAACATCTTATACTAAAGTGCTAATCTAGTAGAGGATGGAGAAATAGGAAGTGGGTTCTCTTTAGAATTTTGTTTCTCACAAGGATTCTCACTTTGGATCAAACCCTAGCTTGCTTTTCTCTTGCTCAATGAAGAAGAAGATCATGAACAAAAGAAAAGAAATGAGGATAATGATGAAGTGAGAAGTCTAACCCTGGTGAGTGAGTATCATATACTAACTCTTGTGGAACCATAACCATAGCTAACACTTATGGTTGGGTTAAGAAATATCTATGGTAAAAACAAACTCAAGTGGACTTAGTCAATGCATCCACAAGCTTCATGCATTGATCTAATCCTCCACTTGATTTTGTAATTTCTTAAAATATAAAAACCCAACATAATATGTAGCATGGTGTAAGTCTCATACATCCAAGTCTAGTGTATCATCAACCATGATACAAAAGAAAACACTTTAATATATATATATCACACATATATATATATATACAAGTGTTCACATGTGAGAAAAACCCTAAAGTGAATAAGTGTTAGCAAATGTAAATTAGAATATCTAATATACAATTATACACTTAATTATTAAATCAACACTTGACTTAATAATCCGGTCATATCTCATATAACCTGCTAACATCCATCGCATCGACTTATCGAATCAACATTTGATTCGATAACCCGGTCATATCATATATGACCGACCGATACATAAAGTCGCGAGAATAGAATACGGTATCACATACATACATTTATTCTCGGTCTCGCACATATCACATATGCGCTCCTATTTCGTTTCGCCTGAGCCAGTAAAACCTCTGTGTAGGACTCTAAAGACTCGTCAATACGCCGGCAGTAGGTGATGATCACATCACGCACCCACAAGCCGTCAGCGGTACTAGCTGGACGTAACGGCTACCCGGGTATTGAGCGATCAAAAGATCATTAAGCAAGCTCGCTCCAACTCCTATGAAAGCCTGCCCGCAATACTTCCCGTATAGTCCGGTTTCCTCGTCTGATATGTCGCATATCAAGTCTAGGGGTGGTAAACGTCATACTCCAATAACCGATAAGTCGTGCCGATGTGAGGCTCATAACGGGTCGAGAAACTACTGGTAACACTTACCAGTAAATCTCTAATCAGCCCTAGCCAGGGACTTCCCTGTTACGGCCAATCGAGCACAGCGCAATATCAACCCCCAATACCGGGAGAGACGAAACCCGTCCTATCGCTCATTGCCTCCATGTGACTCGGGACTGTACCCAAAAACCACCTTTTTTCACGCCCTCATGGACGTGGTAAGGTGGAAATCAAAGCACAGTGGGAATCACACGAGACTCTATGACGATCTGGGGTTTACAGACTAACCTGCACAAGTGTCACCAGAGAACTGCCATCTGACGTGAGGTATAATACCATCTGGGAGTTCTCGGTGAGTCCGTCCAGTGTACCCAGTCTCCACTGAGCACCCCTATACCATCTCTGATGTCAAACACCAATGGATATGGGATCATCCATCGCCCATCTCATGGATCGAGAAGCGTATACGCTAGTCTAAACTGGTATATCGATGCCCCGTCTCGATACACCCACGACTAGGGACCTTGAAGGATGTACTAATGGACTACCATGTCCCCACTAGTATGATCCGCATCATAGTTCAGGTAGTCAAGTACACATCGTAAGGGCTTTACCAACATGTAATGATAAGACAGTATAAAGAGACAAGCATACATGTTAAAGTAAAGTGCAACCAGATAGCATACTATCATGTCGAGCAATAAAGTCCTCTCTATATATGTCCAACATTCCAATATAATATACATCATCTGTACAATACTGGCCTCTAAGGCATACATACAACTAACAATCTCCCACTTGCACTAGGGCCAGCTGCTGTAGTATCGCATACCGAGCATCTCGAAAAGTCTCTCAAACTGTATCTGGGGAATGGCCTTCGTGAGTGGATCCGCTGTGTTATTCTTCGTGTCAACCCTCCTAACCTCGATCTCCCGGCGATCAACTATCTCCCGGATCAGGTGATACCGCCTTAGAATATGCCTGGATCGCTGATGGGACCTGGGTTCCTTGGCCAAAGCCACCGCTCCATTGTTATCGCAATACAAAGGTATTGGATGCTCAATGGATGGAACCACTCCAAGTTCAGTAATGAACTTCTTGATCCAGACAGCCTCTTTGGCAGCATCGTTGGCAGCGATGTATTCAGCCTCCATCGTCGAGTCTGCCACAGTTTCCTCCTTGGAACTCTTCCAGCTAACCGCCCCTCCGTAATAGGTAAAGACAAATCCCGACTGCGACTTAGAGTTGTCCTTATCACTCTGGAAGCTTGAATCGGTAAAGGACTCCAGTTGGAGTTCTCCGTTACATACACCAAGAGCGTCTCTTTAGTCCTTCGTAAGTACTTGAGAATGCTCTTCACAGCTGTCCAGTGACTCTCTCCAGGATCAGCTTGATACCTACTCACTACACTTAGTGAGTATGCTACATCAGGTCTGGTATATAGCATCGCGTACATGATAGAGCCTACTACCGAAGCATAGGGTATCCCTTGCATGCGAGCTCTCTCCAAATCAGTCTTAGGAGACATCTCTTTAGAGAGAGTGAGCCCTGAGATCATGGGTAAAAACCCACGTTTGGACTCTTCCATACTAAACCTCTTTAGTATGGTGTCAATGTACCTAGATTGGGACAATCCCAATATCCGTTTAGATCTATCTCTATAGATCCTAATCCCCAATATGCAGGAGGCATCACCAAGATCTTTCATTGAGAATCTTTTTGATAAGAAGAGCTTTACCGATTGCAGCATAGGAATGTCATTTCCTATCAAGAGTATGTCGTCTACGTACAATACGAGGAAGACAACCTTACTCTCTGCCACCTTCTTGTAGATACAAGGTTCATCTACGTTTTTGACGAAATCAAACTCTTTGATAACGACGTCAAAGCAGATGTTCCAACTCCGCGATGCTTGCTTCAATCCATAAATGGATTTAAGCAACTTGCACACCTTCCCGCTGCTCCCACTGTCTATGAAGCCCTCTGGCTGAGTCATGTACACGCACTCTTCTAAATCACCGTTTAGAAAGGCGGTCTTAACATCCATTTGCCAGATTTCGTAGTCATGATATGCAGCGATGACAAGCATGATCCGGAAGGATTTAAGCATAGCCACTGGAGAAAAGGTTTCGTCATAGTCCACACCTGGTCTTTGACGAAAACCTTTTGCAACAAGTCTAGCTTTGAAAGTCTCCACTTTCCCATCTATACCAAGTTTTTTCTTGAAGATCCACTTGCTCCCAATGGGTTTTACCCCTTCAGGAGCAACTTCCAAAGTCCATACTTTGTTGGTGTACATGGATTCCATCTCGGACCGCATTGCATCCAGCCATTTCACTGAGTCTCCACTCGTGATGGCCTGCTCGAAGCTAGTTGGGTCATCATCAACCATGATGCAATCCTCGCTCCCACCATCAATGAGAAAACCGTAGTATCTCTCAGGTGGGCGAGGAACCCTACTAGATCGGCGGAGTGGCTGAGGTTCGTTGGGAACTACCGAATCCTCTGGTTCCACTAAATCTTCAGTTTGAGTTTGTGTAGCCGGAATTTCTTCCAGTTCTACCTGGTCGCCACTAATTTCTTTTGTAAGAAATTCCTTTTCTAAAAAGGTGGCATGTCGAGAAACAAACACTTTTTGTTCCTCAGTATGGTAGAAAAGATATCCATGTGAATGTTTGGGATATCCCACAAACTTGCATAGAACTGACCGTGCCTCGAGTTTGTCCGGATTTTGTGTTTTAACATAGGCCGGACAACCCCATATCTTAACACGTTTAAGACATGGTCTCTTCCCACTCCATATCTCATATGGTGTGGTAGGTACAGGTTTAGATGGAACTTGATTCAATAGTTATGCCGCTGTTTCCAGCGCATATCCCCAGAAGGAAATAGGTAACTCAGCTGTGCTCATCATAGAGCGCACCATATCTAATAGGGTGTGGTTCCTCCGTTCAGATACACCGTTGTGCTGTGGTGTATATGGAGGAGTCAGCTGAGAGAGAATCCCATTCTCTTTTAGGAAGTCCAGGAATTCATTGCTAAAGTATTCACCTCCTCGATCAGATCGAAGGATTTTAATACTTTTCCTGGTTTGGTTCTCGACTTCTTGTTTATAATCTCTAAATTTCTCAAAAGCTTATGATTTGTGTTTCATCAGGAACACATATCCGAATCTAGAGAGATCGTCAGTGAATGTAATGAAGTACGCAGAACCATTCCTGGCATGTGTAGACATGGGGCCGCATACATCACTATGTACCAGTCCCAAGAGTTCCGTAACTCTCTCTCTGTGTCCCGTAAACGGAGTTTTAGTCATCTTGCCTTTGAGACATGACTGGCAAGTGTCCAAAGATGAAAATTCAAACGGATTCAAATATCCATCCTTATGCAACTTAGCGAGTCGTGTCGCATTAATGTGACCCAGTCTACAATGCCACAAGAAGGATTCATTCATTTCTGAACTCTTCCTCTTGTGTGTGTTTGTTATGCTCAGAACTGTTGATTGATTAAGAACATAAATTCCATTGCACATCGTGCCTGATCCGACCAACTTTTGGTTTAGGAAAATGTTCATAACATTATCCTGTAATACAAAATTATATCCCTCTTTACTCAACATAGAAACCGATATAATGTTGTATATCAGGTTCGGCATGTAATAGCATTCGTTCAGAATCAATATATTACCAGTTGGCAATACAAGGTGATATTCCCCGACGGTTTTAGCTGCAACAATTGCACCATTTCCAACCCATATGTCTTTCTCACCTTCTCCAAGTTCTCTACCTTTCCTAAGCCCATGTAACTAATTACATATATGGGATCCTGACCCGGTATCTAAAACCCAGGACATAGAGGAAATGGAGAAACAGTTTTCTGTAACGAACACACCCGAAGAAAATGCATCAACATGTACTTTCTTCATTCGGGTGGCATGAGAATCCTGGTATTCCCCTATATCCTGTTCAGTCTTATAACTCTTATAAGAAAGAACGGAACCAACGTTCCCCAGCACAGTATAACATGCGGGTTCGGTCAATACATCCATATTATTATCTTGATTAAGGCATAATATGGTCGCTACCTAGAGAGAGAGAGAAGAAAACACTTTAGCGTATGCTCTTGCAAGATCAGATTGGTTATTGTCTTATCTAATCAGGATGGCTCCCACTTTTTTTATCAAATTTTCCTTCAAACCCTAAAAGGAAAGACTAGCCGCGATTAATTACACCCTACAACTTCGCTGATCTTTCAGCCAGGCCAGTGTCGGTACTTTGAGGGAGGTTCCCCGTGCTTTCGCACGGACCTAATTAAAGTAAACCTTGTTTTCCCAGAGGCATAACCCCATTGACACCTTTCTAGACACCTACTTGATCGGCAAATTGTCATGTGTAAAACTCTCCCGGGAGTAACAATTACTCGCAGTGGGTATCGGGATCCAACTATCTCATAGAAGGTATGCAATCTCATTGCAAATCTCAACACTTGAAATTCCCGATAATATTTTGCCCCTAATCCCTATGATCTTGACAAAGGCCAACAAATCATAGGATGTTAGTCAAGTTCAACCCGTTATTTCTTGATTGAATCAAACCCACCCGCACGACCCTTCACAAAGGCCAACAAGGTCGTACGACTACCCCAAAACAATCTGCACCATATGCATAAGCAGATAAGTACCATTTAGCTACCGCACACTACACCTTGACAAAGGCTAACAAACGCAGCACGAATACTAAACAGTTCTTATCTGAAATGACGGAGGGCTACGACAGGTTTTTCTGAAAACCTATTGCGTAATGAACTAGATATCGTCGTAGAATCATGTGAATTTTCAAATGGAGTGATTTTGAGGCTTTTATTAGTTTTGCTAAAGATGTCACTCCCGGTGAAGGGATCTCGGCTCTTTCCTTATGGAATAAGGTGCAGGATATATCATATACATCACTATGCAAAGCAAAACTCCGAAAGCAGTCAAAAGTAAAACCGAGTGTTTTAGCATCTGCTAGTTTTGCTAAAGAGGTCACTCCCAGTGAAGGGATCTTGGCTCTTTCCTCATCGAATAAGGTGCAGGGTATATCATATATACCGCTATGCAAAGCAAGACTGTAGCTACCCTTTTTTATTAAAATTTGATTCTACAACATCTTTTAGGTTTCTTTTCTTTCATTAATCACATTAATGAAGTCCCATCATTTAAGTCACCTAAACATCACAGATAAATACGACGTACACTTATGCCATCCGCATTCGCCTCAATGTCCCCTCGTGCACCGTTAGGTTAGGTAACTAACGGCAGAGCAGGGCGGGGCTAGCGTGGGTGTAAAACATAAGTAACGCCTATATAATATATCATATATACTATATACAGTATTTATCACAGAACATCAAATGATCACATCACAGATATCGCAGCAGAAGAAACATATGAGACATTGGATATACTAGAACGTCCGTATTTTATTTTGAGCCTCTATAAAACACGGATTCCACGGTCGCGATGGATAGCCAAACCCATACCCCTAGACCCCTACGAGAGCGGCAAGCAACCCTGCCAATTCTAGGGTTAGGAGACCCGGACCCGACTCCTCGAGTTGGTCTCCCACTGGACCCTAGAACCTGGTTACTTATGCTCTCCTCCTTGGGTCTATCCTAGTGTGGAAAAGTAAATAATATACAAAAGGTGACATCAACCTCGACCCCGAAGTGCCCCAATAAAAAAAATATTACATACATTTAAATTTTACATGAATGAAAATAAAAACTCTCATCTCACATAAATCCCCCCGGCTATTCAGAACTCGACGATCCAATATAACATATCCAGCAACACATAACATCACATGTCATCAACGTAAGTAAATATGCGCATCCCAATTGTCGTTGACATATAGCAACGAAACCGGCGATATCACATATTACACTTACGGTCACAGAAAAGAAAGTGTAAAACTACAACATTTGGAATCCACAATCTCTGTAGACATCGTAAATCCGAAATATCACATATTTCGCATTTCATGCCTAACTGTATGAAGTCCACATATTGTATCACATTCAAGATAAATAGACAGTATTAAACTTTCCGATCGAATAATCAAATACCCAAGATTTCCTAAATAGCTCAACACTTGAGCGGAGTTCAAAAATTCCAGAATACGTCACAGTAGCAACGGTCCAGCCGTAGAAGGGTCAAGCCAACGCCTCACATGTGGCACGCCGTACTGCCCCAAACCCTAAGGTTCAAAGGGCAGTTCAAGACGGTCACATAATCGAGTTAAGGTTTGTTGTCCTCTAGAGGGTCCATCGCATCACATGCATGTTTTTCCGAAATATTTAAACCCGAGAAAAATTCAACACTTGAATGTTTTTCGTGCCGGGAAAAATTGAGTTAATGATATCCGTTCGAACATTTTAGTACTTTCTAAATTATCCGGAATAACAGAACAAATTTAAATTCTCCGATCGAATCGACGATTTCAAGATAAACCCCAAAATTACTCAACACTTGAGTCAGATTAAAAATACCCATAAAATAGTAACAACAGAATAAAGAATTACTGTGCAAAAACCAGTCCCTAATACCATTAGTATGCCGCAGAACCGTCGCCAAAGGTGGGTTATTGCCGCGGTTCCGTGGCCACGTGGAGGACTTAGGGTCTGGTTTTTCATGGTTATTCTTATGAAACCCTGCTGAATTTTTTAGGCATTTTTAATTCAAAAAAATACCAGATTTCAAAAATTGTCCAGAGAGGGGGTAAACTTGGACGTATCAGGATCGTTCGGAGTTTTAACTTCGTTAACACATCGCCTAAGACTCTAGCTAGGCTCGGATACCACTGTTGGGTTACTAGGCATACTAACAAAGCTCTTGAAGGCATCGATCATGCCAAAATTAAATTTTTTATTTGCCGCACAACCCTAAGCAAGATCGTTAACTAGAGTTTAGGCGAAACAAATGGCAAGTAAACAACTTTACACTAAAGGGAACGCGATATACAACCTTTGTAGTTTGGTCCTCTACTTCATTTGCTCCTTGTTGAAGTCCCTTCACTGCGACCAATGTTCTCCCGGGCTCTTGCATGGCTTCACGACGCGAAGGATGCGACCTTGCTTGAAGTCTCCGAGGCCGAAGATGATCTACGTCGAGGGAATTCCGACTCAAGCTCCTACTTCACTAACTAGAGAATTAGTGAAGTAAACACCCTATACTAAAATGCTAATCTAGTAGAGGATGGAGAAATAGGAAGTGGGTTCTCTTTAGAATTTTGTTTCTCACAAGGATTCTCACTTTGGATCAAACCCTAGCTTACTTTTCTCTTGCTCAATGAAGAAGAAGATCATGAACAAAAGAAAAGAAATGAGGATAATGATGAAGTGAGTATCATATACTAACTCTTGTAGAGCCATAACCATAGCTAACACATATGGTTGGGCTAAGAAATATCTATGGTAAAAACAAACTCAAGTGGACTTAGTCAATGCATCCACAAGTTTCCACAAGCTTCATACATTGATCTAATCCTCCACTTGATTTTGTAATTACTTAAAATATAAAAACCCAACATAATATGTAGCATGGTGTAAGTCTCATACATCCAAGTCTAGTGTATCATCAACCATGATACAAAAGAAAACACTTTAATATATATATATCACACATATATATATATATACAAGTGTTCACATGTGAGAAAAACCCTAAAGTGAATAAGTGTTAGCAAATGTAAATTAGTATATCTAATATACAATTATACACTTAATTATTAAATCAACACTTGACTAAATAATCAGGTCATATCTCATATAACCGGCTAACATTCATCGTATCGACTTATCGAATCAACACTTGATTCGATAACCCGGTCATATCATATATGACCGACCGATACATAAAGTCGCGAGAATAGAATACGGTATCACATACACGCATTTATTCTCGGTCTCGTACATATCACATATGCGCTCCTATTTCGTTTCGCCTGAGCCAGTAAAACCTCTGTGTAGGACTCTAAAGACTCGTCAATACGCCGGCAGTAGGTGATGATCACATCACGCACCCACAAGCCGTCAGCGGTACTAGCTCGACGTAACGGCTACCCGGGTATTGAGCGATTAGAAGATCAGCAAACAAGCCCGCTCCAACTCCTGTGAAAGCCTGGCGGCAATACATCCCGTACATTCCGGTCTCCTCGTCTGATATGTCGCATATTAAGTCTATGGGTGGTAAACGTCAGACCCCAATAACCGATAAGTCGTGCTGAAGTGTGGCTCATAACGGGTCGAGAAACTACTGGTAACACTTACCAGTAAATCTCTAATCAGCCCTGGCCAGGGACTTCCCAGTTACGGCCAATCGAGCACAGCGCAACATCAACCCCCAATACCGGGAGAGACGAAACCCCTACTATCGCTCATTGTCTCCATGTGACTCGGGATTGTACCCAAAAACCACCGTTTTGCACGCCTTCATGGACATAGTAAGGTGGAAATCAAAGCACAGTGGGAATCACACGAGACTCTATGACGATTTCGGGTCTACAGACTAACCTGCACAAGTGTCACCAGAGAACTGCCATCTGACGTGAGGTATAATACCATCTGGGAGTTCTCGGCGAGTCCGTCCAGTGTACCCAGTCTCCACTGAGCACCCGTATACCATCTCTGATGTCAAACACCAATGGATATGGGATCATCCATCGCCCATCTCATGGGTCGAGAAGCGTATACGCTAGGTTACACTGGTATATCGATGCCCCGTCTCGATACACCTACGACTAGGGACCTTGAAGGATGTACTTATGGACTACCATATCCCCACTAGTATGATCCGCATCATAGTCCAGGTAGTCAAGTACACATCCTAAGGGCTTTACCAACATGTAATGATAAGACAGTATAAAAAGACAAGCATACAGTTAAAGTAAAGTGCAACTAGATAGCATACTATCATGTCGAGCAAGAAAGTCCTCTCTCTATATGTCCTAGCATCCAATATAATATACATCATCTATACAATACTGGCCTCTAGGGCATACATATAACTAACAGGTGGTTCATTTGATATTGGATACAGGATATTTATGAGATTGTCGATTTGTACATTCAGGATATATGAGATTTATTCGATATTGTACATTCAGGATTTGTGAGACTTATATGATATGAGAGCCAATTTGGGGGCTGATTTGAGGAATTGGAATTTGGATTTGTCTTGATGGATTGTGGTCCTACCACGATGTCAGGATTCCGTGGAAATGACATATTTCATTCCATACTTCACATTTATTGTTTATGCACTGCTTCATGTATTAGTAGTACCTATTAGAGTACCTTTCATGATTGTTGCATTTACATACCTTTATTTATATGCATTGCTTCATGTATTAGTTGTACCTGTTAGTGTACCTTTCATGATTATTGCATTCATATGACTTTTTATTGCTATTAATTGCACATGTTAGATCCGCGCTGTACGTGCATACTCGCGATTACCTGCATATATTATTTACTATTCACGAGTTGGCAACTCACCCGCGTTGTGCCACAGTGTTTGCAGGTGTTTCTCAGGATAGTCAGAGGCAGGCTATTATCACACATCTTATCATCTTTTGCTACGGATACCGCATCAGCTCGCAGTGTGCAGTTTGCTTAGGTGGGTTTTGTGGTTATTCGTTGTATTGTATATTCGTTGTATCCATGTACTCTCCATCTACTATTTTCATATCGACTTAGAGACTTGGTGAGGACGATGTTATATATTATGTTGTGACTTGTTGTCTTTTATACAGTTTTCTTTCAATCGTCTTCTATTTCTTTGCTACGGCGTCGTATATTTGTTGTTGTGGTTTTTTTATGCCTTTGGGCGTGGATTTCCTCCCGTTGGGGATGCTTTACTTTTTGTATTTATGTTGTACCCAGTTTTGTGGTTGGTTTTTATAAAGGAGGTGCTGCCGAAATTTTCAAGAAAGAAAATTGGACTTAAAGAATTTATACTTGAGATTTTTTTAAGGGTTTAAACAATGTTTCTTATCTTTTCTTGTCTTTTAATGGTTTAGATTTCGGGGTTTTAGCTTTCTTTTACTGCGTCACGCCTGTAGACGTTGCGTAGTATTAGGGCCGTCACATGCCAATTTCGGGTCGTGACAAAGTTGGTATCAGAGCGCTAGGTTTTTACCTTACGGAGTGTAGGATGACCTTGATATGATGGAGTAGGTAACTTAAGCAGAGTAACGTAGTGTGTGTATGTCTGCAGCATACTCACGATACAGTACTCCGCCTAAAGTGACCTAAGTACAATTACTTGAAATTCCTTCCTTGATGATTCATATCCTTGTGATTCGATTTCCGTGTTCATATCGAATCATATCCCTATTTATAGCCTTTGCCGCCGATGACTATGAGGACTCAGTGAGGTGCAGCGAGGGCCGAGATCATAGTTGACTCGGGTGGGTCAAGGACTGACCAGGATGGCACGCTCGTTGCATAGGTGTAGACGGATCCGCCTTCGACAGATAGTATCGCTAGGCTTGTAGCAGAGATGCAGGACAAGCGCCAGACGATGAGTTCTTTGGTGGAGACCATTCGAGCGCAGCGACAGGAGGTTGTCACCCCTGTTACCCAGTTGTTCCTCGCGATCAGCACACAGCTTTCCGTCACTTACATAGCACTAGTAGATGCAGCCCTAGTTGACCAGACACGTATTCCAGAGACATCGGGAGTTCTGGGACAGTAGAGGGCTCATACCGGGGTATCAGCGCAGAGACAGAAGCTTAGTCGTCGAGACAGCTTTCGTGGCCGTTGCGGGAGTAGCAGAGGTTTGGGACGAGGGGATTCGTGTTAGCTAGATCAGCCGTTTGTTGTGTTAATTTCTGTCAACGATTCTTCTGTTGCGCGACACGTATTTCAGTCGTATGCCAATCGGTTAGGAGATTCATCCGTCACTTAATCCTTCTAGAGATGTTGGATTTGACGTTCTCCTGGGCACAGACTGGTTAGTTACGTGCTAGGCGTCTGTGGACTACCGCGAGGAAACAGTCAGGTTTGTTTTCCCGGCAAGTCAGTTCTTGTTGTGCAGGGGGACAGTGGTGCCGCCTCTCACAGCTCGAATTTAGCCTTTTTCGCTAGTCGGATTTTGAGGAGAGGATGTCGAGGATTCTTGGCGTTCATTCATGATACCGGAGCCACAATGGGTTTGTTGGACCGGGTTCTTATCGTGCGAGAGTTTTCCGACGTTGTTCCAGATGAGCCGGCGGAGCTTAAGGAGCTTAAGGATCAGCTGCAGAGCTGTTTGTTGGGGGGCTAGTGCATCTGAGTGTTTAACATTGAGGAGCTCCTATTTCTGTTCTTCAAAGAGGAAGACGACAGTTTAGGTTGTGTATTGATGGATCTCCAATTGAACCGGCTTACGGTGCGGATAGGTATCCTTTACCTCACATTGACGATTTCTTCGATCGGCTCTAGAGTGCGAGACATTTTCTAAGTTTGTTCGGGATCAGGTCATCATTGCTGCGAGTTCGAAATGATGACATTCCGAAGACTGCCTTGTGCATGCTACGGGCTTTGTGTGTTTTGGTGGTGTCGTCGGACTCACCAATGCCCTAGCAGCATTCGTAGATATGATGAACCGAATTTCTTCAGTCCGTTCTTCGACCAGTTATTGTTGTGTTATTGATGACATTCTGGTCTATTCTTTGTGGCTTGAAGGACAGGAGCAGCACTTGAGGATTTGTTTTGCAGACATTGGGGGAGCCCCAGCTGTTTGCTAGATTCTCGGAGTGTTCCTTCAGGCTTGTTTATGTTGACTCCTAGGTCTTGTAGTTATGGGAGACGGTTTTTCGTATAGTCCCGAGGAAGATCGTGGTCGTACAGCTTAGTCCCAGGCTTGTGTTCGGACGGAAGTCCGCAGATTTTTGGGCTTAGCAGGTTTTTACCGCCATTTCGTGCAGGATTGCTAGTGTAGTGCTGCACCGTTGACTGGACTGACCTGAAAGGAGGTTTCTTTTCTTTGGACTGAGGCATGCATGCGGAGTTTTTCAGAAGTTGGAGATTCGGTTAACAAACGCACCAGTTCTTTCTTGCTTTTTGGTTCGGGCGACTTTGTTGTTTTAACTGTGATGTTTCGCGAGTGGGGCTCGATTGTGTACTGAGGTGACACTATAGAGTTTTTGCTTTTGCTTCCCTACATTTGGAGGAAGTACGAGCAGGATATCTCTCTCATGATCTGGAGATGGCCGCGGTGGTAGTGCGTTGGGGATTGGAGACACTACTTGTTCGAGAGTCGTGTCAGATTTTCACGGACCACCAGAGCTTAATGTACATCTTCCTGCAGCGAGTTTTGATTGTTGAGACAGCGCCGTTAGATGGAACGTGTGGAGGATTGTATTTGTGAAATCATTTATTACCCTTGGCAAGGCGATTGTGGTAGCTGATGCTGGAGTCGTAGGCCCGAGGTTCGTTTGTTCCAGTTGTGCGCAGTCAGAGACAGTCTTCTGCATATTTACAGTTCTTGTGCGATCGTGGAGTACAACTTAGGTTTGCCTCTACTTAGGGGACAACTTGCTCATGTCCGCGCCCGACCACTTTTCCCTCATCGTTTTCGCGAGACACTACCTACCGACGCTCGTTCGTTAGAGATACTTGAGCATACTCGGCTGGGTAATGATTCGGAGTCTTTGATTTGTGACAATAGTGTGCTAAGTTAGGGACGCGTTTGTGTACCTGATATTATCGGGTAGAGACGTGAAATCCTAGAGCTGGCACATCTGTCAATTCTCTATACTCATTCAAGTTCCACCAGCATTTGGCGTGACTTGTGAGATAGTTACCGGTGGGCCGGGATGTAAAGAGCAGTTTCGGGTTTCGTTTCAAGGTGTCTGTGTTGTTGTGAGCTAAGTTGAGTATCTGAGACCGGCTGGAGAGTTGCAATCTTTAACCGTTCCGAAGTGGGAATGGGAGCAGATCTCCATGAAATTCGTTATGGTGTCTACCCAGGTTTAGTCAGGGTGTGACTCCATTCGGATGCTTGTTGTCCAGTTTTTCTCAGTCTGCTCAGTTGTTCTTTGTTAAGTTTGTGCGTTGCAAGGTGTTCCTTCGAGGGTCGTATCCAATGAAGGCACCATGTTCGCTTGCCGTCCTGGGCAGGAGCTTCAGGAAGCCTTGGGTATTGGTTGAGCTTTAGCTCCGTCTTTCCATCCGAAGGATGATGGTTTTGTGAGAGCGGGCTATACCGACTCTAGAGATTATACTCGTGCATACGTACTAATTGTTTTCGGCAGTTGGGATCGTCACTTGCCATTTGTTAGGACACTCCTTCGATAGCAGTTATCAGGAGACATTCCAATTGCCAACCTTTTAGTTTTGTTTGTTAGGTGGTGTCGATCTCCAGTCTGTTTTTCTGACTCTGCGTTGTAGGATTTTTAGACCCCAACTAGTCTAGAGACTTCGGAAATGATCTAGCTGTTTCAGGTGAGGATGATGACAGTCCTGTGCGGACAGAGGTCTTATGCCGACCATGGTGATCGCAGGCTCGAGTTCGCAGTGTGAGATCATGTATTCTTACGGATTTTTCTGATGAATAACGTGTTGAGTTTTGGGAAGCTTACCCACAATTGTAGGTCCTTTCGAGATCCTTAAAGCGAGTTAGTTCCGTTGCCATTAATTTGGTACTTCCGCCCAGATTATTGAGTATTCACCGCGTATTCCTTGTGTCGATACTTTTCAATTACCTTCATGACCTTTCTCAGTTGATTCTGCATCAGACCAATTAGCTTGGACGCGATCTTTCGTTCACCGGCAGCCGCTAGTTATAGTGGATCAGCAGGTGGAGGAACTTCGGTCAAGGGTCTTGCCGTCAGTGAGGGTTCTTTGTGTAGCTGTATAGTGAAGTGATCACTTGGCAAGCTGCGAGCGAGATTTGTGAGTTTTGTACTCATCTTCTTGAAGGTACGCGTAGTTGAATTTTAATTCGGGGACCGAATTTCTTTAAGGGGGGAAGATTGTAACGTTTTAGAAATCGTTTTGCGAATTTTTCCGTTTTAGGGCAAAATTGTCGGTATTTTCCGTTTTAACCCGATTTCGATCAAACGTCCGTATATGCTTGTCGGCACCATTTTTAGCTATAATAAAGCTTGTGCGCAAACTTTAGGGGTATTTGGGAGGTTTTGGTTCAGATAGAATTTTTCCCAAATAAAATATTATTTTAAGCGGTATTTGGTGCACGTAAATCGGGAAATTTCTTTTCTTAAGAATAAATTATTTTTTTGTCACTAGAATATTTTGGAAACTTCTTTTTAAATATTTAGATATTTTTTGGAGTGCAAAAGGTTTTATTTTAAAAAGAAAATAAAATGTGTAAAGGTGGCAAAGTGCATTTATTAAGCAGTTATTACTCTTTTTCCTAACAATTTCTTCACAAAAATACCCCCCTCACCCCCTTGGCCGGCCCTTCCCTTCCCCTTGCTGCCCTCCATCATTCCCACTTTTTTTCAACTCATTTTGCATCAAATAAATCATGAAAAATCCAAATAAAATCACAAAAATTCAAATATAATCATTTTCCTTCATTTCCTTCCCTAATTCTTCTTGGATCTTCAACAAAGCATGGTTTTTTTGATGCTATGATGAGAGATTAAATTCATTTTGGTGTTCTTTGGGAGGTATAATTCTTACCTTAATCCTTTTATATTTGCTTTAATCTTATTCTAGCTAATTTAGTTAGCTAATTATGTGTTTAGTTTAGTTTTTAAATTATGATTAATTCATTTATATTTGGTTTAAGAAATTCATGTTAGGGTTAAATTTTTTGTTCAAGTGTTTAGTGTTCATTTGAAGTGTTAATTTATGTTTTGGAGAAGATTAACCTAGTAGAAAATGTTAATTTTTGCTAATGAACACTTTGTTCAATTATGCAATTTTGCTTACTAGGTTTTTCCTAAAATTTATTTAGCAAGTGTTAAAAATATAGGAATAGTTTAGATAGTTTAGTTAAGCTATTTTAAGGTCTTTGTAATCGCTAGATATGCGTTAGCTTGAAACTACTGCGAAATATTGCGATAGGTTGCTTACTAGATTTCGGGGTTTTTCCGACGTGGGTTCGATTGGTCGTTGCGAGGTTATATCTATTGTATTCCTCGTAATTTTTATGTTGTGTTGCGCGATCGGGACGATCGGGGTCTAGACTTAGTGTTTTGTAGTTTAGCGACCCAAATTAGGGTTTTTGGCTGATGTCTTGCGCGATAGATGCGCTAAGCGCAGTGTAATTTTCCGGGCGTTTTCATCGCGTTTCGTTGTCTTTTCGTCATTGTAGGAATTTTGCTTATGTGATGTGTTTGTGAAATTTTAGGTTCGCAAGTGGGGACTACGGACGCTCTGACAGGGGAAAACAGGTGGTAGGCTTCACTTAGCCAGGAGCGTTGGTGAGTAGATTTAACATCTACAGGGGAATCGCCCGCATGGCGTTATGCGTCTGGGCTAGAGATGTTATTTCTGTCACATATTCTATGTCATATTTAGAATTGCGCATTTACCCTATTACTTAGATATTGTTGTGCTTGGACTAGTATCCTTAGGACACTGCACATATTATTGACGATTCATATTGCACGAGCACTGATTGTATACTACATACACCGTCAATAATTGCCATGTCACGTACAACCCACTTATAGATATGATATTGCTTGGTTAGGGACATTGAGACTTTGATTCATAATTCTTTACGCATTGACTTATTGCATACCTGTATACCTACATGCTTAAACATATGCTCTGACATACTTACATGCTAGTTACCTGTATACCTATAGAGTATTGTACCATTAGTGATAGGTACATGCACACTTTATGACATAGCTACATGTATACCTTGCCCACCTATTTCACTTATACCCAGGGGGTATACTACATCATTACTTATAGGTAGATACATATATCATGCTATACCTTTATGTTTTCATATACATCTGGTTATAGCTACATGTTTACCTTTACCTGATGTTATTTTAGAATTGGAGAAAATTAGGAACCTAAAGATATTTATATTAACTTGTTGCAGTTAATTAGCGGCTTTTCCTTTATATGCTTACATTTTCGTTTATGTTGCATATATTATATTCATGGATTTTCGCATTGTGATATGGATTTTTCATGATGTTTTCTGGATTTGGGGACCGTGGGAGTTCATGAAATTATGCATTATTTAAAAAACCCGGTTTCCTTGATATGATATTTGTGCATCCACCATGAGATTTATCGGTTCTGATTATATACTCCATACGAGGAGTGGCTGCCGTATGAGGGTACATGGTGGGGCCCGGTATGGTTCCCCTCGACAAGATGATCGATGGACTTTGTCGATTGAGCCTGGAAGGTGGGCAAGTACCTACCGGTGACATTACCAATGACTCGGCGGTTATCATGTGGATACCGATGGGAGTCATGTACGTATAGATACGTCGAGAGGCGAAGGTCAGAGCTAGGCACTCGAGCTTTCGGGATAGCGTATGATACGTACCTATCAGGTGCTAGTCGTGGTGACAGCACCTGATAGACCTGCATTTCTGTGTCGATGCTTGACACATTGGTTTCATGATATTTCTTTTTTTACTCCTTTGTATATATACAAGGGTTTAGGCCGCTGTTATATATGCCCTTACACCAATATTAGTGGAATGGGACACTAATATATGTGTATTGACATTAAATTATATACATCATCATATTTATTCATGCAAATATATTTAGGATGTTAGATTTTTACTTGATAATTTGATTTGGGATATAGGTGATTCATTTGATATTGGATACAGGATATTTATGAGATTGCTGATTTGTACATTCAGGATATATGAGATTTATTCGATATTGTACATTCAGGATTTGTGAGACTTATATGATATGAGAGCCAATTTGGGGGCTGATTTGAGGAATTGGAATTTGGATTTGTCTTGATGGATTGTGATCCTACCACGATATCAGGATTCCGTTGAAATGACATATTTCATTCCATACTTCACATTTATTGTTATGCACTGCTTCATGTATTAGTAGTACCTGTTAGAGTACCTTCATGATTGTTGCATTTACATACCATTATTTATATGCATTGCTTCATTTATTAGTTATACCTGCTAGTGTACCTTTCATGATTATTGCATTCATATGACTTTTTATTGCTATTAATTGCACATGTTAGATTCGCGTTGTACGTGCATACTCGCGATTACCTGCATATGTTATTTACTATTCACGAGTTGGCAACTCACCCCCGTTGTGCCACAGTGTTTGCAGGTGTTTCTCAGGATAGTCAGAGGCAGGCTATTATCACACATCATATCATCTTTTGCTATGGATACCGCATCAGCTCACAGTGTGCAGTTTGCTTAGGTGGGTTTTGTTGTTATTCGTTGTATTGTATATTCGTTGTATCCTTATACTCTCCATCTGCTATTTTCATATCGACTTAGAGACTTGGTGAGGACGATGTTGTATATTATGTTGTGACTTGTTGTCTTTTATACAGTTTCCTTTCTATCGTCTTCTATTTCTTCGCTACGGTGTCGTATATTTGTTGTGGTGGTTGTTTTCCGGCTTTGGGCATGGATTTGCTCCCGTTGGGGATGCTTTACTTTTTTTATTTATGTTGTATCCAGTTTTGGGGTTGGTTTTTATAAAGGAGGTGCTGCCGAAATTTTCAAGAAAGAAAATTGGACTTAAAGAATTTATACTTGAGATTTTTTTAAGGGTTTAAACAATATTTCTTATCTTTTCTTGTCTTTTAATGGTTTAGATTTCTGGGTTTTGGCTTTCTTTTACGGTGTTACGCCTGTAGACGTTGCGTAGTATTAGGGCCGTCACGTGCCAATTTCGGGTCGTGACAACTGGGTACACTGAACGGAGTTGCCGAGAACTCCTAGTTGGTATTATACCTATCGTCAGATAGTAGTTCTCTCGTGACAGTGGTACAGGTTAGTCTGTAGACCCGAGAACGTCATAGAGTCTTGTGTGATTCCCACTGTGCTTTGATTTCCACCTTAACACGTTCAGGAGAACGTGCAAAATGTTGACTTTTGGGTACAGTCCTGAATCACATGGAGGCAATAAGCGATAGGAGGTGTTTCATCTCTCCCGGTATAGATGGTTGATGTTGCGCTGTGCTCGATTGGCTATAACAGGAACTCCCTGGCCAGGGCTGATATGGAGATCTACCGGTAAGTGTTATCAGTAGTTTCTCGATCCGTTATGAGCCTCACATCGGCACGACTTATCGGTTGCTGGGGTCTGACGTTTACCACCTCTAGACTGGATATGCGACATATCAAACGAAGAGACCGGACTGTACGGTAGTGTTACTGATTGGATTCACAGGAGTGTGAGCAGCCTTGCTTGTCGATCTTCTGATCGCTCATTATCCAGGTGGCCGTTACGTTTCGCTGACCGCTGACGGCTTGTGGGTGACTGATATGATCCCCACCTACTACCGGCATATTGACGAGTATTTAGAGTCCTACACAGAGGTTTCCTGGCCCAGGTGAAACGGAGTAGGAGCACATATGTGATATGTATGGGACCGTGATTAATACGTGTATGTGATACCGTATTCTATTCTCGCGATATGTGATATCGGCCGGTTATATGTGATATAGCCGGGTTATCGGATGATGTGTTGATTCGATAAAATGATACATATTATATTAGTCGGTTATATGTGATATAGCCGAATTATTAAATCAAGTATTGATTTAATAATTCATTGTATTATTATATATTTGATTTATTAAATTACATTAACTAATATATGCTCACTTAAGTATTTATTTTTCTCACTTATTATACATTTAACATATATGTGATATATGTTTATTGTATAGTTTTCTTTTTTTCACAAAATTATATATATGTGATATATAATATTGTCACATACTAGGTTACACATGCAACTTGGGTGTATGAGACTAACACCATACTTGTGATAATGGTAGGTTTTTATTTATTTTAGTTCAATCAAAATTGCTTGGAATTAGTCATGGATGAGCTTGAAGGAAGCTTGTAGATTCATTGACTAAGTCCACCAATTTTTTTTACCTAAGATATTTATTGACCTAACCCTAATCACTTAGCCATGGTTTATTCTCTACATGGGTTAAGGTTTTGGCTATAGTGCCCTCAAGGCAATTAGCGTAATCGCAGGTAGGTGATTATGATGATTGAGGGAGGACCTATACCGGTAGAACAGTCTTACTCGAGATGATAGTATGCTATCAGGTTTGTCTTTATCATCGTGTACATATTGATAGAGCCCATATGATTGTTACCTGACTACCAGCATTATGATGGCGATCAAATACATGGGAGATGGGGGTCTATAAGCACATCCTTAAATGTCCCTAGTCGTGGGAGTATCGAGACTGGGCATCGATACTCCACTGTAGACTAGTGTATACTTATCAAGACCCCAACGAGGGGCGGTGGCCAGGTCTCACAAGCCATTGGTGTTAGTTTGTTCACCTAAGATAGTATACAGGTGCTCCTTGGGTTATGAGTACAATGGACGGACTCGCCGGGAACGTGCTAGTTGATATTATACCTATTGTGAGATAGCAGTTCTCAGGTGATATGTGTACAGGTTAGTCTGTCGACCTGAGATCGTCATTTGTCTTGTGTGAGTTCCCACTGTGCTTTGATTACTACCCTACCACGACTAAAAGGAGTAATGCAAACAGGTTTTAGTTGGGTACAGTCCCGAGCCATATGGAGGCAGTGATCGGATCGTCGGGGATTCGTCTCTCCCGGTATTAGGGGTTGATGTCGCGTTGTGCATGGGTGGCCATCACCAGAAATCCATGGTCATGGTGGACGAGAATTACTGATCCAAGATCGATAGTTTCTCTGGTGGTGATGGGTTTCATTCCGACACTAAATGTCGCGTTGTTAGGGGGCTGACTTTATCCACCCCCTAAACTCGATATGAGATACTCTTAGACGAACAGACCGGACTGTATGGATATTATCACCGTCAGGCTCAGTAGGGGTTCAGGATGAGTTTGCTCGTCGGCCTCCCTTTGGCTCAATACCTGGGTAGTCGTCACGTACAGCTAGGGCCGCTGACGTGCTTGTGGGTAAACCCACTGCTAACGTATTGACGAGTCTTTAGAGTCCCACACAGAGGATTTTTCACGGTTCAGGAGAAATTGAATAGGATTATTCAGGTGTCTTTTCCTATTACCTTCTCTCAGGTTGCGAGGGCTCCTGGCATAAGGAGAGTACACCTATTACGCTTATTGAATAGTCTTCTTCCAAACCTTAGGCCGGTGCCAAATGGTAAGGAAGGAAGAAAACCAATTAGCCTAAAGGTTGTGTACAGAAGGTATTAAGTAAAGACATAATAAAGGGATTGGAGCGAGGGCATGGAACTATACGGTTACAGTCATGAATCAGAATAGTGGAAGAGGCGTTACTAGGAATACCAGTTAACCCCTTTTGAAACATTTTCATGTTTCAGTTTCACAGTGCAATGTTAATTGTAAACTGTTTTCCCAATTGGAATCTAACTCCAGGGTATGTGTTCACCAGATCAGTTTCTCTTATCTGTATGATATTACGGATGGTGAGTGGGAGTAAGATATTGGGAATTGGGTGATTAGATCCTTATTGTATCGGAATTCGTTGTAATTGGTGATAACTGATGAATCATTTAGTTTTTGCCTGACGGCAAATATTTGGTTTTGAATATCCGTAGTTCTGCACTGGTTTCAAACTGATATATCTGTACGTTTATTTTATAAAGTGAGATATAACTTTTTGAAATTATGTCCTTGACATTTACCTATATCAGTTGGTGATTAGGTAAGGTGCATTCAATAGCGGTGTAATTCTTCTTAACCATAGTACAGTTTTCAACCTACGACGCACAGGGTTTGAGTTATTAAACTCAGTGGACTTATACAAAGTATTGTATGTTGTCCGGTGTCCATTAGGACAAAGGGGTTCATACTCGTACTATATTCTGTTTACTTATGACTTCTCCAGTTCTAGACAAGTATTTCATTGAAATGCAAGGTGCAGATATTGAGAAGTTATCGGTATAAGAATAAAGTAGAGAACCATTTGTTGGAAGTATCAGGATTCTTTGAGGAAGTCGAAGATGTAGATACTTGAGTTTGGTATTCCCTTGATAGTAATGGTTTTGAGAACTTGCTTCTCTTTCAGGTTACTCATATGTGGATGCACTCCTAGATGAGTAATGCTGATTGGCCTCTTTCCGTTTGGTTGATATGCACTGGAGACAGCTGCATGATTTTGAATCTGGTTCCAATTAAATTAGTGCTTTTGTTTCTATATTAGATATATATAGAATCAATTTATATCTTAACGATGTTAAGATATAAGTAGTTGTTTGGCTGATGCTTAAAACCAGAATCCAGATAAACTCAAGGCACGTTTCAGTAATGGCGGTTTGAGGGTTATTCGGGGCTTTGACGAGGGTTAACTTTCTACCATCGGGAAGATCAATATTTATATTGTTCTTGACTCGGCACAGTTTTAGTAAAATGGATTTTTTCAGAAAAACAGAAATAGGAGTATGGTAGAACTGGAAGTGATTCCAGAACCACAAACGATCACTGATAATTTAATAGAACCTAAGGATTCAATTGTTTTCGACTTTCCATTAGCCACTCCGCAGATTTGGTGGGTAACCTCAGGCACCCGAGAGGTACTTCGGTCTTCTCAGAGACGGTGACAGGGAGGTTCTTGTTTACCCAGATTTGCCATTGCTGCTGTTCTAGACTATAAGACCCGGCAGGAGGATGAGTATAGCGTCGTTCTAAACTAGGTTTAGAAGTGCACGTGTATATGACTCTGCCAGAGGGTTGTTGTAGTCAGTGGGAGTAGCAGAAGCATAGTGGGCAAGTAGATTATGTCTATTTATAGATTAAAGCAGGTATAGCATAAATAGATCATCTATTTTTGATGTGACAGTCATAGGCTTTGACTTCAACAGAATAGGAGATGGATCTTCTAAGAAGGTAGTAGAGAGTGATGTCCAGGTATTAGGATGGCATGCACTTGATAGGAAGAGAAATTCCTATACTACGATCGGTTATACTGTGGTTGTCACAAATTTTTTTCTCCACATTAGATATGGATATAATATCAGGGTTTCTGGTTACTAGATCTATGGTTTTAGATCTAGATTTGGGACGTATCCTAATCTGGGTACTTTGACATTATTCTAAAAGTATTTTAGAATGGAAGACTCCTGGCATGGTGGTGAACCTGCAGGTGATGGAGTCACCCTCTCTAAAGGGGTCTTACAGACTAAAGGGGAGAGAGATCTGCATGATTAGCATATCACATGCTTAGGCAATTGAGTTAGTCATAAACTGTCAAGTACCAAACCAGATGTTGTTTTTGCACTAGCTGCAATAAACATATATTAATCCAATCTTGGAGAAACGTTGGGAAGTAGTTTATGAACATAAATCGATGTTCTAGGGATATGATAATAGTAGCCTCCTTCGGGAGACAATTATCATTTCAGGCTTCCAAGGTGACCTGGCTGACAAAGTGACTGTCAGAATTATAGTTTTCCCTCTTTTGAGGGACAGTATGTTGGACAGGTGATCCAAGCGGATACCGAGGAAAGGCATGGCGCAGGATACTGATTAAATTCAGTGGATTTGGAGTTGGATTTCATTTGTGAACTGGGTCCCATCAGATATCCAGACAAATTCTAAGACAGGTATTGCTCATTTCGGGAGAGAGTTTTCTCTGCGAAGTTGAGATATAGAGAGATACAGAAAGAAATATTGGAGCGGATCCACTCACTGAGGCTATTTCTCGAACGCAATAGTTTCGTAAACGGGCTTTCCGAAACTGATTGGTAAAGAAGTTGGGTGTTCGATATTATACGAGCTGTGAGTATGCGACATCGCAATAATTGGCCTTAAGTGCAAGTGGGAGATTGTTGGCTATAGTACCCTCAAGCAATTATCGTAATCGCAGGTAGGTGATTATAAAAATTGAGGGAGGACCTATACCGGTAGAACAGTCTTACTCGAAATGACAGTATGCTATCTGTTTTGTCTTTATCATCATGTACATGTTGATAGGGCCCATAAGATTCTTGCCTGACTACCAGCATTATGATGGCGATCATATACGTGGGTGCTGGAGGTCTATAAGCACATACTTAAATATCCCTAGTCATGGGAGTATCGAGACTGGGAGTCGATGCTCCGGTATAGACTAGTGTATACTGATCGAGACCCCGATGAGGGGCCATGGCCAGGTCTCACAAGCCATTGATGTTAGTTTGTTCACCTAAGATAGTATACAGGTGCTCATTGGGTTATGAGTACATTGGACGGACTCGCCAGGAACGTGCTAGTTGGTATTATACTTATTGTCAGATAGCAGTTCCCAGGTGACATGTGTACAGGTTAGTCTATCGACCTGAGATCGTCATTTGTCTCGTGTGAGTTTCCGCCGTGCTTTGATTACTACCCTACCACGGCTCAAAGGAGTCGTGCAAATAGGTTTTAGTTGGGTACAGTCCCGAGCCATATGGAAACAGTGATCGGATCGTTGGGGATTCGTCTCTGCCGGTATTGGGAGTTGATGTCACGTTGTGCACGGATGGCCATCACCAGAAATCCATGGCCATGGTGGACGATAATTTCCGATCCAAGATCGATAGTTTCTTTGGTGGTGATGGGTTTCATGCCGACACTAAATTTCGTGTTGTTAGGGGTCTGACTTTATCCACCCCTCTAGACTCGATATGTGATACTCTTAAACGAACAGACCGGACTGTACGGATATTGTCACTTTCAGGCTCAGTAGGGGTTCAGGATGAATTTGCTCGTCTCCCTTTCGCTCAATACCTGGGCAGCCGTTACGTATAGCTAGTGTCGTTGACGTGCTTGTGGTTAAACCCACTGTCAGCGTATTGACGAGTCTTTAGAGTCCCACACAGAGGGTTTTTCATGGTTCAGACGATATGGTGTAGATAATGCATGTTGGTACATACATGTGTCCGATTAAATATGTGTACATGCTGCACAGACATTAATCAGATGGTTGATAATACTAGCGGCTTAGGATTAAGCTGGATTATTAAATCAGGTTTTGATTTAATAATTTATATATATGTATTTATATATATGTATTCTAGTATTATTGTTCACTATTCATTTTCTCTCTCGGCTATTCATATTTTTGTACGAATATGTGTATATGTATTTCGATACGTATACCGAGAAGTATTCCGTATTTATACGGAATAGCTTCTAGAAGTGGACACCTCATTTGTATGATTTTCCATTTTTGGAAATTCATTTGTTTCACAAATGAGGTGGAGGAGTGAGGTGGCATGAGCATGGGTCATAGGTATGGCTTGGAATTGTTTATTTGCAAATTGAAATGAGATATTTTTGTGATGAAAGAGAGAGGGCAGCCACTGGCCTTGGTGTGGACTTGGTCATTTTTCTTCACTTGCTTCATTGCTTACACTCTAATTCTCACTTCAACACTTAGCCACTTTCTTGAGTTGCTCATGCAACATGTTTCCTCACCTCCTTCATCTTCTATGGTTGCTCTCTTAAGCATATGTGATGGGAGAAAATTATTGTGACACATTCCTACACCTCCAGTCACCATTGCTAGCAACCTTGGAGCGTCGGTCTAACGTTTTGAAAATCGTTCAGGTGAAATTTCGGATAATCGTTAAAATAACGGGTGTTTTCCGTAAAAATCAAGATATAATTATCTTTCATCATAAAATTAAATATACATATTCTAGCTTTGTAATTGCTAGTATTTGGTGTTTATTGAGCCACTTGTAAAATTTCTAGTATACTGATAAAATTTCCGAAATTAATTATTTTAATATTATTTTAAGCCGTCACTAATACATTTAATTAGGAATAATTACAAATTGGAATGGGTTAATACAAATTTGTGCATCATGACACATTAAACCAAAGTGTAACATGTGGTTTTTGAAATGAAGAGAAGTAGTCAAAATGGTTTTAGAAAATATAAACAAAAAAGTGCTTAAATAGTGAAGTTGGTGTAAATGGAGATTGGGATATAATATTTATCATTTTCCCTCAACCCCCTCCCCCCCCACACACACACACACACACCCACACCCCCATTTTCAGCAGCCCCTTTCCAAAGTTTTCCCCCACTTCTTTTGATAAAAGAAAAGAAATTCAAGAGAAAAGAATAAAGGAAATATTAAATAAAGAGGTATGGTGTTAGATAATGGAGACTTGGACATTTCCTTGACTTTACCAACACCCCCACACCTTCTCTCCTCCCCCTCCTCATGCTAGCCGAGCCATGCTGCAGCAGCAGCCCCCCTCATTTCCCCCATGTTTCCACTTCATCTCATCTCAAAAATACTCACAAAAATGCATCAAAATCCATATTAAAACCTCATTTATCTCCTAATCTAAATCCTACCCATTATTCCTTGACCAATATAGCTTGGATTCTTGAAGCAAGAAACCATTTTGGAGGCCAAGATTTTCATGCTAGATCTCTAATTTTGTGAGGTGTAAGATCTTAATCCTATGGTTAATTGTTGATATATGGCTTTAAGCCAAATTAATTAAGTGTTAATTAGGTTTTAATGGAAAGTTTGGAATTTCTACAAAAGGGTTTGGATCAACTTAGGGTTTTGAGTAATGAGATTATGGTTGTGTGATGTATTTAACATGTTAATGCTATGCTAAAACTAATCTAGTTGCTAGTTTACTAATTGTTTTCTGTAAATTGTTAAAATTGGGTTTTTGCAAACTAGGTTTTGGAAATTATTTCAAAATGTGAGATTAAAATATGGTTAAGATTTTCGTCATATCATTAACAACATAAAGGGTAGTTTGACACTTTAAGACATGCAAAAAGTAAGCTAGTTTCTAGTTTGCCAATTACCATTTCAAAAATTGTCTAAATTATGTATTTTGTAAACTAGATTTTTAGAATTATGAAAATAAGTGGGATTAAAAATCTAGTAATAGTTCGTATGATCTAGTTATGATATATAGTTAATATTGTGGCCGCTAGATTTGTTTAAACATCAAGTTTTGTACTAAAACGGTTAATTTTGCTTGCTAGGTTTTCGGAAAAATAGCTTTTAAAGTGAGTTTGAGGTTTTGTGAATTGCAACCTATTTCATATTATAATTAGTGTATATGAATGTGCAAATGGGTGTGTTTGGGTTTTATCTCGATCAATTGGCGTTTATACGCCGATGTCGACGGATATTTGGTTCTTTTACTTGAGCGGATCCTAGGTTTTAACCTATATGAAATTCGTATGTCGTTTTGGGCTTTTATCCGTGATTTCGGTTTACGATACTAAATGTTTACATGTAGGCACCCCCATGTGGACTTCGAGACGACAAGTAAGCACATGGCGATGTCAACATCTGCAAACGAAGATCAGGTGAGTAGATTATATCTACGGGGGAAGTCGGGTGGACAACGTATAGCACCCCCGCAAAGTCGTAAGAATTGATGTGATGCGATATTGATGTATATTTGTACGCTAGTGTATGATATGGACCTTAGCAAGTAAAGCATTAGCGGATTATGGGTTTAGGGTTAGCGAGAATTGAAGAAAGGACTTTAGTGGATTTCTTAGTCACGAAACCCTAGAGTAAGGATTTGCATACACGCACACATACACACTTGCATAATTTTACTTTCTTGTGCGTATATGGGGATGTGTATATATGTACATACGCATGGGTATAGGACAATACATATATATATATTCATATACACATGCATTGATGTTGAGGATAGTGGATGATATTTGGAGATGAGTCGATGAGATTTGGCTTGATGCCATGAGATCGGTGAGGTGATAGGGATCGTATTATTAGATGCGACATGTGATGATAGCGGATCGGTAGGCGTTGTGTTTCATACACACGCATTTATATGTATATGGTATCAGTATTGTACTAGACTTAGATCAGTATCCCCAGTTCACGATTTGTGATGATAAGGATACCAGACGAATAACGAGATAAATATGATATTGACCCATACCCTGACTTGGGATGTCGTACAATGGATTTACCGTACGAGCTATTGATGATAGATCCACACTCTTGACTGGAGGATGACATATGATATATTGTATCGTACGTGGTACTATAGAGGCGGGATCACCGACTATTATATATAGGTATATATATATATCGACCCAGATTTAGGTGGTTTCCATACCCCATTAGATTGGTTGTTAGTTAGACCTGTAGTTTACCTAGTAGATGTTAGACTGGACCCAAGTCATACCTATTTCCAAAACTAACGAATCGTGAGAATTTTAAAGACATACCAAGGGATACTATGGATATTTCAAAAGGCTTATCTTTCTTAAAAACACCGTAGCCCCTATTTTCAAAATACCACGATTCGTATTATTTCAAATGGCAAAACAGTATGACACATGTATATCGATGTAGATTCCTTACTGTTACGTTATTATTCATGTTCCGCATTTTATTGTTGCATTTGCTATTCATTTTCCTTTATTAGGTTCTTATCGCCTCATTGCATGTTATTGTGTACTTAGTGATTATGAAATCAGGCTGTTAGGACACCAGCACCATTACCGATGATGCGTATGCTCCACCTACACTCGCTTGCCGGCTCACACACCTCTTCATCGGTAATTGCCATGTCACGTACACTTTAGAGAATACTATTTCATTGACATAGCTTGCTAGGTGATAGTTGCAATATGTTATAGCTTCCATATGCTAGTTTAATTATTGCATTCATTGCATGATATCAGATGCATTCATATATTCATTGGTTATGCAGTATTATGGGGAATTATGCCTGTATTCACTGTTTATTGATATCATGATTGTGATGATTTCGGATTTCCATGAGATTTCTGGATTTGGGGAAAACCGCAAGAATATATATAAACTTCTCTCTTCCTCTCTCTCATTTTTAAATGCAGGATGCTGTTTTATCGTGATGTATGTGTCATCCACCATGAGTTTCATGATTGCTGTTGGATTTCGAGACCCAATTCGAAGAGGAGTAGGAACTGTTTCGGATACATGGTGGGCCCGGTATGGTACCCCTGGGCGAGTTCATGGAGGATGATGTGCCTGGCAGGGGTAAACTGCCTACAGGTGATTTTACCCGGTGCATAGGATATCCGAAGGATACCGTTCGCGGTCGTGTGATTGATGATATGGGCCGATCCAGACTGACGAGGCCCGAATTATTGAGAAAATGAGATACCGAGATATTGAGATACTGAGATTTATGTTTTGTGTCGATGCTTGACACCGATTTCTCTGTTGATTTCATGATGTTTTCTTTTTCCATTCGTAATGCATTCATACATCATATATCTGATTTGTTGCTATCTGAGGCACTGACATGAGCTTGTAGTATTACACTTATACATAGATGGACCAGGATATTATTTGAGGATGTTACCAGATATGACCTAGGATAGCGTCATGCATGCGATTTCTGCTGGTAGATGTTTTCTACTCACGAGTTGGCAACTCACCCCCGTTGTGCCATAGTTCCTTGCAGGTTTTTCCATACAGGTTCCGTTGCCGCTTTGCTGGCACACTGTTCCTTCTGGGTGATTGCTTTGGCAGGTGGGTTCTTTTGCATCAGGACCACCATTGTATATTGTTATTTTAGTTGTATCTAGTAAAACTCCATCAACCAGATTGTATATTTGATAGAGATAGAAGACTAGACTTGTTATTCTTTCGACCTTAGAGTCGCGCGTTGTATTATTATGTTTTCTTGTTGTTTTGAGTTTCTTTTGAGTTTTTATCTTCGCCCTTCGGCGTTGTATATTATATTACTTGCGTGGTTGTGACCGTCGATTGACGAAGTGCTAGCTCCCGCTTGGAGATGCCTTTTATCATTTCGTATACTATTCATGTTGTATCCCGTTTGGGGGCCAGTATTTACAAAGGAGACTCTGCCGAAATTTTCAGAAAAGACATGAGATTTTAAAATGCATATTTCGGCTTATGTTGCTAAATTACTTGATTTAAATTGGTTTTTCCTTCACCCTACTGCTTCTTTGGTTTTGATTTCTGGGTTTTGGCTTACTAAGATTACGTACGCCTCGAGATATTTCGTAATTTAAGTGCCGGTCATGTTCCGTACTTTTCGGGTCGTGACAAGTTGGTATCCGAGCGTTAGGTTTTACCTTCGGAGTGTAGGATGACCCTTGGTTGATGGAGTAGGTGACTCAAATAGAGTGACGTACTGTGCGTATGTTCCGCGGCATACTTACGATACAATTCTCTACTTAAGAAGCCTTAAGATGTACATTTCCTTGCACAGTATTATATTCATTCCTATGATCTTGCCTCATCAGTACCTGATTATGGTTTTGTTATCACGGTTGTACGGGCAGAGAGAGCTACGGCTAGAGTTGCGTCAGCACGAGCTCGTCACGGACGAGGACTGACCAGGTCGTGATTCCAGGGACATACGATTGCATAGGGAGGCGTCGTTTCATTGTGTTTTCGCGCCAGGTGAGTTTGATGGATCGTTTTTACAAGATTACTCGGACGTGCAGATCAGCACCAGAGGATTGAGCCATTGATATAAGCCAGCCAGATTTAGATTACCGTCGATGCACAGATTATTCAAGATGATTGAGGCTCTGTTCAGCGTTCAGACGAATGAGCCAGTTGCTGCTGCGAATGACGAGATATCGCCCCAGATGTTGGTGTTGGATATAGTTCCCTCAAAGTCAATTATTGGATCACATGCACGTGATTGCAATGATTGAGGGAGGACCTATGCCGGTAGGACAGTCGTACTCAAGATGATAGTATGCTATCCGGTTTATCTTTATCATCGTGTACAGCCTTAGGTGATATTAAAGATCACCATTACGCGTTGATAGAGCCCTTAGGATTCTTGCTTGACTACCAGCAGTATGATGGCGATCATATACGTAAAAGTTGGGTGGTCTATAAGCACATCCTTAAAGTGGTCCCTAGTCGTGGGAGTTTCGAGACTGGGCATCGACACTACATTAGTAGACTAGTGTATACAGTCGAGATCCCGACGAGGGGCGGTGGCCGGTCTCACAAGACATTGGTGTCAGTTGGATCGCCTAAGATGTATACAGGTGCTCATTGGGTTATGAGTACACCGGACAGGACTCACCGGGAACGTGCTAGTTGATATTATACCTGACCTCAGATAGCAGTTCCCTGGTAACATGTGTACAAGTTAGTTCATCGACTTGAGATCGTCATTTGTCTCATGTGAGTTCCCACAGTGCTTTGATTACTACCTTAACACGGCTCAAAGGAGTCGTGAAAACAGGTTTTAGTTGGGTACAGTCCAGAGCCACATGGAGGCAGTGAGCGGATCGGCAGGGGTTTCATCTCTCCCAGTATTGGGGTGAGATCGCGCTGTGTCTAGGAGAGCCATTACACGTAGTCCTTGGCCAAGGAAAGAAATTTACTGGTAGGTATTCCAGTAGCATCTCAGGGTGTTCTGGGATACACTCCGACACGACTTGTACCGCTTTTGGGGGTCTGACTTTTACCAACCCCCTAAGCCCGACATGCGATACTCATAGACGAACGGACCGGACTGTACGGATATTGTCACTGACAGGCTCAGTAGGGTGTCAGGATGAGTTCGCTCATCCACCTCCCTTTTGGTCAATACCTGGTAGCCCGTTACGTACAGCTAGTACCACTGACGTGCTAGTGGTTAAATCCATAGCCAGTGTATTGACGAGTCTTTAGAGTCCCCCACAAACATTTTCTCAAGTTTCGGGCGAAACGTTGTAGATGCCGTATAGTATTATGGCAAGGTTCGATCATATACGTGCAGTAGTGCACGGATCATGATTGGACGGATCATACTAGTGGGATTTGGTTTAAGCCGGATCCTAGTATTAGATTTGTTGGATTACTTTAGTCTCATCGCATTCGCATTCAGTCGGAATGTGGATACAGGTATGTATATACTGGTGAGGGGTATCCTTATGATCCGTCACGAGTTTACTTTAAATGTTGCCATATATTTTTGTTGGATTAAACATTTGGGTTAATTTTTATTTTAGTGAAAATTATGAGCTTAGTTTATGATGAGGTGCATTAAATGTGACATGGACATGTTCAGTGACTCATGGTCTCTTTAATTGTGCAAATATCACATTAGTGTTTGATTAATGGTGTGACATGATGGATGGAGAGAGAGAGGGCAGCCATAGGCTTGGGGTTGGCTTTTGGATTATCATTCTAGTGCTCTCATCTTTTATCTCACACAAGAAAGAAAAGGCACTTCTTCTTCTTCTTCTTCCTCTAGCTCACCATTTCCACCATGGCTTCATCTTCAACCTCCATCCATACACTCTCATGAGTTGAGAATCAATGGATGCTTGAGACAAAATTATCACACACATTGTCTACTTCACCTTGGACATGTCGGCTAGCAAACTTCATGTTCGAGTTGCTTCGGATGAAGCGGGAGCCCGTAAAAAGACTCATTGATGTGGTGCCCTTCCTACGAGGAGACCGGAGATCGGAGATGCCGCGAGGAGCTCGGGATGGTGGCCTAAGACCGAAGGACACGGATCGATCGGTATAGCTTTTCTATCCCTTCTCTAGTTGCTAGTTTATGTTAATTGTTCGATCCGGGTGAAAGACAACGATAGCGCCAGTTTAATAAAAGTTTTTGTTCCGCATTTTGGCCTCAGATTGACGGCCGGGGCGCTACCGTAGACTTACATGGTATCAGAGCCACGGTATTAACCTTTACTAGCTTGTTCTAACAAGTTTAAAACATCGATCGGACGAAATTTCCAAAACCGCAACTCTATTTTCAAAGTTTCTGCCGATTTTCAAAAGTCGTCGAAAAAGTATTTTCAGTATGTCAAAAAATCGTGCAGGCTTTCTTAAAACACTGGAAGAAATTTGGAAGCACGATCCTACCATTAGACCGCGGAACCGCGGTGAAACTGGCATGTTTGCCACGGTTGCGCGACGGAATGGTGGGAACAGTGCACCATTTTTCTTCCTGGGGTTTTTCACAGGGAATTGTGGTTTCTGGAAAATTAGTTTTGGCCCAGATTATTTTTAGTGCTGGAATTGTATTTGGGGCCCACTTGGGGAAATTTTGTCGATCGAAATTTTAAAAATGTTAGTTCGCAGTACTTACATTGCTATCTGTGACCGTGAATGTCATTTGATCAGTAAATCTTGTCTAATTGTTGTAGCTCTTTTAGACGGATTTGCGAACGTGACATTCACGTTGATGTTCTGTATTGTGCTATGATGTTGTGGATTTGTCGTGGTGGATAGCCTGAATGCAATGGTAGTACAGTTTGATTATATTTGTACATTTGATATTATGGGGCGAGCGTCCGACATGTGGACTGCCGTCACTGCCTGTTTGTATATTATTCTTTAGGGGCACGACCGGGCTGAGGTCGATGTACCTGTTGTATATATTTTACTTTCTGTACTAGGATTACCCCGCGGTGGGATGCACGGATAGCCGGGTTCTAGAGGGAAACGAGCCCGCATCTCATGGGTTTGAGACGGAGGGGGCTTTACTCTAGAATTTGCGGGCTATTCGCCGCACTCGTAGGGGGTATAGTGCTCAAGTTACCGGATTCCGTGAAGTGCTGGGTGGTCCATTCACTTTGTTGAAAGGGGCTGCCTTGCTTCAGGTTTTGGCGAGTAACTTGCCGCACCCGTAGGGGTCTAGGATTTCATTGCACAGGCTATCCACACGACCAGGGGAACGTCGAGTTTCACTTGTGGCTCAAAGGAAACCCGGGGATCCCAGATTATCTGTATTGTTCTGTGATGCTTATTGCATTTCTGTGTTGTTGCATTTTTATCATGCCTTGAGTGATTATTATATATTGATATATATACTTGTAGATGTTGTATATGTTTTACACCCGCGCTAGTCCAGTCCCCGCTCTGTCGTTAGTTAAGTAACCTAACGGGTGATGATGGGACCTAGTGGCGAATGCGGATGTCATATACGTACATCATATTTTCATTCTTTTGTGGTGTGATTAATTGATGGGACTGCATTGATTCGGATCAATGCAAGCTAAACAAATATATTCTGATGTTGTTGGAACATTTTTCAAAAAGCTGTTATTGCAAGGGCGTTTTCTTTTGTTTTGCACAGTGGTATTCGGTTATGAATATCCAGCACCTAAGTCGACGAGGCAAGGGCTGAGATCCCTTCACCGGGAGTGACCCCTTGGGCAAAAGTTTGCGTCAGGGTAATAACTTCACTATAGTCGATTAATTTTTGCTTTGCATCGCGGTATTCGGTTGGAATATCCCGCACCTCATTCAACGGGGAAAGAGCGAGATCTCTTCACCGGGAGTGACTTCTTTAGCAAAGGTTTTCGCCACTATATTTTTATAAAAAGCTATCCGGTTCCTTTAACAATATCAAGTTCATTACGTTAAAGGTTTTTCGCCAAAAACCATTCATAGCCCTCTGTCATTTCAGACGGGTAGCACTTATTATTCATCCTATGTTTGTTGACCTTCGTCAAGGCATAGTGAATGGTAGCTGCTTGTTACCTTTCTGTTGCATAGATAGATGCGTTGGTTTGGGACAGCCTTGTTGACCTTTGTCAAGGGCTTATACGGGTGGGTTCAAATTAACCTGGACAATGACGGGTAGAACTTGACATGCGACTTATGATTTGTTGACCTTCGTCAAGGTCATAAGAGCATGGGGTAAAAATCACATCGGGAGTTTCTAAAGAAACTGAAACTTTCCAGATATGCGCATACCTTCTGGAGTGTGATAACGTGAGTGGATTCCATCACGTTATCATGCGATGATAGTTGGATCCCGATTCCCACTGATGAGTTGGTTTACTCCTCGGGTGATCCCGACTAATTCTTCTTTCAGGTTTGGAGGAGAATTTGAGGTTACAGTGGGAGGTTTCCTGATTAGATAAATTGACAACCATTCTGATCTAGGTTAGAGTGCACGCAGAGTGTTTATTTTCTCTCTCTTTGGCAGCGACCATGGCCTAACCCTAGACTGTAACTCAGTGACCAAGTTAACCGAACCTTCTTAAAACACTGGCTTTTGGATTGTCTGAGTTGCATAGATCATTGCCACTCCTACTTTTACCCTTTTTCTCCGGAACATTTCGTATCACTACGAACATCCACTTCCGTTAGATAAAACCATCGTATGGTTATATACGAACTCGAAGGAACTTGTTCCAGATTCGAGGATGGTTTCCGGTTCTGGAGAAAATGAATAGGACTATTCAGTTGTCTGTTCATTTTACCTTCTCTCAGGTTGCGAGTGCTCCATAGATTAGGACGGTACACCTATTACGCAAATTGGATAGTCTTCTTCAAAACCATAGGTAGGTGCCGAACGGTGAGGAATGAAGAAAACCAATTAGCCTAACGATGATGTACAGAAGGTAATAAGTTAAGACAAATAAAGGGATTAGAAAGTGGGCAAAGTAAACTGCGACTGCTATTCACGACCAAACCAAGTATTTCATCGCCACTCCTACTTCACCTTTGTATTTCTCCAGGACACCCCGTATCACTACGAAGATCCACAGTTATTTGGATAAATCCATCGTATGGTTATATACGAACTCGAAGGAACTTGTTCCAGTTCGGGGATGGATTCTGGTTCAGGAGAAATAGGAATAAGGTTTATTCAGATGTCTTTTATCTTTACCATATCTCGCGTTGCGGGTGCTCCGAGGATTGGGGAGTACACCCATTATGCTTATTGGATAGTCTTATTCCAAACCATAGGCTGGTGCCAAACGGTAAGGAAAGAAGAAAACCATTTGGCCTAAAGGTGGTGTACAGAAGGTAATGACTAAAGACATATAAAGGGATTTGGAGAGATGGCAAAGAAATATACGGTTACAGTCATGAATCTGGATAATGGAAGAGGCATTACTAAGAATACCAGGATACCCCTTCGAAACATTTTCATTTTTCAGTCTCACTGTGTATTGTTAAAAGAAAACTGATTTCCCAATTAGCCCTTACTCCAGGGTATGTATTTACCAGGTTAATTCTTACATCTGTATGGTTTTATAGATGTCGAGTGGGAGTAAGTTATTGGGAATTAGGTGATCATCCTCATTATATCGGGATTCGTTGTAATTGGTGATATTTGAGGAAATCACCTGGGTTTTTGCCGGATGGCAAATATTTGGTTTTGAATATCCGTTGTTATGCACCAATTTCAAACTGATATATCTGTGCGTTTATTTTTATAAAGTGAGATATAACTTTTTGAAATTATGTCCATGACCTATATCAGTTGATGGTTATGTAAGGAGCATTCAACAGCGGTGTAATCTTCATAACCATAGTACAGTTTTCAACCTACGACGCACAGAGTTTGAGTTATTCAACTCAGCGGACTTATACAAAGTAATGTATGTTGTCCAGTGTCCATTAGGACAGAGGGGTTGGTCCTCGTACTATATTCTGTTTACTTATGACTTCTCTAGTTTTTAGACAAGTGTTTCGTAGAAACACAAGGTCTAAATTTGGAGAAGTTATAGGTATAAGAATAAAGTAGAAAACCAGGTGTTGCAAGTATTAGGATTCTTCAAGATGATCGAAGATGTAGATACTTGTATCCGGTATTCAGTTGATAGTAATGGTTTTTGAGAAACTTGTTTCTCTTTCAGGTTACTCATGTTTTGGATGCACTCCTAAGTTGAGTAATGTTGATCAGTCTCTCTCCATTTAGTTGACATGCACTGGAGATAGCTGCATGATTTGAATCTGGTTCCAATTAAATCAGTGCCTCTGTTTCTATATTAGATATAGAATGGCTCATATCTTAACGATGTTAAGGTATATGGAGTTGTCCGGCTTATGCTTAAAACCAGACTCTGGATAACTCAAGGCACGTTTCTGTAATGGTTGTTTGTGGGTTGACCCGGGCTATGATGAGGGTTGACTTTCTGCCATCTGGAAGATCGATAGTGATATTGTTCTAGACTCGACATAGTGTTGATAAAAATGGATTTTTTAAGAAAACAACAGTGGGAGTATGGTAGAACTGGAAGTGATTCCAGAACCACAGACGATTACTGAAAATTTAATAGCGACCTAAGGATTCAATCAGGATGGACATTTCATTAGCCACTCCGCAGATATGGTGGGTAACCTCAGGTATCCGAGAGGTACTCCTATAGCCTTAAGGACGGTGACAGGGAAGTTCTTGTTTACCCAGACTTGACACTACTGTTGTTCCAGGCTATGAGACCCAGCAGGAGGATGAGTATAGCATCGTTCTAAACTAGCTTCAGAAGTGCACGTATATATGACTCTGCCAGAGGGTTGTCGTAGTCGGTGGGAGCAGCGGAAGCATAGTAGACAAGTACCTTATGTCTATTTATATACTAAAGTAGATATAGCGGAGATAGATCATCTATTTCTGACGTGACAGTCATAGGTTTGACTTCATCAGAATAGGGGATGGATCTGTTAAGAAGGTAGTAGGGTGTGATGTCCTGGTATTTGGATGACATACACAGAGTAGGAAGTGAAATTCCTATACTACGATCGGTTATAGTTTGGTTGTCACACAGTGGTTTCTCCACATAGGATATAGATATAATATCAGACATTCTGGTTACTAGATCTGGATTTAGGTAATGTCCTAATCTGGGTACTTAGACAGCATTCTAAAGGTGTTTTAGAATGGATGACTCCTGGCATGGTAGTATACCTGTAGGTGATGGAGCCACCCTCTCTAAAGGTGTCTTACAGAATAAAGGGGAGAGGGATGTGCATGATTGACATATTACTCGCTTAGGCAATTGAGTCAATCATGAGATGTCAAGTACCACACCAGATGTTGTTTTTGCACTAGATGCAATAAGTTGATATTTATCCAATTCTGGAGAAGCATTCGGAAGCAATTTATGAACATAAGCGGATGTCCTAGGGATATGATAACAACAGCCTCTTTTGGGAGACGGTTATCA
The DNA here is from genome assembly GCA_030015575.1 of Agapanthus africanus. Lineage (NCBI taxonomy): Eukaryota > Viridiplantae > Streptophyta > Magnoliopsida > Asparagales > Amaryllidaceae > Agapanthus > Agapanthus africanus. The sequence goes on along the minus strand of JASDDO010000019.1, from coordinate 509,063,919 downwards.
TTCCAGGCTTCCAAGGTGACCTGGATGACAGACTGACTGTCAGAGTTATAGTTTTCCCTCTGACGAGGGGCAGTAGTTTGGACAGGAAGTCCAAGCGGAAACCGAGTGAGGCATGACACAGAATACTGATTAAATTCAGTAGACGATACAGTCTAAGAAGTTTGGATTTAGAGTTCGTTTATGAACTAGGTCCCATCAGATATCCAAACATATTCTAAGACAGGTATTGCTCATTTTGGGAGATGGCTTTCTCCGCGGACTTGAGATAAAGAGAGACATAGAACGAAACATAAGGGCGGATCCACTCACTGAGGCTATTCCTCGAAAGCAATAGTTTTATAAATAAGCTTTGTGAAACTGATTAGTAGAGGAGTTGGGTATTCGGTATCATGCGGGCTGTGAGTATACGACATCGCAATAATTAGCCTTGAGTGCAAGTGGGAGATTGTTGGATATAGTGCCCTCAAAGTCAATTATTGGATCACAGGCACGTGATTGCAATGATTGAGGGAGGACCTATGCCGGTAGGACAGTCTTACTCAAGATGATAGTATGCAATCTGGTTTATCTTTATCATCGTGTACAGCCTTAGGTGATATTACAGATCACCATTACGCGTTGATAAAGCCCTTAGGATTCTTGCTTGACTACCAGCAGTATGATGGCGATCATATAAGTGAGAGTTGGGTGGTCTATAAGCACATCCTTAAAGTGGTCCCTAGTCGTGGGAGTTTCGAGACTGGGCATCGACACTCCATTAGTAGACTAGTGTATACAGTCGAGACCCCGACGAGGGGCAGTGGCCGGTCTCATAAGCCATTGGTGTCAGTTGGATCACCTAAGAAGTATAAAGATGCTCATTAGGTTATGAGTACACCGGACAGGACTCGCCGGGAACATGCTAGTTGGTATTATACCTGACATCAGATAGCAGTTCCCTGGTGACACGTGTACAGGTTAGTTCATCGACCTGAGATCGTCATTTGTCTCATGTGGGTTCCCACTGTGCTTTGATTACTACCCTACCACGGCTCAAAGGAGACGTGCAAACAGGTTTTAGTTGGGTACAGTCCCGAGCCACATGGAGGCTGTAACATTTCCAAATAATAAAAATATTATTTTAGGAAATATTTATAATTTAATATTATTTTATTGAATATTTTAATAATTCGGTATAATTAAATACAATTAAATGGGGAAAATTTTTGGAAAATTATGGAAAATTCTAAAATAGAGTAAATTAGAGAATTATACCATTTCTAAGTTTAATTGGTTAGTTATATGCTAATTTAGTGCTAATCGCGATTAAAAATTGCTAATAGGTTTTTCTAGTTTTTTTGTGCAAAACATGCACATATCACTTTTCACACTTATGTATTTTCTACCATGGTTTCTCATTTGGGTTTACTATTTGAGTGAGAAGGAATTTAGAGAAAAGAAAAGAAATGGAAAAGGGGTTGTCACGACCTGAAAGTACGGAACATGACCGGCACTTAAACTACGAACGTCTCGAGACGTACGTAATCTAAGTAAAACGAAAACCCAGAAATCCAAACCAAGAAAAGTAGTAGAGTGCAGGAAAAACCAACTTAAAGCAAGTAATTTCAATAGCATAAGCCGAATTATGCGGTTTTTAAAACATCAAAACTTTACTGAAAATTTCGGTCTCCTTTGTAAATACTGGCCCCCAAACGGGAAACAACATGAATAGTATACGAAATCAAGAAAAAGGCATCCCCAAGCGGGAGCTAGCTCTTCGTCAATCGACGGCCACAACCACACAAGCAATATAATATACAACGCCAAGGGAGAGGATCAAAACTCAAATAGAAACTCAAAACAACAAGAAATCCACAGAAATACAACGCGCGACTCTAAGGTCGAAAGAATAAACATCACTGGTCTCTATCTCAAATAAATACTTGTTTGGTTGATGGAAGTTCTAGATACAACAGAATAATGATATACAAGATATATAATGGAGGTACGATACAAGTAAACCCACCTACTAGCAAATCACCCGAAGGAAACTATGCCCGCAAAGCCGTAATGAAACCTGTACGGCAAACCTGCAAGAAACTGGGGCACAACGGGGGTGAGTTGCCAACTCGTGAATAGAAAAACATCTACGAAAAGAAATCGCATAAGTAACGCAATCCTAGATCAATGATCATAATATATCCTCAAATATAAGAATAACGTGCAACCTATAACAAGGCTAGGGTAGATATCTAACCCGAGTGTAATCTCATGTGCCCGTGTCAGTACCTCAGGTAGCAATATATCATATGAATGAGGTATGAATGCATGAAAACAGAATACATGTAAATGAAGAACTTTTTTCATAATTTAGTGAGATTTCCTTTGTATTTTTAAAATGAGGTATCATAATGAAATCAGTATAAAACAGTGCCTAGCATCGGCACAAAACATAATCCCAATATCTCGATATCTCTGTATCACAGTCTCTGTACCTCAATATCTTGAAATCTCAATATCCCAGTCTCAATATCTAGGGCGCCGTCAGTCCAGACCGGCCCCTACCATCCATCTCAAGACCACGACGGTATCCTCCGGATATCCGATGCGTCGGGTAAAATCACCGGTAGGTAGTGCTCCCCTGCCAGGCTCACATCGTCATCATCACACGCTTCTTGCCCCGGGGTACCTTACCGGGTCCACCATGTACCCGAAACGGTTCATCCGTCTCCTCGAATCGGGTCTCGAAATCCATCAGCAAACTCATGGTGGACGACTCATATATCATGGGAAAACCGCACTTTTTATTTTAAAAGAGGAAAAAGGTTTATTTATGTTTTTGCGGTTTTCCTCCAAATCCAGAAAATCTCATGGAAATCCGAATCCAAAACCTCAATAACACGTAAAATGGTGACTATATAAATGAGAATCCATGAATGCGGCATAACAATGAATAACAGTATGCATGAAGTAGCAGGTAATAACTACAATATCTAAACTAACATATAAGGCAAGTACACTAATATCATGTCTAACTATTAGCTAACAGGCTATGTCAAGCAATAATATTTTCTAAGGTGTACGTGACATGGCAATTACCGATGAAGATATGTGTGAGCCGGCAAATAAGTGTACGTAGTACATACGCATCATCCGTAATGGTGCTGGTGTCCTAACAGCATGATATCAATAATGGAGTATGAAACATAAAATAAGCATGCGATGCGAAGCGAACCACAATAAAGAGCGGGAGCTGAATACTAGACGCAACTATAACTAATCTGCATTAACCTAATATAAGTCCTACAAATGGTGCCTTTTGAAATAACACGAATCATGGGGTTTTGAAAATAGGGGCTACGGTGTTTTTATGAAAAGATACGTCTTTTGAAATATCCGTAGGATCCCTTGGGCTGTCTTTTAAAATACCCACGATTCGTTAGTTTTGAAATAGGTAAGAATCGAATCTAATCTAACAACTAAACTAAACTAAAGGGCTAAGCTGACCAGCTGGGCTACAGGTATGGAAACGGCCTAACATCTAAGTCGATACATATACATACCTGTATATATATTAGTCGGTGATCCCGCCTCAATAATATCATATCCGATACCATATCTATAATCAGACATCCCAAGTCAAGAGTGCGGATCAATCATCAAAATATAGCTCGTACGTAAATCCGTCGTACGGCATCCCCAAATCTGGGTACGGGTTAATATCATATTCATCACACTATTCATCTGGTATCCTCTTTATCCAAGATCATAGTCCAGGGTACTGACCTATGTCTAGTACAATACTAATATCATCAATATAGTCATGATCTGACTACTGATCGACAGTCTCGTACAAACCGATATCACAACCACAAAACAAATCTCATCGACTCAGCTCAATCCCTAGTGTCGTCCTCATATCCGTATGTGAACACATAGTCCCATACCCATGTGAACACATAACTATAAAGAATCCCATGAGCACATATAAATAGGAATGTATGCAAGTATGTATGTGTATATGTATGTGTGTATGTGTAGTGCAACACTACCCTAGGGTTCGCAACACTAAAGTAATCCAACACACCAATATCCATCCTAACATCGTTATTAATCCTAAATAACATATAATAATTGTTGGTGTGTATACGCATCCGTATACACCACCACGGACTGCGGGGGTGCTATACGCAATCCACCCGACTTCTCCCCGTAGATATAAATCTACTCACCTGGTCCTCGCTCGCCGGTGCCGACGTCGCCATGCGCTTGCTTGCCGTCTCGATGTCCACATGGGGGTACCTACATATCATAACACACCGTATCGCATTAAAATCCGACTCATGACCAAAACGACACACGAATCCCACATAGGTCAAAACATATGGTTGCTTCCACAAATCAACCCAAAAACCCTCGACATCGGCGTACAAACGCCAGACCATCGAGAAAAACCCAAATACATTCATTTGCACATTCACGAACACCAATTTTAATATAAAATAGCTTACAATTCCCAAAAACCCCAATTTCACTTAAAAAGTCATTTTTCCGAAAATCTAGCAAGCACAATTCGCCGTTTTTGTACAAAACATGATGTTTAAATGAATGTAGCGGCCAATATACTTATTAAATATCTTAAATAAGTCATAGAAACAATTTCCGGAATTTAATCTCATTAAATTCCAAAAACCCTAATATTCTAGTTTACAAAATACCCTTTTTAACAATTTCATAGCAAAAATGCACAAACTACAATTTAGGTTGGATTTCCATGAACTAAAGTGTTAAACTACACTTAATAAAGTTAATAATATGATAAAAACCCTAACCATATTTTTAATCTCATATTTCGAATTAAATCAAAAAACTAGTTTGCAACAAAAAGCTTAATTTGGACATTTTTCAAGTAACAACTTGTAATTAACAACTAGATTAGTTTTCTACAAAACTAAATATGTTAATCCACCTCACTAAACCATACACAATCAAACACAACTTATTTCCACAACAAACCCTAACTTGAAATCTTTAATCATGCAATTAAACTCACATAACCCAAATTAACACTTAATTAACTTAGCTTTAAGAAATTAAGTAACAAATTAAGCAAAAAAGTTTAGAATTATACCCAAAAACATTTGAAGATCCACAAGCATCCATGGCCCTCCAAAATGCTCTCTTTTCACAAGGATCCATGCTATACGGGCTAAGCTAAAATGGGTAGGAGTCGGATTTGGGTTTTGGGATTTTTTGATGGATTTTGGGGCAATTTTTGATGAAGTTTTGAAGAGAAAAGAGAAGGGAAATGGGGGGGGGGGGCTGTTGCTGCAGTAGGAGGGGGGGTCGGCTGGAATGGGAGGGGGAGAGGAGAGAGAAGGAGGTAGAGAAAGTGGGGGGAGAAAGTCAAAGTCCAACCAAAGTCAAAAGTCTAACTAATTTATCCATTTTCTTTTCTTTTCTTTCATTTCTTTTCCTTTGAAATTCAAGTGGGGAAAAAGATGGGGGCTGCTGAATTCAGCCAAGGGGAGAAGTGAATGGGGGTGTGTGGGTGTGGGTACGGGTGTGGGGTGCTGAAAAATGATAAATACAATACCCCAAACATCCATTTACGCTAAAAAAAAGCCTTTTTTCTTCAATAATTTCTAAACCGTTTTGGCAAATGATTTCGTTCCAAAAACCACATGATAAAATTTTATTTAATGTTTTATGGTGCACAAAATTTGTTTCAACTCAATCCAATTTGTAATTTTCCCTAATTAATTGTATTAGTGACGGCTTAAAATAATAATAAAATAATATTTTTTTCAGAAAATTTGAAATTTCACCAGCGGCTCAATAAACACCAAATAATAGCAATTACAAAGCTAGAATATGTATATTTAATTTTTATAATAAGATATTTGTATTTTGACTTTTTACATAAAACTCCCTTATTTTACCGATTTTTCGAAATTTCACCGAAAAGATTTTCAAAACGTTACAATCTTCCCCCTTAAAGAAATTCGGTCCCCGAATTTAAATTCAAACTCCCCCAAATACTAAAACATCTAAGAAAAACCATCAAGTCGTCGGGGCTCCGAAATTGTAACTACATAAAACAATTCGTAGCGCAGCGCATGCGCTTGAAAAATGAGTATATAACTCAAATCAAAACTCCGTCAAGCATCCCGCAATCATCAGAGTCATGGAGAAGACATCAATGCCAAATCCAAATCAAAACCAATATGACATAACTCGAAACTATACATGTAAATATCGAATCTATATCTGTAAGTATCTGAAGAAAATGCATGCCAAATCTCTTTAAGTCGCTGTGCAACGCGTATAACACTGCACAGTGGCGGACGTCTATCATAAGAAAATAACTATATACATATATACCTTTGTTTGAAATATACGTTCCGCCGTTTTGGAAACAATTTAGAAGGGTCTCCTTGTTTTAAACATTTCGTGTCATATCAGACACGTAGGTAAATACTGAGGCTATAGCTCGCTTTTAGGAAATCCCTTCAATAACTATCAATGCATGCAAAATATATTCAGGTACTGTCCTCTGACTAGTCCTGCTCAGTACGAAAATACATAGCAATATCATAAAAACGTACTGCTCTATACGAAATCAATCCCAAAATATGCACATGAATGCTACGTGCGTCTGGTGCGCACGGAAATCAAAATCCATGAATGTGCCATACATGCGCACAGAAACAACATCTAAGTGCATCGGGTGTGCACGAAACATCTGTCGTAGGCAACATGTGTGCCTGACAGCAAAATCAGGTGCACCTGACATGCACGAAAAATTCCCAATTTAGTGCCTCTGGTGTGCACCAAAATCCCCTTTCAAAACATGCGCCCAACATGCGCGAAAATCCAAATCAGGTGCATCCATCGTGCACGAAATCATGAAATCCAATATCAAGCGCCGAACGTGCGCAAAATCAATCAGGTGAACAAGATGCACAAAACAAATATCGAGTATCACAATCGAAATCGAAGTCCAGTGCACACTGCAAGCATATAATAACTATACAGAGTGCAGGAACCAATTCGTGTGCATGCATACGCACAAAACCAACTCAACTGTTTAAAACCGTAAAATCACAAACATGTGAAACTAAAGCACAAAAACGATATCAAGTGCAACACTATGCAAAGATCGTAAATCCTCAATCATAAAAATCAAATCATACGAATAAATCACCCAAAACATCGAAATCAATAATGGCGGAACAGTACCGCTCAAGTGCATCCTCTAAGAATCTCGGGCCAACTGTCGCGGTCACTACTGGGACGTCTCGTCGATGATCATGAACTCTGGCCTGCTGGTGTGCGTAACATGACCACTCCTGGGTCCAAGTCTTCTCCGTGGATTACCAATCTCACAATCCATCGGCTCATCGGCCCTGTCAAGGCAGCATATCACTGGCGTCGGCCTCTGGCTCTCTGAATGCACGTGACACATCTGATCCTGGGTGCAAATATCATTGCATCAGTGGCCTGGAAGGAATCCTGCTTACGGTCTATTCCATGCCTCGTCCCTGCCAACTGTTCGGAAGTCGTTGTCCTTTCCTATATCTGCATCTTGCTCTGGAACGACTGCATACTCATCGCGACTCCTTCTGGAAGGTAAGTCCAAGTACCATGCCTCGGCATGCGCATCGCATCTCTGATGTCGGCGGAGTGGAACGTCATCTCATCTAGATCTGGTACGAACCTCTTACTCCACTTTTCTCTAATGTCGTCTGCTTTGGACTCGTCTCGTCGTGGCCGCATGGACTGAGCTCCAACGACTATCCTCGTATCTGGAGTCTCCCAAGAATGCATCTCACCACTTAGCATCCGAATTAAGTCGAGCCATCCAATCGATTCGTCAAAACCTCATAATCCCCCAAGAGCTCAACATCTTGGGTACAGTTTAATAGTATCGAGTACATACCACGGCATCGGTGGTCCAGCCGTAGAAGGGCAAACCCAAGCCTCACTAATGGCGCCGCAGAACTGCCGCAAACCCTAAGGTTCAAAGGCTTTCACACGGTCATTAAGTCGAGATAGGGTTTCATTCTTCTAGAGGGACCGTAGAATTGCCTACATGTCTTTCCGACTACTTTAAACTTGGAATAATAGGTTTCTGACATTCGATCGTCTCTGTCGACTCCCAACGTCTCCGCGTGAAGTCGTCTCTAGCTGGAATCAATCTATCTGATGACCTCGCATCGGGGTAGGCGAACGATCCACATGTCCTAGTCATTCTTCCTCGATGACTAGCGACCTTCTATCATCTCTTAGTACAACTCATTCTGCACTAACTCCAGCATCTGGGGCAATATCTCGTCGTTCGCAGCAATAACTGGCTCACTTGTCTGCATGCTGAACCGTGCCTCAATCATCAGGAGTAAGCAACACACCAACGGTCATCAAAATCTGGCTGGCCTCCATCATTGGCTCAATTCTCTAGTGTCGATCAGCACCTCCGAGTAACCTCATAAAGGCGATCCGCCAAATGCTCGTGGCGCGGAAACACAGTAAAAAGACACATCTCTGCAATCGTGAGTCACCGGAATTTCGTCCTGGTCAGTCCTCGTTCGTGACGAGCTTGTGCTGACCGCAGCTCTAGCCGTAGCTCTCCCTGCCCGAAATCGTGGCAGCAAAACCAACTGGTAACGATGAGGCTAGATCAGGAAGGAATATAATACTGAACAAGGAAATGTACATCATAAGGCTTCTTAAGTGGAGTGGCGTGTCGTAAATATGCCGCGGAACATACCAACGGTACGTCACTCTACTTTAGTCACCTATTCCATCAACCAAGGGTCATCCTACGCTCCGAAGATAAAACCTAACGCTCTGATACCAACTTTGTCACGACCTGAAAGTACGGAACATGACCGGCACTTAAACTACGAACGTCTCGAGACGTACGTAATCTAAGTAAACCGAAAACCCAGAAATCCAAACCAAGAAAAGTAGTAGAGTGCAGGAAAAACCAACTTAAAGCAAGTAATTTCAATAGCATAAGACGAATTATGCGGTTTTTAAAACATCAAAACTTTACTGAAAATTTCGGCAAAGTCTCCTTTGTAAATACTGGCCCCCAAACGGGAAACAACATGAATAGTATACGAAATCAAGAAAAAGGCATCCCCAAGCGGGAGCTAGCTCTTCGTCAATCGACGGCCACAACCACACAAGCAATATAATATACAACGCCAAGGGCGAGGATCAAAACTCAAATAGAAACTCAAAACAACAAGAAATCCACAGAAATACAACGCGTGACTCTAAGGTCGAAAGAATAAACATCACTGGTCTCTATCTCAAATAAATACTTGTTTTGTTGATGGAACTTCTAGATACAACAGAATAATGATATACAAGATATATAATGGGGGTACGATACAAGTAAACCCACCTACTAGCAAATCACCCGAAGAAAACTATGCCCGAAAAGCCGTAATGAAACCTGTACGGCAAACCTGCAAGAAACTGGGGCACAACGGGGGTGAGTTGCCAACTCGTGAATAGAAAAACATCTACGAAAAGAAATCGCATAAATAACGCAATCCTAGATCAATGATCATAATATATCCTCAAATATAAGAATAACATGAAACCTATAACAAGGCTAGGGTAGATATCTAACCCGAGTGTAATCTCATGTGCCCGTGTCAGTACCTCAGGTAGCAATATATCATATGAATGAGGTATGAATGCATGAAAACAGAATACATGTAAATGAAGAACTGTTTTCATAATTTAGTGAGATTTCCTTTGTATTTTTAAAATGAGGTATCATAATGAAATCAGTATAAAACAGTGCCTAGCATCGGCACAAAACATAAACCCAATATCTCGATATCTCTGTATCACAGTCTCTGTACCTCAATATCTCGAAATCTCAATATCCCAGTCTCAATATCTAGGGCGCCGTCAGTCCAGACCGGCCCCTACCATCCATCTCAAGACCACGACGGTATCCTCCGGATATCCGACGCGTCGGGTAAAATCACCGGTAGGTAGTGCTCCCCTGCCGGGCTCACATCGTCATCATCACGCGCTTCTTGCCCCGGGGTACCTTACCGGGTCCACCATGTACCCGAAACGGTTCATCCGTCTCCTCGAATCGGGTCTCGAAATCCATCAGCAAACTCATGGTGGACGACTCATACATCATGGGAAAACCGAAAAAGGTTTATTTATGTTTTTGCGGTTTTCCTCCAAATCCAGAAAATCTCATGGAAATCCGAATCCAAAACCTCAATAACACGTAAAATGGTGAATATATGCATGAGAATCCATGAATGCGGCATAACAATGAATAACAGTATGCATGAAGGAGCAGGTAATAACTACAATGTCTAAACTAACATATAAGGCAAGTACACTAATATCATGTCTAACTATAAGCTAACAGGCAATGTCAAGCAATAATATTTTCTAAGGTGTACGTGACATGGCAATTACCGATGAAGATGTGTGTGTGCCGACAAATAAGTGTACGTAGTACATACGCATCATCCGTAATGGTGCTGGTGTCCTAACAGCATGATATCAATAATGGAGTATGAAACATAAAATAAGCATGCGATGCGAAGCGAACCACAATAAAGAGCGGGAGCTGAATACTAGACGCAACTATAACTAATATGCATTAACCTAATATAAGTCCTACAAATGGTGCCTTTTGAAATAACACGAATCATGGGGTTTTGAAAATAGGGGATACGGTGTTTTTATGAAAAGATACGTCTTTTGAAATATCCGTAGGATCCCTTGGGCTGTCTTTTAAAATACCCACGATTCGTTAGTTTTGAAATAGGTAAGAATCGAATCTAATCTAACAACTAAACTAAACTAAAGGGCTAAGCTGACCAGCTGAGCTACAGGTAAGGAAACCACCTAACATCTGAGTCGATACATATACATACCTGTATATATATTAGTCGGTGATCCCGCTTCAATAATATCATATCCGATACCATATCTATAATCAGACATCCCAAGTCAAGAGTGCGGATCAATCATCAAAATATAGCTCGTACGTAAATCCGTCGTACGGCATCCCCAAATCTGGGTACGGGTTAATATCATATTCATCACACTATTCATCTGGTATCCTCTTTATCCAAGATCATAGTCCAGGGTACTGACCTATGTCTAGTACAATACTAATATCATCAATATAGTCATGATCTGACTACTGATCGACAGTCTCGTACAAACCGATATCACAACCACACAAAAAATCTCATCGACTCAGCTCAATCCCTAGTATCGTCCTCATATCCGTATGTGAACACATAGTCCCATACCCATGTGAACACATAACTATAAAGAATCCCATGAGCACATATAAATAGGAATGTATGCAAGTATGTATGTGTATATGTATGTGTGTATGTGTAGTGCAACACTACCCTAGGGTTCGCAACACTAAAGTAATCCAACACACCAATATCCATCCTAACATCGTTATTAATCCCAAATAACATATAATAATTGTCGGTGTGTATACGCATCCGTATACACCACCACGGACTGCGGGGGTGCTATACGCCATCCACCCGACTCCTTCCCGTAGATATAAATCTACTCACCTGGTCCTCGCTCGCCGGTGCCGACGTCGCCATGCGCTTGCTTGCCGTCTCGAAGTCCACATGGGGGTACCTACATATCATAACACACCGTATCGCATTAAAATCCGACTCATGACCAAAACGACACACGAATCCCACATAGGTCAAAACATATGGTTGCTTCCACAAATCAACCCAAAAACCCTCGACATCGGCGTACAAACGCCAGACCATCGAGCAAAACCCAAATACATTCATTTGCACATTCACGAACACTAATTTTAATATAAAATAGCTTACAATTCCCAAAAACCCCAATTTCACTTAAAAAGTCATTTTTCCGAAAATCTAGCAAGCACAATTCGCCGTTTTTGTACAAAACATGATGTTTAAATGAATGTAGCGGCCAATATACTTATTAAATATCTTAAATAAGTCATAGAAACAATTTCCGGAATTTAATCTCATTAAATTCCAAAAACCCTAATATTCTAGTTTACAAAATACCCTTTTTAACAATTTCATAGCAAAAATGCACAAACTACAATTTAGGTTGGATTTCCATGAACTAAAGTGTTAAACTACACTTAATAAAGTTAATAATATGATAAAAACTGTAACCATAATTTTAATCTCATATTTCGAATTAAATCAAAAAACTAGTTTGCAACAAAAAGCTTAATTTGGACATTTTTCAAGTAACAACATGTAATTAACAACTAGATTAGTTTTCTACAAAACTAAATATTTTAATCCACCTCACTAAACCATACACAATCAAACACAACTCATTTCCACAACAAACCCTAACTTGAAATCTTTAATCATGCAATTAAACTCACATAACCCAAATTAACACTTAATTAACTTAGCTTTAAGAAATTAAGTAACAAACTAAGCAAAATAGTTTAGAATTATACCCAAAAACATTTGAAGATCCACAAGCATCCATGGCCCTCCAAAATGCTCTCTTTTCACAAGGATCCATGCTATACGGGCTATGCTAAAATGGGTAGGAGTCGGATTTGGGTTTTGGGATTTTTTTGATGGATTTTGGGGCAATTTTTGATGAAGTTTTGAAGAGAAAATAGAAGGGAAATGGGGGGGGGCTGTTGCTGCAGTAGGAGAGGGGGGGTCGGCTGGAATGGGAGGGGGAGAGGAGAGAGAGGGAGGTAGAGAAAGTGGGGGGAGAAAGTCAAAGTCCAACCAAAGTCAAAAGTCTAACTAATTTATTCATTTTCTTTTCTTTTCTTTCATTTCTTTTCCTTTGAAATTCAAGTGGGGAAAAAGATGGGGGCTGCTAAATTCATCCAAGGGGAGAAGTGAATGGGTGTGTGTGGGTGTGGGTACGGGTGTGGGGTGATGAAAAATGATAAATACAATACCCCAAACATCCATTTACGCTAAAAAAAGCCTTTTTTCTTCAATAATTTCTAAACCGTTTTGGCAAATGATTTCGTTCCAAAAACAACAAGATAAAATTTTATTTAATGTTTTATGATGCACAAAATTTGTTTCAACTGATTCCAATTTGTAATTTTCCCTAATTAATTGTATTAGTGACGGCTTAAAATAATAATAAAATAATATTTTTTTCAGAAAATTTGAAATTTCACCAGCGGCTCAATAAACACCAAATAATAGCAATTACAAAGCTAGAATATGTATATTTAATTTTTATAATAAGATATTTGTATTTTGACTTTTTACAGAAAACTCCCTTATTTTACCGATTTTTCGAAATTTCACCGAAACGATTTTCAAAACGTTACAGGGGTTTATATTAAAGAATTTAGTAGTTGGTGAGAGAGAGAGGTATGGGCTTCTTTGACTAATGACTTAGCCATTTCCTCTTCAACCGGCACTCATTTTTCTCCCTCTCCTTCAAGTTGCTGCTGCTCCTCCTGCTCCTCATCCTACCTCCCCTCTTCAAGCCTCAAATCACCTCTAAAACAACTCCAAAACCCCACTCTCATTTCTTTAAAAGTGTGCACAAGCTCAAGATCTACATATTGGACCAAGGAAGCAAGGATTTTGGCCACTAGGGGCAACTCAAGAATTTTCTTGAGTTGCCAAATGAGGTATTTTCTAGACTATTAGCTTAGTTTTAGCATTACTTATACCCCCATGTTTAGATTGAACCGATATTGTTTGATATTGTGGAGTTAGGGAAAACCTAGTTAGGGTTTGAGGAAATTATGGGTGGTGATGTGAAATTGAGTTCAGTAGAGGCTACACCAACACCCTAGTGCATGAATTGAGACCCTAACCTGAGAGTTGAAACCTGAAATACGGATTTAGAAAACCGATATCGGAGAATTTGTGGAATCTGTGAAGGGTATATTGAATCTGCTATCACCCGAGACATCCTAAATTAAAATTGATTGGACAGTGAAATGTGCAGGCACCCAGGAAGCTACCACCAAGACCCCAACCCCTAACTCATCAACCCGGCGGCAGATTTATTCCAATTGGGCGCAATTTACGGCCAGACCTACCCCATTTTGGTTCGTTTTGGTTTTGGTGTTCCCTTACCTGTAGATTAGGCCCCAGGTATGTGTAGATTTGTCTAATTTGACCTATGGTGAGATCTGAAGCCTATTTCCTAAGTTGCTGTTTTGGATTCGTGTTTCCGTATTCCGTATTTTTAGTTCTGAATTGTGTATTGTGTTTTACCTCGACTAATTGGCGTTTATACGACGATATCGAGGATTTGTTGATGGTTTTGAAGGCGTGCCCATAGGTTCTAACCTATAGGCCCCTTATCGTATCATTTTGGGTTTCGTGTGCCGTGTTAGCTTTGATTTGGTTTTAATACGCATATACGATACTTTGATTTGTACGTACCCCATGAAAACTTCGGGACGACATGTAAAGCGCGTGGAGACGTTGACAAATGAAGACGCAAGGTGAGTAGATTATATCTACTGGGGGAAGTCGGGTGGATGGCGTATAGCACCCCCGCAGTCCGTAGTTGGTATACTATATATTATGTTTGATAGTTATAGTGTGTCATGGATATTGTGTTAGGTGTAGTATGGTTAGCTTAGGGTTAGCAATAAACTAGTATAGTTCATAGTCACGAACCCTAGAATAGGTTTACACCACAAGCGCACCCTTGCATATTCACTATACTTACACAGTGTTGATGATGATATTGGATGACATTGGAGATGAGTCGATGATTTTGGGCATTGTGCCGTGAGATCGGTGATGGGATGTGATTTGTACTTGCGGTACGACATGTGATCTTAGCGGGCCGTTGGGCATGTGTTTTACCTGTTGGAGATAGTGCCCTCAGAGTCAATTATTAGGTCACAGGTACGTGATTGCAATGATTGAGGGAGGACCTATCCCGTAGGACAGTCTTACTCGAGATGATAGTGTGCTATCTGGTTTACCTTTATCATCGTGTACTGTTTTAAGTGACCTGACACGTCGCTATTACACGTTGATAGAGCCCCTAGGATTCTTGCTTGACCACCAGCAGTATGAGGGCGATCATATAAGTGGGAGCTGGGGTCTATAAGCATATCCTTAAATGGTCCCTAGTCGTGTGAGTTTCGAGACAGGGCATCGATACTCCATAGTAGACTAGTGTATACAGTCGAGACCCCGACGAGGGGTGGTGGCCGGTCTCACAAGCCACTGGTGTCAGTTGGATCACCTAAGATGTATACAGGTGCTCATTGGGTTATGAGTACACCGGACAGGACTCGCCGGGAACATGCTAGTTGGTCATATACCAGACGTCAGATGGCAGTTCCCTGGTGACATGTGTGCAGGTTAGTTCATCGACCTGGGGATCGTCATTTGTCTCGTGTGAGTTCCCATTGTGCTTTGATTACTACCCTACCACGGCTCAAAGGAGTCGTGCAAGCAGGTTTTAGTTGGGTACAGTCCCGAGCCACATGGAGGCAGTGAGCGCATCTTCAGGGGTTCGTCTCTCCCGGTATTGGGGGTGAGGTCGTGCTGTGTCTAGGAGAGCCATTACACGAAGCCCTCGGCCGAGGCAAGGAGATTTACTGGTAGGTATTCCAGTAGTATCTCAGGGTGTTCTGGGCTACACTCCGACACGACTTGTACCGCTTTTGGGGGTCTGACTTTTACCAACCCCCTAGGCCCGCCATGCGATGCTCATAGACGAACGGACCGGACTGTACGGATATTGTCACTGACAGGCTCAGTAGGGAGTCAGGCTGAGTTCGCTCACAGACGTCCCTTTTGGTCAATACCTGGTAGCCCGTTATGTATTGGCTTATACCTCTAACGTGCTAGTGGTTAAATCCACAACCAAGGTGTTGATGAGTCTTTAGAGTCCCCCACATTCAGTTACTCAGCTTTCGGGCGAAAGGTTGTAGAGGCCGTATGGAGATATGGCAAGGTCCGGTCAGATACGTGCGGTATTGCACGGATCAGGATCGGACAGTTTATACTATAGGCCGTATGGGTATATGGCAGGGTTCGATCAGATACGTGCGGTATTGCACGGATCAGGATCGAACGGATATTACTAGCCGGCTTTGGTTTAAGCCGGATCCTAGTATAGTACAGTGTAGATTTTGTCTCTTTGCATTTGTATTTCGGTCGAAATACAGATGCGGGTGTGTATGCACAGTATCGGGGTTTTCCTGTAATTTATTATGGGACCAGTTTTCTGAAGTTGCCAGTTTGTTTTCCGTTTCGGCCAATTTCCTTTGTATCGTTCATTGGCCGAAGATTGGTGGAGGAGGGTTTATTTGCATTGTTGCAAATAGGCATTAGTGGAGGGGGTTCTTTGCATCTTGTTGCATCATGATGGCTTTCATGATGTGCACCATCCTTTGACTTGATTTCTTCATGATGGCATGACTTTTTGAGTCATCATGGTTCATGATGGTTGGACTTTGTGAGGTGATGATGGTGGTGTTGAGTGTTGAGTTTACCTTGTGATCATTCCCTTTTGCATGATAGACTTTCTTCTCTCTCTCTCTTGTTTTGATATGAGAATGACTCTCTCATTTTTGCAACCATCTCATTCACTCCCTCCCTCATCTAGCATGGCCGGCCACTCTCTTGATGGGGGCTGTCCAAACATTTTGGTAAGGGGTTTTTGGTTCATTTCATGTTGGAAAATCCCTTTAGCTCCTCCTCCAAAAGCTTGTATCATCCCTCCACCAAAACGGCATCTCCATGAACCCCAAAGTGAGACTTGAGGACTACATATTCTACAGCGAACCTTGGGCACGTCGAGTAGCCGGTTTCGTGCCCGAGTTGCCTCGGCATTGAGGTCGGAGCCCGTAAAAGAAGTAGGCGATGTGGTGCACTCCCGGCGACGAGGAGGAGATGGGACATTCCGCAGGAGATTGGGACGACGACGAGAAGACCGGAGGACTTGGATCGTCGGTATATCTCTTTCCCATCTTGTAGTTAGCTAGGACTAGTTAGTGGTTCGATCCGGGTATTAGTGCCCGGCGGTTTGCCAGTTCAAGAAAAATTAAAGTTTATCACCGCTTCCGCATTTGGCCGTCGGATTGACGGCCGGGGCGCCGCCGTGCACTTACAGTGGTATCAGAGCCTCGCCATTAACTTAGTCTAGCTTGGTTTAATGTGTTTTGCATTTCCGATCGACCAAAATTCCAAAATCTACATTTTAGTTCGCATCAGTTTTCTGTTGAAACTTTTTGGTGTCCAAAAATTTTTCAGGTTGTATAAAAGTACTGTGCAGGAAATTCTAAGACTACTGGGAAAATTCGACACAGTCAGTCGACCAATATAGCGCGGATCCGCGGCCAAACCCCCCATTGGCCCGCGGATCCGCCGCTCATTGGTGTCATGACTGTATCAATTTTTTCCAGTGGGCTTCTGGGCTTAAAATAGGGGTTTTGGAATATTAAAATTGGGCCAATTATTTCTGTGAGTGCTGCAGTATTGCTTGGGGGCCCACTTGTTAATATTTGATCGATCGGATATTTTAAACACATTATTTCACAGTATTTACATTATATCTACGACCGTGAATGTCACTTGATCGGTAAATCCATTCTAACTGCTATAGCCCGGTTAGACGGATTTGCGAACGTGACTTTCACGTTGATGTTCTGTTTTTGCTGTGATGTTGCGGATCGGTCGTGGGGGATAGCCTGGATGCAATGCTAGTACAGTTGTGGTTGTATTATGTACATTTGATATTGCGGGGCGAGCGTCCGACATGTGGACTGCCGTCACTGCCTGTTTGTATTATTATTTTGGGGCACGGCCAGGTTGCGGTCGATGTACCCGTTGTATGTATATTTACTTTATGTACTAGGATTGCCCCGCGGAGGGGTGCACGGATAGCCGGGTTCTAGAGGGCAGCAAGCCCGCATCTCATGGCATTGGGACGGAGGGGGCTTCACTCTAGGATTGGCGGGCTATTCGCCGCACTCGTAGGGGGTACAGGTTGACCCAGGAGGGATGCCCAAGTTGCCGGATTCCGTGAAGTGCCGGGTGGTCCATTCACGTCGCTGAAGGGGGCTGCCTCGCTTCAGGTTTTGGCGGGTAACTTGCCGCGCCCGTAGGGGTCTAGGATTTCATTGCACAGGCTATCCACACGACCAGGGGAGCGTCGGGTTTCAGCGGCTCTGTGAAACCCGGGGATCCCAGATATCTGTATTGTTTCTGTGATGCTGTACATATCTGTGATGTTGCATTTTATTCACGCCTTGAGCGAAATACTATATATTGGTATATATATTAGTAGATGTTGTATATGTTTTGCATCCGCGCTAGTCCAGTCCCCGCTCTGTCGTTAGTAAGCTAACCTAACGGGTAATGACGGGACCCAGTGGCGAATGCGGATGGCATATACGTACATCAGTATATTTTCGTTCTTTTTGGTGTGATCAATTGATGGGACTGCATTGATTCGGATCAATGCAAGTTAAAACAAACCTAATCTGATGTTGTTGGAACACTTTTCAAAAAGCTGTTATTGCAAGGACGTTTACTTCTGTTTTGCATCGTGGTATTCATTGGAATATCCTGCTCCTCAGTCGACGAGGCAAGGGCCGAGATCCCTTCACCGGGAGTGACCCCTTGGACAGAAGTTTGCGTCAGGGCATTAACTTCACTATAGCCGATTACTTTTGCTTTGCATCGCGGTATTCATTTGGAATATCCTGCACCCCATTCTACGGGGAAAGAGCCGAGATCCCTTCACCGGGAGTGACCTCTTTAGCAAAGGTTTTCGTCACTATATTTTTAAAAAGCTATCCGTTCCTTCAACGATATCAAAGTTCATTACGTTAAAGGTTTTCGCCAGAAACCATTCGTAGCCCTCCGTCGTTTCATATGGATAGTCAATAGTATTCAAGCTGTGTATGTTGGCCAAAGTCAAGGCACAGTGTTTGGTAGCTGTTGGTTATTCATATGCAGCATAGATAGATGCGTTGGTTTGGAACAGTCGTACTGCCATGTTGGCCAAAGTCAAGGGTATGTACGGGTGGATTCAAATTAACCTGGAGAATGACGGGTAGAACTTGACATGTGACTTATGATATGTTGGCCAAAGTCAAAGTCATAAGAGCATGGGGCAGAAATCTCATCGGGAGTTTCAAAAGAACTGAAACTTGCCAGATATGCGCATACCTTCTGGAGTGTGATGACGTGAGCGGATTCCGTCACGTTATCATGCGATGATAGTTGGATCCCGATTCCCACTGATGAGTTAGTATACTCCTCGGCTAATCCCGACTAATTCTTCTTTCAGGTTTGGAGGAGAATTTGAGGTACAGTGGGAGGTTTCCAGATTAGATAAATTGGTAACCATTCTGATCTAGGTTAGAGTGCACGCTGAGTGTTTCTTTTCTCTCTCTCTTTGGCAGCGACCATTGACCCGACCCTACGACTATAACTCAGTGACCAAGTTGACCGAACCTTCTTTAACACTGGCTTTTGGATTGTCAGAGTTGCAAACCTCATTGCCACCCCTACTTTTACCCTTTTCTCCAGGACACCCCGTATTACTACGAACGTCCACTTCCATTGGACAAAACCATCGTATGGTTAGATACGAACTCGAAAGAATTTATTCGAGGATGGTTTCAGGTTCTGGAGAAAACGGATAGGATTATTCAGTTGTCTTTTCCTTTTACCTTCTCTCAGGTTGCGAGTACTCCTTGGTTTAGGAGATAGTACACCTATTACGCAAATTGGATAGTCTTCTTCCAAACCTTAGGCTGGTGCCGACCGGTAGGGAATGAAGAAAACCAATTAGCCTAACGATGGTGTACAGAAGGTATTAAGTTAAGACAAAGCTAGGGATTAGTAAGAGGGCAAAGTAAATTGCAACAGATATTCACGACCAAACCAAATATTTCGTTACCACTCCCACATCACCTTTGTATTTCTCCAGGACACTCCGTATCACTACGAAGATCCACAGTTTATTTGGATACTCCATCGTATGGTTATATACGAACTCGAAAGGAACTTGTTCCAGTTCGGGGATGGATTCTGGTTCAGGAGAAATAAGAATAAGGTTTATTCGGTTGTCTTTTATCTTCACCCTCTCTCATTGCGAGTGTTCTTAGGATTGGGACAGTACACCCATTATGCTTATTGGATAGTCTTCTTCCAAACCATAGGCTGGTGCCGAACGGTAGGGAAGGAAGAAAACCATTTGGCCTAAAGGGGTGTGCAGAAGGTAAAAACTAAAGACATATGAAGGGATTTGGAGAGGTGGCAAAGAATTATACGGTTACAGTTGTGAATCTGGAAGAGGCATTACTAGGAATACCAGTATACCCCATCGAAACATTTCGATGTTTCAGTCTCACTGTGTACTGTTAAAGGAAAACTGATTTCCCGATTAGACACTTGCTCCAGGGTATGTATTTACCAGGTATGATTCTCACATCTGTATGGTTTTACAGATGATGAGTGGGAGTAGGTTATTGGGAATTGGGTGATCATCCTCATTATATCAGGGATTCGTTGTAATCGCTGATATTTGAGGAAATCACCTGGGCTGTTTGCCGGTTGGCAAATATTTGGTTTTGAATATCCACAGTTATGCACCAATTTCAAATTGATATATCTGTACGTCTATTTTCATAGAGTGAGATATACCTTTCTGAAATTATGTCTACGACATTTACCTATATCAGTGGATGGTTAGGTAAGGAGCATTAAACAGCGGTGTAATTCTTCTTAACCATAAGTACAGTTTTCAACCTACGACACACAGTGAATGAGTTATTAGACTCAAGGGACTTATACAGAGTATTGTATGTTGTCCAGGGTCCATCAGGACAGAGGGGTAGGTCCTCGTACTATATTCGGTTTACTTATGACTTCTCTAGTTTTTAGACAGGTGTTTCGTGGAAACACAGGGTCCGAATTTTGAGAAGTTATAGGTATTTGAATAGAGTAGAGAACCAAGTGTAGCAAGTATCGGGATTCTTCAAAGAGATCGAAGATGTAGATACTTGTGTACGGTATTCAGTTGATAGTGATGATAAAGAGATCTTGCTTCTCTTTCAGGTTACTCATAATTGGAAGCATTCCTAAGTTGAGTAACGCTGATCGGCCTCCTTCCATTTAGTTGACATGCACTGGAGACAGTTGCATGATTTGAATCTGGTTCAATTAAATCAGTGCCTCTGGTCCTATATGGGATATAGAACAGTTCATATCTTAACGATGTTAAGGTACGGGGAGTTGTCCGGCTTATGCTTAAAACCAGACACTGGACAACTCAAGGCACGTTTCTGTAATGGCTGTTTGTGGGTTGACCCAGGCTATGACGCGGGTTGACTTTCTACCATCTGGATGAACAATAGCAATATTGTTCTAGACTCGCCACAGTTTTAATAAAAATGGATTTTTTCAGAAAACAGTAGTGGGAGTATGGTAGAACTGGAAGTGATTCCAGAACCACAAACGATTACTGAAGATTTGATAAGGAACCTAAAGATTCAATCTGGATTGACATTCCATTGGCCACTCCGCAGATAAGGTGGGTAACTTCAGGCACCCGAGAGGTACTACGGTAGCCTCAAGGACGGTGACAGGGAAGTTCTTGTTTACCCAAAATTACCATTGCTGTTGTTCCAGGCTGCGAGACCCGGCGGGAGGATGAGTATAGCGTCGTTCTAAGCTAGTTTTAGAAGTAAACGTCTATATAACTCTGCCAGAGGGTTGTCGTAGTCAGTGGGAGCAGCGGAAGCATTGGTGGACAGGAAGCTTATGTTTATTTATAGACTAAAGCAGATGTAGCGGAGATAGATCATCTATTTCTGACATGACAGTCATAGGTTTGACTTCATCAGAATAGGGGATGGATCTGTTGAGAAGGTAGTAGGGTGTGATATCCTGGTATTTGGATGACATACACATAGTAGGAAAGGAAACTCCTATACTACAGTCGGTTATACTTTGGTCGTCACACAGTGTTTTCTCCACAAAGGAAATGGATTTTATATCAGACATACTGGTTACTGGATCTATGGTTTTAGATCTAGATTTGGGTAGTTTCCCAATCAGGGTACTTGACAGCATTCTAAGAGCATTTAGGATGGACGACTCCTGGCACGGTAGTGTACCTGCAGGTGATGGAGTCACCCTCTCTTAAGGTGTCTTACAGACTAAAGGGGAGAGGGATGTGCATGATTGGCAGATCACTTGCTCAGGCAATTGAGTCAATCATGAGATGTCAAGTACCACACCAGACATTGTTCTTGCACTAGATGCAATAAGTTGACATTAATCCAATCCTGGAGAAACAGTCGGAAGCAATCTTAGAACATAAGTGGATGTTCTAGGGATATGATAACAACAGCCTCATTCAGGAGACAGTTATCAATCCAGGCTTCCAAGGTGACCTGGACGACAGGGAGGTTGTCAGAGTTATAGTTTTCCTTCTGACGAGGGGCTGTATTTTGGACAGGTGGTCCAAGGCAATACTGAGGGAGGCATGGCGCAGGATACTGATTAAGTTCAGTTGACGATACAGTCTAAGAAGTTTGGATTTGGAGTTCATTTATGAGCTATGTCCCATCAGACATCCAGACACATTCTAAGACAGGTATTGCTCATTTCGGGAGATGGCTTTCTCCGCGAACTTGAGATATAGAGAGACATTGAAAAAGACAACAAAGCGGATCCACTCACTGAGGCTATTCCTCGAACGCAATAGTTTCGCAAACGAGCTTTGTGAGACTGACTAGTAGAGGAGTTGGGTGTTCGGTATCACACGGGCTGTGAGTATGCGACATCGCAATAATTAGGTCATTTCCTCTTCTTAGACTAAAGACTTTAGTAGTTGGTGAGAGAGAGAGAGGTATGAGCTTCTTTGACTAAAGACTTAGCCATTTCCTCTTCAACCTTCACTCATTTTTCTCCCTCTCCTTCAAGTTGTTGCTGCTGCTCCTGCTCCTCATCCCACCTCCCCTCTTCAAGCCTCAAATCACCTCTAAAACAACTCCAAAACCCCACTCTCATTTTATTAAAAGTGTGTACAAGCTCAAGATCTACACATTGGACCAAGGAAACAAGGATTTTGGCCACTAGGGGCAACTCAAGAATTTTCTTGAGTTGCCAAATGAGGTATTTTCTGGACTATTAGCTTAGTTTTAGCATTACTTATACCCCCATGTTTAGATTGAACCGATATTGTTTGATATTGTGGAGTTAGGGAAAACCTAGTTAGGGTTTGAAGAAATTATGGATGGTGATGTGAAATTGAGTTCAGTAGAGGCTACACCAACACCCTAGTGCATGAATTGAGACCCTAACCTGAGAGTTGAAACCTGAAATATGGATTTAGAAACCGATATCGGAGAATTTGTGGAATTTGTGAAGGGTATATTGAATCTGCTATCACCCGAGACATCCTAAATTAAAATTGATTGGACAGTGACACGTGCAGGCACCCAGGAAGCTACCACCAAGACCCCAACCCCTAACTCATCAACCCGGCCGCAGATTTATTCCAATTGGGCGCAATTTATGGCCAGACCTACCCCATTTTGGTTCGTTTTGGTTTGGGTGTTCCCTTACCTGTAGATTAGGCCCCTGGTATGTATAGATTTGTCTAATTTGACCTATGGTGAAATCTGAAGCCTATTTCCCATGTTGCTGTTTTGGATTCGTGTTTCCGTATTCCGTATTTTTAGTTCTGAATTGTGTATTGTGTTTTACCTCGACTAATTGGCGCTTATACGACGATATCGAGGATTTGTTGATGGTTTTGAAGGCGTGCCCATAGGTTCTAACCTATAGGCCCCTTATCGTATCGTTTTGGGTTCCGTGTGCCGTGTTAGCTTTGATTTGGTTTTAATACGCATATACGATACTTCGATGTGTAGGTACCCCATGAAGACTTCGGGACGACAAGTAAAGCGCGTGGAGACGTTGACAAATGAAGACGCAAGGTGAGTAGATTATATCTACTGGGGGAAGTCGGGTGGATGGCGTATAGCACCCCCGCAATCCGTAATTGGTATACTATATATTATGTTTGATAGTTATAGTGTGTCATGGATATTGTGTTAGGTGTAGTATGGTTAGCTTACGGTTAGCAATAAACTAGTATAGTTCATAGTCACGAACCCTAGAATAGGTTTACACCACACGTGCACCCTTGCATATTCACTATACTTACACAGTGTTGATGATGATATTGGATGACATTGGAGATGAGTCGATGATTTTGGGCATTGTGCCGTGAGATCGGTGATGTGATGTGATTTGTACTTGCGGTACGACATGTGATCTTAGCAGGCCGTTGGGCATGAGTTTTACCCCTTCTTTCATACTTATATAGATGGTATTGTTTTGTACTAGACTTAGATCTATACCCCAGATTATGTGATATGATTATAATGATACCTGATATTTCATGAGAGGAATGTGATACAGACCCGTACCCAGCTATTGGGATGCCGTACGATGATTTACCGTATGAGTTTTCTATTGATGTTAGATCCGCTCTCATGACTCGAGGATGTTAAATGATATACCGTGTCGTACGTGATACTATTGAGGCGAGATCACCGACTAGTGTATATATATATTTGTATATCGACTCAGATTTAGGTGGTTTCCATACCCCTCCCGATTGACTTGATACATAGATTTGTAGTTTGCATAGTAGATGTTAAACTGGACCCGAGTCATTCTTATTTCAAATGGGAGAACTGCATGACATATACATAGGGGTGTAGATTCTTTACTGTTGCGTTGATTATTCTATTTCTGCATATTCATGCTATTCACATTGCTTTACATATGTTTATTGTTATATTACTATCATGTTGCTAGGACACTAGCACCATTATCAATGATGCGTATGTTCCACGTACACTTGCTTGCCGGCTTATACACTTCATCATCGATAATTGCCATGTCACTACACAGTAGCATTATTGCATCAGGATATGACCTTGTATGTGCATACTATTATTTCCGTGTTGCATGATATACTGTTATACTTGCATTTCCTTTATATGTCACATACTCATACTTGTACACATACAGTGATACCTTCATACTTGCTTAGATTACGCATTGAGATATGTTGTTTCCATGTTTATTTCTGGATTTGGGGAACCGTGGATATTTCACAGAAAATAGTTAATTATTTAAAAACCCGGTTTCCCTTGATATGATATTTCGGTGCGTCCACCATGTGTTTTCTCGGTGCGAGAGTGATATGTGTGAACCCGAATCGAGGAGTTGGATGAGGCCGATTACGGGTACATGGTGGACCCGGTATGGTACCCCGGGGCGAGAACGGTTTCGCTGTGTAGTAGACGGTGAGCCTGGCAGAGGGACTACTACCTACCGGTGATTGGTTGGACCTGGTGGTTATCCAGAGGATACTGACCAGAGTAGATAGATAGATATGGGCGTACTGCCGGGGCCGAGTGCCGATTCTGCAGACATAGCCCGTGGGCTGATCCGGACTGACGGAGCCCGATAAATGAGGATTTACGTGTCGATGCTAGGCACAGGTTTCATGATGTTTTCCATGATTTGATTATATCCTCACATGTACATGCATGATGCTTATTGTCATTGGGTGACGAGTGGACGGGTTCCACGTTTATACAGACTTTGATTACATATAGACCTTGACTACATTGATCATACTTCATTTACATATATAACAGGGTACGAGGGCGCTGTTATATATACCCTTACACCAATATTAGTGGAATGGGACGCTAATATATGTGTATTGATATCCATTTGATACTTCATCATGTTTACTTCATGCAGACATACCTTACAATTATGACATGTTATTACCTGAGGCACTGGCACGAGTACTTGGCACTACCTATATGATTAGATGTTATACTGCCACATTGTCATGCTTAAGACTTACTCTTGAGGGTTATATTATATACTGATTGTATTGACTTAGGATTATGTCTTGCATTCGATTTCTTCTTGTAGATATTTTCTATTCACGAGTTGGCAACTCACCCCCGTTGTGCCACAGTTCTTGCAGGGCTTGCCGTACAGGTTCCATAGCGGCACTTCTGGCGCACTGTTTTCCTTTGCGGGTGATTTGCTTGGTAGGTGGGTTCTTTGTATCAGAACCGCCATTGTACTTGTATTATTCATTGTATCTAGAGATTCCATCAACCAAAAACTTGTATATTGTTTCAGACTCAGACGCTAGTGATGTATTATTCCAACCTTAGAGTCACGCTTAGTAGTGTTGCGGTTTTCATGCTTATCTGGGTTTCTTTTAAATTTTGATCCTCGCCATTCGGCGTTGTATAGTATATTGCTTGTTGTTTATTTATCCTTAAAATGGTTTT
This sequence comes from Agapanthus africanus, assembly GCA_030015575.1. Classification (NCBI taxonomy): domain Eukaryota; kingdom Viridiplantae; phylum Streptophyta; class Magnoliopsida; order Asparagales; family Amaryllidaceae; genus Agapanthus; species Agapanthus africanus. The sequence goes on along the minus strand of JASDDO010000019.1, from coordinate 509,037,566 downwards.
AGATTTCTGGGCTTTTGGCTTACTTGGATCAGATGGAGTCCTATAGACTTTATATGGTTCAAGGGCCAGTCACGTGCTCTTTCGGGTCGTGACAGAGGCAGTGAGCGGATCGGCAGGGGTTTCATCTCTCCCGGTATTTGGGGTGAGATCGCGCTGTGTCTAGGAGAGCCATTACACGAAGTCCTTAGCCAAGGCAAGAGATTTACTAGTAGGTGTTCCAGTAGTATCTCTGGGTGTTCTAGGCTACACTCCGACACGACTTGTACCGCTTTTTGGGGTCTGACTTTTACAAACCCCCTAGGCCTGACATGCGATAGTCATAGACGAACGGACCGGACTGTACGGATATTGTCACTGGCAAGCTCAGTAGGGTGTCAGGATGAGTTTGCTCATCGTCCTCCCTTTTGATCAATAGCTGGTAGCCCGTTACGTACTGCTAGTACCACTGACGTGCTAGTGGTTAAATCCACAGCCAATGTATTGACGAGTCTTTAGAATCCCCCACAGACATTTTCTCAAGTTTCGGGCGAAACATTGTAGATGCCGTATAGTATTATAGCAGGGTTCGATCATATACGTGCAGTAGTGCACGGATCATGATCGGACAGATCATACTAGTGGGCTTTGGTTTAAGCCAGATCCTAGTATTAGATTTGTTGGATTACTTTAGTCTCATCGCATTCGCATTCAGTCGGAATTCGGATGCAGGTATGTATATACTGGTGAGGGGTATCCTTGTGATCCGTCACGAGTTTACTTTAGATGTTGCCTTATCTTTTTGTTGGATTAAACATTTGGGTTAATGTTTATTTTGGTGGAAATTATGAGCTTAGTTCATGATGAGGTGCATTAAATGTGACATGGACATATTTAGTGACTCATGGTCTCTTTAATTGTGCAAATGTCACATTAGTGTTTGATTAATGGTGTGAAATGATGGATGGAGAGAGAGAGGGCAGCCATATGCTTGGGGTTGGCTCTTGGATTATCATTCTAGTGCTCTCATCTTTTATCTCACACAAGAAATAAAAGGCTCTTCTTCTTCTTCTTCATCTAGCCCACCATTTCCACCATGGCTTCATCTTCAACCTCCATCCATACACTCTCATGAGTTGAGAATCAATGGATGCTTGAGACAAAGTTATCACACACATTCTCTACTTCACCTTGGACATGTCGGCTAGCAAACTTCATGTTCGAGTTGCTTCGGATGAAGCGGGAGACCGTAAAAAGACTCATTAATGTGGTGCCCTTCCGACGAGAAGACCGGGGATCGGAGATACCGCGAGGAGCTAGGGATGGTGGCCTAAGACCGAAAGACACGAATAGATCGGTATAGCTTTTCTATCCCTTCTCTAGTTGCTAGTTTATGTTAATGGTTCGATCCGTGTGAAAGACTACGATAGCGCCAGTTTCATAAAAGTTTTTGTTCCGCATTTTGGCCTCGGATTGACGGCCGGGGCGCTACCGTAGACTTACAGTTGGAGCTACGGCGGCATGAGTATATACATAGAGATATGATAGAAGGTCGCTAGTCACCTGAGTATGAATGACTAGGACATGTGGTTCGTTCGCTTACCCCGATACGAGGTCATCAGATAGATTGAATCCAGCTAGAGACGACTTCACGCAGGTATGTTGAGTGTCTATAGAGGCGATCGAATGTCAAAAACCCATATTCCAAGTTTAAAGTATTCGGAAAGTCATGCAAGCAATTCTATGGACCCTCTAGAGGAATGAAAACCCTAACTTGACATAATGACCATGTGAAAGCCTTTGAACCCTAGGGTTGTAGCAGTTCCACGGTGCCATTAGTGAGGCTTGGGTCTGCCCTTCTACGGTTGGTCCACCGGTGCTGTGGTATGTACTCGATACTATTAAATTATACTCAAGATATTGACCTCTTGGTGGATTATGGGACTTTGACGAATCGATCGAATGGTTCGACTTCATTCGGATATCATGTGATGGGATAGAATGCTTGGGAGACTCCAGATACGAGTATAGCCGTTGGAGCACAATCCATGCAGCCACGAACAGAAGAGTCTGAAGCAGTCGATATTAGAGAAAAGTGGAGTAAGAGGTTCGTACGAGATCTTGACGAGATGACGTTCCACTCCGTTGACATCAGAGATGTGATACGCATGCAGAGGCGTTGTAGATGAATATATCTTCCAAGAGAAGTCGCGATGAGTATGCAGCCGTTCCGGAACAAGATACAGATTTAGTAAAAGATGATAACATCCGGGCAGTTTGGCAGAAACGAGATTGGGAGAGACCTCGACAAGACATTTCTGGAATACTATACGAGAAGACTTGGACCCAGGATCGTTCATATTACGCACACCGAGTTGGCCAGAGTTCGGCACCGTCGACGAAACACGTTATGAGTAACCATGACAGTTGGCCAGAGATCTATAGAGGATGTGCTAGAGCGGGACTTTTTCCATCATCCTTGATTTTAATGTTTGAACAATTTATTTGCATGATTGAGATTTTGTGCACCACAGTTGCACTTGACTTCGATTTGATGTCATTCGAGATGCTGATTTTTATTTCATACCTATGGTATACATATGATTTGACTTATGCTTTCGGTATAGTTTTCATGCACTTTTAGTCTTAGGTTTGATTTTGTGCACGCTGATGCATATGTTCGTGAGATTATATACCACGGTATACCTGATTTTGATTTGGATGGAGATGTGTTATATACCGTCGATTTCGATTCTGATATTCGATATTTGTTTCCGTGCACCCTATGCATTTGATTTGGATTCTTGCACATACTTGGGCGCTTGAGGCGATTTTGGTGCACACCAGATGCACCAAATCGATATTTTCATGCATATCAGATGCACCTGGTATTGCTGTCAGGCACACACGTTGCCTTTGACAGGTGTTTCGTGTACACCCGTTGCACTTAGATTTTGTTTATGTGCACATGTATGGAACATTCATGGATTTCGATTTCCGTGCGCACCAGACGCACGTGGCATTCATATATATTTGGGATTGATTTCTTTTGGAGCAATATATTTTATGATACATGCTATTTGGTTTAGTACTAAGCAGGACTAGTCATAGGACAGTACCTGAGTATGTTTATTCATGCATTGATAGTTATCGAAGGGATTTCCAAAGGGGAGCTATAGTCACAGTATTTACCTATGTGTCAGTGATGACACGAAACTTTTAAAAAAGGGAAACCCTTCTAAATCGCTCTCAAAGTGGTGGGACGTGTATGTTAAACAAAAGATATATATATATATATATATATATATATATATATATAGTTATAGTTATAGTTATTTTCTCACAATAGACGTCCACCACTGTGCAGTGATACACACATCGCACAGCGAATTGAAAAAGGTTTGGCATACATTTCTCCAGATGTTTTAATAATGTTTACATGTATAGTCCGATGTATATCATGTTGGTTTTCGTATTGGATCTTGACATTGGTGTCTTCACCATAACTCCGATGATTGCGGGATACTTGACGGAGTTTTGATTTTTGAGTTATACGCTCTTTTTCATGCGCATGCATTGCGCTATGATGTGCTTTAGGTATTTATGATTTCGGAACCCCGACGACTGGATTGTTTTGCTGAAATGTTTTAGTATTTGGGGGGGTTTAATTTAAATTCGGGGACCGAATTTCTTTAAGGGGGAAGATTGTAACGTTTTGAAAATCGTTCAGGTGAAATTTCGAATAATCGGTAAAATAACGGGTGTTTTCCGTAAAAATCAAGATATAATTATCTTTCATCATAATATTAAATATTCATATTCTAGCTATGTAATTTCTAGTATTTGGGGTTTATTAAGCCACTTGTAAAATTTTTAGTTTACTGAAAATTTTTCCGAAATTAATTATTTTAATATTATTTTAAACCGTCACTAATACATTTAATTAGGGATAATTACAAATTGGAATGGGTTAATAAAAATTTGTGCATCATGACACATTAAACCAAAGTGTAACATATGGTTTTTGAAACGAAAAGAAGTAGTCAAGATGGTTTCAGAAAATATAAACAAAAAAGGGCTTAAATAGTGAAATTAGTGTAAATGGAGATTGGGATATAATATTTATCATTTTCCCTCACCCGACACACACACACACACACACACACACACACCTATTTTCAACAGCCCCTCTCCAAAGTTTTCCCCCACTTCTTTTGATAAAAGAAAAGAAAATCAAGAGAAAAGAATAAAGGAAATTTTAAATAAAAGGGTATGGTGTTAGATAATGGAGACTTGGACTTTTCCTTGACTTTACCAACACCCCCACACTCTCTCTCCTCCCTCTCCTCATGCTGGCCGAGCCATGCTGCAGCAGCAGCCCCCCTCATTTCCCCCATGTTTCCACTTCATCTCATCTCAAAAAAACTCACAAAAATGCATCAATATCCATATAAAAACCTCCTTTATCTCCTAATCTAAATCCTACCCATTATTCCTTGACCAATATAGCTTGGATTCATGAAGCAAGAAGCCAATTTGGAGGCCAAGATTTTCATGCTAGATCTCTAATTTTGTGAGGTATAAGATCTTAATCCTATGGTTAATTGTTGATATATTGCTTTAAGCTAAATTAATTAAGTGTTAATTAGGTTTTAATGGAATGTTTGGAATTTCTAGAAAAGGGTTTGGATCAAGTTAGGGTTTTGAGTAATGAGATTATGGTTGTGTGATGTATTTAACATGTTAATGCTATGCTAAAACTAATCTAGTTGCTAGTTTAGTAATTGTTGTCTATAAATTGTTAAAATTGGGTTTTTTGCAAACAAGGTTTTGGAAATTATTTCAAAATGTGAGATTAAAATATGGTTAAGATTGTCATCACATCATTAACAACATAATGGGTAGTTTGACACTTTAAGACATGCAAAATGTAAGCTAGTTTTTAGTTTGCCAATTGCCATTTCAAAAATTGTCTAAATTATGTATTTTGTAAACTAGCTTTTTAGAATTATGAAAATAAGTGGGATTAAAAATCTAGTAATGGTTCGTATGATCTAGTTATGATATATAGTGAATATTGTGGCCGTTAGATTTGTTTAAACATCAAGTTTTGTACTAAAATGGTTAATTTTGCTTGCTAGGTTTACGAAAAAATAGCTTTTAAGTGAGTTTGACGTTTTTGTGAATTGCAACCTATTTCATATTATAATTAGTGTTTGTGAATGTGCAAATGGGTGTGTTTGGGTTTTATCTCGATCAATTGGCATTTATACGCCGATGTCGAGAGATATTTGGTTCTTTTACTTGAGCGGATCCTAGGTTTTAACATATGTGAAATTCGTATGCCGTTTTGGACATTTATACGCGATTTCGGTTTACGATACTAAATGTTTACATGTAGACACCCCCATGTGGACTTCGAGACGACAAGCAAGCGTGTGGCGACGTCAGCATCGGCAAACGAAGCTCAGGTGAGTAGATTATGTCTACGGGGGAAGTCGGGTGGACGGCGTATAACACCCCCGCAATGTCGTAATAATTGATGTGATGCAATATTGATGTATATTTGTACGCTAGTGTGTGATATGGACCTTAGCAAGTAAAGCATTAGGGGATTATGGGTTTAGGGTTAGCGAGAATTGAAGAAAGGACTTTAGTGGATTTCTTAGTCACGAAACCCTAGAGTAAGGATTTGCATACACGCACACATACACACTTGCATACTTTTACTTTCTTGTGCGTATATGGGGATGTGTATATATGTACATATGTATGGGTATGGGACTATACATATATATATTCATATACACATGCATTGATGCTAAGGATAGTGGATGATATTTAGAGATGAATCGATGAGATTGGGCTTGACGCCATGAGATCGGTGACGTGATATGGATCATATTATGAGATGCGGCATGTGATGATTGCAGATCGGTAGGCGTTATGTTTCATACACACGCATTTATATGTTGATGGTATCAGTATTGTACTAAACTTAGATCAGTACCCCCAGTTCACGATTTGTGATGATAAGGATACCAGACGAATAACGAGATAAATGTGATATTGACCCGTACCCTGACTTAGGATGCCGTATAATGGATTTACCGTATGAGCTATTGATGATAGATCCGCACTCTTGACTTGGGGATGTCATATGATATATTGTATCGTACGTGGTACTATAGAGGCGGGATCACCGACTATTATATATAGGTATATATATATCGACCTAGATTTAGGTGGTTTCCATACCCCTTTAGATTGGTTGTTAGTTAGACCTGTAGTTTACCTAGTAGATATTAGACTGGACCCGAGTCATACCTATTTCCAAAACTAACGAATCGTGAGAATTTTAAAGACATACCAAGGGATACTACGGATATTTCAAAAGACGTATCTTTCTTAAAAACACCGTAACCCCTATTTTCAAAATACCACGATTCGTATTATTTCAAATGGCAAAATAGTATGACACATGTATATCGATGTAGATTCCTTACTGTTACGTTATTTTTCATGTTCCGCATTTTATTGTTGCATTTGCTTTTCATTTGCCTTTATTAGGTTGTTATCATCTCATTGCATGTTATTGTGTACTTAGTGATTATGAAATCAGGCTGTTAGGACACCGACACCATTATCGATGACTTGTATGCTCCACGTACACTTGCTTGCCGACTCACACATCTCTTCATCAGTAATTGCCATGTCACGTACACTTTAGAGAATACTATTTCATTGGCATAGCTTGCTAGCTGATAGTTGCAATATGTTATAGCTTCCATATGCTAGTTTAATTATTGCATTCATTGCATGATATCATATGCATTCATATATTCATTGGTTATGCAGTATTATGGGGATTTATGCCGGTATTCACTGTTTATTGATATCATGATTGTGATGATTTCGGATTTCTATGAGATTTCTGGATTTGGGGAAAACCGCAAGAATATATATAAACTTCTCTCTTCCTCTCTCTCATTTTTAAATGCAAGATGCGGTTTTCTCGTGATGTATGTGTCGTCCACCATGAGTTTCATGATTGTTGTTGGATTTCGAGACCCGATTCGAGGAGGTGTAGGAACCGTTTCGGGTACATGGTGGGCCCGGTATGGTACCCCTGGGCGAGAGTGATTTCATGGAGAATGATGTGCCAGGCAGGGGCAGACTGCCTACCGGTGATTTTACCTGGCGCGTCGGATATCCGGAGGATACCGTTCGTGGTCGTGCGATTGATGATATGGGCCGATCCGGACTGACGGAGCCCGAATTATTGATATATTGAGATACCGAGATATTTAGATACTGAGATTTATGTTTTGTGTCAATGCTTGACACTGATTTCTCTGTTGATTTCATGATGTATTCTGTTTCCATTCGTAATGCATTCATATATCATATATCTGATTTGTTTCTATCTGAGGCACTGACATGAGCATGTAGTATTACACTTATACATAGATGGACCAGGATATTATTTGAGGATGTTACCTGATATGACCTAGGATAGCGTGATGCATGCGATTTCTGCTGGTAGATGTTTTCTACTCATGAGTTGACAACTCACCCCCGTTGTGCCGCAGTTCCTTACAGGTTTTGCCGTACAGGTTCCGTTGCGGCTTTGCTGGCACACTGTTCCTGCCGGGTGATTGCTTTGGCAGGTGGGTTCTTTTGCATCAGGACCACCATTGTATATTGTTATTTTAGTTGTATCTAGTAAAACTCGATCAACCAGATTGTATATTTGACAGAGATAGAAGACCAGACTTGTTATTCTTTCAACCTTAGAGTCGCGCGTTGTATTATTATGTTTTCTTGTTATTTTGAGTTTCTTTTGAGTTTTGATCCTCGCCTTTCGGCGTTGTATATTATATTGCTTGCGTGGTTGTGACCGTTGATTGACGAAGAGCTAGCTCCCGCTTAGGAATGCCTTTTATTATTTCGTATACTATTCATGTTGTACCCCGTTTGCGGGGTAGTATTTACAAAGGAGACTCTGCCGAAATTTTCAGAAAAGACTTGAGATTTTGAAATGCATATTTCGGCTTATATTGCTAAACTACTTGATTTAGATTGGTTTTTCCTTCACTCTACTGCTTCTTTGGTTTTGATTTCTGGGTTTTGGCTTACTTAAATTACGTACGCCTCGAGACGTTTCGTAATTTAAGTGTCGGTCATGTTCCGTACTTTTCGGATCGTGACAGTCGGTTGCCTCACTCGATGAGGCTGAAGCTTGCGCCGTTTCTCTCAGGTGGATCATCGTAGATGGAGGAAGACTGACAACCAAATTCGATCAAGGAGCCACTAGGAGCTTAGGGATAATGGTTGAAGACCGAAGAATACGGATCAACTCGGTATAACCATTCTAACTTCTTTTTATCGCTTGCTAGTTTAGGGTTAAAGGTAGATCCGGGTATCGGGTAATGGTTGCGCCAGTTCAATAAATTTTTGTCCCGCATTTGGCCACGGTTTTATGGCCGGGGCACTACCGTAACCCAACATAAAGATGACATAAAATCACCATTGTTGCATTTCTAACTTCAAGCTCATTATTCATTCATCTTCTTCATCTTCACATCTCTCAAGCTCTCTCTTTAGTTTTGAGGAGATGAAGAAAATAGTGAGAAATTAAATTCTAAAGTGAGCAAAATTCCAACTTCATCATCCTCTTCTATACTAGCCATATAGTGTAGGGTGTTAGCTTCAGTAATTCCATATTAGTGAAGTGATAGCTTGAGTCCGTGTTTCCTTGACGTAGATCATCATAGACTTTGAAGACTTCTAGTACGCATGCATCATACATCTTGTGGAGCCTCTCAAAAGTCCGGGTGTTCATTGATCGCAGCGAAGAGACCACAACAAGGAGCTATAGAAGTGAAGGAACGAACTACAAAGGTTGTAATCCCTACTCACTTAGTTGTAAAGTTGTTTACATCTTGTTTTCGTATGATTCTCTAGTTAAGATTCTAGGTTAGGATTCTTTTAGCATGGAAAAAATTTGAAAATGGCATGGACGATGCCTCCCGATACCTTGTTGTCGTGCTAAGCAACCCTACAATATACACGTGCACTTCTAAAGATAGTTTAGAACGACTCTATACCCATCCTCCTTCCGGGTCTTATAGTCTAGAACAGCAGTAATAGCAAGTCTGGGTAAAGATGAACCACCCTGTCACCATCTCTGAGATGACCGAAGTCCCTCTCGGGTGCCTGAAGTTACCCACCAAATCTGCGGAGTGGCTAATGGAATGTTGAATCCAATTAAATTTTTAGGTTCTATTAAATTTTCAATAATCGTTTGTGGTTCTGGAATCACATCCAGTTCTACCATACTCCCACTTCTGTTTTCTGGAAAAAATCTATTTTACTAAAACCGTGGCGAGTCAAGAACAATGTCACTATTGATCATCCTGGTGGTAGAAAGTTAACCCTCGTCAAAGCCCGGGATAACCCACAAACTGCCATTACTGAAACGTGCCTTGAGTTCGTCTAGATTTTGGTTTTAAGCATCAGCCAGACAACTCCTTATACCTTAAAATCATTAAGATATGAAACCATTCTATATACCATATAGAAACAAAGGCACTAATTTAATTGGAATCAGATTCAAAAACATGTAGTTGTCTCCAGTGCATATCAACTAAGTGGAATGAGGCCAAGCAAGCATTACTCATCTAGGAGTGCATCCACATATGAGTAACCTGAAAGAGAAGCAAGTTCTCAAAACTATTACTATCAACGGAATGCCAAACACAAGTATCTATATCTTCGACTACCTCGAAGAATCCTGATACTTCCAACATATAGTTCTCTATTTTATTCTTATACCTATAACATCTCAATATCTCGACCTTGTATTTCAGCAAAATATTTGTCTAAAACTAGAGAAGTCATGAGTAAACAGAATCTAATACGAGTACCAACCCCTCTGTCCTAATGGACATCGAACAACATACAGTACTTTGTATAAGTCTTCTGAGTTTAATAACTCAAACCATGTGCGTCTTAGATTTAAAACTGTACTATGGTTAAGAAGAATTACACCATTATTGATTGCTCCTTACCCAATCATCAACTGATCTAGGTAAATGTTATAGACATAATTTCAAAAAGAAATATTTCACTTTATAAAATAAACATACAGATATATCAGTTTGAAATTGGTGCATAATAACGGATATTCAAAACCAAATATTTGTCGTCAGGCAAAAACCCAGGTGATTTCCTCAAATATCACCAATCATAACGAATTCCGATATAATGAGAATCTAATCACCTAATTCCCAATATCTTATTTCTTCCACTCACCATTCGTAACTGTCACGACCCGAAAGTACGGAACGTGACCGGCATTTAGATTACGAAGCATCTAAAGGCGCAACGTAACCTAAGTAAGCCGAAGCCCAGAAATCTAAACCATAAAAGAAGAAGAAGAAGGAAAACATGTAGAAAACAAGTTTAAAAAAACAAGATCAAATTTTCTCAAAAATTTCGGCAGAGTCTCCATTGTAAAAACTGGCCCCAAACGGGTACAAACAAGTATAAATACATATAAACAATAAAAAGCATCCCCAAATGGGAGCAATCTCTACGGCAACAGGCGGAAACAACCACACCAATGCACAATAGTATACAACGCCAAAGGGCGAGGCTCAAAACTTAAAAAGAAAACAAACCACCAGATATCATAATAATACAAGCGCGACTCTAAGGTCGAAATAAACAACTGATCCAGTAAACTATCAAGTAATACAAGTTTGGTTGATAGAGCTTTCTAGATACAAATGAAATAATAAAAGTACAATGGCGGTTCAGATACAAGTGAACCAACCTACCGTGCAAATCACCCTGAATGAAAAGATGTGCCAGCAAGCTGCCAGGAAAACCTGTACATCGAACCTGTAATAAAATTTGGCACAACGGGGGTGAGTTGCCAACTCGTGAGTAGAAGATATCTGCGAAAAGAAATCGAATGCACGACACTAACCAAGGTCATAATAATATACTAATATACTGCTAGTCATCAAGTAAAGACAGGATAATAAACTACGTGTAAGTGCAAATGCTCCGTGCTCGTATCAGTGCCTCATATAGAACTATGTCATGTGAATGAGTATGCATGCACCATGAATGTGAAATAACCAATCCTGAAATCTAGATATATCTGTATAAGAAATCTTTAACTTTTATCATGGTAAAATGTGTATAGAAATCTGAAATATCAACGATGAAATCCATGGAAATCCGTGTCAAGCATCGACACAAAACATGTAAATCTCAAGTCTCAATACCTCATAATCTCAATGTCCCATAGTCTCAATATCTCGGGCTCCGTCAGTCCGGATCGGCCCATATCATCAAATCTCACGACAACGGTCGGTATCCTCCGGATATCCGCCGCACCAGACATTACCGGTAGGTAGTCCTCCCCTGCAAGGCTCATCGTCTACAACTCGATCTTCTTGCCCCGGGGTACCATACCGGGCCCACCATGTACCCGAGACGGTTCATCCACTCCTCGAATCGGATCTCAAAATCCAACAGAAAACATAAAATCTCATGGTGGACGACACATACATCATGAGAAAACCGCATCTTATGTTTTAAAAAGAGAGGAGGAGAGAGAGAGAGGTTTTTATATATTCTTACGGTTTTCCCCAAAAATCCAGAAATCTCATAGAAATCCAAAATCCCAAAATCATGAGTAAGTATATGATAAGTGTCGGCATATGCCCCATAATACTGCATGATATCATGAAAATGCGAATGCATGAAATGTCTAAGTAATAAATACCATATCTATACTAACACCAGAGAGTAATCACAATATTATATCGATCTAGCTGTTAGCTGATTGTATCAATAAAAGATAATATGATCTAAAGTGTACGTGACATAGCAATTAACGATGATGATGTGTGTGAGCCGGCAAATAAGTGTGCGTGGAATATGCGCATCATCGGCAATGGTGCTGGTGTCCTAACAGGAAAAGTTTTATTCTGATTAGAAACATATGTATGAACATGCAACATTATGATTACGGTATGAATGTAAAGACGGATGTGTAATAACCACTCATCTGCGATATACAAGTACAACTACCACTATATGACTCGAACCTAATCTAGTGTCCATCTAACCTCCTAAGGAACTAAACCTAAGAAACTGGTCGATAAGAAGTAAGAGTCCACCTAAGGTCTGAATCCATATCTCTAATAGTCGGCGATTCAGTCTCAATAGCGTCACGTACGTAGTACGGCTTTCTCGAATCAAGAGTGCGGATCAATCATCATATCTACGCCTCGTACGGTAAAATCCATCGTACGACATCCCAATATCGGGGTACGGGTCAAGTATCTCCTACGTGTCTCATCATTCGTATAATATCATCATCAACACATGTCAAGATCAAGGTGCTATACTGTAATCGCATACATCATATATCATTGCCAGTATAAATATACATCGTTAATTTATCCTTAGAAATATCATGTATATATATCATATTGTGATTAAGTCACACTTAGATCATATCGTAATCAAGTCACACCTATATGATATCGTAATCAAGTTACACATATATCATGTCGAAATCAAGTCACACCTATATGATGTCATAATCAAGTCAAACCTATATGATGTCGTATCAGAATTTCAGACACAGGTTACGGTCCGGGTTCTATTTTAGAGTCCCATGTACTTCAATATCGTCACCACCCTTTATTATTATTCATGTAAACAAATCCATTATCTCATTTTCTATTGATCCGCTAACATCAAAACACGACTGTATAGCCAAGAATCACGGCATCAGCCCAGTTATATTTTTTCATTCCCGTGTATCATATCACATACCTGTATCACATATACGTATTGTATATATATATACCTACACCTCGTCCTATATATATATACACATACACGTATACACCACGTCGAGTCTCAGTGTGTGCGTGTGTGTGTATCTACCTAAAACCTACGAATCTCTTCCAAAGTATTCATCCTCTGGTATGGTCTTTCTAAATCAGTCAAGTCCCACCTAGGATCACTACTAGGGTCCTACGCACCGAAATTCTTAGGTTACGTCTGGCTTCCTAATGACAATAAGTACTTATTCCTATTCTACGCTTGCAGGGGTGCTAAACGCCATCCACCCGACTTCCCCCCGTAGATATACATCTACTCACCTGATCCTTGTCTGCGAAAATGATGTCGCCATCCTCTTCTTCATCGCCAGCAGTCCACGTGAGGGGTACCTATACGCAAACACATATAATATCATAAACTGGATCACGAACAACATCAAAACGACGCACGAAATGCGCATAGGTTAAAACCTATTTCCCGCTCATGCAAAAGAACCAAATATCGCTCGATATCGGCGTACAAACGCCGATTGATCGAGATAAACATCAACAAACAACTCATAGTTTTAAAACTCATCACTTATAATACAAAAACATGATTTAATTCATCGAAACCCTAAAAATTGATCAAATCGTCCGATTTAGAAAAAGCCGAAAACGCCAATTTACCGTTTTACTTCAAAACTCAATGTTTAAAAGAAAATAATGGTCATAATATTCATTAAATAACCTAACTAGATTATAGAAACCATTACCATATTTTTAACACCCTACTTTACATTAGTTTGAAAATTCTAGTTTGCAAACTTGCCCGATTTCGATACTTTTAAGCAAAATTTCACAAGATCACAACTAAACATAATTTTACATGAATTAACTTACTAAACTACAATTCATGATGATAATAGTATAATGAAACCATAAATTAGATTTTAACTCTCATTTATTTAAGAATTCCCAAAAACTAGTTAGCAAAAATAGCATTTTTATTAGTATTTTTCAATTACCAAAAGAAACTAGCAACCAAATTAAGTTTTTCGTTCCACCAACAAGTTAATATCCTCTATAAAACCACACTCTAGTGTTATAAACATTAATTAAAATTTTATCTCACCAATAAATATAATATACATAAATCTAGTTTGAAAAATGGATTAATTGAAACAATTTTGGATAAACAATTTACAATATATCATCCATACAAGATTTTCCACTTCTAAAAATGTTAAACTAGTTATTATAACCCTACTTAATTAATAAAAAGCATAACTTAATTTTATAAACCCTAAATTTTATTTTAAAACTTGTAGATAGAAATTATTTATTAAATCTAATTATGCTTAAATGAAACATCTAATAACTATAAATCAAAAGAAGAAGATTTATACCACCACAACATGAGATCCAAACATGAAAATAAGCCTCCAAAATGAATGCTTTCCATCTCCAAAATTCATGTAAAGATGAGCAAAGAATAGAGGCTAGGAATTTATTAGGATTTTTTATTGAATTTTTGATGAATTTTGATGATTTTTAATGCAAAAAATGATGGGGGAAAAATTTTGGGGCTGCCCATGGAGGTGAGGCTGGCCATGAGGTGAGGAAAAGAGAGGAGAGTGAGAAAAGGAGAGGAAAAGTGTAGAAGGTTTCACAAAAATATCATACAATTAAGTCTTTTCATGAATTTATTTAAAAATTCTTTATTTTCTTCACTCCATTTGACCTAGAATGGTCTAGAACCATTGTAAAATTTTGAAAATAAATTTTGCATGAAACACACTTGATTCTAAGATGCAATGGTTCATTTTTGCAAATTTAACCCATTCAAATTTGTAACTAACACTAATTTAGTGTAAAAATAAAGCTTATGTTAATATTTAAAATAATTAATTTAAGAAAAATATTTAATTAAACTAAAAATTTATAAGTGGCTAAATAAACACCATTTACTAATAATAACATAATTAAAATAGGTATTTTTAAATTTATAGTGAAGAATAATTACGGTTTAGTTTTATGAAAACAACGTTTTGCTTTACCGAAAATCATAAAATTCACTTAAAGAATTTTATTTATTTATTTATTTTTTTATTTATTTTAAAACGTTACAATCTTCCCCCCTTTAAGAAATTCGGTCCCCGAATTTAAATTAAAACTCCCCCCAAATACTAAAACATTCAGCCAAAACACTCAAATCGTCGGGTCTCCGAAATCATCAACACAAAACTAAAATCAACTCCGTCAAGCATAACGCAATCATCGGAGTTATGGAGAGAATAAAATATCAAAACCTAATATGAAAACCAACATAATATACATTAAAACTACAACTTATCTATAGTGCGCATCATAGTAAAATCGTCCAAATATCTGGATAAAGAAACATGCAAGAACCCCTTTTGAAAATCGCCGTGTGATGCATGTGCCACGGCATAAGTAGCGGACGTTTATTTTTAAAAAAAAAACTATATATATATATATATATATATATATCTTTTATTTAACATACACGTTCCGCCTGGTTGTCAAATCAATAGTAATGATTATAAAAACATACTGCTCAAACTGAAATCAATCCCAATCACATCATAAAAATATCATATGCGTCCGGTGCGCACTGAAATCGAAACCAAATACAGATGCCATGAATACACACAAAAACAAAACTGAGTGCAACAGGTGTTCACCAAAAACATCTGTCAAGTGCAACGGGCATGCACGACTCTAATATCAGGTGCATCTAATTTGCATAAAACCACGATTTAGTGCATCTGGTGTGCACAAATCATATCAGGTGCACCAAATGTGCGCAAAAATCTCAATCAGGTGCACATGGTGGACGAAAACATACACCGAATATCAAAATCGAAATCACAGTACGAAAATGCATGAAAACTAGGTCGAAGCATATGTCAAAATCATGTGTAACCATATGCACGAAATCAAATCAAAATCTCAAAAATATAAAAACCAAGTCAAGTGCACTGGGTACGTACTAAACAACATCAATACCACTGATATATGAAAAAAAAAATAGAATGTAATGAAGGTACACATAGGAAATACCATAGAACAAAGTCCTCAAACTACCAAAATCCAATCAACGGAAATATGAAATTCAAATCACCAAATCACAATCGTAAACACTATCGTCAATGTGCGCCTCTTTCCCCCTTTCCTCTGGTGTCGACTGCTTCGAACTCGTCTCTTCATGGGTGTGCTGACTGTGCTACCAACGGCAATACTCATATCTAGAGTCTCCCACGTAGTCGATCCCTTCACCTGATATCCGGACCACATTAAACTTTTTGATCGATCCATCAAAATCCTATAATTCCCCGAGAGCTCAACACTCAAGTACAGTTTAAAAATATCCGGTACATAGCCCAGCATCGATGGTCTAGCCGTAGAAGGGCTAATCCAAGCCTCACTAATGGCACCACGGAACTGCCGTAAACCCTAAGGTTCAAAGGCGTTCTCGTGGTCATTATGTCGAATTAGGGTTTCATTCTTCTAGAGGGTCCATAGAAATACCTGCATGTTCTTCCGAATACATTAAACTTGGGAAAATGGGTTTCTGACAATCGTTCGAATCCTTTAACTTCGTCTGGACGGCATGTGAATACCCTTCGTCCGCATGCTAAACAATGCTCCAATCCTCAAGAATGAACGATACCCTAGTGGTTATCGCATTCGAGCCACAGCTCCCTCTGCCCGTGCGCCCGTGGTAACAGAAATCACTCTCCGATATCGATGAAGATTGATCAAGGAACGAATGAAATGCGGTGCAAACAAATGTATATCCTAAGGCTACATAAGAAGAGTAGCGTAGCGTAAGTATGCCGCGGATCATACTCACGGTACGTCACTCAACCTAAGTCGCCTACTCCATCAACCAAGGGTCACCTAGACTTATACAAGGTAAAACCTAGCGCTCTGATACCAACTTTGTCACGACCCAAAAGTACGGAACGTGACCGGCACATAGATTACGAAGCATCTAGAGGCGCAACGTAACCTAAGTAAGCCGAAGCCCAGAAATCTAAACCATAAAAGAAGAAGAATAAGGAAAACATGTAGAAAACAAGTTTAAAAAAACATGATCAAATTTTCTCAAAAATTTCGGCAGAGTCTCCTTTGTAAAAACTGGCCACAAACGGGTACAAACAAGTATAAATACATATAAACAATAAAAAGCATCCCCAAACGGGAGGAAGCTCTA
Organism: Agapanthus africanus; assembly: GCA_030015575.1. Taxonomy (NCBI): domain Eukaryota; kingdom Viridiplantae; phylum Streptophyta; class Magnoliopsida; order Asparagales; family Amaryllidaceae; genus Agapanthus; species Agapanthus africanus. The sequence continues at coordinate 509,020,493 of JASDDO010000019.1, read as the reverse complement.
TGCCAACAGGCAGAAACAACCACACCAATGCACAATAGTATACAACGCCAAAGGGCGAGGCTCAAAACTTAAAAAGAAAACAAACCACCAGATATCATAATAATACAAGCACGACTCTAAGGTCGAAATAAACAATTGATCCAGTAAACTATCAAGTAATACAAGTTTGGTTGATGGAGCTTTCTAGATACAAATGAAATAATAAAAGTATAATGGCTGTCCAGATACAAGTGAACCAACCTACCGTGCAAATCACCCTGAATGAAAAGATGTGCCAGCAAGCTGCCAGGAAAACCTGTACATCGAACCTGTAATAAAATTTGGCACAACGGGGGTGAGTTGCCAACTCATGAGAAGAAGATATCTGCGAAAAGAAATCGAATGCACGACGCTATCCTAGGTCATAATAATATACTAATATACTACTAGTCATCAAGTAAAGACGGGATAATAAACTACGTGTAAGTGCAAATGCTCCGTGCTCGTATCAGTGCCTCATATAGAACTATGTCATGTGAATGAGTATGCATGCACCATGAATGTGAAATAACCAATCCTGAAATCTAGATATATCTGTATAAGAAATCTTTAACTTTTATCATGGTAAAATGTATATAGAAATCTGAAATATCAACGATGAAATCCATGGAAATCCGTGTCAAGCATCGACACAAAACATGTAAATCTCAAGTCTCAATACCTCATAATCTCAATGTCCCATAGTCTCAATATCTTGGGCTCCGTCAGTCCGGATCGGCCCATATCATCAAATCTCACGACAACGGTCCGTATCCTCCGGATAACCGCCGCGCCAGACATCACCGGTAGGTAGTCCTGCCTTGCCAGGCTCATCGTCTACAACTCGATCTTCTTGCTCCGGGATACCATACCGGGCCCACCATGTACCCGAGACGGTTCATCCACTCCTCGAATCGGGTCTCGAAATCGAACAGAAAACATAAAATCTCATGGTGGACGACACATACATCACGAGAAAACCGCATCTTATGTTTTAAAAAGAGAGGAGGAGAGAGAGAGAAGTTTTTATATATTCTTGCGGTTTTCCCCAAAAATCCAGAAATCTCATAGAAATCCAAAATCCCAAAATCATGAGTAAGTATATGATAAATGTCGGCATATGCCCCATAATACTGCATGATATCATGAAAATGCAAATGCATGAAATGCCTAAGTAATAAATACCATATCTATACTAACACCAGAGAGTAATCACAATATTATATCGATCTAGCTGTTAGCTGATTGTATCAATAAAAGATAATATGATCTAAAGTGTACGTGACATAGCAATTACCGATGATGATGTGTGTGAGCCGGCAAATAAGTGTGCGTGGAATATGCGCATCATCGGTAATGGTGCTGGTGTCCTAACAGGAAAAGTTTTATTCTGATTAGAAACATATGTATGAACATGCAACATTATGATTACGGTATGAATGTAAAGACGGATGTGTAATAACCACTCATCTGCGATATACAAGTACAACTACCACTATATGACTCGAACCTAATCTAGTGTCCATCTAACCTCCTAAGGAACTAAACCTATGAAACTAGTCGATAAGAAGTAAGAGTCCACCTAAGGTCTGAATCCATATCTCTAATAGTCGGCGATTCAGCCTCAATAGCGTCACGTATGTAGTACGGATTTCTCGAATCAAGAGTGCGGATCAATCATCATATCTATGCCTCGTACGGTAAAATCCATCGTACGACATCCCAATATCGGGGTACGGGTCAAGTATCTCCTACGTGTCTCATCATTCGTATAATATCATCATCAACACATGTCAAGATCAAGGTGCTATACTGTAATCGCATACATCATATATCATTGCCAGTATAAATATACATCGTTAATTTATCCTCAGAAATATCATGTATATGTATCATATTGTGATTAAGTCACACTTAGATCATATCGTAATCAAGTCACACCTATATGATATCGTAATCAAGTTACACATATATCATGTCGAAATCAAGTCACACCTATATGATGTCGTAATCAAGTCAAACCTATATGATATCATATCAGAATTTCAGGCACAGGTTACGGTTCGGGTTCTATTTTAGAGTCCCATGTACTTCAATATCGTCACCACCCTTTATTATTATTCATGTAAACAAATCCATTATCTAATTTTCTAATGATCCGCTAACATCAAAACACGACTGTATAGCCAAGAAGCACGGCATCAGCCCAGTAATATTGTTTCATTCCCGTGTATCATATCACATCCCTGTATCACATATACGTATTGTGTATATATATACCTACACCTAGTCCTATATATATACACATACACGTATATACCACGTCGAGTCTCAGTGTGTGCGTGTGTGTGTATCTACCTAAAACCTACGAATCTCTTCCAAAGTATTCATCCTCTGGTATGGTCTTTCTAAATCAGTCAAGTCCCACCTAGGGTCAGAACTAGGGTCCTACTCACCGAAATTCTTAGGTTACGTCTGGCTTCCTAATGACAATAAGTACTTATTCCTATTCTACGCTTGCGGGGGTGCTAAACGCCATCCACCCGACTCCCCCCGTAGATATACATCTACTCACCTGATCCTTGTCTGCCGAAAATGATGTCGCCATCCTCTTCTTCATCGCCAGCAGTCCACGTGAGGGGTACCTATACGCAAACACATAATATCGTAAACTGGATCACGAACAACATCAAAACGACGCACGAAACGCGCATAGGTTAAAACCTATGTCCCGCTCATGCAAAAGAACCAAATATCGCTCGATATCGGCGTACAAACGCCGATTGATCGAGATAAACATCAACAAACAACTCATAGTTTTAAAACTCATCACTTATAATACAAAAACATGATTTAATTCATCGAAACCCTAAAAATTGATCAAATCGTCCGATTTAGAAAAAGCCAAAAACGCCAATTTACCGTTTTACTTCAAAACTCAATGTTTAAAAGAAAATAATGGTCATAATATTCATTAAATAACCTAACTATATTATAGAAACCATTACCATATTTTTAACACCCTACTTTACATTAGTTTGAAAATTCTAGTTTGCAAACTTACCCGATTTCGTTACTTTTAAGCAAAATTTCACAAGATCACAACTAAACTTGATTTTACATGAATTAACTTACTAAACTATAATTCATGATGATAATAGTATATTGAAACCATAAATTAAATTTTAACTCTCATTTATTTAAGAATTCCCAAAAACTAGTTAGCAAAAATAGCATTTTTATTAGTATTTTTCAATTATCAAAAGAAACTAGAAACCAAATTAAGTTTTTCGTTCCACCAACAAGTTAATATCCTCTTTAAAACCACACTCTAGTGTTATAAACATTAATTATAATTTTATCTCACCAATAAATATAATATACATAAATCTAGTTTGCAAAATGGATTAATTTAAACAATTTTGGATAAACAATTTACAATATATCATCCATAGAAGATTTTCAACTTCTAAAAATGTTAAACTAGTTATTATAACCCTACTTAATTAATAAAAAGCATAACTTAATTTTATAAACCCTAACTTGAATTTTAAAACTTGTAGATAGAAATTATTTATTAAATCTAATATTATGCTTAAATGAAACATCTAATAACAATAAATCAAAAGAAGAAGATTTATACCTCCACAACATGAGATCCAAACATGAAAATAAGCCTCCAAAATGAATGCTTTACATCTCCAAAATTCATGTAAAGATGAGCAAAGAATAGAGGCTAGGAATTTATTAGGATTTTATGGAATTTTTATTGAATTTTTGATGAATTTTGATGATTTTTAATGCAAAAATGATGGGGGGAAAATTTTGGGGCTGCCCATGGAGGTGAGGCCATCCATGAAGTGAGGAAAAGAGAGGAGAGTGAGACAAGGTTAAGAAAAGTGTAGAAGGTTTCACAAAAATATCACACAATTAAGTCTTTTCATGAATTTATTTAAAAATTCTTTATTTTCTTCACTCCATTTGACCTAGAATGGTCTAGAACCATTGTAAAATTTTGAAAATAAATTTTGCATGAAACACACTTGATTCTAAGATGCAATGGTTCATTTTTGCAAATTTATCCCATTCAAATTTGTAACTAACACTAATTTAGTGTAAAAATAAAGCTTATGTTAATATTTAAAATAATTAATTTAAGAAAAATATTTAATTAAACTAAAAATTTATAAGTGGCTAAATAAACACCATTTACTAATAATAACATAATTAAAATAGGTATTTTTAAATTTATAGTGAAGAATAATTACGGTTTAGTTTTATGAAAACTACGTTTTGCTTTACCGAAAATCATAAAATTACTTAAAGAATTTTATTTATTTATTTATTTATTTTTTTATTTTAAAACGTTACAGTAACACTATGCAGATGTGAGAAACGAATCTGGCAAATACATACCCTGGAGTTAGATTCCAATTGGGAAAACGGTTTTCAATTAATATCGCACAGTGAAACTAAAACATGAAAAGGGGTTAACCGGTATTCCTTGTAATGCCACTTCCACTATCCTGAGTCATGACAGTAACCATATACTTATCTGCCCTTACGGCAATCCATTTATTATGTCTTTACTTATTACCTTCTGTATACCCTCTTTAAGCTAATTGGTTTTCTTCCTTCCCTACCCTTCAGCACCAGCCTATGGTTTGGAAGAAGACTATCCAATAAGCATAATAGGTGTACACTCTTTATGCCAGGAGTTCTCACAACCTGAGAAAATGTAATGGGAAAAGACATTTGAATAATCCTATTCTATTTCTCCTGAACCGGAAACCATCCTCGAATCTGGAGAGAATTGCTTCGAGTTCGTATGTAACTATATGATGGCAAGCATTATGGACGTTCGTAGTGATACGAAGTATTCTGGAGAAATCCAAAGTGGATGTGGGAGTGACAGGGGTAAACACGGTTTTGTCGTGAATAATAGCAGTCGCAATTTTCTTTGCCGTTATTCTAATTCATTTATATGTTTTTACTTATTAGCTTCTATAAACCACCTTTAGGCTAATTGGTTTTCTTCCTTCCCCACCTTTCGGCACTTGCTTATGGTCTGGAGGAAGATTATTCAATAAACTCAATTGGTGAACCCTCTCCTAATCCTAGGAGCCCTCACAACCTAAGAGAATGTAATGGGAAAAGACATCTGAATAATCCTATTCAATCTCTCCAGAACCAGAATCCATCCTCGAATCTTGAACAGGTTCCTTCGAGTTCGTATGTAACTATACGATGGGTTATCCAATAGGAGTGGATGTTCGTAGTGATACGGGGTATTCTGGAGAAACGCAAAGTTGAGATAGAAGTGACAATGATATATGCGACTTGGTGACATTCCAAAAGTCAAATTGTTTTAAGAAGGTTCGGTTATCTTGGTTAATGAGTTTTAGTTTAGGGTCGGGCCATGGTCGCTTCCAGAGAGAGAGAGAAAAGAAAACACTTAGCATGCACTCTAATCTAGATAAGAATGGTTAATCACTTTATTTAATCAGGATGGCTCCCACTGTTTCCTCGAATTCTCCTCCAAACCCAAAAGGAGAATTAGTCAGGATCATCTAAAATTATCCGAGGAGTAATCCTACTCATCAGTGGGAATCGAGATCCAGCTATCATCGCAAGATAATTTATGGAATCCACTCAAGTTACCACACTCCAGAAGGTATGCACAAGCCTGGAAAGTTTCCTGTATGTTTGAAACTCCGGATGTAAGATTTTACCCCTAGTGTAAGTCCACGTTGCGACCCCCGGTTCTTACGGGGAGGCGGAAACGGTATAAAATCAAAATTTTATCGCAAGAGGCAACATGGACTAAGCTAGGTCGGGATCTTTACCTAAACTAAAACTAGCATACTAAGCTAAAGATATTTAGCTACTCGGATGAAGATGGTTATACCTAAACTTGAACTCCTTCTCTTCAAGCTCCGATGGTGGTTCGATGGCTCCTTCTCGTTGTCTCCGTACGCCGAAGATAGATCCACTTGAAAGCTCCAACCTTTAGCTCCTTCTTCGTTCTTTGAAGAAACTAGTTCACTTGGTTTGCTAAACCTAGTGAACTAGAATGAGTAGAGATGATTTAGAATGGGATTTTATCTATAGTTCTTGATTCTCAACTCATGAGACAAGAGAACCATAGATCAAGAGAGGGAGCAAGAGGTTGAGGGTGAGAGCAAGAGGAGAGCTCAAGAACAAGAGAGAGAATGAGCAAGAAAGAATGAGCAACTCTTTTGTCTTTCACCCTCTCATAATCCAAAGTGATCATAACTCATCATATCAAAAAAGTCTTATGTGATGGTTAGAAGCAACCATAACCTTATCATGTCATGCACTCATTTTACTCAAATGAGCAAGCAAGAAAAAGTCTTTGGCATGAAATGATAACCATGGTTATCATGAAGGTCAACTAGTCAAACCTAGTCAACCGGTCAACAAGTCAACAAAAGTCAACAAGTCACCAAAGTCAACAAGTCAACAAAAGTCAACAAGTCAACAACCATATCACCATAATACTTAATTAATATAATAGTTAATCACATATCATATTCTCATTAGGGTTGAGCAAAAAGTCAAAAAGTCAACGGTCAACTGTCAACAACCCTAATGAGAATCCGCTGTCTGTGCCTCCCTGTCAACTGTGCATACACACCCGCATCCGCGTTCCGAGGAACACGAATGCAAACTGGATAAATCCAATCCCATAAGATACACTAGGATCTGGCTTAAACCAAAGCCCGCTAGTGTAAACTGTCCGGACACTGTACGTGCACAAGTGCACGGATGTGACCGAACCCTGTCGCAAAAACCATGCGACCTGTCGCAATACCATGCGACCTCTACTCTTTTGCCTAAAGGCGAAAAGCTTTCTGTGTGGGACTCTAAAGACTCGACACTACGCTGGCAGTGGGTTTAACCACAGACCGCAAGCGGCACTAGCTGTGCGTAACGGTCTCCAGGTAATGCCGACAAGAAGACCGACGAGGCGAAACCCATCTGAACTCCTACTGAGCCTGAGTGTGACATTCTCCGTACAGTCCGGTCTGTTCGTCTGATACATCGCATGGCGGGCCTAGGGGGCGGTAAACGTCAGTCCCCTAATAGCGGTACAAGTCGTGCCGGAGTGAAGCCCAATACACCCTGAGATAACACTGGAAACCTACCAGTATATCTCGTTTGCCCTGGCCAGGGACCACTCGTGTAATGGCTCTCCTAGACACAGCGCGAAGTCAACCCCCAATACCGGGAGAGACGAATCCTGTCTAACCGTCACTGCCTCCAAGTGCTTCGGGACTGCACCCAACCACCACCTGTTTGCACGACTCCTTTGAGCCGTGGTAGGGTAGTGATCAAAGTACAGTGGGAACACACCCGAGGCGAAGTGACAGTGTCAAGTCAGCGGACTAAGCTGTACTCATGTCACCTGGGAACTGATAACTGACGATAGGTATAATACCAACTAGTCAGTTCCCGACGAGTCCTGTCCAGTGTACCCGTAACCTAACGAGCACCCGCATACTATCTCAAGTACGACGTACTGACGGCTGTGGGACAGACCGTCTCCTACACTGGGATGAGAAGCGCATGCGCTGGTCTACTCCGGAGTATCGATGCCCTGTCTCGATAGTCCTGCGACCAGGGACCTGCATAAGGATGTGCTTATAGATTACCCAGCCCCACTAGTGTGACGGCCATCACAACGCTGGTAATCAAGCAAAGATCCTAAGGGCTCCACTAATGCGTATAAGTGATATACTGAAATAAACACAAGTACACATTGAAGTAGAAACAAACCAAGTAGCATACTACTATTTTGAGCAAGATTGTATATACAAGGTGAATATCCCAAGCATCCATTAAGTAATATACAAACTAGTATGATACAGTAATGGCCTCTAGGGCATATACACTAACAATCTCCCACTTGCACTAAGGCCATGTACTGGCGTATCGAAGACCTATCATCTCGATCAGCCGCTCGAACTGAGTCTGGGGCAGGGCCTTGGTGAATGGATCTGCAGTGTTATCTTCTGAAGCGACTCTCCGAACCTCGATCTCCTGGCGATCCACGATCTCCCAGATCAGGTGATACCGCCTTAAGATGTGCCTGGATCTCTGATGGGACCTGGGTTCCTTCGCTAATGCTATAGCCCCGTTGTTGTCGCAATACAGAGGTATTGGATCAACAATGGACGGAACCACCTGAAGTTCTTTCAAGAACTTCCTCATCCAGACAGCTTCTTTTGCGGCATCAGATGCAGCGATGTATTCCGCTTCCATCGTCGAGTCTGCAACGGTTTCCTGTTTGGAACTCTTCCAACACACCGCCCCTCCATTGAGGGTAAAGACAAAACCCGACATGGACTTGGAATCATCCTTGTCACTCTGGAAGCTGGAGTCAGCAAAGGCCTCGATCTGGAGGTCTTTTCCGCCATACACCAAGAACATCTCCTTAGTCCTCCTCAGGTACTTGAGAATGTTCTTTACCGCTATCCAGTGTTTCTCCCCAGGGTTTGACTGATACCGGCTTACCACACTCAGTGCATAAGCTACATCCGGTCTGGTACACAACATCGCATACATTATAGAGCCTACCGCAGAAGCGTAGGGTATAATAGACATGCGATCCCTCTCTAAATCAGTCTTGGGAGACATCTCTTTAGAGAGGGTGATCCCGTGACAAGCCGGTAGGTTACCGCGCTTGGAATCTTCCATACTGAACCTCTTCAGTATGGTGTCGATGTACCTGGACTGCGAAAGTCCTAATATCCTCTTGGATCTGTCACGGTAGATCCGGATACCCAGAATGTATGAGGCATCACCCAGGTCTTTCATGGAGAACCTGTGTGACAAGAACCCCTTGACAGATTGTAGCATAGGAATGTCATTTCCTATTAAGAGAATGTCATCCACGTATAAAACGAGGAACACTACAGTTCTCGCTACAAATCTACTATAGATGCATGGTTCATCTGGATTTTTGATAAAGCCAAATTCTTTGACCGTCTCATCAAAGCAGATGTTCCAACTCCGCGATGCCTGCTTTAGTCCATAGATGGACTTAAGCAACTTGCACACCTTTCCGCTGCTCCCACTCTGAATGAAACCCTCTGGCTGGTCCATATAGACACACTCCTCTAAATTTCCATTTAGAAAAGCTGTCTTTACGTCCATTTGCCAGATCTCATAATCGTGGAAGGCAGCAATGGCAAGAAGGATCCGAATGGATTTCAGCATGGCTACTGGAGAAAAGGTTTCGTCGTAGTCCAAGCCAGGTCTTTGACGAAAACCCTTTGCTACCAGCCTAGCTTTATAGGTCTCAACCTGTCCATCTACACCAATCTTCCTTTTGAAGATCCACTTGCATCCTACGGGTTTTACCCCGTCTGGAGCAATGTCCAACGTCCATACCTTGTTGGTGTACATGGACTCCATTTCGGTCCGCATTGCATCCAGCCATTTCACTGAGTCAACGCTCTGAACGGCCTGCTGGAAGCTAGTAGGCTCATCATAATCTATGATGCAATCCTCTCTATCCCCGTCTATGAGAAAACCGTAGTATCTCTCGGGCGGATGAGACTGCCTACTACTCCTGCGGAGTGGCGCAGGAATGTCCTGTTCTGTTGAACCCTCTGGTTCCACTAAGCTTTCAGTAACAGTCTGTGGTTCTGGAACTTCTTCCAGTTCTATTGTGCTCCCACTTATCTGGGTTTCCAAAAACTCAGTTTCCAAGAAGCGGGCATGCTGAGAAACAAAAACCTTTTGTTCCTCAGCGGAATAGAAAAGATACCCCCTGGAGTTCCTTGGGTATCCCACAAACTTACACTGTACTGAACGTGCCTCAAGTTTGTCCGCATGCTGCTTTTTTACAAAAGCTGGACATTCCCATACCTTAAGATACTTTAGACAGGGTTTCTTCCCAGTCCACATCTCATATGGGGTGGTAGGCACAGTCTTGGTGGGAGCCTTGTTCAAGAGATACGCAGCTGCTTCTAGTGCATATCCCCAGAATGATCGCGGTAACTCAGCGTTACTCATCATGGACCGAACCATATCCAATAGGGTTCGATTCCGTCTCTCCGATACACCGTTATGTTGCGGAGTGTATGGAGGAGTAAGCTGAGAGAGAATACCATTCTCTTTTAAGTAATTCAGGAATTCGGCACTTAAGTATTCTCCACCTCGATCCGATCTTAGAATCTTAATACTTTTGCTGGTCTGTTTCTCTACTTCATTCTTATACTCCTGGAATTTTCCAAAGGCCTCGGACTTATGTTTCATTAAGAAGACATAACCGTACCTTGAGAAGTCATCCGTAAAAGTAATGAAGTAAGAATGTCCGCTTCGGGCATGTGTAGACATTGGACCGCACACGTCACTGTGTACGAGTCCTAAGAGCTCGCTCGCTCTTACTCCTTGTCCAGTAAACGGAGTCTTTGTCATCTTTCCTTTGAGACAAGATTGACAAGTGGCATACGATTTATATTCGAACGCATTCAAATATCCTTCTGTATGTAACTTAGTCAACCTTCTCTCATTGATGTGACCCAATCTACAATGCCATAAGAAAGTCTGATTTAGTTCTGGAGACTTTCTTTTGTGTGTATTCTGGACGTTGAAAATCTGTGGTTGGTTTAACACGTATATACCATTACTCAATGTACCTGACCCAATCAAAACTTGATTAAGGTGAATGTTTACAACATTACTTACAAACGCAAATTCATAACCTTCTTTAGAAACTAAAGATACAGAAATGATATTACAAGTTGCGTTGGGTACAAAAAAGCAATTACGCAAAACCAAAACATGTCCATCTGACATTCCCAGGTGATAGTCCCCCACGGCTTTAGCATCCATGCTAGCTACGTTTGCAACTCTGAGGGTCATGTCACCTGCCTTCAAAACCCTACGGTTTCTCAACGCCTGCAAAGAATTACAGATATGAGATCCTGATCCGGTATCCAATACCCAGGAAGTAGAGTTTATTGAAAGACGGTTTTCAATAACATACACACCTGAAGCTGAAGCTGTAACCTGCTTCAATTCCTGTGTTCTGGCCTTCCAGGCCCTGCAATCATTCTTCCAGTGTCCTTTCTTATGACAATAGAAGCATTCTTCCTTATCCACAAGCTTCCCCGCTATCTTTGTTGCTTTACCTTTTCCCTTCGTATCCACTTTACTAACACCGCCCCTTGGTTTGGCGGGGGCCTTCTTCTTCTTTCCCTTGGCTTTCGCCTTGGACCTAGAAGAAGATGATCCTCCTACAAACAAAGTGGATGTATCCCTACCTCTCTGTAGGGTGCCCTCTGCGCTCCTCAGCATGTTGAGGAGCTCTGAAAGTTCAATCTCTTTTTCTTGTAAGTTGAAGTTCAGTATAAACTGGGCGTAAGTGGAAGGAAGGGACTGGAGAACTATATCCGTATATAGCTCACTCTCCAATGTGATCCCTAGGTCAGCGAGCTCCTCAATGAAGCCGATCATCTTTAGCACGTGCTCGGCTACTGATGATCCGATGGCCATTCTTGTCGAAAATAACTTTTTCGACGCTTCGTATCTTGCGATACGTGATTGCTCTCCATACAGTTCTTTTGTATGGAGCAATATGGACTCCATGTCCATATTCTCATGCCTACTCTGATGTTCGTTGTCCATCGAGGCAAGCAGGAGGCACTTGGCCTTCGCGCTATCAATCTCCCAAGTCTTGCGGATTTCCTTATCCGCGACACTAGAAGTTGGACCAGGGACAGGGGGAGCTTTGGTGGTAAGAAGATACCCCAGCTTGTCATAAGTGATTGCTATCTTGACATTCCTGAGCCAATCTTTGTAGTTTGGCCCTGTCAGTTTGTTTTTATCTAGGAGTAACTTAAGTCCAGTCATGTTGATTGGTCGCTGCAATTAGGAGAGAGAAGAAGAAACACTCAGCATGATGCTCTTGCAAGTTTAGAGTGGTTTTTAGTTTGTCTAAACAGGATGGCTCCCACTGTTTCTCGAATCCCTCCTCAAACCATAAAGGAAGAATTAGTCAGGATCAATCCCACCGTACAATACTTGCTTAACCGTTCAGCCAGGCCGGTGTCGGTACTTCGAGGGAGGTTTTCCAACGCTTTCGCGAAGTTCCTTAATTAGAGAACCTCTTTTCCCTGGGGGCGTAGCCCCGCTAACACCTTTCTAGGCACCTACTAGGTTTATAGCATTGATCGTTAAATGAGAAATTTCCCGAGGAGTAGCATATACTCACAGTAGGATCGGGATCCAAATATCATCGCGTGACGAAACTGAAGGAATCCTACCAGAATCATCACACTCTAAATGGTATGCAAATCTAGCAAGTTTCAGTACTTATGAAACTCCCGATGTGGATTTTTGCCCCATGCTCTTATGACCTTGACGAAGGTCAACAAATCATAAGTCACATGTCAAGTTCTGCCCGTCATTATCCAGGTTAATTTGAATCCACCCGTATATACCCTTGACGAAGGTCAACAAGGTAATGCGAATGTCCCAAACCAACGCATCTATCTATGCTACATATGAATACCCAATAGCTACCAATCACTATGCCTTGACGAAGGTCAACAAACACAGCTTGAATACTATTGAATATTCATACGAAACGACGGAGGGCTACGAATGGTTTTGGCAAAACCGTGAACGTAGTGAACTTGATTTGGTCGATGGAACGAGATAGCTTTTAAAAGGAGTGGCTCAAGCTCCGCATTTAAAAGTTGTTTTTGAAAAGAACCGAGTGGTTTTTCGAAAGTGTTCCAACGACTTTAACTTGGTTTATAATCTTGCATTAGTTCTTTTAATGCGTGATATTCTTGCATTAGTTCTTTTAATGCGTCCCATCATTTAATCCTACCATTGCAGAAAATAACCAAAATATGACGTACGCTTATGCCATTCGCATTCGCCACGGGGCCCCGTCATTACCCGTTAGGTTACTTAACTAACGACAGAGCGGGGGCTGGGCTAGCGCGTCTGTAAAACATAAGCAACGCCTAAATAATATCATATATAGATATACTGCAATGATAAACATTTCAGATCACAGATAAATACATTGGATATACTAGCAATCTGTAATTTGTACGAGCCTGTAACAAAAACAGATAACACGGTCGCGGTGAATAGCCAAAACCCCACCCAAGACCCCTACGGGTGCAGCAAACTACCCGCCAAGTACCCGAAGCGTAGCAACCTCCCTCATCTCCATGAGTAGGCCACTCGACACTTCGGCATACCCGGTAGTTTGTGCACCCCTCCATGGGTCTATCCTAGGAGCAAAAACAGTAAAAAGAAATTATACAATGACGGCTACAACCTCTTCCCGGTTGTGCGGCCATACAAATAATTATTACATCAATTTACAGATTTACATGAATTGCAAGAAAAGAAAACTCTCGTCTCACAACCCCCGGCTATTCACCCGCGACAATCCAACATATTTATATACACATTCCAGCACATTACAGATCATGTATAACCCCGACCAATCGACTTATAGCGATTAGCCGACGTTCAATACATGCAAACATCACAGATATAACCATCATAGTCAAAGTGCAGTGAAATTCGGAAAAAAATACGGAATTATAGGACCCCAAAAGGAAATTTCTTTTCTGGAAAATCTGGGCACATATAATATATATTAAAAATCCCAAAACCAACACAGACACACACTGCACGAAAAACGATGCAGAGAAGACGACAAAGCGCGGCGGTTCCGCGGCGGCTGCCTAGCTCGCGCGGCGGAAGGGCGGCGGTTTGGACGAATTACTGTATCGTTTTTCTTGGGTGTTCACACAAAACCCTGAGCCGAATTTACAAGTGTAAAGTTTTTCATTTTGAGCCAAAAAAATTTCAACAGAAACTCAGTTTTTGTAAATGTTTGGTTTTTGGATTTTTTCGGTTCCGAACTTCGTTACACTTTACTACCAAGCTAGTTTAAGTTTAGTTAGGCTCTGATACCACTGTAAGTCCACGTTGCGACCCCCGGTTCTTACGGGGAGGCGGAAACGGTATAAAATCAAAATTTTATCGCAAGAGGCAACATGGACTAAGCTAGGTCGGGATCTTTACCTAAACTAAAACTAGCATACTAAGCTAAAGATATTTAGCTACTCGGATGAAGATGGTTATACCTAAACTTGAACTCCTTCTCTTCAAGCTCCGATGGTGGTTCGATGGCTCCTTCTCGTTGTCTCCGTACGCCGAAGATAGATCCACTTGAAAGCTCCAACCTTTAGCTCCTTCTTCGTTCTTTGAAGAAACTAGTTCACTTGGTTTGCTAAACCTAGTGAACTAGAATGAGTAGAGATGATTTAGAATGGGATTTATCTATAGTTCTTGATTCTCAACTCATGAGACAAGAGAACCATAGATCAAGAGAGGGAGCAAGAGGTTGAGGGTGAGAGCAAGAGGAGAGCTCAAGAACAAGAGAGAGAATGAGCAAGAAAGAATGAGCAACTCTTTTGTCTTTCACCCTCTCATAATCCAAAGTGATCATAACTCATCATATCAAAAAAGTCTTATGTGATGGTTAGAAGCAACCATAACCTTATCATGTCATGCACTCATTTTACTCAAATGAGCAAGCAAGAAAAAGTCTTTGGCATGAAATGATAACCATGGTTATCATGAAGGTCAACTAGTCAAACCTAGTCAACCGGTCAACAAGTCAACAAAAGTCAACAAGTCACCAAAGTCAACAAGTCAACAAAAGTCAACAAGTCAACAACCATATCACCATAATACTTAATTAATATAATAGTTAATCACATATCATATTCTCATTAGGGTTGAGCAAAAAGTCAAAAAGTCAACGGTCAACTGTCAACAACCCTAATGAGAATCCGCTGTCTGTGCCTCCCTGTCAACTGTGCATACACACCCGCATCCGCGTTCCGAGGAACACGAATGCAAACTGGATAAATCCAATCCCATAAGATACACTAGGATCTGGCTTAAACCAAAGCCCGCTAGTGTAAACTGTCCGGACACTGTACGTGCACAAGTGCACGGATGTGACCGAACCCTGTCGCAAAAACCATGCGACCTGTCGCAATACCATGCGACCTCTACTCTTTTGCCTAAAGGCGAAAAGCTTTCTGTGTGGGACTCTAAAGACTCGACACTACGCTGGCAGTGGGTTTAACCACAGACCGCAAGCGGCACTAGCTGTTCGTAACGGTCCCCAGGTAATGCCGACAAGAAGACCGACGAGGCGAAACCCATCTGAACTCCTACTGAGCCTGAGTGTGACATTCTCCGTACAGTCCGGTCTGTTCGTCTGATACATCGCATGGCGGGCCTAGGGGGCGGTAAACGTCAGTCCCCCAATAGCGGTACAAGTCGTGCCGGAGTGAAGCCCAATACACCCTGAGATAACACTGGAAACCTACCAGTATATCTCGTTTGCCCTGGCCAGGGACCACTCGTGTAATGGCTCTCCTAGACACAGCGCGATGTCAACCCCCAATACCGGGAGAGACGAATCCTGTCTAACCGTCACTGCCTCCAAGTGCTTCGGGACTGCACCCAACCACCACCTGTTTGCACGACTCCTTTGAGCCGTGGTAGGGTAGTGATCAAAGTACAGTGGGAACACACCCGAGGCGAAGTGACAGTGTCAAGTCAGCGGACTAAGCTGTACTCATGTCACCTGGGAACTGATAACTGACGATAGGTATAATACCAACTAGTCAGTTCCCGACGAGTCCTGTCCAGTGTACCCATAACCTAACGAGCACCCGCATACTATCTCAAGTACGACGTACTGACGGCTGTGGGACAGACCGTCTCCCACACTGGGATGAGAAGCGCATGCGCTGGTCTACTCCGGAGTATCGATGCCCTGTCTCGATAGTCCTGCGACCAGGGACCTGCATAAGGATGTGCTTATAGATTACCCAGCCCCACTAGTGTGACGGCCATCACAACGCTGGTAATCAAGCAAAGATCCTAAGGGCTCCACTAATGCGTATAAGTGATATACTGAAATAAACACAAGTACACATTGAAGTAGAAACAAACCAAGTAGCATACTACTATTTTGAGCAAGATTGTATATACAAGGTGAATATCCCAAGCATCCATTAAGTAATATACAAACTAGTATGATACAGTAATGGCCTCTAGGGCATATACACTAACACCTAGGACCCAAGTGACCTTGACAATGCCAACATATCAAAGAGTCCTAGTCAAGTTCAACTATTCATTATCTTGATTGCGTTAAACCCATCCGTACGAGTCCTTGACAATGCCAACATAACCGTACAACTGTCCTAATAATCCACATATCCTTGCGATAGAAAAGCATTACAGAGTTACCGAACACTACGCCTCGGCAATGCCCGACATACGTAGCACGAATACTAAGCAATACTAATCTAAAATGACCGAGGGCTACGGATGGTTTTTGGCAAAAAACCTTTAACGTAATGAACTTGATATCGTTGAAGGAACCGAGTGGTTTTACAAATATATAGAGGCGAAAACTTTTGCTAAAGAGGTCACTCCCGGTGAAGAGATCTCGGCTCTTTCCTCATCGAATGAGGTGCGGGATATTCCAAACTGAATATCACGATGCAAAGAAAAAGAATCGGCTATAAAAAAGTTATTACGATGACGCAAACTATTGCCCAAGGGGTCACTCCCGATGAAGGGATCTCGGCCCTTGCCTCGTCGAATGAGGTGCAGGATATTCCCAATCGAATACCACTGTGCAAAGCAAATGAAAACGTCTGTAATGTCTGTTTTAAAATTGGTTCCAACAATATCAAATAGGTTTATTTTATCCTTGCATTGATCAGAATAAATGCAGTCCCATCAATTATTCACACAAGAAAAGAACAAAAATATATGATGTACGTATATGCCATCCGCATTCGCCACTGGGTCCCATCATCACCCGTTAGGTTACTTAACTAACGACAGAGCGGGGACTGGACAAGCGCGGGTGCAAAACATATACAACATCTACTAATATATATAAATATATATAACAATCGTCGCAGGCATGATATAAGCAACATTACAAAAGCATCACAGAAGCAACACAGAATGATGGATAATCATGGAGCCCCGGGTTTCACTTGAGCCGCAAGTGAGACCCGACATTCCCCTGTCATGTGGATAGCCTGTGCAATGAAAACCTAGACCCCTACGAGTGCGGCAAGTTACCCACCAATCCCAGAAGTTAAGCAACCCAATCAACAACGTGAATGGGCTACCCAGCACTTCACAGAATCCGGTAACTTGGGCACCCCTCCGTGGGTCAACCTATACCCCCTACGAGTGCGGCGAATAGCCCACCAATTCTAGAGTAAGGTCCCCTCTGTCTCAACGCCATGAGATGCGGACCCGTTTCCCTCTAGAACCAGGCTATTCGTGCACTCCACCGCGGAGTAATCCTAGTATAGAAAAGAAAATAATATACAAGGGTGACATCAACCTCAACCCGGTCGTGCCCCAAACAAATAATATACAAACTGGTAGATACGACAGTCCACATGTCGGACACTCACCCGCAATATCAAACATACAAATGAATTTAAA
Organism: Agapanthus africanus; assembly: GCA_030015575.1. Taxonomy (NCBI): domain Eukaryota; kingdom Viridiplantae; phylum Streptophyta; class Magnoliopsida; order Asparagales; family Amaryllidaceae; genus Agapanthus; species Agapanthus africanus. The sequence continues at coordinate 509,002,904 of JASDDO010000019.1, read as the reverse complement.
CTGTAATAACATTGGACATAAGCAATCCACCACGATGATCCAACCATAATCACAGCGCAACACAGAACATCAAAATGAATGTCACGTTCGCAAACTCGTCTAAAAGGACATATAGCAATTAGATGAGTTATACCGCTCAAATGACATTCACGGTCGCAAATAGTAATGCATGTACTGTAAACATTTAAACAGTGTTAACTTATCAACTTCGAAACACCCCGAATTGCTCCTGAAGAAATGATAACATAATTTCCAAAATGGGCAAAACAAGCAATATCACTGCACCAATATTCCAGAGACTAGAAAACACCAAAAATCTCATGTCCAAAATCCAATAAAAAAACCGGCCTCACCCATTTTTTTGCAAATCTCGCCGGGCCAAATCCAGCGGTATTGGCTCGTATTTGTGGTGTGATCTAGTGGTCACTCAAATAGCCTTTTGCAGTTTCTTAAAAAAAATTTTAAAGACTTCGAAAAATCGACAGAAACTGAAATGTGCGGTGTACTGTTTCGGGGTTGTTTCGGTTTCGATACTTTAACATTGTCTAAACTAGCTAGCTAAGGGTTTAAAGGTTGGCTATGATACCATGTTTGGTTACGGCAACGCCCCGGCAATCAAACCGTGGCCAAATGCGGAATAAAAATTTTCTAAACTGGCTTTACCATGACCCGATGCCTGGATCTACCCTAAACCTTATACTAACAAGCAATATAAAGAGTTAGGAATGGTTATACCGAGTTGATCCGTGTCCTTCGGTCTTCAACCTTCATCCCAAGCTCCTAGTGGTTGTGGATCGAGTTTGGTTGCCGGTCTTCCTCCATCTACGATGATCCACCTGAGGGAAACGATGCAAGCTTCAGCCTCACGAAGCGAGGCAACCGACGCTCCAAGGTTGCCAGCAATGGAGAGTGGGGGTGTAAGATTGTGTCACTATATTTTTTCTCTCATCACATTACTCCAAAGAGCAACCATAGAAGATCAAGAGGAGGTGAAGAAAACAAGTGGCATGAGCAACTCAAGAATGGATAAACTTTTCTCCAAGTGAGAATTGAGAATAAGAATGAGATGAAGCAAGTCTAGAAAACAAAATGAGGAAGCTATGTAAGAAAGTGGCTGCCTCCCCCCCCCCCCCCTCTCTCAAAATCATGCACAAACAAATATCTCATCTCAATTTTTCAATAAACAAATCCATGCCATACCTCTCAACATGCTAAACAATGTCCATGCCATGTCACACCCTCCACCTCATTTGCAAAAACAAATGATTTTTTAAAAAAGGTAATCATACAAATGAGGTGTCCAATCTTCTAGAAACAATTCCGTATAAATACGGAATACAACCCGGTACACGTATCGAAATACATATATGCGTAATCATACAAAAATACGAATAGCCAAAAGAGAAAATGAATAGTGAACAATAATACTAGAATACATATATATAAATACAAATATAAATTATTAATTCAAAACCTGATTTAATAATTCGGCTTAGTCCTAAGCCGCTAGTATTATCAACTGTCCGATTAAATTCTGTGTAGCCTGTACACATATTTAAGTGCACGGCGGCGCCCCGGTCGTCAATCCGACGGCCAAATGCGGAAACGGTGATAAACTTTACTTTTGCGAACTTAGCAAACCGGCACCACCGCGCACTAAACCCTGGATCGGGCCATTAAACTAGGTCTAGCTAACAACAAGACGGGTTAGAGATATACCGAGTGATCCGAGTCCTCCGGTCTTCTCGTCATCGTCCCGATCTCCCGCGGAAACTCTGGTCGTCGCCTCCTCGCCGGAAGGGAACCACATCGCCTGTTTCTTTTACGGGCTCCCACCTCAATACCGAGGCAACTCGGGCGCGAAGTAGGCTAGCCGACGCGTCCAAGATTTGCTGTAGAATGTAGTGTAGAGTGCATGTCTCACTTTGGGGTTATGTTGCCTTTGAAAGATGATGGAGGAATCAAGAAGAAAAATGGTGCTTGCATTTTTCTAGCATCAAAATGAGATCAAGAATGCCACAAGCTCACAAATGAAATTCTCTCATTCTCACATCAAGAAGTGGCCGGCCCCTCAAGGGAATTGTGTAGGAAAAAAAGAAATCAACCATCATAAAACCATGAAGGAGAGTGAGTGTAGTAAAAGTAGAAAGGTGACCATAAGCAAAACATCAACCATGCTTAAGCACATCAAACCCATACCCCCTCAAATCATCATTAATGCAAGTGATGGTGCAAAAGATAATGATGCTATCATAATCAATACAATTGCAAGAAACCCCCTCCACAAATGTTATTTGCACAATTGCAAATAACCCCCTCCATCGGAAAAATCCGGCCGGGAAAGAACAAAGGAAAACCGGCCGGAACGGAATGCAAACTGGCAACTCCAGAAAACTGGTCCCGTAATAAATTACAGGAAAACCCCGATACTGTGCATACACACCCGCATCTGTATTCCGACCGGATACAAATGCAATGAGACAAAATCTACACTGTACTAAACTAGGACCGGCTTAAACCAAAGCCGGCTAGTAATATCCGTTCGATCCTAATCCGTGCAATACCGCACGTATCGGATCGAACCCTGCCATATATCCATACGGCCACTAGTACAAACCGTCCGATCCTGATCCGTGCAATACCGCACGTATCTGATTGGACCCTGCCATATCTCCATACGGCCTCTACAGCGTTTCGCCCGAAAGCTGAGTAACAGAATGAGTGGTGGACTCTAAAGACTCGTCAATACTATGGCTGTGAATTTAACTACCAGCACGTCAGAGGTATAAGCCAATACGTAACGGGCCACCAGCTATTGACTAAAAGGGACGTCGATGAGCGAACTCATCCTGACACCCTACTGAGCCTGTCAGTGACAATATCCGTACAGTCCGGTCCGTTAGTCTATGAGCATCGCATGTCGGGCTTAGGGGGTTGGTAAAAGTCAGACCCCCAAAAGCGGTACAAGTCGTGTCGGAGTGTAGCCCAGAACACCCTGAGATACTACTGGAATACCTACCAGTAAATCTCCTGCCTTGGCGAAGGACTTCGTGTAATGGCTCTCCTAGACACAGCGCGACCTCACCCCCAATACCGAGAGAGACGAAACCCCCGAAGATCCGCTCACTGCCTCCATGTGGCTCGGGACTGTACCCAACTAAAACCTGTTTGCACGACTCCTTTGAGCCGTGGTAGGGTAGTAATCAAAGCACAGTGGGAACTCACACGAGATAAATGACGATCCCCAGGTCGATGAACTAACCTGTACACATGTCACCTGGGAACTGCTATCTGACGTCAGGTATAAGACCAACTAGCATGTTCCCGGCGAGTCCTGTCCGGTGTACTCATAACCCAATGAGCACCTGTATACATCTTAGGTGAACCAACTGACACCAGTGGCTTGCGAGACCGGCCACCGCCCCTCATCGGGGTCTCGACTGTATACACTAGTCTACTCTGGAGAATCGATGCCCTGTCTCGAAACTCCTACGACTAGGGACCTTTTAAGGATGTGCTTATAGACTCCAGCTCTCACTTATATGATCGCCCTCATACTGCTGGCAGTCAAGCAAGAATCCTGGGGGCTCTATCAACGTGCAATAGCGGCCTGTCAGGTCACCTAAAGCAGTACACGATGATAAAGGTAAACCAGATAGCAAACTATCATCTCGAGTAAGACTGTCCTACCGGGATAGGTCCTCCCTCAATCATTGCAATCACGTGCCTGTGATCCAATAATTGACTCTGAGGGCACTATCTCCAACAATCTCCCACTTGCACTCAAGGCTAATTATTGCGGTGTCGCATACTCACAGCCCGTGTGATACCGAACACCCAACTCCTCTACTAGTCAGTCTCACAAAGCCTGTTTGCGAAACTCTTGCGTTCGAGGAATAGCCTCAGCGAGTGGATCCGCTCTGATGTTTCTTTCTATGTCTCTCTATATCTCAAGTTCGCGGAGAAAGCCATCTCCCGAAATGAGCAATACCTGTCTTAGAGTGTCTGGATGTCTGATCGGACCGAGCTCATAAATGAACTCCAAATCCAAACTTCTTAGACTGTATCGTCAACTGAGCTTAATCAGTATCCTGTGCCATGCCACCCTCAGTATTTCCTTGGACCACCTGTCCAAAATACTGCCCCTCGTCAGAAGGAAAACTATAACTCTGACAACCTCCTTGTCGTCCATGTCACCTTGGAAGCCTGGAATGATAACTGTCTCCCAAAAGAGGCTGTCGTTATCATATCCCTAGAACATACACTTATGTTCTAAAACTGCTTCCGACTGTTTCTCCACGATTGGATCAATGTCAACTTATTGCATCTAGTGCAAGAACAACATCTGGTGTGGTACTTGAAATCTCATGATTGACTCAATTGCCTAAGCAAGTGATCTGCCAATCATGCACATCCCTCTCTACTTTAGTCTATAAGGCACCTTTAGAGAGGGTGACTCCATCACCTGCAGGTACACTACCGTGCCAGGAGTCGTCCATTTTAAATACTCTTAGAATGCTGTCAAGGTACCCTGATTGAGAAACCACCCAAATCTAGATCTAAAACCATAGATCTAGTAACCAGTATGTCTGATATAATGTCCAAGTCCTTTGTGGAGAAACCACTGTGTGACGACCATAGTATAACCGATCGTAGTATAGGAGTATCACTTCCTACTACCTTCTCAACAGATCCATCCCCTATTCTGATGACGTCAAACCTATGACTGTCACATCAGAAATAGATGATCTATCTCCGCTATATCTGCTTTAGTCTATAAATAGACATAAGCCTGATGTCCACCAATGCTTCCGCTACTCCCACTGACTACGACAACCCTCTGGCAGAGTCATATAGATGTGCACTTCTAAAGCTAGTTTAGAACGACGCTATACTCATCCTCCCATCGGGTCTCGCAGCCTGGAACAACAACAATGGCAAGTGTGGGTAAACAAGAACTTCCCTGTCACCGTCCTTGAGGCTACCGGAGTACCTCTCGGGTGCCTGAAGTTACCCACCTTATCTGCGGAGTGGCCAATGGAATGTCAAATCAGATTGAATCTTTAGGTTCCTTATCAAATGTTCAGTAATCGTTTGCGGTTCTGGAATCACTTCCAGTTCTACCATACTCCCACTACTGTTTTCTGAAAAAAAATCCATTTTTAATAAAACTGTGGCGAGTCTAGAACAATATCACTATTGATCTTTCTTATGGTAGAAAGTCAACCCTCGTCATAGCGTGGGTCAACCCACAAACAGCCATTACAGAAACGTGCCTTGAGTTATCCAGAGTCTGGTTTTAATCATAAGCCGGACAACTCCCCGTACCTTAACAATATTAAGATATGAACTGTACTATATCCAATATAGAACCAGAGGCACTGAATTAATTGAACCAGATTCAAATCATGCAGCTATCTCCAGTGCATGTCAACTAAATGGAAGGAGGCTGATCAGCGTTACTCAACTTAGGAATGCTTCCAATTATGAGTAACCTGAAAGAGAAGCAATTTCTCATTATCATTACTATCAACTGAATACCATACACAAGTATCTACATCTTCGATTACTTTGAAGAATCCCGACACTTGCTATACCTGGTTCTCTACTCTATTCAAATACCTATAACTCCTCAAAACTTAGACCCTGTGTTTCTACGAAACACATGTCTAAGAACTAGAGAAGTTAAAAGTAAACAGAATATAGTATGAGGACCAACCCCTCTGTCCTAATGGACACTGGACAACATACAATACTCTGTATAAGTCCGCTGAGTCTAACAACTCTTTCACTGTATGTCGTAGGTTGAAAACTGTACTTATGGTTAAGAAGAATTACACCGCTGTTTAATGCTCCTTACCCAACCATCCACTGATATAGGTAAATGTCATCGACATAATATCAAAAAGCTATATCTCACTCTATGAAAATAGACGTACAGATATATCAATTTGAAATTGGTGCACAACAGCGGATATTCAAAACCAAATATTTGCCGACCGGCAAACAGCCCAGGTGATCTCCTCAAATATCACCGATTACAACGAATCCCGATATAATGAGGATGATCACCCAATTCCCAATAACTTACTCCCACTCATCATCTGTAAAACCATACAGATGTGAGAATCAAACCTGGTAAATATATACCCTGGAGCAAGTGTCTAATCGGGAAATCAGTTTTCTTTTAACAGTACACAGTTGAACTGAAACATTGAAATGTTTCGATGGGGTATCCTGGTATTCCTAGTAATGCCTCTACCATTATCCAGATTCATAACTATAACCGTATAATTCTTTGCCACCTCTCCAAATCCCTTTATATGTCTTTAGTCATTACCTTCTGCACACCCCTTTAGGCCAATTGGTTTTCTTCCTTCCCTACCGTTCGGCACCAGCCTATGGTTTGGAAGAAGACTATCCAATAAGCATAATGGGTGTACTGTCCTAGTCCTAGGAGCACTCGCAATGCGAGAGAATGTGAAGATAAAAGACAACCGAATAAACCTTATTCCTATTTCTCCTGGACCAGAATCCATCCCCGAACTGGAACAAGTTCCTTTCGAGTTCGTATATAACCATACGATGGAGTATCCAATAAACTGTGGATCTTTATAGTGATACGGAGTGTCCTGGAGAAATACAAAGGTGATTTAGGATTGGCGAAGAAATACTTGGTTTGGTCGTGAATATCAGTCGCAATTTACTTTGCCCTCTTACTAATCCCTTGCTTTGTCTTAATCTTAATACCTTCTGCACACCGTTTAGGATAATTGGTTTTCTTCATTCCCTACCGGTCGGCACCAGCCTAAGGTTTGGAAGAAGACTATCCAATTTGCGTAATAAGTGTACTATCTCCTAAACCAAGGAGTACTCACAACTTGAGAAAAGGTAAAAGGAAAAAGACAACTGAATAATCCTATCCGTTTTCTCCAGAACCGGAAACCATCCTCGAATCCCTTCGAGTTCGTATCTAACCATACGATGGTTTTGTCCAATGGAAGTGGACGTTCGTAGTAATACGGGGTGTCCTGGAGAAAAGGGTAAAAGTAGGAGTGGCAATGAGGTCTGCAACTCTGATAATCCAAAAGCCAGTGTTAAGAAGGTTCGGTCAACTTGGTCACTGAGTCATAGTCTTAGGGTCGGGTCAATGGTCGCTGCCAGAGAGAGAGAGAAAAGAAATACTCAGCGCGCACTCTAACCTAGATCAGAATGGTTACCAATTTATCTAATCTGGAAACCTCCCACTGTACCTCGAATCCTCCTCCAAACCTGAAAGAAGAATTAGTCGGGGTCACCCGAGGAGTAAACCAACTCATCAGTGGGAATCGGGATCCAACTCTCATCGCATGATAACGTGACGGAATCCGCTCACGCTATCACACTCCAGAAGGTATGCGCATATCTGGCAAGTTTCAGTACTTTTGAAACTCCCGATGTGATTTCTGCCCCATGCTCTTATGGCCTTGACGAAGGTCAACAAATCATAAGTCACATGTCAAGTTCCACCCGTCATTGTCCAGGTTAATTTGAACCCACCCGTACAAGCCCTTGACGAAGGTCAACAAGGCTATACGACTGTCCCAAACCAACACATCTATCTATGCTGCAGAAAGGCAACAAGCAGCTACCATACACTATGCCTTGACGAAGGCCAACAAACATAGCATGAATACTACGTGCTACCCGTCTGAAACGACGGAGGGCTACGAATGGTTTCTGGCGAAAACCTTTAACGTAATGAACTTGATATCGTTGAAGGAACGGATAGCTTTTTAGAAAATATAGTGACGAAAACCTTTACTAAAGAGGTCACTCCCGGTGAAGGGATCTCGGCTCTTTCCCTGTAGAATGGGGTGCAGGATATTCCAAACGAATACCACGATGCAAAGCAAAAGTAATCGGCTATAGTGAAGTTAATGCCCTGACGCAAACTTCTGTCCAAGGGGTCACTCCCGGTGAAGGGATCTCGGCCCTTGCCTCGTCGACTGAGGAGCAGGATATTCCAAATGAATACCACGATGCAAAACAAAAGTGAACGTCCTTGCAATAACAGCTTTTTGAAAAGTGTTCCAACAACATCAGATTAGGTTTATTTAACTTGCATTGATCCGAATCAATGCAGTCCCATCAATTGATCACACCACAAAGAACGAAAATATACTGACGTACGTATATGCCATCCGCATTCGCCACTGGGTCCCGTCATCACCCGTTAGGTTAGCTAACTAACGGCAGAGCGGGGACTGGACTAGCGCGGATGAAAAACATATACAACATCTACTAATATATATACCAATATATTATATTCGCTCAAGTCGTGAATAAAATGCAACATCACAGAAATGTACAGCATCACAGAACAATACAGATATCTGGGATCCCCGGGTTTCACAGAGCCACTACTGAAACCCGACGTTCCCCTGGTCGTGTGGATAGCCTATGCAATGAAATCCTATACCCCCTACGAGTGCGGCGAATAGCCAGCCAATCCTGGAGTGAAGCCCCCTCCGTCCCAATGCCATGAGATGCGGGCTTGTTGCCCTCCAGAACCTGGCTATCCGTGCACCCCTCCGCGGGGTAACCCTAGTACAGAAAGTAAAATATACATACAACGGGTACATCGACCGCAACCAGGTCGTGCCCCAAAAGAATAATACAAACAGGCAGTGACGGCAGTCCACATGTCGGATGCTCGTCCCGCAACAACAAATGTACATAATACAACAACACTGTACTAGCATTGCATCCAGGCTATCCCCCATGACCGATCCGCAACATCACAGCAAAACACAGAACATCAACGTGAAAGTCACGTTCGCAAATCCGTCTAACCGGGCTATAGCAGTTAGACCGAATTTACCGATCGAGTGACATTCACGGTCGCAGATATAATGTAAATACTGTGAAATAATGTGTTTAAAATATCCGATCGATCAAAAATTAACAAGTGGGCCCCCAAGCAATACTGTAGCACTCACAGAAAATCCGGGCCCAATTTTAATATTCCAAAACCCCGAAAATTAACCCAGAAGCCCACTGGAAAAACCTGGCCCATTGATCCTTTCATGCTGCGGCGGAACCGCGGCCCAAAGTGGGTATTGGCCGCGGTTCCGCGCTCTTGATGAAAGATCAATGACTCGGATTTCTGCAGTAGTCTTAGGTTTTCAAGTACATCACATTTTTGCAACCTGAAAAATTTTTGGGCTTAAACAATTTTCAACAGAAAACTGATGTTAACACAAAGGTAGATTTTGGAATTTTTGTCGATCGGAAATGCAAAACACATCAAACGAAGCTAGACGAAGTTAATGGCGAGGCTCTGATACCACTGTAAGTGTACGGCGGCACCCCGGTCGTCAATCCGACGGCCAAATGCGGAAACGGTGATAAACTTTACTTTTGCGAACTTAGCAAACCGGCACCACCGCGCACTAAACCCCGGATCGGGCCATTAAACTAGGTCTAGCTAACAACAAGACGGGTTAGAGATATACCGAGTGATCCGAGTCCTCCGGTCTTCTCGTCATCGTCCCGATCTCCCGCGGAAACTCTGGTCGTCGCCTCCTCGCCGGAAGGGCACCACATCGCCTGTTTCTTTTACGGGCTCCCACCTCAATACCGAGGCAACTCGGGCGCGAAGTAGGCTAGCCGACGCGTCCAAGATTTGCTGTAGAATGTAGTGTAGAGTGCATGTCTCACTTTGGGGTTATGTTGCCTTTGAAAGATGATGGAGGAATCAAGAAGAAAAATGGTGCTTGCATTTTTCTAGCATCAAAATGAGATCAAGAATGCCACAAGCTCACAAATGAAATTCTCTCATTCTCACATCAAGAAGTGGCCGGCCCCTCAAGGGAATTGTGTAGGAAAAAAAGAAATCAACCATCATAAAACCATGAAGGAGAGTGAGTGTAGTAAAAGTAGAAAGGTGACCATAAGCGAAACATCAACCATGCTTAAGCACATCAAACCCATACCCCCTCAAATCATCATTAATGCAAGTGATGGTGCAAAAGATAATGATGCTATCATAATCAATACAATTGCAAGAAACCCCCTCCACAAATGTTATTTGCACAATTGCAAATAACCACCTCCATCGGAAAAATCCGGCCGGGAAAGAACAAAGGAAAACCGGCCGGAACGGAATGCAAACTGGCAACTCCAGAAAACTGGTCCCGTAATAAATTACAGGAAAACCCCGATACTGTGCATACACACCCGCATCTGTATTCCGACCGGATACAAATGCAATGAGACAAAATCTACACTGTACTAAACTAGGACCGGCTTAAACCAAAGCCGGCTAGTAATATCCGTTCGATCCTAATCCGTGCAATACCGCACGTATCGGATCGAACGCTGCCATATATCCATACGGCCACTAGTACAAACCGTCCGATCCTGATCCGTGCAATACCGCACGTATCTGATTGGACCCTGCCATATCTCCATACGGCCTCTACAGCGTTTCGCCCGAAAGCTGAGTAACAGAATGAGTGGTGGACTCTAAAGACTCGTCAATACTATGGCTGTGAATTTAACCACCAGCACGTCAGAGTTATAAGCCAATACGTAACGGGCCACCAGCTATTGACTAAAAGGGACGTCGATGAGCGAACTCATCCTGACACCCTACTGAGCCTGTCAGTGACAATATCCGTACAGTCCGGTCCGTTAGTCTATGAGCATCGCATGTCGGGCTTAGGGAGTTGGTAAAAGTCAGACCCCCAAAAGCGGTACAAGTCGTGTTGGAGTGTAGCCCAGAACACCCTGAGATACTACTGGAATACCTACCAGTAAATCTCCTGCCTTGGCCAAGGACTTCGTGTAATGGCTCTCCTAGACACAGCGCGACCTCACCCCCAATACCGGGAGAGACGAAACCCCCGAAGATCCGCTCACTGCCTCCATGTGGCTCGGGACTGTACCCAACTAAAACCTGTTTGCATGACTCCTTTGAGCCGTGGTAGGGTAGTAATCAAAGCACAGTGGGAACTCACACGAGACAAATGACGATCCCCAGGTCGATGAACTAACCTGTACATATGTCACCTGGGAACTGCTATCTGACGTCAGGTATAAGACCAACTAGCATGTTCCCGGCGAGTCTTGTCCGGTGTACTCATAACCCAATGAGCACCTGTATACATCTTAGGTGAACCAACTGACACCAGTGGCTTGCGAGACCGGCCACCGCCCCTCGTCGGGGTCTCGACTGTATACACTAGTCTACTCTGGAGAATCGATGCCCTGTCTCGAAACTCCTACGACTAGGGACCTTTTAAGGATGTGCTTATAGACTCCAGCTCTCACTTATATGATCGCCCTCATACTGCTGGCAGTCAAGCAAGAATCCTGGGGGCTCTATCAACGTGCAATAGCGGCCTGTCAGGTCACCTAAAGCAGTACACGATGATAAAGGTAAACCAGATAGCAAACTATCATCTCGAGTAAGACTGTCCTACCGGGATAGGTCCTCCCTCAATCATTGCAATCACGTGCCTGTGATCCAATAATTGACTCTGAGGGCACTATCTCCAACAACATATTCAATCGGACACCTGTATGTACCAACATACGTCATCTACACCATATCTCCTGAACTGTGAAAACCCTCTGTGTGGGACTCTAAAGACTCATCAATACACTGGCAGTGGGTTTAACCACAAGCACGTCAGCGGCACTAGCTGTACGTAACGGCTACCCTAGTATTGAGTTAAAAGAAGGCCGACGAGCAAACTCATCAAATCCCCTATAGACCCTGACAGTAACAATATCCGTACAGTCCGGTCTGTTCGTCTAATAGTATCACATATCGAGTCTAGTGGGGTGTATAAAGACATACCCCTAATAACACGATAATTAGTGTTGGTATGTAACCTATCACCACCTGAGAAACTATCAATCCTGAATCGTTAATTCTCGTCTATCCCGGCCGAGAATTTCTGGTGCTGGCCACCCGTGCACAACACGATATCAACCACCAATACCGGGAGAGGCGAATCCCAGACGATCCGCTCACTGCCTCCTTGTGGCTCGGGACTATACCCAACTAAAACCTGTTTGCAAAACTCCTTTGAGCCGTGGTAGGGTAGTAATCAAAGCACAGTGGGAACTCGCATGAGACAAATGACGATCTCAGGTCGACAGACTAACCTGTACACATGTCACCTGGGAACTGCTATCCGACAATAGGTATAATACCAACTAGCAGGTTCCCGGCGATTCCGTCCAGTGTACTCATAACACAATGAGCACCTGTATACTATCTTAGGTGAACAAACTAACACGAATAGCTTGTGAGACCGGGCCACCGCCCCTCGTCGGGTCTCGATCAGTATACACTAGTCTACTATATAGTATCGATGCCCAGTCTCGAAACTCCCACGACTAGGGACATTTATGGATTTGCTTATAGACCATCCAACTCCCACGTATATGATCGCCATCATAATGCTGGTAGTCAAGAATAAATCCTATGGACTCTATCAACATGTAATAGTGATCTGTAATACCACATAAAGTATATACATGATGATAAAGACAAACCAGATAGCATAATATCATCTCGATTAACACTGTTCTACCGGTATAGGTCCTTCCTCTGTAACACCTTAGAATGCGATTACTGTTAATTAAGCGTTAATGCGGGTTTTTAGGGAAATGATTACCAAATCGGTTTCCTCACATTTTATAACAATTAATTAATATTTTATTATTATTTGTTATGGCTTGCACACATATGTGCATGTTAATGTGAGGGTTAGTTAGTGTTAATCTCGTTAAGTGACCATGAAATCTTAAGCAATCCATGCCTTGATCTAATCCATGTCCTAATTAACCTTGCCCTAGATATTTGTGAGAGATATTTTCTTTGTTTGGATTGAGAGAGAGAGAGAGGTGGCTAGGTGAGTCATGAGAGCATTAATGAGGTGAGGGAGAGAGTGAGTGTAAAGCTTTGGTTCACCCTACACTCACCTCTCATCATTATGTTTCCCTCACTCTCTCAATCTCTCTCACTCTCAATTATTCTTCATCTCCTTTGCTCACAAACTGAACCCTTACTATCCATTCACTAAATCCTTGCAAACATCATTAAAACTTCATGAAAATCACTTCATAAATCTTGATTTAGCCACTAAGTTGCCTTGGAGCTTGGAAAGCTTGGATTTTTGAGCAAGAGTGGCTAGATAATGACCTCTACTGTTAATTAGGAGTTTATATTGTTGTGTTGCCTTGTAGTTATGGTTTAGAACACTAAAGGTAGCGTTTTGTGAAATATCGTATCTTTTTAGTATCAATCGGAGTCTTTATGAATCTGCTGTTGATCCAGGTTTTTGTTTTAGAAGTTCCCATCACAGTGACCTAGTGTTGAGGCATGGAACCCACCATAAAAACCTGAGACGTGTTCCTTCCCATCCTGCCGAAGATTTAATGGTTCTGGCTGGGGTGTTGGGTCTTGGTCGTGGGCTCTCTGGGATTGAATGTGGTCTCATGGAACATGCAACTTTTACTAATTGTTTGTTTATCAAAATCTGGGATCACTTTGCTATAATCTAGTGTTTTGAATAGGCGTGTCATTTTATCCGACACGGTTCATGATCTTGTGTAGCTGCTGCACTTAGGTTGGTTTTAGGTTGTCGCTACATACGTTAACCACTAGACGAACACTTCGGAGTTGGTTTGGAGTTGGTGCGTCGGTCAAACGTAGTTTGTACGGGATATTGGTCGATTTCTGAGATTTTGCACTTGCTATGTTTATGTTAATAGGATCGCAGGCGAGGACTTCGAACGCTGCAAAGAAGGGGAAGCAGGTGATTGGATCTACCTAGCTTGAGATTGTCGATGAGTAGATTTAACATCTACGGGGAAATCGCCCGTATGGCGTTAAGCGTCAGGGCTAAATATGATATGATATGATTTTAGCTACATTACTTATATGCACATATAGAGATTGTGCATGGACATCATTGCATCTTATTACTTGTTGTGCCTGGACTTGTATCCATAGGACACTGCACTATTATAGATAGTTCATGTTGCACGAGCACTAACTGTATGCTATAGCTACACATATATCTGGAGGGTATTGCATCATTATTGACATGTATATACACATACCTTGATATGCTACAGCTACACATATACCTGGAGGGTATTGCATCATTATTGACAAGTATATACACATACCTTGCTATGCTACAGCTACACATATACTCGGAGGGTATTGCATCATTATTGACATGTATATACGCATACCTTTCTATGCTACAGCTACACATATACCTGGAGAGTATTGCATCATTATTGACATGTATATACGCATACCTTGCTATGCTACAGCTACAGATATAACTGGAGGGTACTGCATCATTATTGACATGTATATACGCATACCTTGCTATGCAATAGCTATACATATACCTGGAGGGTATTGCTTCATTATTGACATGTATATACACATACCTTGCTATGCTACAGCTACACATATACTTGGAGGGTATTGCATCATTATTGACATGTACACCCATATACCTTGATACAGCTGCACCTATACCTATATGGTATTACATCATTATTGACAGGTGTATACATATATGAGATATAGCTACATGTACATCATATGTACATACTTACATGTACCCACTTATATACCTTGTTGTAGCCACATGTTCACCATTATATGATGTTGGTTTGGATTTAGGAGAATTGGGAACCGCATGATATATTTAATAACATGATGCATTTAAATAGCGGTTTTTCCTTGATATGCTCATATTACTGTTTTATGTTGCATATATTACATTTCATGGATTTACGCATTAAGATGTGGATTGCATGTGAATTATGGATTTGAGAACCATGGGGGTATTTCAAGAAATTCATGTATTGTTTGAAAACCCAATTTCTCTTGACATGATATTTTAGTGCGTCCAACATGACTTTTCTCGGTTCTGAGACTTGTGTTAGATACCGGATTCAAGGAGCGGTAGGTGCCGTCTACGGGTACATAGTGGACCCGGTATGGTTCCCCGGGGCAAGAGATGATTTTCGTGGTATAGACGATGAGCCTGGCAAGCGGGCTAGTACCTACCGGTGATAGTATTTGTACTCGGCGGTTATCGTGGGGATACCGACCGGATAGATATACGGACAAGAAGGTGCCTGACAGATGAGTATTTACGTATCGATGCTGGACACGGGTTTCATGATGTTTCGAGTGTCGATGTTAGACACTCAGGTTCCATGATTTGATGTGTCGTTGAGGGACACACACATACACACACATTCATATATATATATATATATATATATATATATATATGCATAGTTTTCATGATATTTTCGGGTGTCGATGTTGGACACTCAGGTTCCATGAGACTTACAGGATATGAGGGCCGATCTGAGGATGCGGTGCCTAAGGATGTTGGGATTTGACGTGTCAGTGAGGGACACTGGGTTTTTCCATGCTCATGATTTTTGGATGAGGTTTTATTATATCATCACACACTCAGGTTTTTATTTGATATGCATTGGACTCATGCAGATATAGTACCCCGGTAGTGTACCCTGATCATGATAGTTGCATATTTATATTGCCATACTTATGCTATCAGATTACATGTGATAGATTATTGCTGTTAGTGCATACTTGTGATTTCAGTATGATGTTATTTGCTATTCACGAGTTGGCAACTCACCCCCGTTGTGCCATAGTGTTTTGAAGGTCCGATCCTCAGAGTAGTCGCGGCAGGGCTCCTTTTTATCTCTACTTTTGCGGATACCGCTACGGTTGGTTGTGAGGCCTTTTGCTGTAGGTGGGTTGCGGTTATCCGATGTTGTACATTGTATATCTTTTGTATCTAGCACTCTCCATCTACCACCTTCATGTATTGACTTAGAGACGAGTTGTGAGGATTGATGTTGTATATTCTTATGACTCTAGTTGTCGTACTCGTGTGAGCCGGCCTTTATTTATGTGGATTATCTCATTTCTTCGCTACGACGTCATATATCTGTTGTAGTGGTTGTTTCCTCCTTTGGGCGAGATTCTTTGCTTATGTTTGGGGATGCTTTACTTATATCTTATATTTGTACCCATTTCGGGGCTGGCTTTTACAAAGGAGGTGCTGTCGAAATTTTTATGAAAAAAAACTTAAGTTTTAAGTTCTTACTTGATATATTATAGTGTTTCTATCCTTTACGTCTTATAATGGTTTAGATTGTTGGGCTTTGGCTTACTTAAATTACGTTATGCATGTTGATGTTACGTAGTCTAAGTGCCGGTCATGTGCCTAATTTTGGGTCGTGACAAAGTTGGTATCAGAGCGCTAGATTTTACCTTTCGGAGTGTAGCATGACCTTGGTATGATGGAGTAGGTAGCTTAAGCAGAGTAACGTAGCATGTGTATGTTCCGCGGCATACTTAGGACACGGTACTCCGCCTAAGTGACCTTAGGACTTATTGCTTGAAATTCCTTCCGTGATTATATACATCCTTGTGATTCGATTTTTGTGTGCTTATCGAATCCTGTTTCCATTCCAGCGTTTATGCCACCGAAGACTATGAGGGCGCAGAGAGCGGCCGCGAGGGCCGAGGTCAGAGTTGACTCGTCTAAGACGAGGACTGACCCGGGCGGTACGCCCGTTGTGCAGGAGCAGATTGTTCCACCTTCGACAGACTATATTTCTATGCTAGGGTTGGTAGGCAGGATTTGCGCCAGATGGTGGGGTCGTTAGTTGAGGCCATTCGAGTGCAGAGGCAGGAGGTCATTCCCCCCGTTACGGGGACCGTGTTGGTGCCTACTGTTCCGACAGTCGTACCTGCAGCTAAGGAGGTAATCACCGTATCGATATCGGAGTTCATGAGGCTGAGGCCTCCGGTTTTCACTGGCATCGACGCAGCTGAGGATCCGCAGTCATTTATCGATCAGATGGCCAAGAAATGTCGTTCATTTAGATGCTCCAACGCGAGGTGGGTAGAGTTCGCGAGTTTTCTTCTGGAGGGTCTGGCTCAGAAGTTGTGTGAGTCCTTAGAGAAGGGCAGAGCCACAGGTCTTTCTCCTATGACCTGGGCTGAGTTCGTGACGATGTTTCTTGCGCGTTTTCTTTCGCAAAACGTCGGGGATGCTCGGGCACGCGGTTTCGAGTCGTTATGCCAGACTCGGGGTATGACGGTGGCCGAGTACGATGTGCAGTTTACCAAGCTGTCTGTGTATGCTCCGTATTTGGTAGCTACTGAGGAGATGCAGGTCAAGAGGTTTGTTCGAGGCCTGCTTACCCAGTTGTTCTTCGCTATCAGCGTACAGCATTGTGATACGTATGCAGCAGCAGTGGACGTAGCCCTATTGGTTGAAGAGCATCTTTCTGAGTCGTAGGTTGTTCCGGAACCGAAGAGGGTTCATACTGGTATATCAGCCCGGAGATAGATATGTAGACGCCGCGACAGCGTTCGTTCAGGCACGGGGAGTAGCAGAGACGTGGGACAAGGCCAGTTGTTCAGCACTTATCCCCAGGAGGGTCAGCAGTCGACGCGTGGGTGCTTTGGGTGTGGCAGTCTATATCACCTCGTTAAGGATTGTACCACGATACGCCAGAGAGAGGCAGCTGTACCACATGTTACCTTACCGCCTTCTCCACCTCAGAGAGCGTTGCCTCTTATGCCTGTTGTTGCCTCACGTCAGACTCATTCTCAGAGAGATCATGGTCATCATGGTTTTGTTCAGAAAGGATGGGGTGGCAGAGGAAGAGGACAGCCAGTTGCCGGTAGAGGGCAGGCTCTGGTGTTTGCCTTAACTCATCAGGACGCGCAGGTGTCCAATGCAGTGGTTTCAGGTACTCTTTCTGTATGTTCTTTTGATGCACATGTTTTGTTTGATCCGAGATCTACGCATTCGTATGTTTCTATACACTTTGTGCCGAGGTTGGGCCGAAAATCGTGTTTGCTAGATCAGCCACTTGTTGTGATTACTCCTGTTGGCGATTCTTTTGTTGCGTGACATGTGTTTCGTTCGTATGCCGTTTGTATAGGAGATAGAGATTCGTCCGTCGACTTGATCCTTCTAGATATGTTGGACTTCGACGTTCTCCTTGGCATGGACTGGTTAGCAGCTTGTTATGCGTCTGTGGACTGCCGTGAAAAGACAGTCAGTTTTAGTTTTCCAGGCGAGTCTGTTCGGGTTGTCCAGGGGGACCGTGGTGCTGCCCCTCACAATTTGATTTCAGCCCTTTGCGCTAGTCGCCTTTTGAGGAAAGGATGTCGGGGATTCTTGGCGTTCATTTATGATACTGGAGCCACAGTAGAGTCGTTGGACTGGGTTCCTATCGTGCGAGAGTTTCCCGACTTTTTCCCGATGAGTTACCGGGGTTACCGCCAGAGCGCGATATTGAGTTTTGCATTGATCTGATTCCTAGCACGGGGCTTATTTCTATACCGCCTTATCGGATGGCTCCGGTAGAGATTAAAGAGCTTAAAGATCAATTGCAAAAGTTGCTTGATAAGGGATTTGTGCGTCCGAGTGTTTCGCCTTGGGGAGCTCCTGTGCTGTTCGTCAAGAAGAAGGACGGCAGTTTGAGGTTGTGTATTGATTATCGTCAATTGAACTGAGTTACGGTGCAGAATAGGTATACTTTACCTCGTATTGACGATTTATTTGATCAGCTCCATGGTGCGAAACATTTTTCTAAGATTGATTTGCGTTCGGGTTATCATCAGTTGAGGGTTCGGAATGATGACATTCCGAAGACTTCTTTTCGTACACGCTACGGGCATTATGAGTTTCTGGTGATGTCGTTCGGACTCACCAATGCTACAGCAGTATTCATGGATCTGATGAACCATATTTTCAGGCCGTTCCTCGACCAGTTTATTATTACGTTTATTAATGACATTCTGGTCTACTCTAGGAGTCGAGAGGAGCACGAGCAGCACTTGAGGATTTATTTGAAGATATTGAGAAAGCACCAGCTGTATGCTAAATTCTCAAAGTGCGCATTTTGGCTTGATAGAGTTCACTTCCTGGGTCATGTGGTGACGGGAGACGGTATTCTTATGGACCCGAGGAAGATCGAGGCTGTACAGCTTTGGCCCAGACCTGTATCTGTGACAGAGGTCTATAGCTTTTTGGGCTTAGCTGGTTATTACCGCCGATTAGTGCAGGATTTCTCGAGTATCGCTGCACTGCTGACCGGACTGACCCGGAAGGGGTTCCTTTTCTTTGGACTGATGCGTGCGAGCAGAGTTTTCAACAGTTGAAGACTCGGTTGACGACGGCACAAGTTCTATCTTTGCCTTCCGTATCGGGTGGCTTTGTAGTTTACTGTGATGCGTCTTGAGTGGGGCTCGGTTGGGTTCTGATGCAGCATGATAGAGTGATTGCATATGTGAAGGGTTACGGCAGCGCCCCGGCCATCAAAACGCGGCCAAAATGCGGAAATTTTTTTTTCTAAACTGGCGCTACCATTACCCGATTTCCGGATCGACCTTAAAACCTAAACTAGCAATCTTAACTAAGAGATAGAATGGTTATACCGAGTTGATCCATGTCCTTCGGTCTTCATTCCAAGCTCCTAGTGGTTCCTTGATGTGGTTTGATTGTCGGTCTTCCTCCATCTCCGATGATCCACCCGAAGGATGTAACTTTGACTCTAGCTCCACAACATGATGCAAATGGAGCAACTAGGGTCGCTAGGATGCTACCCTAGAGAGCCTAGGATGCAGTGTGTATGATCTCCAAGTGTTATCTATCTCAAAACTTGATGGTGTAAGCAATTCATGAATGCTAGTGGAGGTGAGGCTAATGGTGATGGAGGAGCTCAAGAAAAACCATGTGAACAAAACCTTCATGCTTGCAAAAATGAACTCATCCATCAAAGAGAAAAATAGCATGCTAGGTTTGTTAAAATCATTTTCCAATTTTTAAATCCCACCATGCTTGAATAGTGAACACAAATGAATTATCAACTCATTTGTGTGCACTATTGCAAGCATGGTTGTCACCATACCTCCTTAAGCTAATATCCACCTCATTTATCAATTTAATAAAATGGTCAAATCAAGAAATGAGGTGGCACCTTCTAGAATATTATCCGGTAAAAAATACGGAATACATTCTACTGTAAATATATCTACATTCGTACCGAAATACGAATACCCAAAGAGAAAGAATAATACAAAGAATATAATACTAGAATATACGTATCGAAATACATATACGTAAATTATTAAATCAATACCTGATTTAATAATCCGGCTCAAAACCGAGCCGGCTAGTATTATCAACTGTCTAATCGAAAACCGGAGTACAATGTACATAAATCGATCGGAACCCTGCACGTATCCAATACGGCTACTACATCATTTCGCCAGAACCAGAGAAACCCTCTGTGTGGGACTCTAAAGACTCGTCAATATGCTGGCAGTGGGTTTAACCACAAGCACGTCAGCGGCACTAGCTGTATGTAACGGCTACCTAGGTATTGAGCGAAAGGGAGGCCGACGAGCAAACTCCTGCAGAACCCCTACTAAGCCTGACAGTAACAATATCCGTATAGTCCAGTCTGTTCGTCTAAGAGTATCGCATATCGAGTCTAGGGGTGATTAAAGTCAGACCACTAACAACGCGACATTTAGTGTCGGTATGAAATCCATCACCACCTGAGAAACTATCGATCCTGGATCGGTAATTCTCGTACACCGTAGCCACGGATTTCGGGTGATGGCCATCCGTACACAACGCGACATCAACCACCAATACCGTGAGAGAAGAATCCTCGACGATCCGATTGTTAGTGTATATGCCCTAGAGGCCATTACTGTATCATACTAGTTTGTATATTACTTAATGGAAGCTTGGGATATTCACCTTGTATAAACAATCTTGCTCAATATAGTAGTATGCTACTTGGTTTGTTTCTGCTTCAATGTGTACTTGTGTTTATTTCAGTATATCACTTATACGCATTAGTGGAGCCCTTAGGATCTTTGCTTGATTACCAGCGTTGTGATGGCAGTCACACTAGTGGGGGCTGGGTAATCTATAGGCACATCCTTATACAGGTCCCTAGTCGTAGGACTATCGAGACAGGGCATCGATACTCCGGAGTAGACTAGCGTATGCGCTTCTCATCCCAGTGTGGGAGATGGTCTGTCCCACAGCCATCAGTACGTCGTACTGGAGATAGTATACGGGTGCTCGTTGGGTTACGAGTACACTGGACAGGACTCGTCGGGAACTGACAGGTTGGTATTATACCTATCGTCAGTTATCAGTTCCCAGGTGACATGAGTACAGCTTAGTCCGCTGACTTGACACTGACACTTCGCCTCGAGTGTGTTCCCACTGCACTTTGATCACTACCCTACCACGGCTCAAAGGAGTCGTGCAAACAGGTGGTGGTTGGGTGCAGTCCCGAAGCACTTGGAGGCAGTGACGGTTAGACAGGATTCGTCTCTCCCGGTATTGGGGGTTGACATCGCGCTGTGTCTAGGAGAGCCATTACACGAGTAGTCCCTGGCCAGGGCAAGCGAGATATACTGGTAGGTTTCCAGTGTTATCTCAGGGTGTTTTGGGCTTCACTCCGACACGACTTGTACCGCTATTGGGGGACTGACGTTTTACCGCCCCCTAGGCCCGCCATGCGATGTATCAGACGAACAGACCGGACTGTACGGAGAATGTCACATTCAGACTCAGTAGGAGTTCAGATGGGGTTTCACCTCGTCAGCCTTCTTGTCGGCATCTACCTGGGGACCGTTATGCACAGCTAGTGCCGCTTGCGGTCTGTGGTTAAACCCACTGCCAGCGTAGTGTCGAGTCTTTAGAGTCCCACACAGAGGGTATTCGCCTCTGGGCAAAACAGAGTAGAGGTCGCATGGTTTTGCGACAGGGTTCGTTCTCATCCGCGCACTTGTGCTCGTTTGGAGTCCGGACGGATTATACTGGCAGGCTCTAGTTTGAGCCAGATACTGGTATATGTTTTGGGGGTTGCTTTTATATCTTGGTATTCTTGTTCCTCGGAACAAGAATGCAGGTGTGTATGCACAGTTGCTTGAGGCGGAGAATGAGGTTTTTCATTAGGGTTTCGGATCGGGTGCGTATGCACAGTTGACAGTTATCTTTTTCCAAACCCTAATGGATTTGTATATTATCTATTAATAATAGTAATT
Organism: Agapanthus africanus; assembly: GCA_030015575.1. Taxonomy (NCBI): domain Eukaryota; kingdom Viridiplantae; phylum Streptophyta; class Magnoliopsida; order Asparagales; family Amaryllidaceae; genus Agapanthus; species Agapanthus africanus. The sequence continues at coordinate 508,980,733 of JASDDO010000019.1, read as the reverse complement.
AAATAAGAATTATGTTATGGTTGTTTTTCTTGTTGACTTGTTGACCTTGGTTGACTTGTTGACCATTGACCACTTTTCATGCCTTGAAAGTCTTCCTTGATTCATGCTTACACTTCATTAAAAGAGGTATGATAGTGGTCATTCCAAAATAACCATCAACTATTCTTATTTCAATTATTATCATTTAGATAATTCATTTCTTTTGCAATATGGTTGCAAGAAAGAAATAATTGAGCTCATTCTATCATTCTCACTCTCTCTCCTCATTTCATCTTCTTCTTCCTCTTGAAAAGAGAAACCTTCTCATGTGTTGAGAATCATTCTCTTTAGATAGAAAAGCAAACCCTAATCACTCTCTACTCTTTCTAGGATGAAGGTTTAGCAAGCCGGAAACCCTAGTTCACTCAAAGATCGAGGAAGAGCCCAAAGTCGAACCTTCGAGGTGGATCCATCTTCGACGGGAGAAGGCGACGAAAAGAGAACCATCAACCTCTACAAGGTTTGAAGAAGAAGGAGTTCAAGTTTAGGTATAACCATCTTCCATAGTAGCTAACTCTCTTTAGCTTGTTAACTAGTTTTAGTTTAGACAACGATCCCGACAAAGTTTAGTCCATGTTGCCTCTTGCGATAAAAATTCGTTTTTTATACCGTTTCCGCCTCCCCGTAAGTACCGGGGGTCGCAATATGGACTTACATTGGTATCAGAGCCTAACTAAACTTAAACTAGCTTGGTAGTGAAGTGTAACGAAGTTCGGAACCGAAAAATCGCAAAACCGGAAAAACGAAAACCTAACTTTCTGTTGAAATTTTTTCTGCTCAAAATGAAAAACTTTATACTTGTAAAATCGTCTCAGGGTTTTCTAAGAACACACAAGAAAAACGATATCATGTTTCCTCCAAACCGCCGCGCTTCCGCGGCCTAACCTACTCATCTGGCCGCGGAACCGCCGCAAGTTGGTGTCTTCTTTGCATCGTTTTTCGTGCAGTGTTCTTCTGTGTTGGTTTTGGGATTTTTAAGATATATTATATGTACCCAGATTTTCCAGAACAGAAATTCACTTTTGGGGTCCTATAATTCCGTATTTTTTTTTCCGAACTTCACTGCACTTTGGCTATGTTGGTTATATCTGTGATGTTTGCATGTATTGAACGTCGGCTAATCGCTATAAGTCGATTAGTCGGGGTTATACATGATCTGTAATGTTCTGGAATGTGTATATGAATGTGTTGGACTGTCGCGGGTGAATAGCCGGGGTGGATGTGAGATGAGCTTTTGTTTTTCTTTCATTCATTGTAAATGTAAATTGATGTAATAATATTATTTGTTTGGCCGCACAACCGGGTCGGGGTTGTAGCCGTCATTGTATAATTCTTTTTACTGTTTTTGCTCCTAGGATAGACCCATGGTGGGGTGCACAAACTACCGGGAACTTGGCGGGTAGTTTGCCGCACCCGTAGGGGTCTTGGGTGGGGTATTTGCTATTCACCGCGACCGTGTTATCCGCTTTTCGTTTCAGGCTCGAAAGGAATGCGGATTGCTAGTATATCCAATGTATTCATCTGTGATCTGTAATGTCTATCATTGCTTTCTATTTAGGCGTTGCTTATGTTTTACAGCCGCGCTAGCCCAGCCCCCGCTCTGTCGTTAGTTAAGTAACCTAACGAGTGATGACGGGACCCCGTGGCGAATGCGAATGGCATAAGCGTACGTCATATTTTGGTTGTTTTCTGCAATGGTAGGAATTAAATGATGGGACGCATTAAAAGAACTAATGCAAGAATATCACGCATTAAAAGAACTAATGCAAGATAATAAACCAAGTTTAAGTCGATGGAACACTTTCGAAAAACCACTCGGTTCTTTTCAAAACTAACTTTTAAATGCGGAGCTTGAGCCACTCCTTCTAAAAGCTATCTCGTTCCATCGATTATATCAAGTTCACTACGTTCACGGTTTCGCCAAAACCATCCGTAGCCCTCCGTCGTTTCATATGAATATTCAACAGTATTCAAGCTGTTTTTGTTGGCCTTAGTCAAGGCACAGTGTTTGGTAGCTGGTGGGTATTCATATGTTGCATAGATAGAATGCGTTGGTTTGGGACAGTCGTATTGCCTTGTTGGCCATAGTCAAGGGTATATACGGGTGGGTTCAAATTAACCTGGATAACGACGGGAAGAACTTGACATGTGACTTATGATTTGTTGGCCTTAGTCAAGGTCATAAGAGCATGGGGCAAAAATCCACATCGGGAGTTTCATAAGTACTGAAACTTGCTAGATTTGCATACCATTTGGAGTGTGATGATTATGGTAGGATTCCTTCATTTTCGTCACGCGATGATATTTGGATCCCGATCCTACTGTGAGTATATGCTACTCCTCGGGAAATTTCTCACTAAACGATCAATGCTATAAACCTAGTAGGTGCCTAGAAAGGTGTTAGCGGGGCTACGCCCCCAGGGAAAAGAGGTTCTTAAATTAAGGAACTTCGCGAAAGCGTTGGAAAACCTCCCTCGAAGTACCGACACTGGCCTGGCTGAACGGTTAAGCAAGTATTGTAAAGTGGGATTGATCCCGGCTAATTCTTCCTTTGTGGTTTGAGGAGGGATTCGAGAGACAGTGGGAGCCATCCTGTTTAGACAAATTAAAAACCATTCTAAACTTGCAAGAGCATCGTGCTAAGTGTTTCTTCTCTCCCCCTGCAGCGACCAAATCGAAATGACTGGACTTAAGTTACTTCTAGATAAAAACATATTGACAGGGCCAAACTACAAAGATTGGCTCAGGAATGTCAAATTGGCAATCTCTTACGACAAGCTGGGGTATCTTCTTACCAGCAAAGCTCCCCCCGTCCCAGGTCCCACCTCCAGCGTCGCGGATAAGGAAATCCGTAAGACTTGGGAGATTGACAGCGCGAAGGCCAGATGCCTCGTACTTGCCTCGATGGACAATGACCATCAGAGGAGGCACGAGAATATGGATTTGGAATCCATATTTCTTCATACAAAAGAACTGTATGGAGAGCAGTCTCGTATCGCAAGATACGAAGTGTCGAAGAAGTTATTTTCGACTAAGTTGGCCGTCGGATCATCGGTAGCGGACCACGTGCTTAAGATGATTGGCTACACTGAGGAGCTCGCGGAACTTGGGACCACGTTGGACAGTGAACTTTATACAGATATAATTCTCCAGTCCCTTCCATCCACTTACGCCCAGTTCATACTGAATTTCAACTTGCAAGAAAAGGAAGTTGAACTTTCAGAACTCCTCAATCTGCTGAGGAGCGCAGAGGGCACCCTACAGAAGGGTAGGGAAACACCCGCTTTGTTTGTAGGAGGATCTTCTTCCTCTAGGTCCAAGGCGAAAGCCAAGGGAAAGAGGAAGAAAGCCCCCGCCAAACCAAGAGGCGGTGTTAGTAAAGTGGGTGCGAAGGGAAAGGAAAAGGCAACAAAGATAGCGGGGAAGCTTGTTGGTAAAGAGGAATGCTTCTATTGTCACAAGAGTGGACACTGGAAGAAAGATTGCAGGGCTTGGAAAGCCAGGACACAGGAACTGAAGCAGGTTGCGGCTTCAGCTTCAGGTGTGTATGTTATTGAAAACTGTCTTTCTATAAACTCTACTTCCTGGGTATTGGATACCGGATCAGGATCTCATATCTGTAATTCTTTGCAGGCGTTGAGAAACCGTAGGTTTTTGAAGGCAGGTGACATGACCCTCAGAGTTGCGAACGGAGCTAGCATGGATGCTAAAGCCGTGGGGGACTATCACCTGGGAATGACAGATGGGCATGTTTTGGTTTTGCGTAATTGCTTTTTTGTACCCAACGCAACTTGTAATATCATTTCTGTATCTTTGGTTTCTAAAGAAGGTTATGAATTTGCGTTTGTAAGTAATGTTGTAAACATTCACCTTAATCAAGTTCTGATTGGGTCAGGTACACTGAGCAATGGTATATACGTATTAAACCAACCACAGATTTTCAATGTCCAGAATACACACAAAAGAAAGTCTCCAGATATCAATCAGGCTTTCTTATGGCATTGTAGACTGGGTCACATCAATGAGACACGGTTGACTAAGTTACATAAAGAAGGATACTTGGATCCGTTCGAGTATCAGTCTTATGCCACTTGTGAATCTTGTCTTATGGGAAAGATGACAAAGACTCCGTTCACTGGACACGGAGAAAGAGCGAGCGAGCTCTTGGGACTCATACACAGTGACGTGTGTGGTCCAATGTCTACACATGCCCGAAGCGGTTATTCATACTTCATTACTTTCACAGACGATTTCTCTAGGTATGGACATGTCTTCTTAATGAAGCACAAATCCGAGGCCTTTGAGAAATTTCGGGATTACAAGAATGAAGTTGAAAAACAAACAGGCAAAAGTATCAAGATCCTAAGATCGGATCGAGGTGGTGAATACTTGAGTGCCGAGTTCCTGGACTATTTAAAAGAGAATGGTATTCTCTCTCAGCGTACTCCTCCATACACTCCGCAACATAACGGTGTATCAGAAAGGAGGAATCGAACCCTATTGGATATGGTTCGTTCCATGATGAGTAAGGCTGAGTTACCGCGATCTTTCTGGGGATATGCACTAGAAACAGCTGCACATCTCTTGAACCAAGTTCCTACTAAGACTGTGCCTACCACACCATATCAGATGTGGAGTGGGAAGAAACCCTGTCTTAAAGCCTTTAAGACATGGGGATGTCCGGCTTTTGTAAAAAAGCAGCATGCGGACAAGCTCGAGGCACGCTCAGTACAGTGCAAGTTTGTGGGATACCCAAAGAACTCCAAGGGGTATCTATTCTATTACGCAGAGGAGCAAAAAGTCCTTGTTTCTCGTCATGCCCACTTCTTGGAAACTGAGTTTTTGGAAAATCAGATAGGTGGGAGCGCAGTAGAACTGGATGAAATTCCAGAACCTCAGACTATTACTGAAAGCTTAGTGGAACCAGAGGGTTCAAAAGAACAGGACATTCCTATGCCGCTCCGTAGAAGTAGTAGGCAGTCTCATCCGCCCGAGAGATACTACGGTTTTCTCATAGACGGGGATAGAGAGGATTGCATCATAGACTATGATGAGCCTACTAGCTTCCAGCAGGCCGTTCAGAGCATTGACTCGGTAAAATGGCTGGATGCAATGCGGACCGAAATGGAGTCCATGTACACCAACAAAGTATGGACGTTGGACATTGCTCCAGACGGGGTAAAACCCGTAGGATGCAAGTGGATCTTCAAAAGGAAGATTGGTGTAGATGGACAGGTTGAGACCTATAAAGCTAGACTTGTAGCAAAGGGTTTCCGTCAAAGACCTGGCTTGGACTACGACGAAACCTTTTCTCCAGTGGCTATGCTGAAATCCATTCGGATCCTTCTTGCCATTGCTGCCTTCCACGATTATGAGATTTGGCAGATGGACGTAAAAACCGCTTTTCTAAATGGAAATTTAGAGGAGTGTGTCTATATGGATCAGCCAGAGGGTTTCATTCAGAGTGGGAGCAGCGGAAAGGTGTGCAAGTTGCTTAAGTCCATCTATGGACTAAAGCAGGCATCGCGGAGTTGGAACATCTGTTTTGATGAGACGGTCAAGGAATTTGACTTTATCAAAAATCCAGATGAACCATGCATCTATAGTAGATTTGTAGCGAGAACTGTGGTATTCCTTGTTTTATACGTGGATGACATTCTCTTAATAGGAAATGACATTCCTATGCTACAATCTGTCAAGGGTTTCTTGTCACACAGGTTCTCCATGAAAGACCTGGGTGATGCCTCTTACATTCTGGGGATCCGGATCCATCGTGATAGATCCAAGAGGATATTAGGACTTTCACAGTCCAGGTACATCGACACCATACTGAAAAGATTCAGTATGGAAGATTCCAAGCGCGGTAACTTACCGGCTTGTCACGGGATCACCCTCTCTAAAGAGATGTCTCCCAAGACTGATTTGGAGAGGGATCGCATGTCTATTATACCCTACGCTTCTGCGGTAGGCTCTATAATGTATGCGATGTTGTGTACCAGACCGGATGTAGCTTATGCACTGAGTGTAGTAAGCCGGTATCAGTCAAACCCTGGGGAGAAACATTGGATAGCGGTAAAGAACATTCTCAAGTACCTGAGGAGGACTAAGGAGATGTTCTTGGTGTATGGCGGAAAAGACCTCCAGATTGAGGCCTTTGCTGACTCCAGCTTCCAGAGTGACAAGGATGATTCCAAGTCCATGTCGGGTTTTGTCTTTACCCTCAATGGAGGGGCGGTGTGTTGGAAGAGTTCCAAACAGGAAACCGTTGCAGACTCGACTATGGAAGCGGAATACATCGCTGCATCTGATGCCGCAAAAGAAGCTGTCTGGATAAGGAAGTTCTTAAAAGAACTTCAGGTGGTTCCGTCCATTGTTGACCCAGTACCTCTGTATTGCGACAACAACGGGGCTATAGCTTTAGCAAAGGAACCCAGGTCCCATCAGAGATCCAGGCACATCTTGAGGCGGTATCACCTGATCAGGGAGATCGTGGATCGCAAGGAGATCGAGGTTCGGAGGGTTGCTTCAGAAGAGAACACTGCAGATCCATTCACCAAGGCCCTACCCCAGACTCAGTTCGAGCGGCTGATCGAGATGATAGGTCTTCGATACGCCAGTACATGGCCTTAGTGCAAGTGGGAGATTGTTAGTGTATATGCCCTAGAGGCCATTACTGTATCATACTAGTTTGTATATTACTTAATGGAAGCTTGGGATATTCACCTTGTATAAACAATCTTGCTCAATATAGTAGTATGCTACTTGGTTTGTTTCTGCTTCAATGTGTACTTGTGTTTATTTCAGTATATCACTTATACGCATTAGTGGAGCCCTTAGGATCTTTGCTTGATTACCAGCGTTGTGATGGCAGTCACACTAGTGGGGGCTGGGTAATCTATAGGCACATCCTTATACAGGTCCCTAGTCGTAGGACTATCGAGACAGGGCATCGATACTCCGGAGTAGACTAGCGTATGCGCTTCTCATCCCAGTGTGGGAGATGGTCTGTCCCACAGCCATCAGTACGTCGTACTGGAGATAGTATACGGGTGCTCGTTGGGTTACGAGTACACTGGACAGGACTCGTCGGGAACTGACAGGTTGGTATTATACCTATCGTCAGTTATCAGTTCCCAGGTGACATGAGTACAGCTTAGTCCGCTGACTTGACACTGACACTTCGCCTCGAGTGTGTTCCCACTGCACTTTGATCACTACCCTACCACGGCTCAAAGGAGTCGTGCAAACAGGTGGTGGTTGGGTGCAGTCCCGAAGCACTTGGAGGCAGTGACGGTTAGACAGGATTCGTCTCTCCCGGTATTGGGGGTTGACATCGCGCTGTGTCTAGGAGAGCCATTACACGAGTAGTCCCTGGCCAGGGCAAGCGAGATATACTGGTAGGTTTCCAGTGTTATCTCAGGGTGTTTTGGGCTTCACTCCGACACGACTTGTACCGCTATTGGGGGACTGACGTTTTACCGCCCCCTAGGCCCGCCATGCGATGTATCAGACGAACAGACCGGACTGTACGGAGAATGTCACATTCAGACTCAGTAGGAGTTCAGATGGGGTTTCACCTCGTCAGCCTTCTTGTCGGCATCTACCTGGGGACCGTTATGCACAGCTAGTGCCGCTTGCGGTCTGTGGTTAAACCCACTGCCAGCGTAGTGTCGAGTCTTTAGAGTCCCACACAGAGGGTATTCGCCTCTGGGCAAAACAGAGTAGAGGTCGCATGGTTTTGCGACAGGGTTCGTTCTCATCCGCGCACTTGTGCTCGTTTGGAGTCCGGACGGATTATACTGGCAGGCTCTAGTTTGAGCCAGATACTGGTATATGTTTTGGGGGTTGCTTTTATATCTTGGTATTCTTGTTCCTCGGAACAAGAATGCAGGTGTGTATGCACAGTTGCTTGAGGCGGAGAATGAGGTTTTTCATTAGGGTTTCGGATCGGGTGCGTATGCACAGTTGACAGTTATCTTTTTCCAAACCCTAATGGATTTGTATATTATCTATTAATAATAGTAATTAAATAAGAATTATGTTATGGTTGTTTTTCTTGTTGACTTGTTGACCTTGGTTGACTTGTTGACCATTGACCACTTTTCATGCCTTGAAAGTCTTCCTTGATTCATGCTTACACTTCATTAAAAGAGGTATGATAGTGGTCATTCCAAAATAACCATCAACTATTCTTATTTCAATTATTATCATTTAGATAATTCATTTCTTTTGCAATATGGTTGCAAGAAAGAAATAATTGAGCTCATTCTATCATTCTCACTCTCTCTCCTCATTTCATCTTCTTCTTCCTCTTGAAAAGAGAAACCTTCTCATGTGTTGAGAATCATTCTCTTTAGATAGAAAAGCAAACCCTAATCACTCTCTACTCTTTCTAGGATGAAGGTTTAGCAAGCCGGAAACCCTAGTTCACTCAAAGATCGAGGAAGAGCCCAAAGTCGAACCTTCGAGGTGGATCCATCTTCGACGGGAGAAGGCGACGAAAAGAGAACCATCAACCTCTACAAGGTTTGAAGAAGAAGGAGTTCAAGTTTAGGTATAACCATCTTCCATAGTAGCTAACTCTCTTTAGCTTGTTAACTAGTTTTAGTTTAGACAACGATCCCGACAAAGTTTAGTCCATGTTGCCTCTTGCGATAAAAATTCGTTTTTTATACCGTTTCCGCCTCCCCGTAAGTACCGGGGGTCGCAATATGGACTTACACCGATCACTGCCTTCATGTGGCTCGGGATTGTACCCAACTAAAACCTGTTTGCACGACTCCATTGAGCCATGGTAGGGTAGTAATCAAAGCACAGTGGTAACTCACACGAGACAAATGACGATCTCAGGTCGACAGATTAATCTGTAAACATGTCACCTTGGAACTGCTATCTGACAATAGGTATAATACAAACTAGCAGGTTCCCGGCGATCCGTCCAGTGTACTCATAACCCAATGAGCACCTGTATACTATCTTAGGTGAACAAACTAACACCAATGGCTTGTGAGATCTGACCACCGCCTCTCGTCGGGGTCTGGATCAGTATACACTAGTCTACAATAGAGTATCGATGCCCGGTCTCGATACTCCTACGACCAGGGACATTTAAGGATGTGCTTATAGACCCCAGCTCTCACATATATGATCGCCATCATAATGTTGGCAGTCAAGCAAGAATCCTATGGGCTCTATCAACATGTACATGATAATAAAGAAAAACCAGATAGCATACTATCATCTCAAGTAAGACTGTTCTATCGGTATAGGTCCTCACTCAATCATCATAATCACAAGTCCGCGACTATGATAATTTCCTTAAGGGCACTATAGCCAACAATCTCCCACTTGCACTTAAGGCCAATTATTGCGATGTCGCATACTCACAGCCCGTGTGATACCGAACACCCAACTTCTCTACTAATCAGTTTCGCAAAGCCCGTTTGTGAAAATGATTGCGTTCGAGAAATTGCCTTAGTGAGTGGATCCGCTCCAATGCTTCTTTCTGTATCTCTCTATATCTCAACTTCGCGGAGAAAACTACCTCCCGAAACAAGCAATACTTGTCTTAGAATTTGTCTAGATATCTAATGGGACCCAGTTCACAAAAGAACTCCAATTCCAGTAAACTTCCTAGACTGTATCGTCCACTGAATTTAATAAGTATTTTGCGCCATGTCTTTCCTCAGTATTTGCTTGGACCACCTGTCCAACATACTGTCCCTCAAAAGAGGGAAAACTATAACTCTGACAGTCACTCTGTCATCCAAGTCACCTTGGAAGCCTGAAATGATAACCATCTCCTGAAGGAGGCTGCCGTAATCATTTCCCGAGAGCATCCATTTATGTTCATAAACTGCTTTCTAATGCATCTCCTGGATTGGATTAATATCTGTTTATTGCAACTAGTACAAAAACAACATCTGGTGTAGTACTTGACATTTCATGATTAACTCAATTTCCTAAGCAAGTGATATGCTAATCATGCAGACCCCTCTCTCCTTTAGTCTATAAGACACCTTTAGAGAGGGTGACACCAACACCTGCAGGTACATCACCATGCCATGAGTCATCCATTTAATGTCAAAGTACCCTGATTAAGATACTTCCCAAATATAGATCTAAAACCATAGATCTAGTAACCAGAAAACCTGATATTATATTCATATCCTATGTGGAGAAACAACTTTGTGACAACTACTGTATAGCCGATCGTAGTATAGGAATATCTCTTCCTATCAAGTCCATATCATCCAAATACCTGGACATCACTCTCTAATACCTTCTTACCAGATCCATCTCCTATTCTGATGAGGTCAAGACCTATGACTATCACATCAAAAATAAATGATCTATTTTCGCTATACTTGCTTTAGTCTATAAATAGACATAAGCTACTTGTCCTCTTTGCTTCCGCTGCTCCCACTGACTACAACAACCCTCTGGCAGAGTCATATATACGTGCACTTCCAAAGCTAGTTTAGAATGACGCTATACTCATCCCCTTTCCGGGTCTTATAGTGTAGAACAACAGCAATGGTAAGTCTGGGTAAACAAGAACCTCCTTGTCACCATCTCTGAGAAGACCGAAGTACCTCTCGAGTGCCTGAGGTTATCCACCAAATCTGCGGAGTAGCTAGTGGAACATCAAATCCAATTGAATCCTTAGGTTCTATTAAATTTTCAGTAATCGTTTGTGGTTCTGGAATCACTTCCAGTTCTACCATACTCCCACTTCCGTTTTCTGAAAAAATCCATTTTACTAAAACTATGGCGAGTCAAGAACAATATCGCTATTGATCTTCGTGATGGTAGAAAGTTAACCCTCGTTAAAGCCCGGGATAACCCACAAACAGCCGTTACAGAAACGTGGCTCGAGTTTATCCGGATTCTGGTTTTAAGCATGAGCCAGACAACTCCCTATACCTTAACATCGTTAAGATATAAATTGATTCTATATAAAACTAATATAGAAACAAAAGAACTAATTTAATTGGAACCAGATTCAAAATCATGCAGCTCTCTCCAGTGAATATCAACCAAATGGAAAGAGGACAATCAACATTACTCATCTAGGAGTGTATCCATATATGAGTAACCCGAAAGAGAAGCAAGTTCTCAAAACCATTACTATCAACGGAATACCAGACACAAGTATCTACATCTTCGACTACTTCGAAGAATCCTGATACTTCTAATAAATGGTTCTCTACTTTATTTTCGTACCTATAACTTCTTAAAATCTCAACCTTGTATTTCAACGAAATACCTGTCTAAAATAAGAGAAGTCATGAGTAAAAAGAATATAGTACGAGTACCAGCCCCATTGTCCTAATGGACACTGGACAACATACAATACATTATAGAAGTCCCCTGAGTTCAACAACTCAAACCGTGTGCGTCGTATGTTGAAAAACTGTACTATGATTAAGAAGAATTACACCGCTGTTAAATGCACCTTACCTAATCACCAACTGATATAGGTAAATGTTACAGACATAATATCAAAAAGTTATATCTCACTTTATAAAACAAACGTACAGATATATCAGTTTGAAATTGGTGCATAACAACGGATATTCAAAACCAAATATTTGTCGTCCGGCAAAAACCAGATGATTTCCTCAAATATCACCAAATACAACGAATTCCGATATAATGAGAATATAATCACCCAATTCCCAATTTCTTACTCCCACTCACCATCTGTAATAACATACAGATGTGAGAAACTGATCTGGTAAATACAAACCCTGGAGTTAGATTCCAATTGGGAAAACAGTTTTCAATTAATATCGCACAGTCAGACTGAAACATAAAAATGTTTCAAAAGGGTTAACTGGTATTCCTAATAACGTCTCTTCCACTATCCTGATTCACGACAATAACCATATACTTACCTTCCCTCACTCCAATCCCTTTATTATGTCTTTACTTATTACCTTCTGTACACCTTCTTTAGGCTAATTGGTTTTCTTCTTTCCCTACCCTTCGGCACCAGGCTATGGTTTGGAAGAAGACTATCCAATAAGAGTAATAGGTGTACTCTCCTAATCCTAGGAGCCCTCGCAACCTGAGAGAAGGTAATGGGAAAAGACATCTGAATAATCCTATTCTATTTCTCCTGAACCAGAATCCATCCTCGAAAAAGTTCCTTCAAGTTCGTATGTAACTATACGATGGATTTATCCAATGGAAGTGGATATCCGTAGTGATACGGAATGTCCTAGAGAAATGCAAAGTGGATGTAGGAGTGGTAGGATATACCTGGTTTCGTCGTGAATGATAGCAGTCGTAATTTTCTTTGTTGTTATTCTAATCCCTTTATTTTGTCTTTACTTATTACCTTCTATACACCACACTTAGGCTTAATTGGTTTTCTCCCATCCCCACCTTTCGGCACCAGCCTATGGTCTAGAGGAAGACTATCCAATAAGCTCAATAGGTGTACCCTCTCCTAATCCTAGGAGCCCTCACAACCTGAGAGAATATAAGGAGAAAATACAACCGAATAATCCTATTCAATCTCTCCAGAACCAGAATCCATCCTCGAATCTGGAACAAGTTCATTCGAGTTCGTATATAACTATACAATGGATTTATCCAATGGAAGTGGATGTTCGTAGTGATACGGGGTGTTCTGGAGAAATGCAAAAGGTGATATAGAAGTGGCAATGATGTATGCGACACCGTGACATTCCAAAATCCAAAGTGTTTTAAGAAGGTTCGGTTAACTTGGTTCATGAGTTTTAGTCAAGGGTCGGGTCATAGTCGCAGTCAGAGAGAGAGAGAAAAGAAACACTCAGCGTGCACTCTAACCTAGATCAGAATGGTCAATCATTTTATCTAATCTGGATGGCTCCCACTGTATCCTCGAATTCTCCTCCAAACCTAAAAGAAGAATTAGTCGGAGTCACCCGAGGAGTAATCCTACTCATCAGTGGGAATCGGGATCTAACTATCATCGCATGATAACTTGATGAAAGCCACTCAAGTCACCACACTCCAGAAGGTATGCGCAAGCCAGGCAAATTTCTTGTATGTTTGAAACTCCCGATATGATTTTTACCCCAAGCGGCTTATGACCTTGACTAGGTCAACATATCATAAGTCACAAGTAAAGTTCAACCGGTCATTATCCTGGATTAATTAGACCCACCCGTATGAGCCCTTGACTAGGTCAACATGACCGTACGACTGTCCTAACCAATCGCATATCCATGCAACAGAAAAGTACTACAGAACTACCGAACACTACGCCTTGACTAGGTCAACATACGTAGCACGAATACTAAGCAATGCTCGTCTGAAATAATGGAGGGCTACGGCTGGTTTTTGGCGAAAAGCCTTTAACGTAATGAACTTGATATCGTTGAAGGAATCCAAGTGGTTTTACAAATATATAGTGGCTAAAACTTTTGCTAAAGAGCTCACTCCCGATGAAGGGATCTCGGCTCTTTGCTCGTCGAATGTGGTGCAGGATATTCCAAACTGAATACCACGATGCAAAGCAAAAAATCGAATATAGTAAAGTTATTACGTTGACGCAAACTTTTACTCAAGGGGTCACTCCCAATGAAAGGATCATGGCCCTTGTCTCGTCGAATGAGGTGCTGGATATTCCAAACTGAATACCACTGTGCAAAGCAAAAGAGAACGTCTGTAATGTCAGTTTTTAAAAAACTTGGTTCCAACAACATCATATATATATGTTTGTTTTATCCTTGCATTGATAAGAATCAATGCAGTCCCATCAATTAATCACACCAGAAAAGAACGAAAATAAAATGTATGTATATGCCATCCGCATTCTCCACTGGGTCCCGTCATCACCCGTTAGGTTACTTAACTAACGACAGAGTGGGGACTGGGCTAGCGCGGGTGCAAAACATATACAACATCTACTAGTATATATAAATATATATAACATTCATCCCAGGCATGATATAAAGTAACATCAAGAAACATCACAGAAGCAATACAAAATGGTGGATAATCTGGAGCCCCGGGTTTCACTTGAGCCGCAAGTGAGACCCGATGTTTGCTGTCGTGTGGATAGCCTGTGCAATGAAAACCTAGACCACTACGAGTGCGGTAAGTTACCCACAAAAACAGAAGCGAGGAAGCCCCCTTCAGCAACGTGAATGGGCCCCCAGCATTTCACGGATTCCGGTAACTTGAGCACCCCTCCTGGGTCATCCTATAACCCCTACGAGTGCGGCGAATAGCCCGCCAATTCTAGAGTAACTTCCCTTCCGTATCAAGGCAATGTGATGCGGACCAGTTGCCCTCTAGAACCTGGCTATTCATGCACTCCACCGTAGGGTAATCCTAGTACAGAAAAGGAAATAATATACAAGGGTGACATCGACCTCAACCCGGTCGTGCCCCAAAAGAATAATATACAAACTGGCAGTGACGGCAGTCCACATGTCGGAATCTCGCCCTGCAATATCAAATATACAAAAGAAATTAAACAGTACTAACATTGCACCATACCTATCCACCATGACGATCCAACCAATATCACATCACAACACAGAACATCAACGTGAATGTCACGTTCGCACACCCGTCTAAAAGACATATAGCAATTTTACGAGTCGTACCGATCAAATGACATTCACGGTCGCAGATAATAATGTATGTACTGATATAAATATTTAAACAGTGTTGAGACATCGACTCTGAAACACCCCGAATAGCCCCCGAACATCAGATAACATAATATCAAAAATGGGCTAAACAAACAATACCATTGCACTAAGTTTCCAGAGACCAAACCACACCCAAAAAATAAACTCCAAATTCCCTCATAGGGCCGGCCTCCCCGTTTTTCTTGGCAATGTGCTCAGCCCAAAACAGGTGAAGTGGGTTCGTTTTTTGGGTATGGTCTATTGGTCACTCAAGAAGTCTTCTGCACTTGTTTGAAATTTTTTTTTAAGACATCAAAATTTCAACAGAAAGTGAAAACTGCAGTGCAATGTTTTAGGACTGTTTCGATTTCGATGCATTAACATTGTCTAAACTAGCTAGCTAAGGGTTTAAAGGGTGGCTCTGATACCATGAAGGGTTACGGCAGCGCCCCGGCCATCAAAACGCGGCGAAAATGTGAAACAAAATTTTTCTAAAATAGCGCTACCATTACCCGATTTCCGGATCGACCTTAAACCCTAAACTAGCAATCTTAACAAAGAGTTAGAATGGTTATACCGAGTTGATCTGTATCCTTCGGTCTTCACTCCAAGCTCCTAGTGGTTCCTTGATGTGGTTTGGTTGCCTGACTTCCTCCATCTCCGATGATCCACCCGAGGGATGTAACCCCGGCTCTAGCTCCACAACATGATGCAAATGGAGCAACTAGGGTCTCTAGGATGCTACCCTAGAGAGCCTAGGATGTAGTGTGTATGATCTCTAAGTGTTATCTATCTCAAAACTTGTAGGTGTAAGAAATTCATTAAAGTTAGAGGACGTGAGGCTAATGGTGAGGGAGGAGCTCAAGAAAAAACAAGTGAACAAAACCTTCATGCTTGCAAAAATGAACTCATCCATCAAAGAGAAAAATAGCATGCTAGGTTTTGTTAAAATCATTTTTCAAATTTTTAAATCCCACCATGCTTGAATAGTGAACACAAATGAATTATCAACTCATTTGTGTGCACTATTGCAAGTATGGTTGTCACCATACCTCCTTAAGCTAATATCCACTTCATTTATCCATTTAATAAAATGGTCAAATCAAGAAATGAGGTGGCACCTTCTAGAATGTTATCGAGTAAAAAATATGGATTGCATTCCACTGTAAATATATCTGCATTCGTACCGAAATACGAATACCCGAAGAGATAGAATAACACAAAGAATATAATGCTAGAATATACGTACCAAAATACATATACGTAAATTATTAAATCAATACCTGATTTAATAATCCAGCTCAAAACCGAGACGGCTAGTATTATCAACTGTCTAATCGAAAACCCGAGTACAATATACATCAATCGATCGGAACCCTGCACGTATCCAATACGGCTACTACATCATTTCGCCAGAACCAGGGAAACCACTTTGTGGGACTCTAAAGACTCGTCAATACGTTGGCAGTGGTTTTAACCACAAGCACGTCAGCGGCACTAGCTGTACGTAATGGCTACCCAGGTATTGAGCGAAAGGGAGGCCGACGAGCAAACTCATGCAGAACCCCTACTGAGCCTGACAATGACAATATCCGTACAGTCCGGTCTGTTCGTGTAAGAGTATCACATATCGAGTCTAGGGCGGTGGTTAAAGTCAGACCCCTAACAACGCGACATTTAGTGTCGGTATGAAACCCATCACCACCTGAGAAACTATCGATCCTGGATC
Source organism: Agapanthus africanus (assembly GCA_030015575.1). NCBI lineage: Eukaryota > Viridiplantae > Streptophyta > Magnoliopsida > Asparagales > Amaryllidaceae > Agapanthus > Agapanthus africanus. The sequence goes on along the minus strand of JASDDO010000019.1, from coordinate 508,964,329 downwards.
CGTAATTCTCGTCCACCGTGGCCACGGATTTCGGGTGATGGCCATCCATACACAACGCAACATCAACCCCCAATACCGGGAGAGACGAATCCCCGATGATCCGATCACTGACTCTATGTGGCTCGGGACTGTACCAAAGTAAAACCTGTTTGCACGACTCCTTTAAGCCATGGTAGGGTAGTAATCAAAGCACAGTGGGAACTCACACGAGACAAATGATGATCTCAGGTCGACAGACTAACCTGTACACATGTCACCTGGGAACTGCTATCTGACAATAGGTATAATACCAACTAGCAGGTTCCCGGCGAGCCCGTCCAGTGTACTCATAACCTATTGAGCACCTGCATACTATCTTAGGTGAACAAACTAACACCAATGGCTTGTGAGATCTGGCCACCGCCCCTCATCAGGGTCTCGATCAGTATACACTAGTCTACACTGGAGTATCGATGCCCGGTCTCGATACTCCTACGACTAGGGCCATTTAAGGGTGTGCTTATAGACCTCAGCTCCCACATATATGATCACCATCATAATGCTGGCAGTCAAGAAAGAATCCTATGGGCTCTATCAACATGTACATGATAATAAAGACAAACCAGATAGCTTACTATCATCTCAAGTAAGACTATACTATCATCATAATCATAAGTCCGCGACTATGATAATTTCCTTGAGGGCACTATAGCCAACATTATGCTTCTAGGAAGCTAAAGAAACATGAGCAGAATTATCCCACTCACGATCTTGAGATGGCTACGGTGGTCTTTGCATTGAAGATTTGGAGACACTACTTGTACGGGGAGTCGTGTCAGATTTTCACGGACCATAAGAGCTTGAAGTACATCTTCCAACAGCGGGACCTAAATCTGAGACAGTGCCGGTGGATGGAGCTTATGAAGGATTATGATTGTGAGATCCTTTATAACCCGGGCAAGGCGAATGTGGTAGCTGACACCTTGAGTCGTAGGCCCGGGGATAGCTTGTCCCAGTTGAGCGCAGTTTAGAGACAGTCTTCTGCAGATTGGCATATCTTGTGTGATGGTAGAGTACAGTTTGAGTTCACTTCCACTGGGGGACAGCTTGCTCATGTCCACGCCCGGCCGCTTCTACTTGATCGTATCCGTGAGGCACAGCCCAGTGATGCCCGTTTGTCTGAAATTCTTGAGCTTGTTCGACAGGGTACAGCTTCGGAGTTCACAATTGATGACCAGGGTGTGCTACGTTACGTGATTCGCTTGTGTGTACCAGATATTGATTGGTTGAGATGCGAGATCCTAGAGCAGGCACATCAGTCAGCCTTTAGCGTTCATCCAGGTTCCACCAAGATGTACCGTGATTTGAGAGACATTTACTGGTGGGAAGCGATGAAGCGCGATGTTTCGGACTTCTTTTCGAGGTGCCTGACTTGTCACCAAGTCAAGCTAAGCATCAGAGACCGGCTGGAGATTTGCAGCCTTTACCCGTTCCTGAGTGGAAATGGGAGGAGATTTCCATGGACTTTGTGGTGGGTCTACCCAGGACCAGTCGGGGGTATGACTCCATTTGGGTGATTGTTGACCGGTTTATGAAAGCGGCTCACTTCCTTCTAGGAAGACCACTTCGGTTATGCTCAGTATGCCCAGTTGTATATAGATGAGATTGTGCATTTGCACGGCGTCCCCACTTGCATCGTATCCGACAGGGGCACCCAGTTCACTAGCTGTCTTTGGCAGAAGCTTCAGGAAGCTTTGGGTACCCGGTTGAGTTTTAGCACCGCTTTCCATCCGCAGACCGATGGTCAGTCAGAGCGGACGATACAGACTCTAAAGGATATGCTTTGGGCGTGCGTGCCTGATTTTGGTGGCAGTTGGGATCGTCGCTTGCCGTTGATTGAGTTCTCCTACAACAACAGCTTTCAAGAGACTATTCAGATGGCACCTTTTGAGGCTTTGTATGGTAGGAAGTGTCGATCTCCAGTCTGTTGGACCGAACTCTGTGAGAGTAGGGTTTTGGGACCCCAGCTAGTTCAGGAGACTACGGAGACGATCCAGCTGATTCAGGACAGGATGAGAGCAGACCAGTGCAGACAGAAGTATTATGCCGATCGTTGTCATCGTAGACTTGAGTTCGCAGTGGGGGATCATGTATTCCTGCGGATTTCTCCAAAGAAGGGCGTTATGAGATTTGGGAGGAAGGGGAAGCTCAGTCCCAGATTTGTAAGTCCTTTCGAGATCCTTGAGCGAGTTCGTACGATCGCTTATCGTTTGGCGTGTTGGAGATAGTGCCCTCAGAGTCAATTATTGGATCACAGGCACGTGATTGCAATAATTGAGGGAGGACCTATCCCGGTACGACAGTCTTACTCGAGATGATAGTATGCTATATGGTTTACCTTTATCATCGTGTACTGCTTTAGGTGACCTGACAGGTCACTATTGCACGTTGATAGAGCCCCTAGGATTCTTGCTTGGCTGCCAGCAGTATGAGGGCGATCATATAAGTGAGAGCTGGAGTCTACAAGCATATCCTTAAAAGGTCCCTAGTCGTGGGAGTTTCGAGACAGGGCATCGATTCTCCAGAGTAGACTAGTGTATACAGTCGAGACCCCGACGAGGGGCGGTGGCCGGTCTCACAGGCCACTGGTGTCAGTTGGATCACCTAAGATGTATACAGGTGCTCATTGGGTTATGAGTACACCGGACAGGACTCGCCGGGAACATGCTAGTTGGTCTTATACCTGACGTCAGATAGCAGTTCCCAGGTGACATGTGTACAGGTTAGTTCATCGACCTGGGGATCGCCATTTGTCTCGTGTGAGTTCCCACTGTGCTTTGATTACTACCCTACCACGGCTCAAAGGAGTCGTGCGAACAGGTTTTAGTTGGGTACAGTCCCGAGCCACATGGAGGCAGTGAGCGGATCTTCGGGGGTTCGTCTCTCCCGGTATTGGGGGTGAGGTCGCGCTGTGTCTAGGAGAGCCATTACACGAAGTCCTTGGCCAAGGCAGGAGATTTACTGGTAGGTATTCCAGTAGTATCTCAGGGTGTTCTGGGCTACACTCCGACACGACTTGTACCGCTTTTGGGGGTCTGACTTTTACCCACCCCCTAGGCCCGACATGCGATGCTCATAGACGAACGGACCGGACTGTACGGATATTGTCACTGACAAGCTCAGTAGGGTGTCAGGATGAGTTCGCTCATCGACGTCCCTTTTGGTCAATAGCTGGTGGCCCGTTACGTATTGGCTTATACCTCTGACGTGCTAGTGGTTAAATCCACAGCCATAGTATTGACGAGTCTTTAGAGTCCACCACACTTTCAGTTACTCAGCTTTCGGGCGAAACGCTGTAGAGGCCGTATGGAGATATGGCAGGGTTCGATCAGATACGTGCGGTATTGCATGGATCAGGATCAGACGATTTGTACTAGTGGCCGTATGGATATATGGCAGGGTTCGATCTGATACGTGCGGTATTGCATGGATCAGGATCGGACGAACATTACTAGCCGGCTTTGGTTTAAGCCGGATACTAGTTTAGTACTGTGTAGATTTTGTCTTTTTGCATTTGTATCCGGACGGACTACAGATGCGGGTGTGTATGCACAGTATCGGGGTTTTCCTGTAATTTATTACGGGACCAGTTTTCTGGAGTTGCCAGTTTGCATTCCGTTCCGGCCGGTTTTCCTTTGTTCTTTCCCGGCCGGACTTTTCCGATGGAGGGGGTTATTTGCAATTGTGCAAATAACATTTGTGGAGGGGGTTTCTTGCAAAAGGTTTTATTATGATAGCTTCATTTCTTTTGCTCCATGCTTTTGCATTAATGGTGATTTGAGAGGGTATGGTTTGCATGTAAGATTGTGATGATTATGTTTATGATGTGGTCACCTCTTCCCTTTATCCTACCATCACCTCCCTTCATGTTTTGCTTTTGCCCTCCACCATTCTCACAAAAAGGAGGCCGGCCACATTAGACATAGGAGCATGGTTCATTTCATTTTGTGAGAGTGTGGGAAAATTAATCATTCATATCATTTTCATTGCCACAAAAAATCCCCAAGTTCATATCATCTTGATTCCTCCACCAAGGCAACTTAACCCCAAAGAGACTAAGCACTACACATTCTACAGCAAGTCTTAGGCACGTCGACTTGCCAGCTTCGTGCCCGAGTTGCCTCGGTATTGAGGTGGGAGCCCGTAAAAGATAGAGGCGATGTGGTGCCCTTCCGGCAAGGAGGCGACGACCGGAGGATCCGCGGGAGATCGGGACGACGACGAGAAGACTGGAGGACTCGGATCACTCGGTATATCTCTAACCCGTCTTGTTTTTAGCTAGACCTAGTTTAATGGCCCGATCCGGGTTTTTAGTACGCGGTGGTGCCGGTTTGCAAAGTCCGCAAAATTAAAGTTTATCACCGCTTCCGCATTTGGCCGTCGGTTTGACGACCGGGGCGCCGCCGTGCACTTACAGTGGTATCAGAGCCTCGCCATTAACTTCGGCTAGCTTCGTTTGATGTGTTTTGCATTTCCGATCGACCGAAATTCCAAAATCTACAATTTTAGTTCACTTCAGTTTCTGTTGAAATTTTTTGGTCTCTAAAAATTTTTCAGGTTGTAAAATATTGATGTACTGGATATTATAAGACTACTGGAAAAATTCGATACATTCAGTCGACGATTGGAGCGCGGAACCACGGCCAAACCCCCCCTGGGACCGCGGTTCCGCCGCACATTGGAGTCATCAATGCATCATTTTTTTCCAGTAGGCTTCTGGACTATTTTTAGGGGTTTTGGAATATTAAAATTGGGCCCAGGTTTTCTGTGAGTGCTACAGTTTTGATTGGGGGCCCACTTGTTAATTTTTGATCGATCGGATATTTTAAACACATTATTTCACAGTATTTACATTATATCTGCGACCGTCAATGTCACTTGATCGGTAAATCCGGTCTAACTGCTATAGCCCGGTTAGACGGATTTGCGAACGTGACTTTCACGTTGATGTTCTGTGTTTTGCTGTGATGTTGCGGCTCGGTCGTGGGGATAGCCTGGATGCAATGCTAGTACAGTTTTGTTGTATTATGTACATTTGATATTGCGGGGCGAGCGTCCGACATGTGGACTGCCGTCACTGCCTGTTTGTATTATTCTTTTGGGGCACGACCAGGTTGCGGTCGATGTACCCGTTGTATATATATTTTACTTTCTGTACTAGGGTTGCCCCGCGGTGGGGTGCACGGATAGCCGGGTTCTAGAGGTCAACGGGCCCGCATCTCAGGGCATTGAGACGGAGGGGGCTTCAGTCTGGAATTGGCGGGCTATTCGCCGCACTCGTAGGGGGTACAGGTTGACCCAGGAGGGGTGCCCAAGTTACCGGATTCTGTGAAGTGCTGGGTGGTCCATTCACGGTGCTGAAGGGCGCTGCCTCGCTTCAGGTTTTGGCGGGTGACTTGCCGCGCCCGTAGGGGTCTAGGTTTTCATTGCACAGGCTATCCACACGACCAGGGGAACGTCGGGTTTTCAGTAGTGGCTCTGTGAAACCCGGGGATCCCAGATATCTGTATTGTTCTGTGATGCTGTACATTTCTGTGATGTTGCATTTTATTCACGCCTAGAGCGAAATACTATATATTGGTATATATATTAGTATATGTTGTATATGTTTTTTCATCCGCGCTAGTCCAGTCCCCGCTCTGCCGTTAGTTAGCTAACCTAACGGGTGATGACGGGACCCAGTGGCGAATGCGGATGGCATATACGTACGTCAGTATATTTTCGTTCTTTGTGGTGTGATCAATTGATGGGACAGCATTGATTCGGATCAATGCAAGATAAACAAACCTAATCTGATGTTGTTGGAACACTTTTCTAAAAGCTGTTATTGCAAGGACGTTCACTTTTGTTTTGCATCGTGGTATTCATTTGGAATATCCTGCTCCTCAGTCGACGAGGCAAGGGCCAAGATCCCTTCACCGGGAGTGACCCCTTGGACAGAAGTTTGCGTCAGGGCATTAACTTCACTATAGCCGATTACTTTTGCTTTGCATCGTGATATTCGGTTATGAATATCCAGCACCCCATTCTACGGGGAAAGAGCCGAGATCCCTTCACCGGGAGTGACCTCTTTAGTAAAGGTTTTCGTCACTATATTTTCTAAAAAGCTATCCGTTCCTTCAACGATATCAAGTTCATTACGTTAAAGGTTTTCGCCAGAAACCATTCGTAGCCCTCCGTCGTTTCATATGGGTAGTCAATAGTATTCAAGCTGTGTTTGTTGGCCAAAGTCAAGGCACAGTGTTTGGTAGCTGTTGGTTATTCATATGCAGCATAGATAGATGCGTTGGTTTGGGGCAGTCGTATAGCCTTGTTGGCCAAAGTCAAGGGCTTGTACGGGTGGGCTCAAATTAACCTGGAGAATGACGGGCAGAACTTGACATGTGACTTATGATTTGTTGGCCAAAGTCAAGGTCATAAGAGCATGGGGTAAAATCACATCGGGAGTTTCAAAAGAACTGAAACTTGCCAGATATGCGCATACCTTCTGGAGTGTGATACCGTGAGCGGATTCCGTCACGTTATCATGCGATGATAGTTGGATCCCGATTCCCACTGATGAGTTGGTTTACTCCTCAGGTGACCCCGACTAATTCTTCTTTCAGGTTTGGAGGAGGATTTGAGGTACAGTGGGAGGTTTCCAGATTGGATAAATTGGTAACCATTCTGATCTAGGTTAGAGTGCACGCTGAGTGTTTCTTTTCTCTCTCTCTCTGGCAGCGACCATTGACCCGACCCTAAGACTATGACTCAGTGACCAAGTTGACCGAGCCTTCTTTACACCGGCTTTTGGATTGTCAAAGTTGCAGACCTCATTGCCACTCCTACTTTTACCCTTTTCTCCAGGACACCCCGTATTACTACGAACGTCCACTTCCATTGGACAAAACCATCGTATGGTTATATACGAACTCGAAGGAATTTATTCGAGGATGGTTTCCGGTTTTGGAGAAAACGGATAGGATTATTCAGTTGTCTTTTCCCTTTTACCTTCTCTCAAGTAGTGAGTACTCCTTGGTTTAGGAGATAGTACACGTATTACGCAAATTGGATAGTCTTCTTCCAAATCTTAGGCTGGTGCCGACCGGTAGGGAATGAAGAAAACCAATTAGCATAACGATGGTGTGCAGAAGGTATTAAGATTAAGACAAAGCAAGGGATTAGTAAGAGGGCAAAGTAAATTGCGACTGATATTCACGACCAAACCAAGTATTTCAATACCACTCCCACATCACCTTTGTATTTCTCCAGGACACTCCGTATCACTACGAAGATCCACAGTTTATTGGATACTCCATCGTATGGTTATATACGAACTCGAAAGGAACTTGTTCCAGTTTGGGGATGGATTCTGGTCCAGGAGAAATAGGAATAAGGTTTATTCGGTTGTCTTTTATCTTCACCTTCTCTCGCATTGCGAGTGCTCCTAGGACTAGGACAGTACACCCATTATGCTTATTGGATAGTCTTCTTCCAAACCATAGGCTGGTGCCGAAAGGTAGGGAAGGAAGAAAACCATTTGGCCTAAGGGGTGTGCAGAAGGTAATGACTAAAGACATATAAAGGGATTTGGAGAGGTGGCAAAGAATTATACGGTTATAGTTGTGAATCTGGATAATGGTAGAGGCATTACTAGGAATACCAGGATACCCCATCGAAACATTTCAATGTTTCAGTTCAACTGTGTACTGTTAAAAGAAAACTGATTTCCCGATTAGACACTTGCTCCAGGGTATGTATTTACCAGGTCTGATTCTCACATCTGTATGGTTTTACAGATGATGAGTGGGAGTAAGTTATTGGGAATTGTGTGATCATCCTCATTATATCGGGATTCGTTGTAATCGGTGATATTTGAGGAGATCATCTGGGCTGTTTGCCGGTCGGCAAATATTTGGTTTTGAATATCCGCTGTTGTGCACCAATTTCAAATTGATATATCTGTACGTCTATTTTCATAGAGTGAGAAATACCTTTTGATATTATGTCGATGACATTTACCTATATCAGTGGATGGTTAGGTAAGGAGCATTAAACAGCGGTGTAATTCTTCTTAACCATAAGTACAGTTTTCAACCTACGACACACAGTGAAAGAGTTGTTAGACTCAGCGGACTTATACAGAGTATTGTATGTTGTCCAGTGTCCATTAGGACAGAGGGGTTGGTCCTCATACTATATTCTGTTTACTTTTAACTTCTCTAGTTCTTAGACATGTGTTTCGTAGAAACACAGGGTCTAAGTTTTGAGGAGTTATAGGTATTTGAATAGAGTAGAGAACCAGGTGTAGCAAGTATCGGGATTCTTCAAGGTGATCGAAGATGTAGATACTTGTGTATGGTATTCAGTTGATAGTAATGATAAAGAGAAATTGCTTCTCTTTCAGGTTACTCATAATTGGAAGCATTCCTAAGTTGAGTAATGCTGATCGGCCTCTCTCCATTTAGTTGACATGCACTGGAGATAGCTGCATGATTTGAATCTGGTTCAATTAAATCAGTGCCTCTGGTTCTATATTGGATATAGAACAGTTCATATCTTAACGATATTAAGGTATGGGGAGTTGTCCGGCTTATGATTAAAACCAGACACTGGACAACTCAAGGCACGTTTCTGTAATGGCTGTTTGTGGGTTGACCCAGGCTATGACGAGGGTTGATTTTCTACCATCTGGCAGATCAATAGAAATATTGTTCTAGACTCGCCACAGTTTTATTAAAAATGGATTTTATCAAAAACAGTAGTGGGAGTATGGTAGAACTGGAAGTGATTCCAGAACCGCAAACGATTACTGAAGATTTGATAAGGAACCTAAAGATTCAATCTGATTTGACATTCCATTGGCCACTCCGCAGATGAGGTGGGTAACTTCAGGCACCCGAGAGGTGCTCCGGTAGCCTCAAGGACGGTGACAGGGAAGTTCTTGTTTACCCACACTTGCCATTGTTGTTGTTCCAGGCTGCGAGACCCGGCAGGAGGATGAGTATAGCGTCGTTCTAAACTAGCTTTAGAAGTGCACGTCTATATGACTCTGCCAGAGGGTTGTCGTAGTCAGTGGGAGCAGCGGAAGCATTGGTGGACATCAGGCTTATGTCTATTTATAGACTAAAGCAGATATAGCGGAGATAGATCATCTATTTCTGATGTGACAGTCATGGGTTTGACGTCATCAGAATAGGGGATGGATCTGTTGAAAAGGTAGTAGGGTGTGATATCCTGGTATTTGGATGACATACACAAGGTAGGAAGTGACATTCCTATACTACGATCGGTTATACTTTGGTCGTCACACAGTGGTTTCTCCACAAAAGACTTGGACATTATATCAGACATACTGGTTACTAGATCTATGGTTTTAGATCTAGATTTGGGTGGTTTCCCAATCAGGGTACTTTGACAGCATTCTAAGAGTATTTAGAATGGACGACTCCTGGCATGGTAGTGTACCTACAGGTAATGGAGTCACCCTCTCTAAAGGTGTCTTATAGACTAAAGTAGAGAAGGATGTGCATGATTGGCAGATCACTTGCTTAGGCAATTGAGTCAATCATGAGATGTCAAGTACCACACCAGATGTTGTTCTTGCACTAGATGCAATAAGTTGATATTGATCCAATCCTGGAGAAACAATCGGAAGCAGTTTTAGAACATAAGTGGATGTTCTAGGGATATGGTAACGACAGCCTCATTCAGGAAACTGTTATCATTCCAGGCTTCCAAGGTGACATGGACGACAAGGAGGTTGTCAGAGTTATAGTTTTTCCTTCTGTCGAGGGGCAGTATTCTGGACAGGTGATCCAAGGAAATACTGAGGGAGGCATGGCGCAGGATACTGATTAAGTTCAGTTGACGATACAGTCTAAGAAGTTTGGATTTGGAGTTCATTTATGAGCTCGGTCCCATCAGACATCCAGACAGTCTAAGACAGGTATTGCTCATTTCGGGAGATGGCTTTCTCCGCGAACTTGAGATATAGAGAGACATAGAAAGAAACTTCAGAGCGGATCCACTCGTTGAGGCTATTCCTCGAACGCAAGAGTTTCGCAAACAGGCTTTGTGAGACTGACTAGTAGAGGAGTTGGGTGTTCGGTATCACACGGGCTGTGAGTATGCGACATCGCAATAATTAGCCTTGAGTGCAAGTGGGAGATTGTTGGAGATAGTGCCCTCAAAGTCAATTATTGGATCACAGGCACGTGATTGCAATGATTGAGAGAGGACCTATCCCGGTACGACAGTCTTACTCGAGATGATAGTATGCTATCTGGTTTACCTTTATCATCGTGTACTGCTTTAGGTGACCTGACAGGTCACTATTGCACGTTGATAGAGCCCCTAGGATTCTTACTTGGCTGCCAGCAGTATGAGGGCGATCATATAAGTGAGAGCTGGAGTCTACAAGCATATCCTTAAAAGGTCCCTAGTCGTGGGAGTTTCGAGACAGGGCATCGATTCTCCAGAGTAGACTAGTGTATACAGTCGAGACCCCGACGAGGGGCGGTGGCCGGTCTCACAGGCCACTGGTGTCAGTTGGATCACCTAAGATGTATACAGGTGCTCATTGGGTTATGAGTACACCGGACAGGACTCGCCGGGAACATGCTAGTTGGTCTTATACCTGACGTCAGATAGCAGTTCCCAGGTGACATGTGTACAGGTTAGTTCATCGACCTGGGGATCGTCATTTGTCTCGTGTGAGTTCCCACTGTGCTTTGATTACTACCCTACCACGGCTCAAAGGAGTCGTGCAAACAGGTTTTAGTTGGGTACAGTCCCGAGCCACATGGAGGCAGTGAGCGGATCTTCGGGGGTTCGTCTCTCCCGGTATTGGGGGTGAGGTCGCGCTGTGTCTAGGAGAGCCATTACACGAAGTCCTTGGCCAAGGCAGGAGATTTACTGGTAGGTATTCCAGTAGTATCTCAGGGTGTTCTGGGCTACACTCCGACACGACTTGTACCGCTTTTGGGGGTCTGACTTTTACCCACCCCCTAGGCCCGACTAGCGATGCTCATAGACGAACGGACCGGACTGTACGGATATTGTCACTGACAGGCTCAGTAGGGTGTCAGGATAAGTTCGCTCATCGACGTCCCTTTTGGTCAATAGCTGGTGGCCCGTTACGTATTGGCTTATACCTCTGACGTGCTAGTGGTTAAATCCACAGCCATAGTATTGACGAGTCTTTAGAGTCCACCACACTTTCAGTTACTCAGCTTTCGGGCGAAACGCTGTAGAGGCCGTATGGAGATATGGCAGGGTCCGATCAGATACGTGCGGTATTGCACGGATCAGGATCGGACGGTTTGTACTAGTGGCCGTATGGATATATGGCAGGGTTCGATCTGATACGTGCGGTATTGCATGGATCAGGATCGGACGAACATTACTAGCCGGCTTTGGTTTAAGCCGGATACTAGTTTAGAACTGTGTAGATTTTGTCTTTTTGCATTTGTATCCGGACGGAATACAGATGCGGGTGTGTATGCACAGTATCGGGGTTTTCCTGTAATTTATTACGGGACCAGTTTTCTGGAGTTGCCAGTTTGCATTCCGTTCCGGCCGGTTTTCCTTTGTTCTTTCCCGGCCGGACTTTTCCGATGGAGGGGGTTATTTGCAATTGTGCAAATAACATTTGTGGAGGGGGTTTCTTGCAAAAGGTTTTATTATGATAGCTTCATTTCTTTTGCTCCATGCTTTTGCATTAATGGTGATTTGAGAGGGTATGGTTTGCATGTAAGATTGTGATGATTATGTTTATGATGTGGTCACCTCTTCTCTTTATCCTACCATCACCTCCCTTCATGTTTTGCTTTTGCCCTCCACCATTCTCACAAAAAGGAGGCCGGCCACATTAGACATGGGAGCATGGTTCATTTCATTTTGTGAGAGTGTGGGAAAATTAATCATTCATATCATTTTCATTGCCACAAAAAATCCCCAAGTTCATATCATCTTGATTCCTCCACCAAGGCAACTTAACCCCAAAGAGACTAAGTACTACACATTCTACAGCAAGTCTTGGGCACGTCGACTTGCCAGCTTCGTGCCCGAGTTGCCTCGGTATTGAGGTGGGAGCCCGTAAAAGATAGAGGCGATGTGGTGTCCTTCCGGCAAGGAGGCGACGACCGGAGGATCCGCGGGAGATCGGGACGACGACGAGAAGACCGGAGGACTCGGATCACTCGGTATATCTCTAACCCGTCTTGTTTTTAGCTAGACCTAGTTTAATGGCCCGATCCGGGTTTTTAGTGCGCGGTGGTGCCGGTTTGCAAAGTCCGCAAAATTAAAGTTTATCACCGCTTCCGCATTTGGCCGTCGGTTTGACGGCCGGGGCGCCGCCGTGCACTTACATGGCGCTCCAGCCCAGTTTTCCGGATGTTCACCCCGTGTTCCATATGTCAAAACTTCGTAGATACCTTCATGATCCTTCTCACATGATTCAGCACCAGACCGTTCAGCTTGAACGCGATCTTCGTTCACCGAGCAACCGGTAGTTATTTTGGATCGGCAGGTGAAGAAACTTCGATCAAAGGTCTTAACCATCTGTGAAGGTTCTTTGGCATGGCCCGAATAGGGTGGAGATCACTTGGGAGGCCGAGAGCGAGATTCGGAAGAAATTCCCACATCAATTTGAAAGTACGCTTCGTAAGAATTTTAATTCGGGGACGAATTTCTTCAAGGGGGGAGATTGTAACACCTTAGAATGCGATTAGTGTTAATTAAGCGTTAATGAGGGTTTTTAGGGAAAAGTTTACCAAATCGGTTTCCTCACATTTTATAACAATTAATTGATATTTTATTATTATTTTTTATGGCTTGCACACGCATATGCATGTTAATATGAGGGTTAGTTAGTGTTAATCTCGTTAAGTGACCATGACACCTTAAGTAATCCATGCCTTGATCTAATCCATGTCCTAATTAACCTTGCCCTAGATATTTGTGAGAGATATTTTCTTTGTTTGGATTGAGAGAGAAGGGGCGAGGTGGGTCATGAGAGCATTAATGTGTGCATTAATGAGGTGAGGGAGAGAGTGAGTGTAAGGCTTTGGTTCACCCTACACTTACCTCTCATCATTATGTTTCCCTCACTCTCTCATTCTCTATCACTCTCAATTATTCTTCATCTCCTTTGCTCACAACCTGAACCTGTAAGTCTTCGTTTTGCGTTCGAAATTCTTACGACTTTGCTAAAAAGATAATTATTGTTTAGCGACGCTCTGATACCACTGTAAGTCGATGTACTACACCCCACGAGTTGCGGGGAGGCGGAAATATAAAAAACAATCATTTTGTTTGAACTTAACATCGACTAACCAAAGAATCTTTGCTAAACTATAACTAACAAATACATAAGGGTTGTTAACTACTATGAGAAGAGATTATACCCAATGAACCCAGTCCTTCGTCTTTTCATTATCCACCTCCTCGTCGGCCTCCTCTATGTAATAGACGATCCACCACGAGAGCTTCTACTCCAAGCTTTGCCTCTAATCTTGAGGTAACTAGGTTTCTTTAGTTGCTAATCAAAGTCACCTAGATGATATAGAGTATGGTAATGGATTAATTAGTCTATCTAATTCTTGATCTCAACACATGAGGGGTAGGATTAGGGTTTGAAGAGAGAGTGAGCTTGAGGAGAAAGAAGGTGAGCATAAGAATGATAATGAGATTATGATCTCTCTTGAATATATGAAGCATAATGATTTATCAAATAAATAAATAAAATGATTAATCATCATGCTTCATTAATTCAATATGTGTGATTCACTACATGAGTCATTAACCATTTCATGATGCATTAATGACATGGATGAATCACACAAATGAGTCACTAAAGCAATAAATGCTTGTGCCACCTAAACCCTCAAGTCACCATACTTCTAGAAGCTTCCCGCCAAATTACGAGAACGCAACTCCTATCCGTGAAAACACGGAAAAACTTTAGACTGCATAAATCCAATAACCCGATACTAGAATCTGGCTTAAACTAAAGCCGGCTAGTAAAAACTGTCCGAACGTCGTACGTGCGTTTAAACACGTATGCGTCCGAACCCTTATCGTAAAACCATACGACCTCTATATCGTTTCGCCTGGAGCAGGGAAACTCTCTGTGTGGGACTCTAAAGACTCGACTACTACGCTGGCGGTGGGTTTAACCACAGACTGCAAGCGGCACTAGGTGTACATAACGGTCCCCAGGTAGATGTCGATAAGAAGGCCGATGATGAGACCCATCCGAAATCCTACTGAGCCTGATGTGACAATCTCCGTACAGTCCGGTCTGTTCGTCTAGGACTATCGCATATCGGGCCTAGGGGGCGGCAAGCGTCAGTCCCCTAAAAGCGGTATAAGTCGTGTCGGAGCGTAGCCCATTACACTTTGAGAAACTACTGGAAAACCTACCAGTAAATCTCGCTTGTCCTGGCCAGGGACTTTGCATAATGGCTCTCTGACACAGTGCGATATCAACCCCCAATACCGGGAGAGACGAATCCTGTCTAACCGCCACTGCCTCCAAGTGCTCGGGACTGCATCCAACTGCTACCTGTTTGCACGACTCCATTAAGCCGTGGTAGAGTAGCAATCTAAGAACAGTGGGACACACTCGAGGCGAAGTAGCAATGTCAAGTCTGCGGACTATGCTGTACTCATGTCACCTGGGAACTGTTAACTGATGACGCGTATAATACCAACCAAAAGTTCCCCCTGAGTCCTGTCCGGTGTACCCGTAACCCAACGAGCACCTATATACTATCTCCAGTATGACGTACTGATGGCTGTGGGACAGACCATCTCCCCAACTGGGATGAGAAGCGTACACACTAGTCTACACCGGAGTATCGATGCCCTGTCTCGATAATCCTATGACTAGGGACCTGAAAAAGGATGTGCTTGTAGACTACCCAGCCCCTACTAGTGTGACTGCCATCACAACGCTGGTAGTCAAGCAAGATCCTAAGGGCTCTATCAATACGTACACACATATTAAGATAGATAAAACCAAGTAGCATACTACCATGTTTAGCAAGACTGTTATATAACTGTGAATATCCAAAGCTTCCATTAAGTAATATACAAACTAGTATGATACAATAATGGCCCCTATGGCATATAGTTTGAAACCGATTCAGCCCAATTTTCCCCAGTAACTCTTCTGTGAATATTTTGTCTTTTCTGGAATGTTTATTTTGTGCTCAAGTCTCAGGTTCACAGAGAAGTTTTGGAGTATAATCTAAAGTGTTTGCTCGATCGAAATTATATGATGTTTGCTAATTAGATTATATCTATGACTGTATAATGTGTTCGTAAACCTCCCCTAACTGCTAGTATGTCGGAAGGCAGGGGGTTGCACATTTCTGTAATGATTTTACTGTTTGTGATTACGAACTTGATTGGATTGTTGTGATGATTAGCCGGGGTTTGAAATGGGTTTCTATATTCATTCATTCGATGTAATTGTAATATGTTGTAATATTATTTTGCGGGGAACATCTAGGTTGCGGTTGTAGCCACCGTTGTATTATTTCATTTTACTGTTTTTGCTCCTAGGATAGACCCAAGGTGGGGTGCACAAACTACCGGGTACTTTGAAGTGTTTAGCGGCCTACTCACGTTGTTGAGGGAGACCGCTTCACTTCGGGTACTTGGCGGGTAATTTGCCGTACCCGTAGGGGTCTAGGGTGGGGTAATGGCTATTCATCACAACTGTGTAATCTGTTTTTCGTTGCAGGCTCAAAAGAAACGCGGATTGCTTATATATCCAATAATGTTCATCTGTGATCTGGAATGCCTATTATTGCGTCAGACGAATGTACATTATCTATATATGATAGCTATTTAGACGTCACTTATGTTTTACACCCGTGCTAGCCCAGCCCACGCTCTGTCATTAGTTAAGTAACCTAACGGGTGATGACGGGACCCAGTGGCGAATGCGGATGGCATAAGAGGACGTTGTATTTTCGTTGTTTTCTGCAATGATAGGTTAATGATGGGACGCATTATTATTAATGCAAAAAAAATAAACCAAAGTTGAATCGTTCGAACAATTTAAAAGAAACCACTCGTTTATTTTTAAAACAAAAGATATTTTTTAATTGTGGAGCTTTAACCACTCCTTTTAAAAGCTATCAGGTTCCTTCGGTCATATCAAGTTCACTACGTTCACGGTTTCGCCAAAACCATTCGTAGCCCCCCGTCATTTCATTTGGGTATTCAGTAGTATTCAAGCTATGCATTTTGGCCAAAGTCAAGGCATAGTGTTTGGTAGCTGCTGGGTATTCATTTGTTGCATAGATAGATGAGTTAGTTTGGGACAGTCGTATTATCATTTGACCAAAGTCAGGGGTATGTACGGATGGGTTCAAATTAATAAGATAATGATGGGTAGAACTTGACATGTGACTTATGACATTTTGACCAAAGCCAAGGTCATAAGAGCATGGGGCAAAAATTTATATCGGGAATTTCTAAAGAAACTGAAATTTGCAAAGAGATGCATACCATTTGGAGTTTGATGAACGTTGGTAGGATTCCTTCAGCATTATCATACGATGATATTTGGATCCCGGTCCTACTGTGAGTATATGCTACTCATCAGGAGATTCGTCACTTAACGATCAATGCTATAAACCAAGTAGGTGTCGAGAAAGGTGTCAGCGGGGCTACGCCCCCAGGAAAAAGAGGTTATTTAATTAAGGAACTTCGCGAAACCGTTAGAAAACCTCCCTCGAAGTACCGACACCAGCTTGGCTAAACGGTTAAGCAAGTATTGTACAGTGAGAATAGTCCTGGCTAGTTCTTCCTTTTTGGTTTGAGGAGGGTTCGAGAAACAGTGGGAGCCATCCAGTTTAGATAAACTAAAAACCACTCTAAACTTGCAAGAGCATCATGCTAAAGTGTTCTCTCTCTCTCTCCTAATTGCAGCGACCCAGATAATGACAGGACTTAAGTTACTATTAGAAAAAAAATATACTGACGGGGCCAAACTATAAAGATTGGCTGCGGAATGTCAAAATGGCTTTGACCTATGACAGATTGGGGTATGTCCTTACCGCTAAGGCACCTGCAGTCCCAGGTCCCAAATCCAGTAATGCGGATAAGGAAATCCGCAAAACCTGAGAGTTAGATTGCGCGAAGGCCAAGTGCATCGTGCTTGCCTCGATGAATAATGAACATCAGAGGAGGCACGAGGATATGGATCATGATGCCATATTTCTCCATACAAAGGAAGTTTATGGAGAGCAATCTCGTATAGCAAGATACGAGATCTCAAAGAACTTGTTTCAAGCGAGGTTGGCCGTCGGATCATCGATAGGAGAACATGTCCTAAAGATGATTGTCTATATAGAAGAGCTCGCAGACTTTGGGACGACTTTGGATAATGAGCTCTATATAAACCTGATTCTCCAGTCCCTCCCTTCCACCTACGCCCAGTTTATTCTGAATTTCAACATTCAAAGAAAAGAAGTTGAACTTTCAGAACTCCTTAACATGTTGAGGAGTGCAGAGGGCACCTTGCAGAAGGCAAGGGAAACACACACTATGTTTGTTCGCGTTGCTTCTTCTTCCGGGTCCAAGGCTAAGGCCAAAGGAAGGAAGAATAAGGCCGCCACCAAACCTAGAGGAGGTGTTAGTAAGGTGGGAGCGAAAGGAAAGAAAAATATTGCGGTGCCAGTGGTGGCCAAGGATGAGTGCTTCCATTGACATAGGAAAGGGCACTGGAGGAAAGATTGCAAGGCGTGGAACGCCAAGAACCAGGAACCGAAGCAAGTTGTGGCTTCGACTTCAGGTGTGTTTGTAATTGAGAATTGTCTATCAATCAACTCTACTTCCTGGATATTGGATACCGGATCAGGATCTCATATATGCAATTCATTGCAGGTACTGAGAAACCGTAGAGTGCTAAAGGTTGGTGATATGACCCTGATGGTTGCTAACGGAGCTATCATGGGAGCTATGTCCGTAGGGGATTATCACCTGGGATTGACGAGTGGATATATTTTGATTTTACATAACTGTTTTTGTGTACCCAGTTTAACGTGTAATATCATATCAGTTTCCTTGTTATCTAATAAAGGTTATTATTTCACGTTTGTAAGCGATGTTGTTAACATCCACCTTAATCATAGTTTGATTGGGTCCGGTACACTGGATAACGGTATATATGTCTTAAACCAATTAAAAAATTTCAATGTCCAGAACACACCAAAAAGAAAGTCTCCAGATTTAAATAAGGCTTTCTTATGGCATTGTAGACTGGGTCACATCAATGAGACAAGGCTAACGAAGTTACATAGAGAAGGATATTTGGATTCATTCGATTATCAAACTTATGCCACTTGTCAATCATGTCTTAAAGGAAAGATGACAAAGACTCCATTCACTGGACATGGAGTAAGAGCGAGCGAGCTCTTAGGACTCATACACAGCGATGTATGTGGTCCAATGTCTACACATGCAAGAGGTGGTTTTTCCTATTTCATTACTTTTACGGATGATTATTCTAGGTACGGATTCATTTTTCTGATGAAACATAAATCCGAGGCTTTGAGAAATTCCAAGAGTTTAAGAATGAAGTAGAAAACCAAACCGGAAAAAGTATCAAGACACTGAGATCTGATCGAGGTGGTGAATACTTAAGTGTCGATTTCCTAGGTTACCTAAAAGAGAAAGGAATTCTCTCTCGGCTTACTCCTCCATACACTCCACAGCATAACGGTGCATCGGAGAGACGGAATCGAACCCTATTGGATATGGTACGTTCCATGATGAGTAATGCTGAGTTACCGCGATCTTTCTGGGTTATGTGCTAGAATCAGCGGCATATCTTCTGAACAGGGCTCCTACCAAGACTGTGCCTACCACGCCATATCAGTTGTGGAGTGGGAAGAAACCCCATCTTCAGCATATGAAGATACGGGGATGTCCAGCTTTTGTTAAAAAGCAGCATGTGGACAAGCTGGAGGCACGTTCAGTAAAGTGTAAGTTTGTGGGATATCCAAAGAACTCCAAGGGATATTATTTCTATTACGCAGAGGAACAAAAGGTTTTTGTTTCTCATAATGCCCATTTTCCAGAACAGCTGTTTACAGAAAAGGAAACAAGTGGGAGCGAAATAGAACTAGAAGAAATTCCAGAACCACAAACTACTACTGAAGGTTTGGTAAGACCAGTAGTTCAAGAAGAACAGGACATTCCCGCACCCCTCCGCAGGAGTAGTAGGCCGTCTCATCCGCCTGAGAGAAACTACGGTTTTCTCTTAGATGGGGATAAAGAGGATTGCGTCATTGATGATGATGAACCTACTAGCTTCCAGCAGGCCATCTAGAGCGGCGACTCAGTACGATGGCTAGATGCAATGCGGACCGAAATGGAGTCCATATACACCAACAAAGTATGGACTTTGGACTTTGCTCCAGATGGGTAAAACTCATAGGATGCAAATGGATCTTCAAGAAAAAGATTGGTGTAGATGGACAGGTGGAAACCTATAAGGCTAGACTTGTTGCAAAGGGTTTTCGTCAAAGACCTGGTTTGTACTATGATGAGACTTTTTCTCCAGTGGCTATGCTCAAATCCATTCGGATCCTTCTTGCTACTGCCGCCTTCCATGATTATGAGATCTGGCAAATGGACGTAAAGACGGCTTTTCTAAATGGTAATTTGGAAGAGTGCGTCTATATGGATCAGCCAGAAGGCTTCAATCAGAGTGGGAGCAGCGGGAAAGTGTGCAAGTTGCTTAAGTCCATTTATGGACTAAAGCAGGCATCGCGGAGTTGGAACATCTGTTTTGATGAAACGGTCAAAGAATATGACTTTATCAAAAATCCAGATGAACCATGTATATATAGTAAAATTGTAGCACGAACTGTCGTATTTCTCGTCTTGTACGTGGATGACATTCTATTGATAGGAAATGACATTCCTATGCCACAATCTATCAAAGGATTCTTCTCACACAAGTTCTCCATGAAAGACCTGGGTAATGCCTCTTACATTCTGGGAATCCGGATCTATCGTGATAGATCCAAGAGGATGTTGAGACTTTCGCAGTCCAGGTATATCAACACTATACTGAAAAGATTCAGTATGGAAGATTCTAAGCGCGGTAATTTACCGGCTTGTCACAGAATCACCCTCTCCAAAGAGATGTCTTCGAAGACTGATTTGGAAAGGGAACGCATGTCTATTATACCTTACGCTTCTGCGGTAGGCTCTATAATGTATGCGATGGTGTGCACCAGAACAGATGTAGCTTACGCACTGAGCGTGGTAAGACGGTATCAGTCAGACCCAGGGGAGAATCACTGGATAGCAGTGAAGAACATTCTCAAGTACCTGAGAAGGACTAAGGAGATGTTCTTGGTTTACGGCGGAAAAGACCTCAAGATCGAGGCCTTTGCTGATCCTGGCTTCCAGAGTGATAAGGACGATTCCAAGTCCATGTCAGGTTATTTCTTTACCCTCAGTGGAGGGGCGGTGTGCTGGAAGAGTTCCAAGAAGGACACCGTTGCTGACTCGACGATGGATGCGGAGTATATTGCTGCTTGCGATGCCGCTAAAGAAGCGGTCTAGATGAAGAAGTTCCTAACAGAACTTCAGGTGGTTCCTACCATTGTTGATCCAATACCTCTGTATTGCGACATAAATGGAGCTATAGCTTTAGCAAAGGAACCAAGGTCCCATCAGAAGTCCAGACACATC
This sequence comes from Agapanthus africanus, assembly GCA_030015575.1. Taxonomy (NCBI): domain Eukaryota; kingdom Viridiplantae; phylum Streptophyta; class Magnoliopsida; order Asparagales; family Amaryllidaceae; genus Agapanthus; species Agapanthus africanus. Next base: position 508,943,581 of record JASDDO010000019.1, on the reverse strand, counting down.
TTAAGGCAGTTTCACCTGATCAGAGAGATCGTAGATCGCCGGGAGATCGAGGTCCGGAGAGTTGCTGCAGAGGAGAACATTGCTGATCCATTCACAAAGTCCTTACCTCAGATTCAGATCGAGAGGCTACTCGAGATGATCGGTCTTCGATATGCCGGTACATGGCCCTAGTGCAAGTGGGAGATTGTTAGTGTATATGCCCTAGGGGCCATTATTGTATCATACTAGCTTGTATATTACTTAATGAAAGCTTGGGATATTCAAAGTTATATAACAGTCTTGCTAAATATGGTAGTATGTTACTTGGTTTTATCTATCTTAATATGTGTGTACGTGTTGATAGAGCCCTTAGGATCTTGCTTGACTACCAGCGTTGTGATGGCAGTCACACTAGTGGGGGCTGGGTAGTCTACAAGCACATCCTTTTTCAGGTCCCTAGTCATAGGATTATCGAGACAGGGCATCAATACTCCAGAGTAGACTAGTGTGTACGCTTCTCATCCCAGTTGTGGAGATGGTCTATCCCACAGCCATCAGTATGTCGCACAGAAGATAGTATACAGGTGCTCGTTGGGTTACGGGCACACCGGACAGGACTCGCGCGGAACTGTTGGTTGGTATTATACCCATTGTCAGTTAACAGTTCCTAGATGACATGAGTACAGCATAGTCCGCAGACTTAAACCGCTTTTAGGGGACTGACGCCTGCCGCTCAGTAGGCCCGATATGCGATAGTCCTAAACGAACAGACCGGACTGTACGAAGATTGTCACATCAGGCTCAGTAGGAGTTCGGATGGGTTTCCTCATCGTCCTTCTTATCGACATCTACCTGGGCACCGTTACGTACAGCTAGTGCCGCTTGCGGTCTATGGTTAAACCCACTGCCAGAGTAGTAGTCGAGTCTTTAGAGTCCCACACAGAGAGTTTCCCTGCTCCAGGAGAAACGATATAGAGGTCGTATGGTTTTACGACAAGGGTTCGGACGCATACGTGTTTAAACGCACGTATGACGTTCGAACAGTTTTTACTAGCCGGCTTTGGTTTAAGCCAAATTCTAGTATCGGGTTATTGGATTTATACAGTCTAAAGTTTTTCCGTGTTTTCACGGATAGGAGGGGCGTTCTCATAATTTAGCGGCAAGCTTCTAGAAGTGTGGTGACTTGAGGGTTTAGGTGGCACAAGCATTTATTGCTTTAGTGACTCATTTGTGTGATTCATCCATGTCATTAATGCATCATTAAATGGTTAATGACTCATGTAGTGAATCACACATATTGAATTAATGAAGCATGATGATTAATCATTTTATTTATTTATTTGATAAATCATTATGCTTCATATATTCAAGAGAGATCATTATCTCATTATCATTCTTATGCTCCCCTTCTCTCTCCTCAAGCTCACTCTCTCTTCAAACCCTAATCCTACCCCTCATGTGTTGAGATCAAGAATTAGATAGACTAATTAATCTATTACCATACTCTATATCATCTAGGTGACTTTGATTAGCAACTAAAGAAACCTAGTTACCTCAAGATTAGAGGCAAAGCTTGGAGTAGAAGCTCTCGTGGTGGATCGTCTATTATATAGAGGAGGCCGACGAGGAGGTGGATAACGAAAAGACGAAGGACTAGGTTCACTAGGTATAATCTCTTCTCATAGTAGTTAACAACTCCTATGTATTTGTTAGTTATAGTTTAGCAAAGATTCTTCGGTTAGTCGATGTTAAGTTCAAACAAAATGATTGTTTTTTATATTTCCGCATCCCCGCAACTCGCGGGGTGTAGTACATCGACTTACAGAACCCTCTTTATCCATTCACTAAATCCTTGCAAACTTCATTAAAACTTCATGAAAACACTTCACAAATCTTGGTTTAGCCACTAAGTTGCCTTGGAGCTTGGAAAGCTAGGATTTTTGAGTAAGAGTGGCTAGGTAATGACCTCTACTGTTAATTAGGAGTTTATATTGTTATGTTCCCTTGTAGTTATAGGTTAGAACACTAAAGGTAGCATTTTGTGAAATATCGTATTTTTTTTTAGTGTCAATCGGAGTCTCTGTGATTCTGTTGTTGATCCAGCTTGTTGTTTTAGAAGTTCCCATCATAGTGACCTAGTGTTGAGATATGGAACCCACCATAAAAACCTGAGACCCGTTCCTTCCCATCAGGCCGCAGATTTAATGGTTCTAGCTCAAATTGCGGCCAGAGTGGGGGCTGGGGTGTTGGGTCTTGGCTGTGGGGTCTCTGGGGTTGAATGTGGTCTCGTGGAACTTGCAACTTTTACTAATTGTTTGTATATCAAAATCTGGGATCACTTTGCTATAATGTAGTGTTTTGAATACGCGTGTTACGTTATCTGACACGGTTCATGATCTTGTGTAGCTGCTGCACTTGGGTTGGTTTTGGGTTGTCTCTACACACGTTAACCACTAGACGAACACTTGAGAGTTGGTTTGGAGTTGGTGACTCGGTCAAACGTAGTTTGTACATGATAATGGTCGATTTCTGAGATTTTTCACTTGCTATGTTTGTGTTAATAGGATCGCAGGCGAGGACTTTGAACGCAGTGAAGAAGGGGAAGCAGGTGATTGGATCTACCTAGCTCGAGATTTTCGGTGAGTAGATTAAACATCTATGGGGAAATCGCACGTATGGCGTTAAGCGACAGGGCTAGATATGATATGATATGATTTTAGTTGCATTGCTTATATGCACATATAGATATTGTGCATGGACATCATTGCATCTTATTACTTGTTGTGCCTGGACTTGTACCCATGGGACACTGCACTATTATTGACAGTTCATGTTGCACAAGCACTAACTGTATGCTATAGCTACACATATACCTGGAGGGTATTGCATCATTATTGACATGTATACACACACACCTTGCTATGCTACAGCTACACATATACCTGGAGGGTATTGCATCATTATTGACATGTATATACACATACCTTGCTATGCTACAGCTACACATACACCTTGAGGGTATTGCATCATTATTGACATGTATATACACATACCTTGCTATGCTACAGCTACACATATACCTAGAGGATATTGCATCATAATTGGCATGTATATACACATAACTTGCTATGCTACTGCTGGGTTACGGCAGCACCCCAGCCATCAAAATGTGGCGAAATGCGGAACAAAAATTTTCTAAAACCGGCGCTACCGTTACCCGATTCCCGGATCGACCTTAAACCCTAAACTAGAAAACTACTATAGAGGTTAGAATGGTTATACCGAGTTGATCCGTGTCCTTCGTTCTTCATTCCAAGCTCCTAGTGGTCTTTGAATTAGTTTGGTTGCCGGTCTTCCTCCATCTCCGATGATCCACCTGAGGGAAATGGCGCAAGCTCCATCCTTGACAAACGAGGCAACCGACGCTCCAAAGTTGCTAGCGATAGAGAGTGGGGGGTGTAGCAGTGTGTCACTATATTTTTCTCTCTACCCATGAGCTCAATGAGAAACTCAAGAAAGATGAAGAAGGAGGTGAACTTTGGCATAAGCAAAAATGGCTAAGTGTGCAAGTAGTGAGCTAAATGAAAAATGAACCCCCTCATGAAGTGGTCGGCCCCCCCTCACTCTTCATTCCCACAAAAAAATATCTCCACCATTTAACAAACAAACAATGTCCAACCATACCCAAAAGCCATACCTAGGTCATGTTCATGCCACCTCACACCCTCCACCTCATCATTAAACAAATGAATTTCCATAAATGGAAAATCAAATAATGAGGTGGCAAAACTTCTAGAAGCTATCCCGTATATAATACGGAATACTTCCCGGTACATCTATCGAAATACATATACGTGTATTCGTACAAAAATACGAATAGCCAAGAGAGAAAATGAATAGTGAACAATAATACTAGAATACATATATATAAATACATATGTAAATTATTAAATCAAAACCTGATTTAATAATCCGGCTTAATCCTAAGCCGCTAGTATTATCAACCGTCCGATTAAAATCTGCGCAGCAAGTGCACATATTTAATCGGACACCTGTATGTACCAACATACGCCATGTATACCATATCGCCTGAACCGTGAAAACCCTCTGTGTGGGACTCTAAAGACTGGTCAATACGCTGGTAGTGGGTTTAACCATAAGCACGTCAGCGGCACTAGCTGTACATAACGGCTACCCAGGTATTGAGCGAAAGGGAGGCCGACGAGCAAACTCATCCTGAACACTTATTGTGCCTGACAGTGACAATATCCCTACAGTCCGGTCTATTCGTCTAAGAGTATCGCATATCGAGTCTAGGGGGTGGATAAAGTCAAACCCCTAAAAACGCGATATTTAGTGTGGGCATGTAACCCATCACTACCTGAGAAACTATCGATCCTGGATCGGTAATTCTCGTTCACCATGGCCATGGATTTCTGGTGATGGCCACCCGTGCACAACACGACACCAACCTCCAATACTGGGAGAGACGAATCCCCGACGATCCGATCACTTTCTCCATATGGCTCGGGACTGTACCCAACTAAATCCTGTTTGCACGACTCCTTTGAGCCGTGGTAGGGTAGTAATCAAAGTACAATGGGAACTCACACGAGACAAATGACGATCTCAGGTCGACAGAATAACCTGTACACATGTCACCTGGGAACTGCTATCTGACAATAGGTATAATACCAACTAGCAGGTTCCCGGTGAGTTCGTCCAGTGTACTCATAACCTAATGAGCACCTGCTTACTATCTTAGGTGAACAAACTAATACCAATGGCTTGTGAGACCCGGCCACCACGCCTCGTCGGGGTCTCGATCAGTATACACTAGTCTACACTGGAGTATCGATGCCCGGTCTCGATACTCCTACGACTAGGGACATTTAAGGATGTGCTTATAGACCCCAGCTCCCTCATATATGATCTCCATCATAATGCTGGCAGTCAAGCAAGAATTCTATGGCTCTATCAACATGTACATGATGATAAAGACAAACCAGATAGCATACTATCATCTCAAGTAAGACTGTTCTATCGGTATAGGTCCTCACTCAATCATCATAATCACATGTCCGCGACTATAATAATTGCCTTGAGGGCACTATAGCCAACAATCTCCCACTTGCACTTAAGGTCGATTATTGCGATGTCGCATACTCACAGCCCATGATACCGAACACCCAACTTTTCTACTTATCAGTTTCGCAAAGACCATTTGCGAAACTATTGCGTTCGAGAAACATCCTCCGCGAGTGAATCCGCTCCAATGTTTCTTTCTATATCTCTTTATATCTCAACTCCGTGGAGAAAGCTATCTCCCGAAATGAGCAATACATGTCATAGAATTTGTCTGGATATCTGATGAGACCCAGTTCACAAAATAACTCCAATTCCAGCAAACCACCTAGACTGTATCGTCCACTGAATTTAATAAGTATTCTGTGCCATGCCTTTCCTCAGTATCCGCTTGGACCACCTGTCCAACATACCGTCCCTCAAAAGAGGGAAAACTATAACTCTGACAGTCACTCTGTCATCTAGGTCACCCTGGAAGCCTGAAATGATAACCGTCTCCTGAAGAAGGCTGCCGTTACCATATCGCAAGAACATCCATTTATGTTCAATAACTGCTTCCCAATGTTTGATTGGATTAATATATCTGCTTATTGCATCTAGTGCAAAAGCAATAGCCGGTGTGGTACTCGACATTTCATGATTAACTCAATTGCCTAAGCAAGTGATATGTTAATCATGCAGATCCCTCTCCCCCTTTAGTCTATAAGACACCTTTAGAGAGGGTGACTCCATCATCTGTAGGTACACCACCATGCCAGGAGTCGTCCATTTAATGTCAAAGTACCAAGATTAGGGTAGTTTCCAAATCTAGATCTAAAACCATAGATCTAGTAACTAGAAACCCTGATATTATATCAATATCCTATGTGGAGAAACAACTGTCTGACAACCACAGTATAACCAATCGTAGTATAGGAATTTCTCTTCTATCAAGTGCATGTCATCCCAAAACCTGGATATCACTCTCTACTACCTTCTTACCAGATCCATCTCCTATTCTGATGAGGTCAAAGCCTATGACTGTCACATCAAAATTAGATGATCTATTTCCGCTATACCTACTTTAGTCTATAAATAGACATAAGCTACTTGCCCACTATGCTTCCGCTGCTCCCACTGACTACAACAACCCTATGGCAGAGTCATATATATACGTGCACTTCTAAAGCTAGTTTAGAACGACGCTATACACATCCTCCTGTCGGGTCTTATAGTCTAGAACAGCAGCAATGACAAGTCTGGGTAAACAATAACCTCCATGTCACCGTCACTGAGAAGACCGAAATACCTCTTGGTTGCCTGAGGTTACCTACCAAAATCTGCGGAGTGGCTAATAGAATGTCGAAACCATTTGAATCCTCAGGTTCTATCAAATCTTCAGTAATCAATTGTAGTTCTGGAATCACTTCCAATTCTACCATACTCCCACTTTTGTTTTCTGAAAAAATCCATTTTACTAAAACTATGGTGAGTCAAGAACAATATAAATATTGATCTTCCTGATGGTAGAAAGTTAACCCTCGTCAAAGCCCGGGATAACCCAAAAACAGCCATTACTAAAACGTGCCTTGAGTTTATCCGGATTCTGGTTTTAAGCATCAGTCGGACAACTCCCTATAGCTTAACATCGTCAAGATATAAATTGATTCTATATATATCTGATATAGAAACAAAAGAACTAATATAATTGGAACCAGATTCAAAATCATGCAGCTGTCTCCAGTGCATATCAACCAAATGGAAGAGGAAAATCAGCATTACTCATGTAGGAGTGCATCTATATATGAGTAACCCGAAAGTGTCATGACCCGAAGTTCGACCCGTGACCGGCACTTAACCACGTAACGTCAACAGGCGTAACACAACTAAGTAAGCCGAAACCCAGAAATCAAAACCATTAAAAGTAGTGAGTGTTGAAAACATTTGTTTAAAAACATTTGGAAAACCTTAAGTAGCTTAGGAACTTTCTTTAAAGTTCAAGTTATTATCTAGGTAAGTACAATTGTATATGCGTAAGTATGGATATGCAAATGAGTATGTGCACAAGTAACATTATCATGTCGAATCATATAGGAGGTGAGCTACAATATATTGTTCATGGCAAATCTATAGTGTGAGTATCATGGCAATTACTAACGGTGTGTGTATAACATGCAGATTAGTGATCGTGCAACATGAACCGTTAGTAACAGTGCGGTGTGTTATTAATTCTAAGTCCATTTATATATATATATATATATATAGCAGGGAATACGGTATGCAACCAATAGTATCCATGCACAACCAATGTATATGAATGCAAATATGCAGCTACTATAGCCTATCAAGCCCTGACGCATAACGCCATACGGGCGAATTCCCCGTAGATGTTAAATCTACTCACCGTGGTCTCATGCTAAGTGTAGCCGACGACTTGCTTCCACTTCTTCGCGGCGTCCGTCGTACTCGCCTGCGAACCTAGAATCACACCAAGAATAAGCATAAGCTAAAATCCTATAAAACATGACATCGAAACCAAACGTGAAACCCGCACCGCGAACTAAACGCGTGTGTGTCCGATATGCTAAAACGTGTGATTACGCCCCTGAAGCTACCCCGACACGTCGCAACACGCAGGAAATCCCTAAACCCATACACGTATCACACATGTCGCGAAAGTTAAAAGTATAGGAAATCGTCTAATTGGTTCCAGATTTTTGTATAAGCAGAATTTTACAAAGTTGCATATACCACAGGCCTTAAAAATGTAGCAGACACCAACAGAACAAACCCCAACACCCAGGTCCCTCATCTGGCCGGAATTTACGGCCAGAATAATTTTACCGGCAGCCAACCTAGGGAGTTGGGCTCCCATGCTTCGTGTGTGTTCTCTAAATCTAGTTTACATTCTCCAGTAAATGCAATTTTTGTCTGGAGCAATCGGATTACAAGAAGGTCACAATAGAGACCAAAACTTAGTTAAAAAGCTAATTTAACACTAAACTAAAACATTATGGTGTTTTGCTGAAACCTGAAACAAATTCTTGGTTAAAACAACATTAACAACACTTAATTAAGTTAACCAAGCGATAAAAATTCTAACTTATCATAAACTTCACTTAATTCCCCTCATTAGCATTAAAATGCACAAAAATACGATTTTTAGCTAAATAAACTACAAGTTAAGAACTAAAGTGCTAAGGGTGAGTTTAATACCTCTAAAAGACCTTAGGGAAACCTAACCTCCAGCCCTTGCCTTCAAAGGCACTGATTTTCCACCAAAATCCTCAAAAGAGCCATTTTTCCAAAGGTTTTTGTGAAGGAAAATGAGATTTTTGTGTAGGGTTTGTGTTTGGATCAAAAGAGAAGCAAAAGAAGAAGAAGAAGATATTGCTGTGGTTGCTGCTGCCTCTGCAAGGAATGTAGAAATGAGAGGGAGAGAGGGAAAAATGAGTGAGATAATGGTCAAAAAGTCAAGCCCCAACTTCACCTAACCCAACCCATACCTCCCATTCTTCATTTGATTTTAAATTTAAAGGGTTTGACTTGGTTTTATGTGCGGATATATGAACCATGCAAGAAAGAAAAGGAAAATGGCTACACTTAACTTATGTCACAAAAAAAAAGTGATAAGTGTTCATGCTTGTCACACAAATCCTAGCTTAGGAAAAGTAATTAAGGAAAATTCTAATTAAGGTGAACACAAGCATAAATTATAATTTACAAAACCTATTTATATATAAAAACACTTCTCATCACAATGAGAACTAGTTTTATTCTAGTTTAAAAAGGAAAATAAAATTTACGGGTTTTTATGAAAAACACGCATCATTACTAACTAACGCGAAATTAACCTAAACGAATTTCAAAGCGTTACAATCTACCCCCCTTAAAGAAATTCGGTCCCCGAATTTAAAAATCTAGCTACGCGTACCTTCAAAGAGATGGGGATATTTCTTCTTCATCTCGCCCTCGGTCTCCCAAGTGACCTCCTCGCTGTTCGGGCCACGCCAAATGAGCTTGACGGACGGTATAACCTTCGATCTCAATTTCTTCACCTGTCAATCCAAGATGACCACCGGCTGCTCTGCAAAAGAATGGTCGTGCTCCAGCTGGATCGTCGGGTGCTGAATCGCATGTGAAGGATCAGGAAGATACTTGCGGAGCATCGAAATGTGAAATACGGGGTTCACATCTGGGAAACTAAGCGGAAGGGCTAACCGAAACGCAACTGCACCAACACGCTCGAGGATCTTTAAGGGGCCCACGTATCAGGGACTAAGCTTCCCCTTCTTCCCAAATCTCATCACACCTTTCATTGGGGAGACCCTCAAGAAAACATGATCGCAAACAGAAAACTCAAGTCTGCGCTGACGACGGTCCGCATAAGATCTCTGCCTGCTCTGGGCTGCTCTCATCCTATCGCGAATCAACTGGATCTTCGCAGTCGTCTCCTCAACAATCTGTAGGCCCAAAATACTGCTCTCGCAGAGCTCAGTCCAACAGACGGGCGATCTGCATCTCCTCCCATAAGGAGCCTCGAATTGTGCCATCTGAATGGTCTCCTGGAAACTGTTGTTGTAGGAGAACTTTACTAAGGGTAAATGATGATTCCAGCTACCTCCGAAGTCTAAGGTTGTAACATTTCAAAATAATAAAATATTATTTTTGGGAATTTTTATAATTTAATATTATTTTATTGATTATTTTAATATTAAATTTATAATTAAATATCGATAAATAGGAAAAATTTTGAAAAAAATTAAGGAAAATTCAAAAATAATGTATTCTATGGAATTTTGTCATTTTTAAGTTTTTATGAGCATTTATATACTAACTTAGTGCTAATCGCGATTAAAAATGGCTAATCGGATTTTTAGCATTTTGTGCAAAACATGCACATATCATTTTTGTTTTACACTTGTGCATTTCTACCATGTTACTTTGGGTTTACTATTGATGAGAGAAGGAAAATGGAATTTGAAAAGAAAACGAAAAGGTTTTGGATTAGAATATTAGGTATGGTGAAGAGAGAGAAAGGTGAGGGTTTTGTTGACTTGGTCTTGAGCCATCCCTCTCCAATTATTTGCACATCTCTCTTCTCTTCCTCCTCCATTGCTGCTACTACTGTTGCCCCTCTCTCCCTCATCATAAAATCCCCTAAAACACCTCAATAAACATCTCAAAACCCCACTCCCATTTCACAAAAATTGTACACAAGCTCACAAGTATGCCTTTGGACCAAGAAAGTAGTCATTTTGGCGCTGTTGAGGATTCATGAAGGTATTATGAGGTAATTTCTTCACAATTAGAGTGTTATTGCTTGTGCTTAACCTTCAATTCAAGTTTCATATCGATATCGTGTAATTTGGTGTATTTTGGACCAACTTAGAAAGGGTTAGGGTAAAGTTGAGATGTGGCTTTGTAATTGGACTTAAATGGTGACCTTAGACCCCATATTGACCAAAACACTGGCCTAGCACAACCTGAAACCCAAAAATACGGAATTACGGAACTTTTCATGTCGGTTTATGTGATCTGTGAAGGTGTTCTGGAATCTGGAGCAACCCGGGGGCACCAAAAATAAAATTGAGCTGACAGTGAGTCGTGCAGGCACCTAGGAAGCTACCACCAAGACCCGAGCCCCTAACTCAAAACTACGGCCGCAAATTTAATCATTCTGGCCGCAATTTGCGGCCAGAGTAGAGGGGAATAGGTCCATTTTTGTTCCAGGGCTCATTTTGCACTAAATTAGACCCCTCCTATATGCAGTTTTGGCTAATTGTCATCTGGGGAAAATCTGGGACCATTTTGGTGTGTTTTAGGCGATGTTTTCCGTATTTTTAAATGCACTTTCTTGATATTTGGATTTGTATTTGGTTGTCGGGTGTTCGTACATCGACAACAGGGGTTGTTTGTTGGATTTGCATGTTTGGGCCATAGGTTCCAACCTATGAGCACACTGTGCGCTGTATCGGTTTTCTGCCTTGATTTTCATACGCATTGCTATGGTTGATCATTGTAGGTACCTTCACGTGGATTCCGAGGCGACGAAGTATGGCGTTATCGACACCGACACGCAGGATACAGGTGAGTAGATTTATATCTACGGGGAGAAGTCGGGTGGATGGCGTATAGTACCCCCGCAGTTCGTGGTGATGTATACGAATACGTATACACATAGATATTGATTATATGTTGTTGAGATTATTGATGATAAGATGGATATTTGGTATTTTTGGATTGGTTTAGTGTAGTTGCGAAACCCTAGAGTAGTGGTCGCACTCACACACGCACGCACACACACATTTGCATACATTCTTTCTTTCATATGTGCGTATGGGAATATATTTATGTGTTCACATAGGTATGAGACTATGTGTTCATATACTGGATTTGAGAATAGTATTGGAATTTGAGATGAGTCGATGAGATTGGGCTTGAGGCCGGGAGATCGGTGATGTGATTTGGTTCGTATTGATATACGACATGATGTTTTAGCGGGTCTTTTGGCGTAGTGATTCTTACACCTGCATGCATACTTAGGTGGTATCATTATTGTACTAGACGTAGATCAGTACCCCGATCATGATATTTGATAAAGAGGATACCAGATGAATAGTATGATGAATGTGATATTGACCCGTACCCAGACTTGGGGTGCCGTACGACGGATTTACGTACGAGCTATATATTGATGATTGATCCGCACTCTTGACTTGGGATGTATGATTATAGATATAGTATCGGATATGATATTATTGAGGCGGGATCACCGACTAATATATATACAGGTATGTATATGTATCGACTCAGATGATAGGCGGTTTCCTTACCTGTAGTCCAGCTGGTTAGCTTAGCCCTTTAGTTTAGTTTAGTTGTTAGATTAGATTCGATTCTTACCTATTTTAAAAACTAACGAATCGTGGGTATTTTAAAAGACAGCCCAAGGGATCCTACGGATATTTCAAAAGACGTATCTTTTCATAAAAACCCGTAGCCCCTATTTTCAAAACCCCATGATTCGTGTTATTTCAAAAGGCACCATTTGTAAGGCTTATATTAGATTAATGCAGATTAGTTATAGTTGCGTCTAGTATTCAGCTCCCGCTCATTATTGTGGTTCGCTTCGCATCGCATGCTTATATTATGTTTCATACTCCATTATTGATATCATGCTGTTAGGACACCAGCACCATTACCGATGATGCGTATGTACCACGTACACTTACTTGCCGGCTCACACACATCTTCATCGGTAATTGCCATGTCACGTACACCTTCGAAAATATTATTGCTTAACTTAGATTGATAGCTAGTAGTTTGACATAATATTAGTGTACATACCTTATATGCCAGCTTAGATATTATAGTTATTACTTGTCGCTTCATGCATACTGTTATTCATTGCTATGCCGTATTCATGGATTCTCATGCTTATATTCATGGTTTTACATCCTATTGATGATTCGGATTTCCATGATATTTTCTGGATTTGGAGGAAAACCGCAAAACATATTTAAACTGCTTTCTCTCTTTTAAATAAAAATGCGGTTTTCCCATGATGTATGAGTCGTCCACCATGAGTTTGCTGATGGAATTCGAGACCCGATTCGAGGAGGCGGATGAACCGTTTCGGGTACATGGTGGACCCGGTAAGGTACCCCGGGGCAAGAAGCGCGTGATGATGACGATGTGAGCCTGGCAGGGGAGCATTACCTACCGGTGATTTTACCCGACGCGTCGGATATCCGGAGGATACCGTCGTGGTCTTGAGATGGATGGTTGGGGCCGGTCTGGACTGACGGCGCCCTAGATATTGTGATTGAGACATTGAGATTTCGAGATATTGAGGTACAGAGATTGTGATACAGAGATATCGAGATATTGGGATTATGTTTTGTGCCGGTGCTAGGCACTGTTTTATGCTGATTTTATTATGATACCTCATTTTAAAAATACAAAGGAAATCTCACTAAATTATGAAAACAATTCTTCATTTACATGTATTCTGTTTTCATGCATTCATACTTCATTCATATGATATATTGCTACCTGAGGCACTGACACGGGCACATGAGATTACACTCGGGTTAGATATTTACCCTAGTCATTGTTATTGACTGCTGGTTTTATTTGAGGATTATATATATATTGATCGTATGACCTAGGATTGCGTCATACATCCTATTTCTGTTCGTAGATGTATTCTATTCACGAGTTGGCAACTCACCCCCGTTGTGCCCCAGTTTCTTGCAGGTTTGCCGTACAGGTTTCATTACGGCTTGCGGGCATAGTTTCCTTCGGGTGATTTGCTAGTAGGTGGGTTTACTTGTATCGTACCCTCCATTATATAACTTGTATATTATTACTCTGTTGTATCTAGAAGTTCCATCAACCAAACATGTATTCATTTTGAGATAGAGACCAGTGATGTTATTCCTTCGACCTTAGAGTCGCGCGTTATATTTCTGTGGTTTTCTTGTGGTTTTGAGTTTCCTTTTGAATTTTGATCCTCGCCCTTGGCGTTGTATATTATATTGCTTGTGTGGTTGTGACCGTCGATTGACGAAGAGCTAGCTCCCGCTTGGGGATGCCTTTTTTATTGATTCCGTATACTATTCATGCTGTATCCCGTTTGGGGGCCTGTATTTACAAAGGAGACTCTGCCGAAATTTTCAGGAAATATTTGATGTTTTGAAAAACGCATAATTCGGCTTATGCTATTAAAACTACTTATTTAAATTGGTTTTCCTTCACTCTACTACTTTTCTTTGTTTGGATTTCTGGGTTTTCGGCTTACTTAGAATACGTACGCCTTGAGACGTTCGTAGTTTAAGTGCCGGTCATATTCCGTACTTTCGGGACGTGACAAAGTTGGTATCAGAGCGTTAGGTTTTACCTTCGGAGCGTAGGATGACCCTTGGTTGATGGAATAGGTGACTAAAGTAGAGTGACGTACCGTGGGTATGTTCCGCGGCATATTTACGACACGCCACTCCACTTAAGAAGCCTTAGGATGTACATTTCTTGTTCAGTATCATATTCATTCCTGATCTAGCCTCATCGGTACCATTTTTGGTTTTGCTGCCACGATTACGGGCAAGGAGAGCTACGGCTAGAGTTGCGGTCAGCATAAGCTCGTTACGAATGAGGACTGACCAGGGCGTGATTCGGGCAACACACGATTGCGGAGATGTATCTTTTTACTGTGTTTTTGCGCCACGAGCGTTGGATGGATCACTGTATGAGACTTCTCGGACGTGCAGATTAGCACCAGAGAATTGAGCCACTGACAGAGGCCAGCCAGACTTTGATGACCGTTGATGTGTGGCTTATTCATGATGATTGAGGCACGGTTCAACGTGCAGATGAGTAAGCCAGTTATTGCTGCGAACGATGAGATATCGTCCCAGATGTTGGAACTATTGCAGTATGAGATTGTACTAAGAGAGGATAGAAGGTCGCTAGTCATCGAGGATGAATGACTAGGACATGTGGATCGTTCGCCTACCCGATGCGAGGTCATCAGATAGATTGATTCCAGCTAGAGACGACTTCACGCGGAGACGTTGAGAGTCGACAGAGACGATCGAATGTCAGAAACCTATTATTCCAAGTTTAAAGTACTCGGAAAGACATGCAGGCAATTCTATGGTCCTTCTAGAAGAATGAAACCCTAACTCGACTTAATGACCGTGTGAAAGCCTTTGAACCTTAGGGTTCACGGCAGTTCCTCAGCGCCATTAGTGAGGCTTGGGTTTGCCCTTCTACGGCTGGACCACCGATGCTGTGGTATGTACTCGATACTATTATGCTGTACCCAAGATGTTGAGCTCTTGGGGGATTATGAGGTTTTGACGAATCGATCGGATGGCTCGACTTAATTCGGATGCTAGGTGGTGAGATGCATTTCTTGGGAGACTCCCGATACGAGGATAGCCGTTGGAGCTCAGTCCATGTAGCCACGATGAGACGAGTCCGAAGCAGTCGACATTAGAGAAGGTTGAGTAAGCGGTTCGTACGAGATCTTGATAAGATGACGTTCCACTCCGCCGACATCAGAGATGCGATGCGCATGCTGAGGCATTGTACTTTGATATACCTTCCAGAAGGAGTCGCGATGAGTATGCAGCCATTCCGGAGCAAGAAGCAGATATAGTAAAGGACGATGACTTCCGGACAGTTGGCAGAGATGAGACATGGAAGCGACCTTGAGCAGGATTCCTTCCAGGATACTGCTGCAATGATATTTGCACCCAGGACCAGATGGGTCACGTATATTCAGAGAGCCAGAGGCCGACGCCAGTGACATGCTGCTTTATGAGTGGTCGTGAGGATTGACCGAGAGATGACCAAAGAAGTGCCAAAACGGAATCGTCCCCGTTAGCACACCCGACAGGGCCGATGAACCGATGGATCGTGAGATTGGTAATCCCCAGAGAAGACTTGGACCCAGGAGTGGTCATTATTACGCACACCAGCAGGCCAGAGTTCATGACCATCGACGAGACGTCCCACTAGTGACCATGACAGTTGGCCCGAGATTCTTGGAGGATGCACTTGAGCGGTACTATTCCGCCATTATTGATTTCGATGTTTTGGGCGATCTATTCGCATGACTGATTTGATGATTGGATTCATGATATTTGTTTTCATGCACCATGGTGGCACTTGCTGAGTATTTATGATTTTTGCACAGTTGTTGCACTTGATATCGTTTTTGAATCTTGGTTTCCCCATTTATGATTTCATGGGTTTCATACAGTTGAGTTGATTTTGCGTTTATGCACGCACACAATTTGGTTTTTGCACTCGGTATAGTTCACATATGCTTGTAGTGCAGTGATTCGCATTTTATGCACTTAGTTGCACTGGACTTCGATTTTGATAGTGATGTTCGATACTTGTTTTGTGCACCCTGCGCACCTGATTCGGATTATTTTGCGCATGTTGGGCGCCTGTTATGAGATGCGATTTGGTGCACACCAGATGCACTAAATCGAGATTCTTCGTGCATGAGATGCACCTGTTTTTGCTGTCAGGCACACACTTGGC
The DNA here is from genome assembly GCA_030015575.1 of Agapanthus africanus. Classification (NCBI taxonomy): domain Eukaryota; kingdom Viridiplantae; phylum Streptophyta; class Magnoliopsida; order Asparagales; family Amaryllidaceae; genus Agapanthus; species Agapanthus africanus. The sequence goes on along the minus strand of JASDDO010000019.1, from coordinate 508,927,480 downwards.
CCATGACAGATGCTTCGTGCACACCCGATGCACTTAGATGTTGTTTCTGTGCACATGTATGGCACATTTATGGATATTGATTCCGTGCGCACCAGACGCATGTAGTATTCATATGTATTTTTTTTTGGGATTGATTTCTTATGGAGAGGTACGTTTTTATGATGATTTCTACATGTTTTTATACTGACCAGGACTAGTCAGAGGACAGTACCTGAGTATATTGTGCATGCATTGATAGGTTTCAAAGGGATTTCCAAAAGCGAGCTATGGTCTCATTATTCACATACGTGTCCGATATGACACGAAACGTTTAAAAACAGGGAACCCTTCTAAATTGTTTTCAAAACGGCGGAACGTGCATATTAAACAAAAGGTATATACGTATATGGTTATTTTCTTATAAGAGACGTCCGCCACTGTGCAGTGTTATGCGCATTGCACAACGACTTTAAAAGATTTGGCATGCATTTCCTTTAGAAACTTACATGTATAGATTTGATATTTACATGTATAGTTCTGATTTATATCATATTGGTTTTGCTTTGGATTTGGCATTCGTGTCCTTACCATAACTCCAATGATTGCGGGATACTTGACGGAGTTTTGTTTTCGAGTTATCTACTCGTTACTCATGCGCATGTATTGCGCTATGATGCTTTTTATGTATTGATGATTTCGGAGCCCCGTTGGTTGGGACATTTTATTGAAATGTTTTAGAAATTAGGGGTTTAAATTTAAATTCGGGGACCGAATTTCTTTAAGGGGGGAAGATTGTAACATTTCAAAATAATAAATTATTATTTTTGGGAATTTTTATAATTTAATATTATTTTATTGATTATTTTAATATTAAATTTATAATTAAATATCGATAAATAGGAAAAATTTTGAAAAAAATTTTGGAAAATTCAAAAATAATGTATTCTATGGAATTTTGTCATTTTAAAGTTTTTATGAGCATTTATATACTAACTTAGTGCTAATCGCGATTAAAAATGGCTAATCGGATTTTTAGCATTTTGTGCAAAACATGCACATATCATTTTTGTTTTACACTTGTGCATTTCTACCATGTTACTTTGGGTTTACTATTGATGAGAGAAGGAAAATGGAATTTGAAAAGAAAAAGAAAAGGTTTTGGATTAGAATATTAGGTATGGTGAAGAGAGAGAAAGGTGAGGGTTTTGTTGACTTGGTCTTAAGCCATCCCTCTCCAATTATTTGCACATCTCTCTTCTCTTCCTCCTCCATTGCTGCTGCTGCTGTTGCCCCTCTCTCCCTCATCATAAAATCCCCCAAAACACCTCAATAAACATCTCAAAACCCCACCCCATTTCACAAAAATTGTACACAAGCTCACAAGTATGCCTTTGAACCAAGAAAGTAGTCATTTTGGCGCTGTTGAGGATTCATGAAGGTATTATGAGATAATTTCTTCACAATTAGATTGTTATTGCTTGTGCTTAACCTTCAATTAATGTTTCATATCGATATCTTGTAATTTGGTGTATTTTGGACCAACTTAGAAAGGGTTAGGGTAAAGTTGAGATGTGGCTTTGTAATTGGACTTAAATGGTGACCTTAGACACCATATTGACCAAAACACTGGCCTAGCACAACCTGAAACCCAAAAATACGGGATTATGGAACTTTTCATGTCGGTTTATGTGATCTGTGAAGGTGTTCTGGAATCTGGAGCAACCCGGGGGCACCAAAAATAAAATTGAGCTGACAGTGAGTCGTGCAAGCACCTAGGAAGCTACCACCAAGACCCGAGCCCCTAACTCAAAACTACGGCCGCAAATTTAATCATTCTAGGCCGCAATTTGCGGCCAGAGTAGAGGGGAATAGGTCCATTTTTGTTCCAGGGCTCATTTTGCACTAAATTAGACCCCTCCTATATGCAGTTTTGGCTAATTGTCATCTGGGGAAAATCTGGGACCATTTTGGTGTGTTTTAGGCGATATTTTCCGTATTTTTAAATGCACTTTCTTGATATTTGGATTTGTATTTGGTTGTCGGGTGTTCGTACATCGACAACAGGGGTTGTTTGTTGGATTTGCATGTTTGGGCCATAGGTTCCAACCTATGAGCACACTGTGCGCTGTATCGGTTTTCTGCCTTGATTTTCATACACATTGCTATGATTGATCATTGTAGGTACCTTCACATGGATTCCGAGATGACGAAGCATGGCGTTATCGACACCGACACGCAAGATACAGGTGAGTAGATTTATATCTACGGGGAGAAGTCGGGTGGATGGCGTATAGCACCCCCGCAGTTCGTGGTGATGTATACGAATACGTATACACATAGATATTGATTATATGTTGTTGAGATTATTGATGATAAGATGGATATTTGGTATTTTTGGATTGGTTTAGTGTAGTTGCGAAACCCTAGAGTAGTGGTCGCACTCACACACGCACGCGCACACATATTTGCATAAATTCTTTCTTTCATATGTGCGTATGGGAATATATTTATGTGTTCACATAGGTATGAGACTATGTGTTCATATACTGGATTTGAGAATAGTATTGGAATTTGAGATGATTCGATGAGATTGGGCTTGAGGCCGGGAGATCGGTGATGTGATTTGGTTCGTATTGATATACGACATGATGTTTTAGCGGGTCTTTTGGCGTAGTGCTTCTTACACCTGCATTTATACTTAGGCGGTATCAGTATTGTACTAGACGTGGATCAGTACCCCGATCATGATATTTGATAAAGAGAATACCAGATGAATAGTATGATGAATGTGATATTGACCCGTACCCAGACTTGGGCTGCCGTACGACTGATTTACGTACGAGCTATATATTGATGATTGATCCGCACTCTTGACTTGGGATATATGGTTATAGATATAGTATCGGATATGATATTATTGAGGCGGGATCACCGACTAATATATATACAGGTATGTATATGTATCGACTCAGATGTTAGGCGGTTTTCTTACCTGTAGTCCAGCTGGTTAGCTTAGCCCTTTAGTTTAGTTGTTAGATTAGATTAGATTCTTACCTATTTTAAAAACTAACGAATCGTGGGTATTTTAAAAGACAGCCCAAGGGATCCTACGGATATTTCAAAAGACGTAACTTTTCATAAAAACCCGTAGCCCCTATTTTCAAAACCCCATGATTCGTGTTATTTCAAAAGGCACCATTTGTAAGGCTTATATTAGATTAATGCAGATTAGTTATAGTTGCGTCTAGTATTCAGCTCCCGCTCATTATTGTGGTTCGCTTCGCATCGCATGCTTATATTATGTTTCATACTCCATTATTGATATCATGCTGTTAGGACACCAGCACCATTACCGATGATGCGTATGTACCAAGTACACTTACTTGCCGGCTCACACACATCTTCATCGGTAATTGCCATGTCACGTACACCTTAGAAAATATTATTGCTTAACTTAGATTGATAGCTAGTAGTTTGACATAGTATTAGTGTACATACCTTATATGCCAGCTTAGATATTGTAGTTATTACTTGTCGCTTCATGCATACTGTTATTCATTGCTATGCCGTATTCATGGATTCTCATGCTTATATTCATGGTTTTACATCCTATTGATGATTCGGATTTCCATGATATTTTCTAGATTTGGAGGAAAACCGCAAAACATATATAAACCGCTTTCTCTCTTTTAAATAAAAATACGGTTTTCCCATGATGTATGAGTCGTCCACCATGAGTTTGCTGATGGATTTCGAGACCCGATTCGAGGAGGCAGATGAACCGTTTCGGGTACATGGTGGACCCGGTAAGGTACCCCGGGGCAAGAAGCGCGTGATGATGACGATGTGAGCCTGGCAGGGGAGCATTACCTACCGGTGATTTTACCCGATGCGTCGGATATCCGGAGGATACCGTCGTGGTCTTAAGATGGATGGTAGGGGCCGGTCTGGACTGACGGCGCCCTAGATATTGTGATTGAGACATTGAGATTTCGAGATATTGAGGTACAGAGACTGTGATACAGAGATATCGAGATATTGGGATTATGTTTTGTGCCGGTGCTAGGCACTGTTTTATGCTGATTTTATTATGATACCTCATTTTAAAAATACAAAGGAAATCTCACTAAATTATGAAAACAGTTCTTCATTTACATGTATTCTGTTTTCATGCATTCATACCTCATTCATATGATATATTGCTACCTGAGGCACTGACACGGGCACATGAGATTACACTCGGGTTAGATATTTACCCTAGTCATTGTTATTGACTGCTGGTTTTATTTGAGGATTATATATATATTGATCGTTTGACCTAGGATTGCGTCATACATGCGATTTCTGTTCGTAGATGTATTCTATTCACGAGTTGGCAACCCACCCCCGTTGTGCCCTAGTTTCTTGCAGGTTTGCCGTACAGGTTTCATTACGGCTTGCGGGCATAGTTTCCTTCGGGTGATTTGCTAGTAAGTGGGTTTACTTGTATCGTACCCTCCATTATATAACTTGTATATTATTACTCTATTGTATCTAGAAGTTCCATCAACCAAACATGTATTTATTTTGAGATAGAGACCAGTGATGTTATTCCTTCGACCTTAAAGTCGCGCGTTATATTTCTGTGGTTTTCTTGTGGTTTTGAGTTTCCTTTTGAATTTTGATCCTCGCCCTTGGCGTTGTATATTATATTGCTTGTGTGGTTGTGACCGTCGATTGACGAAGAGCTAGCTCCCGCTTGGGGATGCCTTTTTTATTGATTCCGTATACTATTCATGCTGTATCCCGTTTGGGGGCCTGTATTTACAAAGGAGGCTCTATCGAAATTTTCAGGAAATATTTAATGTTTTTAAAAACGCATAATTCGGCTTATGCTATTAAAACTACTTATTTAAATTAGTTTTCCTTCACTCTACTACTTTTCTTTGTTTGGATTTCTGGGCTTTCGGCTTACTTAGAATACGTACGCCTTGAGACGTTCGTAGTTTAAGTGCCGGTCATATTCCGTACTTTCGGGACGTGACAAAGGCGCACGCTCGGAGCATGTCCTCGAGAGTATGAATAGTCCGCTCTGACTGGCCGTCAGTTTGCGGATGAAATGCTATGCTAAAACTCAAGCGGGTGCCCAAAGCCTCCTGAAGCCTCTGCCATAGTCGGCTGGTAAACTGGGTGCCTCGGTCGGACACGATACATGTCGGTACTCCATGCAGTCATACGATCTCGTCGATATATATCTGGGCATACTGAGCAAATCCGAAAGTTGTCTTCACCGGCAAGAAGTGAGCCGCTTTCGTCAATCGGTCCACGATCACCCAAATGGAGTCATACCCTCGACTAGTCCTAGGTAGACCCATAATGAAGTCCATAGAAATCTGCTCCCATTTCCACTCCGGAATGGGTAACGGCTGTAGCTCTCCCGCGGGCCTCTGGTGCTCGGCCTTGACTTGCTGACAAGTCAGGCATCTCGACACGAAGTCTGTGACGTCCCTCTTCATCCCATCCCACCAGTAAACATCTCTCATATCATGGTACATCTTGGTTGAATATATACTTTAAGCTCTTATGATCAGTAAATATCTGGCGCGACTCGCCGTATAAGTAATGTCGCCAGATCTTGAGTGCAAAGACCACTGCAGCCATCTCCAAATCGTAAGTAGGGTAGTTCTGTTCAACTGCCGTGAAGCATACGCGATCACCCTGCCATGCTGCATCAATACGCACCCTAGCCCCACTCGAGAAGCGTCACAATAGACCACAAATCCGCCCGATCCTGAAGGCAATGATAACACCGGCGCCGTAGTCAAACGAGTCCGTAACTGCTGAAAGCTATGCTCGCACTCCTCCGTTCAATCGAAAGGAACACCCTTCCGGGTCAACCCAGTCAATGGTGAAGCAATGCGGGAGAAATCCTGTACAAATCGCCTGTAGTAGCCAGCCAGTCCTAGAAAGCTTCGGATCTCCGTAGCAGATATGGGTCTGGGCCAATGCTGAATGGCCTCGATCTTCTTCGGGTCCACACATATACCATCTCGTGTAATCATGTGACCCAAGAAGTCTACGCTGTCAAGCCAGAATGCGCACTTTTAGAATTTTGCGAAAAGCTGGTGCTCCCTCAAGGTCTGCAGTGTTATCCACAGGTGCTGCTCGTGCTCCTCTCGGCTCCGGGAATACACCAAAATATCGTCAATGAATACGATGATGAACAGATCAAGATACGGCCTGAAAATTGTAGGAGATAGTGCCCTCAGAGTCAATTATTGGATCACAGGCACGTGATTGCAATGATTGAGGGAGGACCTGTCCCAGTAGGACAGTCTTACTCGAGATGATAGTATGCTATCTTGTTTATCTTTATCATCGTGTACTGCTTTAGGTGACCTGACATGTCGCTGTTACACGTTGATAGAGCCCCTAGGATTCTTGCTTGACCACCAGCAGTATGAGGGCGATCATATAAGTTGGAGCTGGGGTCTATAAGCACATCCTTAAAAGGTCCGTAGTCGCAGGAGTTTCGACACAGGGCATCGATACTCCAGAGTAGACTAGTGTATACAGTCGAGACCCCGACGAGGGGCGGTGGCCGGTCTCACAAGCCACTGGTGTCAGTTGGTTCACCTAAGATGTATACAGGTGCTCATTGGGTTATGAGTACACCGGACAGGACTCGTCGGGAACATGCTAGTTGGTCTTATACCTGACGTCAGATGGCAGTTCCCTGGTGACATGTGTATAGGTTAGTTCATCGACCTAAGGATCGTCATTTGTCTCGTGTGAGTTCCCACTATACTTTGATTACTACCCTACCATGCTCAAAGGAGACGTGCAAACAGGTTTTAGTTGGGTACTGTCCCGAGCCACATGGAGGCAGTGAGCGGATCTTCTGGGGTTCGTCTCTCCCGGTATTGGGGGTGAGGGCGTGCTGTGTCTAGGAGAGCCATTACACGAAGCCCTCGGCCGAGGCAGGAGATTTACTGGTAGGTATTCCAGTAGTATCTCAGGGTGTTCTGGGCTACACTCCGAAACGACTTGTACCGCTTTTGGGGGTCCGACTTTTACCAACCCCCTAGGCCCGCAATGCGATGCTCATAGACGAACGGACCGGACTGTACGGATATTGTCACTGACATGCTCAGTATGGTGTCAGGATGAGTTCGCTCATCGACGTCCCTTTTGGTCAATACCTGGTAGCCCGTTACGTATTGGCTTATACCTCTGACGTGCTAGTGGTTAAATCCACAACCGAGGTGTTGACGAGTCTTTAGAGTCCCCCACATTCAATTGCTCAAGTTTTCGGGCGAAATGTTGTAGAGGCCGTATGGAGATATGGAAAGGTCCGATCAGATACGTGCGATATTGCACGGATCAGGATCGGACAGTTTGTACTACAGGCCGTATGGATATATGGCAGGGTTCGATCAGATACGTGCGGTATTGCACGGATCAGGATCGAACGGATATTACTAGCCGGCTTTGGTTTAAGCCGGATCCTAGTATAGTACAGTGTAGATTTTGTCTCATTGCATTTGTATTTCGGTCGGAATACAGATGCGGGTGTGTATGCACAGTAGCGGGGTTTTCCTGTAATTTATTACGGGACCAGTTTTCTAGAGTTGCCAGTTTGCTTTCCGTTTCGGCCATATTTCTTTGTATCCTTCATTGGCCGAAGTTTGGTGGAGGAGGGCTTATTTGCATTTGTGCAAATTAGCTATTTGGAGGGTTGTCTTTGCATACTTTTGTATCATGATGGTTTCATGATGGAGCCCCATCCCTTGACCTTCCATGGTTCATGATTGCTTGACTTTTTGTAGCAATCATGGTTGTTGATTAGTTGATGGAGTGTGGTTTTGCTTGTGATGATGATTCTTGCATGATGACCATTCCTCTCACTTGCATTATTCTTGTGGCTATCTTTTTCACTCACTCCCTCACTCTCATTTTCTCTCCACTCCATCATGCATGGCCGGCCAAGCTCCTTAGGGGCTGTCCCAATACTTCATGTGGGGATTTTGGTCTTTTAGCTTCACAAAAATCCCATAGTTCCACCTCCAAAGTATAGTTCATTCCTCCACCAAATGGCAAACTCCATAACCCCAAATGAGACATGGTTCTACACCATTCTGCAGCAAACCTTGGGCACGTCGACTCGCCAGCTTCGTGCCCGAGTTGCCTCGGTATAGAAGTGGGAACCCGTAAAAGAAGCCGGCGACGTGGTGCCCTTCCGGCGACGAGGTGGAGACCGGAGCTTCCGCGGGAGATCGGGACGACGACGAGAAGACCGGAGGACACGGATCAGTCAGTATATCTCTCTTCCCCATCTTGTAGTTAGCTAGGACTAGTTAACGGTTCGATCCGGGTTTTAGTGCGCTGTGGTGCCGGTACAAGAAAATTTAAAGTTAACCATCGCTTCCGTATTTGGTCTCGGGATGGAGGCCAAGGCGCCGCCGTGTACTTACAGTGGTATCAGAGCCTCGCCATTAACATAGTCTTGCTTTGTCTAATGTGTTTTGCATTTCCGATCGAGCAAAAATTCCAAAATCCGCGTTTTCTCATGCATCTGTTCTCTGTTAAAATTTTTTGTGCTCCAAAAATTTTTCAGTGTGTTGCAGAAGCATGTGCATGGACTTTTAAGCCTACTGTAAAAATTCAACATGATTCAACAAGAAGACCGCGGAACCGCGGCCAAAACCCCCTTCTGGCCGCGGTTCCGCGTCGGATCTGTGTTATCATTGTGCCAATTTTTTCCAGTGGGCTTTTGGGCTGAAAATAGGGTTTTTGGAATATTAATTTTGGGCCCAGAATTTCTTGATGTGCTACAGTAGTACTTGGGGGCCCACTTAGTAAAATTTGATCGATCGGATATTTTAAACACATTAGTTCACAGTATTTACATTATATCTGCGACCGTGAATGTCACTTGATCGGTAAATCCAGTCTAACTGCTATAGCCCGTTAGACGGATTTGCGAACGTGACTTTCACGTTGATGTTCTGTGATTTTGCTGTGATGTTGTGGATTGGTCGAGGGGGATAGCCTGGTTGCAGTGGTAGTACAGTTTTGTTGTATTATGTACATTTGATATTGTGGGGCGAGCGTCCGACATGTGGACTGCCGTCACTGCCTGTTTGTATTATTATTTTGGGGCACGACCAGGTTGCGGTCGATGTACCCGTTGTATGTATATTTTACTTTCTGTACTAGGATTGCCCCGCGGAGGGGTGCACGGATGGCCGGGTTCTAGAGGGCAACAAGCCCGCATCTCATGGTATTGAGACGGAGGGGGCTTTACTTTAGAATTGGCGGGCTATTCGCCGCACTCGTACGGGGTACAGGTTGACCCTGGAGGGGTGCCCAAGTTACCGGATTCCGTGAAGTGCTGGGTGGTCCATTCACGTTGCTGAAAGGGGCTGCCTCGCTTCAGGTTATGGCGGGTAACTTGCCGCGCCCGTAGGGGTCTAGGATTTCATTGCACAGGCTATCCACACGACCAGGGGAACGTCGGGTTTCAGTAGTGGCTCTCTGAAACCCGGGGATCCCAGATATCTGTATTGTTCTGTGATGCTATACATTTCTGTGATGTTGCATTTTATCACGCCTTGAGCGAAATATAATATATTGGTATATATATTAGTAGATGTTGTATATGTTTTGTATCCGCGCTAGTCCAGTCCCCGCTCTGTCATTAGTTAGCTAACCTAACGGGTAATGACGGGACCCAGTGGCAAATGCGGATGGCATATACATACGTCATATTATTTTCGTTCTTTGTGGTGTGATCAATTGATGGGACTGCGTTGATTCGGATCAATGCAAGTTAAAAACAAACCTAATCTGATGTTGTTGGAACACTTTTCAAAAAGCTGTTATTTGCAAGGACGTTCACTTTTGTTTTGCATCGTGGTATTCAGTTAGAATATCCTGCTCCTCAGTCGACGAGGCAAGGGCCGAGATCCCTTCACCGGGAGTGACCCCTTGGACAAAAGTTTGCGTCAGGCAAATAACTTCACTATAGCCGATTAATTTTGCTTTGCACCGTGGTATTCAGTTTGAATATCCTGCACCTCATTCTACGGGGAAAGAGCCGAGATCCCTTCACCGGGAGTGACCTCTTTAGCAAAGGTTTTCATTACTATATTTTTATAAAAGCTATCCGTTCCTTCAACGATATCAAGTTCACTGCGTTAAAGGTTTTCGCCAGAAACCATTCGTAGCCCTCCATCATTTCAGTTAAATATTCGGTAGTATTGAAGCTATGTATTTTGACCTCACGCCAAGGGATAGTGTTTGGTAGCCGCCGGGTATTTATCTGTTGCATAGATAGATGCGTTGGTTTGGGACAGTCGTACTACTATTTTGGCCTACGTCAAGGGTATGTATGGATGGGTTCAAATTAACCTGGACAATGATGGGTAGAACTTGACATGTGACTTATGATATTTTGACCTCACGCCAAGGCAATAAGAGCATGGGGCAAAAATCTCATCGGGAGTTTCAAAAGAACTGAAACTTGCCAGATATGCGCATACCTTCTAGAGTGTGACACCGTGAGCGGATTCCGTTACGTTATCATGCGATGATAGTTGGATCCCGATTCCCACTGATGAGTTAGTTTACTCCTCGGGTGACCCCGACTAATTCTTCTTTCAGGTTTGGAGAAGAATTTGAGGTGACAGTGGGAGGTTTCCAGATTAGATAAATTGGTAACCATTCTGATCTAGGTTAGAGTGCACGCTGAGTGTTTCTTTTCTCTCTCTCTCTCTTCGGCAGCAACCATTGACCCGACCCTAAGACTATGACTCAGTGACCAAAATTAACCGAACCTTCTAAACATTGGCTTTTGAATTGTCGGATTTGCAAACCTCATTGCCACTCCTACTTTTACCCCTTTCTCCAGGACACCCCGTATTACTACGAACATCCACTTCCATTGGACAAAACCATCGTATGGTTATATACGAACTCGAAGGGATTTATTCGAGGATGGTTTCCGGTTCTGGAGAAAACGGATAGGACTATTCAGTTGTCTTTTCCTTTTACCTTCTCTCAGGTTGCGAGTGCTCCTTGGTTTAGGAGATAGTACACCTATTACGCAAATTGGATAGTCTTCTTCCAAACCTTAGGCTGGTGCCGAACGGTGGGGAATGAAGAAAACCAATTAGCATAACGATGGTGTACAGAAGGTATTAAATTAAGACAAAGTAAGGGATTAGTAAGAGGGCAAAGTAAATTGCGACTGCTATTCACGACCAAACCAAGTATTTCATTACCACTCCCACTTCACCTTTGTATTTCTCCAGGACACTCCGTATCACTACGAAGATCCAAAGTTTATTGGATACTCCATCATATGGTTATATACGAACTCGAAAGGAACCTGTTCCAGTTCGGGGATGGATTCTGGTTCAGGAGAAATAGGAATAAGGTTTACTCAGTTGTCTTTTATCTTCACCTTCTCTCATTGCGAGTGCTCCTAGGATTAGGACAGTACACCCATTATGCTTATTGGATAGTCTTCTTCCAAACCATAGGCTGGTGCCGAATGGTAGGGAAGGAAGAAAACCATTTGGCCTAAAGGGGTGTGCAGAAGGTAATGACTAAAGACATATAAAGGGATTTGGAGAGGTGGCAAAGAATTATACGGTTACAGTCGTGAATCTGGAAGAGGCATTATTAGGAATACCGGGATACCCCATCGAAACATTTCAATGTTTCAGTGTCACTGTGTACTGTTAAAGGAAAACTGTTTTCCTAATTAGTCCTTACTCCAGGGTATGTATTTACCAGGTATGATTCTCACATCTGTATGGTTTTACAGATGATGAGTGGGAGTAGGCTAGTGGGAATTAGGTGATCATCCTCATTATATCGGGATTCATTGTAATCAGTGATATTTGAGGAAGTCACCTGGGTTGTTTGCCGGACGGCGAACATTTGGTTTTGAATATCCGTCGTTGTGCACCAATTTCAAATTGATATATCTGTACGTCTATTTTTATAGAGTGAGATATACCTTTTTGAAATTATGTCTATGACATTTACCTATATCAGTGGATGGTTAGGTAAGGAGCATTAAACAGCGGTGTAATTCTTCTTAACCATAAGTATAGTTTTCAACCTACGACACACAGTGAATGAGTTATTAGACTCAAGGGACTTATACAGAGTATTGTATGTTGTCCAGGATCCATCAGGACAGAAGGGTTGGTCCTCGTACTATATTCGGTTTACTTATGACTTCTCTAGTTTTTAGACAGGTGTTTCGTGGAAACACAGGGTCCGAATTTGGAGAAGTTATAGGTATTTGAATAGAGTAGAGAACCAGGTGTAGCAAGTATCGGGATTCTTCAAAGTGATCGAAGATGTAGATACTTGTATATGGTATTCAGTTGATAGTAATGGTTAAGAGAACTTGCTTCTCTTTCAGGTTACTCATAATTGGAAGCATTCCTAAGTTGAGTAACGCTGATCGGCCTCCTTCCATTTAGTTGATATGCACTGGAGACAGCTGCATGATTTGAATCTGGTTCAATTAAATCAGTGCCTCTGGTTCTATATTGGATATAGAACAGTTCATATCTTAACGATGTTAAGGTACGGGGAGTTGTCCGGTTTATGATTAAAACCAGACACTGGACAACTCAAGTCACGTTTCTGTAATGGCTGTTTGTGGGTTGACCCAGGCTATAACGAGGGTTGACTTTCTAGCATCTGAAAGATCAATAGTGATATTGTTCTAAACTCGCCACAGTTTTAATAAAAATGGATTTTTTTTCAGAAAACAGTAGTGGGAGTATGGTAGAACTGGAAATGATTCCAGAACCACAAACGATTACTGAAGATTTGATATGAACCTAAAGATTCAATCTGGTTTGACATTCCATTGGCCACTCCGCAGATACGGTGGGTAACGTCAGGCACCCGAGAGGTACTCCGGTAGCCTCAAGGACGGTGATAGGGAAGTTCTTGTTTACCCAGATTTGTCATTGCTGTTGTTCCAGACTGTGAGACCCGGCAGGAGGATGAGTATAGCGTCGTTCTAAACTAGTTTTAGAAGTGTACGTCTATATGACTCTGCCAGAGGGTTGTCGTAGTCAGTGGGAGCAGCGGAAGCATTGGTGGACAGGTAGCTTATGTCTATTTATAGACTAAAGCAGATATAGCGGAGATAGATCATCAATTTCTGATGTGACAGTCATAGGTTTGACTTCATCAGAATAGGGGATGGATCTGTTAAGAAGGTAGTAGCGTGTGATGTCCTGGTATTTGGATGACATACACAGAGAAGGAAAGGAAACTCCTATACTACGATCGGTCAAACTTTGGTCGTCACACAGTAGTTTCTCCACATGGGACTTGGACATTATATCAGACATACTGGTTACTAGATCTATGGTTTTAGATCTAGATTTGGGTGGTTTCCCAATTAAGGATACTTGACTGCATTCTATGAGTATTTAGAATGGACGACTCCTGGCACGGTAGTGTACCTGCACATAATGGAGTCACCTTCTCTAAAGGTGTCTTACAGACTAAAGGGGAGAGGGATGTGCATGATTGGCAGATCACTTGCTTAGGCAATTGAATCAATCATGAGATGTCAAGTACCACACCAGATGTTGTTCTTGCACTAGATGCAATAAGTTGACATTGATCCAATCCTGGAGAAACAGTCGAAAGCAGTTTTAGAACATAAGTGGATGTTCTAGGGATATGATAACGACAGCCTCATGCGGGAGATAGTTATCATTCCAGGCTTCCAAGGTGACCTGGACGAGAACGAGGTTGTCAGAGTTATAGTTTTTCCTTCTGACGAGGGGCAGTATTTTGGACAGGTGATCCAAGGCAATACTGAGGGAAGCATGGCGCTGGATACTGATTAAGTTCAGTTGACGATACAGTCTAAGAAGTTTGGATTTGGAGTTCATTTATGAGCTAGGTTCCATCAGACATCCAGACACATTCTAAGACAGGTATTGCTCATTTCGGGAGATGGTTTTCTCCACGAACTTGAGATATAGAGGAGTTGGGTGTTCCACTCACTGAGGCTATTCCTCGAACGCAATAGTTTCGCAAACGGGATTTGTGAGACTGACTAGTAGAGGAGTTGGGTGTTCGGTATCACACGGGCTGTGAGTATGCGACATCGCAATAATTAGCCTTGAGTGCAAGTGGGAGATTGTTGGACATAGTGCCCTCAGAGTCAATTATTGGATCACAGGCACGTGATTGCAATGATTGAGGGAGGACCTGTCTCAGTAGGACAGTCTTACTCGAGATGATAGTATGCTATCTTGTTTATCTTTATCATCGTGTACTGCTTTAGGTGACCTGACATGTCGCTATTACACGTTGAGAGAGGCCTTAGGATTCTTGCTTGACCACCAGCAGTATGAGGGCGATCATATAAGTGGGAGCTGCGGTCTATAAGCACATCCTTAAAAGGTCCCTAGTCGCAGGAGTTTCGAAACAGGGCATCGATACTCCAGAGTAGACTAGTGTATACAGTCGAGACCCCGACGAGGGGCGGTGGCCGGTCTTACAAGCTACTGGTGTCAGTTGGTTCACCCAAGATGTATACATGTGCTCATTGGGTTATGAGTACACCGGACAGGACTCGCCGGGAACATGCTAGTTGGTCTTATACCTGACGTCAGATGGCAGTTCCCTGGTGACATGTGTACAGGTTAGTTCATCGACCTGAGGATCATCATTTGTCTCGTGTGAGTTCCCACTGTACTTTTATTACTACCCTACCACGCTCAAAGGAGACGTGTAAACAGGTTTTAGTTGGATACAGTCCCGAGCCACATGGAGGCAGTGAGCGGATCTTCAGGGGTTCATCTCTCTCGGTATTGGGGGTGAGGTCGCGCTGTGTCTAGGAGAGCCATTACACGAAGCCCTCGGCCGACGCAGGAGATTTACTGGTAGGTATTCCAGTAGTATCTCAGGGTGTTCTAGGCTACACACCGACACGACTTGTACCGCTTTTTAGGGTCTAACTTTTACCAACCCCCTAGGCCCGCCATGCGATGCTCATAGACGAACGGACCGGACTGTACGAATATTGTCACTGACAGGCTCAGTAGGGTGTCAGGATGAGTTCGCTCATCGACGTCCCTTTTGGTCAATACCTGGTAGCCCGTTACGTATTGGCTTATACCTCTGACGTGCTAGTGGTTAAATCCACAACCGGGGTGTTGACGAGTCTTTAGAGTCCCCCACATTCAGTTGCTCAAGTTTTCGGGCGAAATGCTGTAGAGGCCGTATGGAGATATGGCAAGGTCCGATCAGATACGTGCGATATTGCACAGATCAGGATCAGACAGTTTGTACTACAGGCCGTATGGATATATGGCAGGGTTCGATCAGATACGTGCGGTATTGCACGGATCAAGATCGAACGGATATTACTAGCCGGCTTTGGTTTAAGCCGGATCCTAGTATAGTACAGTGTAGATTTTGTCTCATTGCATTTGTATTTCGGTCGGAATACAGATGCGGGTGTGTATGCACAGTAGCGGGGTTTTCCTGTAATTTATTACGGGACCAGTTTTCTGGAGTTGCCAGTTTGCTTTCCGTTTCGGACATATTTCTTTGTATCCTTCATTGGCCGAAGTTTGGTGGAGGAGGGTTTATTTGCATTTGTGCAAATTAGCTATTTGGAGGGTTGTCTTTGCATACTTTTGTATCATGATGGTTTCACGATGGAGCCCTATCCCTTGACCTTCCATGGTTCATGATTGCTTGACTTATTATAGCAATCATGGTTGTTGATTAGTTGATGGAGTGTGGTTTTGCTTGTGATGATGATTCTTGCATGATGACCATTCCTCTCACTTGCATTATTCTTGTGGCTATCTTTTTCACTCACTCCCTCACTCTCATTTTCTCTCCACTCCATCATGCATGGCCGGCCAAGCTCCTTAGGGGCTGTCCCAATATTTCATGTGGGGATTTTTGGTCTTTTAGCTTCACAAAAATCCCATAGTTCCACCTCCAAAGTATAGTTCATTCCTCCACCAAATGGCAAACTCCATAACCCCAAATGAGACATGGTTCTACACCATTCTGCAGCAAACCATGGGCACGTCGACTCGCCAGCTTCGTGCCCGAGTTGCCTCGGTATAGAGGTGGGAGCCCATAAAAGAAGCCGGCGACGTGGTGCCCTTCCTGCGACGAGGTGGAGACCGGAGCTTCCGCGGGAGATCGGGACGACAACGAGAAGACCGGAGGACACGGATCAGTCGGTATATCTCTCTTCCCCATCTTGTAGTTAGCTAGGACTAGTTAATGGTTCGATCCTAGTTTTAGTGCGCGGTGGTGCCGGTTCAAGAAAATTTAAAGTTAACCATCGCTTCCGCATTTGGTCTCGGGATGGAAGCCAAGGCGCCGCCGTGTACTTACAAAAATACGGTTCATCAAATCCATGAATGCTGCTGGGGCATTGGTGAGTCCGAACGACATCACCGAAAACTCATAATGGCCGTAGCGCGTGCGGAAAGTTGTCCTCGGAATATCCTCCTGTCGAACCCTTAACTGATGGTAGCCTGATCGCAAATCGATCCTCGAAAAGTATCCTGCCCCCTGAAACTGGTCGAACAAGTCTTCGATGCGCGGCAAAGGATACATGTTTCGCACGGTAACCCTGTTCAGCTGACGGTAGTCGATACACAAACGCAAACTGTCATCCTTCTTCTTGACAAACAGGACTGGAGCACCCCAAAGAAACACACTGGGTCGAATAAGTCCCTTATCCAGCAAATCTTGCAACCGACCCTTCAACTCTCTAAGCTCCGCCGGGGCCATCCGATAAGGCGGTATAGAAACAGGACGCGTGCCAGGAATCAAATCAATATAGAAGGCAATATCGCGCTCAGGCGGTAGCCCAGGAAGCTCGTCAGGGAATACATTAGGTAACTCGCTAACAATCGGAACCTGATCCAACGGAACCTCTTTAGCTCTAGTATACGCAAACCAATCCATGCCCAAAAGAACGTCGAAGTCCAACATCTCAAGAGGGATCAAGTCGAAAGGCCACTCTCTCTCGCCAATACGGACATCACAGGATCGGAACACGTGCCTAGCAACAAACGACTCTCCCACAGGGGTGGTCACAACAAGCCGCTGATCAAGCAAACATGACTCTCTACCCAAACTCGGCATGAAGTGTGTGGAAACATATGAGTGTGTGGATCCCGGATCAAATAACACGTGTATGTCAACAGAAGATACGGAAAGGATACCTGAGACCACTGCATTGGACGCCTGGGCGTCCTGATGCGTCAAAGCAAAAACCTACGCCTGTCCTCCACCTGCGACTGGCTGTCCTCTGCCTCGGTCACCTCATCCTCTATGAGCAAATCCCCCGCGGCCACGACCTCTTTGTGCATGAAACTGGCGCGGAGTAACAGTTGGTACAATAGGCAATGCCCTCTGGGGTGGTGAAGGTGGTAAGGTGACATGCGGTATTGCTGCCTCCCTCCGGTGTATCTCAGGACAATCTCTAACGAGGTGAAGTAGACTGCCACAACTAAAGCACCCCTGCGACGACTGCTGACCCTCCCGTAGATACGAACTAAACATTTGGCCTCGTCCCGAATCCCTGCTGCTCCTCAGGCCTGAACGAAACCTGTCGCGGCGTCTAAATGTCTGTCTCCGTGCTGATATACCAGTATGAATTCTCTTCGGCTCTGGGACTACCGAAGTCTCAGCAAGACGCTCCTCGACTAATAAGGCTGCATCTATAGCTGCTGCATAGGTCTCGCAAAGCTATGCGCTGATCGCAAGAAATAATGGGGTAAGCAAGCCTCGAACAAACCTCTTGACTCGCATCTCCTAAGTGGCTACTAAATATGGGGCATAGACAGATAACTCGGTGAACAGCACGTCGTACTCTGCCACTGTCATCATCGGAGTCTGACGTAAAGACTCGAACCTGCGCGCTTTAGAATCTCTGACACTCTGTGGAAGGAAGAGGGCAAGGAACACCGTCACGAACTCTGTCCAGGTCATAGGAGGAATACCTGCTGCTCTGCCCTTCTCGACCGATTCACACCATTTCTGCGCAAGACCTTCCAGACGAAAGCTCGCGAACTCTACCCATCTTGCATCTGAGCATCTGAGTGAACGACATATCCGGGCCATCCTATCAATGAAACACTGTAGGTCCTCGGCTGCATCGGTGCCTGTGAAGACCGGAGGCTTCAACCTCATAAACTCTGATAGCGATACTGTAATAACCTCTATAGCTGTAGGGGCAACTACCTGCACCGTAGGTACCATCGCGGTCCCTGCAACGGGTGGAACTACCTCTGGTCGCTGCGCTCGAAGCGTCTCAACTAGCGATCCAATCATCTGGCGCATCTCCTGCATACCGGCCCCTAGCATAGCGATCTGGTCTGCCGAAGGAGGAGCAGTCTGCTCTGGTACAACGGGTGTACTGCCTGGGTCTGTCCTCGTCTCAGACGAATCGACTCTAATCTCGGCTCTCGCGGACACTCTCTGTGCGCTCCAAGTCTTTGGCGGCATAATGGCTGAAAAGAAAATAGGATTCGATAAGGATACGGAAATCGAATCATAAAAATGTATATAATCATGAAGGAATTTCAATCAATAAGTCCTAAGGTCACTTAGGCGGAGTACCGTGTCGTGAGTATGCCACGGAACATACACACGCTACATCACTCTGCTTCAGCTACCTACTCCATCATACCAGGGTCATCCTACACTCCGAAAGGTAAAACCTACGCTCTGATACCAACTTTGTCACGACCCGAAGTTCGATCCGTGACTGGCACTTAACCACATAACGTCTACAGGCATAACGCGACTAAGTAAGAAGAAAACCCACAAATCAAAACCATTAAGAGTAGTGAGTGTTGAAAACATTTGTTTAAAAACATTTGGAAAACCTTAAGTAGTTTAGTAACTTTCTTTAAAGTTCAAGTTATTATCTAGGTAGGTACAATTGTATATGCGTAAGTATGGATATGCAAATGAGCATGTGCACAAGTAACATAATCATGTCGAATCATATAGGAGGTGAGCTACAATATATTGTTCATGGCAATTCTATAGTGTGAGTGTCATGGCAATTAAACGGTGTGTGTGTAACATGCAGATTAGTGCTCGTGCAACATGAACCATTAGTAACAGTGCGGTGTGTAATTAATTCTAAGTCCATATATATATATATATATATATATATATATATATATATATAGCAGGGAATACGGTATGTAACCAATAGTATCCATGCATAACCAATGTATATGAATGAAAATATGCAGCTACTATAGCCTATCAAGCCCTGACGCATAACGCCATACGGGCGATTTTCCCGTAGATGTTAAATCTACTCACCGTGGTCTTATGCTAAGTGTAGCCGACGACTTGCTTCCCCTTCTTCGCGGTGTCCGTCGTACTCGTCTGCGAACCTAGAATCACACCAAGAATAAGCATAAGCTAAAATCCTATAAAACGTGACATCAAAACCAAACGTGAAACCCGCACCGCGAACTAAACGCGTGTGTGTCCGATACGCTAAAACGTGTGATTACGCGCATGAAGCTATCCCGACACGTCGCGACACGCAGGAAATCCCTAAACCCACACACGTATCACACGTGTCGCGAAAGTTAAAAGTATAGGAAATAGGCTAATTGGTTCCAAATTTTTGTATAAGCAGAATTTTACAAAGTTGCCTATACCACAGGCCTTAAAAATTTAGCAGACACCAACAGAACAAACCCCAACACTCAGGTCCCCCATCTGGCCGCAATTTGCGGCCAGAATGATTATTCCGGCGGCCAACCTAGGGAGTTGGGCTCCCATACTTCGTGTGTGTTCTCTAAATCTAGTTTACATTCTTCAGAAAATGCAATTTTTGCCTGGAGCAATCGGATAACAAGCAGATCACAACAGAGCCCAAAACTTAGCTAAAAAGCTAATTTAACACTAAACTAAAACATTATGGTGTTTTGGTGAAACCTGAAACAAATTCTTGGTTAAAACAACATTAACAACACTTAATTAAGTTAACCAAGCCATAAAAATTCTAACTTATCATAAACTTCACTTAATTCCCCTCATTAGCATTAAAATGCACAAAAATACAATTTTTAGCTAAATAAAGTACAAGTTAAGAACTAAAGTGCTAAGGGTGAGTTTAATACCTCCAAAAAACCTTAGGGAAACCTAACCTCCAGCCCTTGCCTTCAAAGGCACTGCCACCAAAATCCTCAAAAGTGCTATTTTTCTAAAGGTTTTTGTGAAGGAAAATGAGATTTTTGTGTAGGGTTTGTGTTTGGATCAAAAGAGAAGCAAAAGAAGAAGAAGAAGAAGAAGAAGATGTTGCTGTGGTTGCTGCTGCCTCTGCAGGGAATGCAGAAATGAGAGGGAGAGAGGGAAAAATAAGTGAGAGAATGGTCAAAAAGTCAAGCCCCGACTTCACCTAACCCAACCCACACCTTCCATTCTTCATTTCATTTTAAATTTAAAGGGTTTAACTTGGTTTTATGTGAGGATATATGAACCATGCAAGAAAGAAAAGGAAAATGGCTACACTTAACTTATGTCACAAAAAAAAAGTGATAAGTGTGCATGCTTGTCACACAAATCCTAGCTTAGGAAAAGTAATTAAGGAAAATTCTAATTAAGGTGAACACAAGCATAAATTATAATTAACAAAACCCATTTATATATAAAAACACTTCTCATCACAATTAGAACTAGTTTTATTCTAGTTTAAAAAGGAAAATAAAATTTACGGGTTTTTATGAAAAACACGCATCATTACTAAACTAACGCGAAATTAACCTAAACGAATTTCAAAGCGTTACAGAAAGAGAAGCAAGTTCTCAAAACCATTGCTATCAACGGAACCAAACACAAGTATTTACATATTCTACTACTTCAAAGAATCCTGATACTTCTAATAAATGGATCTCTACTTTATTCTTATATTTATAGCTTCTCAAAATCTGAACCTTGTATTTCAACGAAATACCTGTCCAGAATAAGAGAAGTCGTGAGTAAACAGAATATAGTACGAGTACCAGCCCCTTTGTCCTAATAGATACTGGACAACATACAATACTTTGTATAAGTCTCCTGAGTTCAACAACTCAAACCCTGTGCGTCGTAGGTTAACTGTAGTATGGTTAATGTAAGACCCGGTTCTTTTTATAAGCCTAAAATCCGTATTTTCCTTTTTAAACCAAATTTTGTTACTTAATTATTTTAATAAAACCCACTCCCTATAGTTATCCCCATTTAATTTCCTATTAATCCAAGCCCATCCCTTTTTATAACTTAATTTATTAAAACCCAAACATTTAATTTTTCCCAGCCCGCTTCCCCTCAGCCCACTCCCAATTTTCTTAAATCAATTCTTTACAAAAAATTCCCCCGGCCCACTCTCACTCCTTCAGCCCACTTAGTTTTTTAAAATCCTTTAAATAATTTTTAGCCGGCCCGTTCCCCTACTCAGCCCACACTTTTTCTAATAAATCACTAATTTATTTTCCTCAACCCACTCCTTCGGCCCGCTTCCTCATTACCCGACCCGGTCCGCCCTGTGCATCTTCCCAACGGTAACCTCCCCTCTTCCCGCTCGATCCACTTTCCCTGTCGTTACCTTCAACCACGCCGCGCTCGCGTACGTTACCCCACGACGCGCGCGTTTCCCCTACGACCCGTTCCCCAACCGTCCACACCTCCCCACCTCTTTCGTTTCCTCTCATCGCCTGCCCCGAGCTCCACTGCATCCAACTTCCCGCTGCCCTCTGTCTACAACCCTCACCATCCTCAGCCACCTCCTTTCCCCAACACCCAACACCACCCTTGCCTCCGAACTCCAAGCGACCCACCTCTAAAACCCAGGAACTCAACCAGACCCCCCTGCACTCCACTCCCCCGACGACGACGTCGCGACTACAGTCACCTAGCCTCCGTCACCGGGTCTCTCCGCAGCTCCGACCTCGCCTTCACCAACCTCTACACCCTTCTCCCAAACTCTCTACCTCCCCCGGTTTCCCCTTCTCTCTCTTCCTCTACCCTATTCCTCCCATCTCTCTCGTTCTCTCTCTCCCTCTGCTTTCTTTATCTCCCTCTGTTTTCTTACTCTCTCTCTAATCCCTCACTCCTCTCTCTCATTTCTCTCTTTCTCTCAGTTCTTTCTCTCTCTCTTTCTCTCAGTTTTCTCTCTCTCTCTCATTCCTCTCTCTCTCTCTCTCTCTCTAACACTCTCTCCATCGACCACCACCCTCGCCGTCAAGGCCCCAGTAACCAAGCCATCGCTGCCATACTCGAGCTCCGAGGCCGAGTCAAGATCGAGCTGAAGCCCAACCTTGCTGTGTGTTCCTTACCACTGCTGTTGTATAATCCCGTGACCTGTCCAGGCAAGTCCCCACTTGCTACATGCTACTTATTATTAATTTACAAATTATAATAGTATTTATATCCCATGTTTTACCTTGTGTTAAATATTATAACGGAACTGTTCGATGTGTGTTCTCATTTGAAATTATCATTAAACTTGACAGAACTAAATGGTATTGTGTGGCCCGTAAGGCTGTGGACCTAATGTGTAAATTTCGCTGGAAAATATGACCGTGAACGACTAAAACAACTAACCCCAAGTTTAACCGTAAAACTGGAATTTTCTTGTACCTGAAAACTATTAAAATCACCATAAATTATATACATACTGGAATGATGCGCTCGAGGGCTCAAATCGAATCCGACTTGACGAACTTTAACCCTATGCATGTTTAGGATAGTTTCTGTACTTAAATGGTGTCGATATTTGGATCGGAGTGCGACTCTGGACTGCAGTCCAGAGCGACTCCAATTGTTACTTACTGTTCCGTAATGAACACCACCCTGTTTCCTAAACTTGTAGGTTGTGGAACTCCACTGTTTATTGTAGGTGAACCTGTTAGCTAGATAACACAAGTGGTTTCATTCTGTTTTGTTATCGTTTGTTATTTAATCTGTAATTTAATAGATCGGGACGCATAACAGTCCCAACAGAATCAGAACTGACATATTGGTATTGAATAGTGTATATCTCCTGACGTACAGATAAGATTGAAGATCTGTCTATTGCGTTGGAAACCTTACTGAAAACCCTAGATTTCATCAAACTGTAGCATCGCTAAAATCTGATCCCAACTGGGATTAAAATGCATTGCGAAACGGACTTCTGATTCTGAAACCGGATTTCCAGCCGCGAGCGCTTAAAATAAAATGGTTATAATTAATGATCCTGGAACCCGATTGGCATGAAACTAAATTTGATGGATGGACAACTCTGTTTATCGTTTCGCTAAACTATACACGTACATTTCATGATAAATCGTGCAAGTGATAGAATACTATTTTATGACACCTTAATCATGTTTCATATACTGTTTACGCATCATATCATACACATATCATGGCATTGATAACATGGTGATAACGTGCATTTACCCAGTGTTAGGTTGTAGTGATGATTGTGGCAAGTACGTCAATGTTCGTGTATAAGTGATTAAGTGAAAGTGATACGTACTTGTACACAATCAGTGAACCTTATTGTTATATTGCATTATCGACGTCTGTGGGATGCGTGTACGTATGACTATAAGTGGTATGGGACACTTATGGAAGCGCTTGCACGGATGTCACAGATAAGGCACCAGACACTGCCATTTATCTTAGGTATTAGTCGGGACGTGCTTGATGGAGGTCCTGCCTCCAATTCTCGCGCAGACTTGTCACGGATCGATTAGTATTTAGGATTATGGTTAGCGTTTGATGTAGACCGCGGGGTGTGGGGTAGTTTGAGTGTGAGTTCAACAGAATCTCGGGAGTCCCATGCCGGCTTATATATTTATGGAGATATATGGAGATTTACAGGGTATGTGATTATCACCGTGATATACATGTTGGGTCCGTGGTCCCTTGCCCTTGGGTTCTACCCTTGGGTGGAGGACACTCGCGAGTGGTTGACTCTCACACTTGGACTGATGATAGGCTTAGTGACCTGTACAGTGAGACTTAGAGACTTATAGGGATACTGGCATTGATATATCTTACTTACTGTGTTGACCTACGTGGCATATCGTTCTACTGTTTTTACTGTTCCGCTGCATTGATTACTGCATGTTCATATCCATACTGCCACTGATCTACTGTTATATATACCTATGATCACTGTTAGAATTGTTACATGATTTTATATATATTATATTGCTATTGTGTCGCTCTGACGACCTGAGTATGCATGCTCAGTGTGAGGAGAAGATTTAGCCTGGACCAGAATTAGGCGTGTATCACATACACCCTGACTTGCTATTCAGAGTTACATTCGTTTGTTCCACTTCAGGTCAGTTCTTTACATTGTTTCTTTCAGTTACTGCATTTCTCATTACCTGCGCATCATTTACTGTTTACCATGAAAAACTAGAAGCCGAAGTGTGACTACGGCAGGACATTTCCTTGACCGTAGGAGCATGGCTAGCCTTGTCTACCCCTCGTATTCCGTATTTTGGGAAGCGGGGCGTGACAGTTAAGAAGGATTACACCGCTGTTGAATGCACCTTACCTAATCACCAACCGATATAGGTAAATGTCACAGACATAATATCAAAAAAATATATCTCACTTTATAAAATAAATATACAGATATATCAGTTTGAAATTGGTGCATAACAACGGATATTCAAAACCAAATATTTTCCATCCGGCAAAAACCTGATGATTTCCTCAAATATCACCAATTACAACAAATTCCGATATAATGAGGATCTAATCACCCAATTCCCAATATCTTACTCCCACTCACCATCCGTAATAACATACAGATGTGAGAAAATGATCTGGTAAATACATACCCTGGAGTTAGATTCCAATTGGGAAAACAGTTTCAATTAACACGCACAATCAAACTGAAACATGAAAATGTTTCAAAGGGGTAACGGGGTATTCCTAGTAATTCCTCTTCCACTATACTGATTCATGACAGTAACCATATACTTACATGCCCTCACTCCAATCCCTTTATTATGTCTCTATTTATTACCTTCTGTACACCAACTTTAGGCTAATTGGTTTTCTTCCTTCCCTACCCTTCGGCACCAGCCTAAGGTTTGGAAGAAGACTATCCAATTAGCGTAATACGTGTACTCTCCTTATCCTAGGAGCCCTCGCAACCTGAGAGAAGTTAAAGAGAAAAGATATCTGAATAATCATATCCTGTTTCTCCTGAACCGGAAACCATCCTCGAATCTTGAACGAATTCCTTCAAGTTCATATGTAACTATACGATGGCATATCCAATGGAAGTGGATATCCGTAGTGATGGAGTGATCCAGAAAAATCCAAAGTGGATGTGGGAGTGGCAGGGGTATACACGGTTTTGTCATGAATAATAGCAGTCGCAATTGTCATTGCCGTTATTCTAATCCCTTAATTTGTCTTTACTTATTACCTTCTGTACACCACCTTTAGGCTAATTGGTTTTCTTCCTTCTCTACCCTTCAGCACTAGCCTAAGGATTAGAGGAAAACTATCCAATAAGCGTAATAGGTATACCCCCTCTTAATCCTAGGAGCCCTCACAACCTGAGAGAAGGTAAAAGGAAAAAACAACCGAATAATCCTATTCAATCTCTCCAGAACCAGAATCCATCTTCGAAAAAGTTCCTTCGAGTTCGTATGTAACTATACGATGGATTTATCCAATGGAAGTGGATATTTGTAGTAATACGGGGTGTTCTGGAGAAATGTAAAGGTGATATAGAAGTGGCAATGATATATGAGACACCGTGACATTCCAAAAGCCAAAGTGTTTTAAGAGCTTCGGTAATCTTGGTTCATGAGTTTTAGTCAAGGGTCGGGTCATAGTCGCAGCCAGAGAGAGAGAAAAGAAACATTCGGCGTGCACTCTAACCTAGATCAGAATGGTCAATCACTTAATCTAATCTGGATGGCTCCTATCGTTTTCTCGAATTCTCCTCCAAACCCAAAAGAAGAATTAGTCGGAATTACCAGAGGAGTAATCCTACTCATTAGTAGGAATCGGGATCTAACTATCATCGCATGATAACCTGATGGAAGCCACTTGTTCATCACAGAAAACTGCATTTTATACCGCCCATTCTTATGCTCGTTTGTTTATAGGTAGGTGCTTTTAATCCGTGATTGCTAAATATTTACAGGATGCAGGTTCCTAGTCTAAAATAACGCAAATGATACAAAATCTCCACTGTTACGCCAAAATCCAGAACATCTGTTGCCAGCAGATAAAAGCCGGGTTCCGATCATCCGTATCCGTCCAGTGCCGCGTACCAGTTCCAGAGACAAGACAAATGACGGTGGTCATTCGTGTCTCGTACAAGTACAAAGCACGAGAGAGACAAGCACAAAGCACGAGAGAGGCAGCACAAGAATCAATGGGTGTGCGGAGCTCGAGGGAGAAAGGTCAAATCAATCAAAAGTGAAGCTATGTTTGGA
Organism: Agapanthus africanus; assembly: GCA_030015575.1. Taxonomy (NCBI): domain Eukaryota; kingdom Viridiplantae; phylum Streptophyta; class Magnoliopsida; order Asparagales; family Amaryllidaceae; genus Agapanthus; species Agapanthus africanus. The sequence goes on along the minus strand of JASDDO010000019.1, from coordinate 508,901,006 downwards.
CTGTGCAGATCTGAAGAAATTGTGAAGGCATTTTGCAATTTGGGACATGTAGAACAACATAAGATAGCAACACAAGGAAACCCAGAAAATACGAGACCCCAATTCCACAAAACCGCGGCGGAACCGCCGCCAAATGTGGGTTTTCGTGGCGGATCCGCCGCGGTTTTGTAGGGTTGCTAGGCACGCGCACAAGGGTCTACGAGGCATCAACCAAGCCCGATTAAAAATTTAGCCGTGCCGAACAACCCGAATACGGAACTTTAAACTAGAGATTAGGCGAAAACAAGCATGCTAAACACTTTAACACTAAGTGAGAGGGATTACAACCTTTGTAGATCCGGTCCTTCACTTCATATGCTCCGTGTTGTGGTCCCTTCGCTGCGATCATCGGGATCCGGACTCTCGAGAGGTTCCACGAAGAGAAAGACGCAACCTTTGCTTCCGATCTTCGATACTAAGATGATCTACCTTGAAGTTTCTTTAACACAAGCTAACACTCATGAAATGATGTGAACACCCTCATCTAAATGGCACGGGAAGATGAGGATGATGAAGTAGGATTTTTGCTCTCTTTATTTATCTTTTTCTCATATTTATCCATCACAAAAATCAAAGCAAGAAACCATTTCAAGCAAAGAAGAAGAAGGAAGAAGATGATGAACAATATTAGAATTCTTTTGTGATGAATAGAAAATGAAATGATATGAAGAATAATGTAACCATGGTCAAACTAACCCTTGTAGAGATTTGACTAAGGTTAAAGGTTTGGTTAGGTTAAGGAAATATCTAGCATAATATCTTAACAAAGACAAAGAAAGAAAGCTTCTAGAAACTTCTAGAAAACCTTAACCCTAATCAAACCCTAACCATGTTTAATCTCTACTAAACAAGTTGCATTAGTTATCATATCATGTTACAATATTATATATCACATATATAATATTTATTGTAACAAAATAAAATAATACATTTAACATATATCGCATATATATCAATGTATTACCCGAGTGAGAAAAAGAATCTTTGAGTGAGCAAATATTAGTTAATGTAATTTAATATATCATATATATTATTATACATTAAATTATCGAATCAACACTTGATCCGACAATCCGGTTATATCGCATATAACCGACTAATATTTATCCGTACCGATTCATCGAATCAACACTCGATCCGATGACCCGGCTGATATCAAATATCGCGAGAATACAATACGGTATCACATATCGCATTATCCTCGGTCCCGCACATATCACATATGTGCTCCTACTCCGTTTTGCCTGAGTCAAGAAACCTCTGTGTAGGACTCTAAAGAATCGTCAATACGCCGGCAGTAGGTGATGATCATATCAAACACCCACAAGCTGCAAGCGGTCAGCTAAACGTAACAGCTACCTAGGTATTGAGCGCTCAGAAGATCAAAAAGCAAGCCTGTACATTCTCCTGCGAATCCAAACAGTAACACTCCCGTACAGTCCGGTCTCGTCGTCTGATATGTTGCATATCTCGCCTAGGGGTGGTAAACGTCAGACCCCAGTAGCTTGATAAGTCGTGTCGATTTGAGGTCTATAACAGTTCGAGAAACTACTGATAACACTTACCAGTAAATCTCAGCAACCCTGGCCAGGGATTTCCGGTTATAGCCAATCGAACACAGCACAACATCAACTCTCTATACCGGGAGAGACGAATCCCCTCCTATCGCTCATTGCCTCCATATGATTTGGGACTGTACCCAAAAGCCACCTTTTTGCACGCCCTCTTGGACGTGGTATGATGGAAATCAAAGCACAGTGGGAATCACACAAGACTCTATGACGATCTCGGGTCAACAGACTACTCTGTACCAGTGTCACCGGAGAAATGCCATCTGACGTATGGTATAATACCATCTGGGAGTTCTCGGCGAGTCCGTCCAGTGTACCCAGTCTCCACTGAGCACCCGTACACCATCCTTGATGTCAAACACCGATGGATATGGGATCATCCATCGCCCATCATATGGGTCAAGATGCATATACGCTAGTCTACTCTGGTGTATCGATGCCCTGTCTCGATACACCCTCGACTAGGAACAGTTATAGGATGTACTCGTCGACTACCGTGGCCCCACTAGTATGATCTCATCATAGTCCCAGTAGTCGAGTACATATCCTAAGGGCTTTATCAACATGTAATATAGAGACAATCAGAGTACATGTTAAGATAAAGTACAACCAGATAGCATACTATCATGTCGAGCAAGAAAGTCCTCCCTATATATGTCCTAGCATCCACTACAATATACATCGTATGTACAGTAATGGCCTCTAGGGCATACATATAACTAACAATCTCCCACCTGCACTAGGGCCATCTGTTGTGGTATCGCATACCCAACAATTAGCTGCGGTTGAAGTATCTCATACTCAACCATCCCATAAAAGTCTCTACTGGGAAAAAGGCCTTTGTGAATGGATTCGCGCTGTCGTCCTCTGTGTTTGCTCTCCTAACCTCGATCACATTGGAGATCATCCATCTCCATGATCAGGTGATACTGCCTAAGAATTATATCTGGGTTTCTGATGGGACGGTAGTTCCTTGGCTGAAGCCACAACTCCATTGTCACACAATGGTAGGAACGAAGTTCATCTTATGAACTTATAAATATCCAGACTGCCTCTTTTGGTAGCATCCTTGGTAATTATGTATCTTGCCTTTAATCGTCTAGTATGTCACGGTATCTAGCTTGGAACTCTTCCAACATACCGTCCCTCCATTGAGGGTGTAGACAATGCCTGCGACTGACATTCAGTCGTCCTTATCAGCCTGGAATCTTTCCAGTGATTCTCCCCAGGATCGATTGATACCATCTCACTACAACTAGTAAGAATCCTAATATCCAATTAGATCTATCTCATAGATCCAAAAACCAGGATTTAGGAGGTATCACTTTGATCCTATATGGAGAATCCTTGTGATAAGCGGAGATTGACCGAGTGTAGTATAGGAAACTCATTCCCTATCAAGAGTATGTCATCCACGCACTCTACGAGGATCACCGCCATACTCTCTACTACCCTTTTTGTATATACAAGGTTCATCTACCATTTTGATGAAGTCAAATTCTTTGACTACCACATCAAAACAGATGTTCCAACTCCGCGATGCCTGCTTTATCATATAAAACATCTTGCTCACGTTTCCGCTGCTCCCACTGACTGCGAAGCCCTTTGGCTGTGTACTTATAGACGCTCTCTTCTAAAACATCACTTAGAAAAGCAGTCATGACACCCAACCACCAGATATCGTAGTCATGGTATGTAGCCGTGGCAAGTAGGATTTGGATGGACTTAAGCATAGATCCTTAGAAAAGGTTTCAACATAATCCATACCTGGTCTATGATGCAAACCTTTAACAAGTCTAGCTTTGAAAGTCTCAACTTTTCCATGTACACCAAGTAGTCTTCTCAAGATATACTTGCTCCTGATGGGGATTTAACCCTTCAGATAAAGCAACCAAAGTCCATACTTTGTTGGTGTATAAGGATTCCATCTCAGATCGATAAGCATCCAGCCATTCTTACAGAGTCCCACTCCTGATGGCCAGCTCGAAAATAGTTGCGTCATCATCTCATGATGTATTCCTCGCTCCCACTGTCATAGAGAAACCGAAGTATCTCTCAGGTGGGTGAGGAACCCTACTAGATCGGCGGAGAGGCTGAGGTTCGTTGGAAACTATTGAATCCTTTGGTTCTACCAAATCATCAGCTGCAGTTTGTATAGCTGGAACATTTCCAGTTCTACATAACAGACCTTATCTCGAGCTTGTCCGGATTTTGCTTTTAGACATAGGCCGGACAACCCCAAATCTTAACAAGCTTAAGATATGGGCTCTTCCCTTTCCATATCACATATAAAGTGGTAGGCAACTGATTTGATTTGAACCCTATTCAATAGGTATGCAGCTTCTCAAGTGCATAACTCCCAAAAGGAAATAGGAAACTCAGTAGTACTCATCATAGAGCACACCATATCACATAGGGTGCTATTGCTCCGCCCCGATACACCGACGTGCTGTGGTGTATACGGAGGAGTAATGCTGAGAAAGAATCTCATTCTCATTTAGAATAGTCCTGGAATTCCATGCTCAAGTATTCTCCTCCTTGATCACATCAAAGGACATAATACTTTTACCCGTATTTGTTGGTTCTCTACTTCTAACTTATATTCTGTGAATATCTCAAAAGCTTTGGACCTGTGTTTCAACAGAAACATATGTCTGAATCTTGAGAGATTATCAGAGAATGTAATGAAGTACAAAGAACCGATCTTGGCATATGTAGACAGGGGACCTTCATACATCAGCATGTATCAATCCCAAGAGTTCACTAACTCTTTCTCTGTTTTCAATAAACAGAGTTATGGTCATCTTATCTTTGTGACATGACAGGCAAGTTTCACAAGATGTAAATTCAAACTAATTTGAATATGCATCTTTATGTAACTTCAGCCAGTCGGGTCGCATTGATATGACCTAGTCTACAATACCTCAAGAAGGATTCATTCATTTCTGAACTCTTCCTCTTGTGTGTGTTCCGTATACTAAGAACTGTAGTTTGATTTAGAACGTCAATGCTTTTAGATAATTTGCCTGAACTGATCAACTCTTGATATAGGAAATGTTCAAAACATTATCCAACAATACAAAATTATATCCTTTCTTTACTAATAAAGAGACTGACATGATTTTGTATATCAGGTTCGGTATCTAATAACATTTGTTCAGAATCAATGTATTCTGGTAATACAGGGTGATAGTGACCAACAGACTTGGCTGCAACACTTGCACCGTTTTCTGTCTCAAGAAACTTATCACCCGTTCTCAGTTCTTTACCTATCTGTAGCCCATGTAACAGATTACATATACGGGATCCTGATCCGGTATCACATACCCAGGACGTAAAGGATACTGAGAAACAGTTCTCTGTAATGAACACACCTGAAGAAGATGCATCAACATGTACTTTCTTCGTTTGGGCGGCACGGGAAATCTGGTATTCCCTAATTTCCTGCTCTGTTCTTATAACAATTATAAGTTGGAGCGGGACCAATGTTCCCCAGCTCAGTAAAACAGGCGGGTTCGGTCAATATATCCGTTTTATTATCTTGATTAAGGCGTGATATAGTCGCTACCTGGAGAGAGAGAGAAGAAAAACACTCAGCGTATGCTCTTGCAAGATTAGATTGGTTATCTAATATATCTAATCAGGATGTCTCCCACTGTTTTAATCAAATCTTCCTTCAAACCCTAAAAGGAAAGACTAGCCGGGATTAATTACACGCTACAAGTTCGCCAATCTTTCAGCCAGGCCAGTGTCGGTACTTTGAGGGAAGTCCCCCGTGCTTTCGCACGAACCTAATTAATGTAAACCTCGTTTTCCCAGAGGCGTAACCTCGTTGACACCTTTCTAGACACCTACTTGATCGGCTAATTGTAATGTGTAAAACTCTCCCAGGAGTAACTCTTACTCGCAGCGGGTATCGGGATCCGACTATCTCATAGAAGGTATGCAATCTCATTGCAAATTTCAACACTTGAAATTCCCGATAATTTTGCCCCTAACGTGCTATGACCTTGACGAAAGCCAACAAACCATAGCCCGCAAGTCAAGTTCAACCCGTACATTTCTTGATTGAATTAAACCCACCCGCACGACCCTTGACGAAAGCCAACAAAGCCGCACGACTACCTTAATCCAATCGCATCGTATGCAGCAGATAAGCAGCATATAGCTACCGCACACTACACCTTGACGAAAGCCAACAAATGTAGCACGAATACTATATACAACTTATCTGAAATGACGGAGGGCTACGACGGGTTTTTCAGAAAACCCTTTGCGTAATGAACTTGATATCGTTGTAGAATCGAGTGATTTTAAATGGAATGTTTTTGAGGCTTTTCTAGTTTTGCTAAAGGGGTCACTCCCGGTGAAGGGATCGTCGGCCCTTTCCTCATCGAATAAGGTGCAGGATATATCATATATACCGCTGTGCAAAGCAAGAACTATAGAAGCAATCAAAAGACAAACCGAGTTTGTAGCATTTGCCAGTTATTGCTAAAGGAGTCACTCCCGGTGAAGGGATCTCGGTCCTTTCCTTATCGAATAAGGTGCTGGATGTTCTACAAGGAACACCGCGATGCAAAGCAAGAACTGTAGCTACCTGTTTTATTTAGAAATTCGATTCCACAACATCTTAGGTTTCTTTTAGTTTCATTAATCTCATTAATGAAGTCCCATTTTGTTATGCTTCATAAGCATCACATTTTTGAAACGAAATCTGCAATATAACATATATCTCATATATATAAAATATAAACATTCATCTCAGGCAGTAATATGATCTCATCACAGAACATTGCAGCAGAAGAAACATATATGAAATATTAGATATACTAGGACGTCCGTGTTTTCAATACGAGCCTGTATAAAACACGGATTCCACGGTCGCGATGAATAGCCAAACCCACATTCCTAGACCCCTACGAGAGCGGCAAGCAACACTGCCAATTCTAGGGTTAGGAGACCCGGTCTTAACTCCTCGAGATGGTCTCCCACTGGACCCTAGAACCCGGTTACTTGTGCTCCCCTCCTTGGGTCTACCTAATGCGGAAAAGTAAATAATATACAACGATGACATCTTCCGCAACCTGGAAGTGCCCCAATAAAAGAATATTACATACAAATGAATTTTACATGAATGAAAAAGAAAAAACTCTCATCTCACATAAAACCCCCGGCTATTCAAACGCGACGATCCAATACAACATATCACAGCAACACATAATATCTCATATCATCAACGTAAACAAGTATGCGTATCCCGATTGTCGTTGATGTATAGCAACGAAGCCGGCGATACACCACATACTACGCTTACGGTCACAGAAAAGAAAGTGTAAAACTACAACAGTTGGAATCCGCAACTTCCTTAGACATCGCATGCCTAACCAAATGAATTCCTTAGACATCACATGCCTAACAATTATAAACCCCGCATTTTAGTCTCATTTATCGAAAACTCTTTTCAATATCAAGTCGGGCAATTCAACAAGATTCCCGACGTCCTGATCGAATGCTCGTCGCAAACTTTAGTAGACGGCTGCACCCCTGGATGCCGTCGACGAAGTGCACTAAGGCGGAACACCGCTACCGCGAGCACCCGAACGGATGCTTTCGGCGACGGGGTTCTCCTACAGTCACTTGGTCGGGGCTAAGAGGTGTAGCTGTCTATTAAGTTTTCCCGGCGAGTATCCGCGTACGCTACGTGATTGCGACGGACTTTTGATCACATCAAAATTCCGTGGCAACCGATCATCTGAGACTAAACTGCTATGTTTATAATATTCAAATTAGTTATCTCATAACTACCTGTGGATTCCAAATATTGTATCACATTCCAGATAAATAGAAAAAGTTAAACTTTCCGATCGAATCATCAAACACCCAAGATTTCCCCAATATATCTCAACACTTAAAATCAGTTTAAAAACATCCATTACATGCCACAGTAGCAATGGTCCAGCCGTAGAAGGGTCAAGCCAACGCCTCACATGTGGCACGCCGTACTGCCCCAAACCCTAAGGTTCAAAAGGCAGTTCAAGACGGTCACATAATCGAGTTAAGGTTTGTTGTCTTCTAGAGGGTCCACCGCGTTACTTGCACGACTTAGAACGTTCTTAAACACGAGGAAAAATCCAACTTTTGAAAAATTTTCCGACAGGGGAAAAAGTGAGTTATTGATATCCGTTCGAACTTTTTAACAGTTTCTAAAAATTATCCGGACAAAACTAAACAATGTTAAAATATCCGATCGAATCTTTATGTCCCCAATACAACCCAGATAATTCAACAGTTGAATAAAAAAAATAAAAATTTCCAGAAGACTCAGCACTTGAAGACAAGAATTACTGTGCAAGCCACGTGGGGTAACTCACCAAAGTAGCCGTGGAACCGCCGCGAAACCCAGGGTTGGGCCGCGGTTCCACGTCTCCTTTGTCGAGTTAGCATCACGTGATTCACAGTAACTCATAGAATTCCCTGCTGAAATTTTTGGCAATTTTTAATTAACAAAAATCCAAAGTTTCAGAAAATTTCCAGAGAAGGGGTTATATCGGGTTTTCCGGGTTCGATCGGACTTTAAACTTCGTCTAGACGTCGCCTAAAGCTATAGCTTGGCTCTGATACCACTGTAGGGTTGCTAGGCACGCGCACAAGGGTCTATGAGGCATCAACCATGCCCGATTAAAAATTTAGCCGTGCCGAACAACCCGAATACGGAACTTTAAACTAGAGATTAGGCGAAAACAAGCATGCTAAACACTTTAACACTAAGTGAGAGGGATTACAACCTTCGTAGATCCGGTCCTTCACTTCATATGCTCCGTGTTGTGGTCCTTTCGCTGCGATCATCGGGATCCGGACTCTCGAGAGGTTCCACGAAGAGAAAGACGCAACCTTTGCTTCCGATCTTCGATACTAAGATGATCTACCTTGAAGTTTCTTTAACACAAGCTAACACTCATGAAATGATGTGAACACCCTCATCTAAATTGCAAGGGAAGATGAGGATGATGAAGTAGGATTTTTGCTCTCTTTATTTATCTTTTTCTCATATTTATCCATCACAAAAATCAAAGCAAGAAACCATTTCAAGCAAAGAAGAAGAAGGAAGAAGATGACGAACAATATTAGAATCCTTTTGTGATGAATAGAAAATGAAATGATATGAAGAAGAATGTAACCATGTTCAAACTAACCCTTGTAGAGATTTGACTAAGGTTAAAGGTTTGGTTAGGTTAAGGAAATATCTAGCATAATATCTTAACAAAGACAAAGAAAGAAAGCTTCTAGAAACTTCTAGAAAACCTTAACCCTAATCAAACCCTAACCATGTTTAATCTCTACTAAACAAGTTGCATTAGTTATCATATCATGTTACAATATTATATATCACATATATAATATTTATTGTAACAAAATAAAATAATACATTTAACATATATCGCATATATATCAATGTATTACCCGAGTGAGAAAAAGAATCTTTGAGTGAGCAAATATTAGTTAATGTAATTGAATATATCATATATATTATTATACATTAAATTATCGAATCAACACTTGATCCGACAATCCGGTTATATCGCATATAACCGACTAATATTTATCTGTACCGATTCATCGAATCAACACTCGATCCAATGACCCGGCTGATATCAAATATCGCGAGAATACAATACGGTATCACATATCGCATTATCCTCGGTCCCGCACATATCACATATGTGCTCCTACTCCGTTTTGCCTGAGTCAAGAAACCTCTGTGTAGGACTCTAAAGAATCGTCAATACGCCGGCAGTAGGTGATGATCATATCAAACACCCACAAGCTGCAAGCGGTCAGCTAAACGTAACAGCTACCCAGGTATTGAGCGCTCAGAAGATCAACAAGCAAGCCTGTACATTCTCATGCGAATCCAAACAGTAACACTCCCGTACAGCCCGGTCTCATCGTCTGATATGTTGCATATCTCGCCTAGGGGTGGTAAACGTCAGACCCCAGTAGCTTGATAAGTCGTGTCGATTTGAGGTCTATAACAGTTCGAGAAACTACTGATAACACTTACCAGTAAATCTCAACAACCCTGGCCAGGGATTTCCGGTTATAGCCAATCGAACACAGCACAACATCAACTCCCTATACCGGGAGAGACGAATCCCCTCCTATCGCTCATTGCCTCCATATGATTCGGGACTGTACCCAAAAACCACCTTTTTGCATGCCCTCTTGGACGTGGTATGATGGAAATCAAAGCACAGTGGGAATCACACAAGACTCTATGACGATCTCGGGTTATCAGACTACTCTGTACCAGTGTCACCGGAGAACTGCCATCTGACGTATGGTATAATACCGTCTGGGAGTTCTCGGCGAGTCCGTCCAGTGTACCCAGTCTCCACTGAGCACCCGTACACCATCCTTGATGTCAAACACCGATGGATATGGGATCATCCATCGCCCATCATATGGGTCAAGATGCGTATACGCTAGTCTACTCTGGTGTATCGATGCCCTGTCTCGATACACCCTCAACTAGGAACAGTTATAGGATGTACTCGTCGACTACCGTGGCCCCACTAGTATGATCTCATCATAGTCCCAGTAGTCGAGTACATATCCTAAGGGCTTTATCAACATGTAATATAGAGACAATCAGAGTACATGTTAAGATAAAGTACAACCAGATAGCATACTATCATGTCGAGCAAAAAAGTCCTCCCTATATATGTCCTAGCATCCACTACAATATACATCGTATGTACAGTAATGGCCTCTAGGGCATACATATAACTAACAGGTTTAGTGTCATCATCTGACCAAATTTTGGGGGTAGTTTGGTCTTTGCATTTAGGACCAGAATGTTGCCCTAGGGTTCCAGCACGCAGCCTATAAATAGCCCAGTTTTGTGCCAAGCCAAGGGTCTTCTTCATGTCTTCTTTTCCCATCTCTTTTTGTTAGGATTTAGTTTAGCTTCTTCTTCTTCTTCATTATTTCCTCCATGAAAATTGTAGTGAGAGCTTTTTGAGTGGATGATGAAATGAAGATGAGGGTTATTTTTCTTATCTTGTATTTTTAGTTCATTGTATTGTAATTTAATTTCTAGTGTAACTTTATTATTTGTTGTTAATTAGTTGTTGTTATTTCTTTTCTTACTCTTTTCCTTCTCTTCTCTTTTCCGTATTATTTTCAAGTGATGATACTCGACGGAGTTCCTTGATAAGGTGAGAACCCAAGAGTTAGCTTGCTTCACTTGTAAAACCGTATTTTCCTTTCCTTTCTTCCTTCCTGTTTTGTTTTCTTTTCTTTTATGATGTGTGAATAATTTCCCTCTTGTTAAGGCTAAGGAAGGTGGTATAAGGGACGGAGAAATCCTTCTGCTTCTCTTCACCAAACATCTTGAAACGAACCCTGACCAAACAACTGCAACCCCCTCGCTTAGGCGCGTTATACGTGACATGTAGCCGCGACCTAAGTTGAGAAGTCCTTTAAGTGCACTACAACGTGACATGTAGTTGTGACTTATTTGGATACATGGTTGCGGGTGTTTGGCCGAGAGTTGGAAATAAGCGTATTTAGCGGACAGACAAGGGGCACTAGGAATGGATTTAGCGTTGGAAAGCTTACTTAAACTCGCAAATCCCATTCCTATGTCCTCCTAATCCCCGCTACTTTTGATTATCCCAACATCGTCTTAAGAATGGCAAAATACAAGCACAAGACTAATCCTAACTCTATTAACCGACCTTAACCTTAACAAGCTTACTCGAACATAAATACGAACACTTAGGATAGATTTGAACAAACATATACATATTCTTTATTGACTCGTCTAAAACTCGAATGGACACACAACCATCTCCCTGCAGATCGACCCGTGCTCAACCGGCTAGCTGCGAAGCGACACCGTCCTGATCGCGGTTATAACTTTAGACCTCTTAAAACTCGACACGCCAAAAGCGTGCGATCACCACTCAAGTCACCACACTCTAGAAGGTATGCGCATGTCTGGCAAGTTTTCTGTATGTTTGAAACTCCCGATGTGATTTTTACTCCTAGGACCCAAGTGACCTTGATGAATAATCAACAAATCAAAAAGTCCTAATCAAGTTCAACCCGTCATTTTCTTGATTGCGTTAAACCCACCCGCACGACCCTTGATGAATAATCAACAAAGTCGTACGACTGTCCTAACCAATCCATATATCCATGCGATAGAAAAGCATTACAGAGCTACCGCACACTACGTCTCGACGAATAGCAACGAAAAACGTAGCACAAATACTAAGCAATACTAATCTAAAATGACAGAGGGCTGTTCATATCAGATTTTTGCATTTTTATACCGCCCAATTTTTATCATATTGCTTATCGGTAGGTACTCTTGAGCCGTGTTTGCTAGTCAATTGCAGGATACAGGTTCTCGGCTCTAAACGATGAAATTCATGAAAAAGCACGACAAAATCCGGGTTCCTGCCAAGCACAGATAAAACACGGGTCTCCGCTCCTTATCCGTATGTTGCCACACACCAGTTTGAGAGACAAAATGGCAAATCGATTATCATCTTCATGCACAAAGCACAATGGCAACACCAAGTCCAAGAAATCTACGTGGAGCTCAAGAAAATCATGACAAAAGATCCATATCCAATCACCTTTTGATCTACTAGAATTCTGGAAGAGATGTGAAAAGATTATCAGAAAAGACATATGCCAAACTACAGACAAAAAAGGACCAGGGAAGCACAAAGAACCGGAGGGCCCAACTCCCCTTTACGGCCGCGGTTCTGCGGCCAATATGGGGTCTAGGCCGCGGAACCGCGGCCGTATGATGGCGGCAGTTGACATATTTTCAGGGGAAGATTGGTCATTTCATGTTTGTTCTGATTGTTGCCCTAGATTTCCTTTTCCCTGCCTATAAATAGCCCAGAACCTTGTGAAGCCAAGGGTGCATAATCTTGTATTTAGATTTTAGGTTTTAGTTGTTGTTCTTCCTCCTCCTCTCATCTCTTCTCCATTAAAAAACTTGTAATGAGCTTTTGTGAGTGAAGAATGAATAAAGGAGTTCTTTTATTTATCATGCTTGTCTTGTTCTTTAGTTAAATTATTATTGCTTGTAATTTTCATTTGTTAACTTAATTGTTGTTATTTGTGTTTGTTTCTTTCTTGTTCTCTTTTCCTTTATCCTTAAACAACCATGATGATTACGCTTGATCCTCGCCGAGGTGAGATCGCAAATAGCTAGTTGTAATCTTCTTACCTCTTTCTTTCTACCTTCTTCTTTTGTTTTATTTTCTTTTTTGTTATGATGTGCGAGTAGTCTCCATACTTGTTAGGGTAGGATAAGGGAAGTTTGAGATAAGGAAATCTCTCTTTCTTTCCTTGCCCAACATCTTAATTCGAACTCCCGTTAATTGAACCACAATCCGCTCCCTACGGCACCCTATCCTACATGATAGCGGTGATTCCGTAGTGAGACCGGTTGTGGTTGAATTAACCGGAGGTTATGGCTAAGAGCCAAGAACGGACGGACAAGCACCAAAAGGAAGAACTTATGCGTTGGAAAGCCTAGCTTGTACTCGCAAGTTCCTTCCTAGTGGTGCTAATCCCCGTTGTTGCTGATTACCGTAACACCGATATTAAGAGTGGCAACGAAAGAGGTGAGCGACTCCTAACTCAAACTAACCTAATTCTAACCTTAACAAGCTCTCCTTACATATCATTTTAACACTTAGTTAATCACAAACAAATCTGGACTTTTGGACTTAACTCGTTAAAGTACATAAAAAAAGATTCCCATCTCCCTGCGGACGACCCGTACTCAACCGGCTAGCTACAAGCGAAACCGTTTTGATTGCGGTAATTAACTAAACTTGAACACGCAGAAACTTACCAATCAAATGGCGCTGTTGCCGGGGAGACAGTAGTTTATTTCTTTGTGTAATTTCGGGTTAATTTGTGGATATAAAGCTAACCGAAAAACAAACAAAAAAAATATACATTGTAAAAATTCATCTTGTTTTTTTTTTGATTAGTTTTTATGCAAGTGTGTAGGATAAAACGAAGTTCGAGTTTAGTACCAAAGACGTGGGAAGATAGACCCATATCTCGCAGCTACACCGCGACAGATTCAAGACGGATAAAACGGTCTACTGAAAGATTTTGGAGCAATTCCAGTAAGCAAATTCAAATTCAGGAAATCTAGATAAGCAAAGGACACCCAAATAAGCACAGACCAGAAAACTGGAGCTCCAATTCCTCAACTTAGCCGCGGAACCGCGGCATTAAAGCCCTATTGCCGCGGAACCGCGGCCATTTAGTGCTATCAGGGTGCCAAATTTCCTGTAAGCGTCTCTTGTCTCTCCCCCACTCCTCTGAACTCCACTAAACTGTGTTTTTTGCTGCATTCTTTTCGCAAATTCTCTCCCCCTTCCAATAAACCGTTTTTGTACAGGATTCTTTGCGCCGCGCTAAGAAATAAAAAAATTGTTTGCAGTTGATTTGTTACTACTTTGCATTTATAAATACGGACTTTAAGGGGCTTGAAACCAATTCAGATTGGGTGGGGATTTCATCACCCTTCCCAGGACCCCAGAAATCACAAAAAGCATATGCATTGACCGTTGTTAATTAAAAAATACTAGACTCGGCCCTAAGGACTTCGCGCTCAATAGGACAGAGGACTAGTTACAGGCATCGGCCGTTTATCCTATCCTGACTTTTGCGGTGTCTAGGAAAGTGTGTCGAAGGCAAGTGGTTACTTAATTAGGACCACTACTTACGTAGTGGGGAGCCTCCCACTTACCTGGCACTTACCTGGCCGCAATTGTTGAAGAAGAGGCGGTTTGAGGTCCTGTTTCTAGCCCTTTGGAACAGTTAGGAGCTGTCTAGCTGACCTAGGTGACCCTAGATCTAGGTGTGATTGTGCATATCTTGTTTGTGATTGCTTGAAGCCGTAAGTCCGTACATATTTCTGTAAAGCTCTTTCTAAAAACAAAAGGAAAAAATCAAAAACTTTTATAAAAACTTGCCATTTGTCGCCAGAATCCATTTTTTCACCCACCACCCATCGTATTTCTCCATTGACGTTTTCTTACCCTCACCTTCTCCGCTTTGACTATACAAAACTCGTTTAGTGTATGTCCGCTTGGACTCGGGACACTTGCGTCTGCCTAGTCCGCGTTACGTTAGTCGCTACCGACTACGCGATCGACTCAGACGTCAAAACTCCGTCCACGCCTCTTTCATCCTTACCTTTGCCGGCCAACTCCGACGTTGACCGGAATTCTGTTCATACATCTTCACCATCGCCATCACCAACCTCTTCTTCTGCGATGTCAGGATTTAATCCAAACATCTCTTTGACTACCCCAGGTTTGACCCCACCACCACCGCCTGTTGTAGCGCCGCAGCGAATCGCGCTCCAGGATCGTTTCTATCCCACCCGTTCTGCACTTCCCACCTGTCTTTACCTTCCACTGGCCAATGGGGATAATTTTGAAATTAAGCCCCACTTCATTAACATGCTTCCGCGATTTCATGGGCTTGAATCTGAAGATGCCTATATCTTCATCAACAAATTTCAAAACGTTTGTGCCATGATGAAAACCACCCAGCTGTCGGACGATGCTATACGTCTACGGGTCATTCCGTTCACTTTATGCGATCTTGCTGAAAAATGGCTGTACAGTACCGCTTCCCACTCCATAACCAGTTGGGACGAGTTTGTTAAAGCGTTTCTCAAAAAATTCTATCCAAATCATAAAACCGCAAAGATCCATAACGAAATCAACCAATTCTCCCAGCTTCCTACTGAACCCTTCTGGAAGTGCTTTGACCGGTATAAAGACCTTCTTGTTCAGTGTCCTCACCATGGTATAGAGAAATGGCAACTTTGCCAAACCTTATACGAGGGCCTGAACCCAGCAACCAAGCAGTTGTTGGAAACCATTTGTCAGGGCCACTTCCTATCGAAATCTGACGAGGAAGCGTGGCAATTCTTCGACGACCTTGCGGAACAGACGCTACAATGGGAGAGCATCAGACCGACTTCTTCTTCTTCTACCTCCACTTCTACCGGTCAGTCTAGGGTAGGAATTCACCAACTTGATGTCTCTATTGCGATGAAAGCTGAAATGGCTGCAATAACGAGAAAACTTGAAGCGATAGAGAGCAAATTTTCTTCTCCTGCTCCTGCCCCGTTCTTCTTCTTCGTACCATTTGCGCTTGTTGTTCTGATTCTTCTCACTTAACCAAAGAGTGTCCTTACAATCCACCATCTCAAGGACAGGATCAGGTTAATGCTGCATTTCAGCAAAGACCGAGGAATGATCCATACTCTTCCACCTACAATCCCGGTTGGAGGAACCACCCCAATTTCGCCTGGAATCAGAATCAGCATCAATTCCATGGCAACAATTTCCAGAGGCCCCCTCCTCCGCAACAACAAGCGCAACAACAAACTCAACATCAGTTTCAGCAGCCCTTCCAACCCTAACCTTTTCAAAATCTGACGAACAACTTTGCACCCAACAATTCTTTTCCCCAAAACAATTTTGTTCCGTCAAACAACGATAAGGTTTCCTCGCTCGAACGAAGTCAGGAGGCGTTCGTTAAACAATCGACTCAGTCCACCGCCAACATCCAGTCTTCCATTCAGTCCTTAGTGCAACACACTGCCGCTCCCGGGCAAAGCATCAAGACCATCGAGGCCCAGATTGCACAGCTGAATGCGGCCTTAAGCGAGCGAGAGAAGGGGAAGCTCCCGTCCCAGCCACTCCCTAATCCCGGTCACCCACATAATGTACATGTTTCTCTTGAACAACATAACCATAATGTGAGTGCCGTGACCACATTGAGATCGGGAAGGATGCTGCAAAACAACATTGGCACACGGATCAACGATGACACCCCGGCCACTTCTTCTTCTTCGTCTTCGTCTTCGTCTTCTGAGCCTATTCTCCACTCTTCAAATGGCTCTTCCTCTTCTTCTGCTTTGAACAGACCCACTTCTCACTCCACGAAAACACCAGCTCTGGGATCCGTTCCAGCTCCACAAGCATTAGACTCAACCAATTTTTAAAACGTCCCATTTCCAAACCGGTTGAGGTCTAATAAACAAAATCCACAAATGGAGAAGATTCTGGAGTTGTTTAAGCAGGTTAACATTAACATTCCCCTTTTAGATGTTGTCCAACAAGTCCCGTCCTACGCGAAAATCTTAAAGGACTTGTGCATAAAAAAGAGGAAGTCTCAGGTACCCAAGAAAGTTTTCTTGGCTAGTGCTGTGAGTGATGCTCTTACCCAATCTTTACCACAAAAACGGAAGAACCCTGGCTGTCCTACGATTTCTATTACCATTGGGGATAAGAACATCAACCGCGCACTATTAGATCTTGGTGCCAGTGTTAACCTGCTTCCGTACTCAGTATACGAGCAATTAGGCGCAGGAGAGCTGAAACCCACACACTGTACTCTCCAAATGGCCGACCGATCGATCACCCGTCCTAGGGGTGAGCTAGAGGATGTTTTAATCAAAGTCGGGGACTTCATATTCCCCGTTGACTTCATTGTATTGGACACACAGCCTGTAGCTAACCCCCGGAATCAAATTCCGGTGATACTCGGTCGCCCATTCCATGCAACCTCAAATGCTATGATCAATTGTCGCAATGGTTCGATGAACCTATCTTTTGGAAATATGACAATTGAACTCAACATTTTTAGGTTGGGGAATCAGCCCTCCGAACCTAATGCTAATATACTCGACGTTTGCTCAATCCAGGAGATCACCCCAGAAGAGTGTGAATTCGAGGAGTTTCTGTTCGATCACGATAACCTTCACGCCACTAGTGCGTTCCTCTTCGAACCTGCTGCTGTTTCTGCGCCCGACAATGACTACGAGTGCTTCACTTTCTCGAACGATCTTAGTCACTCACCACCCGAGTTTGAATCCTTCGAATTTCCGGATGAGTTACCTGAACCATCCAACTCGGTCGCTTACACTCGTTTTGAACCTTTGCTGGAGTCCTTTGAGTTCGAGACCTCTTCACCAATCTTGCCTTCCATCGTTTCACCTCCAACGCTCGAACTCAAGCCTTTGTCGTCTCACCTTAAGTACGCTTACTTGGGTGAGAACGAGACCCTCCCGGTTATCATCTCGGCTTCTCTAGCTCCCGAGCAAGAGAAAGCCCATCTTGCGGTCTTGCACAGCAATAGGCAAGCTTTTGGCTGGTCCATGGCGGACATCAAGGGGATTAGTCCCCTGATCGTTGAACATCACATTCATCTGATGGATGATGCCAAACCAGCCAGGGATCCACAAAGACGACTTAACCCAGAGGCTGTGAAGAAGGAGATCGTAAAATGTCTGGATAGTGGTATCATTTACCCTATCTCTGATAGCCAGTAGGTTAGCCCCATTCACGTTGTCCCCAAGAAATCAGGCATAACGGTCATCACTAACGAGGCGAACGAGTTAATCCCTACTCGCTCCCAAACTGGGTGGCGAGTATGCATCGATTACAGAAAACTCAACGCCGCAACGTGGAAACACCACTTTCCGCTACCTTTCATTGACCAAATGCTTGAACGATTGGCCGGACACGAGTACTACTGCTTCCTTGATGGCTACTCCGGCTATAATCAAATTCCCATCACCAAAAAGACCAGGACAAGACCACATTCACTTGTCCTTTTGGCACGTTCGCATATCGTCGCATGCCCTTTGGGTTATGCAATGCGCCCACTACCTTCCAGCGGTGTATGATGGGAATCTTCTCAGTCATGGTGGAAAAATTCCTGGAGATCTTCAAGGACGATTTCTCCATCTTCGGCGATTCCTTCAACGAGTGTTTGCTGCATCTCGACGCTGTCCTTACCCGATGTAAGGATAAGAACCTCACTTTGAATTGGGAGAAGTGCCACTTCATGGTGCGCGAAGGTATTGTCTTAGGACATATCATCTCGCAAAATGGTATAGAGGTTGACAAAAGAAAGATTGAGGTCATTTCCAATCTACCTCCTCCCAGATACGTCCGAGTCATCCGAGCATTCTTTGGCCATGCCGGTTTCTATAGACGGTTCATCAAGGACTTTAGCAAGATTGCTAGGCCCTTGACTCTTCTACTGGCCAAGGACACGCCATTCGACTTCAACTCGAGCTGTGTCACAGCGTTCGAGTCATTAAAAAGATCACTCACTTCTTCTCCCATTCTTTCTTCACCTGACTGGACGCACCTATTTGAGATTATGTGCGATGCATCCGACTTTACCATTGGTGCTGTCCTTGGACAACACATCAACAAGATGCCGCACGTAATCTATTATGCGAACCAAACCCTGAACGACGCCCAACTCAATTATACAACAACTGAGAAGGAATTCTTGGCTGTTGTATTTGCTTTAGAAAAGTTCAGGCCCTACCTCATCGGCTCTCCAGTCATTGTCTATACAGACCATTCTGCTCTGCGCCATCTTTTTGCGAAGAAAGATGCAAAATCTCGGCTAATACGTTGGATCCTCTTGCTTCAAGAGTTTGACCTTGTCATTAAGGACAAACGAGGATGTGAAAACGTGGTTGCTGACCATCTATCACGACTTCCTTCTTCGCCTTCGCTTCCAATTCCGATCAACGACGTTTTCCCGGATGAACAGCTCTTGACAGTATCTTGCGAACCCTGGTTCGCAGATATTGTGAACTATTTGGCCACAGGATTACTACAAACTGAATGGTCAAGTCAGGACAGACTTTTCTTATCCCAAGTAAAACACTTTTACTACGACGAACCCTATCTGTTCAAGTACTGTCCCGACCAGATTATTCGTCGGTGTGTCCCAGACGATGAATTCAAGAGTGTGCTGTCGTTTTGCCACGATCAAGCGTGAGGCGGGCATTTTGGCCCCAGAAAGACAGCTGAGAAGATCTTGCAATGTGGTTTCTACTTGCCACAACTCTTCAAAGACGCTCATGACTATTGCAAGACTTGCTCCCGGTGCCAACACATGGGCTGGATATCCCGGAGGAACGAGATGCCGCTCCAACCAATCTTGGTTGTGGAGATTTTTGATGTTTGGGGGATAGATTTCATGGGGCCGTTCCCAGCTCTTTTAGGAACTTGTACATCCTTCTTGCTGTTGATTATGTCTCTAAGTGGGTTGAGGCTGTGCCCAGCTGGACTAACGACAACAAGGTTGTCGTTAGGTTTCTTAAAGAAAACATTTTCTCCCGTTTTGGGCACCCCCGAGCGATCACTAGCGAAAATGGAACTCATTTCTGCAATAAGACTTTCGAGGCCTTGATGCGGAAATATTCCATTAATCATAAGCTATCTACGCCCTACCACCCCCAGACCTGTGGGCTGGCCGAAATTTCAAATCGGCAAATCAAGCAGATACTGGTGAAGACGGTTTCCAAGAACCGTAAGGATTGGTCACTGAAACTCACTGATGCCCTTTGGGAATTTCGAACCGCTTATAAGACCGATCTTGGCATGTCTCCCTATCGGCTTGTGTACGGAAAGGCTTGCCACCTACCTGTCGAAATAGAGCATCGCGCATTTTGGGCGATAAAGGAGCTGAATCTGTCTCTCGAAGATGCGGGCAGCCATCGGAAGCTGCAGTTGAACGAACTGAGCGAGCTTAGGGATGAGGCTTACGATAACGCGGTTGTCGTTAAGAACCGAACGAAGGTGTTTCACGATAAACACCTTTTACGCAAAACCTTCGTACCTGGTCAGCAGGTACTGCTTTACAACACCCGGCTACACTTTCATCCAGGAAAGCTCAGATCTCGCTGGAAAGGGCCGTATTTTGTGCGGAATGTGTATCCGCAGGGCGTTGTGGATTTGGAGAATCCAAAGGACGGTTCATTTTTCAAAGTAAATTGACACCGACTGAAACCGTACCTTAGCGCCGAACCAACAGAGGAGCTCCTGGTCTTACAGGAGCTGGTTTACCCTGCATAATCTTCCTCTGCCTACCACCAAACTTCGGTTATCCAGCCAAGAACAGTGGACACTGTTCCAAATAAGTTTGGGGGTATGTATATACCATTTTGTACATATTTGTGGATATTCTTTTCCTTTTTTGCTATTTTTCTTTTCTTTAAAAACAAAGACATAAAAAAAAAAATTGTGTATATCTAACCGACAATTTTGACCCTTCAAATGATCTCTTCATGCAATGACAGTGAGGACACTTTCCAGTTTAAGTTTGGGGGTACGCTCGGTACGTATTTCTAACCTTCGCATTCATATGTATATTTTGCATCTGCATATTAAAATCCATAAAATCCAAAAAAATCTGAAAATTTTCTAAAAACATAAAAACTTTTCTGTCAAGTTAGCTAGTGGGAGGACTCTGATTCAACATTTCGACGGTTTTGTTTGATAAAATAAGAATAACTAAATCTTATGTTTAGATTTTGAAAACCTGAAAGATAACTCTCCTTTGAAGTTAACTATAGCTGATATACGTCTTTACATCACACTACACGTATCGTGAGTTTTGGAAATTAGATGACAAGTCTTTTATGTCTAAAAAATTTTAAAGTAGATAAATGATATTCTGAGGATCAAATATGTTTGTTCTAAAATAAGTAATATCAAGAATAGTTTATGAAGTGAAGTGAATATGAAGGAATGTTATTGATGCCTTAATTGGAACTAAGTCTGAAAAATAACCCATCTGGAACTTGATTGGAATGATTACACACCGAACCCACTAAACACGTCTGTTATCTAAAAAATAATTGAACTGCCGGTTATGTCTCCGTTCGTATTGAATCATCATGATTTTCACACCAAACAGTCTTTTATTTTTGGACCTAGGTAACTTGAGTAATTAAGTCCGCTGGGGTGTTTCTACACCTAATGCCCTAAAACCAACTGGTTTGGGTGCATTGGCCCAAAGCTCGCTAAGAAGCCTAGAAAGTCCAGATTAAAACAAAGTCAAGCAAGTGTTCTCCCCGAGTTAAAATTCCTAACGGTTCTTTGTGTGAGAATAATCTTGATAAAAGACAGGCCTTTATAAAAAAATTTAGCGGAGATATGAAGGTTTTATTCTATGATAAAGACTATTGCACGTTCACAGAGGTATGCATGAAATGAAAACAAGAAAAAGGTGGAGTAAAAAATAAGACCTAGTTTCCTGTTAAGGAAGACAGAAATTCTGAAGTTGAAACTTTACTGGAAAACGAAACTTGAAAAATACTTAACTCTTTATAAAACTTATGTGATCCTTTCAAAAATTTTATCTGGGCTTTATTGTGTGACATGATGACTTAAATCGATCCTTCTGGAAACTTAACGACACTATTTGCACTGCACGTAAAGACATATAAAATCTGTAGTTAAATAAGAAGCGAGGTGTGAAAAATAAGGGTTCGATAGTCTAGACTTAGGATAATAGAATTGTTATTTTCTGAAACAAAACTTTAGGGTTTGAATCATAGTTATTTTGGAAAACTAGCTTGACCGGATTTTGTGGGTAGTATCCCCTGAAAACCCTCAGGAGACAACACTCCTCCTACTAGGGACACCAAGAGGTTTAACGGCTTGTTGCACGTGCTCAGTGTAATCGCGTTCCCTGCGAAAGTGAGCTTAGGAAATTTTTTGTGAATAAATTGGCTTTGCTCGGGACGAGCAAATGATAAGTTTGGGGGTATTTGTTCATATCAGATTTTTGCATTTTTATACCGCCCAATTTTTATCATATTGCTTATCGGTAGGTACTCTTGAGCCGTGTTTGCTAGTCAATTGCAGGATACAGGTTCGCGGCTCTAAACGATGAAATTCATGAAAAAGCACGATAAAATCCGGGTTCTTGCCAAGCACAGATAAAACACGGGTCTCCGCTCCCTATCCGTATGTTGCCACACACCAGTTTGAGAGACAAAATGGAAAATCGATTGTCATCTTCATGCACAAAGCACAATGGCAACACCAAGTCCAAGAAATCTACGCGGAGCTCAAGAAAATCATGACAAAAGATCCATATCCAATCACCTTTTGATCTACTAGAATTCTGGAAGAGATGTGAAAAGATTATCAGAAAAGACATATGCCAAACTACAGACAAAAAAGGACCAGGGAAGCACAAAGAACCGGAGGGCCCAACTCCTCTATACGGCCGCGGTTCCGTGGCCAATATGGGGTCTAGGCTGCGGAACCGCGGCCGTATGATGGCGGCAGTTGACATATTTTCGGGGGCAGATTGGTCATTTCATGTTTGTTCTGATTGTTGCCCTAGATTTCCTTTTCCCTGCCTATAAATAGCCCAGAACCTTGTGAAGCCAAGGGTGCATAATCTTGTATTTAGATTTTAGGTTTTAGTTGTTGTTCTTCTTCCTCCTCTCATCTCTTCTCCATTAAAAAACTTGTAGTGAGCTTTTGTGAGTGAAGAATGAATAAAGGAGTTCTTTTATTTATCATGCTTGTCTTGTTCTTTAGTTAAATTATTATTGCTTATAATTTTCATTTGTTAACTTAGTTGTTGTTATTTGTGTTTGTTTCTTTCTTGTTCTCTTTTCCTTTATCCTTAAACAACCATGATGCTTACGCTTGATCCTCGCCGAGGTGAGATCGCAAATAGCTATTTGTAATCTTCTTACCTCTTTCTTTCTACCTTCCTCTTTTGTTTTATTTTCTTTTTTGTTATGATGTGCGAGTAGTCTCCATACTTGTTAGGGTAGGATAAGCGAAGTTTGAGATAAGGAAATCTCTCTCTCTTCCCTTGCCCAACATCTTGATTCGAACTCCCGTTAATTGAACCACAATCCGCTCCCTACGGCACCCTATCCTACATGATAGCGGTGATTCCGTAGTGAGACTGGTTGTGGTTGAATTAACCGGAGGTTATGGCTAAGAGCCAAGAACGGACGGACAAGCACCAAAAAGAAGAACTTATGCGTTGGAAAGCCTAGCTTATACTCGCAAGTTCCTTCCTAGTCGTGCTAATCCCCGTTGTTGCCGATTACCGTAACACCGATATTAAAAGTGGCAACGAAAGAGGTGAGCGACTCCTAACTCAAACTAACCTAATCCTAACCCTAACAAGCTCTCCTTACATATTATTTTAACACTTAGTTAATCACAAACAAATCTGGACTTTTGGACTTAACTCGTTAAAGCACATAGAAAATGATTCCCATCTCCCTACGGACAACCCGTACTCAACGTGCTAGCTACAAGCGAAACCGTTTTGATTACGGTAATTAACTAAACTTGAACACGCAGAAACTTACCAATCAAGGGCTACGGCTGGTTTTGGCGAAAAACCTTTAACGTAATGAACTTGATCTCGTTGAAGGAATCTAAGTGGTTTTATAAATCTATAGTAGCGAAAACTTTTGCTAAAGAGGATATTCCCAATCGAATACCATGATGCAAAGCAAAAAGAAACGACTATAGTGAAGTTATTACAATGACGCAAACTTTGCTCAAGGGGTCACTCCCGGTGAAGGGATCTCGGTCCTTGCCTCGTCGAATGAGGTGCGGGATATTCATAACCGAATATCACTGTGCAAAGCAAAAGAGAACGTCTGTAATGTCAGTTTTTAAAAACTTGGTTCCAACAATATTATATATAGGTTTGTTTTATCCTTGCATTGATAAGAATCTATGCAGTCCCATCAATTAATCACACCAGAAAAGAACGAAAATAAAATGTACGTATATGATATCCGCATTCTCCACTGGGTCCCATCATCACCCGTTAGGTTACTTAACTAACGACAGAGCGGGGACTGAGCTAGCGCGGATGCAAAACATATACAACATCTACTAGTATATATATAAATATATAGCAATCGTCCCAGGCATGATATAAAGCAACATCACAGAAGCAATACAGAATGGTGGATAATCTTGGAGCCCCGGGTTTCACTTGAGCCGCAAATGAGACCCGACGTTCCCTGTCGTGTAGATAGCCTGTGCAATGAAACCTAGACCCCTACGAGCGCGGCAAGTTACCCGCTAAAACCAGAAGCGAGGCAACCCCCTTCAACAATGTGAATGGGCCACCCAGCACTTCATGCAATCCGGTTTCTTAAGCACCCCTCCGTGGGTCAACCTATACCCCCTACGAGTGCGGCGAATAGCCCGCCAATTCTAGAGTAAGGTCCCCTCCGTCTGAACGCCTTGAGATGCGGACCCGTTGCCCTTTATAACCCGGCTATTCGTGCACTCTACCGTGGGGTAATCCCAGTATAGAAAAGAAAATAATATACAAGGGTGACATCGACCTCAACCCGGTCGTGCCCCAAAAGAATAATATACAAACTGGCAGTTACGGCAGTCCACATGTCGGACGCTCGCCCCGCAAAATCAAATGTACAAATTAAATAAAACTATACTAACATTACACCATAGCTATCCACCACGACGATCCAACCAACATCACAGCATAACACAGAACATCAACGTGAATGCCACGTTCGCAAAACCCATCTAAAAGACATATAGCAATTAGACAAGTTGTACCGATCAAATGACATTCACGGTCGCAGATTATAATGTATGTACTAATAAAAACATTTAAACAGAGTTAAAACATCGACTCCGAAACACCCCGAGTAGCCCCCGAACAACTGATAACACAATATCAAAAATGGGCTAAACAAACAATACCACTGCAACAATTTTCCAGAGACCAAACCATACCCAAAAACGAAGCCAAAACCTAACACTAAGGCCGGCCTCGCCGGATTTCCCACTCATGTGCTCGGCCCAATTCCGGCGAGGTGGACTCGTTTTTGGGGTATGGTCTTCTGGTCAGGTAAGTAGTCTTCTGCACTTGTTTGAAAAAAATTTTGAAGACTTTAAAATTTCAACAGAAAGTGAAAACTGCAGTGCACTGTTATCGAGTTGTTTCGATTTCTATGTATTAATATTGTCTAAACTAGCTAGCTATGGGTTTAAAGGATGGCTCTGATACCATGCTGGGTTACGGCAGCGCCCCGGCCATCGAAACGTGGCCAAATGCGGAACAAAAATTTTCTGAAACCGGCGCTACCGTTACCCGATTCCCGGATCGACCTTAAACCCTAAACTAGCAAACTAATATAGAGGTAAGAATGGTTATACGGAGTTGACCCGTATCCTTCGTTCTTCATTCCAAGCTCCTAGTGGTTCTTTGACGTAGTTTGGTTGCCGGTCTTCCTCCATCTCCGATGATCCACCTGAGGGAAACGGCGCAAGCTCCAGCCTTGACAAACAAGGAAACCGATGCTCTAAAGTTGCTAGCGACGGAGAGTGGGGGGTGTAGCAGTGTGTGACTATTTTTTTCTCTCTACCCATGAGCTCAATGAGAAACTCAAGAAAGATGAAGAAGGAGGTGAACTTTGGCATGAGCAAAAATGGCTAAGTGTGCAAGTAGTGAGCCAAATGAAAAATGAAGCCCCTGATCAAGTGGCCGGCCCCCCTCACTATTCATTCCCAGAAAAAAATATCTCCACCATTTAACAAATAAACAATGTGCAACCATACCCAAAACCCATACCTAGGTCATGTTCATGCCACCTCACACCCTCCACCTCATCATTAAACAAATGAATTTCCATAAATGGAAAATCAAAAAATGAGGTGGAAAAACTTCTAGAAGCTATCCCGTATATAATACGGAATACTTCCCGGTACATGTATCGAAATACATATATGCGTATTCGTACAAAAATACGAATAGCTGAGAGAGAAAACGAATAGTGAACAAGAATACTAGAATACATATATATAAATACATATGTAAATTATTAAATCAAAACCTGATTTAATAATCCAGCTTAATCCTAAGCCGCTAGTATTATCAACCGTCCGATTAAAGTCTGCGCAGCATGTGCACATATTTAATTGGACACCTGTATGTTCCAACATACGCCATGTACACCATATCGCCTGAACCGTGAAAACCCTCTGTGTTGGACTCTAAAGACTCGTCAATACGCTGGCAGTGGGTTTAACCACAAGCACGTCAGCGGCACTAGCTGTACGTAACGGCTACCCAGGTATTGAGCGAAAGGGAGGCCGACGAGCAAACTCATCCTGAACCCCTACTGAGCCTGACAGTGACAATATCCGTACAATCCGGTCTGTTCGTCTAAGAGTATTGCATATCTAGTCTAGGGGGTGGATAAAGTCAGACCACTAACAACGCGATATTTAGTGTCGGCATGTAACCCATCACCACCTGAGAAACTATCGATCCTGGATCGGTAATTCTCGTTCACCATGGCCACGGATTTCTGGTGATGGCCACCCGTGCACAACGCGACATCACCCCTAATACCGGGAGAGATGAATCCCTGACGATCCGATCAGTGCCTCCATGTGGCTCAGAACTGTACCCAACTAAAACCTGTTTGCACGACTCCTTTGAGCCGTGGTCGGGTAGTAATCAAAGCACAGTGGGAACTCACACGAGACAAATGACGATCTCAGGTCGACAGACTAAGATGTACACATGTCATCTGGGAACTGCAATCTGACTATAGGTATAATACTAACTAGCAGGTTCCCGACGAGTCCGTCCAGTGTACTCATAACCCAATGAGCACCTGCATACTATCTTAGGTGAACAAACTAACACCAATGGCTTGTGAGACCCGGCTACCGCCCCTCGTCGGGGTCTCGATCAGTATACACTAGTCTACACAGGAGTATCGCTGCCCGGTCTCGATACTCCTACGACTAGGGACATTTAAGGATGTGCTTATAGACCCCAGCTCCCACATATATGATCTCAATCATAATGCTGGCAGTCAAGCAAGAATCCTATGGGCTCTATCAACATGTACTTGATGATAAAGACAAACCAGATAGCATACTATCATCTCAAGTAAGACTGTTCTATCGGTTTAGGTCCTCACTCAATCATCATAATCACATGTCCACGACTATGATAATTGCCTTGAGAGCACTATAGCCAACAGCTACAGCTACACATATACATGGAAGGTATTGCATCATTATTGACATGTATATACACATACCTTGCAATGCTACAGCTACACTTATAACTGGAGGGTATTGCATCATTATTTACATGTACACCCATATACCTTGATACAGCTACACCTATACCTACATGGTATTACATCATTATTGACAGGTGTATACACATATGACATATAGCTACATGTACATAATATGTACATACTTTTATATACCCCCTTATATACATTGTTGTAGCCACATGTTCACCTTTATATGATGTTGCTTTGGATTTTGGAGAATTGGGAACCACATGATATATTTAATAACTTGATGCATTTAAATAGCGGTTTTTCCTTGATATGCTCGTATTACTGTTTTATGTTGTATATATTACATTTCATGGATTTACGCATTGAGATGTGGATTTCATGTGAATTATGGATTTGAGAACCGTGGGGGTATTTCAAGAAATTCATGTATTGTTTGAAAACCCGATTTCTCTTTATATGATATTTCAGTGCGTCCACCATGAGTTTTCTCGGTTCCGAGACTTGTGTTAGATACCCGATTCGAGGAGCAGTAGGTGTCGTCTGCGGGTAAATGGTGGACTCGGTATGGTTCCCCGGGCAAGAGATAATTTTCGTGGTATAGACGGTGAGCCTGGCAGGTGGGCTAGTACCTACCTATGATAGTATTTGGACTCGGCGGTTATCATGGGGATACCGACCGGAGAGATGTACGGACATGACATCAGGGCCAGTCGTGGTGATGACGCTTGACAAATGAGTATTTACGTGTCAATGCTGGACACGGGTTTCATGATGTTTCGAGTGTCGATGTTAGACACTCAGGTTCCATGATTTGATGTGTCGTTGAGGGAAACACATATATACATATATATATATATATATACAGGCATAGTTTTCATGATATTTTCGGGTGTCGATGTTGGACACTCAGGTTCCATGAGACTTACAGGATATGAGGGCCAATCTGAGGATGCGGTGCCTGAGGATTTTGGGATTTGATGTGTCAGTGAGGGACACTGGGTTTTTTCCATGCGGATGATTTTTGCATGAGGTTTTATTATATCATCCCATACTCAGGTTTTTATTTGATATGAATTGGACTCATGTAGATATAGTACCCTGGTGGTGTACCCTGATCATGATAGTTGCATATTCATATTGCCATACTTATGCTATCAGATTACATGTGATAGATTATCGCTGGTAGTGCATACTTGCGATTTCAGTATGATGTTATTTGCTATTCACGAGTTGGCAACTCACCCTCGTTGTGCCACAGTGTTTTGCAGGTCTCATCCTCAGAGTAGTCGCGGCAGGGCGCCTTTTTATCTCTACTTTTGCGGATACCACTGCGGTTGGCTGTGAGGCCTTTTGCTGTAGGGGGGTTGAGGTTATCCGATAATGTACATTGTATATCTTTTGTATCTAGCACTCTCCATCTACCACCTTCATGTATTGACTTAGAGACGAGTTGTGAGGATCGATGTTGTATATTCTTATGACTCTGGTTGTCGTGCTCGTGTGAGCCGGCCTTTATTTATGTGAATTATATCATTTCTTCGCTACGGCGTTGTATATCTGTTGTGGTGGTTATTTCCGCCTTTGGGCGAGATTTTTTGCTCCCGTTTGGGGATGCTTTACTTATATCTTATGTTTGTACCCGTTTCGGGGCTGGCTTTTACAAAGGAGGTGCTGCCGAATTTTTTATGAAAAACTAACTTAAGTTTTAACTTCTTACTTGAGATTTTAAAGTGTTTCTATCCTGTACTTCTTGTAATGGTTTAGATTGCTGGGTTTTTGGCTTACTTAAATTGCGTTACGCCTGTTGACGTTACGTAGTCTAAGTGCCGGTCATGTGCCTAATTTTGGGTCGTGACACCCTCAATCATCATAATCATTTGCCTGCGACTATGATAATTGCGTTGAGGGCACTATAGCTAACACTTTCGGTCTTAGAGTCACCCTCATGTATTTATTCTTTATGCTGGTTCTTGATGATGTTTTTATGGTTTCCTTATTTTATTTCTGTGCTTGATCCTAGCTTCGGCGTTGTATATTTATATCATTGCGTGGTTATTTCCGCCAATTGGCGAAGTGCTAACTCCCTCTTAGGGATGCCTTTTATTATTATTACTTGTATTTGTTTTCGGGTTAAAATATACAAAGGAGGTGCAGCCCAAATTTCGAATGACAAAAAGGTTTTCAAGTTAGATATGAATATGGCGTTTTTCATATACTATTACTTATGTATATAAGTAATAAACTTGAATTCAGTGTACCTTTATATCAAAACTGCACCTCCACTAATTTCCTTAAATGGTTTAGATTCTGGGTTTTTGGCTTACTTGAATTAGGTGGGGTCCTATAGACTTCACATGATTCAGGTGCCAATCGCATGCCTTTTCCGGGTCGTGACAAAGTTGGTATCAGAGAGTTAGATTTAACCTTAATTCGAGTCTAGGTTTGACTATGCGGAGTCTAGGGCGTATATATATTCGGAACCTAGACATGACCTTATGGAACTTAGACTTGGCCGAGGGGGTATTAGAACTGAACTTTCGTCGCATAGGTTGACCTTGGTTGATGAAGTAGGTGACTTAAGTAGAGTGACGTACCGAGTGTATGTTCCGCGACATACATACGATACGCTACTTCTCTTAAGTAGCCTAAGGATGTACATTTCTTATGCACCATATTTCTATTCGTTCCTATGATCTATCCTCATTGATATCGGATTGTGGTTTCCATTACCTTAGCTACACGAGCAAATAGAGTTGCGGTTAGAGATGCAGTCAGAGGGAGCTCGTCATGGATGAGGACTAACCAAGATGTATTCCGGTGGCGTACGAATGCATTGATACATTGTTTTACTAGGATTTATCGTTGATGCGAGCGTTCGGGATCTACACAAGATGATCGGGCCACTGCTAGAGGCCGGCCAGAATGTGAAGACTGTTGATGAACCTTCAACTCCAGATGTTGAAGCATTGTCTAAATGCGGATAGATGAGCCAGCTGTTACTACGATTGATAAGATATTACCCCCCAGACTATTGAAGCTAATGCAGCGTGAGCTATACAAAGGGATGTGATAGAAGATCGCTAGTCATCCTTGGATAAATGACTAGGACACCTTATTCGTTTGGATACTCACATGCAAGATCTCAAATTGACTAGCTTCGGCTAGAAGGGGACCTCACTTAGACATATTGTGAGTCGATCAAGATAGGACGAGCGAAAGCGCATTATCCCGGTGACTTGGACGAGTTCTAAGGACGTAATTGGCCAGATACCTTCTACAGAATATTAGAGTTGTCGAATTCGTAGCTTCGAAAGAGACTCCAAATATGACTACAGCCAGTTAGAGCGCAGTCCACACAACTATGAAGAGATGATTCCGAATTGGTCCATATTGAAGGGAAGCGGAGTAAGAAGTCTGTGCGAGATTTTCACGAGTTGTCATTCCACTCCGTGGATGCCAGAGATTTACTACGCACGCAAAGGCGTTCGATACGACAAAAATTTCTTGAGGAAAGACGTGATGAGAATGCAACTGTCCCGGAACAAGAAACGGATTAAGTAAATAGTGCTAACATCCGAACAGTCCGGCAGATATGAGATTTGGGAGAGACCCCGACAGGATCTTTCTGAAATACTTCACGAGAAGTCTTAGACCAGGATCGATTGTATTGTGCACACTATCGGAAAAGTCCGGCCGGAAAGGAACAAAGGAAAACTGGCCGGAACGGAATGCAAACTGGCAACTTCAGAAAACTGATCCCGTAATAAATTACAGGAAAAACCCGCTACTGTATATACATACCCGCATTTGTATTCCCACTGAATACAAATGCAAAGAGACAAAATCTACACTGCACAATACTAGGATCCGGCTTAAACCAAAGCCCGCTAGTATTATCCGTTCGATCATGATCCGTGCAATACCGCACGTATCTGATCGAACCCTGCCATATTTCCATACGGCCACTACAGCGTTTCACCCAAAACTTGAGAAACTGGTCTGTGGGGGACTCTAAAGACTCGTCAATACTTTGGTTGTGGATTTAACCACTAGCACGTCAGAAGTATTAGCCTATACGTGACGGGCTACCAGGTATTGACTAAAAGGGACGTCGATGAGCGAACTCATCCTGACACCCTACTGAGCCTGTCAGTGACAATATCCGTACAGTCCGGTCTGTTCGTCTATGAGCGTCGCTTGGCGGGCCTAGGGGGTGGTAAAAGTCAGACCCCCAAAAGCGGTACAAGTCGTGTCGGAGAGTAGCCCAGAACACTCTGAGATACTACTGGAATACCTACCAGTAAATCTCCGGCCTTGGCCATGGACTTCGTGTAATGGCTCTCCTAGACACAGCGCGACCTCACCCCCAATACCGAGAGAGACGAACCCCAGCAGATCCGCTCACTGCCTCCATGTGGCTCGGGACTGTACCCAAATAAAACCTGTTTGCAAGTCTCCTTTGAGCATGGTAGGGTAGTAATCAAAGTACAGTGGGAACTCACAAGAGACAAATGACGATCTCAGGTCGATGAACTAACCTGTACATATGTCACCAGGGAACTGCTATCTGACGTCAGGTATAAGACCAACTAGCATGTTCTCGGCGAGTCATGTCCGGTGTACTCATAACCCAATGAGCACCTGTATGCATCTTAGGTGAACCAACTGACACCAGTGGCTTATGAGACCAGCCACTGCCCCTCGTCAGGGTCTCGACTGTATACACTAGTCTAGTCTGGAGTATCGATGCCCTGTCTCAAAACTCCCACGACTAGGGACCTTTTAAGGATATGCTTATAGACCCCAGCTCCTACGTATATGATTGCCCTCATACTGCTGGCGGTCAAGAAAGAATAGTAGGGGCTCTATCAACGTGCAATAGTGACCTGTAAGGTCACCTAAAGCAGTACACGATGATAAAGATAAACCAGATAGCATACTATCATCTTGAGTAAGACTGTCCTACTGGAACAGGCCCTCCCTCAATCATTGCAATCACGTGCCTGTGATCCAATAATTGACTCTGAGGGCACTATCTCCAACAAAAGCAAACACCCTAATCTAAGTGGCTAGAATAGATGAGGATGATGAATTAGGAATTTAACTCTCTTTTGTTTTCTATTTCTCACTCATTATCATCACTTGTCAAAAACCTAGTTAAGGTTTTCTTGCAAGAAGAAAGAAGAAGAAGAAGCAAATCCTTTTGTGATGAATAATGAAAATCATTGTTGTGGTTACAAATCAACCATGGGTTAAGAAAGAAGACTTAACCCTTGTAGAGAATTAACTAGGGTAAAGGGTTTGGGTTGGGTTAAAGAAATATCTTCACAAAATATCAAAGTCAAAGCTTCAAGAAGCTTCATGAAAGCTTCATCCAAGCCTAACCCAAATCCAAACGCTAACCATATTTAAGCTCCACAAAACATGTTGCATTTGTAACCCTAATTTATTACAATATTATATATCACATATACAACATTTATTGTAACAAAATAAAATAATAAAATTAACATATATCACATATATATCAATGTATTATCCAAGTGAGAAAAAGAATCTTTAAGTGAGCTAATATTAATTAATGTAATATAATATATCAAATATATAATTATACATTAAATTATTGAATCAACACTTGATCCGATAATCCGGCTATTTCATAAATAACCGACTAATACAATCTGAATCAGTTCATCGAATCAACACTTGATCCGATGACCCGGCTATATCACATATACCCGGCCGATATCACATATCACGAAAATCTAATACGGTATCACATACACGTACTGTTCTCGGTCCCGCACATATCACATATGTGCTCCTACTTCGTTTTTCCTGAGCAAGGAAACCTCTGTGTAGAACTCTAAGGAATCGTCAATACGCCGGCATTAGGTGATGATCATATCAAAACACCCACAAGTTGCAAGCGGTCAGCTAAACGTAACAGCCATCCAGGTATTGAGCAATTAGAAGATCAACAAACAAGCCTGTACATTCTCCTGCGAGTCCAATCAGTAACACTCCCGTACAGTCCGCTCTCTTCGTCTGATATGTCGCATATCTCGCCTAGGGGTGGTAAACGTCAGACCCCAAAAGCATGATAAGTCGTGTCGATATGAGGTCCATAACAGTTCGAGAAACTACTGATAACACTTACCAGTAAATCTCAGCAACCCTGGCCAGGGATTTCCAGTTATAGCCAATCGAACACAGCGCAACATCAACTCCCTATACCGGGAGAGACAAAACCCCTCCTATCGCTCATTGCCTTCATGTGATTCAGGACTGTACCCAAAAGCCACCGTTTTACACGCCCTTGTGGACGTGGTATGATGGAAATCAAAGCACAGTGGGAATCACACAAGACTCTATGACGATCTCGGGTCTACTGACTAACCTGTACCAGTGTCACCAGAGAACTGCCATCTGACGTGAGGTATAATACCATCTGGGAGTTCTCGGCGAGTCCGTCCTGTAGGGTTCCTAGGCACCCTATGAAGGTCTCACAAGGCATCTAACATGCCAATATAAAATTTTACGGGTGCCGAGAGACCCGACTACGGATCGTTTGCTGGAAAACTAGGCGAAAAGTAAACTAGTTAACAATTAACTAAGGGAATACGGAAATACAACCTTTGTAGATCCGGTCCTCCACCTCCACGGCTCTGAGACGAGGTCCTCTCCGCTGTCCAAATCAAATCCGGGCTCTAGCGTCGGCTTCGTCGGAGAATGGGCAAGCTAGGTCGTCGATGTCCATGCCGAAGATGATCTACGTCGAAGCATCGCAAGATCAAGCTCTCACTTCACCAAGTCATGAAACTTGTGAAGAAAACACACTCTACTACTTAGCAAGAGGTAGAGGATGAAGAAATAGGAAGTGGGTAGACTTTAGTTTTGGATTTCTCACTCATTTCCATCACTTGCCATTGATGGGGCAAGCTTTCTTCACTTGAAGAAATGGAAGAAGAAGAAGATCATATATGATAAGTTAATTAAAAATCAATAGAAAAACAATACTTATCATAATATTAACTCTAGTCAAGTG
Organism: Agapanthus africanus; assembly: GCA_030015575.1. Taxonomy (NCBI): domain Eukaryota; kingdom Viridiplantae; phylum Streptophyta; class Magnoliopsida; order Asparagales; family Amaryllidaceae; genus Agapanthus; species Agapanthus africanus. The sequence goes on along the minus strand of JASDDO010000019.1, from coordinate 508,866,373 downwards.
TAGAGAATGAATCATGGTTAGTGGGAATGGTTAGGGTTAAGAATGAGATAAGAATGGTTGACTTGATCAAAGCTTCATGAAGCTTCAACTAAAAAACAAAATTAGCCACCATTCTTTTCTCTTTTCTTTTATTCATTTATCAAAAATAAAAGGATAATTAAATAAGATAAATGAATAATAAATAATAAACCCTAACCATTTCATTAACGAAGCTTTAATACTTTACACTTAACCAAAAAGCATGTATCATCAAACATGATACAAGCAAGTGCACAAAATCATATCGCATATGCAATGCGCACACCCGAGTGAGAAAATCCATTTTAAAGTGAACCGATACTAGTTAATGCAAAGTAATATATCAAATATACAATTATGCATTAAATCATTAAATCAACACTTGATTCAATGATCCGGTCATGTCGCACATAACCGACTGGTATCATTAGTAACAACTTATCGAATCAACACTTGATCCGATAACCCGGCTATATCGCATATAACCGATCAATGTCACATCGCGAGAATCAAATACAGTATCACATACTGGTATCATTCTCGGTCCCGCACATATCTCATATGCACTCCTATTTCGTTTCGCTTGAGCCAGGAAACCTCTGTGTAGGACTCTAAAGACTCGTCAATACGCCGGCAGCAGATGATGATCATATCAAGCATCCACAAGCCGCAAGCGGTCTGCTAAACGTAACGGCCACCCGGGTATTGAGCGATCTGAAGATCGACGAGCAAGCCCGCTCACACTCCAGTGAATCCAACCAGTAACACTACCGTACAGTCCGGTCTGATCGTCTGATATGTCGCATATCTCGCCTAGGGGTGGTAAACGTCAGACCCCAATAGCTCAATAAGTCGTGTCGATATGAGGTCTATAACAATTCGAGAAACTACTGGTAACACTTACCAGTAAATCTCAGCAACCCTGGCTAGGGATTTCCTGTTATAGCCAATCGAACACAGCGCAACATCAACCCCCTATACCGGGAGAGACGAATCCCCTCCTATCGCTCATTGCCTCCATGTGACTCGGGACTGTACCCAAAAACCACCGTTTTGCACGCCCTCTTGGACGTGGTAAGATGGAAATCAAAGCACAGTGGGAACCACACAAGACTTTATGACGATCTCGGGTCAACAGACTACTCTGTATCAGTGTCACCAGAGAACTGCTATCTGACGTGAGATATAATACCATCTAGGAGTTCTCGGCGAGTCCGTCCAGTGTACCCAGTCTCTACTGAGCACCCGTATATCATCTCTGATGTCAAACACCAATGGATATGGGATCATCCATCGCCCATCTGCATGGGTCGAGAAGGTACACGCTAGTCTACTCTGGTATATCGATGCCGCGTCTCGATACACCCACGACTAGGGACATTGAAGGATGTACTTATGGACTACCATGTCCCCACTAGTATGATCCGCATCATAGTCCAGGTAGTCAAGTACAGATCCTAAGGGCTTTACCAACATGTAACAGAGAGACAATCAGTATACACGTTAAGGTAAAGAGCAACCAGATAGCATACTATCATGTCGAGCAAGAAAGTCCTCCCTATATATGTCCCAGCATCCACTACAATATACATCCAATGTACAGTAATGGCCTCTAGGGCATACATATAACTAACAATCTCCCACTTGCACTAGGGCCATCTGTAGCAGTGGTTGTAGTATCTCATACTCAACCATCCCATAAAAGTCTCTCTCTGGGAACAGGCCTTTGTGAGTGGATCCGCTGTGTTGTCCTCTGAGTATACTCTCCAAACCTCGATCACCCTGGAGATCAACTATCTCCATGATCAAGTGATACTGCCTTAGAATATGTCTGGATCACTGATGGGACCGGCGTTCCTTGGCATAAGCCACAACTCCATTGTCACACAATGGGAGGAATATAGTTCATCTCATGAACCAATATACACCCAAACACCCTCTTTTGGTAGCATCTTAAGTAGCGATGTATCCAGCCTTTATCGTCTAGTATGCCACGGTATCCAGCTTGGAACTCTTCCAACATACCGTCCCTTTACTGAGGGTTAAGCCAATGCCTGTGACAGACACTCAGTCGTCTTTATCACCCTGGAACCCTTCCAGTGATTCTCCCCAGGATCGATTGATACCATCTCACTACAACTAGTGAGTTTCCTAACATCCAATTAGATCTATCTCATAGATCCAAAACCCAGGATTTAGGAGGTATCACTTTGATCCTATATGGAGAATCATTGTGATAAGCGGAGATTGATCGAGCGTAGCATAGGAAACTCCTTCCCTATCAAGGGCATGACATCCACGTACTTTACGAGGATCACCACCATACTCCCTACTACCTTTTTGTATATACAAGGTTCATCTACCATTTTGATGATGTCAAACTCTTTGACTAATTAATCAAAACAGACGTTCCAACTCCGCGATGCCTGCTTTATCCTATAAAGCATCTTGCACACGTTTCCGCTGCTCCCACTGTCTACGAAGTCCTCTGGCTGTGTACTTATAGACGCTTTCTTCCAAATCATCATTTAGAAAAGCAGTCAAGACACCCAACCACCAGATATCATAGTCATGGTATGTAGCCGTGGCAAGTAGGATCTGGATGGACTTAAGCATAGATCCTTAGAAAAGGTTTCATCATAATCCACGCCTGGTCAATGAGGCAAACCTTTACCAAGTCTAGCTTTGAAAGTCTTAACTTTTCCATGTACACCAAATAATCTTCTCAAGATTTACTTGCTCCTGATGGGGATTTAACCCTTCAGATATAGCAACCAAAGTCCATACTTCGTTGGTGTATAAGGATTCCATCTCAGATCTCTAAGCATCCAGCCATTCTTACAGAGTCTTCACTCTCGATGGCCTGCTCGAAATTAGTTGGGTCATCATCTCATGATGCAATCCTCGCTCCCACTGTCATAGAGAAACCGAAGTATCTCTCAGGTGGGTGAGGAACCCTACTAGATCGGCGGAGAGGCTGAGGTTCGTTGGTAACTATTGAATCCTTTGGTTTTATCAAATCATCTGCTGTAATTTGTATAGCTGGAACCATTCCAGTTCTACATAACAGTATTTGCCTCGAGCTTGTCCGGATTTTGCTTTTAGACATAGGCCGGACAACCCCAAATCTTAACCAACTTAAGATATGGGCTCTTCCCTTTCCATATCACATATGAAGTGGTAGGCATTGATTTGATTCGAACCCTATTCAATAGGTATGCAGCTTCTCAAGTGCATAACTCCCAAAAAGGAAAAAGGTAACTCAGTAGTACTCATCATAGAGCACACCTTATCATATAGGGTGTGATTGCTCCGCCCTGATATACCATCGTGCTATGGTGTATTCAGAGGAGTAATGCTGAGAAAGAATCTCATTCTCCTTTAGAATAATCCAGTATTTCCGTGCTCAATTATTCTCCTCCTTGATCACATCAAAGGACATAATACTTATACCCGTATTTTGGTTCTCTACTTCTCGCTTATATTCTGTGAATATCTCAAAAGGCTCGGACTCATGTTTCAACAGGAACATATGTCTGAATCTTGAGAGATTATCAGAGAATGTAATGAAGTACAAAGAACCAGTCCTGGCATGTGTAGACAGGGGACCTTTACATACATCAACATGTATCATCCCAAGAGTTTACTAACTCTTTCTCTGTTTCCAATAAACAGAGCTGTGGTCATCTTATCTTTGTGACATGACTGGCGAGTTTCACAAGATGTAAATTCAAACTAATTTAAATATGCATCTAAATTTAACTCTAGCCAGTCGGGTCGCATTGATATGACCTAGTCTACAATGCCTCAAGAAGGATTCGTTCATTTCTGAACTCTTCCTCTTGTGTGTATTCCGTATACTAAGAACTGTAGTTTGATTTAGAACATCAACGCTTTTAGATAACGTGCCTGAACCGATCAACTTTTGATATAGGAAATGTTCAAAACATTATCCATCTATACAAAATTTTATCATTTCTTTACTAATAAAGATATGGATATGATTTTGTATATCAGGTTCGGTATCTAACAACATTCGTTCAGAATCAATGTATTGGTAATACATGGTGACAGTGACCAACAGACTTGGCTGCAACACTTGCCCCGTTTTCTGCCTCATGAAACTTATCACCCGTTCTCAGTTCTCTACCTTTCTGTAGCCCTATGTAACAGATTACATATCTGGGATCCTGATCTGGTATCACATACCTAGGACGTAGAGGATACAGAGAAACAGTTCTTTGTAACGAACACACCCGAAGATGATGCATCAGCATGCACTCTCTTTGTTTGGGCGGCACGGGAATTCTGGTAATCCCCAATTTCCTACTCTGTCTTATAACAATTATAAGTTGGAGCGGGACCAACGTTCCCTAGCTCAGTATAACAAGCGGGTTCGGTCAAAAATCCGTATTATTATCTTGATTAAGGCGTGATATGGTCGCTACCAGGAGAGAGAGAGAAGAAAACACTCAGCGTGCGCTCTTGCAAGAATAGATTGGTTTTTATTTTATCTAATCAGGATGGCTCCCACTGCTTTTTATCAAATCTTCCTTCAAACCCTAAAAGGAAAGACTAGCCGGGATTAATTACACACTACAAGTTCGCCAATCTTTCAGCCAGGCCAGTGTCGGTACTTTGAGGGAGGTCCCCCGTGCTTTCGCACGAACCTAATTAATGTAAACCTCGTTTTCCCAGAGGCGTAACCTCGTTAACACCTTTCTAGACACCTACTTGATCGGCTAATTGTAATGTATAAAACTCTTCCAGGAGTAACTCTTACTCGCAGCGGGTATCGGGATCCAACTATCACATAGAAGGTATGCAGTCTCATTGCAAATTTCAACACTTGAAATTCCCGATAATATTTTGCCCCTAGCTCGCTATGACCTTGACGCTTGCCAAACAACCCATAGTCTGCTAGTCAAGTTCAACCCGTACATTTCTTGATTGAATTAAACCCACCCGTACGACCCTTGACGCATGCCAAACAACGCCGTACGAATACCCTAATCCAATCGCATCGTATGCTAGCAGATAAGCACTAGTTAGCTACCGTACACTACGCCTTGACGCATGCCAAACAACCGCAGCACGAATACTAACTAGTACTTATCTGAAATGACGGAGGGCTACGACAGGTTTTTCTGAAAACCTATTGCGTAATGAACTTGATATTGTTGTAGGATCGAATGATTTTAAAATGGAGTGCTTTTGAGGCTTTTCTAGTTTTGCTAAAGGAGTCACTCCCGGTGAAGGGATCGTCGGTCCTTTCCTCGTCGAATGAGGTGCGGGATATATCATATATATCACTGTGCAAAGCAAAAACTCTTAAAAGAAATCAAAAGACAAACCGAGGGTGTAGCATCTGCCAGTTATTGCTAAAGGAGTCACTCCCGGTGAAGGGATCTCGGTCCTTTCCTTATCGAATAAGGTGCAGGATATATCATATATACCGCTGTGCAAAGCAAGAACTGTAGCTACCTGTTTTATTTTGAAATTCGATTCTACAACATCTTAGGTTTCTTTTTATTTCATTAATCACATTAATGAAGTCCCATCATTTAAATACCTAAACATCACAGATAAATACGACGTACACTTATGCCATCCGCATTCGCCTCGATGTCCCCTCGTGCACCGTTAGGTTAGGTAACTAACGGCAGAGCAGGGCAGGGCTAGCGCGGGTGTAAAACATAAGTAACGCCTATATAATATATCATATATACTATATACGGTATCTATCACAGAACATCACATGATCACATCACAGATATCGCAGCAGAAGAAACATATGAAATATTGGATATACTAGGACGTCCGTGTTTTCAATACGAGCCAGTATAAAACACGGATTCCACGGTCGTGATGAATAGCCAAACCCACACCCCTAGACCCCTACGAGAGCGGCAAGCAACCCTACCAATTCTGGAGTTAGGAGACCCGGACTCGACTCCTCGAGTTGGTCTCCCACTGGACTCCAGAACCCGGTTACTTGTGCTCCCCTCCTTGGGTCTATCATAGTGCGGAAAAGTAAATAATATACAACAGGTGATTACTTCCGCAACCTGGAAGTGCCCCAATAAAAGAATATTACATACAAGTTTTTACATGAATGAAAATGAAAAACACTCATCTCACATAAAAAACCCCGGCTATTCAAACACGACGATCCAATATAACATATCCAGCAACACATAACATCACATGTCATCAACGTAAGTAAATATGTCCATCCCAATTGTCGTTGACATATAGCAACGAAACCGGCGATATCACATATTACACTTACGGTCACAGAAAAGAAAGTGTAAAACTACAACAGTTGGAATCCGCAACCACCTCAGACATCGCATGCCTGACCAAATGAATTACTTAGACATCACATGCCTAACATTTATAAACCCCGCATTTTAGTCTCATCATTGAAAACACTTTTCAATATTAAGTCGGGTAATTCAACAAGATTCCCGAAAAACTGATCGAATGCTCGTCGCAAACTTCAGTAGACGGCCGCACCCCTGATACCATCGACGAAGTGCACCAAGGCGGAACACCGCTACCGCGAGCACCCGAACGGATGCTTTCGGCGACGGGGTTCTCCTACAGTCACTTGGTCGGGGCTATGGAGTGAGGCTGTCTATTAAGTTTACCCGGCGAGTATCCGCGTACACTACGTGATTGCGACGGACTTTTGATCACATCAAAATTCCGTGGCAACCGATCAAGAGAGACTAAACTGCTATGTTTATAACATTCATTCAGTTATCTCATAACTACTTGTGAATTCCAATTATTGTATCACATTCCAGATAAATAGAAAATGTTAAACTTTCCGATCGAACAATCGAACACCCAAGTTTTCTCGATACAGCTCAACACATGAAACAAGTCTAACAACATTCCGTTCGTGCCTCAGTACCAACGGTCCAGCCGTAGAAGGGTCAAGCCAACGCCTCACATGTGGCATGCCGTACTGCCCCAAACCCGAAGATTCAAAGGGCAGTTCAAGACGGTCACATAATCGAGTTAAGGTTTGTTGTCTTCTAGAGGGTCCATCGCGTTACTTGCACTACTTAGAACGTCGTCAAACAACGGAAAAATCCAACACTTGGAAATTTCCCGACAGGGGAAAAGTTGGGTATTTATATCCGGTCGAACTTTTTAACATATTCTAAAAATTTATCCGGAAAGCCACACAGACAAAATTCGATAATCCGATCGAACAGTCGAATCCCCAAAACAACCCAGAACATTCAACTCTGGAATAAATTTTAAATATTCCCAGAAAATCCAGAATAATTAAATAGGAATTACTGTGCAACAAGTGGAAGGTGATGTCATCACTTAGCCGCGGAACCGCCGCAGAAGCAGTGCTTCTGCCGCGGTTCCACGCTCTGTTAGATGAAACTTTCTCCTGAGTTTGCACAGTAATTCTTATAATTATTTATTGAATTTTTTAGGCATTTTTAATACACAAAAATCCGCATTTCCGGAAAAAGTCCAGAGAGCATATTCCGGTTTGGGTTTTCGGGTCGTTCGGACATCAAATTCCGTCTAGACTTCGCCTAAGGCTCTAGCTAGGCTCTGATACCACTGTAGGGTTCCTAGGCACCCTATGAAAGTCTCACAAGGCATCTAACATGCCAATATAAAATTTTACGGGTGCCGAGAGACCCGACTACGGATCGTTTGCTAGAAAACTAGGCGAAAAGTAAACTAGTTAACAATTAACTAAGGGAATACGGAAATACAACCTTTGTAGATCCGGTCCTCCACCTCCACGGCTCCGAGACGAGGTCCTCTCCGCTGTCCAAATCAAATCCGGGCTCTAGCGTCGGCTTCGTCGGAGAATGGGCAAGCTAGGTCGTCGATGTCCATGCCGAAGATGATCTACGTCGAAGCATCGCAAGATCAAGCTCTCACTTCACCAAGTCATGAAACTTGTGAAGAAAACACACTCTACTACTTGGCAAGAGGTAGAGGATGAAGAAATAGGAAGTGGGTAGACTTTAGTTTTGGATTTCTCACTCATTTCCATCACTTGCCATTGATGGGGCAAGCTTTCTTCACTTGAAGAAATGGAAGAAGAAGAAGATCATATATGATAAGTTAATTAAAAATCAATAGAAAAACAATACTTATCATAATATTAACTCTAGTCAAGTGTAGAGAATGAATCATGGTTAGTGGGAATGGTTAGGGTTAAGAATGAGATAAGAATGGTTGACTTGATCAAAGCTTCATGAAGCTTCAACTAAAAAACAAAATTAGCCACCATTCTTTTCTCTTTTCTTTTATTCATTTATCAAAAATAAAAGGATAATTAAATAAGATAAATGAATAATAAATAATAAAGCCTAACCATTTCATTAACGAAGGTTTAATACTTTACACTTAACCAAAAAGCATGTATCATCAAACATGATACAAGCAAGTGCACAAAATCATATCGCATATGCAATGCGCACACCCGAGTGAGAAAATCCATTTTAAAGTGAACCGATACTAGTTAATGCAAATTAATATATCAAATATACAATTATGCATTAAATCATTAAATCAACACTTGATTCAATGATCCGGTCATGTCGCACATAACCGACTGGTATCATTAGTAACAACTTATCGAATCAACACTTGATCCGATAACCCGGCTATATCGCATATAACCGATCAATGTCACATCGCGAGAATCAAATACAGTATCACATACTGGTATCATTCTCGGTCCCGCACATATCTCATATGCACTCCTATTTCGTTTCGCTTGAGCCAGGAAACCTCTGTGTAGGACTCTAAAGACTCGTCAATACGCCGGCAGCAGATGATGATCATATCAAGCATCCACAAGCCGCAAGCGGTCTGCTAAACGTAACGGCCACCCGGGTATTGAGCGATCTGAAGATCGACGAGCAAGCCCGCTCACACTCCAGTGAATCCAACCAGTAACACTACCGTACAGTCCGGTCTGATCGTCTGATATGTCGCATATCTCGCCTAGGGGTGGTAAACGTCAGACCCCAATAGCTCAATAAGTCGTGTCGATATGAGGTCTATAACAATTCGAGAAACTACTGGTAACACTTACCAGTAAATCTCAGCAACCCTGGCCAGGGATTTCCTGTTATAGCCAATCGAACACAGCGCAACATCAACCCCCTATACCGGGAGAGACGAATCCCCTCCTATCGCTCATTGCCTCCATGTGACTCGGGACTGTACCCAAAAACCACCGTTTTGCACGCCCTCTTGGACGTGGTAAGATGGAAATCAAAGCACAGTGGGAACCACACAAGACTTTATGACGATCTCGGGTCAACAGACTACTCTGTACCAGTGTCACCAGAGAACTGCCATCTGACGTGAGATATAATACCATCTGGGAGTTCTCGGCGAGTCCGTCCAGTGTACCCAGTCTCTACTGAGCACCCGTTTATCATCTCTGATGTCAAACACCAATGGATATGGGATCATCCATCGCCCATCTGCATGGGTCGAGAAGGTACACGCTAGTCTACTCTGGTATATCGATGCCCCGTCTCGATACACCCACGACTAGGGACATTAAAGGATGTACTTATGGACTACCATGTCCCCACTAGTATGATCTGCATCATAGTCCAGGTAGTCAAGTACAGATCCTAAGGGCTTTACCAACATGTAACAGAGAGACAATCAGTATACACGTTAAGGTAAAGAGCAACCAGATAGCATACTATCATGTCGAGCAAGAAAGTCCTCCCTATATATGTCCCAGCATCCACTACAATATACATCCAATGTACAGTAATGGCCTCTAGGGCATACATATAACTAACACGTCCAGTGTACCCAGTCTCCACTGAGCACCCGTATACCTTCTCTGATGTCAAACACCAATGGATATGGGATCATCCATCGCCCATCATATGAGTCAAGAAGCGCATACGCTAGTCTACTCTGGAGTATCGATGCCCTGTCTCGGTACTCCCACGACTAGGAACATTTGAAGGATGTACTTAGCGACTACACTGTCCCCACTAGTATGATCTGCATCATAGTCCTGGTAGTAAAGTACCCATCCTAAGGGCTTTATCAGCACGTAACAGAGAGAGAATCAGAGTACATGTTAAGATAAAGAGCAACCAGATAGCATATTATCATGTCGAGCAAGAAAGTCCTCCCTATATATGTCCAAGCATCCACTACAATATACATCGTATGTACAGTAATGGACTCTAGGGTATACATATCACTAACAATCTCCCACTTACACTAGGGCCATCTGTTGTGGTATCGCATACCCAACAATCAGCTGTAGTTGAAGTATCTCATACTCAACCATCCCATAAAAATCTCTACTGGGTAATAGGCCTTTGTGAGTGGATCCGCACTGTTGTCCTCTGTGTTGACTCTCCTAACCTCGATCTCCCTGGAGATCAACTATCTCCATGATCAGGCGATACTGCCTAAGAATATGTCTGGATCTCTGAGGGGATGGGGGTTCCTAGGCATAAGCCACAAATCCATTGTCATACAATGGCAGGAACAAAGTTCATCTCATGAACTAAAATATATACAGAATGCCTCTTTGGTAGTATCCTTGGTAACGATGTATCTTTCCTTTAATCGTCTAGTTTGTCATGATATCTAGCTTGGAACTCTTCCAATATACCGTTCCTCAACTGAGCGTAAAGACAATGCATGTGACTGACATACAGTCGTCCTTATCACCCTGAAACCTTTCCAGTGATTCTTCCCAGGATTGATTGATACCATCTCACTACAACTAGTGAGAATCCTAACATTCAATTTGATCTATCTCATAGATCCATAACCCAGGATTTAGGAGGTATCACCTTGATCCTATATGGAGAATCTTTGTGATAAGAGGAGATTGACCGAGCGTAGCATAGGAAACTCCTTCCCTATCAAGATTATGTCATCCATGTACTATACGAGGATCACCACCATACTCCCTACTACCTTTTTGTATATACTTGGTTCATCAACCATTTTGATGAAATCAAACTCTTTGACTACTGCATCAAAACAGACGTTTCAACTCCGCGATGCCTGATTTATCCCATAAAACATCTTGCACACGTTTCCGCTGCTCCCACTTTCTACGAAGTCCTCTTCCTGTGTACTTATAGACGCTCTCTTCTAAATCATTATTTAAAAAAGCAGTAATGACACCCAACTGCCAGATATCGTAGTCATGGTATGTAGCAGTGGCAAGTGGGATCTGGATGGACGTAGGCATAGTTTTGAAAGTCTCAACTTTTCCATGTACACCAAGTAATCTTCTCAAGATGTGCTTGCTCCTGATAGGTATTTAACCCTTCAGATAAAGCAACCAAAGTCCATACTTTGTTGGTGTATAAGGATTCCATCTCAGATCGCTAAGCATCCAGCCATTCTCACAGAGTCCCCACTCCTGATGGCCTACTCGAAACTAGTTGGGTCATCATCTCATGATGCAATCCTCGCTCCCACTGTCATAGAAAAACCGAAGTATCTCTCAGGTGGATGAGGAACCCTTACCAGATCGGCAGAGAGGCTGATTCGTTGGAAACTATTGAATCCTCCGGTTTTACCAAATCATCAGCTGCAGTTTGTTTTAGCTGGAACTGTTTCCAGTTCTACCTCATGACCACTAATTTTTTCACAAGAAATTCCCTTTCACAAAGGTGGCATGCTGAGAAACAAAACATCTTTTGTTCCTCGGTTGAGTAGAAGATATTCCCTTGTGAATGCTTGCGATATCCAACAAACTTCCACAGAACTGACCTTGCCTCGAGCTTGTCCAGATTTTGCTTTTAGGCATAGGCTGGACAACCCCAAATCTTAATATACTTAAGATATGGGCTCTTCTCATTCCATATCACATATGAAGTGGTAGGCAAATGATTTGATTGGAACCTTATTCAATAGGTATGCAGCTTCTCAAGTGCATAACTCCCAAAAGGAAATAGGAAACTCAGTAGTACTCATCATAGAGCGCACCATATCTAATAGGGTGAGGTTGCTCCGTCCCGATACACCAACGTACTGTGATGTATACGGAGGAGTAATGCTGAGAGAGAATCTCATTCTCCTTTAGAATAGTCCAGAAATTCCGTGCTCAAGTATTCTCCTCCTTGATCTCATCAAAGGACATAATACTTATACCCGTTTTTGGTTCTTTACTTCTAACTTATATTCTGTGAATATCTCAAAAGCTTCGGACTTGTGTTTCAAAAGGAACATATGTCTGAATCTTGAGAGATCATCAGTGAATGTAATGAAGTACAAAGAAACGGTCCTGGCATATGTAGACAGGGGACCTTACATACATCATCGTGTATCAATCCCAAGAGTTCACTAACTCTTTCTCTGTTTCTAATAAACAGAGTTGTGGTCATCTTATCTTTGTGACATGACCAACAAGTTTCATAAGATGTAAATTCAAACAAATTTAAATATGCATCTCTATGTAACTTAGCTAGTTTGGTCGCATTGATATGACCTAGTCTATAATGCCTTAAGAAGGATTCGTTCATTTCTGAACTCTTCCTTTTGTGTGTTTTCTGTACATTAAGAACTGTGGTTTGATTTAGAACGTATATGCTTTTAGATAACGTGCCTGAACCGATCAACTCTTGATATAGGAAATGTTCAAAACATTATCCAACAATACCAAATTATATCCTTCTTTACTAGATAAAGAGACTGATATGATGTTGTATATCAGGTTCGGTATCTAATAACATTCGTTCAGAATCAATGTATTTGGTAATACAGGGTGATAACTACCAACAGACTTGGCTTGCAACAATTGCACCGTTTTCAACTCTCGAAACTTATCACCCGTTCTCAGTTCTCTACCTTTCTGTAGCCCATGTAACAGATTACATTTGCGGGGTCCTAATCCGGTATGTCATATCCAGGACGTAAAGGATACTGAGAAACAGTTCTCGGTAATGAACACACCCGAAGAAGATGCATCAGCATGCACTTTCTTCGTTTGGGCGGCACGGGTATTCTGGTAATCCCCTATATCCTGCTCGGTCTTATAACATTTATAAGTTGGAGCGGGACCAACGTTCCCTAGCGCAGTATAACAAGTGGGTTCGGTCAATTCATCCGTATTATTATCTTGATTAAGGTGTGACATGGTCGCTACCTCGAGAGAGAGAGAAGAAAACACTCAGCGTATGCTCTTGCAAGATTAGATTAGTTATTAATATATCTAATCAGGATGTTTTCCACTGTTTTAGTCAAATCTTCCTTCAAACCCTAAAAGGAAAGACTAGCCAGGATTAATTACACACTATAAGTTCGCCAATCTTTCAGCCAGGCCAGTGCCGGTACTTTGAGAGAGGTTCCCCGTGCTTTCGCACGGACCTAATTAAAATAAACCTCGTTTTCCCATGGGCGTAACCCCGTTGACACCTTTCTAGACACCTACTTGATCGGCTAATTGTAATGTGTAAAACTCTCCCAGGAGTAACTCTTACTTACAGAGGGTATCGGGATCCAACTATCTCATAGAAGGTATGCAATCTTATTGCAAATTTCAACACTTGAAATTCCCGTTAATGCTTTTGCCCCGAGCAACTTATGACCTTAACATAGTCAACAAATCATAATTGCTAGCCAGGTTCAACCCGTCATTTCCTGATTGAATTAAACCCACCTGTACGACCCTTAACATAGTCAACAAAGTCGTACAACTACCCTAATCCAATCACATCTCATGTTTTAACAAACAAGCACTAATTAGCTACCGCACACTACGCCTTAACATAGTCAACAAACGTAGCACGAATACTAAGTAGTACTTATCTGAAATGACGGAGAGCTACGCAAGTTTTTCAGAAAACCATGAGCGTAATGAACTTGATATTGTTGTAGAAACAAGTGATTTTGAAAAGAAGTGTTTTTTAGGATTTTCCAGTTTCGCTAAAGAGGTCACTCTCTGTGAAGGGATCTCGGCTCTTTCCTTATCGAATAAGGTGCAGGATATTTCACAAATACCACTATGCAAAGCAAAAGCTATAGAAGCAATCAAAAGATAAACCGAGTATGCAGTATCTGCTAGTTTCGCTAAAGAGGTCACTCCCGGTGAAGGGATCTCGTCTTTTTCCTTATCGAATAAGGTGCTGGATATTCTACAAGGAATACCGTTATGCAAAGCAAGAACTAGAGCTACCATTTTTTAAACAAGTTTCTACAACATCTTTAGGTTACTTTTATTTCATTAATCTCATTAATGAAGTCCCATTTTATTATGCTTCACAAGCACCACATTTGAAACGAAATCAGCAATATAATATATATCTCATATATATAATATAAACATTCGTCTCATGCAGTAATATGAGCTCATCACAGAACATTGCAGCAGAAGAACATATATGAAATATTGGATATACTAGGAGGTTCATGTTTTAATACGAGCCTGTATAAAAAAAGGATTCCACGGTCGCGATGAATAGCCAAACCCACATCCCAAGACCCCTACGAGAGCGGCAAGTAACTCTGCCAGTTCTACGGTTAAGAGACCCGGTCTCGACTCCTCGAGATGGCCTCCCTCTGGAGCCTAGAACCCGGTTACTTGTGCTCCCCTCCTCGGGTCTATCCTAATGCAGAAAAGTAAATAATATGCAATGGTGACATCATCCTCAACCTGTAAGTGCCCCAATAAAAGAATATTACATATAATGAATTTTACATGAATGAAAATAAAAACCCTCATCTCACATAAAACCCCCGGCTATTCAGAACACGACGATCCAATATAACATATCACAGCAACACATAATATCTCATATCATCAACGTAAGAAAGTATGCGTATCCCGATTGTCGTTGATGTATAGCAACGAAGCCGGCGATACACCACATACTATGCTTACGGTCACAGAAAAGAAGGTGTAAAACTACAACATTTGGAATCCACAATCACTTTAGACATCTTAAATCCGAAATATCACATACTTCGCATTTCATGCCTAACTATATGAATTCCACATATTGTATCACATTCCAGATAAATAGACAATGTTAAACTTTCCGACCGAATAAACAAACACCCAAGATTCTTAAATAGCTCAACACTTGAGCGGAGTTCAAAAAATCCCAAAACATGTCACAGCCCCAATGAACCAGCCGTAGAAAGGTCAAACCAACGCCTCACATGTGGAAATGCTAAACTACCACAAACTCTAGGGTTCAGTGGCAGTTTTGACGGTCACATAATCGAGTTAAGGTTACGTTCTTCTAGAGGGTCCACAGATACGCTTGCAGGATTTTCCGAAAGTTTTAAACTCGTGAAAAAATCCAACACTTGAAAGTTTTCCGACAAGGGAAAAGTGAGTTATTGATATCCGTTCGAACATTATAACACGTTCTAAATTATCAGGAAAAACAAACGATGTTAAACTTTCCGATCGAATCAACGAATTCATAAGATCTCCAGAAAACTCAACACTTGAGTAAAATTAAAAATTCCCAGAAGCATGTAGTAATACCTACGGATATTACCTAGAAATATCTATCCCTAATGTAGGGTTCCTAGGCACCCTAATGAGGTCTCACAAGGCATCGAACATGCCAATTTCAAAAAATCTAGGTGCCGAGAGACCCGACTACGGATCGTTTGCTAGAAAACTAGGCGAAAAAGCTAACTAGTTAACACTTAACTAAGGGAATACGGATATACAACCTTTGTAGATCCGGTGCTCCACCTCCACAGCTCCGCAACGAAGTCCTCTCCGCTGTCCAAAAAGTATCCGGGCTCTAGCGTCGACTTCATCGGAGAATAAGCGAGCTAGGTCGTCGATGTCCATGCCGAAGATGATCTACGTCGAGGCATCGCTAAATCAAGCTCCGACTTCACCAAGTCAAGAAACTTGTGAAGAAAACACACTCTACTACTTGGCAAGATGTAGAGGATGAAGAAATAGGAAGTGGGTAGACTTTAGAATTGGATTTCTCACTCATTTCCATCACTTGCCATTGATGGGGCAAGCTTTCTTCACTTGAAGAAATGGAAGAAGAAGAAGAAGAAAGTATATTAAGTTAATTATGAAAAGAATAATAATATCATTCTTATCATAACTTTAACCTAAGTTAAGTGTAGAGAATTGACCAAGGTTAAAGGAATGGTTAGGGTTTAGGAGATGAGACAAAAATGGTTGCATCATCAAAGCTTCATGAAGCTTCAAGTGCAAACAAAATAAGCCACCATTTTTCTCTCATTTCTTTTCCTTTTTCCAAAAATAAAAAGACTAATTAATGAATAAGTAAAACCCTTAACCATTTAAATAACTTTGGTTAAATTCTTTACACATAACCTAGCAATCATGCATCATCAAACATAATACAATAAAGTGCACAAAATCATATCGCATATGCAATGCGCACATCCGAGTGAGAAAATCCATCTTAAGTAAACCGATACTAGTTGATGCAAAGTAATATATCAAATATATAAATATGCATTGAATCATTAAATCAACACTTGATTCAATGATCCGGTCATGTTGCACACAACCGACTAGTATTCAATGTATCGGCTTATCGATTCAACGCTTGAATCGATAACTAGGTTATATCGCATACAACCATCCGACACATTGATCGCGAGAATGAAATACGGTATCACATACACGCATTATTCTCGGTCCCGCACATATCTCATATGCGCTCCTATTTCGTTTCGCTTGAGCCAGGAAACCTCTGTGTAGGACTCTAAAGACTCGTCAATTCGCCGGCAGCAGGTGATGATCATATCAAACACCCACAAGCCGCAAGCGGTCTGCTAAACGTAACGGCCACCCGGGTATTGAGCGATCAGAAGAACGACGAGCAAGCCCGCTCACATTCCTGTGAATCCAACCAGTAACACTACCGTACAGTCCGGTCTGATCGTCTGATATGTCGCATATCTCGCCTAGGGGTGGTAAACGTCAGACCCCAATAGCTCGATAAGTCGTGTCGATATGAGGTCTATAACAATTCGAGAAACCACTGGTAACACTTACCAGTAAATCTCAGCAACCCTGGCCAGGGATTTCCTGTTATAGCCAATCGAACACAGCGCAACATCAACTCCCTATACCGGGAGAGACGAATCCCCTCCTATCGCTCATTGCCTCCATGTGACTCGGGACTGTACCCAAAAACCACCGTTTTGCACGCCCTCTTGGACGTGGTAAGATAGAAATCAAAGCACAGTGGGAACCACACAAGACTCCATGACGATCTCGGGTCAACAGACTACTCTGTACCAGTGTCACCAGAGAACTGTCATCTGACGTGAGGTATAATACCATCTGGGAGTTCTCGGCGAGTCCGTCCAGTGTACCCAGTCTCTACTGAGCACCCGTATATCATCTCTGATGTCAAACACCAATGGATATGGGATCATCCATCGCCCATCTGTATGGGTCGAGAAGGTACACGCTAGTCTACTCTGGTATATCGATGCCCCGTCTCGATACACCTACGACTAGGGACTTTGAAGGATGTACTTATGGACTACCATGTCCCCACTAGCATGATCCGCATCATAGTCCAGGTAGTCAAGTACAGATCCTAAGGGCTTTACCAACATGTAACAGAGAGACAATCAGTAAACACGTTAAGGTAAAGTTCAACCAGATAGCATACTATCATGTCGAGAAAGAAAGTCCTCCCTATATACGTTCCAGCATCCACTACAATATACATCCTATGTATAGTAATGGCCTCTAGGGCATACATATAACTAACAATCTCCCACTTGCACTAGGGCCATCTGTAGCAGTGGTTGTAGTATCTCATACTCAACCATCCCATAAAAGACTCTCTCTAGGAACAGGCCTTTGTGAGTGGATCCGCTGTGTTGTCCTCTGAGCCTACTCTCCTAACCTCGATCTCCCTGGAGATCAACCATCTCCATGATCAAGTGATACTACCATAGAATATGTCCGGATCACTGATGGGACCGGCGTTCCTTGGCATAAGCCACAACTCCATTGTCACACAATGGGAGGAACAAAGTTCATCTCATGAACAAATATATATCCAGACTGCCTCTTTGGTAGCATCTCAAATAGCGATGTATCCAGCCTTTATCGTCTAGTATGTCACGGTATCTAGTTTGGAACTCTTCCAACATACCGCCTCTTTACTGAGGGTAAAGACAATGCCTGTGACTGACATTCAGTCGTCTTTATCACCCTGGAACCCTTCCAGTGATTCTCCCCAGGATCAACTGATACTATCTCACTACAGCTAGTGAGTATCCTAACATCCATTTAGATCTATCTCATAGATCCAAAACCCAGGATTTAGCAGGTATCATTTTGATCCTATGTGGAGAATCATTGTGATAAGCGGAGATTGATCGAGCGTAGCATAGGAAACTTCTTTCCCTATCAAGAGTATGTCATCCACGTACTCTACGAGGATCGTCACCATACTCCCTACTACCTTTTTGTTTATACAAGGTTCATCTACCATTTTGATGATGTCAACTTCTTTGACTAATCCATCAAAACAGATGTTCCAACTCCGCGATGCCTGCTTTATCCTATAAAGCATCCTGCACACGTTTCCGCTGCTCCCACTGTCTACGAAGCCCTCTGGCTGTGTACTTATAGACACTCTCTTCTAAACTTCATTTAGAAAAGCTGTCGTGACACCCAACCACCAGATATCGTAGTCATGGTATGTAGCCGTGGCAAGTACGATCTGGATGGACTTAAGCATAGCTACTTGAAAAAGGTTTCATCATTATCCACGCCTGGTCGATGACGAAAACCTTTAACAAGTCTAGCTTTGATAGTCTTAACCTTTCCATGTACACCAAGTAATCTTCTCAAGATATACTTGCTCCTGATGGGGATTTAACCCTTCAGATATAGCAACCAAAGTCCATACTTTGTTGGTGTATAAGGATTCCATCTCAGATCACTAAGCATCCAGCCATTCTTACAGAGTCTTACTCCTGATGGCCAGCTCGAAACTAGTTGGGTCATCATCTCATGATGCAATCCTCGCTCCCACTGTCATAGAGCAACCGAAGTATCTCTCAGGTGGGTGAGGAACCCTACTAGATCGGCGGAGAGGCTGAGGTTCGTTGGAATCTACTGAATCCTTTGGTTCTATCAAATCATCAGCTGCAGTCTGTATAGCTGGAACCTTTCTAGTTCTACATTACAGACTTTGCCTCGAGCTTGTCCGGATTTTGCTTTCAGACATAGGCCGGTCAACCCCAAATCTCAACTAACTTGAGAGATGGGCTCTTCCCTTATCATATCAAATATGAAGTGGTAGGCAACTGATTTGATTCGAACCCTATTCAATAGGTATGCAGCTTCTCAAGTGCATAACTCCCAAAAGGAAATAGGAAACTCAGTAGTACTCATCATAGAGCACACCATATCAAATAGGGTGTTTCTGCTCCGCCCCGATATACCATCGTGCTATGGTGTATACGGAGGAGTAATGCCGAGAGAGAGAATCTTATTCTCCTTTAGAATAATCCAGGAATTCCGTGCTCAAGTATTCTCCTCCTTGATCTCATCAAAGGACATAATACTTGTACCCTCATTGGTTCTCTACTTCTCACTTATATTCTGTGAATATCTCAAAAGGTTCAGACTTGTGTTTCAACAGGAACATATGTCTGAATCTTGAGAGATTATCAGAGAATGTAATGAAGTACAAAGAACCAGTCCTGGCATGTGTAGACAGGGGACCTTACATACATCATCATGTATTAGTCCCAAGAGTTTACTAACTCTTTCTCTGTTTCCAATAAACAGAGCTGGTGTCATTGTATCTTTGTGACATGACTGGCAAGTTTCACAAGATGTAGATTCAAACTGATTTAAATATGCATCTTAAATGTAACTTCAGCCAGTCGGGTCGCATTGATATGACCTAGTCTACAATGCCTCAAGAAGGATTCGTTCGTATCTGAACTCTTCCTCATGTGTGTGTTCCATATGCTAAGAACTGTAGTTTGATTTAGAACATCAACGCTTTTAGATAACGTGCCTGATACGATCAACCTTTTGATATAGGAAATGTTCAAAACATTTTCCAACAATACAAAATTATATCCTTTCTTTACTAATAAAGAGAGTGATATGATTTTGTATATCAGGTTCGGTATCTAATAGCATTTGTTCAGAATCAATGTATTCGTAATACAGGGTGACAGTGACCAACAGACTTGGCTGCAACACTTGCCCCGTTTTCTGTCTTATGAAACTTATCACCCGTTCTCAGTTTTTCTACCTTTTTGTAGCCCTATGTAACAAATTACATATCTGGGATCCTGATCCGGTATCACATACCCAGGATGCAGAGGATACTGAGAAACAGTTCTTTGTAATGAACACACCCGAAGGAGATGCATCATATGCACTTTCTTCGTTTGGGCGGCATAGGAATTCTGGTATTCCCCTATTTCCTGCTCTGTCTTATAACAATTATAAGTTGGAGCGGGACCAACATTCCCCAGCTCAGTATAACAAGCGGGTTCGGTCAATATTCCGTATTATTATCTTGATTAAGGCGTGATATGGTCGCTACCTGGAGAGAGAGAGAAGAAAACACTCAGCGTGCGCTCTGTCAAGAATAGATTGGTTATTATTTTATCTAATCAGGATGGCTCACACTGCTTTTTATCAAATCTTCCTTCAAACCCTAAAAGCAAAGACTAGCCGGGATTAATTACACACTACAAGTTCGCCAATCTTTCAGCCAGGCCAGTGTCGGTACTTTGAGGGAGGTCCCCCGTGCTTTCGCACGAACCTGATTACTGTAAACCTCGTTTTCCCAGAGGCGTAACCCCGTTGACACCTTTCTAGACACCTACTTGATCGGCTAATTGTAATGTATAAAACTCTCCCAGGAGTAACTCTTACTCGCAGCGGGTATCGGGATCCAACTATCTCATAGAAGGTATGCAATCTCATTGCAAATTTCAACACTTGAAATTCCCGATAATATTTTGCCCCTAGCAGCTTATGACCTTGGCTAAGGTCAACAAATCATAAGTGCTAGCCAAGTTCACCCCGTCATTTCCCGATTGAATTAAACCCACCCGCACGACCCTTGGCTAAGGTCAACAAAGTCGCACGACTACCCTAACTTAATCGCATCATATGCTTATACAGATAAGCACTAATCAGCTACCGCACACTACGCCTTGGATAAGGTCAACAAACGTAGCACGAATACTAACCAGTACTTATCTGAAATGACGGAGGGCTACGACGGGTTTTTCAGAAAACCCTTTGCGTAATGAACTTGATATCGTTGTAGAATCAAATGATTTTGAAATAGAGTGCTTTTGAGGCTTTTCTAGTTTTGCTAAAGGAGTCACTCCCGGTGAAGGGATCGTCGGTCCTTTCCTCGTCGAATGAGGTGCGGGATATATCATATATATCACTGTGCAAAGCAAAAACACTTAAAAGCAATCAAAAGACAAACCGAGTGTGTAGCATCTGCCAGTTATTGCTAAAGGAGTCACTCCCGGTGAAGGGATCTCGGTCCTTTCCTCATCGAATAAGGTGCAGGATATATCACATATACCTCTGTGCAAAGCAAGAACTGTAGCTACCTGTTTTATTTTGAAATTCGATTCTACAACATCTTAGGTTTCTTTTATTTCATTAATCTCATTAATGAAGTCCCATCATTTAAGTACCTAAACATCACAGATAGATATGACGTACACTTATGCCATCCGCATTCGCCTCGATGTCCCCTCGTGCACCGTTAGGTTAGGTAACTAACGACAGAGCAGGGCAGGGCTAGCGCGGGTGTAAAACATAAGTAACATCTATATAATATATCATATATACTATATACTGTATCTATCACAGAACATCACATGAACACATCACAGATATCGCAGCAGAAGAATCATATGAAATATTGGATATACTAGGACGTCCGTGTTTTCAATACGAGCCAGTATAAAACACGGATTCCACGGTCGTGATGAATAGCCAGTCCCACACCCCTAGACCCCTACGAGAGCGGCAAGCAACCCTACCAATTCTATGGTTAGGAGACCCGGACTCGACTCCTCGAGTTGGTCTCCCACTGGACCCCAGAACCCGGTTACTTGTGCTCCCCTCCTTGGTTCTATCCTAGTGCAGAAAAGTAAATAATATACAAAGGGTGACAACTTCCGCAACCTGGAAGCGCCCCAATAAAAGAATATTACATACAAGTTTTTACATGAATGAAAATGAAAAACACTCACCTCACATGAAAACCCCCGGCTATTCAAACACGACGATCCAATATAACATATCCAGCAACACATAACATCACATGTCATCAACGTAAGTAAATATGTGCATCCCAATTGTTGTTGACATATAGCAACAAAACCGGCGATAACACATATTACACTTACGGTCACAGAAAAGAAAGTGTAAAACTACAACAGTTGGAATCCGCAACCACCTCAGACATCGCATGCCTGACCAAATGAATTACTTAGACATCGCATGCCTAACAATTATAAACCCCGCATTTTAGTCTCGTTATCGAAAACAATTTTCAATATCTAGTCGGGCAATTCAACAGGATTCCCGACATCCTGATCGAATGCTCGTCGTAAACTTCAGTAGACGGCCGCACCCCCGATACCGTCGACGAAGTGCACCAAGGCGGAACACCGCTGCCGCGAGCACCCGTACGGATGCTTTCGGCGACGGGGTTCTCCTACAGTCACTTGGTCGGGGCTATGGAGTGAGGCTGTCTATTAAGTTTACCCGGAGAGTATCCGCGTACGCTACGTGATTGCGACGGACTTTTGATCGCATCAAAATTCCGTGGCAACCGATCAAGTGAGACTAAACCGCTAGATTTATAACATTCATTCAGTTATCTCATAACTATTTGTGAATTCCAAGTATTGTATCCCATTCCAGATAATTAGAAAATGTTAAACTTTCCGATTGAACATTCGAACACCCAAGTTTTCCCGATACAGCTCAACACATGAAATAAGTCTAACAACATTCAGTTCATGCCTCAGTACCAACGGTCCAGCCGTAGAAGGGTCAAGCCAACGCCTCACATGTGGCACGCCGTACTGCCCCAAACCCGAAGGTTCAAAGGGCAGTTCAAGACGGTCACATAATCGAGTTAAGGTTTGTTGTCTTCTAGAGGGTCCATTGCGTTACTTGCACTACTTAGAACGTCGTTAAACTACGGAAAAATCCAACACTTGGAAATTTCCCGACAGGGGAAAAATTGGGTATTTATATCCGGTCGAACTTTTTAACATATTCAAAAAATTATCCGGAAAGCCAAATAGACAAAATTTGATACCCCGATCGAAACACCGAATCCCCAAAACAACTCAGAAAATTCAACTCTTGAAAAAATATTAAAAATTCCCAGAAAAGTCACCACTGGAAACTAACAGTTACTGTGCAAAATAATTTAAATATTGTGGCCGTACGGCCGCGGAACCGCCGCATGAGCTATTGCTCATGCCGCGGATCCGCGCTTGAAAAATTGAATTGGGCCTCCAAAATTTACAGTAACTCTTAGATGTTTGTGATGTGTTCTCTGCATATTTTTAATTTTGAAAAAGACCAGATTTCAGAAATCGTCCAGAGAGCAATTTTGGGTTCGGGTTTTCGGTTCGTCCGGGTTTCAAATTCCGTCTAGACTTCGCCTAAGGCTCTAGCTAGGCTCTGATACCACTGTAGGGTTCTTAGGCACCCTAATGAGATCTCACAAGGCATCGAACATGCCAATTTGAAAAAATCTAGGTGCCGAGAGACCCGACTACGGATCGTTTGCTAGAAAACTAGGCGAAAAAGCTAACTAGTTAACACTTAACTAAGGGAATACGGATATACAACCTTTGTAGATCCAGTGCTCCACCTCCACAGCTCCGCAACGAAGTCCTCTCCGCTGTCCAAAAAGTATCCGGGCTCTAGCGTCGACTTCATCGGAGAATAAGCGAGCTAGGTCGTCGATGTCCATGCCAAAGATGATCTACGTCGAGGCATCGCTAAATCAAGCTCCGACTTCACCAAGTCAAGAAACTTGTGAAGAAAACACACTCTACTACTTGGCAAGAGGTAGAGGATGAAGAAATAGGAAGTGGGTAGACTTTAGAATTGGATTTCTCACTCATTTCCATCACTTGCCATTGATGGGGCAAGCTTTCTTCACTTGAAGAAATGGAAGAAGAAGAAGAAGAAAGTATATTAAGTTAATTATGAAAAGAATAATAATATCATTCTTATCATAACTTTAACCTAAGTTAAGTGTAGAGAATTGACCAAGGTTAAAGGAATGGTTAGGGTTTAGGAGATGAGACAAAAATGGTTGCATCATCAAAGCTTCATGAAGCTTCAAGTGCAAACAAAATAAGCCACCATTTTTCTCTCATTTCTTTTCCTTTTTCCAAAAATAAAAAGACTAATTAATGAATAAGTAAAACCCTTAACCATTTAAATAACTTTGGTTAAATTCTTTACACATAACCTAGCAATCATGCATCATCAAACATAATACAATAAAGTGCACAAAATCATATCGCATATGCAATGCGCACATCCGAGTGAGAAAATCCATATTAAGTAAACCGATACTAGTTGATGCAAAGTAATATATCAAATATATAAATATGCATTGAATCATTAAATCAACACTTGATTCAATGATCCGGTCATGTAGCACACAACCGACTAGTATTCAATGTATCGGCTTATCGATTCAACGCTTGAATCGATAACTAGGTTATATCGCATACAACCATCCGACATATTGATCGCGAGAATGAAATACGGTATCACATACACGCATTATTCTCGGTCCCGCACATATCTCATATGCGCTCCTATTTCGTTTCGCTTGAGCCAGGAAACCTCTGTGTAGGACTCTAAAGACTCGTCAATTCGCCGGCAGCAGGTGATGATCATATCAAACACCCATAAGCCGCAAGCGGTCTGCTAAACGTAACGGCCACCCGGGTATTGAGCGATCAAAAGATCGACGAGCAAGCCCGCTCACACTCCTGTGAATCCAACCAGTAACACTACCATACAGTCCGGTCTGATCGTCTGATATGTCGCATATCTCGCCTAGGGGTGGTAAACGTCAGACCCCAATAGCTCGATAAGTCGTGTCGATATGAGGTCTATAACAATTCGAGAAACCACTGGTAACACTTACCAGTAAATCTCAGCAACCCTGGCCAGGGATTTCCTGTTATAGCCAATCGAACACAGCGCAACATCAACTCCCTATACCGGGAGAGACGAATCCCCTCCTATCGCTCATTGCCTCCATGTGACTCGGGACTGTACCCAAAAACCACCGTTTTGCACGCCCTCTTAGACGTGGTAAGATGGAAATCAAAGCACAGTGGGAACCACACAAGACTCCATGACGATCTCGGGTCAACAGACTACTCTGTACCAGTGTCACCAGAGAACTGCTATCTGACGTGAAGTATAATACCATCTGGGAGTTCTCGGCGAGTCCGTCCAGTGTACCCAGTCTCTACTGAGCACCCGTATATCATCTCTGATGTCAAACACCAATGGATATGGGATCATCCATCGCCCATCTGTATGGGTCGAGAAGGTACACGCTAGTCTACTCTGGTATATCGATGCCCCGTCTCGATACACCTACGACTAGGGACTTTGAAGGATGTACTTATGGACTACCATGTCCCCACTAGTATGATCCGCATCATAGTCCAGGTAGTCAAGTACAGATCCTAAGGGCTTTACCAACATGTAACAGGGAGACAAATAGTAAACACGTTAAGGTAAAGTTCAACCAGATAGCATACTATCATGTCGAGCAAGAAAGTCCTCCCTATATACGTCCCAGCATTTACTACAATATACATCCTATGTATAGTAATGGCCTTAGGGCATACATATAACTAACAATCTCCCACTTGCACTAGGGCCATCTGTAGCAGTGGTTGTAGTATCTCATACTCAACCATCCCATAAAAGTCTCTCTCTAGGAACAGGCCTTTGTGAGTGGATCCGCTGTGTTGTCCTCTGAGCCTACTCTCCTAACCTCGATCTCCCTGGAGATCAACCATCTCCATGATCAAGTGATACTGCCATAGAATATGTCTGGATCACTGATGGGACCGGCGTTCCTTGGCATAAGCCACAACTCCATTGTCACACAATGGGAGGAACAAAGTTCATCTCATGAACAAATATATATCCAGACTGCCTCTTTGGTAGCATCTCAAATATCGATGTATCCAGCCTTTATCGTCTAGTATGTCACGGTATCTAGTTTGGAACTCTTCCAACATACCGCCCCTTTACTGAGGGTAAAGACAATGCCTGTGACTGACATTCAGTCGTCTTTATCACCCTGGAACCCTTCCAGTGATTCTCCCCAGGATCAACTGATACCATCTCACTACAGCTAGTGAGTATCCTAACATCCATTTAGATCTATCTCATAGATCCAAAACCCAGGATTTAGCAGGTATCATTTTGATCCTATGTGGAGAATCATTGTGATAAGCGGAGATTGATCGAGCGTAGCATAGGAAACTTATTTCCCTATCAAGAGTATGTCATCCACGTACTCTACGAGGATCGTCACCATACTCCCTACTACCTTTTTGTTTATACAAGGTTCATCTACCATTTTGATGATGTCAACATCTTTGACTAATCCATCAAAACAGATGTTCCAACTCCGCGATGCCTGCTTTATCCTATAAAGCATCCTGCACACGTTTCCGCTGCTCCCACTGTCTACGAAGCCCTCTGGCTGTGTACTTATAAACACTCTCTTCTAAACTTCATTTAGAAAAGCTGTCGTGACACCCAACCACCAGATATCGTAGTCATGGTATGTAGCCGTGGCAAGTAGGATCTGGATGGACTTAAGCATAGCTACTTGAAAAAGGTTTCATCATTATCCACGCCTGGTCGATGACGAAAACCTTTAACAAGTCTAGCTTTGAAAGTCTTAACCTTTCCATGTAAACCAAGTAATCTTCTCAAGATATACTTGCTCCTGATGGGGATTTAACCCTTCAGATATAGCAACCAAAGTCCATACTTTGTTGGTGTATAAGGATTCCATCTCAGATCACTAAGCATCCAGCCATTCTTACAGAGTCTTACTCCTGATGGCCAGCTCGAAACTAGTTGGGTCATCATCTCATGATGCAATCCTCGCTCCCACTGTCATAGAGCAACCGAAGTATCTCTCAGGTGGGTGAGGAACCCTACTAGATCGGCGGAGAGGCTGAGGTTCGTTGGAATCTACTGAATCCTTTGGTTCTATCAAATCATCAGCTGCAGTCTGTATAGCTGGAACCTTTCCAGTTCTACATTACAGACTTTGCCTCGAGCTTGTCCAGATTTTGCTTTCAGACATAGGCCGGTCAACCCCAAATCTCAACTAACTTGAGAGATGGGCTCTTCCCTTATCATATCAAATATGAAGTGGTAGGCAACTGATTTGATTCGAACCCTATTCAATAGGTATGCAGCTTCTCAAGTGCATAACTCCCAAAAGAAAATAGGAAACTCAGTAGTACTCATCATAGAGCACACCATATCAAATAGGGTGTTTCTGCTCCGCCCCGATATACCATCGTGCTATGGTGTATACGGAGGAGTAATGCCGAGAGAGAGAATCTCATTCTCCTTTAGAATAATCCAGGAATTCCGTGCTCAAGTATTCTCCTCCTTGATCTCATCAAAGGACATAATACTTGTACCCTCATTGGTTCTCTACTTCTCACTTATATTCTGTGAATATCTCAAAAGGTTCAGACTTGTGTTTCAACAGGAACATATGTCTGAATCTTGAGAGATTATCAGAGAATGTAATGAAGTACAAAGAACCAGTCCTGGCATGTGTAGACAGGGGACCTTACATACATCATCATGTATTAGTCCCAAGAGTTTACTAACTCTTTCTCTGTTTCCAATAAACAGAGCTGGTGTCATTGTATCTTTGTGACATGACTGGCAAGTTTCACAAGATGTAGATTCAAACTGATTTAAATATGCATCTTAAATGTAACTTCAGCCAGTCGGGCCGCATTGATATGACCTAGTCTACAATGCCTCAAGAAGGATTCGTTCGTATCTGAACTCTTCCTCTTGTGTGTGTTCCATATGCTAAGAACTGTAGTTTGATTTAGAACATCAACGCTTTTAGATAACGTGCCTGATACGATCAACCTTTTGATATAGGAAATGTTCAAAACATTTTCCAACAATACAAAATTATATCCTTTCTTTACTAATAAAGAGAGTGATATGATTTTGTATATCAGGTTCGGTATCTAATAGCATTTGTTCAGAATCAATGTATTCGTAATACAGGGTGACAGTGACCAACAGACTTGGCTGCAACACTTGCCCCGTTTTCTGTCTCATGAAACTTATCACCCGTTCTCAGTTTTTCTACCTTTTTGTAGCCCTATGTAACAAATTACATATCTGGGATCCTGATCCGGTATCAAATACCCAGGATGCAGAGGATACTGAGAAACAGTTCTTTGTAATGAACACACCCGAAGGAGATGCATCATATGCACTTTCTTCGTTTGGGCGGCATAGGAATTCTGGTATTCCCCTATTTCCTGCTCTGTCTTATAACAATTATAAGTTGGAGCGGGACCAACGTTCCCCAGCTCAGTATAACAAGCGGGTTCGGTCAATATTCCGTATTATTATCTTGATTAAGGCGTGATATGGTCGCTACCTGGAGAGAGAGAGAAGAAAACACTCAGCGTGCGCTCTGTCAAGAATAGATTGGTTATTATTTTATCTAATCAGGATGGCTCCCACTGCTTTTTATCAAATCTTCCTTCAAACCCTAAAAGGAAAGACTAGCCGGGATTAATTACACACTACAAGTTCGCCAATCTTTCAGCCAGGCCAGTGTCAGTACTTTGAGGGAGGTCCCCCGTGCTTTCGCACGAACCTAATTACTGTAAACCTCGTTTTCCCAGAGGCGTAACCCCGTTGACACCTTTCTAGACACCTACTTGATCGGCTAATTGTAATATATAAAACTCTCCCAGGAGTAACTCTTACTCGCAGCGGGTATCGGGATCCAACTATCTCATAGAAGGTATGCAATCTCATTGCAAATTTCAACACTTGAAATTCCCGATAATATTTTGCCCCTAGCAGCTTATGACCTTGGCTAAGGTCAACAAATCATAAGTGCTAGCCAAGTTCAACCCGTCATTTCCCGATTGAATTAAACCCACCCGCACGACCCTTGGCTAAGGTCAACAAAGTCGCACGACTACCCTAACTCAATCGCATCATATGCTTATACAGATAAGCACTAATCAGCTACCGCACACTACGCCTTGGCTAAGGTCAACAAACGTAGCACGAATACTAACCAGTACTTATCTGAAATGACGGAGGGCTACGACGGGTTTTTCAGAAAACCCTTTGCGTAATGAACTTGATATCGTTGTAGAATCAAATGATTTTGAAATGGAGTGCTTTTGAGGCTTTTCTAGTTTTGCTAAAGGAGTCACTCCCGGTGAAGGGATCGTCGGTCCTTTCCTCGTCGAATGAGGTGCGGGATATATCATATATATCACTGTGCAAAGCAGAAACACTTAAAAGCAATCAAAAGACAAACCGAGTGTGTAGCATCTGCCAGTTATTGCTAAAGGAGTCACTCCCGGTGAAGGGATCTCGGTCCTTTCCTCATCGAATAAGGTGCAGGATATATCACATATACCTCTGTGCAAAGCAAGAACTGTAGCTACCTGTTTCATTTTGAAATTCGATTCTACAACATCTTAGGTTTCTTTTATTTCATTAATCTCATTAATGAAGTCCCATCATTTAAGTACCTAAACATCACAGATAGATATGACGTACACTTATGCCATCCGCATTCGCCTCGATGTCCCCTCGTGCACCGTTAGGTTAGGTAACTAACAAAAGAGCAGGGCAGGGCTAGCGCGGGTGTAAAACATAAGTAACATCTATATAATATATCATATATACTATATACTGTATCTATCACAGAACATCACATGAACACATCACAGATATCGCAGCAGAAGAATCATATGAAATATTGGATATATTAGGACGTCCGTGTTTTCAATACGAGCCAGTATAAAACACGGATTCCACGGTCGTGATGAATAGCCAATCCCACACCCCTAGACCCCTACGAGAGCGGCAAGCAACCCTACCAATTCTAGGGTTAGGAGACCCGGACTCGACTCCTCGAGTTGGTCTCCCACTGGACCCCAGAACCCGGTTACTTATGCTCCCCTCCTTGGTTCTATCCTAGTGCAGAAAAGTAAATAATATACAAAGGGTGACAACTTCCGCAACCTGGAAGCGCCCCAATAAAAGAATATTACATACAAGTTTTTACATGAATGAAAATGAAAAACACTCACCTCACATGAAAACCCCCGGCTATTCAAACACGACGATCCAATA
Source organism: Agapanthus africanus (assembly GCA_030015575.1). Lineage (NCBI taxonomy): Eukaryota > Viridiplantae > Streptophyta > Magnoliopsida > Asparagales > Amaryllidaceae > Agapanthus > Agapanthus africanus. Next base: position 508,835,901 of record JASDDO010000019.1, on the reverse strand, counting down.
TAACATATCCAGCAACACATAACATCACATGTCATCAACGTAAGTAAATATGTGCATCCCAATTGTTGTTGACATATAGCAACGAAACCGGCGATAACACATATTACACTTACGGTCACAGAAAAGAAAGTGTAAAACTACAACAGTTGGAATCTGCAACCACCTCAGACATCGCATGCCTGACCAAATGAATTACTTAGACATCGCATGCCTAACAATTATAAACCCCGCATTTTAGTCTCGTTATCGAAAACAATTTTCAATATCTAGTCGGGCAATTCAACAGGATTCCCGACATCCTGATCGAATGCTCGTCGCAAACTTCAGTAGACGGCCGCACCCCCGATACCGTCGACGAAGTGCACCAAGGCGGAACACCGCTGCCGCGAGCACCCGTACGGATGCTTTCGGCGACGGGGTTCTCCTGCAGTCACTTGGTCGGGGCTATGGAGTGAGGCTGTCTATTAAGTTTACCCGGCGAGTATCCGCGTACGATACGTGATTGCGACGGACTTTTGATCGCATCAAAATTCCGTGGCAACCGATCAAGTGAGACTAAACCGCTAGATTTATAACATTCATTCAGTTATCTCATAACTATTTGTGAATTCCAAGTATTGTATCCCATTCCAGATAATTAGAAAATGTTAAACTTTCCGATTGAACATTCGAACACCCAAGTTTTCCCGATACAGCTCAACACATGAAATAAGTCTAACAACATTCAGTTCGTGCCTCAGTACCAACGGTCCAGCCGTAGAAGTGTCAAGCCAACTCCTTACATGTGGCACGCCGTACTGCCCCAAACCCGAAGGTTCAAAGGGCAGTTCAAGACGGTCACATAATCGAGTTAAGGTCTGTTGTCTTCTAGAGGGTCCATTGCGTTACTTGCACTACTTAGAACGTCGTTAAACTACGGAAAAATCCAACACTTGGAAATTTCCCGACAGGGGAAAAATTGGGTATTTATATCCGGTCGAACTTTTTAACATATTCAAAAAATTATCCGGAAAGCCAAATAGACAAAATTTGATACCCCGATCGAAACACCGAATCCCCAAAACAACTCAGAAAATTCAACTCTTGAAAAAATATTAAAAATTCCCAGAAAAATCACCACTGGAAACTAACAGTTACTGTGCAAAATAATTTAAATATTGTGGCCGTACGGCCGCGGAACCGCCGCATGAGCTATTGCTCATGCCGCGGATCCGCGCTTGAAAAATTGAATTGGGCCTCCAAAATTTACAGTAACTCTTAGATGTTTGTGATGTGTTCTCTGCATATTTTTAATTTTGAAAAAGTCCAGATTTCAGAAATCGTCCAGAGAGCAATTTTGGGTTCGGGTTTTCGGTTCGTCCGGGTTTCAAATTCCGTCTAGACTTCGCCTAAGGCTCTAGCTAGGCTCTGATACCACTGTAGGATTCCTAGGCACCCTAATGAGGTCTCACAAGGCATCGAACATGCCAATTTCAAAAAATCTAGGTGCCGAGAGACCCGACTACGGATCGTTTGCTAGAAAACTAGGCGAAAAAGCTAACTAGTTAACACTTAACGAAGGGAATACGGATATACAACCTTTGTAGATCCGGTGCTCCACCTCCACAGCTCCGCAACGAAGTCCTCTCCGCTGTCCAAAAAGTATCCGGGCTCTAGCGTCGACTTCATCGGAGAATAAGCGAGCTAGGTCGTCGATGTCCATGCCGAAGATGATCTACGTCGAGGCATCGCTAAATCAAGCTCTGACTTCACCAAGTCAAGAAACTTGTGAAGAAAACACACTCTACTACTTGGCAAGAGGTAGAGGATGAAGAAATAGGAAGTGGGTAGACTTTAGAATTGGATTTCTCACTCATTTCCATCACTTGCCATTGATGGGGCAAGCTTTCGTCACTTGAAGAAATGGAAGAAGAAGAAGAAGAAAGTATATTAAGTTAATTATGAAAAGAATAATAATATCATTCTTATCATAACTTTAACCTAAGTCAAGTGTAGAGAATTGACCAAGGTTAAAGGAATGGTTAGGGTTTAGGAGATGAGACAAAAATGGTTGCATCATCAAAGCTTCATGAAGCTTCAAGTGCAAACAAAATAAGCCACCATTTTTCTCTCATTTCTTTTCCTTTTTCCAAAAATAAAAAGACTAATTAATGAATAAGTAAAACCCTTAACCATTTAAATAACTTTGGTTAAATTCTTTACACATAACCTAGCAATCATGCATCATCAAACATAATACAATAAAGTGCACAAAATCATATCGCATATGCAATGCGCACATCCGAGTGAGAAAATCCATCTTAAGTAAACCGATACTAGTTGATGCAAAGTAATATATCAAATATATAAATATGCATTGAATCATTAAATCAACACTTGATTCAATGATCCGGTCATGTTGCACACAACCGACTAGTATTCAATGTATCGGCTTATCGATTCAACGCTTGAATCGATAACTAGGTTATATCGCATACAACCATCCGACACATTGATCGCGAGAATGAAATACGGTATCACATACACGCATTATTCTCGGTCCCGCACATATCTCATATGCGCTCCTATTTCGTTTCGCTTGAGCCAGGAAACCTCTGTGTAGGACTCTAAAGACTCGTCAATTCGCCGGCAGCAGGTGATGATCATATCAAACACCCACAAGCCGCAAGCGGTCTGCTAAACGTAACGGCCACCCGGGTATTGAGCGATCAGAAGATCGACGAGCAAGCCCGCTCACACTCCTGTGAATCCAACCAGTAACACTACCGTACAGTCCGGTCTGATCGTCTGATATGTCGCATATCTCGCCTAGGGGTGGTAAACGTCAGACCCCAATAGCTCGATAAGTCGTGTCGATATGAGGTCTATAACAATTCGAGAAACCACTGGTAACACTTACCAGTAAATCTCAGCAACCCTGGCCAGGGATTTCCTGTTATAGCCAATCGAACACAGCGCAACATCAACTCCCTATACCGGGAGAGACGAATCCCCTCCTATCGCTCATTGCCTCCATGTGACTCGGGACTGTACCCAAAAACCACCGTTTTGCACGCCCTCTTGGACGTGGTAAGATGGAAATCAAAGCACAGTGGGAACCACACAAGACTCCATGACGATCTCGGGTCAACAGACTACTCTGTACCAGTGTCACCAGAGAACTGCCATCTGACGTGAGGTATAATACCATCTGGGAGTTCTCGGCGAGTCCGTCCAGTGTACCCAGTCTCTACTGAGCACCCGTATATCATCTCTGATGTCAAACACCAATGGATATGGGATCATCCATCGCCCATCTGTATGGGTCGTGAAGGTACACGCTAGTCTACTCTGGTATATCGATGCCCCGTCTCGATACACCTACGACTAGGGACTTTGAAGGATGTACTTATGGACTACCATGTCCCCACTAGTATGATCCGCATCATAGTCCAGGTAGTCAAGTACAGATCCTAAGGGCTTTACCAACATGTAACAGAGAGACAATCAGTAAACTATCATGTCGAGCAAGAAAGTCCTCCCTATATACGTCCCAGCATCCACTACAATATACATCCTATGTATAGTAATGGCCTCTAGGGCATACATATAACTAACAATCTCCCACTTGCACTAGGGCCATCTGTAGCAGTGGTTGTAGTATCTCATACTCAACCATCCCATAAAAGTCTCTCTCTAGGAACAGGCCTTTGTGAGTGGATCCGCTGTGTTGTCCTCTGAGCCTACTCTCCTAATCTCGATCTCCCTGGAGATCAACCATATCCATGATCAAGTGATACTGCCATAGAATATGTCTGGATCACTGATGGGACCGGCCTTCCTTGGCATAAGCCACAACTCCATTGTCACACAATGGGAGGAACAAAGTTCATCTCATGAACAAATATATATCCAGACTGCCTCTTTGGTAGCATCTCAAATAGCGATGTATCCAGCCTTTATCGTCTAGTATGTCACGGTATCTAGTTTGGAACTCTTCCAACATATCGCCCCTTTACTGAGGGTAAAGACAATGCCTGTGACTGACATTCAGTCGTCTTTATCACCCTGGAACCCTTCCAGTGATTCTCCCCAGGATCAACTGATACCATCTCACTACAGCTAGTGAGTATCCTAACATCCATTTAGATCTATCTCATAGATCCAAAACCCAGGATTTAGCAGGTATCATTTTGATCCTATGTGGAGAATCATTGTGATAAGCGGAGATTGATCGAGCGTAGCATAGGAAACTTATTTCCCTATCAAGAGTATGTCATCCACGTACTCTACGAGAATCGTCACCATACTCCCTACTACCTTTTTGTTTATACAAGATTCATCTACCATTTTGATGATGTCAACTTCTTTGACTAATCCATCAAAACAGATGTTCCAACTCCGCGATGCCTGCTTTATCCTATAAAGCATCCTGCACACGTTTCCGCTGCTCCCACTGTCTACGAAGCCCTCTGGCTGTGTACTTATAGACACTCTCTTCTAAACTTCATTTAGAAAAGCTGTCGTGACACCCAACCACCAGATATCGTAGTCATGGTATGTAGCCGTGGCAAGTAGGATCTGGATGGACTTAAGCATAGCTACTTAAAAAAGGTTGCATCATTATCCACGCCTGGTCGATGACGAAAACCTTTAACAAGTCTAGCTTTGAAAGTCTTAACCTTTCCATGTACACCAAGTAATCTTCTCAAGATATACTTGCTCCTGATGGGGATTTAACCCTTCAGATATAGCAACCAAAGTCCATACTTTGTTGGTGTATAAGGATTCCATCTCAGATCACTAATCATCCAGCCATTCTTACAGAGTCTTACTCCTGATGGCCAGCTCGAAACTAGTTGGGTCATCATCTCATGATGCAATCCTCGCTCCCACTGTCATAAAGCAACCGAAGTATCTCTCAGGTGGGTGAGGAACCCTACTAGATCGGCGGAGAGGCTGAGGTTCGTTGGAATCTACCGAATCCTTTGGTTCTATCAAATCATCAGCTGCAGTCTGTATAGCTGGAACCTTTCCAGTTCTACATTACAGACTTTGCCTCGAGCTTGTCCGGATTTTGCTTTCAGACATAGGCCGGTCAACCCCAAATCTCAACTAACTTGAGAGATGGGCTCTTCCCTTATCATATCAAATATGAAGTGGTAGGCAACTGATTTGATTCGAACCCTATTCAATAGGTATGCAGCTTCTCAAGTGCATAACTCCCAAAAGGAAATAGGAAACTCAGTAGTACTCATCATAGAGCACACCATATCAAATAGGGTGTTTCTGCTCCGCCCCGATATACCATCGTGCTATGGTGTATACGAAGGAGTAATGCCGATAGAGAGAATCTCATTCTCCTTTAGAATAATCCAGGAATTCCGTGCTCAAGTATTCTCCTCCTTGATCTCATCAAAGGACATAATACTTGTACCCTCATTGGTTCTCTACTTCTCACTTATATTCTGTGAATATCTCAAAAGGTTCAGACTTGTGTTTCAACAGGAACATATGTCTGAATCTTGAGAGATTATCAGAGAATGTAATGAAGTACAAAGAACCAGTCCTGGCATGTGTAGACAGGGGACCTTACATACATCATCATGTATTAGTCCCAAGAGTTTACTAACTCTTTCTCTGTTTCCAATAAACAGAGCTGGTGTCATTGTATCTTTGTGACATGACTGGCAAGTTTCACAAGATGTAGATTCAAACTGATTTAAATATGCATCTTAAATGTAACTTCAGCCAGTCGGGTCGCATTGATATGACCTAGTCTACAATGCCTCAAGAAGGATTCGTTCGTATCTGAACTCTTCCTCTTGTGTGTGTTCCATATGCTAAGAACTGTAGTTTGATTTAGAACATCAACGCTTTTAGATAACGTGCCTGATACGATCAACCTTTTGATATAGGAAATGTTCAAAACATTTTCCAACAATACAAAATTATATCCTTTCTTTACTAATAAAGAGAGTGATATGATTTTGTATATCAGGTTCGGTATCTAATAGCATTTGTTCAGAATCAATGTATTCGTAATACAGGGTGACAGTGACCAACAGACTTGGCTGCAACACTTGCCCCGTTTTCTGTCTCATGAAACTTATCACCCGTTCTCAGTTTTTCTACCTTTTTGTAGCCCTATGTAACAAATTACATATCTGGGATCCTGATCCGGTATCACATACCCAGGATGCAGAGGATACTGAGAAACGGTTCTTTGTAATGAACACACCCGAAGGAGATGCATCATATGCACTTTCTTCGTTTGGGCGGCATAGGAATTCTGGTATTCCCCTATTTCCTGCTCTGTCTTATAACAATTATAAGTTGGAGCGGGACCAACGTTCCCCAGCTCAGTATAACAAGCGGGTTCGGTCAATATTCCGTATTATTATCTTGATTAAGGCGTGATATGGTCGCTACCTGGAGAGAGAGAGAAGAAAACACTCAGCGTGCGCTCTGTCAAGAATAGATTGGTTATTATTTTATCTAATCAGGATGGCTCCCACTGCTTTTTATCAAATCTTCCTTCAAACCCTAAAAGGAAAGACTAGCCGGGATTAATTACACACTACAAGTTCGCCAATCTTTCAGCCAGGCCAGTGTCGGTACTTTGAGGGAGGTCCCCCGTGCTTTCGCAAGAACCTAATTACTGTAAACCTCGTTTTCCTAGAGGCGTAACCCCGTTGACACCTTTCTAGACACCTACTTGATCGGCTAATTGTAATGTATAAAACTCTCCCAGGAGTAACTCTTACTCGCAGCGGGTATCGGGATCCAACTATCTCATAGAAGGTATGCAATCTCATTGCAAATTTCAACACTTGAAATTCCCGATAATATTTTGCCCCTAGCAGCTTATGACCTTGGCTAAGGTCAACAAATCATAAGTGCTAGCCAAGTTCAACCCGTCATTTCCCGATTGAATTAAACCCACCCGCACGACCCTTGGCTAAGGTCAACAAAGTCGCACGACTATCCTAACTCAATCGCATCATATGCTTATACAGATAAGCACTAATCAGCTACCGCACACTACGCCTTGGCTAAGGTCAACAAACGTAGCACGAATACTAACCAGTACTTATCTGAAATGACGGAGGGCTACGACGGGTTTTTCAGAAAACCCTTTGCGTAATGAACTTGATATCGTTGTAGAATCAAATGATTTTGAAATGGAGTGCTTTTGAGGCTTTTCTAGTTTTGCTAAAGGAGTCACTCCCGGTGAAGGGATCGTCGGTCCTTTCCTCGTCGAATGAGGTGCGGGATATATCATATATATCACTGTGCAAAGCAGAAACACTTAAAAGCAATCAAAAGACAAACCGAGTGTGTAGCATCTGCCAGTTATTGCTAAAGGAGTCACTCCCGGTGAAGGGATCTCAGTCCTTTCCTCATCGAATAAGGTGCAGGATATATCACATATACCTCTGTGCAAAGCAAGAACTGTAGCTACCTGTTTTATTTTGAAATTCGATTCTACAACATCTTAGGTTTCTTTTATTTCATTAATCTCATTAATGAAGTCCCATCATTTAAGTACCTAAACATCACAGATAGATATGACGTACACTTATGCCATCCGCATTCGCCTCGATGTCCCCTCGTGCACCGTTAGGTTAGGTAACTAACGACAGAGCAGGGCAGGGCTAGCGCGGGTGTAAAACATAAGTAACATCTATATAATATATCATATATACTATATACTGTATCTATCACAGAACATCACATGAACACATCACAGATATCGCAGCAGAAGAATCATATGAAATATTGGATATACTAGGACGTCCGTGTTTTCAATACGAGCCAGTATAAAAGACGGATTCCACGGTCGTGATGAATAGCCAATCCCACACCCCTAGACCCCTACGAGAGCGGCAAGCAACCCTACCAATTCTAGGGTTAGGAGACCCGGACTCGACTCCTCGAGTTGGTCTCCCACTGGACCCCAGAACCCGGTTACTTGTGCTCCCCTCCTTGGTTCTATCCTAGTGCAGAAAAGTAAATAATATACAAAGGGTGACAACTTCCGCAACCTGGAAGCGCCCCAATAAAAGAATATTACATACAAGTTTTTACATGAATGAAAATGAAAAACACTCACCTCACATGAAAACCCCCGGCTATTCAAACACGACGATCCAATATAACATATCCAGCAACACATAACATCACATGTCATCAACGTAAGTAAATATGTGCATCCCAATTGTTGTTGACATATAGCAACGAAACCGGCGATAACACATATTACACTTACGGTCACAGAAAAGAAAGTGTAAAACTACAACAGTTGGAATCCGCAACCACCTCAGACATCGCATGCCTGACCAAATGAATTACTTAGACATCGCATGCCTAACGATTATAAACCCCGCATTTTAGTCTCGTTATCGAAAACACTTTTCAATATCTAGTCGGGCAATTCAACAGGATTCCCGACATCCTGATCGAATGCTCGTCGCAAACTTCAGTAGACGGCCGCACCCCCGATACCGTCGACGAAATGCACCAAGGCGGAACACCGCTGCCGCGAGCACCCGTACGGATGCTTTCGGCGACGGGGTTCTCCTACAGTCACTTGGTCAGGGCTATGGAGTGAGGCTGTCTATTAAGTTTACCCGGCGAGTATCCGCGTACGCTACGTGATTGCGACGGACTTTTGATCGCATCAAAATTCCGTGGCAACCGATCAAGTGAGACTAAACCGCTAGATTTATAACATTCATTCAGTTATCTCATAACTATTTGTGAATTCCAAGTATTGTATCCCATTCCAGATAATTAGAAAATGTTAAACTTTCCGATTGAACATTCGAACACCCAAGTTTTCCCGATACAGCTCAACACATGAAATAAGTCTAACAACATTCAGTTCGTGCCTCAGTACCAACGGTCCAGCCGTAGAAGGGTCAAGCCAACGCCTCACATGTGGCACGCCGTACTGCCCCAAACCCGAAGGTTCAAAGGGAAGTTCAAGACGGTCACATAATCGAGTTAAGGTCTGTTGTCTTCTAAAGGGTCCATTGCGTTACTTACACTACTTAGAACGTCGTTAAACTACGGAAAAATCCAACACTTGGAAATTTCCCGACAGGGGAAAAATTGGGTATTTATATCCGGTCGAACTTTTTAACATATTCAAAAAATTATCCGGAAGGCCAAATAGACAAAATTTGATACCCCGATCGAAACACCGAATCCCCAAAACAACTCAGAAAATTCAACTCTTGAAAAAATATTAAAAATTCCCAGAAAAATCACCACTGGAAACTAACAGTTACTGTGCAAAATAATTTAAATATTGTGGCCGTACAGCCGCGGAACCGCCGCATGAGCTATTGCTCATGCCGCGGATCCGCGCTTGAAAAATTGAATTGGGCCTCCAAAATTTACAGTAACTCTTAGATGTTTGTGATGTGTTCTCTGCATATTTTTAATTTTGAAAAAGACCAGATTTCAGAAATCGTCCAGAGAGCAATTTTGGGTTCGGGTTTTCGGTTCGTCCGGGTTTCAAATTCCGTCTAGACTTCGCCTAAGGCTCTAGCTAGGCTCTGATACCACTGTAGGGTTCCTAGGCACCCTAATGAGGTCTCACAAGGCATCGAACATGCCAATTTCAAAAAATCTAGGTGCCGAGAGACCCGACTACGGATCGTTTGCTAGAAAACTAGGCGAAAAAGCTAACTAGTTAACACTTAACTAAGGGAATACGGATATACAACCTTTGTAGATCCGGTGCTCCACCTCCACAGCTCCGCAACGAAGTCCTCTCCGCTGTCCAAAAAGTATCCGGGCTCTAGGGTCGACTTCATCGGAGAATAAGCGAGCTAGGTCGTCGATGTCCATGCCGAAGATGATCTACGTCGAGGCATCGCTAAATCAAGCTCCGACTTCACCAAGTCAAGAAACTTGTGAAGAAAACACACTCTACTACTTGGCAAGAGGTAGAGAATGAAGAAATAGGAAGTGGGTAGACTTTAGAATTGGATTTCTCACTCATTTCCATCACTTGCCATTGATGGGGCAAGCTTTCTTCACTTGAAGAAATGGAAGAAGAAGAAGAAGAAAGTATATTAAGTTAATTATGAAAAGAATAATAATATCATTCTTATCATAACTTTAACCTAAGTTAAGTGTAGAGAATTGACCAAGGTTAAAGGAATGGTTAGGGTTTAGGAGATGAGACAAAAATGGTTGCATCATCAAAGCTTCATGAAGCTTCAAGTGCAAACAAAATAAGCCACCATTTTTCTCTCATTTCTTTTCCTTTTTCCAAAAATAAAAAGACTAATTAATGAATAAGTAAAACCCTTAACCATTTAAATAACTTTGGTTAAATTCTTTACACATAACCTAGCAATCATGCATCATCAAACATAATACAATAAAGTGCACAAAATCATATTGCATATGCAATGCGCACATCCGAGTGAGAAAATCCATCTTAAGTAAACCGATACTAGTTGATGCAAAGTAATATATCAAATATATAAATATGCATTGAATCATTAAATCAACACTTGATTCAATGATCCGGTCATGTTGCACACAACCGACTAGTATTCAATGTATCGGCTTATCGATTCAATGCTTGAATCGATAACTAGGTTATATCGCATACAACCATCCGACACATTGATCGCGAGAATGAAACACGGTATCACATACACGCATTATTCTCGGTCCCGCACATATCTCATATGCGCTCCTATTTCGTTTCGCTTGAGCCAGGAAACCTCTGTGTAGGACTCTAAAGACTCGTCAATTCGCCGGCAGCAGGTGATGATCATATCAAACACCCACAAGCCGCAAGCGGTCTGCTAAACGTAACGGCCACCCGGGTATTGAGCGATCAGAAGATCGACGAGCAAGCCCGCTCACACTCCTGTGAATCCAACCAGTAACACTACCGTACAGTCCGGTCTGAACGTCTGATATGTCGCATATCTCGCCTAGGGGTGGTAAACGTCAGACCCCAATAGCTCGATAAGTCGTGTCGATATGAGGTCTATAACAATTCGAGAAACCACTGGTAACACTTACCAGTAAATCTCAGCAACTCTGGCCAGGGATTTCCTGTTATAGCCAATCGAACACAGCGCAACATCAACTCCCTATACCGGGAGAGACGAATCCCCTCCTATCGCTCATTGCCTCCATGTGACTCGGGACTGTACCCAAAAACCACCGTTTTGCACGCCCTCTTGGACGTGGTAAGATGGAAATCAAAGCACAGTGGGAACCACATAAGACTCCATGACGATCTCGGGTCAACAGACTACTCTGTACCAGTGTCACCAGAGAACTGCCATCTGACGTGAGGTATAATACCATCTGGGAGTTCTCGGCGAGTCCGTCCAGTGTACCCAGTCTCTACTGAGCACCCGTATATCATCTCTGATGTCAAACACCAATGGATATGGGATCATCCATCGCCCATCTGTATGGGTCGAGAAGGTACACGCTAGTCTACTCTGGTATATCGATGCCCCGTCTCGATACACCTACGACTAGGGACTTTGAAGGATGTACTTATGGACTACCATGTCCCCACTAGTATGATCCGCATCATAGTCCAGGTAGTCAAGTACAGATCCTAAGGGCTTTACCAACATGTAACAGAGAGACAATCAGTAAACACGTTAAGGTAAAGTTCAACCAGATAGCATACTATCATGTCGAGCAAGAAAGTCCTCCCTATATACGTCCCAGCATCCACTACAATATACATCCTATGTATAGTAATGGCCTCTAGGGCATACATATAACTAACAATCTCCCACTTGCACTAGGGCCATCTGTAGCAGTGGTTGTAGTATCTCATACTCAACCATCCCATAAAAGTCTCTCTCTGGGAACAGGCCTTTGTGAGTGGATCCGCTGTGTTGTCCTCTGAGCCTACTCTCCTAACCTCGATCTCCCTGGAGATCAACCATCCCCATGATCAAGTGATACTGCCATAGAATATGTCTGGATCACTGATGGGACCGGCGTTCCTTGGCATAAGCCACAACTCCATTGTCACACAATGGGAGGAACAAAGTTCATCTCATGAACAAATATATATCCAGACTGCCTCTTTGGTAGCATCTCAAATAGCGATGTATCCAGCCTTTATCGTCTAGTATGTCACGGTATCTAGTTTGGAACTCTTCCAACATACCGCCCCTTTACTGAGGGTAAAGACAATGCCTGTGACTGACATTCAGTCGTCTTTATCACCCTGGAACCCTTTCAGTGATTCTCCCCAGGATCAACTGATACCATCTCACTACAGCTAGTGAGTATCCTAACATCCTTTTAGATCTATCTCATAGATCCAAAACCCAGGATTTAGCAGGTATCATTTTGATCCTATGTGGAGAATCATTGTGATAAGCGGAGATTGATCGAGCGTAGCATAGGAAACTTCTTTCCCTATCAAGAGTATGTCATCCACGTACTCTACGAGGATCGTCACCATACTCCCTACTACCTTTTTGTTTATACAAGGTTCATCTACCATTTTGATGATGTCAACTTCTTTGACTAATCCATCAAAACAGATGTTCCAACTCCGCGATGCCTGCTTTATCCTATAAAGCATCCTGCACACGTTTCCGCTGCTCCCACTGTCTACGAAGCCCTCTGGCTGTGTACTTATAGACACTCTCTTCTAAACTTCATTTAGAAAAGCTGTCGTGACACCCAACCACCAGATATCGTAGTCATGGTATGTAGCCGTGGCAAGTAGGATCTGTATGGACTTAAGCATAGCTACTTGAAAAAGGTTTCATCATTATCCACGCCTGGTCGATGACGAAAACCTTTAACAAGTCTAGCTTTGAAAGTCTTAACCTTTCCATGTACACCAAGTAATCTTCTCAAGATATACTTGCTCCTGATGGGGATTTAACCCTTCAGATATAGCAACCAAAGTCCATACTTTGTTGGTGTATAAGGATTCCATCTCAGATCACTAAGCATCCAGCCATTCTTACAGAGTCTTACTCCTGATGGCCAGCTCGAAACTAGTTGGGTCATTATCTCATGATGCAATCCTCGCTCCCACTGTCATAGAGCAACCGAAGTATCTCTCAGGTGGGTGAGGAACCCTACTAGATCGGCGGAGAGGCTGAGGTTCGTTGGAATCTACTGAATCCTTTGGTTCTATCAAATCATCAGCTGCAGTCTGTATAGCTGGAACCTTTCCAGTTCTACATTATAGACTTTGCCTCGAGCTTGTCCGGATTTTGCTTTCAGACATAGGCCGGTCAACCCCAAATCTCAACTAACTTGAAAGATGGGCTCTTCCCTTATCATATCAAATATGAAGTGGTAGGCAACTGATTTGATTCGAACCCTATTCAATAGGTATGCAGCTTCTCAAGTGCATAACTCCCAAAAGGAAATAGGAAACTCAGTAGTACTCATCATAGAGCACACCATATCAAATAGGGTGTTTCTGCTCCGCCCCGATATACCATCGTGCTATGCTGTATACGGAGGAGTAATGCCGAGAGAGAGAATCTCATTCTCCTTTAGAATAATCCAGGAATTCCGTGCTCAAGTATTCTCCTCCTTGATCTCATCAAAGGACATAATACTTGTACCCTCATTGGTTCTCTACTTCTCACTTATATTCTGTGAATATCTCAAAAGGTTCAGACTTGTGTTTCAACAGGAACATATGTCTGAATCTTGAGAGATTATCAGAGAATGTAATGAAGTACAAAGAACCAGTCCTGGCATGTGTAGACAGGGGACCTTACATACATCATCATGTATTAGTCCCAAGAGTTTACTAACTCTTTCTCTGTTTCCAATAAACAGAGCTGGTGTCATTGTATCTTTGTGACATGACTGGCAAGTTTCACAAGATGTAGATTCAAACTGATTTAAATATGCATCTTAAATGTAACTTCAGCCAGTCGGGTCGCATTGATATGACCTAGTCTACAATGCCTCAAGAAGGATTCGTTCGTATCTGAACTCTTCCTCTTGTGTGTGTTCCATATGCTAAGAACTGTAGTTTGATTTAGAACATCAACGCTTTTAGATAACGTGCCTGATACGATCAACCTTTTGATATAGGAAATGTTCAAAACATTTTCCAACAATACAAAATTATATCCTTTCTTTACTAATAAAGAGAGTGATATGATTTTGTATATCAGGTTCGGAATCTAATAGCATTTGTTCAGAATCAATGTATTCGTAATACAGGGTGACAGTGACCAACAGACTTGGCTGCAACACTTGCCCCGTTTTCTGTCTCATGAAACTTATCACCCGTTCTCAGTTTTTCTACCTTTTTGTAGCCCTATGTAACAAATTACATATCTGGGATCCTGATCCGGTATCACATACCCAGGATGCAGAGGATACTGAGAAACGGTTCTTTGTAATGAACACACCCGAAGGAGATGCATCATATGCACTTTCTTCGTTTGGGCGGCATAGGAATTCTGGTATTCCCCTATTTCCTGCTCTGTCTTATAACAATTATAAGTTGGAGCGGGACCAACGTTCCCCAGCTCAGTATAACAAGCGGGTTCGGTCAATATTCCGTATTATTATCTTGATTAAGGCGTGATATGGTCGCTACCTGGAGAGAGAGAGAAGAAAACACTCAGCGTGCGCTCTGTCAAGAATAGATTGGTTATTATTTTATCTAATCAGGATGGCTCCCACTGCTTTTTATCAAATCTTCCTTCAAACCCTAAAAGGAAAGACTAGCCGGGATTAATTACACACTACAAGTTCGCCAATCTTTCAGCCAGGCCAGTGTCGGTACTTTGAGGGAGGTCCCCCGTGCTTTCGCAAGAACCTAATTACTGTAAACCTCGTTTTCCTAGAGGCGTAACCCCGTTGACACCTTTCTAGACACCTACTTGATCGGCTAATTGTAATGTATAAAACTCTCCCAGGAGTAACTCTTACTCGCAGCGGGTAACGGGATCCAACTATCTCATAGAAGGTATGCAATCTCATTGCAAATTTCAACACTTGAAATTCCCGATAATATTTTGCCCCTAGCAGCTTATGACCTTGGCTAAGGTCAACAAATCATAAGTGCTAGCCAAGTTCAACCCGTCATTTCCCGATTGAATTAAACCCACCCGCACGACCCTTGGCTAAGGTCAACAAAGTCGCACGACTATCCTAACTCAATCGCATCATATGCTTATACAGATAAGCACTAATCAGCTACCGCACACTACGCCTTGGCTAAGGTCAACAAACGTAGCACGAATACTAACCAGTACTTATCTGAAATGACGGAGGGCTACGACGGGTTTTTCAGAAAACCCTTTGCGTAATGAACTTGATATCGTTGTAGAATCAAATGATTTTGAAATGGAGTGCTTTTGAGGCTTTTCTAGTTTTGCTAAAGGAGTCACTCCCGGTGAAGGGATCGTCGGTCCTTTCCTCGTCGAATGAGGTGCGGGATATATCATATATATCACTGTGCAAAGCAGAAACACTTAAAAGCAATCAAAAGACAAACCGAGTGTGTAGCATCTGCCAGTTATTGCTAAAGGAGTCACTCCCGGTGAAGGGATCTCAGTCCTTTCCTCATCGAATAAGGTGCAGGATATATCACATATACCTCTGTGCAAAGCAAGAACTGTAGCTACCTGTTTTATTTTGAAATTCGATTCTACAACATCTTAGGTTTCTTTTATTTCATTAATCTCATTAATGAAGTCCCATCATTTAAGTACCTAAACATCACAGATAGATATGACGTACACTTATGCCATCCGCATTCGCCTCGATGTCCCCTCGTGCACCGTTAGGTTAGGTAACTAACGACAGAGCAGGGCAGGGCTAGCGCGGGTGTAAAACATAAGTAACATCTATATAATATATCATATATACTATATACTGTATCTATCACAGAACATCACATGAACACATCACAGATATCGCAGCAGAAGAATCATATGAAATATTGGATATACTAGGACGTCCGTGTTTTCAATACGAGCCAGTATAAAAGACGGATTCCACGGTCGTGATGAATAGCCAATCCCACACCCCTAGACCCCTACGAGAGCGGCAAGCAACCCTACCAATTCTAGGGTTAGGAGACCCGGACTCGACTCCTCGAGTTGGTCTCCCACTGGACCCCAGAACCCGGTTACTTGTGCTCCCCTCCTTGGTTCTATCCTAGTGCAGAAAAGTAAATAATATACAAAGGGTGACAACTTCCGCAACCTGGAAGCGCCCCAATAAAAGAATATTACATACAAGTTTTTACATGAATGAAAATGAAAAACACTCACCTCACATGAAAACCCCCGGCTATTCAAACACGACGATCCAATATAACATATCCAGCAACACATAACATCACATGTCATCAACGTAAGTAAATATGTGCATCCCAATTGTTGTTGACATATAGCAACGAAACCGGCGATAACACATATTACACTTACGGTCACAGAAAAGAAAGTGTAAAACTACAATAGTTGGAATCCGCAACCACCTCAGACATCGCATGCCTGACCAAATGAATTACTTAGACATCGCATGCCTAACGATTATAAACCCCGCATTTTAGTCTCGTTATCGAAAACACTTTTCAATATCTAGTCGGGCAATTCAACAGGATTCCCGACATCCTGATCGAATGCTCGTCGCAAACTTCAGTAGACGGCCGCACCCCCGATACCGTCGACGAAGTGCACCAAGGCGGAACACCGCTGCCGCGAGCACCCGTACGGATGCTTTCGGCGACGGGGTTCTCCTACAGTCACTTGGTCAGGGCTATGGAGTGAGGCTGTCTATTAAGTTTACCCGGCGAGTATCCGCGTACGCTACGTGATTGCGACGGACTTTTGATCGCATCAAAATTCCGTGGCAACCGATCAAGTGAGACTAAACCGCTAGATTTATAACATTCATTCAGTTATCTCATAACTATTTGTGAATTCCAAGTATTGTATCCCATTCCAGATAATTAGAAAATGTTAAACTTTCCGATTGAACATTCGAACACCCAAGTTTTCCCGATACAGCTCAACACATGAAATAAGTCTAACAACATTCAGTTCGTGCCTCAGTACCAACGGTCCAGCCGTAGAAGGGTCAAGCCAACGCCTCACATGTGGCACGCCGTACTGCCCCAAACCCGAAGGTTCAAAGGGAAGTTCAAGACGGTCACATAATCGAGTTAAGGTTTGTTGTCTTCTAGAGGGTCCATTGCGTTAGTTGCACTACTTAGAACGTCGTTAAACTACGGAAAAATCCAACACTTGGAAATTTCCCGACAGGGGAAAAATTGGGTATTTATATCCGGTCGAACTTTTTAACATATTCAAAAAATTATCCGGAAAGCCAAATAGACAAAATTTGATACCCGATCGAAACACCGAATCCCCAAAACAACTCAGAAAATTCAACTCTTGAAAAAATATTAAAAATTCCCAGAAAAATCACCACTGGAAACTAACAGTTACTGTGCAAAATAATTTAAATATTGTGGCCGTACGGCCGCGGAACCGCCGCATGAGCTATTGCTCATGCCGCGGATCCGCGCTTGAAAAATTGAATTGGGCCTCCAAAATTTACAGTAACTCTTAGATGTTTGTGATGTGTTCTCTGCATATTTTTAATTTTGAAAAAGACCAGATTTCAGAAATCGTCCAGAGAGAAATTTTGGGTTCGGGTTTTCGGTTCGTCCGGGTTTCAAATTCCGTCTAGACTTCGCCTAAGGCTCTAGCTAGGCTCTGATACCACTGTAGGGTTCCTAGGCACCCTAATGAGGTCTCACAAGGCATCGAACATGCCAATTTCAAAAAATCTAGGTGCCGAGAGACCCGACTACGGATCGTTTGCTAGAAAACTAGGCGAAAAAGCTAACTAGTTAACACTTAACTAAGGGAATACGGATATACAACCTTTGTAGATCCGGTGCTCCACCTCCACAGCTCCGCAACGAAGTCCTCTCCGCTGTCCAAAAAGTATCCGGGCTCTAGCGTCGACTTCATCGGAGAATAAGCGAGCTAGGTCGTCGATGTCCATGCCGAAGATGATCTACGTCGAGGCATCGCTAAATCAAGCTCCGACTTCACCAAGTCAAGAAACTTGTGAATAAAACACACTCTACTACTTGGCAAGAGGTAGAGGATGAAGAAATAGGAAGTGGGTAGACTTTAGAATTGGATTTCTCACTCATTTCCATCACTTGCCATTGATGGGGCAAGCTTTCTTCACTTGAAGAAATGGAAGAAGAAGAAGAAGAAAGTATATTAAGTTAATTATGAAAAGAATAATAATATCATTCTTATCATAACTTTAACCTAAGTTAAGTGTAGAGAATTGACCAAGGTTAAAGGAATGGTTAGGGTTTAGGAGATGAGACAAAAATGGTTGCATCATCAAAGCTTCATGAAGCTTCAAGTGCAAACAAAATAAGCCACCATTTTTCTCTCATTTCTTTTCCTTTTTCCAAAAATAAAAAGACTAATTAATGAATAAGTAAAACCCTTAACCATTTAAATAACTTTGGTTAAATTCTTTACACATAACCTAGCAATCATGCATCATCAAACATAATACAATAAAGTGCACAAAATCATATCGCATATGCAATGCGCACATCCGAGTGAGAAAATCCATCTTAAGTAAACCGATACTAGTTGATGCAAAGTAATATATCAAAAATATAAATATGCATTGAATCATTAAATCAACACTTGATTCAATGATCCGGTCATGTTGCACACAACCGACTAGTATTCAATGTATCGGCTTATCGATTCAACGCTTGAATCGATAACTAGGTTATATCGCATACAACCATCCGACACATTGATCGCGAGAATGAAATACGGTATCACATACACACATTATTGTCGGTCCCGCACATATCTCATATGCGCTCCTATTTCGTTTCGCTTGAGCCAGGAAACCTCTGTGTAGGACTCTAAAGACTCGTCAATTCGCCGGCAGCAGGTGATGATCATATCAAACACCCACAAGCCGCAAGCGGTCTGCTAAACGTAACGGCCACCCTGGTATTGAGCGATCAGAAGATCGACGAGCAAGCCCGCTCACACTCCTGTGAATCCAACCAGTAACACTACCGTACAGTCCGGTCTGATCGTCTGATATGTCGCATATCTCGCCTAGGGGTGGTAAATGTCAGACCCCAATAGCTCGATAAGTCGTGTCGATATGAGGTCTATAACAATTCGAGAAACCACTGGTAACACTTACCAGTAAATCTCAGCAACCCTGGCCAGGGATTTCCTGTTATAGCCAATCGAACACAGCGCAACATCAACTCCCTATACCGGGAGAGACGAATCCCCTCCTATCGCTCATTGCCTCCATGTGACTCGGGACTGTACCCAAAAACCACCGTTTTGCACGCCCTCTTGGACGTGGTAAGATGGAAATCAAAGCACAGTGGGAACCACACAAGACTCCATGACGATCTCGGGTCAACAGACTACTCTGTACCAGTGTCACCAGAGAACTGCCATCTGACGTGAGGTATAATACCATCTGGGAGTTCTCGGCGAGTCCGTCCAGTGTACCCAGTCTCTACTGAGCACCCGTATATCATCTCTGATGTCAAACACCAATGGATATGGGATCATCCATCGCCCATCTGTATGGGTCGAGAAGGTACACGCTAGTCTACTCTGGTATATCGATGCCCCGTCTCGATACACCTACGACTAGGGACTTTGAAGGATGTACTTATGGACTACCATGTCCCCACTAGTATGATCCGCATCATAGTCCAGGTAGTCAAGTACAGATCCTAAGGGCTTTACCAACATGTAACAGAGAGACAATCAGCATACACGTTAAGGTAAAGTTCAACCAGATAGCATACTATCATGTCGAGCAAGAAAGTCCTCCCTATATACGTCCCAGCATCCACTACAATATACATCCTATGTATAGTAATGGCCTCTAGGGCATACATATAACTAACACCTAATACCCAAGTACGGCCGTGAAACCGCCGCGCAAAGCATGGTATTGCCGCGGTTCCGCGGCGACTTGAGGGAATTAGGAGTTCGTATTTCACAGTTATCCATAGAATCACCTGCTTAATTTTCTGAGTATTTTTAATACGGAAGAAACCAAATTTTTAAAAAATTTCCAGAGAGGGGGTCAAATTTGACGTTTCAGGGTTCGATCGGACTTTTAATTTCGTCTACACGTCGTCGAATGCTCTAGCTAGGCTCTGATACCACTGTAGGGTTACTAGGCACTATCACAAAGGTTTATAAGGCATCAACCATGCCGAATTTAAAATTTTCAAGTGCCGAACAACCTAAAGCGAGTATCTTTGCTAGATAATTAGGGTTAACATAGCATGTAAACATCTTTATATCTAAGAGTTTTGGATTACAACCTTTGTTGTCCATTACTTCGCTTCATAAGCTCCGAGTTGAGGTCCCTTCGCCGCGATCATCATGTATCCGGACTCTAGAGAGGCTCCATGAAGAGAAAGATGCAAGCTTGCTTCCGATCTTCAACAACTAAGATGATTTACCTCGTAGAAACACAAACCCAAGCTCTTGCTTCACTAATCAAGTATTAGCAAAGAAAACACCATAATCTAAGTGTCTAGAATAGATGAGGATGATGAAATAGGAATTTAGCTCTCTTTTGTTTTTTATTTCTCACACATTATCATCACTTGTCAAAAACCTAGTCAAGGTTTTCTTGCAAGAAGAAAGAAGAAGAAGAAGCAAATCCTTTTGTGATGAATAATGAAAATCATTGTTGTGGTTACAAATCAACCATAGGTTAAGAAAGAACACTTAACCCTTGTAGAGAATTAACTAGGGTAAAGGGTTTGGGTTGGGTTAAAGAAATATCTTCACAAAATATCAAAGTCAAAGTCAAAGCTTCAAGAAGCTTCATGAAAGCTTCATCCAAGCCTAACCCAAATCCAAACCCTAACCATATTTAAGCTCCACAAAACATGTTGCATTTGTAACCCTAACTTATTACAATATTATATATCACATATACAATATTTATTGTAACAAAATAAAATAATAAAATTAACATATATCACATATATATCAATGTATTATCCAAGTGAGAAAAAGAATCTTTAAGTGAGCTAATATTAATTAATGTAATATAATATATCAAATATATAATTATACATTAAATTATCGAATCAACACTTGATCCGATAATCCGGCTATTTCATAAATAACCGACTAATATAATCTAAATCAGTTCATCGAATCAACACTTGATCCGATGACCCGGCTATATCACATATACCCGGCAGATATCACATATCGCGAGAATCTAATACGGTATCACATACACGTATTGTTCTCAGTCCCGCACATATCACATATGTGCTCCTACTCCGTTTTGCCTGAGCCAGGAAACCTCTGTGTAAGACTCTAAAGCATCGTCAATACGCCGGCAGTAGGTGATGATCATATCAAAACACCCACAAGTTGCAAGCGATCAGCGAAACGTAACAGCCATCCAGGTATTGAGCAATTAGAAGATCAACAAACAAGCATGTACATTCTCCTGCGAATCCAATCAGTAACACTCCCGTACAGTCCGGTCTCTTCGTCTGATATGTCGCATATCTCGCCTAGGGGTGGTAAACGTCAGACCCCAGAAGCCTGATAAGTCGTGTCGATATGAGGTCCATAACAGTTCGAGGAACAATTGATAACACTTACCAATCTCAGCAACCCTGGCCAGGGATTTCCAGTTATAGCCAATCGAACACAGCGGAACATTAACTCCCTATACCGGGAAAGACGAAACCACTCCTATCGCTCATTGCCTCCATGTGATTCGGGACTGTACCCAAAAGCCACCGTTTTTCATGCCCTTGTGGACGTGGTATGATGGAAATCAAAGCACAGTAGGAATCACACAAGACTCTATGACGATCTCGGGTCTACAGACTAACCTGTACCAGTGTCATCAGAGAACTGCCATCTGACGTGAGGTATAATACCATCTGGGAGTTCTCGGCGAGTCCGTCCAGTGTACCCAGTCTTCACTGAGCACCCGTATACCTTCTCTGATGTCAAACACCAATAGATATGGGATCATCCATCGCCCATCATATGAGTCAAGAAGCGCATACGCTAGTCTACTCTGGTGTATCGATGCCCTGTCTCGGTACTCCCATGACTAGGAATATTTGAAGGGTGTACTTAGCGACTACACTGTCCCCATTAGTATGATCTGCATCATAGTCCTGGTAGTCAAGTACTCATCCTAAGGGCTTTATCAACATGTAACATAGAGACAATCAGAGTACATGTTAAGATAAAGAGCAACCAGAAAGTATACTATCATGTCGAGCAAGAAAGTCCTCCCTATATATGTCCAAGCATCCACTACAATATACATCGTATGTACAATAATGGCCTCTAGGGCATACATATCACTAACAGTTTATTGGTGGCAATTTCCTACACTCACCACTTAGTTCTTATTTTCACTACATCCTTCACATTAATTCCACAGAGGGCTTTTTTTTTTTGCATTGGCCGAGCCCAATTCTTTTCCTTCACTTGCAAAATCTTGTGCTCACATTCTCATACAATGGCAACTTCAATTTACCTCACCCAAATCATTGGGTGCCTTGAGACAAAATGTTCACATACTATCTCTACTTCACCTTGGGTATCTAGGCTAGCGAACTGGATGCCCGTGTTCTTTCGGTTTGAAGTGGGAGCCCGTATAAAGAATCCTCGACGTGTGTCTACTTCGACGAGCACGACCGGAGAGCGAACTTCATCGAGGCAGCCACAACATGCCAAGGGCGGAGATTGAAGGCCGAAAGAAACAGATCGATCAGTATAATCTCTTAAACCACTTTACAGTTTACTAGTATAGGGTTGTTTGGTACATTTGGGTTTTAGGCTTGGTGGTTTTCACGAATAGCGGCCCTAGTTACGGTTTTGGTTATGTTTTTCGGTATTGGGATTCTTGGTTTTGAGATTTGATATTGCATTTAGTCGTTGGATGTTTGTACGTCAACGACAAGGGTTGTTTGATTGTTTTGCTTGCATAGGCTATAGGTTCTAACCTATGAGCGCACCGCATGCCGTATTGGATTTGGGAACTTGATTTTAGTGGTATTGTGATACGTGTTGATATTGTAGGTACCTTCGCGTGGATTCCGAGACAACGAAACACATCAACTACGGCTAAGCGAGGAGTTTAGCAGGTGAATAGATTTATATCTACGGGGGAAGTCGGGTGGATGGCATATAGCACCCCCGCAAACATTGATATGGAAGATCGTTTGATTATTATATCATAATAAATGATATGCGACGGACATGACTATAGGATTTACCAACGATAATATGATAAAAGTTGACACTAATGAACATATTGACATTTGAGAATATGAAATGAGAAGTGAATCATGATAGGTACGAATTGAAAGAGAACAAGTATGACGTTATATAATGTGATGCGAGATATTAATGTGATGAACGAGTATACGATGTGATATGATGACTTAGTATGATATGTCGTTATATAGATACGAGTCGATATAAGATTATTGATAGCTTTGTCGGTCCCCTGATACGAGATTGATACGGACGTGACCTGAGAGATAGGTGTATATATATATGGATAATGATATGCATAATGAGTGATATGTCGTACGAGACTTAGGTTCGTACCCCCGATGTTGTATAGGTTGATAGAATCCCTAATTTGTTTAATGTCATCGTACGATAGATTACCGTACGCGATGAGTTTTACTTATTGATTTATCCATAACCTTGATTAGTGGATGCCGTATGATGGATTGTACCGTACGTAATGTTGTGAGGCTGGATGCCGATTGATAGATTCACCGACTCGGTCATGTTAGATACGTATACCTTATAGAATTTAGTTCACCATGTACTTTATGCTACATTCATGTTATTCTCATTGCATTTCATATACCTGTGCTAGTACACCTACATCATTATCGATGATACGTATGTTACACTTACACAGATTGCCGGCTCCCACACTTCATCATAGATAATTGCTATGTCACTTACACAGTAGAATTGCTACATCATGGTATGATATATTGCCATGTTCACATCACAATGCTAGGTTGCATGATATACTGGCTATGACCACATCACTATGTTATGTTGCATGATATACTTTCCATGTTCACATCACTATGCTTGGTTGCATGATATACTGGCTATGCTCATACCATTATGCTATGTCTCATGATATACTTGCCATGACCATATCACTATGTTATGTTGCATGATTTGCTTGCTATGATCACATCACTGTTCCATGTTGCATGATATACGGATATACTTACATTCTCTTATATGTCGCATACATCACGCTTTATGATTATACGTGTTGAGATATGTTGTTTTCATCAGATTCTGGATTTGAAAACCGTGGTTATATTTCAAAGGAAAATATGTATTTTTTTAAAAACCCGGATTCTTTTGATATGATATTTCGAGACGTTCACTATGAGTTTTCTCGGTTCTGAGACTTATGTTAGAAACCCGATTCTAGGAGCGGTAGGCACCGTCTGCGGGTTTATGGTGGACCCGGTATGGTTCCACGGGGCAAGAGGTGATTTTCGTGGTATAGACGATGAGCCTGGCAGGCGGGCTAGTACCTACCGGTGATATTATTTGGACTCGGCGGTTATCTGAGGGATACCGACCGGAGTTGCGAGATGATACGTGCCGATCCGGACTGACAGAGCCCGTGGGCCGATCCGGACTGACGGAGCCCGAGATATGAGGATTTACGTGTCGATGCTGGACACGGGTTTCATGATATTTCGAGTGTCGATGTTGGACACTCAGGTTCCATGACTTGATGTGTCATTGATGGACACACATTCTTTGATATCCTCATATTTACATTCGTATGTTTTATGATATTTACATGCATGATACTGTTGTGTCATTGGTTGACACGTGGACGAGATCCACATGCACACTAGATTGATTATATTGTTGGACGAGGTCCACATGCACACTGCATCGATTATATTGTTAGGTGATATCCACATGCATACAGATATTGGTTTCTACACTATTGGCACATATGTAGATACGCGGTCACCCTAGATATCATAGTATTACCTTATGATATAGCTGACCTAGGAAATCGTTATTTATTTCGATTTCTACTTGTTAATATTTTCTACTCACGAGTTGGCAACTCACCCCCGTTGTGCCACAGTTCTTGTAGGTTTACCGCATGGATCAGTAGTGGCATCGCTGGCACACAGCTTTCTTTCGGGTGTTTTGCTTTGGTAGGTGGTACATGTTGGATCGTGCCCCTCTTGTATTTGTTATTCATATTGTATCTAGTTGACTCCATCAAATCAGAAACAAGTGTTTGGATATGTTGAGAGACTTAGCAAGACTTATAGTTCCGAGACTCGAGTGATAGGATATATGTTTGCTGGATGGGTTTGGTGTCTTGCTTTACTTTTCCTTGTGTTGATCTTCGCTGTTGGGCGTCGTATACATTTATATACTTGTGGTGGTTGTTTCTGCCGTTGGGCGTGATTTGCTCCCGTTTGGGGATGCTTTATTTATATTCTATGCTGTACCCATTTCGGGGCTAATTTTTACAAAGGATGTGCTTCCGAAATTTTTAAGAAATTAAATTTAAGTTTAATGATTTTTACTTGAGATTCCCGAAGGTTTTTAACAATGTTTCTTTACTTACTTATTTTGAAAGGTTTAGATTTATGGGTTTCGGCTTACTTAAGTTACGTTACGCCTGTAGACGTTGCGTGATCTAAGTGCCGGTCACGAGCTAATATTTCTGGTCGTGACAAAGTTGGTATCAGAGCGCTATGTTTAACCTTGGTTCGAGTCTAGGTTTGACTATGTGGAGTCTAGGGCGTATATATTGTTAGGTCCACGTTACCTCTCCCGGTACTTTCGAGGTTGCGGAAACGGTAAAACAAAATTTTTTCTGGACTTAGTAACATGGACCGTAAAAGCCGGATCTTTACTAAACAATACACTAGCATCCTAACAAGAGATTTATCTACTCGGTTAGGGGTTATACCTCAACTTGAAATCCTTCTCTTCTTGTTGTTCTTCTCCTTGCTTGCTCTGAGGCATGATCCGGACTTTGGTCACCTCCACGGCCTTCTTGAGTCGAAGACGATCCACCCGAGAGATGTACACCGAGCTCCACCTCGAGCCGAGGTAACTAGGGCAAAGAGATTGCTAATCTAGAAGCCCTAGGTTGTGTAGAAGTGATAAACGGATGGTTTTGTCTTTGTGGGATCTTTATCTCTCAACACATGAGATCAAAAGATGAATCAAGAGGAGGAAGAAGAAGGAGGAGCTAGCAACCATGGTTCATTTCTTTTTCTTCTCACTTGAAAAGGCAAGAGAGAGAATGAGAAAGAAATTGTGAACTAAAGAAATTAACCATGGTTCCAATAATGCACTAAAACCATCATTACAAATCCTATCAAGATAAAGTTGATGGCTACATTGAAATGACCATTATCATAATCCAAAAGAAAAGAAGAGTGTAGATCCCTCTTGAAAGTCAATGGTCAACACGGTCAACCGGTCAACAAAGTCAAGAGAGGTCAACGGGGTCAAATGGTCAATGCAATTAGACATCATAAAATTATCACTAAAAGGATTAGCAAATGATGTCCGCGGCTCATAATGGTTTTGACCAAACGAACTGTCAAAACCCTAATGAGCCTGCTATATAACGGTTTTGGCCGAACCAACTGCCAAAACCCTGATGAGGCACCTCCTCCTTCATCGCTCCGGAAAACTGTGCATACACACCTGCATCCACATTCCGTAGAATGCGGATGCACAAAAGACAAAACAAATCCATCCGTGCAATACTAGGATCCGGCTTAAACAAAAGCCCACTAGTACTGCCTTCCCGAACACCACACGCACACAAGTGTAAGTGATCACAGCCCTGCCGTAAAACCATACGGCCTCTACACGTTTCGCTCAGTGCAGGGAGACTCTCTGTGTGGGACTCTAAAGACTCGACACTACGCTGGTAGTGGGTTTAACCACAGACCGCAAGCGGCACTAGCTGTACGTAACGGTCCCCAGGTAGATGTCGATAAGAAGGCCGATGAGGTGAACCCATCCGAACTCCTACTGAGCTTGTATGTGACAATCTCCGTACAGTCCGGTCTGTTTGTCTGATACATCGCATGGCGGGCCTAGGGGGCGGTAAACGTCAGTCCCCTAATAGCGGTACAAGTCGTGTCGGAGTGAAGCCTATTACACCCTGAGATAACACTGGAAACCTACCAGTATATCTCGCTTGCCCTGGCCAGGGACTATTCGTGTAATGGCTCTTCTAGACACAGCGCGATGTCAACCCCCAATACCGGGAGAGACGAATCCTGTCTAACCGTCACTGCCTCCAAGTGCTTCGGGACTGCACCCAACTACTACCTGTTTGCACGACTCAGTAGAGCCGTGGTAGGGTAGTAATCAAAGAACAGTGGGAACACACTTGAGGCGAAGTGACAGTGTCAAGTCAGCAGACTAAGCTGTACTCATGTCACCTGGGAACTGATAACTGACGATAGGTATAATACCAACCATCAGTTCCCGACGAGTCATGTCCAGTATACTCGTAACCTAACGAGCACCCGCATACTATCTCAAGTACGACGTACTGACGGCTGTGGTGTAGGGTTCCTAGGCACACTAAGGAGGTCTCACAAGGTATCAACCATGCCAATTTCAAAGTTGGAGGTGCCGAGAAACCCTAGACTAGATCGTTAACTAGAATTTTAGGCGAAACCGGAACTAGTTTACAACTAAACTAAAAGAAAACGGAAATACAACCTTTGTAGATCCGTTTCTCCACCTCCATAGCTCCGTGATGATGTCTCCTCGCTGTCCAAAACGGATCCCGGGCTCTAGCATCGGCTTCATCGGAGAAAGAGCGGGCTAGGTCATCGACGACGATGCCGAAGATGATCTACGTCGTGGCATCACTAGATCAAGCTCCACCTTCACCAAGCCATGATAACTTGTGAAGGAAACACCCTATACTACTTGGCAAGAGGTAGAGGATGAAGAAATAGGAAGTGGGTTCACTTTAGAATTGGATTTCTCACTCATTTTCATCAATCACCATTGATGGAATCTAGGTTTTCTTCTTGAAGAAGAAGAAGAAGAAGATAGAAAAAATTATGATAGAATAAAAAGATTAACTTGAAAAGATAATCCCATTCATTCTTATCATAATAGTTACCATGGTTAAGTGTAGAGAATGAACCAAGGTTAAGTGAATGGTTAGGTTAGGCATGAAACAAAAATGGTGGACTTTTTCAAAGCTTCATGAAGCTTCAATGTAAAACAAAGCAAGCCACCATTTCTTTTCTTTTGCCAAAATGAATGAATAAATGAATAAATAGATAATAAGTGAATAAACAAAACCCTAACCACTCTCACAACCAAGGTTTAATCTTTACACAAATCCAAGTTAACATGTATCATCAAACATGACACAATCAAGTGCACAAAAGTATATCACATATACAACTTGTGCAATCCAAGTGAAAAAATCCATATAAAGTGAACCAATACTAGTTAATGCAAAATAATATATCAAATATATAATTATATATTAAATCATTAAATCAACACTTGATTCAATGATCCGGTCATGTCGCACATAACCGACTAGTATCCAATGTATCGGCTTATCGAATCAATCCTTGATTCGATATCTAGGTTATATCGAACATAACCAATCGATACATTCATCGCGAGAATGGAATACGGTATCACATACACGCATTATTCTCGGTCCCGCACATATCTCATATGCACTCCTATTTCGTTTCGCTTGAGCCAGGAAACCTCTGTGTAGGACTCTAAAGACTCGTCAATACGCCGGCAGCAGGTGATGATCATATCAAACACCCACAAGCCGCAAGCGGTCTGCTAAACATAACGGCCACCCGGGTATTGAGCGATCAGAAGATCGACGAGCAAGCCCGCTCACACTCTAGTGAATCCAACCAGTAACACTACCGTACAGTCCGGTCTGTTCGTCTGATATGTCGCATATCTCGCCTAGGGGTGGTAAACGTCAGACCCCAATAGCTCGATAAGTCGTGTCGATATGAGATCTATAACAATTCGAGAAACTACTGGTAACACTTACCAGTAAATCTCAGCAACCCTGGACAGGGATTTCCGGTTATAGCCAATCGAACACAGCGCAACATCAACTCCCTATACCGGGAGAGACGAATCCCCTCCTATCGCTCATTGCCTCCATGTGACTCGGGACTGTACCCAAAAACCACCATTTTGCATGCCCTCTTGGACGTGGTAAGGTGGAAATCAAAGCACAGTGGGAACCACACAAGACTCTATGACGATCTCGGGTCAACAGACTACTCTGTACCAGTATCACCAGAGAACTGCCATCTGACGTAAGGTATAATACCATCTGGGAGTTCTCGGCGAGTCCGTCCAGTGTACCCAGTCTCCACTGAGCACCCGTATATCATCTCCGATGTCAAACACCAATGGATATGGGATCATCCATCGCCCATCTGTATGTGTCGAGAAGGTATACGCTAGTCTACTCTGGTATATCGATGCCCCGTCTCGATATACCCACGACTAGGGACTCTGAAGGATGTACTTATGGACTACCATGTCCCCACTAGTATGATCTGCATCATAGTCCAGGTAGTCAAGTACACATCCTAAGGGCTTTACCAACATGTAACAGAGAGATATTCAGTATACACGTTAAGGTAAAGAGTAACCAGATAGCATACTATCATGTCGAGCAAGAAAGTCCCCCTATATATGTCCCAGCATCCACTACAATATACATCCAATGTACAGTAATGGCCTCTAGGGCATACATATAACTAACAATCTCCCACTTGCACTAGGGCCATCTGATAGCAGTGGTTATAGTATCTCATACTTAACCATCCCATAAAAGTCTCTCTCTGGGAATAGGCCTTCATGAGTGGATCCGCCGTGTTGGCCTCTGAGTCTACTCTCCTTTCCTCGATCCCTTAGAGATCAACCATCTCCATGATCAGGTGATACTGGCTTAGAATATGTCTGGATCACTGATGGGACCTGCGTTCCTTGGCATTAGCCACAACTCCATTGTCTCACAATGGTAGGAACGTAGTTCATCTCATGAACCAATATACACCCAGACAGCCTCTTTGGTAGCATCTTATGTAGCGATGGATCCTGCCTTTATCGTCTAGTATGTCACGGTATCTAGCTTGGAACTCTTCCAACATATCGTCCCTTTACTGAGGGTAAAGACATTGCCTGCGACTGACATTCAGTCGTCTTTATCACCCTGGAACCTTTCCAGTGATTTTCCCCAGAATCGTTTGATACCATCTCACTACAACTAGTGAGAATCCTAACATCCAATTAAATCTATCTCATAGATCCAAAACTCAGGATTTAGGAGGTATCATTTTGATCCTACACGGAGAATCTTTGTCATAAACGGAGATTGATCGAGCGTAGCATAAGAAACTCCTTTCTTATCAAGAGTATGTCATCCACGTACTCTACGAGGATCACCACCATACTCCCTACTACCTTTTTGTATATACAAGGTTCATCTACCATTTTGATGATGTCAAACTCTTTGAATAATTCATCAAAATAGATGTTCCAACTCCGCGATGCCTGCTTTATTACATAAAACATCTTGCACACGTTTCCGCTGCTTCCACTGTCTACGAAGCCCTCTGGCTGTGTACTTATAGACGCTCTCTTCTAAAACATCATTTAGAAAAGCTGTCATGACACCCAACCACCAGATATCGTAGTCATGGTATGCAGCCGTGGCAAGTAGGATCTGGATGGACTTAAGCATAGCCACTGCAAAAGATTTCATCATTATCCACGCCTGGTCGATGACGAAAACCTATAACAACTCTATCTTTGAAAGTCTCAACTTTTCCATCTACACCAAGTAATCTTCTCAAGATATACTTGCTCCTGATAGGGATTTAACCCTTCAGATATAGCAACCAAAGTCCATACTTTGTTGGTGTATTAGGATTCCATCTCAGATCGCTAAGCATCCAGCCATTCTTACAGAGTCTTACTCCTGGTGGCCAGCCCGAAACTAGTTGGGTCATCATCTTATGATGCAATCTTCGCTCCCACTGTCATAGAGAAACCAAAGTATCTCTCAGGTGGGTGAGGAACCCTACTAGATCGGCGGAGAGGCTGAGGTTCGTTGGAATCTACTGAATCCTTTGGTTCTACCAAATCAGCTTCTGTAGTTTGTATAGCTGGAACCTTTCCAGTTGTACATAACTGACCTTGCCTCGAGCTTGTCCGGATTTTGCTTTTTAGACATAGGCCGGTCAACCCCAAATCTTAACTAGCTTAAGACATGGGCTCTTCCCTTTCCATATCATATATGAAGTGGTAGGCAACTGATTTGATTTGAACCCTATTCAATAAGTATGCAGCTTCTCAAGCGCATAACTCCCAAAAGGAAATAGGTAACTCAGTAGTACTCATCATAGAGCACACCATATCAAATAGGGTGTATCTGCTCCGCCCCGATATACCATTGTGCTATGGTGTATACGGAGGAGTAATGCTGAGAGAGAATATCATTCTCCTTTAGAATAATCCAGGAATTCTATGCACAAGTATTCTGCTCCTTGATCTCATCATAGGACATAATACTTATACCCTTATTTTGGTTCTCTACTTCTAACTTATATTCTGTGAATATCTCAAAAGGTTCGGACTTGTGTTTCAACAGGAACATAGGTCTGAAACTCGAAAGATCATCAGAGAATGTAATGAAGTACAAAGAACCGGTCTTGGCATGTGTAGACAGGGGACCTTACATACATCATCATGTATCATCCCAAGAGTTTACTAACTCTTTCTCTGTTTCCAATAGACAGGGCTATGGTCATCTTATCTTTGTGACATGACTGGCAAGTTTCATAAGATGTAAATTCAAACTGATTTAAATATGCATCTAAATGTAACTTCAGCTAGTCGGGTCGCAGTGATATGACCTAGTCTACAATGCCTCAAGAAGGATTCGTTCATTTCTGAACTCTTCCTCTTGTGTGTGTTCCGTATACTAAGAACTGTAGTTTGATTTAGAACATCAACGCTTTTAGATAACGTGCCTGAACCGATCAACTTTTGATATAGGAAATGTTCAAAACATTATCCAACAATACAAAATTATATCCTTTCTTTACTAATAAAGAGACTGATATGATTTTGTATATCAGGTTCGGTATCTAATAACATTCGTTCAGAATCAATGTATTGGTAATACAGGGTGAAAGTGACGAACAGACTTGGCTGCAACACTTGCCCCGTTTTCTGCCTCATGAAACTTATCACCCATTCTCAGTTTTTCTACCTTTTTGTAGCCCTATGTAACAGATTACATATTTGGGATCCTGATCTGGTATCACATACCCAGGACGTAAAGGATACTGAGAAACAGTTCTCTGTAATGAACACACCCGAAGATGATGCATCATATGCACTTTCTTCGTTTGGGCGGCACGGGAAATCTGGTAATCCCCAATTTCCTGCTCTGTCTTATAACAATTATAAGTTGGAGCGGGACCAACGTTCCCCAGCTCAGTATAACAAGCGGGTTCGGTCAATTATCCGTATTATTATCTTGATTAAGGCGTGATATGGTCGCTACCTGGAGAGAGAGAGAAGAAAACACTCAGCGTGCGCTCTTGCAAGAATAGATTGGTTATTATTTTTATCTAATCAGGATGGCTCCCACTGTTTTTATCAAATCTTCCTTCAAACCCTAAAAGGAAAGACTAGCCGGGATTAATTATACACTACAAGTTTGCCAATCTTTCAGCCAGGCTAGTGTCGGTACTTTGAGGGAGGTCCCCCGTGCTTTCGCACGAACCTAATTAATGTAAACCTCGTTTTCCCAGAGGCGTAACCCCGTTGACACCTTTCTAGACACCTACTTGATCGGCTAATTGTAATGTGTAAAACTCTCCCAGGAGTAACTCTTACTCGCAGCGGGTATCGGGATCCAACTATCTCATAGAAGGTATGCAATCTCATTGCAAATTTCAAGACTTGAAATTCCCGATAATATTTTGCCCCTAGTGTGCCATGACCTTGACAGAGGTCAACAAATCATAGTGCACTAGTCAAGTTCAACCCGTCATTTCTTGATTGAATCAAACCCACTCGCACGACCCTTGACAGAGGTCAACAAGGTCATACGACTACCCTAATCCAATCACATCACATGCTTTACAGATAATTACTAGTTAGCTACCGCACACTACGCCTTGACAGAGGTCAACAAACGCAGCATGAATACTAAATATTCTTTATCTGAAATGACGGAGGGCTACGACAGGTTTTTCTGAAAACCTATTGCGTAATGTACTTGATATCGTTGTAGAATCAAATGAAGTTTTGAAATGGAGTGATTTTGAGGCTTTTCTAGTTTTGCTAAAGGGGTCACTCCCGGTGAAGGGATCGTCGGCCCTTTCCTCGTCGAATGAGGTGTGGGATATATCATATATATCACTGTGCAAAGTAAAAACACTTAAAGCAATCAAAAGACAAACCGAGTGTGTAGAATCTGCCAGTTATTGCTAAAGGAGTCACTCCCGGTGAAGGGATCTCGGTCCTTTCCTCATCGAATAAGGTGCAGGATATATCACATATACCGCTGTGCAAAGCAAGAACTGTTGCTACCTGTTTTATTTTTGAAATTCGATTCTACAACATCTATAGGTTTCTTTTCTTTCATTAATCACATTAATGAGGTCCCATCATTTAAGTACCTAAACATCACAGATAAATACGACGTACACTTATGCCATCCGCATTTGCCTCGATGTCCCCTCGTGCACCGTT
The DNA here is from genome assembly GCA_030015575.1 of Agapanthus africanus. Classification (NCBI taxonomy): domain Eukaryota; kingdom Viridiplantae; phylum Streptophyta; class Magnoliopsida; order Asparagales; family Amaryllidaceae; genus Agapanthus; species Agapanthus africanus. Next base: position 508,802,011 of record JASDDO010000019.1, on the reverse strand, counting down.
AGGTTAGGTAACTAACGACAGAGCGGGGCAGGGCTAGCGCGGGTGTAAAACATAAGTAACGTCTATATAATATATCATATATATACTATATATAGTATCCATCACAGAACATATCACATGATCACATTACAGATATCGCAGCAGAAGAAACATATGAAATATTGGATATACTAGGACGTCCGTGTTTTCAATACGAGCCAGTATAAAACACGGATTCCACGGTCGTGATGAATAGCCAAACCCACACCCCTAGACCCCTACGAGAGCGGCAAGCAACCCTACCAATTCTAGAGTTAGGAGACCCGGACTCGACTCCTCGAGTTGGTCTCCCACTGGACTCCAGAACCCGGTTACTTGTGCTCCCCTCCTTGGGTCTATCCTAGTGCGGAAAAGTAAATAATATACAAACGGTGACAACTTCCGCAACCTGGAAGTGCCCCAATAAAAGAATATTACATACAAGTTTTTACATGAATGAAAATGAAAACACTCATCTCACATAAAAAAAAACCCGGCTATTCAAACACGACGATCCAATATAACATATCCAGCAACACATAACATCACATGTCATCAACGTAAGTAAATATGCGCATCCCAATTGTCGTTGACATATAGCAACGAAACCGGCGATATCACATATTACACTTACGGTCACAGAAAAGAAAGTGTAAAACTACAACAGTTGGAATCCGCAACCTACATAGACATCGCATGCCTAATCAAATGAATTCCTTAGACATCACATGCCTAACAATTATAAACCCCGCATTTTAGTCTCATTATCGAAAATACTTTTCAATACCAAGTCGGGCAATTCAACAGGATTCCCGACATCCTGATCGAATGCTCGTCGCAAACTTCAGTAGACGGCCGCACCCCCGATACCGTCGACGATGTGCACCAAGGCGGAACACCGCTACCGCGAGCACCCGGACGGATGCTTTCGGCGACGGGGTTCTCCTACAGTCACTTGGTCGGGGCTATGGAGTGAGGCTGTCTATTAAGTTTACCCGGCGAGTATCCGCGTACGCTACGTGATTGCGACGGACTTTTGATCACATCAAAATTCCATGGCAACCGATCAAGTGAGACTAAATTGCTAGATTTACAACATTCATCCAGTTATCTCATAACTTTTGTGAATTCCAATTATTGTATCCCATTCCAGATAAATAGAAAATGTTAAACTTTCCGATCGAACATTCAAACACCCAAGTTTTCCCGATACAGCTCAACACATGAAACAAGTCTAAAAACATTCAGTTCGTGCCTCAGTACCAACGGTCCAGCCGTAGAAGGGTTAAGCCAACGCCTCACATGTGGCACGCCGTACTGCCCCAAACCCTAAGGTTCAAAGGGCAGTTCAAGACGGTCACATAATCGAGTTAAGGTTTGTTGTCTTCTAGAGGGTCCATCGAGTTACTTGCACTACTTAGAACGTCTTTAAACTACGGAAAAATCCAACACTTGGAAATTTCCCGACAGGGGAAAAATTGGGTATTTATATCCGGTCGAACTTTTTAACATATTCTAAAATTTATCCGGAAAGCCACATAGACAAAATCTGATACTCCGATCGAAACACCGAATCCCCAAAACAACCCCAGAAAATTCAACTCTTGAATAAATATTAAAAATTCCCATTAAACTCAGCACCAGAAAAGAGGAATTACTGTGCAAAAAATATTGCTCATTGTGAACAGTAGGCGGCGGAACCGCGGCAGAAGCCATGCTTCTTCCGCGTTTCCGAGGCGGTTTAGACGCAACATGAGCTCGTTTTGCACCATAATTCTTATGTCTTCCTGCTGATATTTTTAAGAATTTTTAATATGGAAAAATCCCAGTTTTTAGAAAAAGTCCAGAGAGCATGGATTGTGTTAGGGTTTCGGTTCGTTCGGGTTTCAAACTTCGTCTACGCATCGCCTAAGTCTCTAGCTAGGATCTGATACCACTGTAGGGTTCCTAGGCACACTAAGGAGGTCTCACAAGGCATCAACCATGCCAATTTCAAAGTTGGAGGTGCCGAGAAACCCTAGACTAGATCGTTAACTAGAATTTTAGGTGAAACCGGAACTAGTTTACAACTAAACTAAAAGAAAACGGAAATACAACCTTTGTAAATCCGTTTCTCCACCTCCATAGCTCCGTGATGATGTCTCCTCGCTGTCCAAAACGGATCACGGGCTCTAGCTGAAAGGTTCCTAGGCACCCTATAGAGGTCTCACAAGGCATCGAACATGCCAATTTAAAATTTTACGGTGCCGAGAAACCTTAGACTTCGAATCGTCGGCTAGATTTCTAGGCGAAAAAGCTAACTAGTTAACATTTAACTAAGAGATACGGAAATACAACCTTTGTAGATCCGTTTGTCCACCTCCATCGCTCCGCAATGAAGTCTCCTCGCTGTCCATAACAAGTCCCGGGCTCTAGCGTCGGCTTCATCGGAGAATGGACGGGCTAGGTCATCGATGTCCATGCCGAAGATGATCTACGTCGAGGCATCGCTAAATCAAGCTCCGACTTCACCAAGTCAAGAAACTTGTGAAGTAAACACACTCTACTACTTGGCAAGAGGTAGAGGATGAAGAAATAGGAGGTGGGTAGACTTTAGAATTGGATTTCTCACTCATTTCCATCAATCACCATTGATGGATGCAAGCTTCTTTCTTGAAGTGAAGAAGAAGAAGAAGATGAAGAAGATGATAAGTATTATGATAAGTTAATTTAAAATATAAAAGAAAATCCAAACTTATCATAATCCAACCATGGTTATGTGTAGAGAGCAAACTATAGTTAGGTTAATGGTTAGGTTAGGTATAAAACAAAAATGGTGGACTTTATTCAAAGCTTCATGAAGCATCAACAAAGAACAAAAATAGCCACCATTTTCCTTTTACCAAAATGAAATAAACAAACAAATAAATGAATAAAACAAAACCCTAACCATTATTATGTAACCATGGTTTGATCTTTACACAAAAACCCTAGCAAACATGTATCATCAAACATGATACAATCATGTGCACAAAACTATATCGAATATACAATGCGCACATCCGAGTGAGAAAATCCATTTAAAGTGAACCGATACTAGTTAATGCAAAGTAATATATCAAATATATAATTATGCATTAAATAATTAAATCAACACTTGATTCAATGATCCGGTCATGTCGCACACAACCGACTAGTATACAATGTATCGGCTTATCGAATCAACGCTTGAATCGATAACTAGGTTATATCGCATACAACCATTCGATACATTCATCGCGAGAATGGAATACGGTATCACATACACGCATTATTCTCGGTCCCGCACATATCTCATATGCGCTCCTATTTCATTTCGCTTGAGCCAGGAAACCTCTGTGTAGGACTCTAAAGACTCGTCAATACGCCGGCAGCAGATGATGATCATATCAAGCACCCACAAGCCGCAAGCGGTCTGCTAAACGTAACGGCCACTCGGGTATTGAGCGATCTGAAGATCGACGACCAAGCCCGCTCACACTCCAGTGAATCCAACCAGTAACACTACCGTACAGTCCGGTCTGATCGTCTGATATGTCGCATATCTCGCCTAGGGGTGGTAAACGTCAGACCCCAATAGCTCAATAAGTCGTGTCGATATGAGGTCTATAACAATTTGAGAAACTACTGGTAACACTTACCAGTAAATCTCAGCAACCCTGGCCAGGGATTTCCTGTTATAGCCAATCGAACACAGCGCAATATCAACCCCCTATACCGGGAGAGACGAATCCCCTCCTATCGCTCATTGCCTCCATGTGACTCGGGACTGTACCCAAAAACCACCGTTTTGCACGCCCTCTTGGACGTGGTAAGATGGAAATCAAAGCACAGTGGGAACCACACAAGACTCTATGATGATCTCGGGTCAACAGACTACTCTGTACCAGTGTCACCAGAGAACTGCCATCTGACGTGAGGTATAATACCATCTGGGAGTTCTCGGCGAGTCCGTCCAGTGTACCCAGTCTCTACTGAGCACCCGTATATCATCTCCGATGTCAAACACCAATGGATATGGGATCATCCATTGCCCATCTGTATGGGTCGAGAAGGTACACGCTAGTCTACTCTGGTATATCGATGCCCCGTCTCGATATACCCACGACTAGGGACTTTGAAGGATGTACTTATGGACTACCATGTCCCCACTAGTATGATCCGCATCATAGTCCAGATAGTCAAGTACAGATCCTAAGGGCTTTACCAACATGTAACAGAGAGACAATCAGCATACACGTTAAGGTAAAGGGTAACCAGATAGCATACTATCATGTCGAGCAAGAAAGTCCTCCCTATATATGTCCCAGCATCCACTACTATATACATCCTATGTACAGTAATGGCCTCTAGGGCATACATATAACTAACAATCTCCCACTTGCACTAGGGCCATCTGTAGCAGTGGTTGCAGTATCTCATACTCAACCATCCCATGAAAGTCTCTCTCTGGGAACAGGCCTTTGTGAGTGGATCCGCTGTGTTGTCCTCTGAGTCTACTCTCCTAACCTCGATCTCCTTGGAGATCAACCATCTCCATATCAGGTGATACTGCCTTAGAATATGTCTGGATCACTGATGGGACCTGCGTTCCTTGGCATAAGCCACAACTCCATTGTCACACAATGGGAGGAACATAGTTCATCTCATGAACCAATATACACCCAAACAGCCTCTTTGGTAGCATCTTAAGTAGCGATGTATGCTGCCTTTATCGTCTAGTATGTCACGGTATCTAGCTTGGAACTCTTCCAACATACCGTCCCTCCACTGAGGGTAAAGACAATGCCTGTGACTGACATTCAGTCGTCCTTATCACCCTGGAACCCTTCCAGTGATTCTCCCCAGGATCATGTGATACCATCTCACTTCGACAAGTGAGAATCCTAACATCCATTTAGATCTATCTCATAGATCCAAAATCCAGGAGTTAGTAGGTATCATTATGATCCTATATGGAGAATCTTTGTGATAATCGGAGATTGATCGAGCGTAGCATAGGAAACTCCTTCCCTATCAAGAGTATGTCATCCACGTACTCTACGAGGATCACCACCATACTCCCTACTACCTTTTTGTTTATACAAGGTTCATCTACCATTTTGATGATGTCAAACTCTTTGACTTATCCATCAAAACAGATGTTCCAACTCCGCGATGCCGCTTTATCCTATAAAACATCTTGCACACGTTTCCGCTGCTCCCACTGTCTACGAAGCCCTCTGGCTGTGTACTTATAGACGCTCTTTTCCAATCATCATTTAGAAAAGCAGTCAAGACACCCAACCACCAGAGATTGTAGTCATGGTATGTAGCCGTGGCAAGTAGAATCTGGATGGACTTAAGCATAGCTCCTTAGAAAAAGGTTTCCTCATGATCCACACCTGGTCAATGATGCAAACCTTTAACAAGTCTAGCTTTGAAAGTCTCAACTTTTCCATCTACACCTAGTAATCTTCTCAAGATATACTTGCTCTTGATGGGGATTTAACCCTTCAGATATAGCAACCAAAGTCCATACTTTGTTGGTGTATATGGATTCCATCTCAGATCACTAAGCATCCAGCCATTCTTACAGAGTCCCACTCCTGATGGCCAGCTCGAAACTAGTTGGGTCATCATCTTATGATGTAATCCTCGCTCCCACTGTCATAGAGAAACAGAAGTATCTCTCAGGTGGGTGAGGAACCCTACTAGATCGGCGGAGAGGCTGAGGTTCGTTAGTTTCTACTGAATCCTCTGGTTGTACCAAATCATCTGCTGTAGTTTGTATAGCTGGAACACTTCCAGTTCTACATAACAGACCTTGCCTCGAGCTTGTCCGGATTTTGCTTTTAGACATAGCCTGGACAACCCCAAATCTTAACCAACTTAAGATATGGGCTCTTCCCTTATCATATCAAATATGAAGTGGTAGGCAACTGATTTGATTTGAACCGTATTCAATAGGTATGCATCTTCTCAAGCGCATAACTCCCAAAAGGAAATAGGTAACTCAGTAGTACTCATCATAGAGCACACCGTATCAGATAGGGTGTATCTGCTCCGCCCCGATATACCATCGTGCTATGGTGTATACGGAGGAGTAATGCTGAGAGAGAATCTCATTCTCCTTTAGAATAGTCCAGGAATTCCGTGCTCAAGTATTCTCCTCCTTGATCTCATCATAGGACATAATACTTATACCCGTATTTTTGTTCTCTACTTCTTGCACATATTCTGTGAATATCTCAAAAGGTTCAGACTCATGTTTCAACAGGAACATATGACTGAATCTTGAGAGATTATCAGAGAATATAATGAAGTACAAAGAACCAGTCCTGGCATGTGTAGACAGGAGACCTTCCATACATCATCATGAATCAGTCCCAAGAGTTCATTAACTCTTTCTCTGTTTCCAATAAACAGAGCTATGGTCATCTTATCTTTGTGACATGACTGGCGAGTTTCACAAGATGTAAATTCAAACTAATTTAAATATGCATCTTTATGTAACTCTAGCCAGTCGGGTCGCATTGATCTGACCTAGTCTACAAAACCTCAAGAAGGATTCGTTCATTTCTGAACTCTTCCTCTTGTGTGTGTTCCGTATACTAAGAACTGTAGTTTGATTTAGAACATCAACGCTTTTAGATAACGTGCCTGAACCGATCAACTTTTGATATAGAAAATGTTCAAAACATTATCCAACAATACAAAATTTTACCGTTTCTTTACTAATAAAGAGACAGATATGATTTTGTATATCAGGTTCGGTATCTAATAACATTCGTTCAGAATCAATGTATTGTAATACAGGGTGACAGTGACCAACAGACTTGGCTGCAACTCTTGCCCCGTTTTCTGCCTCATGAAACTTATCACCCGTTCTCAGTTCTCTACCTATCTGTAGCCCTATGTAACAGATTACATATCTGGGATCCTGATCCGGTATCATATACCCAGGACGTAAAGGATACTGAGAAACAGTTCTGTATAATGAACAAACCCGAAGATGATGCATCAGCATGCACTCTCTTTGTTTGGGCAGCACGGGAAATCTGGCAATCCCCAAATTCCTGCTCTGTCTTATAACAATTATAAGTTGGAGCGGGACCAACGTTCCCCAGCTCAGTATAACAAGCGGGTTCGATCAATATTCCGTATTATTATCTTGATTAAGGCGTGATATGGTCGCTATCAGAAGAGAGAGAGAAGAAAACACTCAGCGTGCGCTCTTGCAAGAATAGATTGGTTATTATTTTATCTAATCAGGATGGTTCCCACTGCTTTTTATCAAATCTTCCTTAAAACCCTAAAAGGAAAGACTAGCTGGGATTAATTACACACTTCAAGTTCGCCAATCTTTCAGCCAGGCCAGTGTCGGTACTTTGAGGGAGGTCCCCCGTGCTTTCGCACGAACCTAATTAATGTAAACCTCGTTTTCCCAGAGGCGTAACCTCGTTAACACCTTTCTAGACACCTACTTGATCGGCTAATTGTAATGTATAAAACTCTCTCAGGAGTAACTCTTACTCGCAGCGGGTATCGGGATCCAACTATCTCATAGAAGGTATGCAATCTCATTGCAAATTTCAACACTTGAAATTCCCGATAATATTTTGCCCCTAACCTCCTATGACCTTGACAAAGGCCAACAAACCATAGGATGCTAGTCAAGTTCAACCCGTCATTTCCTGATTGAATTAAACCCACCCGCACGGCCCTTGACAAAGGCCAACAAGGTCGCACGACTACCCTAACTCAATCTGCATCATATGCATAAGAAGATAAGCACCAGTTAGCTACCGCATACTGCGCCTTGACAAAGGCCAACAAACGCAGCACGAATACTAACTACTACTTATCTGAAATGACGGAGGGCTACGACAGGTTTTTCTGAAAACCTATTGCGTAATGAACTTGATATCGTTGTAGGATCGAATGAATTTTGAAATGGAGTGTTTTTGAGGCTTTTCTAGTTTTGCTAAAGGAGTCACTCCCGGTGAAGGGATCGTCGGTCCTTTTTTCATCGAATGAGGTGCGGGATATATCATATATATCACTGTGCAAAGCAAAAACTCTTAAAAGCAATCAAAAGACAAACCGAGTGTGTAGCATCTGCCAGTTATCGCTAAAGGAGTCACTCCCGGTGAAGGGATCTCGGTCCTTTCCTCATCGAATAAGGTGCAGGATATATCACATATACCTCTGTGCAAAGCAAGAACTGTAGCTACCTGTTTTATTTTGAAATTCGATTCTACAACATCTTAGGTTTCTTTTATTTCATTAATCTCATTAATGAAGTCCCATCATTTAAGTACCTAAACATCACAGATAAATACGACGTACACTTATGCCATCCGCATTCGCCTCGATGTCCCCTCGTGCACCGTTAGGTTAGGTAACTAACGGCAGAGCGGGGCAGGGCTAGTGCGGGTGTAAAACATAAGTAACGTCTATATAATATATCATATATACTATATACTGTATCTATCACAGAACATCACATGATCACATCATAGATATCGCAGCAGAAGAATCATATGAAATATTGGATATACTAGGACGTCCGTGTTTTCAATACGAGCCAGTATAAAACACGGATTCCACGGTCGCGATGAATAGCCAAACCCACACCCCTAGACCCCTACGAGAGCGGTAAGCAACCCTACCAATTCTGGAGTTAGGAGACCCGGACTCGACTCCTCGAGTTGGTCTCCCACTGGACTCCAGAACCCGGTTACTTGTGCCCTCCTCCTTGGGTCTATCCTAGTGCGGAAAAGTAAATAATATACAACGGGTGACAACTTCCGCAACCTGGAAGCGCCCCAATAAAAGAATATTACATACAAGTTTTTACATGAATGAAAATGAAAAACACTCAACTCACCTAAAAACCCCCGGCTATTCAAACACGACGATCCAATATAACATATCCAGCAACACATAACATCACATGTCATCAACGTAAGTAAATATGCGCATCCCAATTGTCGTTGACATATAGCAACGAAACCGGCGATATCACATATTACACTTACGGTCACAGAAAAGAAAGTGTAAAACTACAACAGTTGGAATCCGCAACCATCTCAGACATCGCATGCCTGACCAAATGAATTACTTAGACATCGCATGCCTAACAATTATAAACCCCGCATTTTAGTCTCAAAATCGAAAACTCTTTTCAATATCAAATCGGGCAATTCAACAAGATTCCCGATATCCTGATCGAATGCTCGTCGCAAACTTCAGTAGGCGGCCGCACCCCCGACGCCGTCGACGAAGTGCACCAAGGCGGAACACCGCCACCGCGAGCACCCGAACGGATGCTTTCGGCGACGGGGTTCTCCTACAGTCACTTGGTCGGGGCTATGGGGTGAGACTGTCTATTAAGTTTACCCGGCGAGTATCCGCGTACGCTACGCGATTGCGACGAACTTTTGATCACATCAAAATTCCGTGGCAACCGATCAAGTGAGACTAAACTGCTATGTTTATAACATTCATTCAGTTATCTCATAACTTCTTGTGAATTCCAATTATTGTATCCCATTCCAAATAAATAGAAAATGTTAAACTTTTCGATCGAACAATCGAACACCCAATTTTTCCCGATACAGATCAACACAAGAAATAAGTCTAACAACATTCAGTTCGTGCCTCAGTACCAACGGTCCGGCCGTAGAAGGGTCAAGCCAACGCCTCACATGTGGCACGCCGTACTGCCCCAAACCCGAAGGTTCAAAGGGCAGTTCAAGACGGTCACATAATCGAGTTAAGGTTTGTTGTCTTCTAGAGGGTCCATCGAGTTACTTGCACTACTTAGAACGTCGTTAAACTACGGAAAAATCCAACACTTGGAAATTTCCCGACAGGGGAAAAAGTGGGTATTTATATCCGGTCGAACTTTTTAACATATTCTAAAAAATTATCCGGAAAGCCACACAGACAAAATTTGATACCCCGATCGAAACACCGAATCCCCAAAACAACTCCAGAAAATTCAACTCTTGAATAAATTTTAAAAATACCCAGAAAATCCAGCATAATTTAATAAGAGTTACTGTGCAAACATACGAGGATGACGTCATCAAGGTGCGGCGGAACCGCCGCATAATGCAGGATTATGCCGCGCTTCCGCCGCGGGATTTACTGTTCATGGAAAAAAAATTGCACCGTAATTCTTATAATTCCCTGCTGAATTTTTTACGCATTTTTAATTTGGAAAAATCCCAGAATTTGGAAAAAGTCCAGAGAGCTATTTTGGGTTCGGATTTGTGTTTCGATCGGACTTCAAAGTCCGTCTAGACTTCGCCTAAGGCTCTAGCTAGGCTCTGATACCAGTGAAAGGTTCCTAGGCACCCTATAGAGGTCTCACAAGGTATCGAACATGCCAATTTAAAATTTTACGGTGCCGAGAAACCCTAGACTTCGGATCGTCGGCTAGATTTCTAGGCGAAAAAGCTAACTAGTTAACATTTAACTAAGAGATACGGAAATACAACCTTTGTAGATCCGTTTGTCCACCTCCATAGCTCCGCAATGAAGTCTCCTCGCTGTCCATAACAAGTCCCGGGCTCTAGCGTCGGCTTCATCGGAGAATGGACGGGCTAGGTCATCGATGTCCATGCCGAAGATGATCTACGTCGAGGCATCGCTAAATCAAGCTCCGACTTCACCAAGTCAAGAAACTTGTGAAGTAAACACACTCTACTACTTGGAAAGAGGTAGAGGATGAAGAAATAGGAGATGGGTAGACTTTAGAATTGGATTTCTCACTCATTTCCATCAATCACCATTGATGGATGCAAGCTTCTTTCTTGAAGTGAAGAAGAAGAAGAAGATGAAGAAGATGATAAGTATTATGATAAGTTAATTTAAAATAGAAAAGAAAATCCAAACTTTCCATTATCCAACCATGGTTATGTGTAGAGAGCAAACTATAGTTAGGTTAATGGTTAGGTTAGGTATAAAACAAAAATGGTGGACTTTATTCAAAGCTTCATGAAGCATCAACAAAGAACAAAAATAGCCACCATTTTCCTTTTACCAAAATGAAATAAACAAACAAATAAATGAATAAAACAAAACCCTAACCATTATTATGTAACCATGGTTTGATCTTTACACAAAAACCCTAGCAAACATGTATCATCAAACATGATACAATCATGTGCACAAAACTATATCGAAAATACAATGCGCACATCCGAGTGAGAAAATCCATTTAAAGTGAACCGATACTAGTTAATGCAAAGTAATATATCAAATATATAATTATGCATTAAATAATTAAATCAACACTTGATTCAATGATCCGGTCATGTCGCACACAACCGACTAGTATACAATGTATCGGCTTATCGAATCAACGCTTGAATCGATAACTAGGTTATATCGCATACAACCATTCGATACATTCATCGCGAGAATGGAATACGGTATCACATACACGCATTATTCTCGGTCCCGCACATATCTCATATGCGCTCCTATTTCGTTTCGCTTGAGCCAGGAAACCTCTGTGTAAGACTCTAAAGACTCGTCAATACGCCGGCAGCAGATGATGATCATATCAAGCACCCACAAGCCGCAAGCGGTCTGCTAAACGTAACGGCCACCCGGATATTGAGCGATCTGAAGATCGACGAGCAAGCCCGCTCACACTCCAGTGAATCCAACCAGTAACACTACCGTACAGTCCGGTCTGATCGTCTGATATGTCGCATATCTCGCCTAGGGGTGGTAAACGTCAGACCCCAATAGCTCAATAAGTCGTGTCGATATGAGGTCTATAACAATTCGAGAAACTACTGGTAACACTTACCAGTAAATCTCAGCAACCCTGGCCAGGGATTTCCTGTTATAGCCAATCGAACACAGCGCAATATCAACCCCCTATACCGGGAGAGACGAATCCCCTCCTATCGCTCATTGCCTCCATGTGACTCGGGACTGTACCCAAAAACCACCGTTTTGCACGACCTCTTGGACGTGGTAAGATGGAAATCAAAGCACAGTGGGAACCACACAAGACTCTATGATGATCTCGGGTCAACAGACTACTCTGTACCAGTGTCACCAGAGAACTGCCATCTGACGTGAGGTATAATACCATCTGGGAGTTCTCGGCGAGTCCGTCCAGTGTACCCAGTCTCTACTGAGCACCCGTATATCATCTCCGATGTCAAACACCAATGGATATGGGATCATCCATCGCCCATCTGTATGGGTCGAGAAGGTACACGCTAGTCTACTCTGGTATATCGATGCCCCGTCTCGATATACACACGACTAGAGACTTTGAAGGATGTACTTATGGACTACCATGTCCCCACTAGTATGATCCGCATCATAGTCCAGATAGTCAAGTACAGATCCTAAGGGCTTTACCAACATGTAACAGAGAGACAATCAGCATACACGTTAAGGTAAAGGGTAACAAGATAGCATACTATCATGTCGAGCAAGAAAGTCCTCCCTATATATGTCCCAGCATCCACTACTATATACATCCTATGTACAGTAATGGCCTCTAGGGCATACATATAACTAACACTAGCATCGGCTTCATCGGAGAAAGAGCGGGCTAGGTCATCGACGACGATGCCGAAGATGATCTACGTCGAGGCATCACTAGATCAAGCTCCACCTTCACCAAGCCATGATAACTTGTGAAGGAAACACCCTATACTACTTGGCAAGAGGTAGAGGATGAAGAAATAGGAAGTGGGTTCACTTTAGAATTGGATTTCTCACTCATTTTCATCAATCACCATTGATGGAATCTAGGTTTTCTTCTTGAAGAAGAAGAAGAAGAAGATAGAAAAAATTATGATAGAATAAAAAGATTAACTTGAAAAGATAATCCTATTCATTCTTATCATAATAGTTACCATGGTTAAGTGTAGAGAATGAACCAAGGTTAAGTGAATGGTTACGTTAGGCATGAAACAAAAATGGTGGACTTTTTCAAAGCTTCATGAAGCTTCAATGTAAAACAAAGCAAGCCACCATTTCTTTTCTTTTGCCAAAATGAATGAATAAATGAATAAATAGATAATAAGTGAATAAACAAAACCCTAACCACTCTCACAACCATGGTTTAATCTTTACACAAATCCAAGTTAACATGTATCATCAAACATAACACAATCAAGTGCACAAAAGTATATCACATATACAACTTGTGCAATCCAAGTGAGAAAATCCATATAAACTGAACCAATACTAGTTAATGCAAAGTAATATATCAAATATATAATTATATATTAAATCATTAAATCAACACTTGATTCAATGATCCGGTCATGTCGCACATAACCGACTAGTATCCAATGTATCGGCTTATCGAATCAATCCTTGATTCGATATCTAGGTTATATCGAATATAACCAATCGATACATTCATCGCGAGAATGGAATACGGTATCACATACACGCATTATTCTCGGTCCCGCACATATCTCATATGCGCTCCTATTTCGTTTCGCTTGAGCCAGGAAACCTCTGTGTAGGACTCTAAAGACTCGTCAATACGCCGGCAGCAGGTGATGATCATATCAAACACCCACAAGCCGCAAGCGGTCTGCTAAACGTAACGGCCACCCGGGTATTGAGCGATCAGAAGATCGACGAGCAAGCCCGCTCACACTCCAGTGAATCCAACCAGTAACACTACTGTACAGTCCGGTCTGTTCGTCTGATATGTCGCATATCTCGCCTAGGGGTGGTAAACGTCAGACCCCAATAGCTCGATAAGTCGTGTCGATATGAGGTCTATAACAATTCGAGAAACTACTGGTAACACTTACCAGTAAATCTCAGCAACCCTGGCCAGGGATTTCCGGTTATAGCCAATCGAACACAGCGCAACATCAACTCCCTATACCGGGAGAGACGAATCCCCTCCTATCGCTCATTGCCTCCATGTGACTCGGGACTGTACCCAAAAACCACCGTTTTGCACGCCCTCTTGGACGTGGTAAGGTGGAAATCAAAGCACAGTGGGAACCATACAAGACTCTATGACGATCTCGGGTCAACAGACTACTCTGTACCAGTGTCACCAGAGAACTGCCATCTGACGTAAGGTATAATACCATCTGGGAGTTCTCGGCGAGTCCGTCCAGTGTACCCAGTCTCCACTGAGCACCCGTATATCATCTCCGATGTCAAACACCAATGGATATGGGATCATCCATCGCCCATCTGTATGGGTCGAGAAGGTATACGCTAGTCTACTCTGGTATATCGATGCCCCGTCTCGATATACCCACGACTAGGGACTTTAAAGGATGTACTTATGGACTACCATGTCCCCACTAGTATGATCCGCATCATAGTCCAGGTAGCCAAGTACACATCCTAAGGGCTTTACCAACATGTAACAGAGAGACATTCAGTATACACGTTAAGGTAAAGAGTAACCAGATAGCATACTATCATGTCGAGCAAGAAAGTCCTCCCTATATATGTCCCAGCATCCACTACAATATACATCCAATGTACAGTAATGGCCTCTAGGGCATAAATATAACTAACATGTGGGACAGACCGTCTCTCGTGCTAGGATGAGAAGCGCATACGCTAGTCTACTCCGGAGTATCGATGCCCTATCTCGATACTCCCACGACTAGGGACGTGTATAAGGATGTGCTTGTGGATTACCCAGCCCCCACGAGTGTGATCGCCATCACAACGCCAGTAATCAAGCATAGATCCTAAGGGCTCTACTAATGCGTATAGGTGATATAATAAATAAACACACATGCACACATTAAAGCAGAGACAAACCAAGTAGCATACTACTATATTGAGCAAGATTGTCTGTACAACTGTGAATATCCCAAGCTTCCATCAAGTAATATACATACTAGTATGATACAGTAATGGCCTCTAGGGCATATACACTAACAATCTCCCACTTGCACTAAGGCCATGTACTGGCGTATCGAAGACCTATCATCTCGATCAGCCATTCGAACTGAGTCTGGGGTAAGGCCTTCGTGAATGGGTCCGCTGTGTTGTCTTTTGTGTCCACTCTCCGCACCTCGATCTCCTTGCGATCAATGATCTCCCTGATCAGGTGATACCGCCTTAAGATGTGCCTGGATTTCTGATGGGACCTTGGTTCCTTTGCTAAAGCTATAGCCCCATTGTTATCGCAATACAAAGGTATCGGGTCAACAATGGACGGAACCACATGAAGTTCACTAATGAACTTCTTTATCCAGACCGCCTCTTTTGCGGCATTGCTTGCAGCAATGTATTCAGCCTCCATCGTCGAGTCTGCGACGGTATCCTGTTTGGAACTCCTCCAACATACCGCCCCTCCGTTGAGGGTAAACACAAAACCCGAGACAGACTTGTTGTCATCTTTATCACTCTGGAAGCTTGAATCGGTAAAGGACTCGACCCTGAGGTCTCCATTACCGTAAACCAGGAACATCTCCTTAGTCCTTCTCAGGTACTTGAGAATGTTCTTCACTGCTGTCCAGTGGTCCTCCCTTGGGTCTGACTGATACCGGCTTACCGCACTCAGCGCGTAAGCTACATCTGGTCTTGTACATAGCATCACATACATTATAGATCCTACCGCCGAAGCGTAGGGTATAGTGCTCATGCGAACCCTCTCCTCGTCAGTCTTAGGAGACATCTTCTTGGAGAGGGAAATTCTGTGCAATGCGGGTATGTTACTGTAAGGCCGCGGGGGCGCCCCGGCCGTCGATCCGACGCCGGAAACGCGGAAAACAAAAACTTTGCGAACTTTGCAAAACGGCACCGCCGCGGACTTTTCACCCGGATCGGGCCATTAACCTAGCTAGCTAGCAAAAAGAAAAGAGTAGAGAAGTATACCAAGCGATCCGTGTCCTTCGGTCTTCGTCTCCACTCCGATCTCCTGCGGAATCTCCGTCACCTCCTCGCTCGTCGGAAAGGGGCACCACGTAGCCGGAATCTTTTACGGGCTCCCGCCTCTTGACCGAGGCAACTCGGGCGCGAAGTTGGCTAGCCGACGCGTCCAAGACTTACTATAGAATAGTGTAGTAAGCATGTCTCTTGGGGTTCTTGAAGTTGCCTAGATGGAAGGATGTGAGGAGGAGAAGAAAGCAACTAAAGAAATTGTGCTTATGAATTTTGGTAGCATGAAAATGATATGAATCTTTTTCCTCACACAAAATGAAATCCTCTCTTCACTCCTCTCTAGTGGCCGGCCCAACATCTCAAGAATGAGATAGGAGAGAGAAAAAGAATGGCACCACATTATGTATATCATAATAGAATGGAAAAATAAGATCTTAAAGAAAATGGTCACAACCATTTCCTTTCACAAACCATCAAATGAAAAGCCAAGAAGAGACCAATATGGAATCTCATGATGAAGCAAGTCTCATCATAATCCACAAGTGCAAGAAAACCCTCCACTAAATGTTAATTGCAAATTGCAAATAACCCCCTTCCAACAAAAGTCCGGCCGAGAAGGAATGAAGGAAAACCGGCCGGAACGGAATGCAAACTGGCAACTTCAGAAAACCGATCCCGTAATAAATTACAGGAAAACCCCACTACTGCAAATACATGCCCGCATTTGTATTCCCACTGAACACAAATGCAAAGAGACAAAACTACACTATCTAATACTAGTATCCGGCTTAAGCCAAAGCCGGCTAGTAAAAACCGTCCGATCACGATCCGTGCAATACCGCACGTATCTGATCGAACCCTGCCATATCTCCATACGGCCTCTACAGCGTTTCGCCCGAAACCTGAGTAACTGAGTGTGGTGGACTCTAAAGGCTCGTCAATACAGTGGCTGTGGATTTAACCACTAGCACGTCAGAGGTATAAGCCAATACGTGACGGGCCACCAGGTATTGACCAAAAGGGACGCCGATGAGCGAACTCATCCTGGCACCCTACTGAGCCTGTCAGTGACAATATCCGTACAGTCCGGTCCGTTCTTCTATGAGCATCGCATGGCGGGCCTAGGGGGTTGGTAAAAGTCAGACCCCCAAAAGCGGTACAAGTCGTGTCGGAGTGTAGCCCAGAACACCCTGAGATACTACTGGAATACCTACCAGCAAATCTCCTGCCTTGGCCAAGGACTTTTCATGTTCTGGCTCTCCTCGACACAGCGCGACCTCACCCCCAATACCGGGAGAGACGAACCCCTGCAGATCCGCTCACTGCCTCCATGTGGCTCGGCACTGTACCCAACTAAAACCTGTTTGCACGACTCCTTTGAGCCGTGGTAGGGTAGTAATCAAAGTACAGTGGGAACTCACACGAGACAAATGACGATCCCAGGTCGATGAACTAACCTGTACACATGTCACCTGGGAACTGCTATCTGACGTCTGGTATATCCCAACTAGCAGGTTCCCGGCGAGTCCTGTCCGGTGTACTCATAACCCAATGAGCACCTGTATACATCTTAGGTGAATCAACTGACACCAGTGGCTTGTGAGACCGGCCACCGCCCCTCGTCGGGGTCTCGACTGTATACACTAGTCTACTCTGGAGAAACGATGCCCTGTCTCGAATCTCCCACGACTAGGGACCTTTTAAGGATATGCTTGTAGACCCCCAGCTCCCACTTATATGATCGCCCTCATACTGCTGGTGGTCAAGCAAGAATCCAAGGGGCTTTATCAACGTGTAATAGCGACTCGTAAGGTCACCTAAAGCTGTACACGGTGATAAAGATAAACCAGATAGCATACTATCATCTCGAGTAAGACTGTCCTACCGGGATAGGTCCTCCCCTCAATCATTGCAATCACGTGCCTGTGACCCAATAATTGACTCTGAGGGCACTATCTCCAACAATCTCCCACTTGCACTCAAGGCTAATTATTGCGATGTCGCATACTCACAGCCCGTGTGATACCGAACACCCAACTCCTCTACTAGTCAGTCTCACAAAGCTCGTTTGCGAAACTATTGCGTTCGAGGAATAGCCTCAGTGAGTGGATCCGCTTTGATGTTTCTTTCTATGTCTCTCTAAATCTCAAGTTCGCGGAGAAAACCATCTCCCGAAATGAGCAATACCTGTCTTAGAATGTCTGGATGTCTGACGGGACCTAGTTCAGAAATGAACTCCAAATCCAAACTTCTTAGACTGTATCGTCAACTGAACTCAATCAGTATCCTGCGCCATACCTTCCCTCAGTATCTACCTGGACCATCTGTCCATGATACTGCCCCTCGTCAGAGGGAAAACTATAACTCTGACAGCCACTCTGCCATCCAGGTCACCTTGGACGCCTGGAATGATAACCGTCTCCTAAAGGAGGCTGCCGTTATCAATTCCTTAGAACATCAACTTATGTTCTAAAACTGCTTCCGATTGTTTTTCCAGGATTGGATCAATATCAACTTATTGCACCTACTGCAAGAACAACATCTGGTGTGGTACTTGACATCTCATGATTGACTCAATTGCCTAAGCAAGTGATCTGTCAATCATGCGTATCCCTCTCCCCTTTAGTCTGTAAGACACCTTTAGAGAGGGTGACTCCATCACTTGCAGGTATACTACCGTACCAGGAGTCGTCCATTCTAAATACTCATAGAATGCGGTCAAAGTACCCAGATTGGGAAACCACCCAAATCTAGATCTAAAACCATAGATCTAGTAACCAGAATGTCTGATATAATATCCAAGTCCTATGTGGAGAAACCACTGTGTGACGACCAAAGTATAACCGATCGTAGTATAGGAATATCACTTCCTACTCTGTGTATGTCATCAAATACCAGGACATCACACCCTACTACCTTCTTAACAGATCCATCCCCTATTCTGATGAAGTCAAACCTATGACTGTCACATCAGAAATAGATGATCTATCTCCACAATATCTGCTATAGTCTATAAATAGACATAAGCCAGATGTCCACCAATGCTTCCGCTGCTCCCACTGACTACGACAACCCTCTGGCAGAGTCATATAGGCGTACACATCTAAAGCTAGTTTAGAATGACGCTATACTCATCCTCCCGCCAGGTCTCGCAGCCTGGAACAACAGCAATGGCAAGTGTGGGTAAACAAGAACCTCCCTGCCACCGTCCTTGAGCATACCGAAGTACCTCTCGAGTGCCTGAGGTTACCCACCATATCTGCGGAGTGGCCAATGGAATGTCAAACCTGATTGAATCTTTAGGTTCTTATGAAATCTTCAGTAATCGTTTGTGGTTCTGGAATCACTTCCAGTTCTACCATACTCCCACTACTGTTTTCTGGAAAAAAAATCCATTTTTGATAAAACTGTGGTGAGTCAAGAACAATATCACTATTGATCTTCCAGATGGTAGAAAGTCAACCCTCGTCATAGCCCGGGTCAACCCACAAACAGCCACTACTGAAACGTGCCTTGAGTTGTCCAGAGTCTGGTTTCAAGCATAAGCCGGACAACTCCCCGTATCTTAACAATGTCAAGATATGAACTGTTCTATATCCAAGAAACAGAGGCACTGATTTAATTAAACCAGATTCAAATCATGCAGCTGTCTCCAGTGCATGTCAAGTAAATGGAAGAGAGGCCGATCAGCGTTACTCAACTTAGGAGTACTTCCAATTATGAGTAACCTGAAAGAGAAGCTAGTTCTCTTAATCATTACTATCAACTGAATACCATTCACAAGTATCTACATCTTCGATCACCATGAAGAATCCCGATACTTGCGACACCTGGTTCTCTACTTCACTCTTATACCTATAACTCCTCAAAACTTAGACCCTGTGTTTCTACGAAACACATGTCTAAGAACTAGAGAAGTTAAAAGTAAACAGAATATAGTACGAGGACCAACCCCTCTGTCCTAATGGACACTGGACAATATACAATACTATGTATAAGTCCCCTGAGTCTAGTGACTCATTCACTGTGTGTCGTAGGTTGAAAACTGTACTTTTGGTTAAGAAGAACTACACCGCCGTTCAATGCTCCTTACCTAATCATCCACTGGTATAGGTAAATGTCATAGACATAATTTCAAAGAGATATGTCTCACTCTATAAAAATAGACGTATATATCAATTTGAAATTGGTGCACAACAACGGATATTCAAAACCAAATATTTGCCGACCGGCAAACAACCCAGGTGGCTTCCTCAAATATCACCAATTCCAACGAATCCCGATATAATGAGGATGGTCACCTAATTCCCAATAACTTACTTCCACTCATCATCTGTAAAACCATACAGATGTGAGACTCATACCTGGTAAATACATATCCTGGAGTAAGTATCTAATCGGGAAATCAGTTTTCATTTAACAGTACACGGTGAAACTGAAACATTGAGATGTTTCGATGGGGTATCCTGGTATTCTTAGTAATACCTCTTCCATTATCCAGATTCACAACTATAACTGTATAATTCTTTGCCACCTCACCAAATCCCTTTACATGTCTTTAGTCATTACCTTCTGTACACCCCTTTAGGCCAAATGGTTTTCTTCCTTCCCTACCGTTCGGCACCAGCCTATGGTTTGGAAGAAGACTATCCAATAAGCATAATGGGTGTACTGTCCTAGTCCTAGGAGCACTCGCAATGCGAGAGAAGGTGAGGATAAAAGACAACCGAATGAACTTAATTCATAGGTGATTTAGGATTGACAAAGAAGTACATGGTTAGGTCGTGAATAGCAGTCGCAATTTACTTTGCCCTCTTACTAATCCCTTGCTTTGTCTGAACTTAATACCTTCTGTACATCGTTTAGGCTAATTGGCTTTCTTCATTCCCTACCGGTCGGCACCAGCCTAGGGTCTGGAAGAAGACTATCCAATTTGCGTAATAGGTGTACTACTCCTAAACCAAGGAGTACTCGCAACCTGAGAGAAGGTGAAAAGAAAAGACAACTGAATGTACTTTATTCCTTTTTCTCCAGAACCAGAAACCATCCTCGAAGTCCTTCGAGTTCGTATATAACCATACGATGGTTTTGTCCAATGGAAGTGGACGTTCGTAGTAATACGGGGTGTCCTGGAGAAAAAGGGAAAAAATAGGAGTGGCAATGAGGTCTGCAACTCTGACAATCCAAAAGCCAGTGTTAAGAAGGTTCGGTCAACTTGGTCACTGAGTCATAGTCTAGGGTCGGGTCAATGGTCGCTGCCAGAGAGAGAGAGAAAAGAAACACTCAGCATGCACTCTAACCTAGATCAGAATGGTTATCACTTTATCTAATCTGGAAACCTCCCACTGTAACGTCAAATTCTTCCCCAAACCTGAAAGAAGAATTAGCCGGGATCATCCGAGGAGTAAACCAACTCATCAGTGGGAATCGGGATCCAACTCTCATCGCATGATAACGTGACGGAATCCGCTCACGTTATCACACTCCAGAAGGTATGCGCATATCTGGCAAGTTTCAGTACTTTTGAAACTCCCGATGTGGATTTCTACCCCATGCTCTTATGACCTTGACTTTGGCCAACATATCATAAGTCACATGTCAAGTTCTACCCGTCATTTTCCTGGTTAATTTGAACCCACCCGTACATACCCTTGACTTTGGCCAAAATGGCAGTACGACTGTCCCAAACCAACGCATCTATCTATGCTGCATATGAATACCCAACAGCTACCAAACACTGTGCCTTGACTTTGGCCAACATACACAGCTTGAATACTATTGACCATCTATATGAAACGACGGAGGGCTACGAATGGTTTCTGGCGAAAACCTTTAACGTAATGAACTTGATATCGTTGAAGAAACTGATAGCTTTGAAAAATATAGTAACGAAAACCTTTGCTAAAGAGGTCACTCCCGGTGAAGGGATCTCGGCTCTTTCCCCGTAGAATGAGGTGCAGGATATTCCAACTGAATACCACGATGCAAAGCAAAAGTAAACGGCTATAGTGAAGTTACTGCCCTGACGCAAACTTTTGTCCAAGGGGTCACTCCCGGTGAAGGGATCTCGGCCCTTGCCTCGTCGACTGAGGAGCAGGATATTCCAACTGAATACCACGGTGCAAAACAAAAGTGAACGTCCTTGCAATAACAGCTTTTTGAAAAAGTATTCCAACAACATCAGAATAGGTTTGTTTATCTTGCATTGATCCGAATCAATGCAGTCCTATCAATTGATCACACCACAAAGAACGAAAATATACTGATGTACGTATATGCCATCCGCATTCGCCACTGGGTCCCGTCATCACCCGTTAGGTTAGCTAACTAAAGACAGAGCGGGGACTGGACTAGCGCGGATGAAAAACATATACAACATCTATAAATATATATATACCAATATATAGTATTTCGCTCAAGGCGTGAGAAAATGCAACACAGAAATGTATAGCAACACAGATCAATACAGATATCTGAGATCCCCGGGTTTCACAGAGCCGCTGAAACCCGACGTTCCCCTGGTCGTGTGGATAGCCTGTGCAATGAAATCCTAGACCCCTACGGGCGCGGCAAGTTACCCGCCAAAACCTGAAGCGAGGCAGCCCCCTTCAGCAACGTGAATGGACCACCCAGCACCTCACGGAATCCGGTAACTTGGGCACCCCTCCTGGGTCAACCTGTACCCCCTACGAGCGCGGCGAATAGCCCGCCAATTCTAGAGTAAAGCCCCCTCCGTCTCAACGCCATGAGATGCGGGCTCGTTGCCCTCTAGAACCCGGCTATCCGTGCACCCCTCCGCGGGGTAATCCTAGTACAGAAAGTAAAATATACATACAACGGGTACATCGACCGCAACCTGGTCGTGCCCCAAAAGAATAATACAAACAGGCAGTGACGGCAGTCCACATGTCGGACGCTCGCCCCGCAATATCAAATGTACATATAAAACAAAACTGTACTACTACTGCAACCAGGCTATCCCCCACGACCGATCCGCAACAACACAGTACAATCACAGAAAATCAACGTGAATGTCACGTTCGCAAATCCGTCTAACCGGGTTATAGCAGTTAGACAGGATTTACCGATCAAGAGACATTCACGGTCGCAGATATAATGTAAAAACTGTGAACTGGCATGTTTAAAATATCCGATCGAACAAATTTTATCATGTGGGCCCCAAGCAGTACTGTAGCACTTACAGAAAATCTGGGCCCAAAAATAATATCACAAAACCCCTATTTCTAAGTATAAGACCTACTGGGAAATTTTGGTGCAATGATCACGCATTCCCACCGCGGAACCGCGGCCAAACCAGGGTTTGGCCGCGTTTCCGCGGCCGTACTAAGAGATCAATGCATGAAAATTTACCAGAAGTCTTAGAATTCCATGCTTGGGTTTCTGCAGTGACCTGAAAAATTTTTGGAGCTTGAAAAAATTTCGACAGAAACATGAAGTATGAAAAATACGGTTTTTGGGAACTTTGTTCAATCGAGTTTTAAACATACTAGACCATGCTAGGCAAAGTTAATGGCGTGTCTCTGATACCATTGTAAGGCCGCGGGGGCGCCCCGGCCGTCGATCCGACACCGGAAACGCGGAAAACAAAAACTTTGCGAACTTTGCAAAACGGCACCGCCGCGGACTTTTCACCCGGATCGGGCCATTAACCTAGCTAGCTAGCAAAAAGAAAAGAGTAGAGAAGTATACCAAGCGATCCGTGTCCTTCGGTCTTCGTCTCCACTCCGATCTCCTGCGGAATCTCCGTCACCTCCTCGCTCGTCGGAAAGGGGCACCACGTAGCCGGAATCTTTTACGGGCTCCCGCCTCTTGACCGAGGCAACTCGGGCGCGAAGTTGTCTAGCCGACGCGTCCAAGACTTACTATAGAATAGTGTAGTAAGCATGTCTCTTGGGGTTCTTGAAGTTGCCTAGATGGAAGGATGTGAGGAGGAGAAGAAAGCAACTAAAGAAATTGTGCTTATGAATTTTGGTAGCATGAAAATGATATGAATCTTTTTCCTCACACAAAATGAAATCCTCTCTTCACTCCTCTCTAGTGGCCGGCCCAACATCTCAAGAATGAGATAGGAGAGAGAAAAAGAATGGCACCACATTATGTATATCATAATAGAATGGAAAAATAAGATCTTAAAGAAAATGGTCACAACCATTTCCTTTCACAAACCATCAAATGAAAAGCCAAGAAGAGACCAATATGGAATCTCATGATGAAGCAAGTCTCATCATAATCCACAAGTGCAAGAAAACCCTCCACTAAATGTTAATTGCAAATTGCAAATAACCCCCTTCCAACAAAAGTCCGGCCGAGAAGGAATGAAGGAAAACCGGCCGGAACGGAATGCAAACTGGCAACTTCAGAAAACCGATCCCGTAATAAATTACAGGAAAACCCCACTACTGCAAATACATGCCCGCATTTGTATTCCCACTGAACACAAATGCAAAGAGACAAAACTACACTATCTAATACTAGTATCCGGCTTAAGCCAAAGCCGGCTAGTAAAAACCGTCCGATCACGATCCGTGCAATACCGTACGTATCTGATCGAACCCTGCCATATCTCCATACGGCCTCTACAGCGTTTCGCCCGAAACCTGAGTAACTGAGTGTGGTGGACTCTAAAGGCTCGTCAATACAGTGGCTGTGGATTTAACCACTAGCACGTCAGAGGTATAAGCCAATACGTGACGGGCCACCAGGTATTGACCAAAAAGGACGCCAATGAGCGAACTCATCCTGGCACCCTACTGAGCCAGTCAGTGACAATATCCGTACAGTCCGGTCCGTTCGTCTATGAGCATCGCATGGCGGGCCTAGGGGGTTGGTAAAAGTCAGACCCCCAAAAGCGGTACAAGTCGTGTCGGAGTGTAGCCCAGAACACCCTGAGATACTACTGGAATACCTACCAGCAAATCTCCTGCCTTGGCCAAGGACTTTTCATGTTCTGGCTCTCCTCGACACAGCGCGACCTCACCCCCAATACCGGGAGAGACGAACCCCTGCAGATCCGCTCACTGCCTCCATGTGGCTCGGGACTGTACCCAACTAAAACCTGTTTGCACGACTCCTTTGAGCCGTGGTAGGGTAGTAATCAAAGTACAGTGGGAACTCACACGAGACAAATGACGATCCCAGGTCGATGAACTAACCTGTACACATGTCACCTGGGAACTGCTATCTGACGTCTGGTATATCCCAACTAGCAGGTTCCCGGCGAGTCATGTCCGGTGTACACATAACCCAATGAGCACCTGTATACATCTTAGGTGAATCAACTGACACCAGTGGCTTGTGAGACCGGCCACCGCCCCTCGTCGGGGTCTCGACTGTATACACTAGTCTACTCTGGAGAAACGATGCCCTGTCTCGAATCTCCCACGACTAGGGACCTTTTAAGGATATGCTTGTAGACCCCCAGCTCCCACTTATATGATCGCCCTCATACTGCTGGTGGTCAAGCAAGAATCCAAGGGGCTTTATCAACGTGTAATAGCGACTCGTAAGGTCACCTAAAGCTGTACACGGTGATAAAGATAAACCAGATAGCATACTATCATCTCGAGTAAGACTGTCCTACCGGGATAGGTCCTCCCCTCAATCATTGCAATCACGTGCCTGTGACCCAATAATTGACTCTGAGGGCACTATCTCCAACAGTTACCGCGCTTGGAACCCTCCATACTAAATCTCTTTAGTACGGTCTCTATGTACTTGGACTGCGAAAGTCCCAGTAGTCTCTTGGATCTATCTCTATAGATCTTGATCCCCAGAATGTACGAGGCATCACCCAGGTCCTTCATGGAAAACCTTTGTGACAAAAATAGCTTGACCGATTGTAGCATAGGAATGTCATTTCCTATCAAAAGAATGTCGTCCACGTACAATACTAGGAATACGACAGTTCGTCCTACAACCTTCTTATAGACACAAGGTTCATCTTAGTTCTTGATGAAATCAAATTCCTTGATTGCCTCATCAAAACAGATGTTCCAGCTCCGCGATGCCTGCTTTAATCCATAAATGGATTTATGCAACTTGCACACCTTCCCGCTGCTTCTACTGTCTACGAAACCTTCTGATTGATCCATGTAAACGCACTCTTCCAAACAACCGTTTAGGAAAGCCGTTTTAACATCCATCTGCCAGATTTCATATTCATGGAAGGCAGCAATGGCAAGTAGGATCCGAATGGATTTGAGCATAGCCACCGGAGAAAAAGTTTCATCATAGTCCAAACCAGGTCTTTGACGAAAACCTTTTGCAACGAGTCTAGCCTTATAGGTTTCTACCTGCCCATCTACACCAAGTTTTCTTTTGTAGATCCATTTGCATCCAACGGGTTTTACCCCAGGTGGAGCAATATCCAAGGTCCACACTTTATTGGCGTACATGGACTCCATTTCGAATTGCATTGCTTCCTGCCACTTATCAGAGTCCCTACTGATAATGGCCTGCCTGAAACTGGTAGGGTCATCTTCTTCCAAGATGCAATCCTCTCGATCCCCGTCAATGAGAAAACCGTAGTATCTCTCGGGCGGATGCGAAATCCTACCAAATCTGCGGAGTGGCTGAGGTTCGTTGGTTGTAACTGAATCTAGCGGTTCCTCCAAATCTTTTGTTAAAGCTTGTGTTTCTGGAATTTCATCCAGTTCTACCGTGCTGCCACTAATGTTTTTAACAAGAAATTCTTTTTCTAAAAATGTGGCATTTCTTGAAACAATTATCTTCTGTTCCTCTGCATGGTAGAATAGATACCCACTTGAATCTTTTGGGTATCCCACAAACTTACACAAAACGGCCCGTGCCTCAAGTTTGTCTGGGTTCTGCTTTTTGACATAAGCTGGGCAACCCCAAATCTTAATACGTTTAAGATACAAACTCTTACCACTCCATATTTCATACGAAGTCTTAGGCACGGATTTGGATGGAACTTGATTCAATAGATGTGCTGCAATTTGAAGTGCATATCTCCAAAATGAAAGAGGCAACTCGGCATTACTCATCATGGAGCGAACCATATCCAGAAGGGTACGATTCCTCCTCTCCAATATACCGTTGTGCTGTGGTGTATAAGGAGGAGTAAGCTGAGAGAGAATACCATTCTCTTTTAAGTAATCTAGGAATTCCGAGCTTAAGTACTCCCCTCCCCTGTCAGACCAGAAGATCTTAATACTTTTGCCAGTCTGGTTCTCTACTTAGTTTTTGAATTCCTTGAATTTCTCAAAAGCTTCAGATTTGTGTTTCATCAGATACACATATCTGAACCTAGAGAGATCGTCAGTGAATGTGATGAAGTACGAGAACCCACCCCTTGCATATATAGACATTGGACCACATACATCACTATGTACGAGTCCCAAGAGCTCGGTTGCTCTTTCTCCATGTCCGGTGAACGGAGATTTGGTCATTTTCCCTTTGAGACAAGACTGACAAGTTTCATAAGATGAAAACTCGAACGCATTCAAGAGTCCATCTTTATGCAACTTACTCAGTCTTTTCTCTCCGATATGACCAAGTCTACAATGCCACAAGTAGGATTCATTCGAATCTGAATTCTTCCTCTTGCGTGTGTTTTGTATATTGAGAACTGTATTCTGATTTAGAACGTAGATACCATTACACAGTGTACCCTCTGCAACCAGTACCTTATGAAGGTAAATGTTCATGATATTCTCATCAAGAACAAAGTTATATCCATCTTTATCGAGTAAAGAAACCGATATGATGTTGCAAACCATGGAGGGTACATAGTAGCAATCGTTCAAAATCATAGTCTTGCCATTTGGCAATACTAGGTGATATTCACCGATGGCTGCCGCATTAACTTGTGCTCCGTTCGCTACTCTGAGCGACATATCATCCGGTGCAACTTTCCTACTTTTTCTCAGTCCCTGCAATAAATTACAGATATGAGATCCTGATCCGGTATTAAGTACCCAGGAGGTAGGGCTAACCGTAAAACAGTTCTCAATTACAAGAACACCTGAAGTAGATGCAAAACCATGCTTCTTCTTCAACTGGGAATCCTGGGAATCCATACAATCCCCTTTCCCTTGCTCATACTTATGACTGTTGTCACAAGTTAGAGCCGAACCAACGTTCCCCTGCCCCGAATAAGAATTCGGATCGGTCAAGCGATACATTTTATTATCTTGATTAGGGCGTGAAAAGGTTGCTACCTGGAGAGAGAGAAAAGAAACACTTAGCGTGCGCTCTTGCAAGTTTAGATTGGTTTTTAATTTATCTAAACAGGATGGCTCCCACTATCTTTCGAATCCCTCCTCAAACCATAAAAGAAGAATTAGTCGGGATCAATCTCACCGTACAATACTTGCTTAACCGTTCAGCCAGGCCAGTGTCGGTACTTCCAGGGAGGTTTTCCAACGCTTTCGCGAAGTTCCTTAATTAAGTAACCTCTTTTCCCTGTGGGCGTAGCCCCGCTAACACCTTTCTAGACACCTACTTGGTTTATAGCATTGATCGTTAAGCGAGAAAGTTCCCGAGGAGTAGCATATACTCACAGTAGGATCAGGATCCAAATATCATCGCGTGACAAAACTGAAGGAATCCTACCAGAATCATCACACTCCAAATGGTATGCAACACTAGCAAGTTTCAGTACTTTTGAAACTCCCGATGTGGTTTTTGCCCCTAGGACCCAAGTGACCTTGACACAGTCAACAAATCAAAGGGTCTTACTCAAGTTCAACCCGTCATTATCTTGATTGCATTAAACCCACCCGCATAACCCTTGACACAGTCAACAAGATTACACGACTGTCCTAACCAATCACATTGTATCCAGCAGATAAGCAATACTCAGCTACCGTTCACTGCGCCTTGACACAGTCAACAAACGCAGCACGAAAACTAAGTATAACTTATAAGAAATGACGGAGGGCTACGGCTGGGTTTTGGCGAAAACCCGTTAACGTAATGAACTTGATATCGTTGAAGGAACATGATACACTTTTTGAAAATATAGTGGCGAAAACTTTTGCTAAAGAGGTCACTCCCTGTGAAGGGATCTCGGCTCTTTCCTCGTCGAGTGAGGTGCTGGGCATTCATAAGATGAATACCTCGATGCAAAGCAAGAATAATCGACTATAGTGAAGTTATTACACTGACGCAAACTTTTGTCCAAGGGGTCACTCCCGATGAAGGGATCTCGGCCCTTGCCTCGTCGAATGAGGTGCTGGGCATTCATAACCGAATACCTCGATGCAAAACAAAAATGAACGTCCTTGTAATAACAGCTTTTGAAAAATTGTTCCAACAACGTCTTTTAGGTTTATTTCCTTGCATTAGTTCTTTTAATGCGTCCCATCATTTAAATCCTACCATTGCAGAAAACAACCAAAATATGACGTACGCTTATGCCATTCACATTCGCCATGGGGCCCGTCATCACCCGTTAGGTTACTTAACTAACGACAGAGCGGGGGCTGAGCTAGCGCGGCTGTAAAACATAAGCAACGCCTAAATAGTTATTATATATAGATGTATAGCAATGATAGCCAATCCAGATCACAGACGAACACTTTGGATATACTAGGAACCCGCGATTCGTTCAAGCCTGCAACGAAAAGCGGATTACACGGTCGTGATGAATAACCAATACCCCATCCAAGACCCCTACGGGTGCGGCAAACTACCCGCCAAGTACCCGAAGCGAAGCAACCTCCCTCAATGCCGTGAGTAGGCCACTCGACACTTCGAGATACCCGGTAGTTTGTGCACCCCCTCCATGGGTCTATCCTAAGAGCAAAAACAGTAAAAAGAATTATACAATGACGGCTACAACTCCGACCCGGTTGTGCGGCCATACAAATAATATTACATCAATTTATAAATTTATTACATGAATGAAAGAAAAAGAAGCTCTTATCTCACATCCACCCCGGCTATTCATCCGCGACAATCCAACGAGTTCATATACACAAACCATCAACAGCACAGATAACAGATATGTATAACCCCCACTAATCGACGTATAGCGATTAGTAGACGTTCAATACACATATAACATTACAGATATAACCATTAGCCAAAGTCTACAGAACATCGACCAAAAATACGGATTTTTGAGCCCCAAAAACAAATTTTGCTTTCTGGAAAATCTGGGCAGAAAAGTTATATACTAAAAATCCCAAAAAGTCACCAGAAACAAACTGCAACAAAAATGATCCACGGCCGAGTCAACTCGGCCGCGGAACCGCGGTGAGTTGGTCGACTCGTGCGATCATTTTTCTTGCCTGTTCTAAGAAAAGCCTGAGCCGATTTTTAAGACATGATTTATTATCTTTTGAGCAGAAAAAAAATCGGCAGAAACTCAGGGTTTCCGGGGTGTTTTTCGGTTTTTTTGTTCGGTCGAAATTCTAAATACTTTGCTAACTTGCTAGGGTGTGTTTAGTTAGGCTCTGATACCACTGTTAGATCCACGTTACCTCTCCCGGTACTTTCCAGGTTGCGGAAACGGTAAAACAAAAATTTTTCTGGACTTAGTAACATGGACCGTAAAAGATGGATCTTTACTAAACAATACACTAGCATCCTAACAAGAGATTTATCTACTCGGTTAGGGGTTATACCTCAACTTGAAATCCTTCTCTTCTTGTTGTTCTTCTCCTTGCTTGCTCCGAGGCTTGATCCGGACTTTGGTCACCTCCACGGCCTCCTTAAGTCGAAGACGATCCACCCGAGAGATGTACACCGAGCTCCACCTCGAGCCGAGGTAACTAGGGGAAAGAGATTGCTAATCTAGAAGCCCTAGGTTGTGTAGAAGTGATAAAGGGATGGTTTTGTCTTTGTGGGATCTTTATCTCTCAACACATGAGATCAAAAGATAAATCAAGAGGAGGAAGAAGAAGGAGAAGCTAGCAACCATGGTTCATTTCTTTTTCTTCTCACTTGAAAAGGCAAGAGAGAGAATGAGAAAGAAATTGTGAACTAAAGAAATTAACCATGGTTCCAATAATGCACTAAAACCATCATTACAAATCCGATCAAGATAAAGTTGATGGCTACATTGAAATGACCATTATCATAATCCAAAAGAAAAGAAGAGTGTAGATCCCTCTTGAAAGTCAATGGTCAACACGGTCAACCGGTCAACAAAGTCAAAAGAGGTCAACGGGGTCAAATGGTCAATGCAATTAGCCATCATAAAATTAACACTAAAAGGATTAGCAAATGATGTCCGCGGCTCATAATGGTTTTGACCAAACGAATTGTCAAAACCCTAATGAGCCTGCCACATAACGGTTTTGGCCGAACCAACTGCCAAAACCCTGATGAGGCACCTCCTCCTTCATCGCTCCGGAAAACTGTGCATACACACCTGCATCCGCATACCGTAGAATGCGGATGCACAAAAGACAAAACAAATCCATCCGTGCAATACTAGGATCCGGCTTAAACCAAAGCCCACTAGTACTGCCTGCCCGAACACCACACGCACACAAGTGTAAGTGATCGCAGCCCTGCCGTAAAACCATACGGCCTCTACACGTTTCGCTCAGTGCAGGGAAACTCTCTGTGTGGGACTCTAAAGACTCGACACTACGCTGGCAGTGGGTTTAACCACAGACCGCAAGTGGCACTAGCTGTACGTATCGGTCCCCAGGTAGATGTCGATAAGAAGGCCGATGAGGTGAACCCATCCGAACTCCTACTGAGCCTGTATGTGACAATCTCCATACAGTCCGGTCTGTTCGTCTGATACATCGCATGGCGGGCCTAAGGGGGCGGTAAACGTCAGTCCCCTAATAGCGGTACAAGTCGTGTCGGAGTGAAGCCCATTACACCCTGAGATAACACTGGAAACCTACCAGTATATCTCGCTTGCCCTGGCCAGGGACTACTCGTGTAATGGCTCTCCTAGACACAGCGCGATGTCAACCCCCAATACCGGGAGAGACGAATCCTGTCTAACCGTCACTGCCTCCAAGTGCTTCGGGACTGCACCCAACTACTACTGTTTGCACGACTCAGTAGAGCCGTGGTAGGGTAGTAATCAAAGAACAGTGGGAACACACTTGAGGCGAAGTGACAGTGTCAAGTCAGCAGACTAAGCTGTACTCATGTCACCTGGGAACTGATAACTGACGATAGGTATAATACCAACCATAAGTTCCCGACGAGTCATGTCCAGTGTACTCGTAACCTAACGAGCACCCGCATACTATCTCAAGTACGACGTACTGACGGCTGTGGGACAGACCGTCTCCCGTGCTGGGATGAGAAGCGCATACGCTAGTCTACTCCGGAGTATCGATGCCCTATCTCGATACTCCCACGACTAGGGACGTGTATAAGGATGTGCTTGTGGATTACCCAGCCCCCATGAGTGTGATCGCCAACACAACGCCGGTAATCAAGCAAAGATCCTAAGGGCTCTACTAATGCGTATAGGTGATATAATAAATAAACACACATGCACACATTAAAGCAGAGACAAACCAAGTAGCATACTACTATATTGAGCAAGATTGTCTGTACAACTGTGAATATCCCAAGCTTCCATCAAGTAATATACATACTAGTATGATACAGTAATGGCCTCTAGGACATATACACTAACATATATTTTGGAACCTAGGCTTGACCTTACGAAACTTAGACTTGAACAGTGGGGTGTTAGACCCGAACTTTCGTTTCATAGGCTGACCCTGATTGATGGAGTAGGTAACTTGAGTAGAGTGACGTACCGTAGTATGTTCCGCGGCATATTTACGATACGATACTCCGCTTATGAAATCTTAGGATGTACATATTTTGAGATCTGTGATTCTCTTCGTACCGATGATTATACATCCATTTGAGATCCTTGATTCTATTCGTTTCCATGATCATACTCTCATTGATTTGTTCCTCCTTATGATCATGTATCCATTTTGGGATCTGTTGACCCTTTTGATCTCTTTGATCTATTTTCGTCGATACTTGATTGAGATTCTTGTCACCATGGTTTGAGCGTAGATTAAGCTGCTGCTAGTGATGCGGTCTGGATGAGCTCGTCGTGGACGAGGACTGACCATCGTGTTTTCTGGTGACATGGGAACGTATCGATTTAGTGGTTGTGTTGTAACCCCTCATTTGAGATGAGTGTACGGTTTTGTATCGGATTATCGGGCCATTGTTAGAGGCTGCCAGTTCTTGAGAGGATTGTTGGTGTGCAGCCTACCTCAGAGATTGTGATGTCATCTACCGTGCAGACAGATGACCCAGCTGTTGCTGAGATTGATGTGATGCCACTTCCAGAGCTTACGAGCTGAGATCGCTGGAGCTTTCAGGCAGAGAGGCGACATGTGATAGCTAGTCTATCTGAGTTGAGAGACGAAGGTGATTTGTCTGATTGATGCGCCGACGCAGGCCCGGTTGAGTTGAAGATTTCCAGTGTGGAGAATCTTATTCAGATCCAGAGATGATGTTTTTCGTTGGATGATCCGATAGGAGATCAGTAAGATGACCAGTTACGGATAGAGGACCTCACTGAGATGCGTTGTGAGTTGATCGAGAACGGACGAGTGTAGAATATTTCTCCGATAGTTGGGACGAGTTTCCGAGGACGTGTTTGGCTAGATATCTTCGACAGAGTGATGAAAATACCGAGTTCGTAGTTCGAGTCCATGTGAGAGACTCCGGTTTGACTGTAGCCAAGAACAATTGCGGTACGCAGATAGCATGATGCGACGTCAAAGTGGACGATAATAAAGACGAGTGGAACAAGAGGTTCGTACGAGATGCTGACGAGCTGTTGTTACTCCCCGTTGAGATTAGAGATCGGATGTGTATACAGAAGCATTGGAATACGACCAGTTCTCAAGGAAATGTTGTGCTGAGAACGCAGATGTCCAGAGAACGAGAAAAGATTATATAAGAATACCAGCCTCCGTATAGTTCGGCACAGGCGAGATCGGAAGAGACCCTGAGCAGGCACCTTCCAGGATACTGCTGCAATAAGATTTGCACCGAGGATCAGATGTGTCACGTGTATTCAGAGGACCAGAGACCGAAGCCAGTGACGTGCTTCCTTATGAGTGATCATACTAATTGACCTGAGGAGTGCCAGAGCGGAATCGTTTCCGTTAGTACACCTGACCGGGCCGATGAGCCGATAGATTGCGAGATTGGTAATCCACAGAGAAATGAGGACCCAGAGATAGAGGACGCCAGACCGTGAGCAGGAGGCAAGCAGATGTTCTTGTTCTGCCAGTTTTGAGCGCACCGACTTTTTTTTTCGACATTGTAGGAGGTGTACCTCAATATCATTTGTTGCGATTTGCGTTGGTGATCTAAGTATCACGCTTATATCGCTTGGATTTGAGTTTCATGATATTTCGTGCACCATGGCTGCACCTACTGGGTATTTACATTTTGTGCATAGTTATTGCACTTGATATACGTTTTACACACTGTTGTATTGGTTTATGATTTGTGCATATCTATTTGCACTTGATATTGATTTTGTGCCTTGGCTGCACATGTTTATGATTTCGTGGATTTCATACGGTTGATTTGATTTATGCATGTGGTACGCACTCGATTTGATTTTTGCACTCGGTATAGCTCACATGTGCTTACAGTGCATTGATACGTGTTTTGTACACGCAGTTGCACACGTTTATGATTTTATACACCTTGGTACACTCGGTGTAGTTTTCATACGCATTTGAATTATTGATGAGTTTTCGTGCACCGGATGCACCGGATTTGATATTTCGTGCACTGGATGCACCGGATTTGATATTTCGTGCACTGGATGCACCGGATTTGTATTTCGTGCACTGTATGCACAGGATTTGTATTTCGTGCAATGGATGCACCCGATTTGTATTTTGTGCATTTGTTGCACCGGATGGGTATTTAGTGCATTTTTTGCACTAGATTTATATTTCGTACATTGGTTGCACCCGATTTATTTCTTTGAGCATTCGTTTTACCAGATTTATGTATTCGTGCGTGTGTGTACTTGATGTTCGTTTTCGTGCATGCTACTGCACTAGATGCTTTTACGGACCTGACACGCTTGGGTTGGATTTGCGCATATTAGACACTTGGTATTGGATTATATGCGCATCGATGCGCTTGATTGAGATTTTATTCGTGCATGTTGGATGCACTTGACTTATATTTTTATTCGTGCATGTTGGATGCACTTGATTTAGATTTTATTTGTGCAGTACGGATGCACTTGATTTGGATTTTCGCGCATGTTGGGTGCATGATATGAGATGTGATTTGTGCACACCGGATGCACTTGATTGGGATTTTCGTTCGTGCATGATAGTTGCACTGGATTGATATTTTCGTGCACTATAGATGCACTAGATGTTGTTGTCATACACATCCGTTGTACTGGACAGATGCTTTCATGCACACCCGTTGCACTTAGTTTGGTTTTGTGCACATTCATAGCGCTTGTATTTGGCTTTGATTTCCGTGCGCACCAGACACACGTGATTGTTGGATACGCATTTTGAGGCTGATTTTGCTCTTGAGCACTTCGTTTTCATGATAGGTACTATACTATGTAGTAGCCGAATAGGACTGATCTAAGAACAGTACCTGAGTATGTTGCATGCATAAAAAGTGTACCAAGAGGTTTTAAAAAAGGAGCTATAGTCTCGCTATTTCTTACGTGTCTTCGAGTGACACGAACGTTTACAATGGAAAAATCTTTTGTGATATTTTAAAAAGGGCGAAACATATATTTTGGCAAAACATATATGAACATATATTTATTACTTCATAAATGAGCGTCCGTCACTTGTGCCGTGAGTTACGCATCACACGACAATTCAGAAAAGATTTTGCATATGTTTTATTCGGTTTTAAAAACTTTTCCAAGGATGCGTACTATAACCGTATTATAGTATTTGACTAGTGCATATGCGATTTCAGGAGTGGATTTTGAGATCTGTATCTCCATTGTGACTCTGATGATATGCGTGCAAATCTGATAATTTGCGTGACGCTTGACAGGGTTCAGTTTTGAGTTTTCGTACTCATTTTTCCGGCGCACAGGATGCGTTGTGGTATTTCTGTATCTTCCGTGATTTCGGAGCCCCGTTGATTTAAGCTGATTACTAAAATGTTTTAGCATTTGGGGGTTTAAATTTAAATTCGGGGACCGAATTTCTTTAAGAGGGGAAAATTGTAACATTTCAGAAAATATAAAATATTATTTTGGGAATTTAATATTAAAATAATATACTTCGCAAAAACTAACGATTTGCGAATTTGGGGTTTCATAAAATAGTAAAAATATATATAAATATTTATGAAATAATTGGGAGATTAAAATGAATTATTCATTTAAAAATATATTTTTGTGAAAGTGTGAGTAATGGAAATTTTAGTTTGCTTGGAAAATTTTTGGGCTTGGCAATAACATTTCGAAATTCCTTGTGCTTGGATTTTTGTGGTCAGTGGACAATTTTC
This sequence comes from Agapanthus africanus, assembly GCA_030015575.1. Taxonomy (NCBI): domain Eukaryota; kingdom Viridiplantae; phylum Streptophyta; class Magnoliopsida; order Asparagales; family Amaryllidaceae; genus Agapanthus; species Agapanthus africanus. The sequence continues at coordinate 508,765,657 of JASDDO010000019.1, read as the reverse complement.
GAAAGTCTTTGGGCAAGGGCAGCATGGGTGTTGATGTGGTGTCCCTTGGCCATTTAATGTCTTTTGTTTTGCAATGGATATTTTAGTGAAGATATTTGTTTAGTGGTGGCTGCTCATTGTTTTGGAGTGAAGGGGTTTGTTTATTGGTGGCAATTTCTTACACTCACCACTTGGTTCTTATTCTCACCACCTCCTTCACATTAATTCCACAGAGGGCTTTTTTTTTTTGCATTGGTCGAGCCTAATTCTTTTCCTTCACTTGCAAAAACTTGAGCTCACATTCTCACACCATGGCAATTTCAATTTACCTCCATCCAAATCATTGGGTGCCTTGAGACAAAATATTCACACACTATCTCTACTTCACTTTGGGTATCTAGGCTAGCAAACTGGATACCCGAGTTTCTTCGGTTTGAAGCGAGAGCCTGTATAAAGAATCATCAACGTGTGTCCTCTTCGACGAGCATGACCGGAGAGCGAACTTCGTCGAGGCAGCTGCAACATGCTAAGGGCAGAGATTGAAGGCCGAAGAACACGGATCGATCGGTATAATCTCTTAAACCACTTTACAGTTTACTAGTATAGGGTTGTTTGGTACGTTTGGATTTTAGGCTTGGTGGTTTTCATGAATAGCGACCCTAGTTACGGTTTTGGTTATGTTTTCCGTTATTGGGATTCTTGGTTTTGAGATTTGATATTGCATTTGGTCGTTGGATGTTTGTACGTCAATGACTAGAGTTGTTTGATTGTTTTGCTTGCATAGGCTATAAGTTCTAACCTATGAGCGCACCGCATACCGTATTGAATTTCGGAACTTGATTTTAATGGTATTGCGATACATGTTGATATTGTAGGTACCTTCGCGTGGATTCCGAGACGACGAAACACATCGATTACGGCTCAGCGAGGAGTTTCGCAGGTGAGTAGATTTATATCTACGGGGGTAGTCGGGTGGATGGTGTATAGCACCCCCGCAAACTTTGATATGAAATATCGTTTGATTATTATATCTTGATAAATGATATGCGACGGACATAATTATAGGATTTACCAACGATAATATGATAGAAGTTGACACCAATGAACATATTGACATATGAAAATATGAAATGAGAAGTGAATCATGATAGGTACGAAGTGAAAGAGAACAAGTATGATGTTATATAATGTGATGAGAGATATCAATGTGATGAACGAGTATACGATGTGATATGATGACTTAGTGTGCTATGTCGTTATATGGATACGAGTCGATATGAGATTGTTGATAACTTTGTCGGTCCACTGATACGAGATTGATACGGACGTGACCTGAAAGATAGGTATATATATATGGATAATGATATGCATAATGAGTTATATGTCGTATGAGACTTAGGTCCGTACCCCCGATGTTGTATAAGTTGATAGAATCCCTAATTTGTTTAATCCCGCCGTACGATAAATTACCGTACGCGATGAGTTTTACTTGTTGATTTATCAATACCCTTGATTAGAGGATGCCGTAGGATGGATTGTACCGTACGTGATGTTGTGAGGCTGGATGCCGATTGATAGATTCACCGACTCGGTCATGTTAGATACGTATACCTTATAGCATTTAGTTCACGATGTACTTTATGCTACATTCATGTTATTCTCATTGCATTTCATATACCTGTGCTAGTACACCTACACCATTATCGATGATGCGTATGTTACACTTACACAGATTGCCGGCTCACGCACTTCATCATCGATAATTGCCATGTCATTTACACAGTAGAATTGGTATATCATGCAATAATATATTGCCATGTTCACATCACTATGCTAGGTTGCATGATATACTGGCTATGACCACATCACTATGTTATGTTGTATGATATACTTGCCATGTTTACATCACTATGATTGGTTGCATGATATACTGGCTATGCTCACACCATTATGCTCTGTCGCATGATATACTTGCCATGACCGCATCACTATGTTATGTTGCATGATTTGCTTGCTATGATCACATCACTGTTCCATGTTGCATGATATACGGATATACTTACATTCTCTTATATGTCGCATACATCACGCTTTATGATTATACGTGTTGAGATATGTTGTTTTCATGAGATTCTGGATTTGAGAACCGTGGTTATATTTCAAAGGAAAATATGTATTGTTTTAAAAACCTGGTTTCTCTTGATATGATATTTCAAGACGTTTACCTTGAGTTTTCTCGGTTCTGAGGCTTGTATTAGAAACCCGATTCTAGGAGCGGCAGGCACCGTCTGCGGGTACATGGTGGACCCGGTATGGTTCCCGGAGCAAGAGGTGATTTTCGTGGTATAGACGATGAGCGTGGCAGGTGGGCTAGTATCTACCGGTGATAGTATTTGGACTCGGCGGTTATCTGGGGGATACCGACCGGAGTCGTGAGATGATACGGGCCGATCCGGACTGACAGAGCCCATGGGCCGATCCGGACTGACGGAACCCGAGATATTGATATGGGCCGATCCAGACTGACGGAGCCCGAGGGTCGATCAGGACTGACGGAGCCCGAGATATGAGGATTTACGTGTCAATGCTGGACACGGATTTTATGATGTTTCGATGGTCAATGTTGGACACTCAGGTTCCATGACTTGATGTGTCATTGGTGGACACACATTCTTTGATATCCTTATATTTACATGCATATGTTTTATGATATTTACATGCATGATACTGCTGTGTCATTGATTGGCACGTGGACGAGATCCACATGCACACTGCGTTGATTATATTGTTGGACGAGATCCACATGCACAGTGCAATGATTATATTGTTGGGTGATATCCACATGCATACAGGTATTGGTTTCTACACTATTGGCACATATGTAGATACAGTCACCCTAGATATCATAGTATTACCTTATGATATAGCTGACCTAGGAAATCGTTATTTATTTCGATTTCTACCGTTGATGTTTTCTACTCATGAGTTGGCAACTCATCCTCGTTGTTCCACAGTTCTTGCAGGTTTACCGCATGGATCAGTAGCAGCATCGCTGGCACACAGCTTGCTTTCGGGTGTTTTGCTTTGGTAGGTGGTACATGTTGGATCGTGCCCCTCTTGTATTTGTTATTCATATTATATCTAGTCAACTCCATCAAATCAGAAACTAGTGTTTGTATATGTTGAGAGACATAGCAAGACTTGTAGTTGCTAGACTCGAGTGATGGGATATATGTTCGCTTGGTTGGTTTGGTGTCTTGCATTACTTTTCCTTATGTTGATCTTCGCCGTTGGGCGTCGTATACATTTATATACTTGTGGTGGTTGTTTCCGCTATTGGGCGTGATTTGCTCCCGTTTGGGGATGCTTTATTTATATTCTATGTCATACCCGTTTCGGGGCTAGTTTTTACAAAGGAGTTACTGCCAAAATTTTTAAGAAACTAAATTTTAGTTCAAAGATTTTTACTTGAGATTCCCGAAGGTTTTTAACAATGTTTCTTTACTTATTTCTTTTGAAAGGTTTAGATTTCTGAGTTTCGGCTTACTTAAGTTACGTTACGCCTGTAGAAGTTGCGTGATCTTAGTGCCGGTCACGAGCTAATATTTCGGGTCGTGACAGAATTTGAGGTGAAAAGAAAAGATGGTGAAATGGTAGGGGTTTTTTATTTTTGAAATTGTTTTCCTTGGAAAGAGGAACTCGACTCAACCAATCATAAACGTGCACAAACAATACCTTGTACTAGGGTCAGCTAGGTCAAATCACTAGACCGCTTCCAGACTTCCAAAGGACAAGACATAGGATAAATCTTCTATCACCTCCTTATCAATCTTGCAGCCAGGTAAATGGGAGGTATCCACTATACGAATCACCGAAATAGTGGGCCTAATTAAGTAAACCATTTTCCTTAGTCACACTTGCCTTAGACACCACAAGAAAAATATGGATAAGCAATAGATTACCCATGACCCTCCCTTATCCTAATTGAGTGTGATTGTCCTTTAGAGGGTTGGTCTAGATATTTTTTTTATTAATATAGGGTGATGTGTATGCTTGTTTGTGATTTTTGGAGCTTAGGAAGAGTAATGAACTCCCCACCTAATCTGAATTTGGGTTTCTTGCCCTTTAATGTTCGTTTTAAATATGCAAAACAATCCAAAATCTAAAACACGCAAAAAGACTTTTTAGTGGCACTATTTGCAAAGAATCCTGCATGTAGAAACAATTTATTGGAGTTTCAGAGGAGAGAGGAAGAAAAGAAAATAATACCAGAAAAATTTGGGGGCCTGAATTCACAATTGGGCCGTGGTTCAGCCGCTAAATGCCCTAATCGGCCGTGGTTCAGCCGCTGTTTGGTGTGATCTGCTCTCCAAATTTGGGCTCTGAACCCCCATGCTGTGGGCTTGGGCCAGGCTTATGGGAAGAGAAAATAGAGAGGGGGAAAAGAGGGCTGGGCTGGGGCTTTTGGGTGTTAGTGTTTAGGGTTAGGTAAAAAGATAAAATTAGAAAAAGAACATATAATAGGGTTTAAAATTTAAAATACAGGAAGTACAATGGAACTGGGGATTTACAAGTTTTTAGCACTAATAAAACATCTAGGTGGTTAGTGAAGTCTTGGTGATAAAATAAAAGGGTAATTAACACTAAAATACCCTCTTCTAACCTGGATTAAGTTGTGGTCGCCCTAAGAATTCTCACAAGACCAAATCTCACCCCAAAACCTCACTTAACTTTAAAAAAATACTTAAGACATAGACTTTTGGCTTAGATTAGTGTTGCTAAGGCAAGAGTTTTGCTAAAACTTGATTAAGATTGGCTCATTACCTCTAATTTAGATTTGTGGGAGGTTCTAACCTTGCAAGTGGCCTCTAGGTGAAGAATTTGTTTCCACAAGAGTTCTATCAAAGAAAAGATATGATTTTTGTGGAGATTATTTGGTATTGTGGAATTTGTTTGGGATGTACAGATATGAATCAAATGAAGAGAAGAAGGAGGAGAAGGGGAATGACAACTCCATAGCCATTTACAACAATTTTCCAATTTAACAATCAGGCATCTCTTACCCATCCCTCATTGTCTCATGCCATACAATATTATTCTATCATTTATTTATTTATTTTTCTTTTTAAAACAAATTTTACTTGGAAATGTTTAAGAAAAGTAATCTAAGGTTTATTCGTCATGGCTGCATAATGGTCTTTGGTTTAAACTAACACCTTACAAGTTGAGTTCTCTCTCTCTCTCTCTCTCTTTATATATATATATATATATATATATATATATATATATATATATAATTATTAACTATGATTATTTATTAACACGTCTTATATGGCTAATTAAATTATAATTAACGTTAAATAAATTTCCAAGATGTTACAACATGTTTCTCAAATAGAAATTACTTGATTGATTTTTGATATGTTTAATACAATTATGAACCATACATATAAACTCAAGATTTGAAAATTAAGAAAATAATGTTATGTTATTAATTGTTGTATGTTCTTTATCTATATAATATATAATTTATTGTAAATAAGATAATATAATAATAATAATTAGTAATAATTAATAATTCGTGTTGCTTACGCTATGCGCAACGCTGTTTGCGTTTTTCGTTATTCAGCTGTGAAATGCTACGCTGCACGCTATCGTTATTTTGAACATTGACCGGTTCTATGCATTTTTTTATAAATAAATTTTAATAACGAATGGTCTAAACATTTAGCAAACTAATATTTGGCAAATATTTTATAGAATCTTGAACAATATTTAGTTGCATCAGTACATAAATATATTTTAATTGATGGCATCAAACCTATATGCATCTCCACCATCCAAAATAAATATACCGCGCACATTAAAGCCTTAGGCTCTCCAAGGGCTGAAGAGGATCCGAATCCGAGAAGTATTGTCCATATCCGACAAATTGAGACATTGTATTTGGCAAGATCTAGAAGCGTTTTCTCTGGTCCAGTATTTCGAATTTTTGAGAAACATGGATTTTGTTGCTCCTGACATCAAACCTTGCTTACTCCGCATATGGCTTAAAACAATCATTGATTAGTAAGATGAGATGAACACATGTACTCAAGCAAACTTGCTTAGAGATCAAAAGCCATGTACTCAAGCTTTCCTTTCCCAAGTGGACTATCAATTACCAAATAGTCGCTTCAGGTTGGTCGGAATATCAAATTTCAGAAAAGCAGACACAAAATGTGGTTACTTACTCCTTACTTAGTTTCTTAAAGTTCGTATTAAATAAGATTAAATAAGTTTCAAATCGTATCGTTTTAGTTTCAACCACCCTAGCTGTGAACACACACATCACATGGTGTATATACATCTATTAAATAATTCTCACATGCATCACACTTGCAAAATATCTACGAAGTAATTTACATGGTATTGACCAGTTGAAACTAGAGCTGTTAAAAAAGCTTGAAGCTCAGAAGCTCGGCTCAATAAAATTTCGCTCAAGCTCATTTAATAGTTAAACAAGCCGAACTTCTACATAAATTTAAAATCGATGAGCCGAGCAAATATAAAGATAGTATGTTCGAGTTCGGCTAGTGTTCAAGCCTATCTCGATTTAAGGCTCATATAGTCTAAAGTAGTTTTTTGCTTAATCAATATTCAGTAAAAATAATAAAACAGTTTATTAATGTAAAATTTAAATGATATCTATTAATTCGTCAATATTTACTCGAAACTCAATGATATCTATTAATTCGTCAATATTTACTCGAAACTCGCATCATCGTAAATATTTAGTCAAGCATTGTTACACTACAATATCGAATAATCTAGATTTCGACAAGGTCTTAAAAAAGAACTAGCTCATTTATCTAGTAATAATATTTCTTCCTTCTCATGCGGTCAAAAATAATATTAAGCCTATATGTTTTTTTCACATATTTTGTAATTATTTGTAACTATTTTCTAGATTTAAATAGGCTTGATAAAGTTCGAGCATCGGTTCGAGCTCGGTAAAAGCTTACTCAGGCTCGTTCGACAAATAAACAAGCTGAGCATTAATAATTGTTTGGCTCGTTTAACAAGCTCAGTTGAAACTTTTGAACGTAACAGATAGCGCTATTGGAGACAAAATAAAATTCAAACCAAATTTAGGTTAGATCTAGACTGAACCATTGAATCCATTAAGGACATGTTTGGTGATAGGAAAGTAAAAGAGAAAATCGGAATGTATGATCACTTTCCTACTTTCCTTTGTTTGGATATAAGAAAGTAAAAAAGAAAGTATTTTTTCACTTTGATGCCATATGTGTATTTGAGCCATTTCACTTTATTGCTCAAAGTAGAGAAAATCTAAATATAGTGAATATTTTATTATATTTTATTCATCTTTCTTATTTTTATTTGCTGGTTTCTTAGTTTCTGCTATTCCAACGAAACATTCTAATCTCACTTTTCATTGCCATATAAGTGCCAACTCAACTTCTTTTCTACTCTCACTTTAAGTGCATGTTTGGTTGCAGGATTATGGATTTGGATTTGGATTTTGGATTGTGGAATCCTGAGATTCCATAATTTTGTGTTTGGTTCATGAATTTGGATTTCTAGGATTCCTTTGTTTTTTATGAGGGCCCCACCACAAAACAAGGATTCTTGAATCTTAAAAAATTTCAAGGATTTTCAAGGATTTGGCACGATTCATTGTACTTTTAGATGGGACCCGTGTACTTTATTTATTTAATAATCCTCTCTCTATCTCTCTCTCTAAAATCCTCAAATCCAAATCCTATTTTTTTCCACCAACCAAACAAAGATTATAAGAATCTACAAATCCAATACTATAAATCCAAAACCGACCAAACAACAGATTACCAAATCCAGAAATTGCAACCGTACTATTTTGGAATCCAAATTCCATAATCCTGAAACCAAAGGGACCCTAACAAAACAAATAAGAAATTATAATTTCTTCACATTTTCTTTTCATTTTCACTTTCCTACCTGCAATTTTCTTTTCAGTTAACATTTGCCAAACATTCCCTAACCGTGTGCGAGTGATTTTAGATCCAAAACACAACAAAACAAGTGAGAGCGTGACAGCTCAAAAAAGGTGGACCCTTGTGCTCTAATAAACGACACAAGCAACCACGCCCGACACGGTAGCGTACGTTACGGTTTCGCCATGGACTATCTATCATGTCAACACCCTTTAAAATTTACTATTATTATATTCCACACATTATCAACTATTACCATGTCAGTTCATTTTCCTGAAAAAGGACCTAGTGTTTGAAACTTTGCAGAGTGGGCCATACCTTTGTCTTGTTTATTTACAGTATCCAGCCTGTTCGGGTTCAGGATGTAAGCCTTTTTATCCTTGGGGTCCTTTTTGTCTTTAGTGGCATTGCCTTACCCGCTCGCATTCAAATTTTATATCCGATCCAGAAATTTAAACCTCAACCCAAAATCGGTTTGAATCTGACAGATTTATAATACGTTAAACCGAACCCACAACTTTGGTTTTCGGGCAGATTTCAGATTTAGACGGACGGACCGGCTTTTACGGGAGTTGCCCATTATGATTATCAAAAAAAGTTGAAGTCATGATACTTGAGATGGACTCTATTAATACATATGCACAAAGCTTATAGTTTGAAAATATATAAATTATGGTTTTTTTTTCTATATTCAACTTTCAAAACTTTCATATTTCTAAATAAGACCCTTAAAACTTCATATTTGTAAATAAAACCCCCAAATCTTTTAAATTGTCTAAATTAATCATCTATCACTAAAATAGTTACTAATTAACCTAATTAAACTGCTAAATGCCTAATCTAGCCTTACCAACCTAATCAACCCTCAACCCATCCTTCTTTACTATATTTGGCCATCCACTATATTTGGCCATCCGTAAAAAAAATAGTCGTTTATTATTCATGAAAACGGGTTCCAAATGGTTTAAGCGAAAGACCACTGGAATCATAATTATACGTAGGTGCAATTCTAATTAGTGGTTGAGTGTTGGAATTTGAAAAAAATAGAAGGATGCTGATGGAGTATGGAAGAAGAATATAAAGGTAAAATGTTCATTTTAAATAAAATTTGTATGGAAAACTAACGATCGGGGCCTATTTATACAACTTAAAGGATTTGTGAATCTTACGTAGAAATATAAAGTTTTTTAGGTCTTGTTTAGTTATGCGAATGTTCTGGGTGTTGAATATGGAAAAACCATAAATTATATAATAGATTTATAAATTACATATAAAAAGTGCACTAAGCAGGAGTCAAAAAGGGAAATCACAGTGTGCAGTATGCATATGGTTAAAAAAACGGAATCACACATGGTATAAGAGTAAATGTTTTTAAAAGGCATCTCAAAAATTCATTTCTCCATCATTTTTTCCAACAATTGGCATAAAGGGCAGAACCAGAAATTTGGATCATAGATCAGGAATGCCATACCGGCAATCATGCATGCTCAATACGTTCTGCCATCACAATTTGATAATTTAAATGATGTTAATTTTATATCATAATAATAATTTTTTACATTATATATATAGGCTTCATAACTTGGACGGAACTAAATTTCTGTTGTTTAAAAAACTATTAATTAAAATAATATGAATGTGAGATTTGAACCATGACCTCTTATTTTGAATTCAAATTTATTACCACCAGAGTTATATGATTGGTTGAAATAAATTTTAAAGAATTAAATATATATATCATAAATATTAAAAAAAGTTACCGGACTTTAATTGTAACAATTACTCGGTCTTCTTTTCCTAAAAATTGAGTTTGGGGGCACGTGCCCTCCCCGGTCTCAACATGGGTCCGCACCTGAATGGGATCCTTCATCATCATCTTCTAAGATGTGGGTATATTAAGTTTCATATTCTAAGGGGTGGATATACTAATTTTCATCCGTCTCTAATACCATTTCTCCTTTGCCTTTGTGCTATAAAAATACTTTAAAAAATGCATTTATCAAGAAACTATTAATTTTGGACCCATTAAATCAAGGATGAAAAGATATGAAACTCACATGAAATTTGATATAACCATATCTTAGATGTGGAGATGAAGTTGATGGATGCTGATCGTCGGAAAAATATAGAGTGTTGACTTTTTGCGACCCCATCTGAGAAAATTTCCTCCCATACCATCTGAAATTCACTTTTTTTATATTGTAATATTTAAAATTAAATGTATAAGTAATATATCCAGTAGTATCCGAAATATAAAGCAGATTTGGTTGGGCCGGGTTTAGGCATCGGACATATGGGTTTAATACTATATTCATAACTAACCCATTTAATTTTCAACCGCCCGATCGGGATCTGGCTGGTATAAGATGACTAATAAACCAGGAAAAATCGGGTTGTGTCGGATCAAACCCACTCGACTTTCACCTCTAATTGTCATTTCAGTCTGGGAGACTATGAGCTGGGTCCGGACAAGTTCATATTGTTTTATTTTTCATTAAACCAACTATAGTTAGAATAGTTAGAAGTGTATCACCGTTTTTATTAAAAGATAATTTAGCGAAACTGCATCAAAAAATAAAAAATAAAAATGTAAAGTTACAGCGTCCAAGCCTGGGGGTTATATCCCTTTACAAACATATGTCAGACCACATGGTTATATAAATAATAAAAACTCACGGTCACTACCAAGAAATATGAGGCAACCATATTTGAGCCCTCCCCATTCCCTAAAACAATCTGAGCTTCTCACGGAAACTGACGTCTGAAATTTCCTGAATAAACGTTTGGGCCCTTTTCCACACCATAGTGGAGGTCGTACTTGTCCAAAACATGATAGAGCTTCATTCAAGTAGAACATCCCAGTTATAGATCTGGAAACAGGTGCTAAAAATTCTACAATTTCGTTGTTTCAAAACTAATCAACAAATTGCGCTAACAATAATATCCCAAAACGGACGACCCTCTAAAGTTTGTTATTCCCGAAGGTCTCCAAATATCTTGGATTGAGTTTAGGACGTCCCCTTTCTAAGTCGCAGAAATATGTAACAGATCTTTGTCATAACTTCACTGGAAAGAAAAAGATGATCAATTGTTGCTTCATGTAGACCTCATAATCCGCACTCCATAAAAACTAATCATTTTCTCGTGATCACCTAGCCTCTGGTTAAATCCAAATGTCTTAGAAGCAGCTAATTGAATATCCAAACTTTCAGCGGGGTCTGGTCCTCCATATATTCCTGAAAACTCCAATCCTCAATTACTACTCTATAACTTATTATGCAAGACAAGGATTGGTCGTCAAAATGTCCTTAACTTTCGATCTCCAATGATTTCCAAGAGCCTAGATACCATGTTAATTTCCAAGAGTCCATATACTTCGAAAATGGCAAAAGCTCTTGTAATTTACTACTGGATTTAGTTTACCGGCAGGTGCGCCCGACAAGTTCAAGTTGGGTCTATATTTTTTCCTTTTACTTGAATCCAATTTCCAAGCCTAGTGTGTTTTAAAACTCGTTCATATATTATTGTGGGTATAAGTTGACGTAGGAAAGAGTTTTTCTTGGCCATAAAACAACTCTTCTCAATTTTTTACATGATCGATATCATCCGATTAATTAGATATTGATGGCCAAACATGTATGCACCAATTTTTATGTTATCACATGCTCTTTGGTCCTCGAGTTAGTTGTGCTACGTCCCGATGCAATTGAAATTGAATGAATTTTATTAGCATATACATTATAAAATAGTGGCCAAGATAAATTGTACCAATCATTAGCATAGTCTTATAACTGTGGTTGATGAAGGAGAGTCTTACCTTCTACATTTACTATCCAAATAAATAAGATCCTTGCCCAAGAAAAGATGATATTTCTTGCCGAAATATTGCATGCTTAATTGAGAGAGAGAGAGAGAAAAATAAAAAAAAAGTAGGATCTTAATTAGTAAATTTATTTTATTTTAAATTTCAAACCTATAGTTAAATCTCTTTTGCAGTAACCGAGAGAACAATCGAGTGGAAGTAATAAACGGAGATGGAAAGTTGCTTTCACAAAAATCTTGTAGGTCGAGTCTGATTAGAAATTAAAACCTGAACTGATCAAAATATTTATTAAATATAAGAAAATAAAATACTTCTAAACTAAAAACCTAACCTTAATTTTCTCTCTCTTGCGTCGCCTCATCCCTCTTCGCCTTTCTCTTTATCTCCATCTCATTATATTCCTCATCTCCCCTTCCCCCCTTCCCTCAGAGATCTCCCCCTCCTATCCTATTGACCTTTCCTATCGCCTGCTTGCCACCTCATCCTAACTTCTCTTCTTGTCGTCTCATCCTCATATTTCTCTTCTTATGCAAAACGATGCCAATCTGAATTGGACTGACAAATGACAGATTATCTTGATGTCCATGGCATAACTCCGACATCAGGTTGGTTCAAATCACCACCTCCCTTTTCCCCAAAAAGAAAAAAAACAGGGAGCCGATCAATGTTGATGTTACGACCCGGAAACGGCACGTGACCGGCACATGAATCACGTGAAGTCTATAGGACCCCACCGTAATCCAAGTAAGCAAAAAATCAGGAATCTAAACTTTTTAAGTAAGTAATGGAGGTGAAGTGTTGAAAAGGGGTTATTTATGAAATCAAGTTCTGCTTTTTGAGGTATAAGAAAAGTTTATAGAAATACAAGTAGATTACTAAAATTTGAAAACATTTTCGTTATTTAAAATTTTGGAAGCACCTGCTTTGTAAATTTTGATCAAAACCAGTATATAAACAATAATAATAACGGCATCTCCAATCGGAAGCTATCTCATCTTCCAGACGGCGGAAACACAACCATGCAATATATACGATGCCCAAGACGAAGATCAACACAAGAAAACAGTAAAACAAATACAAAAACATCATCAATATTAACTGTAAAGAATATCATACAAGTCACGTCTCTAAGTCCAAAAGAATATACACATCTGGTCTCTAAGTCCATAAATATACAAGTCTGGTTGATAGAGTTTTTAACTAGATTACAAATGAATATAAATATACAGACGGCGGTTACGATCTGTAGTATAACCTACCTACCAAGCAATCACCCAAAAGAAGAAATATGCCAGCAAACCACAACTGATATGAGCGGTCGGTCCTGCAAGAAAATTATGGCACAATAGGGGGAATTGCCAACTCGTGAGTAGAAGATATCATTAGATAGAAATCGAATGCACAATGATCTACTTAGGTCATACGGTAATAATAATATCATGCTATATGTGGTGACGAAAATGAACATGTGTGTAATATCGTGTTTGTATCAATATGTGGTAACATGTCATCTATAGTATGTTTATATATCATCCAATGAGTCGTAACATTTCTGAAAAATAAAATATTATTTTTGGAATTTAAATACTTAAATAATATATTTCGCGAAAACTAGTCGATTTGCGAATTGGGTTTTCGTAAAATGGTATAATTATATGCCAATATTAAGAGATTTAAATGATTTATTTATTAAAAAGATATTTATCGGATTTTGGTATTTTTATAATTAATTATATGCAGGTTAATACTAAACTTGATTAGTGCACTACTAATCACGATTAAGCCAAATCCGTATTTTTACATATCCATGGCTAGTGCACCATGGCATGTAGCATTTTGTTGTATGTTTTTTGATTTGTATCTGTTGTATTGGTTTTTATGTATTTGTGAGAAAGATAAAAGTAAAGAGAGCAAGATAATTGAGAAGGGAGAGAGTGGGGACAACATCATGGCATGAGCCATGCCATGAAAGAGAGAGAGAGAGAGAGAGGATGTCTCCATATCCTCATCCTTTATTCTTTCCTCACATGATTTTCTTCTTCAACTCCTTCATCTTCCTCACCTTCTTTCTTCGCCTCCTCTACCTCCATGGTTCATCCCCAAAACCATCTCAAAACCCCACACTCCCTTATTAAAAATGACCACGATCTCATCCTACACCACCTAGAAAACTCAAGTTTGGATTTTGAGCACTTGGAGCATCTAAGGTTTTTCTTGAGTTGCTCCCTTGAGATATAATTCTCACTTCCCATCTTGTAATTAGTTTCTTTACCTCCTAGTTTAGTTTAGTATTCGATTTAGCATGTTTAGTGATCTTAGAATTTTCTAGGTTGAGCTTTAGTAGGTGATATGAATTGTAAAGATGCAAGTGAGGTTTAGTGGGTGTTTACAAGACCTTAGAAATGATTTCTGACCAAGACTAGAAGACTAGAAACCAAGTATACGAACTTAGAATTTTCCCGTGACAGTTTTCCTTGATTATTGATGCTTAGATGGAATCTGGAGCAAGTTGGGATATTTATAAGAAAATCAAACAAGTACATTGAGCTAGATAAACCACTAGAAGACCACCACCAAAATACAAGACCAAATTGTAAGTCCATGCTACCTCTCCCGGTACTTTCGGGCATGCGGAATTTGGTGAAAAACAATTTTCTTAGAGGTGGTAACATGGACTTAAAACCCGGATCTTTGTTAAACATCTAACTAACAACCTAACTAGGAGTTGTTAACTACTCGGTTAGGGGGTTTATACCTTTCTTATCTCGAACTCCTTCGTCTTCAAGCCTCGATGGTTGTCCGAATCGGCTTCTCCCCGTCGTCTCCTTGCGCTGAAGATAGATCCACCTGAAAGCTTCTACCTTTGGCTCCTTCTTCGAAGTTTGAAGAAACTAGTTCACTCGGTTTGCCAAACCTTGTGAACTAGAGTGAGTAGAGAAGAGTTTGTTTGGGATTTTATCTATGGTTCTTGGTTCTCAACTCATGAGACAAGTGAACCATAGACTCAAGAGAGGGAGAGCAAGAGGAGGAATATGAGAGCTCAAGAACAAGAGAGAGAATGAGAATGATAGAATGAGAGAAGACTTTTCTCATTTGGCTCTCATAATCCATAACCATCATAACACATCATAGCAATCAAGTATTATGTGATGGTTTAAGCAACAATAGCCATATCATTTCATGCACTCATTTTGCACAAGAGAGCAAGCAAGCAAAAGTCTTTGCCATGAAATGATAGCTATTGTTATCATGATGGTCAACTAGTCAAGCCTAGTCAACCGGTCAACAAAGTCAACAAGTCAACAAAGTCAACCCCTCAACAACCATGTCACCATAATACTTAATTAATATAATTGTTAATCATATATCATATTCTCATTAGGGTTGAGCAAAAAGTCAATAGTCAACGGTCAACGGTCAACAACCCTAATGAGAATCCTCTGCCTCTGTCTCTCCGTCAACTGTGCATACACACCCGCATCCGCGTTCCGAGGAACACGGATGCATACTAGATAAAACCAATCCCAAAAGGTACACTAGGATCTGGCTTAAACCAAAGCCCGCTAGTGTAAACTGTACGGACACTGTACGTGCACAAGTGCACGGATGTGACCGAACCTTGTCGCAAAACCATGTGACCTGCGCAAAACCATGCGACCTGTCGCAAAACCATGCGACCTATACTCTTTTGCCTAAAGGCGAATAGCTTTCTGTGTGGGACTCTAAAGGCTCAACACTACGCTGGCAGTGGGTTTAACCACAGACCGCAAGCGGCACTAGCTGTGCGTAACGGTCCCCAGGTAGATGCCGACAAGAAGACTGACGAGGTGAAACCCATCTGAACTCCTATTGAGTCTGAATGTGACAATCTCCATACAGTCCGGTCTGTTCATCTGATACATCGCATGGCGGGCCTAGGGGGGCGGTAAAACGTCAGTCCCCTAATAGCGGTACAAGTCGTGTCGGAGTGAAGCCAAATACACCCTGAGATAACACTGGAAGCCTACCAGTATATCCCGCTTTCCCTGGCCAGGGACAACTCGTGTAATGGCTCTCCTAGACACAGCGCGATGTCAACCCCCAATACCGGGAGAGACGAATCCTGTCTAACCGTCACTGCCTCCAAGTGCTTCGGGACTGCACCCAACTACTACCTGTTTGCACGACTCCTTTGAGCCGTGGTAGGGTAGTAATCAAAGTACAGTGGGAACACACTCGAGGCGAAGTGATAGTGTCAAGTCAGCGGACTAAGCTGTACTCATGTCACCTGAGAACTGATAACTGACGAAAGGTATAATACCAACCGGTCAGTTCCCGACGAGTCCTGTCCAGTGTACTCGTAACCTAACGAGCACCCGCATACTATCTCCAGTACGACGTACTGATGGCTGTGGGACAGACCATCTCCCACACTGGGATGAGAAGCGCATGCGCTAGCCTACTCCGGAGTATCGATGCCCTGTCTCGATAGTCCTGCGACTAGGGACCTGCATAAGGATGTGTTTATAGATAACCCAGCCCCCACTAGTGTGACTGCCATCACAACGCTGGTAATCAAGCAAAGATCCTAAGGGCTCCACTAATGCGTATAGGTGATATAATAAAATAAACACATGTACACATTGAAGTAGAAACAAACCAAGTAGCATACTACTATTTTGAGCAAGATTGTATATACAAGGTGAATATCCCAAGCTTCCATTAAGTAATATACAAACTAGTATGATACAGTAATGACCTCTAGGGCATATACACTAACAATCTCCCACTTGCACTAAGGCCATGTACTGGCGTATCGAAGACCTATCATCTCGATCAGCCGCTCGAACTGAGTCTGGGGCAAGGCCTTGGTGAATGGATCTGCAGTGTTATCTTCTGAAGCAACCCTCCGAACCTCGATCTCCTGGCGATCCACGATCTCCCTGATCAGGTGATACCGCCTCAAGATGTGTCTGGATCTCTGATGGGACCTGGGTTCCTTCGCTAAAGCTATAGCCCCGTTGTTGTCGCAATACAGAGGTATTGGATCAACAATGGACGGAACCACCTGAAGTTCTTTCAAGAACTTCCTCATCCAGACAGCTTCTTTTGCGGCATCAGATGCAGCGATGTATTCCGCTTCCATCGTCGAGTCTGCAACGGTTTCCTGTTTGGAACTCTTCCAACACACCGCCCCTCCATTGAGGGTAAAGACAAAACCCGACATGGACTTGGAATCATCCTTGTCACTCTGGAAGCTGGAGTCAGCAAAGGCCTCGATCTGGAGGTCTTTTCCGCCATACACCAAGAACATCTCCTTAGTCCTTCTCAGGTACTTGAGAATGTTCTTTACCGCTATCCAGTGTTTCTCCCCAGGGTTTGACTGATACCGGCTTACCACACTCAGTGCATAAGCTACATCCGGTCTGGTACACAACATCGCATACATTATAGAGCCTACCGCAGAAGCGTAGGGTATAATAGACATGCGATCCCTCTCCAAATCAGTCTTGGGAGACATCTCTTTAGAGAGGGTGATCCCGTGACAAGCCGGTAGGTTACCGCGCTTGGAATCTTCCATACTGAATCTTTTCAGTATGGTGTCGATGTACCTGGACTGTGAAAGTCCTAATATCCTCTTGGATCTATCATGATGGATCCGGATCCCCAGGATGTATGAGGCATCACCCAGGTCTTTCATGGAGAACCTGTGTGACAAGAACCCCTTGACAGATTGTAGCATAGGAATGTCATTTCCTATTAAGAGAATGTCATCCATGTACAAAATGAGGAATACTACAGTTCTCACTACAAATCTACAATAGATGCATGGTTCATCTGGATTTTTGATAAAGCCAAATTCCTTGACCGTCTCATCAAAACAGATGCTCCAACTCCGCGATGCCTGCTTTAGTCCATAGATGGACTTAAGCAACTTGCACACCTTTCCGCTGCTCCCACTCTGAATGAAACCCTCTGGTTGGTCCATATAGACACACTCCTCTAAATTTCCATTTAGAAAAGCGGTCTTTACGTCCATTTGCCAGATCTCATAATCGTGGAAGGCAGCAATGGCAAGAAGGATCCGAATGGATTTCAGCATAGCCACTGGAGAAAAGGTTTCGTCATAGTCCAAGCCAGGTCTTTGACGGAAACCATTTGCAACATGTCTAGCTTTATAGGTCTCAACCTGTCCATCTACACCAATCTTCCTTTTGAAGATCCACTTGCATCCTACGGGTTTTACCCCGTCTGGAGCAATGTCCAACGTCCATACTTTGTTGGTGTACATGGACTCCATTTCGGTCCGCATTGCATCCAGCCATTTTACTGAGTCAACGCTCTGAACGGCCTGCTGGAAGCTAGTAGGCTCATCATAATCTATGATGCAATCCTCTCTATCCCCGTCTATGAGAAAACCATAGTATCTCTCGGGCGGATGAGACTGCCTACTACTCCTGCGGAGCGGGGTAGGAATGTCCTGTTCTTTTGAACCCTCTGGTTCCACTAAGATTTCAGTAATAGCTCGTGGTTCTGGAATTTCTTCCAGTTCTACTGCGCTCCCACTAATTTCCTTTTCTAAGAACTGGTGTTCTAGAAAGTAGGCATGACGAGAAACAAAAACCTTTTGTTCCTCTTCGCAATAGAAGAAATATCCCTTGGAGTTCTTTGGATATCCCACGAACTTGCACTGTACTGAGCGTGCCTCGAGCTTGTCCGCATGCTGCTTTTTGACAAAAGCTGGACTTCCCCATGTCTTAATATGATTAAGATAGGGTCTCTTCCCACACCACATCTCATATGGTGTAGTAGGCACAGTCATAGTGGGAACTCGGTTCAAAAGGTATGCAGCTGATTCTAGCGCATACCCCCAGAATGATCGCGGTAACTCAGCGTTACTTATCATGGACCGTACCATATCCAATAGGGTTCGGTTCCGTCTCTCCGATACACCATTATGTTGCGGAGTGTATGGAGGAGTAAGCTGAGAGAGAATTCCGTTCTCTTTTAAATAGTCCAGGAACTCGGCACTTAAGTATTCTCCACCTCGATCCGATCTTAGGATCTTGATACTTTTGCCGGTTTGTTTTTCTATTTCATTCTTATATTCCTGGAAATTTCCAAAGGCTTTGGACTTATGTTTCATTAAGAAGACATAACCGTACCTTGAAAAGTCATCCGTAAAAGTAATGAAGTAAGAATAACCGCTTCGCGCATGTGTAGACATTGGACCGCACACGTCGCTGTGTACGAGTCCCAAGAGCTCGCTCGCCCTTACTCCGTGTCTAGTAAACGGAGTCTTTGTCATCTTTCCTTTGAGACAGGATTGACAAGTGGCATACGATTGATATTCGAACGGATTCAAATATCCTTCTGTATGTAACTTCGTCAACCTTCTCTCATTGATGTGACCCAGTCTACAATGCCACAAGAAAGTCTGATTTATTTCCGGAGACTTTCTTTTGTGTGTATTCTGGACATTGAAAATCTGTGGTTGGTTTAATACGTATATACCATTGCTCAATGTACCTGACCCAATCAGAACTTGATTAAGGTGAATGTTTACAACATTACTTACAAACGCAAATTCATAACCTTCTTTAGAAACCAAAGATACAGAAATGATATTACAAGTTGCGTTGGGTATAAAAAAGCAATTACGCAAAACCAAAACATGTCCATCTGACATTCCCAGGTGATAGTCCCCCACGGCCTTAGCATCCATGCTAGCTCCGTTTGCAACTTTGAGGGTCATGTCACCTGCCTTCAAAACCCTACGGTTTCTCAACGCCTGCAAAGAATTACAGATATGAGATCCTGATCCGGTATCCAATACCCAGGAAGTAGAGTTTATTGAAAGACAGTTTTCAATAACATACACACCTGAAGCTGAAGCTGCAACCTGCTTCAATTCCTGTGTCCTGGCTTTCCAAGCCCTGCAATCATTCTTCCAGTGTCCCTTCTTATGACAATAGAAGCATTCTTCCTTATCCACAAGCTTTCCCACTTTCTTTGTTGCTTTTGTCTTTCCCTTCGTATCCACTTTACTAACACCGCCTCTTGGTTTAGCGGGGGCTTTCTTCTTCTTTCCCTTGGCTTTCGCCTTGGACTTAGAAGAAGAAGATCCTCCTACAAACAAAGTGGATGTTTCCCTACCTTTCTGTAGGGTGCCCTCTGCGCTCCTCAGCATGTTGAGGAGTTCTGAAAGTTCAACTTCCTTTTCTTGTAAGTTGAAGTTCAGTATGAACTGGGCGTAAGTGGAAGGAAGGGACTGGAGAATCAAGTCCGTATAGTGCTCATTCTCCAACGTGGTCCCAAGGTCCGCGAGCTCCTCAATGTAGCCAATCATCTTAAGCACGTGTTCCGCTACCGATGATCCGACGGCCAATATTGCCGAAAATAACTTCTTCGACACTTCGTATCTTGCGATACGAGATTGCTCTCCATACAGTTCATTTGTATGAAGAAATATGGATTCCAGGTCCATATTCTCGTGCCTCCTCTGATGTTCATTGTCCATAGAGGCAAGCACGAGGCACTTGGCTTTCGCGCAGTCTATTTCCCAGGTCTTACGGATTTCCTTATCCGCGACGCTGGTTTTGGGACCTGGGACAGGGGGAGCTTTGGTGGTAAGAAGATACCCCAGTTTGTCGTAAGTGATTGCCATCTTGACATTCCTGAGCCAATCTTTATAGTTTGGCCCTGTCAGTATGTTTTTATCTAGAAGTAACTTAAGTCCAGTCATGTCGATTGGTCGCTGCAATTAGGAGAGAGAAGAAGCACTCAGCTTGATGCTCTTGCAAGTTTAGAATGGTTTTTAATTTGTCTAAACAGGATGGCTCCCATTGTTTCTCGAATCTCTCCTCAAACCAAAAAGGAAGAATTAGTCAGGATCAATCTCACCGTACAATACTTGCTTAACCGTTCAGCCAGGCCAGTGTCGGTACTTCGAGGGAGGTTTTCCAACGCTTTCGCGAAGTTTCTTAATTAAATAACTTCTTTTCCCTGGGGGCGTAGCCCCGCTAACACCTTTCTAGACACCTACTTGGTTTATAGCATTGATCGTTAAGTGAGAAATTTCTCGAGGAGTAGCATATACTCACAGTAGGATCGGGATCCAAATATCATCGCGTGACGAAACTGAAGGAATCCTACCAGAATCATCACACTCTAAATGGTATGCAACACTAGCAAGTTTCAGTTCTTTTGAAACTCCCGATGTGGATTTTTGCCCCATGCTCTTATGACCTTGACTTTGGCCAAAATATCATAAGTCACATGTCAAGTTCTACCCGTCATTCTCCAGGTTAATTTGGATCCATCCGTACCTACCCTTGACTTTGGCCAAAATGGCAGTACGACTGTCCCAAACCAACGCATCTATCTATGCTACACATGAATACCCAATAGCTACCAATCACTATGCCTTGACTTTGGCCAACATACACAGCTTGAATACTATTGACTATTCATGTGAAACGACGGAGGGCTACGAATGGTTTTGGCAAAACCGTGAACGTAGTGAACTTGATATAATCAATGGAACGAGATAGCTTTTAAAAGGAGTAGCTCAAGCTCCGCATTTAAAAGTTAGTTTTGAAAAGAACCGAGTGGTTTTCCGAAAGTGTTCCAACGATTTTAACTTGGTTTATTTTATTGCATTAGTTCTTTTAATGCGTGATATTCTTGCATTAGTTCTTTTAATGCGTCCCATCATTTAATCCTACCATTGCAGAAAACAACCAAAATATGACGTACGCTTATGCCATTCGCATTCGCCACGGGGCCCCGTCATTACCCGTTAGGTTACTTAACTAACGACAGAGCGGGGGCTGGGCTAGCGCGGCTGTAAAACATAAGCAACGCCTAAATAATATCATATATAGATATACTGCAATGATAGCCATTTCAGATCACAGATGAACACATTGGATATGCTAGGAATCCGCAATTCGTACGAGCCTGTAACGAAAAGCAGATTACACGGTCGCGGTGAATAGAAAATACCCCACCCAAGACCCCTACGGGTGCGGCAAACTACCCGCCAAGTACCCGAAGCGAAGCAACCTCCCTCAACTCCGTGAGTAGGCCACTCGGCACTTCGGCATACCCGGTAGTTTGTGCACCCCCTCCATGGGTCTATCCTAGGAGCAAAAACAGTAAAAAGAAATTATACAATGACGGCTACAACCCCGACCCGGTTGTGCGGCCATACAAATAATATTACATCAATTTACAAATTTACATGAATTGAAAGAAAAGAAAACTCTCGTCTCACAACCCCCGGCTATTCACCCGCGACAATCCAATGAATTCATATACACATTCCAATAACATTACAGATCACAGATTTGTATAACCCCCACTAATTGACATATAGCGATTAGCAGACGTTCAATACAAATATCACATCACAGAAAAACCCGTCAGCTTAAGTCTTTTAGAAGTTCGATCAAAAATACGGATTTTCAGGCCCCAAACACAAAATTTTCGTTCTGGAAAATCTGGGCAGAAAATACATATTCCAAAAATCCCAAAATACCCCACTGAACAAACTGCAACCAAAATTTCCCACTACCGAGTCAACTCGGCCGCGGAACCGCGGCGGGAGCACGCTCCCGCCGCGTTTCCGCGGCGCTTTGATCGGTTCAGTGGACGAAATTTTGTCAGTTTGTTATAAAAACCCTGAGCCGAATTTTAAAGTATGATTTATCATTTTTGGAACAGAGGAAAAATTCGACAGCAAGCATGATATCGGGGTTCATTTCGGGACTTTTTCTTTGATCGATCTTCTAGCTACTTTGCTAACATGTTAGATAGAGTTTAACTAGGCTCTGATACCACTGTAAGTCCATGCTACCTCTCCCGGTACTTTCGGGCATGCGGAATTTGGTGAAAAACAATTTTCTTAGAGGTGGTAACATGGACTTAAAACCCGGATCTTTGTTAAACATCTAACTGACAACCTAACTAGGAGTTGTTAACTACTCGGTTAGGGGGTTTATACCTTTCTTATCTCGAACTCCTTCGTCTTCAAGCCTCGATGGTTGTCCGAATCGGCTTCTCCCCGTCGTCTCCTTGCGCCGAAGCTAGATCCACCTGAAAGCTTCTACCTTTGGCTCCTTCTTCGAACTTTGAAGAAACTAGTTCACTCGGTTTGCCAAACCTTGTGAACTAGAGTGAGTAGAGAAGAGTTTGTTTGGGATTTTATCTATGGTTCTTGGTTCTCAACTCATGAGACAAGTGAACCATAGACTCAAGAGAGGGAGAGCAAGAGGAGGAAGATGAGAGCTCAAGAACAAGAGAGAGAATGAGAATGATAGAATGACAGAAGACTTTTCTCATTTGGCTCTCATAATCCATAACCATCATAACACATCATAGCAATCAAGTATTATGTGATGGTTTAAGCAACAATAGCCATATCATTTCATGCACTCATTTTGCACAAGAGAGCAAGCAAGCAAAAGTCTTTGCCATGAAATGATAGCTATTGTTATCATGATGGTCAACTAGTCAAGCCTAGTCAACCGGTCAACAAAGTCAACAAGTCAACAAAGTCAACAAGTCAACAAAGTCAACCCTCAACAACCATGTCACCATAATACTTAATTAATATAATTGTTAATCATATATCATATTCTAATTAGGGTTGAGTAAAAAGTCAATAGTCAACGGTCAACGGTCAACAACCCTAATGAGAATCCTCTGCCTCTGTCTCTCCGTCAACTGTGCATACACACCCGCATCCGCGTTCCGAGGAACACGGATGCATACTAGATAAAACCAATCCCAAAAGGTACACTAGGATCTGGCTTAAACCAAAGCCCGCTAGTGTAAACTGTCCGGACACAGTACGTGCACAAGTGCACGGATGTGACCGAACCCTGTCGCAAAACCATGCGACCTGTCGCAAAACCATGCGACCTCTACTCTTTTGCCTAAAGGCGAATAGCTTTCTGTGTGGGACTCTAAAGACTCGACACTACGCTGGCAGTGGGTTTAACCACAGACCGCAAGCGGCACTAGCTGTGCGTAACGGTCCCCAGGTAGATGCCGACAAGAAGACTGACGAGGTGAAACCCATCTGAACTCCTACTGAGCCTGAATGTGACAATCTACGTACAGTCCGGTCTGTTCGTCTGATACATCGCATGGCAGGCCTAGGGGGGCGGTAAAACGTCAGTCCCCTAATAGCGGTACAAGTCGTGTCGGAGTGAAGCCCAATACACCCTGAGATAACACTGGAAGCCTACCAGTATATCCCGCTTACCCTGGCCAGGGACTACTCGTGTAATGGCTCTTCTAGACACAGCGCGATGTCAACCCCCAATACCGGGAGAGACGAATCCTGTCTAACCGTCACTGCCTCCAAGTGCTTCGGGACTGCACCCAACTACTACCTGTTTGCACGACTCCTTTGAGCCGTGGTAGGGTAGTAATCAAAGTACAGTGGGAACACACTCGAGGCGAAGTGATAGTGTCAAGTCAGCGGACTAAGTTGTACTCATGTCACCTGAGAACTGATAACTGACGAAAGGTATAATACCAACCGGTCAGTTCCCGACGAGTCCTGTCCAGTGTATTCGTAACCTAACGAGCACCCGCATACTATCTCCAGTACGACGTACTGATGGCTGTGGGACAGACCATCTCCCACACTGGGATGAGAAGCGCATGCGCTAGTCTACTCCGGAGTATCGATGCCCTGTCTCGATAGTCCTGCGACTAGGGACCTGCATAAGGATGTGCTTATAGATTACCCAGCCCCCACTAGTGTGACTGCCATCACAACGCTGGTAATCAAGCAAAGATCCTAAGGGCTCCACTAATGCGTATAGGTGATATAATAAAATAAACACATGTACATATTGAAGTAGAAACAAACCAAGTAGCATACTACTATTTTGAGCAAGATTGTATATACAAGGTGAATATCTCAAGCTTCCATTAAGTAATATACAAACTAGTATGATACAGTAATGGCCTCTAGGGCATATACACTAACACAAATTTCCCTACTTGGACAGGTGACACCGGGATTTTGGGCAATCTTGCCAGGATAGTTGTGTGTGTTGGTGTTGGGGTTTGTCCTATAGCTTACACACTAGCTACTGTATCGTTAGTTGTCCTAGACTACCTGAGCTAGAATCTGGGGGCTTTTTGAGTTGATTTTGGCAAGGTTTTCCGAATTTGAATTCTTAGTTTTGATATTTGAAATTGGATTTGGTCGTTGGACGTTTGTACGTCAATGACGAAGGTTATTTAGTTGTTCTTTCATGCGTAAGCTATAGCTTCTAACCTATAAGCAATTCGTGTGCCGTATCGGTATTCGGATATTGATTTTAATAGCATTACGATGTGTTTTGATTGTAGGTACCTTCGCATGGACTTCCGAGATGACGAAGCACATCGACTTCGGCTAGGCAAGGAGTATTGCAGATGAGTAGATTTATATCTATGGGGGAAGTCGGATGGATGAAGTATAGCACCCCCGCAACCTGTATAATGGAAACAGACATATATAAACTATAGTTTGGAGAAAACCTATGTATAAACTCACGGATATGATCAAAGGATTTAGTGTGAAATGATATGATAAATAAGGATGACTCGGATTAATATTTGAGGATATGAAATGAGGATGTGAATCGTGATATATATGCAATTGAAAGAGGATAAGTTTGAGGCATGATATGAGATTGATATCGATGTGACATGAGATCGATAAATACGATAAAAGTTGAGATAGATGTGTTATGAGATCGATAAGATATGCTGTATGAGACCTTAGATCCGTACCTTGTTGATGAATAGGACGATATGATCCCTATCTGTTTGTTGATCCCGTACGATAGATTACCGTACGCGATGAGTTATACCGGATGATTGATCCGCACTCGTAATTTAAGGATGATGATCGAGGATATTGCCATATCGGATGCTATGAGATAGGATCGCCGACGTAAATATCCCACCTGAACCATACTTATTTCCAAAACTGACCAATCGTATGCATCTTTTAAATGGAAACCTGAAGGGACGCTACAGATTTTCAAATGGTGTTTTTTCCTTAAAAACACCGTAGCCTCCACTTTCAAAACTACGATTCGTGTCTTTTAAAATTGACCGTATAGTTCATGTATAGATATATATACCTGTTGATTATTCATGTTTGTGTGGGATTATCCCTCGTGACATACGTACCAGGATCCCGGTATTTATTGTTATATGATATCATCTGCTAGTATACCTGCACAATTATTGATGATGCGCATGTTATATTTACACAGATTTGTCGGCTCACACACTTTCATTATCGGTAATTGCCGTGCCACTTGCATATTAGAACTGCCATATCATGATATTATTCATAACCGTAAAGTACATTCATTGCTATCGTAGGACATGCTTGCATGATATACTTGACATGCTCATATTTCTGTTCTATGTTTGCATACATCGTACTTTATGGTTACATATATTGAGATGCTGTTTTCATGAGATCTCTGGATTTGAGAACCGCAGTTATATTTCAAAAGGAAATTATGAATTTGTTTTTAAAACACGGTTTCTCTTGATATGATATTTCGTGTCCACCATGAGTTTTCTCGGTTCTGAGCGTGTTTTCGATACCCGATTCGAGGAGAGAGGCACCGTCTGTGGGTACATGGTGGACAGGTTAAGGTACCCCGGGGCAAGAAACTCGAGATGTAGACGATGAGCCTGGAAAGGGGAGCACCACCTACCAGTTATAGTTTGGCGCGGTGGATATCCAGAGGATACCGATCTTGGTCGTGAGATCAGATAGATATGGGCCAATCCGGACTGACGGAGCCTATGGGCCGATCCGGACTGATGGAGCCTGAGATATGAGGATTTACGTATCGATGCTGGACACGGGTTTCATGATGTTTCGAGTATCGATGTTGGACACCCAGGTTCTATGATTTTGATGTGTCGTTGATGGACACACGTTGGTTGATATCCTTATACACATAGGTGTTAGTGTATATGCCCTAGGGGCCACTATTGTATCATACTAGCTTGTATATTACTTAATGGAAGCTTGGGATATTCACAGTTATATTAACAGTCTTGCTAAACATGGTAGTATGCTACTTGGTTTATATCTATCTTAATATGTGTTTACGTATTGATAGAGCCCTTAGGATCTTCCTTGACTACCAGCGTTGTGATGGCAGTCACACTAGTGGGGGCTGGGTAGTCTACAAGCACATCCTTTTTCAGGTCCCTAGTCCTAGGATTATCAAGACAGGGCATCGATACTCCGGAGTAGACTAGTGTATGCGCTTCTCATCCCAGTTGGAGAGATGGTCTGTCCCACAGCCATCAATACGTCGTACTGGAGATAGTATACAGGTGCTCGTTGGGTTACGGGTACACCGGACAGGACTCGCAGGGAACTTTTGGTTGGTATTATACCCGTCGTCAGTTAACAGTTCCCAGGTGACATGAGTACAGCATAGTCCGCAGACTTGACACTGCTTCTTCGCCTCGAGTATGTTCCCACAGTTCTTAGTTTGCTACCCTACCACGGCTCAAAAGAGTCGTGCAAACAGGTAGCAGTTGGGTGCAGTCCCGAAGCACTTGGAGGCAGTGGCGGTTAGACAGGATTCGTCTCTCCCGGTATTGGGAGTTGATGTCGCGCTGTGTTTGGAGATCCATTACGCAAAGTCCCTGGCCAGGGCAAGCGAGATTTACTGGTAGGATTTCCAGTAGCTTCTCAAGGTGTAATGGGCTTCGCTCTGACACGACTTATACCGCTTTTAGGGGACTGATGCTTGCCGCCCCCTAGGCCCGATATGCGTGTTAGTTATATGTATGCCCTAGAGGCCATTGCTGTACATACGATATATATTGTAGTGGATGCTTGGACATATATAGGGAGGACTTTCTTGCTCGACATGATAGTACGCTATCTGGTTTTACTTTATCTTAACATGTACTCTGATTGTCTCTATGTTACATGTTGATAAAGCCCTTAGGATATGTACTCGACTACTGGGATTATGATGAGATCATACTAGCGGGGCCACGGTA
The DNA here is from genome assembly GCA_030015575.1 of Agapanthus africanus. Classification (NCBI taxonomy): domain Eukaryota; kingdom Viridiplantae; phylum Streptophyta; class Magnoliopsida; order Asparagales; family Amaryllidaceae; genus Agapanthus; species Agapanthus africanus. Next base: position 508,737,835 of record JASDDO010000019.1, on the reverse strand, counting down.
GTCGACGTGTACATCCTATAACTGTTCCTAGTCGAGGGTGTATCGAGACAGGGTATCGATACACCAGAGTAGACTAGCATATACGCATCTTGACCCATATGATGGGCGATGGATGATCCCATATCCATCGGTGTTTGACATCAAGGATGGTGTACGGGTGCTCAGTAGAGACTGGGTATACTGGACGGACTCGCCGAGAACTCCCAGATGGTATTATACCTCACGTCAGATGGCAGTTCTCCGGTGACACTGGTACAGAGTAGTTCGTTGACCCGAGATCGTCATAGAGTCTTGTGTGATTTCCACTGTGCTTTGATTTCCATCATATCACGTCCAAGAGGGCATGCAAAAAGATGGCTTTTGGGTACAGTCCCGAATCACATGGAGGCAATGAGCGATAGGAGTGGATTCGTCTCTCCCGGTATAGGGAGTTGATGTTGTGCTGTGTCCGATTGGTTATAACTGGAAATCCTTGGCCAGGGTTGCTGAGATTTACTGGTAAGTATTATCAGTAGTTTCTCGAACTGTTATAGATCTCAAATCGACACGACTTATCGAGCTACTGGGGTTTGACGTTTACCACCCCTAGGCGAGATATGCGACATATCAGATGACGAGACCGGACTGTACGGGAGTGTTACTGATTGGATTCACAGGAGAATGTACATGCTTGCTTGTTGATTTTCTGAGCGCTCAATACCTGGGTGGCTGTTACGTTTAGCTGACCACTTGCAGCTTGTGAATGTTTGATATGATCATCACCTACTGCCGGCGTATTGACGATTCTTTAGAGTCCTACATAGAGGTTTCTTGGCTCAGGCAAAATGGAGTAGGAGCACATATGTGATATGTGCGGGACCGAGGATAATGCGGTATGTGATACCGTATTGGATTCTCGCGATATGAGATATCGGCCGGGTATATGTGATATAGCCAGGTCATCGTATTAGTCGGTTATATGCGATATAGCCGGATTGTCGGATCAAGTGTCGATTCGATAATTTAATGTATAATAATATATATGATATATTAAATTACATTAACTAATATTTGCTCACTAAAAGATTCTTTTTCTCACTCGGGTAATATATTGATATATATGCGATATATGTTAATTGTATTATTTTATTTTGTTACAATAAATATTATATATGTGATATATAATATTGGAACATGATATGATTACTAATGCAACATGTTTAGTGGAGTTTAAACATGATTAGGGTTTGGATTAGGGTTAAAACTTCTAGTAGATTCTAGAAGCTTTTCTTTTGTCTTGAAAAAGATATTATGCTTGATATTTTCAAGTGACTCACTTTTAACCCAACCCAAACCCTATCCCTAGTTAATTCTCTACAAGGGTTTAGTTGACCATGGTTGCATTATTCATCATTATTATCTTTGCATTATTCATCACAAAAGGAACACGATATTCTTCTTCATTCTTTCATGGAAAAAGCTTTCTACCTTTTTTCCAAGTGATGAAAATGAGCGAGAATAAGAAAATAAAAGAGAGAAAAAAATCCTACTTCATCATTCTCATCTATCCTTGCCCTTTAGATGAGAGTGTTCACTTCATTTAGTGAGTGTTAGCTTGTGTTAATGAAACTTCAAGGTAGATCATCTTTGTTATCGAAGATCGGAAGTAAGACTGCATCTTTCTCTTCGTGAAGCCTCTCGAGAGTCCAGAACACGATGATCGCAGCGAAGGGACCTCAACACGGAGCTTAAGAAGTGAAGGTCCGGATGTACAAAGGTTGTAATTCCCTCTCACTTAGTGTTAAAGTGTTTAATATGCTTGTTTTTGCATAAACTCTAGTTTAAAGATCCGGATTTGGGTTGTTCGGCACGGCTAATTTTTAAATCGGGCATGGTTGATGCCTCGTAGACCCTTGTTCGTGTGCCTAGCAACCCTACAGTGGTATCAGAGCTAAGCAAGAGCTTTAGGCGAAGTCTAGACGAAGTTTAAGGTCCGATCGAACACCGAAACCCTAATTTGAACCCCTCTCTGGATATTTTTCAAAAATGTGAATTTTTATGAATTAAAAATGCTCAGAAAATTAAGTAGGAAAAACTAAGAATTACTGTGAAGTACGGACCTGTAATGCGCTGATTTGACTGCTGAACCGCGGCCAAACCATAGGTTTGGCGGCGCTTCCGCGGCCAAAATTTTGAATTAGTCCCTGGAACTTCATATATTTATTCTTAGGTCCTTTCTTGTCATTTTTGTCTGGGAATTTTTTAATTCCACTCAAGTGTTGAGTTTTCTAGGGTTGTATTGGGGACTCATTGATTCGATCGGATAATTTAATTTTGTTTAGTTTGTCCGGGTTATTTTTAGAATGTGTTAAAAAGTTCGAACGGATATCAATAACTCACTTTTTCCCCTGCCGGAAAATTTCCAAGCGTTGGATTTTTTCCCCGTAGTTTAAGAACGTTCTAAGTCGTGCAAGTAATGCGGTGGACCCCCTAGAAAATAACAAACCTTAACTCGATTATGTGACCGTCTTGAACAGCCTCTAAACCTTAGGGTTTGTGGCAGTACGGCGTGCCACATGTGAGGCGTTGGCTTGACCCTTCTACGGCTGGACCATTGGTAATGTAGCATGTGATGGATGTTTTTAAACTAATTTCAAGTGTTGAGAACTATTTGGGAAAACTTGGGTGTTTGATTATTCGATCGGAAAGTTTAACATTGTCTATTTATCTGGAATGTGATACAATATTTGGAATCCAGAAATAGTTATGAGATAACTGATTTGAATATTATAAACATAGCAGTTTAGTCTCAGATGATCGGTTGCCACGGAATTTTGATGTGATCAAAAGTCCGTCGCAATCACGTAGCGTACGCGGATATTCGCCGGGTAAACTTAATAGATAGCCACGCCTCATAGCCCCAACCAAGTGACTGTAGGAGAACCCCGTCACCGAAAGCATCCGTTCGGGTGCTCACAGCAGCGGTGTTCCGCCTTAGTGCACTTCGTCGACGGCATCCGGGGGTGCGGCCGTCTACTAAAGTTAGCGACGAGCATTCGATCAGGTTTTCGGGAATCTTGTTGAATTGCCCGACTAAATATTGAAAAGTGTTTTCGATAATGAGACTAAAATGCGCGGTTTATAATTGTTCGGCATGTGATGTCTAAGGAATTCATTTGGTTAGGCATGCGATGTCTAAAGAGGGTTGCGGATTCCAACTGTTGTAGTTTTACACTTTCTTTTCTGCGTCCGTAAGTGTAGTATGTAGTTGTATCGCCGGTTTCGTTGCTATACATCGACAACAATCGGCGTATGCATACTTACTTACGTTGATGACATGTGATGTTATGTGTTGCTGTGATATGTTATATTGGATCGTCATGTTTGAATAGCCGGGGGTTTTATGTGAGATGAGAGTTTTTCTTTTACATTCATGTATAATTCATTTGTATGTAATATTCTTTTATTGGGGCACTTCCGGGCTGAGGATGATGTCACCATTGTATATTATTTACTTTTTCGCATTAGGTAGACCCAAGGCGGGGAGCACAAGTAACCGGGTTCTGGGGTCCAGTGGGAGACCATCTCAAGGAGTCGAGATCGGGTCTCCTAACCCTAGAATTGGCAGTGTTGCTTGCCGCTCTCGTAGGGGTCTAGGGAAGTGGGTTTGGCTATTCATCGCGACCGTGGAATCCGTGTTTTATACAGGCTCGTATTAAAAACACGGACGTCCTAGTATATCCAATATTTCATATATGTTCTTCTGCTGCAATGTTCTGTGATGAGATCATATTACTGTCTGAGACGAATGTTTATATTATATATATGAGATATATATTATATATTATTGATTTCGTTTCATATCTGATGCTTGTGAAGCATATTAAAACGGGACTTCATTAATGAGATTAATGAAAAAAAAGAAACCTAAGATGTTGTAGAAACTTGTTTAAAAACTGGTAGCTCTAGTTCTTGCTTTTGCATAGCGGTGTTCCTTGTAGAACATGCAGCACCTTATTCGACAAGGAAAGAGCCGAGATCCCTTCACCGGGAGTGGCCTCTTCAATGAGACTAGTAGATGCTACAAACTCGGTTTGTCTTTTGATTGCTTCTATAGTTCTTGCTTTGCATAGTGATATTTGTGAAATATCCTGCACCTTATTCGATGAGGAAAGGGCCGACGATCCCTTCACCGGGAGTGACCCCTTTAGCAAATCTAGAAAAGCCTAAAAAACACTCCATTTAAAATCACTCGATTCTACAACGATATCAAGTTCATTACGCAAAGGGTTTTCTTAAAAACCTGTCGTAGCCCTCCGTCATTTCAGATAAGTACTTCATAGTATTCATGCTGCGTTTGTTGGATTTCGTCAAGGCGTAGTGTGCGGTAGCTATTTATGCTTATCTGTATAAGCATATGATGCGATTGAGTTAGGGTAGTCGTGCGACTTTGTTGGCATTCGTCAAGGGCCGTGCGGGTGGGTTTAATTCAATCGGGAAATGACGGGTTGAACTTGACTAGTAGCCTATGGTTTGTTGGCATTCGTCAAGGTCATAGGATGCTAGGGGTAAAATATTATTGGGAATTTCAAGCATTGAAATTTGCAATGAGATTGCATACTTTCTATGAGATAGTTGGATCCCGATACCCGCTGCGAGTAAGAGTTACTCCTGGGAGAGTTTTACACATTACAATTAGCAGATCAAGTAGGTGTCTAGAAATGTGTTAACGGGGTTACGCCCCTGGAAAAACGAGGTTTACTTTAATTAGGTCCGTGCGAAAGCGCGGGGAACCTCCTTCAAAGTACCGGCACTGGCCTGGCTGAAAGATTGACGAACTTGTATAGTGTAATTAATCCCGGCTAGTCTTTCCTTTTAGGGTTTGAAGGAAGATTTGACTAAAACAGTAGGAGACATCCTGATTAGATATATTAGATAACCAATATAATCTTGCAAGAGCATACGCTGAGTGTTTTCTTCTCTCTCTCTCTCTAGTTAGCGACTATATCACGCCTTAATTAAGATAATAATACGGATATATTGACCGAACCCGCTTGTTATACTGAGCTGGGGATAGTTGGTCCCGCTCCAACTTATAATTGTTATAAGACAGAGCAGGAAATTGGGGAATACCAGATTTCCCGAGCCGCCCAAACGAAGAAAGTGCATGCTGATGCATCATCTTCGGGTGTGTTCATTACATAGAACTGTTTCTCAGTATCCTTTACGTCCTGGGTATGAGATACCGGATCAGGATCCCTCATATGTAATCTGTTACATGAGCTACAGATAGGTAGAGAACTGATAACGGGTGAAAAGTTTCATGAGATAGAAAACGGTGCAAGTGTTGCATTCAAGTCTGTTGGTCACTATCACCCTGTATTACCAGAATACATTGATTCTGAACGAATATTATTAGATACCGAACCTGATATACAACATCATATCAGTCTCTTTATTAGTAAAGAAAGGATATAATTTTGTATTGTTGGATAATGTTTTGAACATTTCCTATATCAAGAGTTGATCGGTTTAGGCACGTTATCTAAAAGCATAGACGTTCTAAATCAAACCACAGTTCTTAACGTACAGAACACACACGAGAGAAAGAGTTCAGAAATGAACGAATACTTCTTGAGGCATTGTAGACCAGGTCATATCAATGCGACCCGACTAGCTGAAGTTACATTAAGATGCATATTTAAATTTGTTTGAATTTACATCTTGTGAAACTTACCGGTCATGTCACAAAGGTAACATGACCATAGCTCTGTTTATTGGAAATAGAGAAAGAGTTAGTGAACTCTTGGGATTGATACATGATGATGTATGATGGTCCCCTGTCTACACATGTCAAGACCGGTTCTTTATACTTCATTACATTCACTGTTTATCTCTCAAGATTCAGACATATGTTCCCATTGAAACACAAGTCTGAACCTTTTGAGATATTCACAGAATATAAGTTAGAAGTAGATAACCAAAAAACAGGTATAAGTATTATGTCCTTTAATGAGATCAAGGAGGAGAATACTTGATCATGGAATTCCTGGACTATTCTAAAGGAGAATGGGATTCTCTCTCAGTATTACTCCTCCGTATACACCATAGCACGATGGTATATCGGGGCAGAGCAATAGCACCCTATATGATATGGTGTGCTCTATGATGAGTACTACTGAGTTTCCTATTTCCTTTTGGGAGTTATGCACTTGAGAAGTTGCATACCTATTGAATAGGGTTCAAATCAAATAAGTTACCTACCACGTCATATGTGATATGGAAAGAGAAGAGCCCATATCTTAAGTTTGTTAAGATTTGGGGTTGTCCGGCCTATGTCTAAAAAGCAAAATCCGGACAAACTCGAGGCAAAGTCAGATCTTTGGAAGTTTGTAGGATATCCCAAACATTCACAAGGGAATATCTTCTACCTAGTCGAGGAACAAAAATGTTTTGTTTCTCAGCATGCCACCTTTGTGAAAGGGAATTTCTTGTGAAGAAATTATTGGTCATGAGGTAGAACTGGAAAGAGTTCCAGCTATACAAACTACAGCAGATGATTTGGTAGAACCGAAGGATTCAATAGTAACCAACGAACCTCAGCCTCTCTGCCGATCTAGTAGGGTTCCTCACCCACCTGAGAGATACTTCGGTTTATCTATGATAGTGGGAGCGAGGATTGCATCATGAGATGATGACCCAACTAGTTTCGAGATGGCCATCAGGAGTGAGACTCTGTAAGAATGGCTGGATGCTTAGCGATCTGAGATGGAATCCTTATACACCAACAAAGTAAGGACTTTGGTTTCTTTATCTGAAGGGTTAAATCTCCATCAGGAGCAAGTATATCTTGAGAAGATTACTTGGTGTACATGGAAAAGTTAATACTTTCAAAGCTATGCTTAAGTCCATTCAGATCCTACTTGCCACGGCTACATACCATGACTACGATATCTAGTGGTTGGGTGTCATGACTGCTTTTCTAAATGATGTTTTAGAAGAGAGCGTCTATAAGTACACAGCCATAGGGCTTCGTAGACAGTGTGAGCAGCGGAAACGTGTGCAAGATGTTTTATGTGATAAAGCAGGCATCGCGGAGTTGGAACGTCTGTTTTGATGTGGTAGTCAAAGAGTTTGACTTCATCAAAATGGTAGATGAACCTTGTATATACAAAAAGGTAGTAGAGAGTATGGTGGTGATCCTCGTAGAGTACGTGGATGACATACTCTTGATAGGGAAGGAGTTTCCTATGCTACGCTCGGTCAATCTCCGCTTATCACAAAGATTCTCCATATAGGATCAAAATGATACCTCCTAAATCCTGGGTTTTGGATCTATGAGATAGATCTAATTGGATATTAGGATTTTCACTAGTTGTAGTGAGATGGTATCAATCGATCCTGGGGAGAATCACTGGAAATGTTCCAGGGTGATAAGGACGACTGAATGTCAGTCACAGGCATTGTCTATACCCTCAGTGGAGGGACGGTATGTTGGAAGAGTTCCAAGCTAGATACCGTGACTTACTAGACGATTAAAGGCAAGATACATCGTTACCAAAGATGCTACCAAAGAGGCAGTCTGGATATATATAAGTTCATGAGATGAACTTCGTTCCTACCATTGTGTTACAATGGAGTTGTGGCTTTTGCCAAGTAACCCCCCTCTCATCTGAAATCCAGCTATAATTCTTAGGCAGTATCACCTGATCATGGACATGGTTGATCTACAGGGAGATCGAGGATAGGAAAGTAGACACAGAGGACGACAGCGCGGATCAACCCACAAAGGCCTTTTTCCCAGTAGAGACTTTTATGGGATGGTTAAGTATGAGTTACTTTAACCACAGCTAATTGTTGGGTATGTGATACCACAACAGATGGCCCTAGTGCAAGTGGGAGATTGTTAGTTATATGTATGCCGTAGAGGCCATTACTGTATATACGATGTATATTGTAGTGGATGCTTGGACATATATAGGGAGGACTTTCTTGCTCGACATGATAGTACGCTATCTGGTTGTACCTTATCTTAATATGTACTCTGATTGTCTCTATGTTACATGTTGATAAAGCCCTTAGGATATGTACTCGACTACTGGGACTATGATGAGATCATACTAGTGGGGCCACGGTAGTCGACGAGTACATCCTATAACTGTTCCTAATCGAGGGTGTATCGAGACAGGGCATCGATACACCAGAGTAGACTAGCATATACGCATCTTGACCCATATGATGGGCGATGGATGATCCCATATCCATCGGTGTTTGACATCAAGGATGGTGTACGGGTGCTCAGTAGAGACTGGGTACACTGGACGGACTCGCCGAGAACTCCCAGATGGTATTATACCTCACGTCAGATGGCAGTTCTCCGGTGACACTGGTACAGAGTAGTCTGTTGACCCAAGATCGTCATAGAGTCTTGTGTGATTTCCACTGTGCTTTGATTTCCATCATACCACGTCCAAGAGGGCGTGCAAAAAGGTGGCTTTTGGGTACAGTCCCGAATCACATGGAGGCAATGAGCGATAGGAGTGGATTCGTCTCTCCCGGTATAGGGAGTTGATGTTGTGCTGTGTCCGATTGGCTATAACTGGAAATCCTTGGCCAGGGTTGCTGAGATTTACTGGTAAGTATTATCAGTAATTTCTCGAACTGTTATAGACCTCAAATCGATACGACTTATCGAGCTACTGGGGTTTGACGTTTACCACTCTTAGGCGAGATATGCGACCTATCAGACGACGAGATCGGACTGTACGGGAGTGTTACTGATTGGATTCACAGGAGAATGTACATGCTTGCTTGTTGATTTTCTGAGCGCTCAATACCTGGGTGGCTGTTACGTTTAGCTGACCGCTTGCAGCTTGTGAGTGTTTGATATGATCATCACCTACTGCCGGCGTATTGACGATTCTTAGAGTCCTACACAGAGGTTTCTTGGCTCAGGCAAAATGGAGTAGGAGCACATCTGTGATATGTGCGGGACCGAGGATAATGCGGTATGTGATACCGTATTGGATTCTCGCGATATGAGATATCGGCCGGGTATATGTGATTTAGCCAGGTCATCGTATTAGTCGGTTATATGCGATATAGCCGGTTTGTCGGATCAAGTGTCGATTCGATAATTTAATGTATAATAATATATATGATATATTAAATTACATTAACTAATATTTGCTCACTAAAAGATTCTTTTTCTCACTCGGGTAATACATTGATATATATGCGATATATGTTAATTGTATTATTTTATTTTGTTACAATAAATGTTATATATGTGATATATACTATTGGAACATGATATGATTACTAATGCAACATGTTTAGTGGAGTTTAAACATGATTAGGGTTTGGATTAGGGTTAAGACTTCTAGTAGATTCTAGAAGCTTTTCTTTTGTCTTGAAAAAGATATTATGCTTGATATTTTCAAGTGACTCACTTTTAACCCAACCCAAACCCTATCCCTAGTTAATTCTCTACAAGGGTTTAGTTGACCATGGTTGCATTATTCATCATTATTATCTTTGCATTATTCATCACAAAAGGAACACGATATTCTTCTTCTTCTTCCTTCTTCTTTCTTTCATGGAAAAAGCTTTGTAGCTTTTTTCCAAGTGATGAAAATGAGTGAGAATAAGAAAATAAAAGAGAGCAAAAATCCTACTTCATCATTCTCATCTATCCTTGCCCTTTAGATAAGAGTGTTCACTTCATTTAGTGAGTGTTATCTTGTGTTAATGAAACTTCAAGGTAGATCATCTTTGTTATCGAAGATCGGAAGTAAGACTGCATCTTTCTCTTTGTGAAGCCTCTCGAGAGTCCAGAACACGATGATCGCAGCGAAGGGACCTCAACACGGAGCTTAAGAAGTGAAGGTCCGGATCTACAAAGGTTGTAATCCCTCTCACTTAGTGTTAAAGTGTTTAACATGCTTTTTTTCGCATAAACTCTAGTTTAAAGATCCGGCTTTGGGTTGTTCGGCACGGCTAATTTTTAAATCGGGCATGGTTGATTCCTCGTAGACCCTTGTGCGTGTGCCTAGCAACCCTACAATGCAATAGTCCTAGACGAACAGACCGGACTGTACGGAGATTGTCACATCAGGCTCAGTAGGAGTTCGGATGGGTTTCCTCATCGGCCTTCTTATCGACATCTACCTGGGGACTGTTAGTACAGCTAGTGCCGCTTGCGGTCTGTGGTTAAACCCACTGCCAGCATAGTAGTCGAGTCTTTAGAGTCCCACACAGAGTGTTTCCCTGCTTCGAGCAAAACGATATAGAGGTCGTATGGTTTTACGACAGGGTTCGGACATGCACGTGTTTTTACGCACGTACGATGTTCGGACAGTTTATACTAGCAGGCTTTGTTTTAAGCCAGATTCTAGTATTGGATTATTGGATTTATACAGTCTCAATATTTTCATGTTTTCAGGGATAGGAGGGGCGTTCTCGTAAATTGTCGAGAAGCTTCTAGAAGTTGATGACAAGGAGAGCTTAGGTGGCATTTGCATTTATTGGTTTAATGACTCATGGTGTGATTCATCTATAGAGTTAATGATGCATTTATTGTTTAAATGACTCATGAGATGAATCACAATGTGAGTTAATGAAGCATGATGATAATTGTTATTTGTTATTCATTTAATAAATATCTTATGCTTCATATATTCACAATGATTCATTATTCCAAGATCATTCTCACTCTTACCTTCTCTCTCCTCAAGCTCTCTCTCTTCAAACCCTAACCTCTCATGTGTTGAGATCAAGGGTTAGCAAGACTAATTGATCCCTAATCCTATTCTATATCCTCTAGGTTACTTTGATTAGCACTTTTAATAACCTAGTTACCTCAAGTTAGAGGTCAAGCTTGGAGAAGTAGCTCTCGGGTGGATCTTCTATCACAAAGAGGAGGCCGACGAGGAGGCGGCCAACGAGAACAAGAAGGACTTGGTTTATTAGGTATAATCTTCTTTCATAATAGCTAATCCCTCCTATGATGTTGTTAGTTAGGGTTTGGCAAAGATCCGTAAGTTAGTCGATATTTGTTTTAAACAAAATGATTGTTTTACCTATTCCGCCTCCCCGCAACTCGTGGGGTGTCTTACGTCGACTTACAGTGGTATCAGAGCCTCGCTAAACCATAACTAACTTGTTAGCAAAGTCGTTAGAAATTCGATCGCAAAACGAACCCGAAAAAACATCATTTTCACATAGTTTCTGTCGATTTTAAAACGGGGTCTAAAAATTTTTCAGGGACCCTTAAAATTACAAGCAGGGAATTATAAGAACACTGGAGAAATTTGGGATCCTAACTCGGCCAAACCGCCGTGGATTCGCGGCCGATCCAAGCGATCCGCCGCGGATCCGCGGCCGATCCAAGCGATCCGCCGCGGATCCGCGGCCGAGTTAGGGCCGAGTCAGCCCAAAATTCCCCAGTAACTCTTCCGTGTTGATTTTGTTCTTTCTAGGATGTTTTGTTTCTACTCAAGTTTTAGGTGCACAGAGAATTTTTTTTGAGTAGAATCATTTGCGTTTGCTTGATCAAAATTCTAAGATATTTGGCTAATTTGATTATATCTGTGATTTGTATAATGTGTTCGTAAACCTCCCCTAACTGCTAGTATGTCGGTTAGCAGGGGGTTGCACATTTCTGTAATGGTTTGTGTTTATAAACTTGTTGGATTGTCGTGAATGGATAGCCGAGGATGTGAGACGAGCGTTTCTTTCATTCAAATGTAATTTGTAAATTGTTGTAATATTGTTTTGCGGGGCACTTCCGGATTGAGGTTGTAGCCACCGTTGTATTATTTCATTTACTGTTTTTTGCTCCTAGGATAGACCCAAGGTGGGGTACACAAACTACCGGGTACTTTGAAGTGTTTAGTGGCCTACTCACGTTGTTGAGGGAGACCGCTTCACTTAGGGTACTTGGCGGGTAGTTTGTCGTACCCGTAGGGATCTAGGGTGGGGTTTTGGCTATTCATCGTGACTGTGTGATCCGTCTTTCTTTGCAGGCTCAAAACAAATGTGGATTCGTAGAAAATCCAATATGTTCATCTGTGATCTGGAATGCCTATTATTGCGTCAGACGAATGTACAATATCTATATATGATAGCTATTAGGCGTCGCTTATGTTTTGCACCCGCGCTAGCCCAGCCCCCACTCTGTCATTAGTTAAGTAACCTAACGGGTGAATGACGGGACCCAGTGGCGAATGCGGATGGCATAAGAGGACGTTGTATTTTCGTTGTTTTCTGTAATGATAGGTTAATTGATGGGATGCATTATATTAATGCAAAGAAAATAAACCAAAGTTGAATCGTTGGAACAGTTTAAAAGAAACCACTCGGTTATTTTAAAACAGAGGATATTTTTTAAATTGCGGAGCTTTAACCACTCCTTTAAAAAAGCTATTAGGTTCCTTCGATCATATCAAGTTCACTATGTTCACGGTTTCGCCAAAACCATTCGTAGCCCTCCATCATTTCATTTGGGTATTCAGTAGTATTCAAGCTATGTATTTTGACCAACGCCAAGGCATAGTGTTTGGTAGCTGCTGGGTATTCATTTGTTGCATAGCTAGATGAGTTAGTTTGGGACAGTCGTATTATCATTTGGCCAACGTCAGGGGTATGTACGGACGGGTTCAAATTAACAAGATAATGATGGGTAGAACTTGACATGTGACTTATGACATTTTGACCAACGCCAAGGTCATAAGAGCATGGGGCAGAAATTTATATCGAGAATTTCTAAAGAAACTGAAATTTGCAAAGAGATGCATACCATTTGGAGTGTGATAATTTTGGTAGGATCCTTCAGCTTTATCACACGATGATATTTGGATCCCGATCTTACTATGAGTATCCGCTACTCATCAGGAGATTCGTCACTTAACGATCAATGCTATAAACTAAGTAGGTGCCGAGAAAGGTGTCAGCGGGGCTAAGCCCCCAGAGAAAAGAGGTTATTTAATTAAGGAACTTCGCGAAAGCGTCGTAAAACCTCCCTCGAAGTACCGACACCGGCCTGGCTGAATGGTTAAGCAAGTATTGTACTGTGAGAATAGTCCTGGCTAGTTCTTCCTTTTTGGTTTGAGGAGGGATTCGAGAAACAGTGGGAGCCATCCAGTTTAGATAAATTAAAAACCACTCTAAACTTGCTAGAGCATCATGCTAAAGTGTTCCCTCTCTCTCTCATTGCAGCGACCCAAAACATGACAGGCCTTAAGTTACTATTAGAGAAAAATATACTGACAGGGCCAAACTATAAAGATTGGCTGCGGAATGTCAAAATGGCTTTGACTTATGACAAATTGGGGTATGTCCTTACTGCTAAGGCACCTGCTGTCCTTGGTCCAAAATCCAGTATTGCGGATAAGGAAATCCATAAGACCTGGGAATTAGATTGCGCGAAGGCCAAATGCATCGTGCTTACCTCTATGAATGATGAACATCAGAGGAGGCACGAGGATATGGATCTTGAATCCATATTTCTCCATACAAAGGATCTGTATGGAGAGCAATCTCGTATAGCTAGATATGAGACCTCGAAGAACTTGTTTCAGTCGAGGCTGGCCGTCGGATCATCTGTAGGAGAACATGTCCTAAAGATGATTGGCTATATAGAAGAGCTCGCGGACCTCAGGACGACTTTGGAGAACGAGCACTATACAGACTTGATTCTCCAGTCCCTTCTTTCCACCTACGCACAGTTTATTCTGAATTTTAACATTCAAAGAAAAGAAGTTGAACTTCCAGAACTCCTTAATATGCTGAGGAGTGCAGAGGGCACCTTGCAGAAGGCAAGGGAAACACCCGCTATGTTTGTTCACGATGCTTCCTCTTCCAGGTCCAAAGCTAGGGCTAAAGGAAGGAAGATGAAGGCCGCTACCAAACCAAGAGGTGGTGTTGGTAAGGTGGGAGCTAAGGGAAAGACAAAGATTGCAGTGCCAGTAGTGGCAAAGGACGAGTGCTTCCACTGTTGTAGGAAAGGGCACTGGAAGAAAGATTGCAAAGCTTGGAATGCTAAGAACCAGAAACCGAAGCAAGCTGTGTCTTCAACTTCAGGTGTTTTTGTAATTGAAAATTGTTTGTCAATCAACTCTACTTCCTGGGTATTTGCAATTCATTACAGGCACTGAGAAACCGTAGAGTGCTGAAGGTTGGTGATATGACCCTCCAGATTGCTAACGGAGATAGCATGGGTGGTGTGTCCGTAGGGGATTATCACCTTGGATTGATGAGTGGACATATTTTGGTTTTGCATAACTGTTTTTGTGTACCCAGTTTAACGTGTAATTTCATATCGGTTTCGTTGTTATCAAAAGAAGGCTATGATTTCACGTTTGTAAGCGATGTTGTTAACATCCACCTTAATCATGGATTGATTGGGTCCGGTACACTAGATAACGGTATATATGTCTTAAACCAATTACAGATTTTCAATGTCCAGAATACACTAAAAAGAAAGTCTCCAAATATAAATAAGGCTTTCTTATGACATTGTAGACTAGGTCACATCAATGAGACAATGTTAACTAAGTTATATAGAGAAGGATATTTGGATCCGTTCGAATATCAATCTTATGACACTTGTCAATCATGTCTCAAAGGAAAGATGACAAAGACTCCATTCACTGGACATGGAGTAAGAGCGAGCGAGCTCTTAGGACTCATACACAGCGATGTATGTAGTCCAATGTCTACACATGCAAGAGGTGGTTTTTCCTATTTCATTACTTTTACGGATGATTACTCTAGGTACGGATTCGTTTTCTTAATGAAACATAAATCCGAGGCTTTTAAGAAATTCCAAGAATATAAGAATGAAGTAGAAAACCAAACCGGCAAAAGTATCAAGACACTGAGATCTGATCGAAGTGGTGAATACTTAAGTGCCGAGTTCCTAGGTTACCTAAAAGAGAAAGGAATTCTCTCTCAGCTTACTCCTCCATACACTCCACAGCATAATGGTGTATTGGAGAGACAAAATCGAACCCTATTAGATATGGTACGTTCCATGATGAGTAATGCTGAGTTATCGCGATCTTTCTGGGGTTATGCACTAGAATCAGCTGCATATCTTTTGAACAGGGCTCCTGCCAAGACTGTGCCTACCACACCATATTAGATATGGAGTGGGAAGAAACCCTATCTTCAGTATCTGAAGATATGGGGATGTCCCGCTTTTGTTAAAAAGCAGCATGCGGACAAACTCGAGGCACAATCAGTACAGTGTATGTTTGTGGGATATCCAAAGAACTTCAAGGGGTATTTCTTCTATAACGCAGAGGAACAAAAGGTTTTTGTTTCTCGTAATGCCCATTTTCTAGAACAGCTGATTTTAGAAAAGGAAACAAGTGGGAGCGCAATAGAACTGGAAGAAATTCCAGAACCACAAACTACTACTGAAAGTTTGGTAGAATCAGTAGTTCAAGAAGAACAGGACATTCCCGCACCCCTCGGCAGGAGTAGTAGGCCGTCTCATCTGCCTGAGAGATACTACGGTTTTCTCATAGATGGGGATAGAGAGGATTGCATCATTGATGATGATGAACCTACTAGCTTCCAGACCAAGCGGCGACTCGGTACGATGGCTGGATGCAATGTGGACCGAAAGGGAGTCCATGTACACCAACAAAGTATGGACTTTGGACTTTGCTCCAGGTGGGGTAAAACCCATAGGATGCAAATGGATCTTCAAGAAAAAGATTGGTGTAGATGGACAGGTGAAAACCTATAAGGCTAGACTTGTTGCAAAGGGTTTTCATTAAAGACCTGGTTTGGAATATGACGAAACCTTTTCTCCAGTGGCTATGCTCAAATCCATTCGGATCCTTCTTGCCATTGCTGCCTTCCATGATTATGAGATTTGGCAGATGGACGTAAAGACGGCTTTTCTAAATGATAATTTAGAAGAGTGCGTCTATATGGATCACCCAGAAGGCTTCAATCAGAATAGGAGCAGCGGGAAAGTGTGCAAGTTGCTTAAGTCCATTTATGGACTAAAGCAGGCATCACGGAGTTGGAACATCTGTTTTGATGAAACAGTCAAAGAATATGACTTTATCAAAAATCCAGATGAACCATGTATATATATAGTAAAATTGTAGCACGAACTGTCGTATTCCTCGTCTTGTACATGGATGACATTCTACTGATAGGAAATGACATTCCTATGCTACAATCTGTCAAAGGATTCTTATCACACAGGTCCTCCATGAAAGACCTGGGTGATGCCTCTTACATTCTGGGGATCCGGATCTATTGTGATAGATCCAAGAGGATGTTGGGACTTTCGCAGTCCAGGTATATCAACACTATACTGAAAAGATTCAGTATGGAAGATTCTAAGCGCGGTAGTTTACCAGCTTGTCACGGAATCACCCTCTCCAAAGAGATGTCTCCCAAGACTGATTTGGAAAGGGATCGCATGTCTATTATACCCTACGCTTCTACGGTAGGCTCTATAATGTATGCGATGTTGTGCACCAGACCAGATGTAGCTTTCGCACTGAGCGTGGTAAGCAGGTATCAGTCAGACCTATGGGAGAAGCACTGGATAGCAGAAAAGAACATTCTCAAGTACCTGAGAAGAACTAAGGAGATGTTCTTGGTTTACGGCGGAAAAGACCTCAAGATCGAGGCCTTTGCTGATTCCAGCTTCCAGAGTGATAAGGATGACTCCAAGTCCATGTCAGGTTATGTCTTTACCCTCAATGGAGGGGCGGTGTGCTGGAAGAGTTCCAAGCAGGACACCGTTGCTGACTCGACGATGGAAGCGGAGTATTTCGCTGCTTGCGATGCCGCAAAAGAAGCGGTCTGGATGAAGAAGTTCCTAACAGAACTTCAGGTGGTTCTAACATTGTTGATCCAATACCACTGTATTGCGACAACAACGGAGCTATAGCTTTAGCGAAGGAACCCAGGTCCCATCAGAAGTCTAGACACATCTTAAGGCGGTATCACCTAATCAAGGAGATCATAGATCGCCAGGAGATTGAGGTCCGGAGAGTTGCTACAGAGGAGAACACTGCTGATCCATTCACAAAGGCCTTACCACAGATTCATTCGAGAGGCTACTCGAGATGATCGGTCTTCGATACGCCAGTATATGGCCCTAGTGCAAGTGGGAGATTGTTAGTGTATATGCCCTAGGGGCCATTATTGTATCATACTAGTTTGTATATTACTTAATGGAAGCTTGGGATATTTACAGTTATATTAACAGTCTTGCTATACATGGTAGTATGCTACTTGGTTTATATCTATCTTAATATGTATGTATGTATTGATAGAGCCCTTAGGATCTTGCTTGACTACCAGCGTTGTGATGGCAGTCACACTAGTGGGGGCTGGGTAGTCTATAAGCACATCCTTTTTCAGGTCCCTAGTCGCAGGATTATTGAGACACGGCATCGATACTCCGGAGTAAACTAGTGTGTGCGCTTCTCATCCCAGTTGGGGAGATGGTCTATCCCACAGCCATCAGTACATCGTACTGGAGATAGTATACAGGTGCTCGTTGGGTTACCGGTACACCGGACAGGACTCCCAGGGAACTGTTGCTTCGTATTATACCCATCGTCAGTTAACAGTTCCCAGGTGACATGAGTACAGCATAGTCCGCAGACTTGACATTGCTTCTTTGCCTCGAGTGTGTTCCCACTGTTCTTAGATTGCTACCTTACCACAGCTCAAAGGAGTCGTGCAAACAGGTAGCAGTTGGGTGCAGTCCCGAAGCACTTGGAGGCAGTGGCGGTTAGACAGGATTCGTCTCTCCCGGTATTGGGAGTTGATGTCGCGCTGTGTTTGGAGAGCCATTACGCAAGGTCCCTGGCCAGGGCAAGCGAGATTTACTGGTAGGATTTCCAGTAGCTTCTCAAGGTGTAATGGTCTTTGCTCCGACACGATTTATACCGCTTTTAGGGGACTAACGCTTGCCGCCCCCTAGGCCTGATATGCGATAGTCCTAGACGAACAGACCGGACTTTATGGAGATTGTCACATCAGGCTCAGTAGGAGTTCGGATGGGTTTCCTTATCGGCCTTCTTATCGACATCTACCTGGGGACCGTTACGTACAGCTAGTGCCGCTTGCGGTCTGTGGTTAAACCCACTGCCAGCGTAGTAGTCGAGTCTTTAGAGTCCCATACAGAGAGTTTCTCTGCTTCGGGCGAAACGATATATAGGTTGTATGGTTTTACGACAGGGTTCGGACACGCGCGTGTTTTTACGCACGTACGATATTCGGACAATTTATACTAGCAGGCTTTGGTTTAAGCCAGATTCTAGTATTGGATTATTGGATTTATACAGTCTCAGTATTTCCGTGTTTTCACGGATAGGAGGGGCGTTCTCGTAAATTGTCGAGAAGCTTCCAGAAGGTTGATGACAAGGAGAGCTTAGGTGGAATTTGCATTAATTGGTTTAAAGACTCATGGTGTGATTCATCAATAGAATTAATGATGCATTTATTGTTTAAATGACTCATGAGACGAATCACAAGGTGAGTTAATGAAGCATGATGATAATTGTTATTTGTTATTCATGTAATAAATATTTTATGCTTCATATATTCACAATGATTCATTATTCCAAGATCATTCTCACTCTCACCTTCTCTCTCCTCAAGCTCTTTCTCTTCAAACCCTAACCCTGACCTCTCATGTGTTGAGATCAAGGGTTAGCAAGACTAATTGATCTCTAATACTATTCTATATCCTCTAGGTTGCTTTGATTAGCACTTTTAGTAACCTATTTATCTCAAGTTAGAGGTCAAGCTTGGAGAAGTAGCTCTCGGGTGGATCTTCTATCACAAAGAGGAGACCGACGAGGAGGTGGTCAACGAGAACAAGAAGGACTTGGTTCATTAGGTATAATATTCTTTCATAATAGCTAATCTCTCCTATGATGTTGTTAGTTAGGGTTTCGCAACGATAACAAGAAGGTGGTCAACGAGAACAAGAAGGACTTGGTTCATTAGGTATAATCTTCTTTCATAATAGCTAATCCCTCCTATGATGTTGTTAGTTAGGGTTTGGAAAAGATCCGTAAGTTAGTCGATGTTTGTTTTAAACAAAATGATTGTTTTACCTATTCCGCCTCCCCACAACTCATGGGGTGTCTTACGTCGACTTACAACAGGCATATGTTTTCATGATGATTCGAGTGTCGATACTGGACAATCAGGTTGTATGATATTGATTGTGTCGTTGATGGACATACGTGGATGATATCTACATGTGTATAGGCATATGATTTCAGATGTTTATTTGTATATGTCATTTGTATTGACTCTATTGTTGACATATATGCATACATGGTCACCCTAGATATCACAGTATTGCCATCATGATATAGTATGACCTAGCAATCACTGTTTATTCAATTTCTACCCGCTGATGTTTTCTACTCACGAGTTGGCAACTTACCACCGTTGTGCCACAGTTTTCTTGTAGGTTTGACCACTTGGATCAGTAGCGGCATTGCTGGCACACAGTTCCTTCATGGTGTTTTTCTTTGGTAGGTGGGACACATTGGATCGTACCTACTCTTGTACTTATTATTTCTATTGTATCTAGATAAACTCCATCAATCAGAAACTAAACTTTGTATATTGGTAGACCTAGTCATACTTGTGTTGCGAGACTTAGAGCGATGGGTGTATGTTCGTTTCTTGGAGGTTTTGATGTCTTTTTGTATTTATTCTTTCTGTGTTGATCTTCGCCGTTGGGCGTCGTATATATATATATATTGCTTATTTGTGTGGTTGCGATTCCACCAGTTGGCGAAGAGCTAGCTCCCGCTTGGGGATGCTTATATTGAAAGTCAACCCTAGCACCACCATGAGCTTTTAGTAGCATCAAGCATGCTAAATTTTAATTTTTATTAGGTACTAAGTTAGACTATACAAGATCTTTGCTAGAATATTAGAGTTTGCTATAAAACCATCAAGAAGGGAAGGAGGTTATACCCTTGTAGATCGAGTCCTTCTCTTCTCTAGCTCCGGGTTGTGGTCCACGCGACTCCACTCGGCTCCTCTTCAAGATGAAAGAACCTCCTTCGTAATATTCACGCCAAAGACGATCCACTCGAAGTCCACAAGCTCAAGCTAACCCTTCACTAATCTCATTAGTGAAAACAACAGTCCACATCAAATTGCTAATCTAATGTGTGATGGTGAAGTAGGAGTTTAATTTGCTCACTAGGGTTTTCACAAGTTCAATGATTCACTTCAAATATGAGGGTTTGAATTTGGAAGTGAGGTGGAGAAAATTGTAGAGAGCAAGAGCTCATGAAAAAAATGGCTAAGGTATGAAGAATGAAAAATCATGAGAGTAAATTCAAATGGCTCACTCTTTCCTCACTTATTCAAGCATGGAATAAAAATGCAATAAGAAATTGTAACCATGCTTGAATAGTGAGTTAAGAGTAATATACAAATAATAAAACCCATGCCATGCCCATTCCATAAATATCTCCACAATTTACACCACATTTTTTATTTTCTAAAAATAGAAAATAGATGTCATGCTTCATATAATATATATATATATATATATATATATATATACATATATCAAATATATATTAATATATATTAAGAAACATAATTAGTGAGCTAATAATATTAGTTAAGATATAATTATATCATATATAATATATATCACATTATTAAATCAACACTTGATTTAATAATCCGGTTACATCTCATATAATTGACTAATATCATTAATCTGAATATCACATTATCAAACCAACACTTGATTCGATAATCCGGTTATATCATATATAACCTGATCAACATCAGATAACAGCCAGATTATAATACGGTATCACATACTCATATTTAATCAGGCCCACACACATATCAACAAATGTGCCCTACTTCATTTCTCTTGAACAAGGAAACTTCTGTGTAGGACTCTAAAAACTCGTCAATACGCTAGCAGTAGGTGATGATCACATCAATCACCTACAAGCCGTCAGCGGTACTAGCTGGACGTAACGGCTACCCGGGTATTGAGCGATATGGAGATCAACAAGCAAGATTGTCCATACTCTCAATGAAGCCTATCAGTAACACTTCCGTACAGTCCGGTCTCTTCGTATAATATGCACATATCATGTCTACGAGTGGCAAACGTCAGCCTCCAGTAACGTGATAAGTCATGCCGATGTCTGGCTCATAACGGTTCGAGAAACTACTGATAACTCTTATCAGTAAATCTCAGTAGCAGCCCTGGCCAGGGACTTCCAGTTATAGCCAATCGAGCATAGCGCAACATCAACCCCTAATACCGGGAGAGAAGAAACCCCTCCTATCGCTCATTGCCGCCATGTGACTCGAGACTGTACCCAAAATCCACCTGTTTGTACGACTCAGTTGAGCCATGGTAGTGAGGAAATCAAAGCACAGTGGAAGCCACACAAGACTCTATAACTATCTCGGGTTTATAGACTAACTTGTACTAGCTGTTAGTTATGTATATGCCCTAGAGGCCATTGTTGTACATATGATGTATATTATAATGGATGCTTGGATATATATAGAGAGGACTATCTTGCTCGTCATGATAGTATGCTATTTGGTTTCACTTTATCTTAACATGTTGACTTGTATTGGTTTACTGTTTTTCTCTCACATGTTGATAAAGCCCTTAGGATCTGTACTCGACTACTGGGACTATGATGAGATCATACTAGTGGGGCCATGGTAGTCGATGAGTACATCCTATAATTGTTCCTAGTCGAGGGTATATCGAGACAGGGCATCGATACACCAGAGTAGACTAGCGTATACGCATCTTGACCCATATGATGGGCGATGGATGATCCCATATCTATCGGTGTTTGACATCAGAGATGGTGTACAGGTGCTCAGTGGAGACTGGGTACACTGGACGAACTCGGCGAGAACTCCCAGATGGTGATATACCACACATCAGATGGCAGTTCTCCGGTAACACTGGTACAGGGTAGTCTGTAGACCCGAGATCGTCATAGAGTCTTGTGTGATTCCCACTGTGCTTTGATTTCTACCTTACCACGTCTAAGAGGGCGTGCAAAATGGTAGCTTTTGGGTACAGTCCCGAATCACATGGAGGCAATGAGCGATAGGAGGGGATTCGTCTCTCCCGGTATAGGGAGTTGATGTTGTGCTGTGTTCGATTGGCTATAACTGGAAGTCCCTGGCCAGGGCTGATATAGAGATTTACTGGTATGTGTTACCAATAGTTTCTCGACCCGTAATGAGCCACACATCGACATGACTTATCGGTTACTGGGGTCTGACGTTTACCACCCCTAGACTTGATATGCGATATATCAGACGAACAGACCGGACTGTACGGGAGTGTTACCGATTGGATTCACAGGAGAACAGACATGCTAGCTTATTGATCTTCTGATCACTCAATACCTGGGTGGCTGTTACGTTTAGCTGACCGCTTGCAGCTTGTGGGTGTTTGATATGATCATCACCTGCTACCGGCGTATTGACGATTCTTTAGAGTCCTACACAGAGGTTTCTTGGCTCAGGCAAAACGGAGTAGAGGCACATATGTGATATGTGCAGGACCGAGGATAATGCGATATGAGATACCGTATTATATTCTCGTGATATTTAGATATGAACCAGATCATCGGATCAAGTGTTGATTCGATGAATCGGTACATGATATATTAGTCGGTTATATTCGATATAGCCGGATTGTCGGATCAAGTGTTAATTCGATGATTTAATGTATAATAATATATATGATATATTGTATTACATTATCTAATATTGGCTCACTTTATTATTTCATTTTCTCACCGGATAATACATTGATATATATGCGATATATATATTAATTGTATTATTTTCTTTTTGTTACAAATATATAATATATATGTGATATATATTATTGTGACATGATATGATTAATAATGAAACATGTTTAGTGATGATTAAATGAGGTTAGGGTTTGATTAGGGTTAGTTGCTTCATGCACCTTCTAGAAGCTTTTCTTTTGTCATGAAGAAGATATTATGATAGATATTTTCTTATGACTCATATCTTAACCCAACCAAACCCTAGCCTTAGTTAACTCTGTACAAGGGTTATCCTAGTCATCATTAACCTTGGTTGCATTATTATTCATATACTCATTTCATTATCCATGACAAAAGGAATTATCTCATTATTCATCTTCTTCTTCTCTCTTTAGCTTTGAGAAAGCTTACTAGAAATTCCTTTTGTGATGTTTTCATGTGAGAATTTGATATAAAAAGATAGCATAAATACTACTCCATCATCCTTATCTAATCTAGCCCATTAGATTAGGGTGTTCACCTCATTAGAGTGAGAGAGCTTGGGTTATAGCAACTTCGACGTAGATCATCGGAGAAGCGGAACACTACAAGTTAGCATGGATCGTTCGAGTCGTGGAGCCTCTCTTGAGTCCGGGAGATCGTGGATCGCGGCGAAGGGACTTCTACTCGGAGCTTATGAAGCGAAGGAGCGGACTACAAAGGTTGTAATCCCTCACACTTTGTAATAAAGTTGTTATCTTGCATGTTTAACCCTAATAATCTAGCAAAGATCCCGGATTTGGGTTGTTCGGCACGTCTAAAATTTTATTCAGGCATGTTTGATGCCTTATGAACCTTCACAAGAGTGCCTAGGAACCCTACGGTGGTATTAGAGCCTAGCTAGACCATTAGGCGATGTGTATACGAAGTTAAAACTTTGATCGAACACCGAAACACGATTTTAGACCCCTCTCTTGACTTTTTCTAAAAACTGTGATTTTTCAGAATTAAAAATTCCTAAAAAATTAAGCAGGGAAATATAAACACAACACTGAAAAACGAGTGCCCAATTCGTACAAACCGCCGCGGATCCGTGGCCATACCGCGCTTGGACCACGGATCCGCGACCGTAAGGAAGAGTTGTGCACTCATTTTTACACTGTTATTTCCATTTCTGTATGTGCTAATTTTTGGGTATTTTTAATCTGACTCAAGTGTTGAGTGTTCTGGGGTTTATTTTGTAATCGTAAATTCTATCGGAATATTTAATTTCGTTTTTATTTCCGGATATTTAGAAACTGTTAAAATGTTCGAACGGATATCATTAACTCACTTTTTCCCGGCACGTAAAACTTTCAAGTGTTAAATTTTTATCGGGTTTAAATCTTTCGGAAAAACGAACAAGTAACGCGGCGGTCCCTCTAGAAGAACACAAACCTTAACTCGATTATGTGACCGTCTTGAACTGCCTCTAAATCTTAGGGTTTGGGGTAGTACGGCGTGCCACATGTGAGGCGTTGGCTTGACCTTTCTACGGCTGGATCATCGGTACTGTGACAGTTTCTGGGATTATTTGAACTCCGCTCAAGTGTTGAGCTATTTAGGAAATTTTGGGTATTTGATTATCTGTTCGAAAAGTTTAATATTGTCTATTTATCTTGAATGTGATACAATATGTGGAATTCATATAGTTAGGCATGAAATGCGATGTATGTGATATTTCAGATTTATGATGTCTAAAGAGAATGTGGATTCCAAATATTGTAGTTTTACAATTTTTTTTCTGTGACCGTAAGTGTAGTATGTAGTTGTATTGCCGGTTTTCGTTGCTATACATCAACGACGATCGGTGTATACATACTTACTTACGTTGATGATATGTGATATTATGTGTTGCTGTGATATGTTATATTGGATCGTCGTGTTCTGAATAGCCGGGGGTTTTATATGAGATGAGGGTTTTTATTTTCATTCATGTAAAATTCATTTGTATGTAATATTCTTTTATTGGGGCACTTCCGGGATGAGGTTGATGTCACCTTTGTATATTATTTACTTTTCCGCATTAGGTAGACCCAAGGAGAGGAGCACAAGTAACCGGGTTCTAGGGTCCAGTGGGAGGCCATCTCGAGGAGTCGAGACCGGGTCTCCTAACCCTAGAATTGGCAGTGTTACTTGCCGCTCTCGTAGGGGTCTTGGGATGTGGTTTGGCTATTCGTCACGACCGTGGAATCCGTGTTTTATACAGGCTCGTATTGAAAACACGGACGTCCTAGTATATCCAATATTTCATATATGTTCTTTTGCTGCTATGTTCTGTGATGAGATTATATTACCGCCTGAGACGAATGCTTATACTATATATATATATGTTGATATATAAATATTACTGCTTTCGTTTCTTCTGTGATGCTTAGGAAGCATAAGCTGATGGGATTTTATTAATGAGATTAATAAAAAGAAAAGAAACCTAAAAGATGTTATAGAATCAAAACTTTATAAATAGGGTAGCTACAGTTTTGTTTTACACAGCGGTATATATGATATGCCCTGCACCTTATTCGATGAGGAAAGAGCCGAGATCCCTTCACCGGGAGTGACCTCTTTAGCAAAACTAGCAGATGCTACAAACTCACGGTTTAGTTTTTGATAGCTTATATAGTTCTTGCTTTGCACAGCGGTATATATGATATATCCTGCACCTTATTCGATAGGGAAAGAGCCGAGATCCCTTCACCGGGAGTGACCTCTTTAACGAAACTAGAAGCCTAAAAAACACTCCTTTTCAAAATCACTCGATTCTACGACGATATCAAGTTCATTACGCTCAAGGTTTTCTGAAAAATCTGCGTAGCCCTCCGTCATTTCAGATAGATATTACTTAGTATTCGTGCAACGTTTGTTGGCCCGCGTCAAGGCGTAGTGTGCGGTAGCTAACTAATACTTATCTGTAACATGAGATGAGATTGGATTAGGGTAGTCGTATGACTTTGTTGGCCTGCGTCAAGGGTTGTGCGGGTAGGTTTAATTCAATCAAGAAATGTACGGGTTGAACTTGACTAGCGGACTATGGTTTGTTGGCCTGCGTCAAGATCATAGAATGCTAGGGGTAAAAATATTATCGGGAATTTCAAGTGTTGAAATTTGCAATGAGATTGCATACCTCCTATAAGATAGTTGGATCCCGATACCCACTGCGAGTAAGTGTTACTCCTGGGAGAGTTTTACACAGGACAATTAGCCGATCAAGTAGGTGTCTAGAAAAGTGTTAACGAGGTTACGCCTCTGGGAAAATGAGGTTTACTTTAATTAGGTCCGTACGAAAGCACGGGGAGCCTCCCTCAAGTACCGACACTGATCTGGCTAAAAGATTGACGAAATTGTAGGGTGTAATTAATCCCGGCTAATCTTACCTTTTAGGGTTTGAAGGAAGATTTGATAAAAACAGTGGGAGACATCCTGATTAGATAAGATAATAACCAATCTAATCTTCCAAGAGCATACGCTAAAGTGTTTCCTTCTCTCTCTCTCCAGGTAGCGACCGTGTCAGGACTTAATCAAGATAATAATATGGATGTATTGACTGAACCCGATTATTGTACTGAGCAAGGGAACGTTGGTCCCGTTCTTTCTTATAAGAGTTATAAGACTGAACAGGAAATAGGAGAATATCTGGATTCTCACGCCGCCCAAAAGAACTTTCATGTTGATGCATCTTCTTCAGGTGTGTTAGTTATCGAGAACTATTTCTCAGTTCACCCTACGTCCTGGGTATTAGATACCGGATCAGGATCCCAGATATGTAAATTGTTACATGGGTTACGGAAAGGTAGAGAACTGGGAAAAGGTGATCATTCCGTTCAAGTAGGGAATGGTGCAAGTATTGCAGCCAAAGCAGTTGGCGAATATCACCTAGTATTACCAAGTCGTAATACACCGATTCTGAATGAGTGTTATTATATACCGAACATGATGTGCAACATTATATCGGTTTCGTTATTAAGTAAAGAAGGATATAATTTTGTAGTACAGGATAATGTTACGAACATATTCCTAGATCAAAAGTTGATTGCATCAGGCTCGTTACATAATGGCATATTCATTCTCAATCAAAATACAGTTCTCAATATACAAAACACACACAAGAGGAAAAGTTCAGAAATGAACGAATCTTTCTTGTGGCATTGTAGACTTGGTCATATCAATGCGACACGACTGACTAAGTTACATAAAGATGGATATTTGAACCCCTTCGAATTATCATCTTATGATACTTGCCATTCATGTCTCAAAGGTAAAATGACCAAAGCTCCGTTTAGTGGACACGGAGAAAGAGTTACGGAACTCTTAGGACTGGTACATAGTGATGTATGCGGTCCCATGTCTACGCATGCCAGGAACGGTTCTTCTTACTTCATTACATTCACTGACGATCTCTCTAGATACGGACATGTTTCCTAATAAAATACAAGTCTGAAGCTTTTGAGAAATTCAGAGAATATAAGCATGAAGTAGAGAACTAAACAGGCAAAAGTATTAAGATCCTTCGATCTGATCGAGGAGGAGAATACTTAAGCAATGAGTTCCTAGATTATCTAAAAGAGAATGGGATTCTCTCTCAGCTTACTCCTCCTTATACACCACAGCGCAACGGTGTATCGGAGCGGAGGAATCGCACCCTATTAGATATGGTGCGCTCTATGATGAGTACAGCTGAGTTACCTATTTCCTTCTGGGGATATGCACTAGAAACAGCTGCAGACCGATTGAATATGGTTCCCACCAAATCTGTGCCAACCACTCCATATGAGATATGGAAAAAAAAAGAGACCATATCTTAATTATGTTAGGATATGGGGTTGTCCGGCATATGTGAAAACACAAAATCCGGACAAACTCGGCGCAAGGTCTATTCTGTGCAAGTTTATTGGATATCCCAAACATTCACGCGGGTATATCTTCTACCACACCGAAGAACAAAAGGTGTTTATTTCTCGGCACGCCACCTTTTTAGAAAAGGAATTTCTTACAAAAGAAATTAGTGGCAATGAGGTAGAACTGGAAGAAGTTCCAGCAGAACAAACTACAATAGATGATTTAGTGGAACCAGAGGATTCAGTAGTACCCGACGAACCCCAGCTTCTCCGCCGATCTAGTAGGGTTTCTCGTCCACCTGAGAGATACTACGGTTTTCTCATTGAGGGTGGAAGCGAGGATTGCATCATGGAAGATGATGACCCGACTAGTTTCGAACAGGTCATCACGAGTGGTGACTCTGTGAAATGGCTGGATGCAATGCGATCTGAGATGGAATCCATGTACACCAACAAAGTATGGACTTGGGAAAATGCTCCTGAAGGGGTAAAACCCATTGGGAGCAAGTGGATCTTTAAAAGGAAATTTGGTGTAGATAGAAAAGTTGAGACTTTCAAAGCTAGACTTGTAGCAAAGGGTTTTCGTCAACGACCAGGTGTGGATTATGACGAAACTTTTTCTCCAGTGGCTATGCTTAAGTCCATCCGGATCTTACTTGCCATTGCTGCATACCATGACTACGAAATCTGGCAAATGGATGTTAAGACCGCCTTTCTAAACGGTGATTTCGAAGAGTGCGTGTACATGACTCAGCCAGAGGGCTTCGTATATAGTGGGAGCAGCGGAAAAGTCTGCAAGCTACTTAAATCCATTTATGGGTTAAAGCAAGCATCGCGGAGTTGGAACATCTGTTTTGATGTTGTAGTCAAAGAGTTTGACTTCATCAAAAATATAGATGAACCTTGTATCTATAAGAAGGTAGTAGAGGGTAAGGTTGTTTTCCTCGTATTGTACGTGGATGACATACTCTTGATAGGAAATGATATTCCTATGCTGCAATCAGTCAAGCTCTTCTTATCACAGAGATTCTCAATGAAAGATCTAGGTGATGCCTCCTGCATATTGGGAATCATGATCTATAGAGATAGATCTAAACGGATACTGGGATTGTCCCAATCCAGGTACATTGACACCATACTAAAGAGGTTTAGTATGGAAGAATCCAAGCGTGGGAACCAACCCACGATCTCGGGAACCAACCCACGATCTCTGGACTCACTCTCTCCAAAGAGATGTCTCCCAAGACTGATTTGGAGAGAGCTCGCATGCAAGGGATACCCTAAGCTTCGGCAGTAGGCTCTATCATGTATGCGATGCTATGTACCAGACCCGATGTAACATACTCACTAAGTGTAGTGAGTCGGTATCCAGCAGATCCTGGAGAGAGTCACTGGACAGCTGTGAAGAACATTCTTAAGTACTTGCGAAGGACTAGAGACATGTTCTTGGTGTATGGTAACGGAGAACTCCAGGTGGAGTCCTTTACCGATTCAAGCTTCCAAAGTGATAAGGACGACTCTAAGTCGCACTCAGGATTTGTCTTTACCCTCAATGGAGGGGCGGTATGTTGGAAGAGTTCCAAACAGGATACCGTTGCAGACTCGACGATGGAGGCTGAATACATCGCTGCCAACGATGCTGCCAAAGAGGCTGTCTGGATAAAGAAGTTCATTAGTGAACTTGGTGTGGTTCCATCCATTGAACATCCAATACCTCTGTATTGCGATAACAATGGAGCTGTGGCTTTGGCCAAGGAACCCAGGTCCCATCAGAAGTCCAGACATATTCTGAGGCGGTATCACCTGATCAGGGAGATAGTTGATCGCCGGGAGATCGAGGTCAGGAGAGTAGATAGGAAGGACAACACTGCGGATCCATTCACGAAGGCCATTCCCCAGATACAGTTTGAGAGATTATTCGGGATGCTAGGTATGAGATACTACAGCAGCTGGCCTTAGTGCAAGTGGGAGATTGTTAGTTATGTATATGCCCTAGTGGCCATTGTTGTACATATGATGTATATTATAATGGATGCTTGGATATATATAGAGAGGACTTTCTTGCTCGTCATGATAGTATGCTATTTGGTTTCACTTTATCTTAACATGTTGACTTGTATTTGTTTACTGTTTTTCTCTCACATGTTGATAAAGCCCTTAGGATCTGTACTCGACTACTGGGACTATGATGAGATCATACTAGTGGGGCCATGGTAGTCGATGAGTACATCCTATAACTGTTCCTAGTCGAGGGTATATCGAGACAGGGCATCGATACATCAGAGTAGACTAGCGTATACGCATCTTGACCCATATGATGGGCGATGGATGATCCCATATCCATCGGTGTTTGACATCAGAGATGGTGTACGAGTGCTCAGTGGAGACTGGGTACACTGGACGGACTCGTCGAGAACTCCCAGATGGTGATATACCACACGTCAGATGGCAGTTCTCCGGTGACACTGGTATAGGGTAGTCTGTAGACCCAAGATCGTCATAGAGTCTTGTGTGATTCCCACTGTGCTTTGATTTCCACCTTACCACGTCTAAGAGGGCGTGCAAAACGGTGGCTTTTGGGTACAGTCCCGAATCACATGGAGGCAATGAGAGATAGGAGGGGATTCGTCTCTCCCGGTATAGGGAGTCAATGTTGTGCTGTGTTCGATTAGCTATAACTGGAAGTCCCTGGCCAGGGCTGATATAGAGTCTTACTGGTAAGTGTTACCAGTAGTTTCTCGACCCGTTATGATCCACACATCGACACGACTTATCGGTTACTGGGGTCTGACGTTTACCACCCCTAGACTTGATATGCGACATATCAGACGAACAGACCGGACTGTACTGGAGTGTTACTGATTGGATTCACAGGAGAACGGATAGGCTAGCTTGTTGATCTTCTGATCGCTCAATACCTGGGTGGCTGTTACGTTTAGCTGACCGCTTGCAGCTTGTGGGTGTTTGATATGATCATCACCTGCTACCGGCGTATTGACGATTCTTTAGAGTCCTACACAGAGGTTTCTTGGCTCAGGCAAAACGGAGTAGAGGCACATATGTGATATGTGCTGGACTGAGGATAATGCGATATGAGATACCGTATTATATTCTCGTGATATTTAGATATGAACTAGATCATCGGATCAAGTGTTGATTCGATGAATCGGTACATGATATATTAGTTGGTTATATTCGATATAGCCGGATTGTCGGATCAAGTGTTGATTCGACGATTTAATGTATAATAATATATATGATATATTGTATTACATTATCTAATATTGGCTCGCTTTATTATTTCATTTTCTCACCGGATAATACATTGATATATATGCGATATATATTAATTGTATTATTTTTTTTTGTTACAAATATATAATATATATGTGATATATATTATTGTGACATGATATGATTAATAATGAAACATGTTTAGTGATGATTAAATGAGGTTAGGGTTTGATTAGGGTTAGTTGCTTCATGTACCTTCTAGAAGCTTTTCTTTTGTCATGAAGAAGATATTATGATAGATATTTTCTTAAGACTCATATCTTAACCCAACCAAACCCTAGCCTTAGTTAACTCTGTACAAGGGTTATCCTAGTCATCATTAACCATGGTTGCATTATTATTCATATACTCATTTCATTATTCATGACAAAAGGAATTATCTCATTATTCATCTTCTTCTTCTCTCTTTAGCTTTGAGAAAGCTTACTAGAAATTCCTTTTGTGATGTTTTCATGTGAGAATTTGATATAAAAAGATAGCATAAATACTACTCCATCATCCTCATCTAATCTAGCCCATTAGATTAGGGTGTTCATCTCATTAGAGTGAGAGAGCTTGGGTTATAGCAACTTCGACGTAGATCATCGGAGAAGCGGAACACTACAAGCTAGCATGGATCGTTCGAGTCGTGGAGCCTCTCTTGAGTCCGGGAGATCGTGGATCGCGGCGAAGGGACTTCTACTCGGAGCTTATGAAGCGAAGGAGCGGACTATAAAGGTTGTAATCCCTCACACTTAGTAATAAAGTTGTTATCTTGTATGTTTAACCCTAATAATCTAGCAAAGATCCCGGGTTTGGGTTGTTCGGCACGTCTAAAATTTTATTCGGGCATGTTTGA
The DNA here is from genome assembly GCA_030015575.1 of Agapanthus africanus. Lineage (NCBI taxonomy): Eukaryota > Viridiplantae > Streptophyta > Magnoliopsida > Asparagales > Amaryllidaceae > Agapanthus > Agapanthus africanus. Next base: position 508,706,039 of record JASDDO010000019.1, on the reverse strand, counting down.
TGCCTTATGAACCTTCACAAGAGTGCCTAGGAACCCTACACTAGTGTCACCAGAGGACTGCTATCTGACGTTAGGTATACTACCATATAGGAGTCCTCGGCGAGTCCTGTTCGGTGTGCCTATTCTCCAATGAGCACCTGTGTACAATCTTTGATGTCACACACCAGTGGCTGTGAGATCAGCCATCACCCTCTAAAGGAAAAGAAACGTACACACTAGTCTACTCTGGAATATCGATTCCCTAATCTCGATATTCTCGCGACTAGGAACTGATTAAAGGATGTACTTGTTGACCACCCTGTCCCCACTAGTATGATCTCATCATAATCTTGGAAGTCAAGTACATATCCTAAGGGCTTTATCAACATGTGAGAGCAAGACAGTAAAGAATACCAGTCAACATATTAAGATAAAGAGTAACCAGATAGCATACTATCATGTTGAGAAAGAAAGTCCTCTATATATATGTCCAAGCATCCACTATAATATACATCACATGTACAATAATGGCCTCTAGGGCATACATATACTTAATAATCTCCCACTTGCACTAAGGCCATGTGTTGTAGTATCTCATACCCAACATCCCAAAAATTCTCTCAAACTGTATCTGGAGGGGGTGCCTTCATGAGTAGACCCTCTACGTTGTCCTTCGTGTCAACTCTCCTGACCTCTATCTCCCGGCGATCTATTATCTTCCTGATCAGGTGATACCGCCTCAGAATATGTCTGGATCTCTGATGGGACCTGGGTTCCTTGGCCAAAGCCACCGCTCCATTGTTATCACAATACAAAGATATTGGATACTCAATGGATGGAACCACACTAAGCTCAGCAATGAACTTCTTCACCCAGACAGCTTCTTTTGCAGCATCGTTGGCAGCGATGTATTCAGCCTCCATCGTCGAGTTTGCTACGGTGTCTTTCTTGGAACTCGTCCAACACACCACCCCTCCATTGGGGGTAAAGACAAAACCCGAGACCGACTTACTGTCGTTCTTATCACTCTGGAAGCTCAAATCGGTAAAGGTCTCCACCTGGAGTTCATCGTTACCATACACCAAGAACATTTCTTTATTCCTTCTTAAGTACTTAAGAATGTTCTTCACTGCTGTCCAGTGGTTTTCCCCAGGATCTGATTGATACCTACTCACTACACCTAGTCAGTAAGCTACATCTGGTCTGGTACATAACATCACATACATGATAGAGCCTACTGCCGAAGCATAGGATATCCCTTGCATGCGAGCCCTCTCCAAATCATTCTTGGGTGACATCTCTTTGGAGAGAGTGATTCCTGAATAAGCGGGTAAATTACATCGCTTGGAATCTTCCATACTAAACCTCTTTAGTATGGTGTCAATGTACCTGGATTTGGACAATCCGAAAATTCATTTAGATCTATCTCTATAGATCTTTATCTCCAGGATGTAGGATGCATCACCAAGATCTTTCATGGAGAACTTGTGTGATAAGAAGAGCTTGACCGAGTGTAGCATATGAATATCGTTTCCTATCAAAAGTATGTTATCCACGTACAATACGAGGAACACCACCTTACTCTCTACAGCCTTCTTATATATACAAGGTTCATCTATATTTTTGATGAAGTCAAACTCTTTGATAGCTTCATCAAAACAGATGTTCCAACTCCGTGATACTTTCTTTAATCCATAGATGGATTTAAGCAGTTTGCACACCTTTCCTCCGCTCCCACTGTCTATGAAGCCTTATGGCTGTGTCATGCACACACTCTCTTCTAAATCACCATTTAAAAAAGCGGTCTTGACATCCATCTGCCAGATTTCGTAGTCATGGTATGCAGCAATGGCAAGTAGGATCCTGATGGACTTAAGCATAGCGACAGGAGAAAAGGTTTCATCATAGTCGACGCCAGGTCGTTGACGAAAACCTTTTACTACAAGTCAAGCTTTGAAAGTCTCAACTTTTCCATCTACACCAATCTTCTTTTTGAAGATCTACTTGCTCCCAATGGGTTTTACCCCTTCAGGAGCAACATAAAAAGTCCATACTTTGTTGGTGTACATGGATTCCATCTCGGATCACATAGCATCTAGCCATTTCACAGAGTCTCCACTTGTGAAGGCCTGCTCGAAACTAGTCGGGTCATCATCTTCCATGATACAATCCTCGCTCCCACCGTCTATGAGAAAACCGTAGTATCTCTCAGGTGGATGAGGAACCTTACTAGATCTATGGAGTGGCTGGGGTTCGTTGGGTACTATTGGATCCTCTGGTTCCACCAAATTGTCAGTTGTAGTTTGTTCAGTTGGAACTTCTTCCAGTTCTACCTCATTGCTACTAATTTCTTTTACAAGAAATTCCTTTTATAAAAGAGTGGCATGTTGAGCAACAAACACCTTTTGTTCCTCAGTGTGGTAGAAAAGATATTAATGCGAATTCTTTGGATATCCTACAAACTTACACAGAACTGACCTTACCTTGAGTTTGTCCGGATTTTGCCTTTAGACACAGGCCGAACAACCCCATATCTTAACTCGTTTAAGATATGGTCTCTTTCCACTCCATATGTCATATGGTGTTTTAGGCATAGATTTAGATGGAACTTGATTCAATAGGTATGCGGCTGTCTCAAGCGCATAACTCCGAAAAGAAATAGGCAACTCAGCAGTACTCATCATAGAGCGCACCATATCTAATAGGGTGCGATTTCTCCTCTCCGTTACACCGTTGTGCTATGGCGTATACGGAGGAGTAAGCTGAGAGAGAATCCTATTCTCTTTTAGATAATCACGGAATTCCCCGCTCAAGTATTCTCCTCCCCGATCAGATCGTAGGATTTTAATACTTTTGCCTGTCTGGTTTTCTACTTCGCACTTATATTCTTTGAATTTCTCAAAAGCTTCAGATTTATGTTTCAACAAGAACAAATGTCCGAACCTTGAGAGATCATCGGTGAATGTAATAAAGTACGGAAAACCATTCCTGGCATGTGTAGACATAGGACCGCATACATCGCTATGTATCAGTCCCAAGAGTTCACTAGCTCTTTCTCCGTGTCCAGTAAATGGAGTTTTGGTCATCTTGCCTTTGAGACATGACTGACAAGTTTCATAAGATGAAAATTCGAACGGATTCAAATATCCATCTTTATGCATGTCACGACCCGGAAAAGGCGCCTGACTGGCACTTGAATCATGTGAATTCTATAGGACCCCACCTAATTCAAGTAAGCCAAAAGCCTAGAATTTTAAACCTTTTAGGGAAAATAGTGGAGGTGAAGTTTTGAAATGACGGTATAATGAAAACAAGTTCGTTCTTTAAATACATAAGTAATGATATATGAAAACACAGTCTTTGTATCTAACTTGAAAGCATTTTCGTTATTGAAAATTTGGGTAGCACCTCCTTCGTATATTTTAACCTGAAAGCGGTACAAGCAATATAATAAAAGGTATCCCCAAGCGGGAGCTAGCTCTTCGCCAAATGGCGGAAACAACCATGCAGATAATAAGTATACAACGTTGAAGGGCGAGAATCAAAACACAGCAAGAAAACTAAACATCATCAAGAAAAACCAAAAAAAAAATAATAAATACATAAGCGCGACTCTATGACCGAAAGAATAAACAACTGCGGGTTTCTAAGTCTACTAAATATACAAGTCGGTTGATGGAGCCTTTTACTAAATACAACAAAAATAATATACAAACATATACTGGTAGTCATGAAGCAAATGTATCCCACCTATCCAGCAAACACCTGAAATAAAGTGAAGTGCCAGCAAACCGCTATGGAACCTGTACGGCCAAACCTGTAAGAATTTGTGGCACAACGTGGGTGAGTTGCCAACTCGTGAGTAGAAGACATCACCGAGCATAAATCGAATGTATGACTATCTCCTAGATCATACAGTAATATAATAACAAGGGTAATAATAGACATAAGTGTGATATCAAAGTACTCGTGTCCGTGTCATGAGTAATAACATATCATGTGTATCATGTATAAATGAATCATCCAACGTGTGCCCGATAACGACACACAAAATCTCGATAAAACCTGAGTGTCCATCACCGAAACTCGAAATATCATGAAACTCATATCCAACATTGACACGTAAATCCTCATATCTAAGGCGCCGCATTCTAAGATCGGCCCTTATATCCATCTCTCTCGTAACTCCGAGCGGCATCCTCTAGATATCCGTCGAGTTTCTACACAATCACCGGTAGGTAGTGCTCCCCTGCCAGGCTCATCGTCTACAACTCGAGCTTAATGCCCCGGGGTACCTTACCGAGTCCACCGTGTCCCCATAGACGGTTCATCCTACTCCTCGAATCGGGTCTCGAAAACCAAGCCCAGAACCGAGAAAACATCATAGTGGACACGAAATATTATATCAAGGAAAACCGCATCATTCTCTTTTAAAATAATCATAAGTTTATAAAATTTCACATGCAGTTTCCAAAAATCCAGAAAACTCAGGAAGGATCCGAAATCTCAAAATCATGAGTCAGTGAACAGTGAATATCGGCGTAAAACCACACAATAGTATATAACAGAATGAATATATGAATGCATTATGTGTTTAAGTAAAAGGAATGCAATGTCTAGGCTAGCATATGAGACCAAGCATACTAATAATATGTATTAAACTACCAGTTAGTAGTTTATACCAATGAATTAACATTTTCTAAGGTGTACGTGACATGGCAATTACCGATGATGATGTGTTTGAGCCGGCAAGCAAGTGTACGCGCAACATACGCATCATCGGTAATGGTGTTGGTGTCCTAGTAGTCGAATTCGTAGTAGTTAAAGATAACACATGTATAAATATGAAATGCAATGAGAGCAACATGAATATGACGGAAAATGAATAGTAAACGCAACATTATAGAATATACATATTTGTATACGAGTCATACAGTTTTTGTGTTTTGAAATAGCACGAATCGTGGTTTTTAGAAACGTAAGGATTACGATGTTTTGAGAAAATAGATACCTTTTGAAAGTCTATTGCATCCCTCGTTTTATTCTTTGAAAAAGCCAACGATTCGTCAATTTTGAAAATCGGTATAACTCACGCCCAAGTTAACCTAAGTCTACGTACTAAAGACTAAACTAAGAACCTAATCGAAGGTAATAAGAAATCTATAACATCCCGAGCCGATATATCTAATGGTTAGCGATCCAACCTCATATCATCAGGTACGGTAATAATACATCGTACGACATCCTCGAGTCAAGGGTACGGGTCAACTTGTTAGTTGTATGTATGCCATAGAGGCCAGTATTGTACAGATGATGTATATTATATTGGATGCTTGGACATATATAGAGAGGACTTTCTTGCTCGATATGATAGTATGCTATCTGGTTGCTCTTTATCTTAACATGTATACTTGTCTCTTGATACTGTCTTATAGTTACATGTTGGTAAAGCCCTTAGGATGTGTACTTAACTGCCTGGACTATGATGCAGATCATACTAGTGGGGACAGTGTAGTCCATAAGTACATCCTTTATTGTTCCTAGTCGTGGGTGTATCGAGACAGGGCATCAATATACCAGTGTAGACTAGCGTGTACGTTTCTCGACCCATGAGATGGGCGATGGATGATCCCATATCCATTGGTGTTTGACATCAGAGATGGTATACGGGTGCTCAGTGGAGACTGGGTATACTGGACGGACTCGCCGAGAACTCCCAGATGGTATTATACCTCACGTCAGATGGCAGTTCTCTGGTGACACTTATGCAGGTTAGTCTGTAGACCCGAGATCGTCATAGAGTCTTGTGTGATTCCCACTGTGCTTTGATTTTCACCTTACCACGTCCATGAGGGCATGCAAAAAGGTGGTTTTTGGGTACAGTCCCAAGTCACATGGAGGCAATGAGCGATAGGAGGGGTTTCGTCTCTCCCGGTATTGGGGGTTGATGTTGCGCTGTGCTCGATTGGCCATAGTAGGGAAGTCCCTGGCCAGGGCTGATTTAGAGATTTACTGGTAAGTGTTACTAGTAGTTTCTCGACCCGTTATGAGCCTCACATCGGCACGACTTAACGGTTATTGGGGTCTGACGATTACCACCCCTAGACTTGATATGCGACATATCAGACGAGGAGACCGGACTGTACAGGAAATGTTACCGGCAGGCTTTTACAGGAGTTGGAGAGGGCTTGCTTGCTAATCTTCTGATCGCTCAATACCCGGGTAGCCGTTACGTCCAGCTAGTACCGCTGACGGCTTGTGGGTGCTTGATGTGATCATCACCTACTGCCGGCGTATTGACGAGTCTTTAGAGTCCTACATAGAGCTTTTACTGGCTCAGGCAAAACGAAATAGGAGCATGTATGTGATATGTGCGGGACCGAGAATAATGCGTGTATGTGATACCGTATTCTATTCTAGCGACTTTATGTATCAGTCGGTTATATATGATATAGCCGGGTTATCGAATCAAGTGTTGATTCGATAAGTCGATACATTGGATGTTAGTCGGTTATATGTGATATGACCGGATTATTAAGTCAAGTGTTGATTTAATAATTTATTGTATAATTATATATTTGATATACTAGTTTACATTAACTAACACTTGTTCACTTTAGGTTTTTTCTCACATGTACACAACTTTAATATATATGAGATATATATTAAAATGTGTTTTCTTTTTGTATCATGGTTGATGATACAACATTCATGGGTGTATGAGACTTACACCATGCTATTTGTTATGTTGGGATTCATATATTTAAAGTAATTAGAAAATTAGTGGAATATTAGAAAATGCATGAAGCTTGTGGAGGCTTGTGGATGCATTGACTAAAGTCCACTAAATTTGTTTTTACTTTGGATTTTTAACCTAACCATCACACTTAGCTATGGTAATGTCTCTACATGAGTTAGTATATGATACTCACTCACCATGGTTAGCTCTCTCACTTGATCATTATCCTCATCTCTTTCTTTTGTTCATCTTCTTCTTCTTTGTTCAAAAAAAGAAAAGCTTGCTAGGGTTTGATCCAAAGTGAGAAAGATTGTGAGAAATAAAATTCTAAAGAGAACCCACTTCCTATTTCTCCATCCTCTACTAGACTAGCACTTTAGTATAGGGTGTTTACTTCACTAATTCTCTAGTTAGTGAAGTAGAAGCTTGAGTTGATATTCCCTCGACGTAGATCATTTTCGGCCTCGAAGACTTCAAGCAAGGACGCTTCCTTCACCTCATGAAGCCATGCAAGAGTCCGGGAGAACCACGATCGCAGCGAAGGGACTTCAACAAGGAGCTAATGAAGTGAATGACCGATCTACAAAGGTTGTATTTCGTATTCACTTAGCGGTAAATGTGATTTACTAGCATGTGAAACCCTAATTCTCTAGCAACGATCTTGTTTAGGGTTATTCGGCACGGCTAAAATTTTAAACGGGCATGGTTGATGCATTGTAGAACCTTATTAGAGTGCCTAGTAACTATACAGTGGTATCAGAGCCTAGCTAGAGCATTAGGCGATGTGTTAACGAAGTTAAAACCCCGATCGAACCTGGAAACGTCAAGATAACCCCTTTCTGTACATTTTTTAAAAACTGGGTTTTTTCTGAATTAAAAATACCTAAAAAAATCAGCAGGGAATTCTATGGGTTACCATGAAAAACGAGCCCTCAAATCCTCCACGTGGCCGCGGAACAGCGGCACTAAGCCACCTTTGGCGGCGGTTCCGCGGCAGAATAGGAGTATTGGGGACGGTTCTTTATGCAGTAATATCCAATACCATTCCTGCATCTTTCTGGGTATTTTTATTCTGACTCAAGTGTTGAGTATTTTGGGGTTTACTTTGTAATCGTCGATTCGAACGGAGAATTTAATTTTGTTTTGTTATTCCGGATAATTTAGAAAGTATTAAAATGTTCGAACGGATATCATTAACTCAATTTTTCCCGGCACGAAAAACATTCAAGTGTTGAATTTTTCTCGGGTTTAAATCTTTCGGAAAAACGTACAAGTAATGCGATGGACCCTCTAGAAGACAACAAACCTTAACTCGATTATGTGACCATCTTGAACTGCCTTTTGAACCTTAGGGTTTGGGGCAGTACGGCGTGCCACATGTGAGGTGTTGGCTTGACCCTTCTACGGCTGGACCGTTGGTACCGTGGCATCGATTTTGGAATTCTTGAACTACGCTCAAGTGTTGAGCTATTTAGGAAATCTTGGGTGTTCGATAATCCGGTCGGAAAGTTTAATACTGCCTATTTATCTGGAATGTGATACAATATGTGGAATTCATATAGTTGGGCATGAAATGCGAAGTATGTCATATTTCGGATTTACGATGTCTAAAGAGATTGTGGATTCCAAATGTTGTAGTTTTACTCTTTCTTTTCTGCGACCGTAAGTGTAATATGTGATATCGCCGGTTTCATTGCTATATGTCAACGACAATTGGGATACGCATATTTACTTACGTTGATGACATGTGATGTTATGAGTTGCTGGATATGTTATATTGGATCGTTGCGTTCTGAATAGCCGGGGGGTTTTATGTGAGATGAGAGTTTTTATTTTCATTCATGTAAAATTCATTTGTATGTAATATTCTTTTATTGGGGCACTTCCGGGATGAGGTTGATGTCACCATTTTTATATTATTTACTTTTCCGCACTAGGATAGACCCAAGGAGGAGAGCACAAGTAACCGGGTTCTAGAGTCCAGTGGGAGACCAACTCGAGGAGTCGAGTCCGGGTCTCCTAACTCTAGAACTGGTAGGGTTGCTTGCCGCTCTCGTAGGGGTCTAGGGGTGTGGGTTTGGCTATTCATCGCGACCGTGGAATCCGTGTTTTATAGAGGCTCAAAATAAAACACGGACGTCCTAGTATATCAAATGTTTCATATGTTTCTTCTGCTGCAATATCTGTGATGTGATCATTTGATATGTTGTGATAAATACTATATATAGTATATATGATATATTATATAGACGTTACTTATGTTTTACACCCGCGCTAGCCCTGCCCTGCTCTGCCGTTAGTTACCTAACCTAACGGTGCATGAGGGGACATCGAGGCGAATGCGGATGGCATAAGTGTACGTCGTATTTATCTATGATGTTTAGGTGACTTAAATGACGGGACTTCATTAATGTGATTAATGAAAGAAAAGAAACCTAAAAGATGTTGTAGAATCAAATTTTTCAAAAAGGGTAGCTACAGTTTTGCTTTGCATAGCGATATATATGATATATCCTGCACCTTATTCGATGAGGAAAGAGCCGAGATCCCTTCACCGGGAGTGACCTCTTTAGCAAAACTGGCAGATGCTACAAAACTCGGTTTGTCTTTTGATTGCTTTTAGAGTTTTGCTTTGCATAGTGATATATATGATATGTCCTGCACCTTATTCGATGAGGAAAGAGCCGAGATCCCTTCACCGGGAGTGAACTCTTTAGCAAAACTAATGAAAGCCTCAAAATCACTCCATTTCAAAATTCACTTGATTCTACAACGATATCAAGTTCATTAAGCAATAGGTTTTCAGAAAAACCTGTCGTAGCCCTCCGTCATTTCAGATAAGTCCTACTTAGTATTCGTGGTACGTTTGTTAACCTCCATCAAGGCGTAGTGTGCGGTAGCTAACTAGTATTTATCTGCTTATTCATATGATGCAGATTGGATTAGGGTAGTCGTACGAACTTGTTGACCTCCGTCAAGGGTCGTGCGCGTGGGTATGATTCAATCAAGAAATGACGGGTTGAACTTGACTTGCACCCTGTGGTTTGTTGACCTCCGTCAAGGTCATGGGATGCTTGGGGAAAAATATTATCGGGAATTTCATGTGTTGAAATTTGCAATGAGATTGCATACCTTCTATGAGATAGTTGGATCCCGATACCCACTTGTTACTCCTGGGAGAGTTTTACACAAGACAATTAGCCGATCAAGTAGGTGTCTAGAAAAGTGTCAACGGGGTTACGCCTCTGGGAAAACGAGGTTTACTTTAATTAGGTCCGTGCAAAAGCACGGGGAACCTCCCTCAAAGTACCGACACTGGCCTGGCTGAAAGATTGGCGAAATTGTAGGGTGTAATTGATCCCGGCTAGTCTTTCCTTTCAGGGTTTGACGGAAGATTTGATAAAAACAGTGGGAGCCATCCTGATTAGATAAAATAATAACCAATCTGATCTTGCAAGAGCATACGCTAAAGTGTTTTCTTCTCTCTCTCTCCAGGTAGCGACCATATCATGCCTTAATAAAAATAATAATATGGATATATTGACCGAACCCGCATGTTATACTGTGCTGGGGAACGTTGGTTCCGTTCTTTCTTATAAAAGTTATAAGACTGAACAGGATATAGGGGAATACCAAGATTCCCATACCACCCGAATGAAGAAAGTACATGTTGATGCATTTTTTTCGGGTGTGTTCATTACAGAGAACTGTTTCTCCATGTGCTCTACGTCCTGGGTATTAGATACCGGGTCAGGATCCCATATATATAATCAGTTACATGGGCTTAGAAAAGGTAGACAACTTGGAGAAGGTGATAAAGACATAAGGGTTTGAAATGGTGCAATTGTTGCAGCTAAAACCGTCAGGGAATATCACCTTGTATTGCCAACTGGTAATACATTGATTCTGAATGAATGCTATTTCATGCCGAACCTGATATGCAACATTATATCGGTTTCTTTGTTGAGTAAAGAGCGATATAATTTTGTATTACAGGATAATGTTATGAACATTTTCCTTAACCAAAAGTTGGTTGGATCAGGCATGTTGTGCAATGGCATTTATGTTCTAAATCAATCAACGGTTCTGAGTATAACAAACACGCACAAGAGGAAGAGTTCAGAACTGAACGAATCCTTCTTGTGGCATTGTAGACTGCGACACGACTAGCTAAGTTGCATAAGTATGGATATTTGAAACCGTTCGAATTTTCATCTTATGACACTTGTCAGTCATGTCTCAAAGGCAAGATGACCAAAACTCCGTTTACAGGACACGGAGAAAGAGTTACCGAACTCTTGGGACTGATACATAGTGATATATGCGGTCCCATGTCTACACATGCCAGGGATGGTTCTTCGTACTTCATTACATTCACTGACGATCTCTCTAGATTCGGATATGTGTTCCTGATGAAACATAAATTAGAAGCTTTTGAGAAATTTAGAGAATATAAACAAGAAGTCGAGAACCAAACCGGGAAAAGTATTAAAATCCTTCGATCTGATCGGGGAGGTGAATACTTGAGCAATGAATTCCTGGACTTCCTAAAAGAGAATGGGATTCTCTCTCAGCTAACTCTTCCATACACACCACAGCACAACGGTGTATCGGAACGGAGGAACCGCACCCTATTAGATATGGTGCGCTCTATGATGAGTATAGCTGAGTTACCTATTTCCTTCTGGGGATATGCACTGGAGACAGCAGCATACCTACTGAATAGGGTTCCTACCAAATCTATGCCTACCACCCTATATGAGATATGGGAGGGGAAGAGATCATATCTTAATTTTATTAAGATATGGGGTTTCCCGGCCTATGTCAAAAGACAAAAACCGGACAAACTCAAGGCAAGGTCTGTTTTGTGTAAGTTTGTTGGATATCCCAAGCATTCGCGAGGGTATATCTTCTACCACAGTGAGGAACAAAGGGTGTTTGTTGCTCAACACGCCACCTTTTTAGAAAAGGAATTTCTTGCAAAAGAGATTAGTGGCTCTGAGGTAGAACTGGAAGAGGTTCCAGCTGTACAAACCACAACAGAAGATTTGGTAGAACCAGAGGATTCGGTAGTTCCCGATGAACCCCAGCCACTCCGCCGATCTAGTAGGGTTCCTCACCCACATAAGAGATACTACGGTTTTATCATGGATGGTAGGAGCGAGGATTGCATCATGGTTGATGATGACCCAACTAGCTTCGAGCAGGCCATCACGAGTGGAGACTCAGTGAAATGGCTGGATGCAATGCGGTCCGAGATGGAATCCATGTACACCAACAATGTATGGACTTTGGAAGTTGCTCCTGAAGGGGTAAAACCCATTGGGAGCAAGTGGATCTTCAAGAAAAAACTTGGTGTAGATTGGAAAGTGGAGACTTTCAAAGCTAAACTTGTTGCAAAAGGTTTTCGTCAAAGACCAGGCGTGGACTATGACGAAACCTTTTCTCCAGTGGCTATGCTTAAATCCATCTGGATCATGCTTGCCATCGCTGCATATCATGACTACGAAATCTGGCAAATGGATGTTAAGACCGCCTTTCTAAACGGTGATTTAGAAGAGTGCGTGTACATGACTCAGCCAGAGGGCTTCGTAGATAGTGGGAGCAGCGGGAAGGTGTGCAAGCTGCTTAAATCCATTTATGGATTAAAGCAAGCATCGCGGAGTTGGAACATCTGCTTTGACGTCGTTATCAAAGAGTTTGATTTCGTCAAAAATGTAGATGATCCTTGTATCTATAAGAAGGTGGCAGAGAGTAATGTTGTCTTCCTCGTATTGTACGTGGACGACATACTCTTGATAGGAAATGACATTCCTATGCTGCAATCGTTCAAGCGCTTCTTATCACAAAGATTCTCAATGAATGATCTTGGTGATGCCTCGTGCATATTGGAAATTATGATCTATAGAGATAGATCTAAAAGGATATTGGGATTGTCCCAATCCAGGTACATTGACACCATACTAAAGAGGTTTAGTATGGAAGAATCCAAGTGTGGGAACTTACCCACGATCTCTGTACTCACTCTCTCCAAAGAGATGTCTCCCAAGACTGATTTGGAGAGAGCTCGCATGCAAGAGATACCCTATGTTTCGGCTGTAGACTCTATCATGTACGCGATGCTATGTACCAGACCCGATGTAGCATACTCACTAAGTGTAGTGAGTAGGTATCAAGCTGATCCTGGAGGGAGTCACTGGACAGCTGTGAAGAGCATTCTCAAGTACTTACGAAGGACTAAGGAGATGCTCTTGGTGTATGGTAATGGAAAACTCCAAGTGGAGTCCTTTACCGATTCAAGCTTCCAGAGTGATAAGGACGACTCTAAGTCGCACTCGGGATTTGTCTTTACCCTTAACGGAGGGGCGGTTAGCTGGAAGAGTTCCAAGCAGGAAACCGTGGCTGACTCGACGATGGAGGCTGAATACATCGCTGCTAACGATGCTGCCAAAGAGGCTGTCCGGATTAAGAAGTTTATTACTGAACTTAGAGTGGTTCCGTCCATTGAGCATCCAATAACTTTGTATTGCGATAACAATGGAGCGGTGGCTTTGGCCAAGGAACCCAGGTCCCATCAGCGATCCAGGCATATTCTGAGGCGGTATCACCTGATCCGGGAGATAGTTGATCGCCAGGAGATCGAGGTCAGGAGGGTTGACACGAAGAATAACACTGCGGATCCACTCACGAAGGCCATTCCCCAGATACAGTTTGAGAGACTCTTCGGGATGCTAGGTATGCGATACTACAGCAGCTGGCCCTAGTGCAAGTGGGAGATTGTTAGTTGTATGTATGCCCTAGAGGCCAGTATTGTACAGATGATGTATATTATATTGGATGCTTGGACATATATAGAGAGGACTTTCTTGCTCGATATGATAGTATGCTATCTGGTTGCTCTTTATCTTAACATGTATACTTGTCTCTTGATACTTTCTTATAGTTACATGTTGGTAAAGCCCTTAGGATGTGTACTTGACTGCCTGGACTATGATGCAGATCATACTAGTGGGGACAGTGTAGTCCATAAGTACATCCTTTATTGTTCCTAGTCATGGGTGTATCGAGACATGGCATCGATATACCAGTATAGACTAGCGTGTACGCTTCTCGACCCATGAGATGGGCGATGGATGATCCCATATCCTTTGGTGTTTGATATCAGAGATGGTATACGGGTGCTCAGTGGAGACTGGGTACACTGGACGGACTCACCGAGAACTCCCAGATGGTATTATACCTCACGTCAGATGGCAGTTCTCTGGTGACACTTGTGCAGGTTAGTCTGTAGACCCGAGATTGTCATAGAGTCTTGTGTGATTCCTACTGTGCTTTGATTTCCACCTTACCACATCCATGAGGGCGTGCAAAATGGTGGTTTTTGGGTACAGTCCCAAGTCACATGGAGGCAATGAGCGATAGGAGGGGTTCGTCTCTCCCGGTATTGGGGGTTGATGTTGCGCTGTGCTCGATTGGCCATAACAGGGAAGTCCCTGGCCAGGGCTGATTTAGAGATTTACTGGTAAGTGTTACCAGTAGTTTCTCGACCCGTTATGAGCCTCACATCGGCACGACTTATCGGTTATTGGGGTCTGACGATTACCACCCCTAGACTTGATATGCGACATATCAGACGAGGAGACCGGACTGTACAGGAAGTGCTACCGGCAGGCTTTTACAGGAGTTGGAGCGGGCTTGCTTGCTGATCTTCTGATCGCTTAATACCCGGGTAGCCGTTATGTCCAGCTAGTACCGCTGACGGCTTGTGGGTGCTTGATGTGATCATTACCTACTGCCGGCGTATTGACGAGTCTTTAGAGTCCTACATAGAGGTTTTACTGGCTCAGGCAAAACGAAATAGGAGCATGTATGTGATATGTGCGGGACCGAGAATAATGCGTGTATGTGATACCGTATTCTATTCTCGCGACATTATGTATCAGTCGGTTATATATGATATAGCCGGGTTATCGAATCAAGTGTTGATTCGATAAGTCGATACATTGGATGTTAGTCGGTTATATATGATATGACCGGATTATTAAGTCAAGTGTTGATTTAATAATTTATTGTATAATTGTATATTTGATATACTAGTTTACATTAACTAACACTTGTTCACTTTAGGTTTTTTCTCACATGTACACAACTTTAATATATATGTGATATATATTAAAATGTGTTTTCTTTTTGTATCATGGTTGATGATACAATATTCATGGGTGTATGAGACTTACACCATGCTATTTGTTATGTTGGGATTAATATATTTAAAGTAATTCCAAAATTAGTGGAAAATTAGAAAATGCATGAAGCTTGTGGAAGCTTGTGGATGCATTGACTAAAGTCCACTAAATTTGTTTTTACTTTGGATTTTTAACCTAACCATCACACTTAGCTATGGTAATGTCTCTACATGAGTTAGTATATGATACTTACTCACCATGGTTAGCTCTCTCACTTGATCATTATCCTCATCTCTTTCTTTTGTTCATCTTCTTCTTCTTTGTTCAAAAAAAGAAAAGCTTGCTAAGGTTTGATCCAAAGTGAGAAAGATTGTGAGAAATAAAATTCTAAAGAGAACCCACTTCCTATTTCTCCATCCTCTACTAGACTAGCACTTTAGTATAGGGTGTTTGCTTCACTAATTCTCTAGTTAGTGAAGTAGAAGCTTGAGTTGATATTCCCTCGACGTAGATCATCTTCGGCCTCGAAGACTTTAAGCAAGGATGCTTCTTTCACCTCGTGAAGCCATGCAAGAGTCCGGAAGAACCACGATCGCAGCGAAGGGACTTCAACAAGGAGCTAATGAAGTGAAGGACCAATCTACAAAGGTTTTATTTCGTATTCACTTAGTGGTAAATGTGATTTACAAGCATGTGAAACCCTAATTCTCTAGCAATGATCTTGTTTAGGGTTATTCGGCACGGCTAAAATTTTAAACGGGCATGGTTGATGAATTGTATAACCTTATTAGAGTGCTTAGTTGTAGGGATCCTAGGCACACTCAAGAGGTTCCACAAGGCATCGACCATGCCAAATTCAAAAAATTCGGTGCCGAGAAACCCTAATATAGATTGTTAACTAGAGATTAAAGGCGAAAAGCAAGCAAGTAAACAACTTTATTGCTAAGTGAAAGAGACTACAACCTTTGTAGATCCGGTCCTCCACTTCTCTAGCTCCGTGTTGACATTCCTCCGCTGCGATCATCGGAATCCCGGACTCTAGTGTCGGTTTCATCGGAGAAATGGACGGGCTAGGTCGTTGACTTCGATGCCGAAGATGATCTACGTCGAGGCGACTCAAACTCAAGCTCCACCTTCACTTGGTCATGAAACCTGTGAAGATAATACCCTATACAACATGGCAAGTGGTAGAGGATGAAGAAATAGGAAGTGGGTTCACTTTGGATTTTGATTTCTCACTTGGATTCATCACTTGGAATTTTGTAATAAGCATTCTTCAACTCATGAAGAAGATGAAGAAGAAGAAAAGAAAATGAATTATCTTCAAAAGAAAATTCAAGTGATGCTTATCATATAGAAACCATGGGTTAGTAAACTCATGTAGAGAATAAACTAGGGTTTAGGTAATGGTTAGGTTTAGGAAAGAAACAAAATGGTCAAAGCTTTTCAAAGCTTCATGAAGCTTCAAGTATAAAACAAAATAAGCCACCATTTTATTTCTTGCCAAAATAAATAAATAAATAAATAAATAAAAACTTAACCATTAACCTAAACTATGGTTTAAAGCATGCACACCCAGGTTTAAAGCATGCACACCCAGGTTTGCATGTATCATCAAACATGATACAAACTAGTGCACAAACATATATCATATATACAATGTGCACAATCGAGTGAGAAAATAATCTTAAGTGAACCAATACTAGTTAATGTAAAGTAATATATCAAATATATAATTATACATTAAATCATTAAATCAACACTTGATTTAATGATCCGGTCATACTGCATATAACCGACTAATATCAATAGTAACAACTTATCGAATCAACACTTGATCCGATAACCCTGCTATATCGCATATAACCGATCAATGTCATAAATTGCGAGAATAGAATACAGTATCACATACTGGTATTATTCTCGGTCCCGCACATATCTCATATGCGCTCCTATTTCGTTTCGCTTGAGCCAGGAAACCTCTGTGTAGGACTCTAAAGACTCGTCAATACGCCGGCAGTAGGTGATGATCATATCAAACACCCACAAGCCGCAAGCGGTCTGCTAAACGTAACGGCCACCCGGGTATTGAGCGATTAGAAGATCAACGAGCAAGCCTGCAAACACTCCTGTGAATCCAACCAGTAACACTTACCGTACAGTCCGGTCCGTTCGTCTGATATGTCGCATATCTCGCCTAGGGGTGGTAAACGTCAGACCCCAGTAGCTCGATAAGTCGTGTCGATATAAGGTCTATAACAGTTCGAGAAACTACTGGTAACACTTACCAGTAAATCTCAGTAACCCTGGCCAGGGATTTCCGGTTATAGCCAATCGAACACAGCGCAACATCAACTCCCTATACCGGGAGAGACGAATCCCCTCATATCGCTCATTGCCTCCATGTGATTCGGGACTGTACCCAAAAACCACCGTTTTGCACGCCCTCTTGGACGTGGTAAGGTGGAAATCAAAGCACAGTGGGAATCACACAAGTCTCTATGACGATCTCGGGTCTACAGACTAACCTGTACCAGTGTCACCAGAGAACTGCCATCTGACGTAAGGTATAATACCATTTGGGAGTTCTCGGCGAGTCCGTCCAGTGTACCCAGTCTCTACTGAGCACCCGTATATCATCTCTGATGTCAAACACCAATGGATATGGGATCATCCATCGCCTATCTGTATGGGTCGAGAAGGTATACGCTAGTCTACTCTGGTATATCGATGCCCCGTCTCGATACACCCACGACTAGGGACCTTGAAGGATGTACTTATGTACTACCATGTCCCCACTAGTATGATCCGCATCATAGTCCAGGTAGTCAAGTACACATCCTAAGGGCTTTACCAACATGTAACAGAGAGACAATCAGTGTACACGTTATGATAAAGAGCAACCAGATAGCATACTATCATGTCGAGCAAGAAAGTCCTCCTTATATATGTCCCAGCATCCACTACAATATACATCCTATGTACAGTAATGGCCTCTAGGGCATACATATAACTAATAATCTCCCACTTGTACTAGGGCCATCTGTAGCAGTGGTTGCAGTATCTCATACTCAACCATCCCATAAAAGTCTCTCTCTGGGAAAAGGCCTTTGTGAGTGGATCCGCCGTGTTGTCCTCTGAGTCTACTCTCCTAACCTTGATCTCCTTTGAGATCAACTATCTCCATGATCAGGTGATGCTGCCTTAGAATACGTCTGGGTCACTGATGGGACTGGGCTTCCCGGGCCAAAGCCACACTTCCATTGTCACACAATGGTAGGAACCTAGTTCATCTCATGAACCAATATACACCCAAACAGCCTCTTTGGTAGCATCTTAAGTAGCGATGTATCCTGCCTTTATCGTCTAGTATGCCATGGTATCTATCTTGGAACTCTTCCAACATACCGTCCCTTCACTGAGGGTAAAGACAATGCATGTGACTGACTTTCAGTCGTCTTTATCACTCTGGAACCTTTCCAGTGATTCTCCCCAGGATCAATTGATACCATCTCACTACAACTCGTGAGAATCCTAACATCCAATTAGATCTATCTCATAGATCAAAACTCAGGAATTAGGAGGTATCATTTTGATCCTTTATGGAGAATCCTTGTGATAAGCGGAGATTGACCGAGCGTAGCATAGGAAACTCCTTTCTTATCAAGAGTATGTCATTTACGTACTCTACGAGGATCACTACCATAGTCCTTACTACCTTTTTGTATTTACAAGGTTCATCTACCATTTTGATGATGTCAAACTCTTTGACTAACACACCAAAACAGACGTTCCAACTCCGCGATGCCTGCTTTATCACATAAAACATCTTGCACACGTTTCCGCTGCTCCCACTTGCTACGAAGCCCTCTGGCTGTGTACTTATAGACGGTCTCTTCTTAAACATTATTTAGAAAAGCAGTCATGACACCCAACCGCCAGATATCATAGTCATGGTATGTAGCCGTGGCAGGTAGGATCCGGATGGACTTAAGCATAGCCACTGGAAAAGGTTTCATCATTATCCACGCCTGGTTGATGACGAAAACCTTTAACAAGTCTAGCTTTGAAAGTCTCAACTTTTCCATCTACACCAAGTAATCTTCTCAAGATATACTTGCTCCTGATGGGGATTTAACCCTTCAGATATAGCAACCAAAGTCCATACTTTGTTGGTGAATAAGGATTCCATCTCAGATCGATAAGCATCTAGTCATTCTTACAGAGTCCCACTCCTGATGGCCAGCTCGAAACTAGTTGGGTCATCATCTCATGATGCATTTCTCGCTCCCACTGTCATAGAGAAATAGAAGTATCTCTCAGGTGGGTGAGGAACCCTACTAGATCGGCGGAGAGGCTGAGGTTCGTTGGAATCTATTGAATCCTTTCGTTCTACCCAATCATCAGCTGCAGTTTGTATAGCTGGAACCTTTCCAGTTCTACATAACAGACCTTGCCTCGAGCTTGTCCGGATTTTTCTTTTTAGACATAGGCCGGACAACCCCGAATCTTAACAAACTTAAGATATGGGCTCTTCCCTTTCCATATCACATATGAAGTAGTAAGCAACTGATTTGATCGGAACGCTATTCAATAGGTATGCAACTTCATAAGTGCATAACTCCCAAAAGGAAATAGGAAACTCAGTAGTACTCATCATAGAGCGCACCATATCATATAGGGTGTGATTGCTCCTCCCCGATACACCGAAGTGCTGTGGTGTAAACGGAGGAATAATGCTGAGAGAGAATCTCATTCTTAGAATAGTCTAGGAATCCCGTGCTCAAGTATTCTCCTCCTTGATCACATCAAAGGACATAATACTTATACCCGTTTTTGGTTTTCTACTTCTAACTTATATTCTGTGAATATCTCAAAAGGTTCGGACTAGTGTTTCAACAGGAACATATGTCTAAATCTTGAGAGATTATCAGAGAATGTAATGAAGTAAAAAGAACCGGTCTTGACATGTGTAGACTGGAGACTTTCATACATCAGTATGTATCAATCCCAAGAGTTCACTAACTCTTTCTCTGTTTCCAGTAAACAGAGCTATGGTCATCTTATCTTTGTGACATGACTGGCAAGTTTCATAAGTTGTAAATTCAAACTGATTTAAATATGCATCTAAATGTAAGTTTAGCTAGTCGGGTCACATTGATCTGACCTAGTCTACAATACCTCAAGAAGGAATCGTTCAATTCTGAACTCTTCCTCTTGTGTGTGTTCTGTATACTAAGAACTGTAGTTTGATTTAGAACATCAATGCTTTTAGATAACGTGCCTGAACCGATCAACTTTTGATATAGGAAATGTTCAAAACATTATCCAACAATACAAAATTTTATCATTTCTTAACTAATAAAGAGACTGATATGATTTTGTATATCAGGTTCGGTATCTAATAGCATTTGTTCAGAATCAATGTATTGGTAATACAGGGTGACAGTGACCAACAGCTTGGCTGCAACACTTGCACCGTTTTCTGCCTCATGAAACTTATCACCCGTTCTCAGTTCTCTATCTATCTGTAGCCCATGTAACAAATTACATATACGGGATCCTGATCAGGTATCAAATACCCAGGACGTAGAGGATACTGTGAAACAGTTCTTTATAACGAACACACCCGAAGATGATGCATCAACATGCACTTTCTTCGTTTGGGTGGCACGGGAAATCTAGTATTCCCCAAAATCCTGCTCTGTCTTATAACATTTATAAGTTGGAGCGGGACCAACGTTCCCCAGCTCAGTATAACAAGCGGGTTCAGTCAATACATCCGTATTATTATCTTGATTAAGGCGTGACATGGTCTCTACCTGGAGAGAGAGAGAAGAAAACACTCAGCGTATGCTCTTGCAAGATCAGATTGGTTATTATTTTATCTAATCAGGATGGCTCCTACTGTTTTTATCAAATCTTCCTTCAAACCCTAAAAGGAAAGACTAGCCGGGATTAATTACACGCTATAAGTTCGCCAATCTTTCAGCCAGGCCAGTGTCGGTACTTTGAGGGAGGTTCCCCGTGCTTTCGCACGGACCTAATTACAGTAAACCTCGTTTTACCAGAGGCGTAACCCCGTTGACACCTTTCTAGACACCTACTAGATCGGCTAATTGTAATGTGTAAAACTCTCCCAGGAGTAACAATTACTCGCAGTGGGTATCGGGATCCAACTATCTCATAGAAGGTATGCAATCTCATTGCAAATTTCAACACTTGAAATTCCCTATAATATTTTGCCCCTAACCTCCTATGACCTTGACAAAGGCCAACAAACCATAGGATGCTAGTCAAGTTCAATCCGTCATTTCTTGATTGAATTAAACCCACCCACACGACCCTTGACAAAGGCCAACAAGGTCGTACGACTACCCTAACCCAATCTGCATCATATGCATAAGCAGATAAGCACTAGTTAGCTACCGCACGCTACGCCTTGACAAAGGCCAACAAACGCAGCACGAATACTAAGCAGGACTTATCTGAAATGATGGAGGGCTACGACAGGTTTTTCTGAAAACCTATTGCGTAATGAACTTGATATCGTTGTAGGATCGAATGAATTTTGAAATGGAGTGTTTTTGAGGCTTTTCTAGTTTTGTTAAAGGGGTCACTCCCGGTGAAGGGATCGTCGGCCCTTTCCTCATCGAATAAGGTGCAGGATATATCATATATACCACTGTGCAAAGCAAAAACTATAGAAGCAATCAAAAGACAAACCGAGGGTTGTAGCATCTGCCAGTTATTGCTAAAGGGGTCACTCCCGGTGAAGGGATCTCGGCCATTTCCTTATCGAATAAGGTGCAGGATGTTCTACAAGGAACACCGCGATGCAAAGCAAGAACTGTAGCTACCTGTTTTTGAAAATTTGATTCCACAACATCTTAGGTTTCTTTTCTTTCATTAATCATATTAATGAAATCCCTTCATTTAAGTTACCTAAAAATCACAGATAAATACGACGTACACTTATGCCATCCGCATTCGCCTCGATGTCCCATCGTGCACCGTTAGGTTAGGTTAGGTAACTAACGGGAGATCGGGGCAGGGCTAGCGCGGGTGTAAAACATAAGTAACGTCTATATAATATATCATATATACTATATACAGTATCCATCACAGCATATCAAAGGATCACATCACAGATATCGCAGCAGAAGAAACATATGAAATATTGGATATACTAGAACGTCCGTGTTTTCAATACGAGCCAGTATAAAACACGGATTCCACGGTCGCGATGAATAGCCAAACCCATACCCCAAGACCCCTACGAGAGCCCAAGCAACACTACCAATTCTAGAGTTAGGAGACCCGGACTCGACTCCTCGAGTTGGTCTCCCACTGTACTCTAGAACCCGGTTACTTGTGCTCCCCTCCTTGGGTCTATCCTAGTGCGGAAAAGTAAATAATATACAACAACGGTAACATCTTCCGCAACCTGGAAGTGCCCCAATAAAAGAATATTACATACAAGTTTTTACAAGAATGAAAATGAAAAACACTCATCTCACATAAAACCCCCCGGCTATTCAAACACGACGATCCAATATAACATATCCAGCAACACATAACATCACATGTCATCAACGTAAGTAAACATGCGTATCCCAATTGTCGTTGACATATAGCAACGAAACCGGCGATATCACATATTACACTTACGGTCGCAGAAAAAAAGTGTAAAACTACAACAGTTGGAATCCGCAACCTCCTTAGACATCGCATGCCTAATCAAATGAATTACTTAGACATCACATGCCTAACAATTATAAACCCTGTATTTTAGTCTCATTATCGAAAACTCTTTTCAATATCAAGTTGGGCAATTCAACAGGATTCCCGACATTCTGATCGAATGCTCGTCGCAAACTTTAGTAGGCGGCCGCACCCCCGATACCGTCGACGAAGTGCACCAAGGCGGAACACCGCTACCGCAAGCACCCGAACGGATGCTTTCGGTGATGGGGTTCTCCTACAGTCACTTGGTCGGGGCTAAGGGGTGTAGCTGTCTATTAAGTTTATCGGCGAATATCCGCGTACGCTACGTGATTGCGACGAACTTTTGATCGCATCAAAATTCCGTGGCAACCGATCATTTGAGACTAAAGTGCTATGTTTATAACATTCATATTGGTTATCACATAACTACTTGTGAATTCCAAATATTGTATCACATTACAGATAAGCAGAAAATGTTAAAATTTCCGATCGAACACTCAAACACCCAAGTTTTCCTGAAACAGCTCAACACATGAAATAAGTTCAAAAACATCATTTTCATGCCTCAGTACCAACGGTCTAGCCGTAGAAGGGTCAAGCCAACGCCTCACATGTGGCACGCCGTATTGCCCCAAACCCTAAGGTTCAAAGGGCAGTTCAAGACGGTCACATAATCGAGTTAAGGTTTGTTGTCTTCTAGAGGGTCCATCGTGTTACTTGCACTACTCAGAACGTTCTCAAACTACGGAAAAATCCAACACCTGGAAATTTTCCGGCAGGGGAAAAATTGGGTATTTATATCCGGTTAACATATTAAAAAATTATCCGGAAAAACACATAGACGCAGTTAAAGTTTTCGATCGAAACATTGGATCCCCAATACACCCCAGATAACACAACAGTGGAATATAAATTAAAAATATCCAGAAGAATCAGGAATCAGAGAGGGACATTACTGTGCAAACTGAAGAGAATAAAGTGCCCGTACGGCCGCGGAACCGCCGCATGAGCCAAGCTCATGCCGCGGTTCCGCCGCGCTTTTATAGATTTAAACGCACGTGCTTCACAGTAATTCCCAAAACACCCTGCTGAATTTTTTGGCTATTTTTAATTAGGAAAAATCCACAGTTTCAGAAAATGTACAGAGAAAGGTTTGAGTTAGGGTTTCGGGGTTCGATCGGATTTCTAACATCGTCTACATTTCACCTAAAGCTCTAGCTAGGCTCTGATACCACTGTAGGGATCCTAAGCACACTCAAGAGGTTCTACAAGGCATCGACCATGCCAAATTCGAAAAATTCGGTGCCGAGAAACCCTAATATAGATCGTTAACGAGAGATTAAAGGCGAAAAGCAAGCAAGTAAACAACTTTATTGCTAAGTGAAAGAGACTACAACCTTTGTAGATCCGGTCCACCACTTCTCTAGCTCCGTGTTGATGTCCCTCCGCTGCGATCATCGGAATCCCGGACTCTAGTGTCGGTTTCATCGGAGAAATGGGCGGGCTAGGTCGTTGACTTCGATGCCGAAGATGATCTACGTCGAGGCGACTCAAACTCAAGCTCCACCTTCACTTGGTCATGAACCTTGTGAAGATAACACCCTATACAACATGGCAAGTGGTAGAAGATGAAGAAATAGGAAGTGGGTTCACTTTGGATTTTGATTTCTCACTTGGATCATCACTTGGATTCATCACTTGGAATTTTCTAGTAAACATTCTTCAACTCGTGAAGAAGATGAAGAAGAAGAAAAGAAAATGAATTATCTTCAAAAGAAAATTCAAGTGATGCTTATCATATAGCAACCATGGGTTAGTAAACTCATGTAGAGAATAAACTAGGGTTTAGGTAATGGTTAGGTTTAGGAAAGAAACAAAATGGTAAAAGCTTTTCAAAGATTCATGAAGCTTCAAGTATAAAACAAAATAAGCCACCATTTTATTTCTTGCCAAAATAAATAAATAAATAAATAAATAAAACCTTAACCATTAACCTAAACTATGCTTTAAAGCATGCACACCCAAGTTTGCATGTATCATCAAACATGATTCAAACTAGTGCACAAACATATATCATATATAAAATGTGCACAATCCAGTGAGAAAATAATCTTAAGTGAACCAATACTAATTAATGTAAAGTAATATATCAAATATATAATTATACATTAAATCATTAAATCAACACTTGATTTAATGATCCGGTCATACTGCATATAACCGACTAATATCAATAGTAACAACTTATCGAATCAACACTTGATCCGATAACCCGGCTATATCGCATATAACCGATCAATGTCACAAATCGCGAGAATCGAATACAGTATCACATACTGGTATTATTCTCGGTCCCGCACATACCTCATATACGCTCCTATTTCGTTTCACTTGAGCCAGGAAACCTCTGTGTAGGACTCTAAAGACTCGTCAATACGCCGGCAGTAGGTGATGATCATATCAAACACCCACAAGCCGCAAGCGGTCTGCTAAACGTAACGGCCACCCGGGTATTGAGCGATTAGAAGATCAACGAGCAAGCCTGCAAACACTCCTGTGAATCAAACCAGTAACACTTACCGTACAGTCCGGTCTGTTCGTCTGATATGTCGCATATCTCGCCTAGGGGTGGTAAACGTCAGACCCCAGTAGCTCGATAAGTCGTGTCGATATAAGGTCTATAACAGTTCGAGAAACTACTGGTAACACTTACCAGTAAATCTCAGTAACCCTGGCCAGGGATTTCCGGTTATAGCCAATCGAACACAGCGCAACATCAACTCGCTATACCGGGAGAGACGAATCCCCTCATATCGCTCATTGCCTCCATGTGATTCGGGACTGTACCCAAAAACCACCGTTTTGCACGCCCTCTTGGACGTGGTAAGGTGGAAATCAAAGCATAGTGGGAATCACACAAGACTCTATGACGATCTCGGGTCTACAGACTAACCTGTACCAGTGTCACCAGAGAACTGCCATCTGACGTAAGGTATAATACCATCTGGGAGTTCTCGGCGAGTCCGTCCAGTGTACCCAGTCTCTACTGAGCACCCGTATATCATCTCTGATGTCAAACACCAATGGATATGGGATCATCCATCGCCCATCTGTATGGGTCGAGAAGGTATACGCTAGTCTACTCTGGTATATCGATGCCCCGTCTCGATACACCCACGACTAGGGACATTGAAGGATGTACTTATGGACTACCATGTCCCTACTAGTATGATCCGCATCATAGTCCAGGTAGTCAAGTACACATCCTAAGGGCTTTACCAACATGTAACAGAGAGACAATCAGTGTACACGTTAAGATAAAAAGCAACCAGATAGCATACTATCATGTCGAGCATGAAAGTCCTCCTTATATATGTCCCAGCATCCACTACAATATACATCCTATGTACAGTAATGGTCTCTATGGCATACATATAACTAACACTAGTAACCCTACACAACTATCATAATAGATCATCATTCGCACGGTATCAATCTTCGTACTATATCAATATCATAAATCAGGGGTACGGATATAAGGTCACATACAATCTATTATATCATCAAAACACATATTATCACATGCTTGTGTAAATATCGCCCAACGATCTTTTATAATATCATATCATATACCATATCATGACTCAATCTCATACCAACATCGCACGGCATCATGCCTGATCAAATCGACTCATCTCCACTTATTACATACTATCCTCATCACCCGTGTGTGTGTGTGTGTGTGTGTGTGTGTGTGTGTAGACAAACACACACACATACATACATACAGACACACACACACACACACACACATAGACACACACACACACAAAGATCAAGTGCGTGTGCATGCGTGTGTGTGACTACATATAACCTGCGATTCGCCACTAAAGTAATCATCCTATAGATAGGTCTTCCCAGATCAACCTAATCTAATCTAAGGTCTTCTAAAATACCCTACTTGCTAAGTATCCAATATCGCTTCCAAACTCGTAATAATATAGTAGTAACCCTATTCTACATTTGCGGGGGGTGCTATACGCTATCCACCCAACTTTCCCCCGTAGATATACATCCACTCACATTGATCCTCACTTGGCGAAGTCGATGACGCTTGTTTTCCCTTGTCATCCTGAAGTCCACACGAAGTACCTACATATCACAAAATTCATCGTATTGCATCAAAATCCGATTCAAAAACCGACATGACACGCGAAGTGTTCACAGGTTAGAACCTATAGCCTACGAATGCAAAAACAATTATAAAACCCTCGTCGTTGACGTACAAACATCCAACGACCAAATCCACAATCAAATGCCAAAATCCATGTTTTAGAAATCGGAAAACCATTTCTATTATTAACTCAAACACTCCCAGATTTTGCCTCAGGTAATTTGAGACAAAAAGAATGATACGGTGGCTAAGTTATGAAGAGTGTGAGCTACAGACGAAAACCCAACATCAACAGCAAAAATCTGGCAGGCCAATAGTGCTACAGTAATCGCCCCCGCCAGCCCCACTTTTGAATTTTGGTCTCGTCTTCTCGTGGTGGTCTCCTATTGGTCTAACTAGGTTAATGTATATGTTTAATTTTTTTTTATAAAGGTCCCGGGTTGCTCCAGATTCCCTGTAGACCTCACAATTTTTACAAAACCGATATCGGAAAATTCTAGGATCGTGTTTTGGGTTCAAGTCTCGGTTTTGGTCCAGAAAAGAAATCTCTAAGGTCATGTAAAGCATCACTACACCTCAAATACACCTTCAAAAACCAAATCATACCCTAAAGCTCATCTTGGAAATTTCCAAGATCACTAAACCTTATTTAATCAACTCAAAACTACTATATGAATTTAGAAAACTAAAATTCTAAACAAGGGTGTAGGGTTATACCTCATTTGGCAACTCAAGAATATTCTTGAGTTGCTCAAAGTATTAAAAGTGGAAACTTGATCACACCATGGTCCTTATAGTGAGCTGGTGCACATTTTTTGTGAATGAGATATGAGTTTTTGGTTTGGTTTTGGGGGTGGTTTGAGGTGGTAGAAGGAGGTGGAGGGGAGAAGAGAAGGAGATGAAGAAGAAGTGAAGTGAGAATGAGTGATGAGCCATCGTCAATACCCACCCTCTTTCACACACACTCTCTCTTCTCCCATACCAAGCCCATACCTCCTATGTCCAATTTAAAAATTTCCGTTTTCTTTTATCTTTTTATTTAAAACCAAAACATAATAAAGGCAAATGAGGAATTTTGGCCATGGTTCAACAAAAGAAATATATAATAAGTCCCATGCAACATGTTATGTTGCATGTCACATGCACATAACACACTTAATGCAATTAGTAAATACTAATCGAGTTTAGTAAAAACCCATTTACAAATAATTGTATAATAATTCATAATAATTATTAATTTAATTATTTAAATTCCTAAAAATAATATTTTATTTTCTAAAATGTGGTGCAGGATATTCATGAATACCACTATGCAAAGCAAGAACTAGAAAAGAAATCAAAAGACAAAACTGAGTGGGTTGTAGCATTTTCTAGTTTCGCTAAAGAGGTCATTCCCGGTGAAGGGATCTCGGCTCTTTCCTCATCGAATGAGGTGCTGGATATTCATCAAGGAATACCACTATGCAAAGAAAAAACTAGAGCTACCCTTTTTGAAAATTTGATTCTACAATATCTTTAGGTTTCTTTCTTTTCATTAATATGTTAATGAAGTCCCATCATTTAATGTTTCCTAAACATCACAGAAAAATGAAACGAAAAATAGAACTTACGCTTATGCCATCCGCATTCGCCATAGGCCCCGTCATGCACCGTTTGGTTACTTAACTACCGGCAGAGCGGGGGCTGGCCTAGCGCGGGTGCAAAACATAAGCAACGTTTATTAGTACGTTCGTCTCATGTAGTTATATGATCAATATCACAGAACCAAGAAGCAGAAGCAACATATGAAATATTGGATATACTAAGATGTCCGTGTTTTAAATTTAGCCAATAATGTAAAACACGGATTCCACGTTGTGATGAATAGCCAAACCCACATCTCTAGACCCCTACGAAAGCGGCAAGTAACCCTGCCAATTCTAGAGTTAAGTGACCCGGTCTCAACTCCTTGAGATGGTCTCCCACTGGACCTTAGAACCCGGTTACTTTTGCTCTCCATCTTGGGTCTATCCTAATGCGAAAAAGTAAATAATATAGAACAGTGGTGAGATCATCCTCAACCCGGAAGTTCCCCAATAAAAGAATATTACATACAACTTTTATAAGAATGAAAATAAAAACTTTCATCTCATATAGAACCCCACGGCTATTCTTTCACGACGATCCAATAAATCATATCAACAGCAACACATAACATCTCATGTCATCAACTTAAGTAAATACGCGTATCCCGAAACTCATTGACATATAGAAACCAGATCGGGATACCCCACATATTACACTTACGGTCACAGAAAAGAAATTGAAAAACTACAATAATTAGAATCCGCAATAATCTTAGACATCATAAACCTGGAATATCTCATATTCCGAATTTTATGCCTAAGTTATAAAACATGCATTTTAGTCTTAAATTAAAAAATCTTTTCAATTGGTTGTCGGATAATTCAACAAGATTCCCAACTTAGTGATCGTGTACAATACGCAATTGCGACGGAGTTTTGATCTGAATCAAAACTTCGTGGCAATCGAGTAATTGAGACTAAATGGCTAGGTTTACAATATACTAACTAGTTTTCATAAAACTAATTAATCTGGATTCTAATAATTGTATCACACATCACAAATAAGTAACCGCAACATTAGAATTCCGCACGCAATTACCAAACTAAACCAATTTTTCCAAGACATGAAAAATCCAGTGAGCTAAAGTTCCAAAACCGATTGTTTTAAGCCAATCCGGGAGTCTAAATGAACTCGAAACCTGCCCAAATCTTTGCGGGGGTGAAGATCCCAAAACTAACTATCGAACGGGGGACCTCGGGAGGGGGGGTACCCACTCTCGGGGGCCACCTCGAAGTGGCCCCTAGGTGAAGGCAGACCCGAGAGCATCCAGTTGGGAGGCACTCAGGTCACCTACCCCCAAGGCCACCTTGTGGTGGTCTTGGGGTGTGGGCTCGGCCAATGGCCTCCCCGGGGTGTCCCCGGTGTGTGCACGCACCACCTCGCTGTAACGCCTTAGGATTTTGATTAGTGTTAATTAAGCGATGTTGCGGTTTTTCTTTAATCCTTGGCTGTCCATATCAGCGGGCCTCTAGATGGGATGGGTTTTCTTGTGAGGTGATTTTTTTGCAATAAATGCTTTTGTTATGAGTGGAGAATATTTTGATGGGAGGGGTTTTTCTGTGGTGACCTGGTGCTGCAGCAGCTGCCATGGGTTCTAGAATGGCTTGGTGTTTTTGCAAGGTGTCTTGTGAATTAATTCCTTTTGTTAAAGCTTAAGATCTTTTGTGAGATTTTTTTTGTGATGATATTTTTCTTATGGTCACCACATTTTTCCTTATGCTCACACCCCTATTTTCCCAGTGAACATAAATTGTGGCCGAGCCCATTTTCTTTGGGGTGAGGAAATTTGTTCTCATTACAAAATCCTTAGCTCACTTCATCTCTATTCCATGGCAACTTCTTTTGCCTCCACACAATTAATTGGGTGTCTTGAGACAAAGTATTCTACACTCTCTCTACTTCAATCATGGATGTGTCGGTTAGAAAATTTCATGTCCGGGTTGCTTCGGATTGAAGCGGGAGCCTGTATAAAGATTCGTTGACGTGGTTCCACTTCGACGAGGAGACCGGAGATCGAGCGAGATCGAAGATGCCGCGAGGAGCGTGGGATGATGGCTAAAGACCGAAGGACACGGATCGATAAGTATAGCCATTCTATGATTTTGTAGTATGCTAGTTGTGTGTTTTGGTCTGGGGGTCTCTGGGGTTGCGTGTGGTCTTGTGGTATGTGCAACTTTTACAAATTGTTTGTGTAGAAAAATCTAGGATCACTTTGCTAGTTTCTAGTATTTCGATTACGCGCGTTACGTTATCCGATATGGTTTGTGTCTTTGTGTATCTGTTACTTTTGGGTTAGTTTCGTAGTGTCGCTATGCGCGTTAGCCACTAGACGAACACTTGAGAGTATGTTTGGAGTTGATGCGTCGGTCAAACGTAGCTGGTACGTGTTATTGGTAGATTGCTAATATACATTTGTTATGTTGTTTTATGATCATAGGGACGCAGGCGGGGACTTCCGACGCTACGAAGAAGGGAAAGCGAGTGGTTTGTTTTACTTAGCCCCAGGATCATCTGTGAGTAGATTTAACATCTACAGGGGAATCGCCCGCATGGCGTTATGCGTCTGGGCTGAATTATATGACTTGATTATTAGTTAGAAGTATTGCACATATAGAGATTGTGCATGAACTTCATTTCATATTATTACTTGTTGTGTTGGGACTTATACCCTTTGGACACTGCACTATTATTGACGGTTCATGTTGCACGAGCACAAATTGTATTCTACACCCACACCGTCGATAACTGCCATGATACGCACCGCACCTATACATATAAGATATTGTAGTGGTTAGGGACATTGAGACATGATCCTTATTTCCACCATGCATATGAGATATAGCATACCTGTATACCTACATGCTTACGCATATACTTGGAGGGTATTGCATCGTCATTGACATGTACACACACATATATATAGCTTGCTACAGCTACACATATACCTAGAGGGTATTACATCATTATTGACATATATATACATATAGCTTGCTACAACTACACATATACCTAGAGGGTATTACATCATTATTGACATGTATATACACATACCTGGACATAGCTACACCTATACCTAGAGGGTATTACATCATTATTGACAGGTATATACACATATGAGATATAGCTACATGTACATATGCATACATACATACATGTACACCCATATACCTTGCTAGGGTTACATATACCTATGTGGTATTGTATTATCATTGACATGGGGTCATTGATTTTTATGCGATTGCGTATATGATAGGTAGTATACCTTGCACACTTACATACTTACACATATACCTTGCTATACCTACATGTTTACACATATATCTGGCTATAGCTACATGTTCACCTGTATATGATGTTGCATTTGATTTCGGAGAAATTAGGAACCACATGATATATTTAATAACTTGCTGCAGTTAAATAGCAGCTTTTCCTTTATATGCTCATATTACTGTTTCATGTTGCATATATTATATTTCATGGATTTCGCATTGATATATGGATTTCATATGATCTTTTCTGGATATTTTACTCCTGGGTATATATATCAGTGGTATGGGACGCTGATATATATACATGTATATATATATCAGTGGTATGGGACGCTGTTATATATGTACACCTATATATTATATATATCATCATAATGATCTATGCAAGTATTCTTATTCCTTACTTGATATTTGGATGCATCCACTCAAGTTTTGTTATAAAACGATACGTGGATCACAAGTGTCGGTGTTTGACACTTAGGATTCGAGGAGCGTATAAACCGATACGAGGATCAAAAGTGTCGGTGTTTGACACTTAGGATTCGAGGAACGTATAAACCGATACGTGGATCACAAGTGTCGATGTTTGAAACTTAGGATTCAAGGAACGTATGTATTTATGTGTCGATGCTAGACACTAGTTTTCATGATATTTTTGGGTGTCGATGTTAGACACTCAGGTTTCATGAGACTTACAGGTTATGAGGGCCGATCTGAGGGCCGATATGGGGGCAGATCTGAGGCCGATTTGGGAAATTTGGGATTTAGATTGTCTTGATGGACACTGGTCCTGCCATGATGAAGATTCCGTGAGGATGACATGTTTTATCCCATACTCCGCATTTATTTTATATGCATTGCTTCATATATTAGTAGTACCTGATATAGTACCTTTCACGACTGTTGTATATACATACTGCCATTTATTGCTATCAGCTTGCATTTGTTAGATTGGCGCAGTACGTGCATACTTGCGATTACCTGCATATGTTATTTACTATTCATGAGTTGGCAACTCACCCTCGTTGTGCCACAAGGTTTTACAGGTTGTCCCTCAAAGCAGTCGCGGCAGGGCTTTCATCTATCGTATCATCTTTTATAGCGGGTACCGCTACGGCTGACTGGGTGCAGTTTTGCTATAGGTGTGGTTTTGCGGTTATCCGATGATGCTCATTGTATATTCGTTGTATCGAGTACTCTCCATCTACCATTTTCATGTATTGACTTAGAGACGAGTTGTGAGGACGATATTGTATATTATTTGTGACTTGCAGATTTTCATGCTGTTCACTCTATATCGTCTTTTCTTCGCTACGGCATCGTATATCTATTGTGGTGGTTGTTTTTCGCCTTTGGGCATGGATTTGCTCCCGTTTGGGGATGCTTTACTTATATCTTTTGTTGTACACTTTTTGGGGGCTTGTTTTACAAAGGAGGTGCTGCCAAATTTTTAAAGGAAGTAAATTTGGACTTTAAAGAATTTTGATTGAGATTTTAAAAGTTTTAACAATGTTATTATCATTTACTACTTTTGATGGTTTTGATTGCTGGTTTTTTTTGGCTTAGATGATTTACGTTACACCTGGAGACGTTACGTAGTGTAAGTCCACGTTGCTCACCCCGGTTCTTACGGGGAGGCGGAAACGGCGAAAAACAATGATTTTGGCGCAAGGCAACATGGACTAAAAGGCAGGATCTTTGCTAAACTAGAAACTAGTAAACACTAGAGGTTTTAACTACTATGCTGTAGAAGGTATACCTCACGGAACCGGTCCTTCGGGTCTTCTCTCCGCTGTCCGGCTCGTCCATCCGCGCTCCGAGGGTCGATCCGGATCTTGGTCACCTCTGCGGCCTTCTTGAGTCGAAGACAATCCACCCGAGAGTTGTACACTAAGCTCCGCCTCAAGCCAAGGCAACTAGGGCAAAGAGATTGCTAATCTAAATGCCTTAGGTTGTGTAAAAGAGATAGATGGAAGTGTTTGTCTTTGTGGGATCTTTTTCTCTCAACACATGAGATCAAAAGATGAGATCAAGAGGAGGAAGAAGAAGGAGAAAGCTTAGCAACCATGGAGCTTTTCTTTTCTTCTCATTTCAAGAGAGAGAATGAGAAGAGAATAATGAAAAAGATTAAGCCAAATGAAATGAACCATGGTTGCAATAATACACAAAAATCATCATTACTAATCCTATCATGAAAGAGTTGATGGCACATTGAATTGACCATTATCATAACTCAAGAATTAAAAAGAAAATAAAAGAAGAGTGTAGATCTCTCTTGAAGGTCAATGGTCAACACGGTCAACGGGTCAACAAAGTGGTTGAGAGGTCTAAGTAGTCAAATGGTCAATGCAATTAGCCATCAATAATCTATCACTAAAAGGATTAGTAAACAATGTCACCGGCACATAACGGTTTTGACCAAACGAATTGTCAAAACCCTAATGAGTGTGCCACATTACGGTTTTGGCCGAACCAACTGCCAGAACCCTAATGGGGCACCTCCTCCTTCATCGCTCCATACAACTGTGCATACACACCCGCTTCCACATTCCGTAGAATGCGAATGCACAGAAGACAAATTAAATCCATCTGTACAATACTAGGATCTGGCTTAAACCAAAGCCCACCGGTATTGCCTGCCCGAACAGCATACGCACACAAGTGCACGTAAGTGATCGTAGCCCTGCCGTAAAACCATACGGCCTTTACACGTTTCGCTCAATGCAGGGAAACTCTGTGTGTGGGACTCTAAAGACTCGACACTACGCCGGCGGTGGGTTTAACCACAGACCGCAAGCGGCACTAGCTGTACGTAACGGTCCCCTGGTAGATGTCGATAAGAAGGCCGATGAGGTAAACCCATCCGAACTCCTACTGAGCCTGTATGTGACAATCTCCGTACAGTCCGGTCTGTTCGTCTGATACATCGCATGGCGGGCCTAGGGGGGCGGTGAACGTCAGTCCCCTAATAGCGGTACAAGTCGTGTCGGAGTGTAGCCCAGAACACCCTGAGATAACACTGGAAACCTACCAGTATATCTCGCTTGCCTTGGCCAGGGACTACTTGTGTAATGGCTCTCCTAGACACAACGCGATGTCAACCCCCAATACCGGGAGAGACGAATCCTGTCTAACCGTTACTGCCTCCAAGTGCTTCGGGACTGCACCCAACTACTACCAGTTTGCATGACTCCTTTAAGCCGTGGTAGGGTAGTAATCTAAGTACAGTGGGAACACACTCGAGGCGAAGTGACAGTGTCAAGTCAGCGGACTAAGCTGTACTCATGTCACCTGGGAACTGATAACTGACGATAGGTATAATACCAACCAACAGTTCCCGACGAGTCCTGTCCGGTGTACTCGTAACTTAACGAGCACCCGCATACTATCTTAAGTACGACGTACTGACGGCTGTGGGACAGACCGTCTCCCCTGCTGGGATGAGAAGCGCATACGCTAGTCTACTCGGGAGTATCGATGGCCTGTCTCGATAGTCCTACGACTAGGGACCTGTATAAGGATGTGCTTATGGATTACCCAGCCCCCACGAGTGTGAGCGCCATCACAACGCTGGTAATCAAGCAAAGATCCTAAGGGCTCTACTAATATGTATATAAGCGATATGCTAAAAGAAACACATGCACATATTGAAGTAGAGACAAACCAAGTAGCATACTACCATTTTGAGCAAGATTGTCTATACAACTGTGAATATCCCAAGTTTCCATCAAGTAATATACAAGCTAGTATGATACAGTAATGGCCTCTAGGGCATATACACTAACAATCTCCCATTTGCACTAAGGCTATGTACTGGCGTATCGAAGACCTATCATCTCGATCAGCCGCTCGAACTGAGTCTGGGGTATGGCTTTCGTGAATGGATCTGCAGTGTTATTCTCTGAGTCTATTCTCTTCACCTCGATCTCCCGGCGATCTACGATCTCCCTGATCAGGTGGTACCGCCTCAAAATGTGCCTGGACTTCTGATGGGACCGGGGTTCCTTCGCTAAAGCTATAGCACCGTTGTTGTCGCAATACAGCGGTATTGGATTAACAATGGTAGGAACCACCTGAAGCTCCGTGAGGAACTTCTTCATCCAGACAGCTTCCTTTGCAGCATCACAAGCAGCTATGTACTCCGCTTCCATAGTTGAGTCTGCAACGGTCTCCTGCTTAGAACTCTTCCAGCAAACCGTCCCTCCATTGAGGGTAAAGACATAACCCGACATGGACTTGGAGTCATCCTTGTCACTATGGAAGCTGGAGTCAGCAAAGGCCTCGAGCTGGAGGTCTTTTCCGCCATACACCAAGAACATCTCCTTAGTCCTTCTCAGGTACTTGAGAATGTTCTTTACCGCTATCCAGCGTTTCTCCCCTGGGTTCGACTGATACCGGCTTACAACGCTCAATGCGTATGCTACATCTGGTCTGGTACACAACATCGCATACATTATAGAGCCTACCGCAGAAGCGTAGGGTATAATAGACATGCGATCCCTTTCCAAATCAGTCTTGGGAGACATCTCTTTGGAGAGGGTGATCCCGTGACAAGCCGGTAGATTACCGCGCTTGGAATCTTCCATACTGAACCTTTTCAGTATGGTGTCGATGTACCTTGACTGTGAAAGTCCCAACATCCTCTTAGATCTATCACGATAGATCTGGATCCCCAGAATGTAGTTGGCATCACCCAGGTCCTTCATGGAGAACCTCTGTGACAAGAATCCTTTGACTGACTGTAGCATAGGAATATCATTTCCTATTAGGAGAATGTCATCCACGTACTAGACGAGGAATGCCACAGTTCTCCCTACAATCTTACTGTAAATGCATGGTTCATCTGGGTTTTTGATAAAGTCGAATTCTTTGACAGTATCATCAAAGCAGATGTTCCAACTCCGCGATGCCTGCTTAAGTCCATAGATGGACTTTAGCAACTTGCACACTCTACCGCTGCTCCCACTCTGAATGAATCCCTCCGGCTGATCCATATAGACGCACTCTTCCAAATTTCCATTTAGGAAAGCCGTCTTTACGTCCATCTGCCAGATTTCATAATCGTGGAAGGCAGCAATGGCAAGAAGGATCCGAATGGATTTCAGCATAGCCACTGGAGAAAATGTCTCGTCATAGTCCAAACCAGGTCTTTGACGAAAACCCTTTGCAACAAGTCTAGCTTTATAGGTCTCAACCTGCCCATCTACACCAATCTTCTTTCTGAAGATCCATTTGCAGCCTATGGGTTTTACCCCTTCTGGAGCAAAGTCCAATGTCCAAACTTTGTTGGTGTACATAGACTCCATCTCAGCCCGCATTGCATCCAGCCATTTTACCGAGTCGCCGCTCTGAATGGCTTGCTGGAAGCTAGTAGGCTCACCATAATCTATAGTGCAATCCTCTCTATCCCCATCAATGAGAAAACCGTAGTATCTCTCGGGCGGATGAGACTGCCTACTACTCCTGTAGAGTGGCACTGGGATGTCCGGTTCTCTTGAAACTTCTGCTTCTTCCAAGCTTTCAGTAATAGCTTGTGGTTCTGGAATTTCTTCCAGTTCTACTACGCTCCCACTTGCTTCTTTTTCTAAAAACTGATGTTCCAGAAAGTGGGCATGACGAGAAACAAAAACCTTTTGTTCCTCTGCGTAATAGAAAAAATACCCCCTGGAGTTCTTTGGGTATGCCACAAACTTACACAGTACTGAGCGTGCCTCGAGCTTGTCTGCATGCTGCTTTTTTACAAAAGCTGGACATCCCCATATCTTCAGATACTTAAGACAGGGTTTCTTCCCACACCACATCTGATATGGTGTGGTAGGCACAGTCTTGGAGGGAACCTTGTTCAAAAGATATGCAGCTGATTCTAGTGCATAACCCCAGAAGGATCGCGGCAACTCAGCCTTACTCATCATGGAACGAACCATATCCAATAGGGTTCGATTCCTCCTTTCCGATACACCGTTGTGTTATGGTGTGTATGGAGGAGTAAGCTGAGAGAGAATTCCATTCTCTTTTAAGAAGCCCAGAAACTCAGCACTCAAGTATTCACCACCTCGATCAGATCTTAGTGTCTTGATACTTTTGCCTGTTTGTTTTTCAACTTCATTCTTATATTCCTGAAATTTCGCAAAGGCCTCGGATTTGTGCTTCATCAAGAAGACATGCCCATACCTAGAGAAATCATCTGTGAAAGTAATGAAGTGTGAATAACCACTTCGCGCATGTGTAGACATTGGACCACACACATCACTGTGTATGAGTCCCAAGAGCTCGCTCGCTCTTTCTCCGTGTTCAGTGAACGGAGTCTTTGTCATCTTTCCCATGAGACAAGATTCACAAGTGGCATAAGACTGGTACTCGAACGGATCCAAGTATCCTTCTTTATGTAACTTTGTCAACCGTGTCTCAATAATGTGACCCAGTCTACAATGCCATAAGAAAGCCTGATTTAATTCCGGAGACTTTCTTTTAAGTGTGTTCTGGACACTGAAGACCTGAGCTTGATTCAAAACGTATATACCGTATTTTAATGTACCTGACCCAATCAGTACTTGAGTTAGGTGGATGTTTACTACATCGCTTACAAAAGTAAAATCATATCCTTCCTTAGAAAGTAAGGATACAGATATGATATTACAAGTCGCACCTGATACATAAAAACAGTCACGCAGAATCAAAATCTGCCCAGTTGTCAGTCCTAGATGATATTCCCCTACGGATACAGCATACATGCTCATTCCGTTAGCAACCCTGAGAGTCATATCACCTTTCCTGATAACCCTACGGTTTCTCAGAGCCTGTAACGAATTACAGATATGAGATCCTGATCCGGTATCCAATACCCAGGAAGTAGGGTTAACTGACATACAGTTCTCTATTACAAACACACCCAAAGCCGAAGCCACAACATGCTTCGAATTCTGGCTACTGGCTTTGCAAGCCCTGCAATTCTTCTGTCTATGTTCATTACCGTAACAATAGGAACATCCCTCTTTTACTGCATCCATTCCCGAAACTTCTGCCTTTCCCTTTCTTTCTACTTCCCTGGTTTCCTTCAGGGTAGTAGGTAGTGACTGTTGAACTAAGTCAGCATCTGACCCGTTCTTCAACGTGGTCTTCAGGTCCGAGAGCTCAAAAGAGCTGGTCTCTATAAGGACGTTGCCCCCTACAGATGACCCAATAGCCAACCTCGCTGGAAGCAATTCGTTCGAGGTCTCATATCTTGCGATACGAGATTGCTCTCCATATAAAACTTTGTTATGGAGGAAGATAGAAGCTGAGTCTATCTTCTCATGCTGCCTCTGGTATATACCATCAACTGAGGCTAACACGAGGCACTTGGCTATCGCACAGTCTTCTTCCGATGTCCTATGGATATCAATATCCGTGACAGGGGAAACTGGACCTGAGACGGCAGGGGTTGGATCAGTGAAGAGGTGTCCCAGCTTGTCATAGGCAATGGACATCTGGACATACCATTGCCAGTCATAACAGTCAGATTCAGTCGTTTTATTATCTAGATGTAACCTAGGTGCGGTCACTGGGTCGCTGCAATTAAGAGAGAGAGAGAAGAAAAACACTTAGCATGATGCTCTTGCAAGTTTAGATTGGTTTTTAATTTATCTAAACAGGATGGCTCCCACTGTCTCTCGAATCCCTCCTCAAACCATAAAGGAAGAATTAGTCAGGATCAATCTCACCGTACAATACTTGCTTAACCGTTCAGCCAGGCCAGTGTCGGTACTTCGAGGGAGGTTTTCCAACGCTTTCGCGAAGTTCCTTAATTAAGTAACCTCTTTTCCCTGTGGGCGTAGCCCCGCTAACACCTTTCTAGACACCTACTTGGTTTATAGCATTGATCGTTAAGTGAGAAAGTTCCCGAGGAGTAGCATATACTCACAGTAGGATCGGGATCCAAATATCATCGCGTGACAAAACTGAAGGAATCCTACCAGAATCATCACACTCCAAATGGTATGCAGCGCTAGCAAGTTTCGGTACTTTTGAAACTCCCGATGTGGATTTTTGCCCCATGCTCTTATGACCATGACGAAGGCCAACATATCATAAGTCACATGTCAAGTTCTACCCGTCATTATCCAGGTTAATTTGAACCCACCCGTACATACCCTTGACGAAGGCCAAAATAGTAGTACGACTGTCCCAAACCAACGCATCTATCTATGCTACAGATAAATATTCAGCAGCTACCAATAACTATGCCTTGGCGAAGGTCAAAATGCATAGCTTGAATACTACTGAATATTTAACCGAAATGACGGAGGGCTACGGATGGTTTTGGCGAAACCGTGAACGTAGTGAACTTGATATAATCGATGGAACGAGATAGCTTTTAAAAGGAGTGGTTCAAGCTCCGCGTTTAAAATGCTGGTTTTTGAAAAGAACTGAGTGGTTTTCAAAGTGTTCCAACGACTTTTACTTGGTTTATTTTCTTGCATTAGTTCTTTTAATGCGTCCCATCATTTAAATCCTACCATTGCAGAAAACAACCAAAATATGACGTACGCTTATGCCATTCGCATTCGCCACGGGGCCCCGTCATCACCCGTTAGGTTACTTAACTAACGACAGAGCGGGGGCTGGGCTAGCGCGGCTGTAAAACATAAGCAACGCCTAAATAGTTATCGTATATAGATATATAGCAATGATAGCCATTACAGATCACAGATGAACACTTTGGATATACTAGGAATCCGCGATTCGTTCGAGCCTGCAACGAAAAGCGGATTGCACGGTCGCGATGAATAGCCAAACCCCACCCTAGACCCCTACGGGTGCGGCAACTACCCGAAGCGAAGCAACCTCCCTCAACACCGTGAGTAGGCCACTCGGCACTTCGAGATACCCGGTAGTTTGTGCACCCCACCTTGGGTCTATCCTAGGAGTAAAAATAGTAAATAGAAATTATACATTGACGGCTACAACCCCGACCCGGTTGTGCGGCCATACAAATAATATTACATCAATTTACATATTTTACAATGAATGAAAGAAAAAGAAACTCTCATCTCACACCCATTCCCGGCTATTCAACCGCGACAATCCACCGAGTTCATATACACAAACCATCAATATTACAGATCACAGATATGTATAACCCCCACTAATCGACGTATAGCGATTAGCGGACGTTCAATACATATATCACATCACAGATAATATTCATTAGCCAAAGAGTACGGAATATCGATCAAAATACGGATTTCTAACCACCCCAAAAGTCAATTTGCTCTCTGGAAAATCTAGGTAGAAAAAACATGTCTTAAAAATCCTAAAACAGCCAAACTAAAATACTGCACAAAATCCGATCCAGTGCCGAGTCAAAACGGCGGCGGAACCGCGGCAATGAGCATGTCATTGCCGCGGAACCGCGGTCATTTGATCGATTCACTGGTTCGTTTTTCTGCAGTGTTTTCACAAAACCCTGAGACGATTTTTCATATATTTTAAATCACTTTTTGAGCAGTATGAAAATCGACAGAAACTAGAGGTTTTACGGACGAGTTTTGCGTCTTTTTTCCGATCGATATTCTAAACACTTTGCTAACTTACTAGTTTATATTTAGCTAGGCTCTGATACCACTGTAAGTCCACGTTGCTCACCCCAGTTCTTACGGGGAGGCGGAAACGGCGAAAAACAATGATTTTGGCGCAAGGAAACATGGACTAAAGGGCGGGATCTTTGCTAAACTAGAAACTAGTAAACACTAGAGGTTTTAACTACTATGCTGTAGAAGGTATACCTCATGGAACCGGTCCTTCGGGTCTTCTCTCCGCTGTCCGGCTCGTCCATCCGCGCTCCGAGGGTCGATCCGGATCTTGGTCTCCTCCACGGCCTTCTTGAGTCGAAGACGATCCACCCGAGAGTTGTACACTAAGTTCCGCCTCAAGCCAAGGCAACTAAGGCAAAGAGATTGCTAATCTAAATGCCTTAAGTTGTGTAGAGGAGATAGATGGAAGTGTTTGTCTTTGTGGGATCTTTTTCTCTCAACACATGAGATCAAAAGATGAGATCAAGAGGAGGAAGAAGAAGGAGAAAGCTTAGCAACCATGGAGATTTTCTTTTCTTCTCATTTCAAGAGAGAGAATGAGAAGATAATAATGAAAAAGATTAAGCCAAATGAAATGAACCATGGTTGCAATAATACACAAAAATCATCATTACTAATCCTATCATGAAAGAGTTGATGGCACATTGAATTGACCATTATCATAACTCAAGAATTAAAAAGAAAATAAAAGAAGAGTGTAGATCCCTCTTGAAGGTCAATGGTCAACACGGTCAACGGGTCAACAAAGTCAAGAGAGGTCTAAGTAGTCAAATGGTCAATGCAATTAGCCATCAATAATATATCACTAAAAGGATTAGTAAACAATGTCACCGGCTCATAACGGTTTTGACTAAACGAATTGTCAAAACCCTAATGAGTGTGCCACATTACGGTTTTGGCCGAACCAACTGCCAAAACCCTAATGGGGCACCTCCTCCTTCATCGCTCCTCATAACTGTGCATACACACCCGCATCCGCATTCCGTAGAATGCGCATGCACAGAAGACAAATCAAATCCATCTGTGCAATACTAGGATCTGGCTTAAACCAAAGCCCACTAGTATTGCCTGCCCGAACAGCATACACACACAAGTGCACGTAAGTGATCGTAGCCCTACCGTAAAACCATACGGCCTCTACACGTTTCGCTTAATGCAGGGAAACTCTCTGTGTGGGACTCTAAAGACTCGACACTATACTGGCAGTGGGTTTAACCACAGACCGCAAGCGGCACTAGCTGTACGTAACGGTCCCCAGGTAGATGTCGATAAGAAGGCCGATGAGGTAAACCCATCCGAACTCCTACTGAGCCTGTATGTGACAATCTCCGTAAAGTCCGGTCTGTTCGTCTGATACATCGCATGGCGGGCCTAGGGGGGCGGTGAACGTCAGTCTCCTAATAGTGGTATAAGTCGTGTCGGAATGTAGCCCAGAACGCCCTGAGATAACACTGGAAACCTACCAGTATATCTCGCTTGCCCTGGCCAGGGACTACTTGTGTAATGGCTCTCCTAGAAACAGCGCGATGTCAACCCCCAATACCGGGAGAGACGAATCCTATCTAACCGTCACTGCCTCCAAGTGCTTCGGGACTGCACCCAACTACTACCTGTTTGCACGACTTCTTTGAGCCGTGGTAGGGTAGTAATCTAAGTACAGTGGAAACACACTCGAGGCGGAGTGACAGTGTCAAGTCAGCGGACTAAGCTGTACTCATGTCACCTAAGAACTGATAACTGACGATAGGTATAATACCAACCAACAGTTCCCGATGAGTCCTGTCCAGTGTACTCGTAACCTAACGAGCACCCGCATACTATCTCAAGTACGACGTACTGATGGCTGTGGGACAGACCGTCTCTCCCGCTGGGATGAGAAGCGCATACGCTAGTCTACTCCTGAGTATCGATGCCCTGTCTCGATAGTCCTACGACTAGGGACCTGTATAAGGATGTGCTTATGGATTACCCAGCCCCCACGAGTGTGAGCGCCATCACAACGCTGGTAATCAAGCAAAGATCCTAAGGGCTCTACTAGTATGTATATAAGCGATATGCTAAAAGAAACACATGCACATATTGAAGTATAGACAAACCAAGTAGCATACTGCCATTTTGAGCAAGATTGTCTATACAACTGTGAATATCCCAAGCTTCCATCAAGTAATATACAAGCTAGTATGATACAGTAATGGCCTCTAGGGCATATACTCTAACACGTAGTTTAAGTGCCGTCACGTGCTAAATTTTGGGTCGTGACAAAGTTGGTATCAAAGCGCTAGGTTTTACCTTTCGGAGTGTAGGATGACCTTGGTATGATAGAGTAGGTAGCTTAAGCAGAGTGATGTAGCGTATGTATGTCCGCGGCATACTTACGACATGGTACTCCTGTTGGATATATGTATACCCTAGAGGCCATTATATGTATATATGTATATTTATATATTTGACTTTCTTACTCGACATGATAGTATGCTATCTGGTTTTACTTTATCCGACATGTTTACTTGATACTGTTCATTTGATACATGTTGATAGAGCCCTGAGGATATTTGATTAACTTCCATGGCAATGATGGAGATCATACTAGTGGGGCATGTGTGGTCTATAAGCATATCCTTAAATGTTCCTAGTCGTAGGTATATCGAGACAGGGCATCGATATTCCAGAGTAGTCTAGCGTATACGTTTCTTGACCCATATGATGGGCGATGGATGATCCCATATCCATTGGTGTTATGACATCGAAGATTGTATACGGGTGTTCAGTAAAGACTGGGTACACTGAA
This sequence comes from Agapanthus africanus, assembly GCA_030015575.1. Lineage (NCBI taxonomy): Eukaryota > Viridiplantae > Streptophyta > Magnoliopsida > Asparagales > Amaryllidaceae > Agapanthus > Agapanthus africanus. The sequence continues at coordinate 508,661,978 of JASDDO010000019.1, read as the reverse complement.
CGGACCCACCGAGAATTCCTATATGGTATTATATCTATCGTCGGATAGCGGTTCTCTGGTGACACTGGTACAAGTTAGTCTGTAGACCCGAGATCATCATAGAGTATTATGTGTTCTCCCACTGTACTTTGATTTTCACCCTACCATGGCTCTACTGAGTTATGCAAATAGGTGGATTTTGGGTATAGTCCCGAGACACATGGAGACAGTGGGCGATAGGAGGGGTTTCGTCTTTCCCGGTATTGGGAGTTGATGTTGTGCAATGTGCGATTGGCTCTGACTTGAAGTCCCTGGCCAGGGCTAATGAGATTTACTGATAAGTGTTATCAGTAGTTTCTCGACCGGTCATAGCCTATATCGACATGACTTATTGAGTTATTAGGGCTCGACGATTCCATCCCTAGACTTGATATGCAACATATCAGACGAAGAGACCGGACTGTACGGTAAGTGTTGCCAATGGCTCGACGGGAGTTTTGACGGATTCGCTTGTTTTTCTTCTGATTGCTCAATACCCGGGTGGCCGTTATATTTAGCAGACCGCTTGCAACTTGTAGGTGTTTTGATATGATCATCACCTACTGCCGGCGTATTGACGAGTCTTAGAGTCCCACACAGGATTTTTCTAGCTCAGGCGAAATGATGTGGAGTGCATGTGAGATATGTGCGGGAGCTCGACTAAATGCGAGTATGTGATACCGTATTTTAATCGGGTGTTTACTATTGGTCGGGTTGCATTTGATGTGACTGATTTATTAAATCAAGTGTTGATTTAATATTGACTTTTAGCTCACTTTTAATTAAACCCTTTCTTTTGGATGTATGCATATATGTTTATACATACACATGATAATGTGCATGCACACATACATACATACATATGTGTCATGGTTGATGATACATAGAAGATGGCAATGCAAGACTCACATGGTTGATAAATATCTAGATTTTTGTTAATGAATTAAAGAAAAAGGAAATTTGCTAAATGACTCATTGTTTCTACATTCTTCTTATTTGACTTTTGACTTTAACCATGGTTAGATTTCCTTTGTTCTTTAACTCATCTACAAAATATCTAGATATTTAGTTAACTATGGTTATATTTGAGAGTGTCTCATATATATTCTTTTCTTTTTCTTTTTGAAGAAGTTTTTTCATTATATTCACAAAAGCTTTTGCCAACTTCACCTTCCTCATTCTTCAAGCTCTCTTGAGTTTTGTTTTGAGTGAGGAACTTAAAAAGAAAGGGTTGTAAAGTGAGTTTACAAACCACATAACCATTCTACACCACCTTAGCCTTTTAGTGTAGAGTGTTTGCTCCACTTCATCTGGATTTAGTGAGGCAAAGAGCTTGACCTAGGAATCTCCGGGTGGATCATCATAGACGACGAAGGACCTTGAGCGTAGTTGATCCAAGCTTCGAGCAAAGCCGTAGGAGTCCTAAAGACCGAAGGAGTTGGCTACAAAGGTTGTAGTTTCTTTTCCTTTAGCTTAGACTTCTTATTATGTTGATATTACCCTAATTTCTAGTTACGATTCGTAGTTTGTTTGTAATAGCCCTTTAGAATTTGAAAGTTCTCTACTTAAAGATGTTGTAACCTAACTAGATATGCTACTACACACCAACATGGTATCAGAGCCTAGCTAGAGGTTTAGGGTAAACCGGACGACGTTTAAAAACTCAATCGAACATGAAAAATGAAATTTTTACATGCTTACTGGAAATTTTTTCAATAGTTGGAATTTTTGTAATTAAAAATATTCAGAAAATAGAGCAGGGTTTTCTGTGGATCCCCAAGAAAAACGAATGCCTAACTCAACACAACGACCGTGGAACCGCGACCAAATAGGTGTATTTGCGGCGGTTCCACGGTGCCGTTGGTGAGGCTTGGACCGTGCGCTCTTGCGTTGATCCGTAGGTACCATATATGCTCTCTGGGAATTGTTTTGCAGGTTCAAGTGTTGAGATCTATTACAACAGTGGGTATGTTGATGTGTTGATTGATATATTTTAACGTCGTCTATGCTTTTCAATTGTTGATGTGATATGATGTATAGGATCGTCGTGATCGAATGGCCGGGGGTTTTATGTGAGACGAGAGTTTATCTTTTCATTCATGTAAAATTCATTGTATATATTATTCTTTTATTGGGGCACATCCGGGTTGAGAATGATGTCTCCATTGAGGTATATTTTACTTTTCCGCATTAGGATAGAGCCAAGAAGGGGAGCACGAGTGACTGGGTTCTGGAGTTCAGTGGGAGGCTATTTCGAGGAGTCGAGACCGGGTCTCCTAAACTCCAGAATTGGAAGGGTCACTTGCTGCTCTCATAGGGGTCTAAGGGTGTGGGCTTGGCTATTCATCACGACCGTGGAATCTGTATTTGCTATCTTAGGATAAGTATAAAATACGGAGTTCCTAGTATATCCTATATTTTCATATATGTGTTTCTGCTGCTAATTATTCTGTGATGTGATTGCTTAATATCTGAGACGAATGTAATATAGTTATATATGTGATATGTAATACTGTTTTTCGTTTCTTTCTGTAATGGCTTAGGAACTTAAGTGATGGGAATACATTAATGAGATTAATGTAAAGAAAAAAAAACCTAAAGATGTTGTAGAATCGGATTTGAAATCCACTCGGCTCTTTTATGAAAAAGCAAGTTTCAAAAGATGCGGAGCTTAAACCACTCCTTTTTCTAAAACTATTTAGATTCTACAACGAAATCAAGTTCAAAGCGTTAAAAGTTTTCGTAAAAACCATCCGCAACCCTCCGTCATTTTAGGAAGCAGAGTACTTAGTATTCGTGCTATGTATGTTGATTATAGTCAAGGCATAGTGTACGGTAGCTAAGTGATGCCTTCCTACAAAGCATATGATGCAATAAGTTAGAACATTCATGTGATTATGTTGATCATAGTCAAGGGTCATATGGGTGGGTCTAGTTAATCACGAAATGACGGGTAGAACTTGACTAGTGCTTATGATATGTTGACCATAGCCAAGGTCATAAGCATCTATGGGTAAAAACTATATCGGGAATTTCAAGTGTTGAAATTTGCAATGAGATTGCATACCATCTATATGATAGTTGGATCCCGATCCCACCGTGAGTAAGAATTACTCCCAGGAGAGTTTTACACTTCATAATTAGCTAATCCAGTAGGTGTCTAGAAAGGTGTTAACGGGGTTTGACCTCCGGGAAAAACGAGGTTTATTTTAATTAGGTCTGTGCGCAAGCACGGGGAACCTCCCTCAAAGTACCGACACTGGCCTGACTGACCGGTTAGCGAAACTGTAGAATGTAATTAATCCTGGCTAGTTTTCTTTTCAGGTTTGAAAGAAAAGTTGATAAAAGCAGTGGGAGACATTGATTAGATAAGATAATAACCAATCTGATCTTTACAAGAGCATTTCGCTGAGTGTATTCTTTTCTCTCTCCTAATGGCCGATACCGATGACGGGACTTAAGCTTCTTTTAGAGAAAAAAAAAACAGACTGGACCGAATAATAAAGAATGGTTGAGGAACTTGAACATTGCACTCACATATGATAAAGTATCATATGTCCTCACTACCAAAGGCCCACCCGTCCCAGGACCTAAACCATCTGTTTCGGATAAGGAGATCTGAAAAACATGGGATATTGATTGCAACATGGCCACGTGCCTCGCGCTTGCTTTTATGGACAGTATCCATCAGAAACAACACGAGAAGATGGATGTATAATCCATCTTTCTTCATACAAAGGAGTTGTATGAAGAGCAATCTCGTACTTTACGATACGAGGCATCTCGAAAGTTGTTTCAGATGCGGATGGCCCCCGGCGCATCAGTAGGAGACCATGTTCTGAAGATGATTGGTCTTATAGAAGAACTTGAGGAACTAGGATGGACTATGGATAATGAGCAATATACAGATATTGTTCTGCAGTCTCTCTCCCCCGCCTTTGCTCCGTTCATAGTGAATTTCAATATGAACGATTTGGAAAAATCATTGCCTGAACTTCTCAATATGTTGAGAAGTGCAGAGAGCACGCTTAAGATAGCGAAAACTCCTACTCTGCTTTATGGACCATCTTCCTTTTCAGTCCTGAAAGCCAAGGCCAAGGGAAAGAAGAAGAAGAATCCCACCAAGCCGAGAGGTGGAGTTGAAAAGGCGAAGAGGATAGACAGGTCTGGGACCGCGGGAAATGGAAAAGGAGAATGTTTTTACTACCACAGGTCAGGACACTGGAAAAGCAATTGTGCTTTGTACATTGCAGATCTCAAGAAGAAGAAGCATGTTGATGCTTCCGCTTCAGGTGTGTTTGTAACTGAAAACTGTTTTTCATTAAATTCTGCATCTTAGGTATTAGATACCAGTTCTGGTTCTCACATCTGTAATTGTATGCAGAGATTGAGAAACAGTAGAGTTTTGAAGACTGGGGACCACACTCTATGGGTTTGAAATGGTTCTAATGTACATGCTGTATCCATAGGAGAGTATCATCTGGGGTTGCTTTCAAGATGTATTTTGGTTTTAAACCCTTGTTATTTTGTACCTAGTATGCTATGTAATATAATATCCGTATCTTTGTTGGACAATGAAGGATATCATTTTGTGTTGCAAAATAATGTTATGAACATTAACTTGAATCAATAGTTGATTGGGTATGGTACACTAAGTAACGGAATTTACGTCCTAAACCAACACACAGTTTTTAATATACAACATACAAATAAAAGAAAGATTTCACATATAAATGAATCTTTTCTTTGGCATTGTAGACTTGGTCATATTAATGAAACAAGACTAAACAAGTTACATAAAGATGGATCTTTAAAACCCTTTGAATATAAATCTTATGCGACTTGTCAGTCTTGTATCAAAGGTAAAATGACCAAAACTCCATTTATAGGATACGGAGAGAGAGCTACAGAACTCTTAAGCCTCATACATAGTGATGTATGCGGACCAATGTCTACACATGCTAGAGACGGTTTTTCATACTTCATCACTTTTATTGATGATTTCTCAAGATTAGGACACGTGTTTTTATTGAAGCATAAATCCAAAGCTTTCGAGAAATTCAAGGAGTACAAACTTAAAGTAGAAAAACAAACTGGCTCGAGTATCAAGAAACTTCGATCAGATCGAGGTGGAAAGTATTTAAGCACTGATTTTTCAGACTTCTTAAACGAGAATGTGATTCTCTCTCAGCTCACTCCTCCGTACACACCACAACACAACGGTGTGTCAGAACGGTGGAATCGTACCCTATTAGATATGGTATGATCCATGATGAGTGATGCTGAGTTACCACTTTCCTTTTGGGGACATGCATTAGAGACAACAATTTATCTATTAAACAGGGTTCCAACCAAGACCCTGTCTAGCACTCCATATGAGATGTGGTGTGGGTGGAGACCATCTCTTTAAAGAATTAGGATATGGGGTTGTCCGGCTTATATCAAAAAGCAAAATCCGGATAAACTCGAAACACGATCGGTCATGTGTACATTTGTGGGATATCCAAAATATTCATACGGATATCTTCTCTACTACAAGGAGGAACAAAAGGTGTTTGTTTCTCAACAGGCCGCATTTTTGGAAAATGAAATTTTTACAAATAGTACTAATGGCAATGAGATAGAACTAGAAGAGGTTCTAGAGACACAAATTACTCTTGAAGAATTGGTTGAACCTGATGTTGCAATAGAACAACAAGAACCTCAGCCGCTCCGGAGATCTAGTAGAACTTCTCTCCCACCGGAGAGATACTATGGTTTTCTCATTGATGGTGATAGAGAAGATTGCATCATGGATGATGATGACCCTACTAGTTTTCAATAGGCTATCACGAGTGGAGACTCAGTAAAGTGGCTGGATGCCATGAGATCTGAAATGGAGTCCATGTACACCAACAAAGTATAGACTTTGGACGTTGAACCTCCTGGGATAAAACCCGTAGGGTACAAATGGATCTTTAAGAAAAAGATTGGTGTAGATGAACAGGTAGAGACCTATAAAGCAAGGCTTGTAGCGAAAGTTTTTCGTCAAAAACCAGGACTAGATTATGATGAAACTTTCTCTCCAGTAGCAATGCTTAAATCCATTCGGATTCCTACTTGCTATTTCTGCTCACTACGACTATGAAATCTAGCAGATGGACGTTAAGACGGCATTTCTAAATGGTGGTTTAGAAGAGTGCGTTTTTATGGATCAGCCAGAGAGCTTCACAGACAGTGGGAGCAGTGAAAAAGCATGTAGGTTGCTTAAATCCATTTATGGGTTAAAGCAGGCATCTCAGTGCTGGAACATCTGTTTTGATGATACAATCAAAGAGTTTGATTCTATCAAAAATATAGATGAACCATGCATTTATAAGAAGATTGTAGGGAGTACTGTCAGTTTCCTCGTATTGTATGTAGATGACATTCTCTTGATAGGAAATGATATTCCTATGCTACAATCGGTCAAATTATTCTTATCACAAAGGTTCTGCATGAAGGACCTGGGTGATGCCTCGTGCATTTTGGCCATAAGGATCTATAGAGATAGATCCAAGAGATTATTGGGATTGTCCCAATCAAAGTACATTGATATCATCCTAAAAAAATTTAGTATAGAAGATTCCAAGCATGGTGCCTTGCCCGCTTCCCATAGAATCACTTTCTCTAAGGACTTCTGTCCGAAGACTGATGAAGAAAGAGCTCGCATGAGCATTATACCCTACGCTTCAGCCGTAGGATCTATAATGTATGCGATGATATGTACTCGCCCTAATGTAGCTTATGCACTTGATGTAGTGAGCAGGTATCAATCCAACCCGCGGGAGCAATACTGGATAGCCGTGAAGAACATTCTTAAGTGTTTATGAAGGACTAAAGAATTGTTCTTGGTGTATGGTAATGGGGATCTCCAAATGGAGGCCTTTACCGATTCCAGCTGTTGGAGATAGTGCCCTCAGAGTCAATTATTGGATCACAGGCACGTGATTGCAATGATTGAGGGGAGGACCTGTCCCAGTAGGACAGTCTTACTCAAGATGATAGTATGCTATCTGGTTTCGTGTACTGCTTTAGGAGACCTTACGAGTCGCTATTACATGTTGATAGAGCCCCTAGGATTCTTGCTTGACTACCAGCAGTATGAGGGCGATCATATAAGTGAGAGCTTGAGTCTATAAGCACATCCTTAAAAGGTCCCTAGTCATGGGAGTTTTGAGACAGGGCATCGATTCTCCAGAGTAGACTAGTGTATACAGTCGAGATCCCGACGAGGGGCGGTGGCCGGTCTCACAACCCACTGGTGTCAGTTGGTTCACCTAAGATGTATACAGGTGCTCATTGGGTTATGATTACACCGGACAGGACTCGCCGGGAACCTGCTAGTTGGTATTATACCTGACGTCAGATAGCAGTTCCCTGGTGACATGTGTACAGGTTAGTTCATCGACCTGAGATCGTAATTTGTCTCGTGTGAGTTCCCACTGTGCTTTGATTACTACCCTACCACGGCTCAAAGGAGTCGTGCAAACAGGTTTTAGTTGGGTAAAGTCCCGAGCCACATGGAGGCAGTGAGCGGATCTGCAGGGGTTCGTCTCTCCCGGTATTGGGGGTGAGGTCGCGCTGTGTCTAGGAGAGCCAGAACATGAAAAGTCCTTGGCCAAGGCAGGAGATTTTCTGGTAGGTATTCCAGTAGTATCTCAGGGTGTTCTGGGCTACACTCCGACACGACTTGTACCGCTTTTGGGGGTCTGACTTTTACCAACCCCCTAGGCCCGCCATGCGATGCTCATAGACGAACGGACCGGACTGTATGGATATTGTCACTGATAGGCTCAGTAGGGTGTCAGGATGAGTTCACTCATCGACGTCCATTTTGGTCAATAGCTGGTGGCCCGTCACGTATGGCTAATACCTCTGACGTGCTAGTAGTTAAATCCACAGCCAATGTATTGATGAGTCTTTAGAGTCCACCACACACACAGTTACTCAGGTTTCGGGCGAAACGCTGTAGAGGCCGTATGGAGATATGGCAGGGTTCGATCAGATACGTGCGGTATTGCACGGATCGTGATCGGACGGTTTTTACTAGCCGGCTTTGGCTTAAGCCGGATCTTAGTATTTGACAGTGTAGATTTTGTCTCTTTGCATTTGTGTTCAGTGGGAATACAAATGCGGGCATGTATTTACAGTAGCGGGGTTTTTCCTGTAATTTATTACGGGATCAGTTTTCTGAAGTTACCAGTTTGCATTCCGTTCCGGCCGGTTTTCCTTTGTTCCTTCGCGGCCGGACTTTTTGTTGGACGGTGTTATTTGCAATTTGCAAATAACATTTTGTGGAGGGGTTTCTTACATAATTGTTGCCTCTTCATCATGAGATTCTTTTCTTGTCATTTCATTGCTTTTCATGTGATGGTTTTGTGATTTGATGAGATGAGAAGTGGGTATGACCATTTTCATTTGATGCATATACCTTTTCTTCTCTTGTATATGATTATTCCATGGATTCATTTTTCCACCACCATCATTTTCTTTGGAGGGGCCGGCCACTTTGGGGAGAGGATGAGAGAGGGTTTCATTTTTGGAGTGGAATATTGATTCATTCTCATTTTGGCTTGAGCTTGCTTCAAAATTCCTTTGCTCATCTTCATGTCATATTATTCCTCCACATACCATGGCAACTTCATATACCCCAAAAGAGACAACCTACTACTCTAGTCTACAGCAAATCTTGGACGTGTCGGCTAGCCAACTTCGCGCCCGAGTTGCCTCGGTCCAGAGGTAGGAGCCCATAAAAGAACTCGGCTACGTGGTGCCCTTTCCGACGAGGAGGAAATGAACGGAGATTCCGCGGGAGATCGGAGTGGAGACGAAGACCGAAGGACACGGATCGCTTGGTATACATCTCTACTCTTATTTTAGTTTGCTAGTAGCTAGGTTAATGGCCCGATCCGGGTGAAAAGTGCGCGGTTGTGCCGGTTTGCTAGTTTGCAAAGTTTTTGTTTCCGCGTTTCCGGCGTCGGATCGACGGCCGGGGCGCCGCCGCGGACTTACAATGGTATCAGAGCCACGCCATTAACCATGCCTAGCTTGCTCTAGTATGTTTGGAACTCGATCGAACAAAAATCCCCCAAAACCGTATTTTCCAATGCATCGTGTTTCTGTCGAAATTTTTTCTGCTCCAAAAAGTTTTCAGGTTGTTTCAGAATACTGTGCATGAAAATTTAAGAATTCTGTGAAAATTTGGTCCCGAGATCACTCCATACCGCCGCGGAACCGTGGCCAAACCCATACTTGGGCCGCGGTTCCGCCGCGCTTTTAACTGTTCATCGTGCCAAATTTTTCCAGAGGGCTTTAGACTTGGAAATAGGGGTTTTGGGATATTCTTTTTGGGCCCATATTTTCTGTAAGTGCTGCAGTACTGCTTGGGGCCCACTTCGATAAATTTGTTCAATCAGATATTTTAAACATGCTAGTTCACAGTATTTACATTATATCTGCGACCGTGAATGTCTCTCGATCGGTAAATCCAGTCTATCTGCTATAGCCCTTTTAGACGGATTTGCGAACGTGACATTCACGTTGATGTTCTGTGTTGTGCTGTGATGTTGCGGATTGGTCGTGGGGGATAGCCTGGATGCAGTGGTAGTACAGTTCTGTTTTATATGTACATTTGTTATTGCGAGGCGAGCGTCCGACATGTGGATTGCCGTCACTGCCTGTTTGTATTATTATTTTGGGGCACGACCAGGTTGCGGTCGATGTACCCGTTGTATGTATATTTTACTTTCTGTACTAGGATTACCCCAAGGAGGGGTGCACGGATAGCCGGGTTGTAGAGGGCAACGAGCCCGCATCTCATGGCGTTGAGACGGAGGGGGCTTTACTCAAGAATTGGCGGGCTATTCGCCGCGCTCGTAGGGGGTATAGGTTGACCCAGGAGGGGTGCCCAAGTTACCGGATCCCGTGAAGTGCTGGGTGGTCCATTCACGTTGCTGAAGGGGGCTACCTCGCTTCAGGTTTTGGCGGGTAACTTGCCGTTCCCGTAGGGGTCTAGGATTTCATTGCACAGGCTATCCACACGACCAGGGGAACGTCGGGTTTCAGCAGCGGCTCTGTGAAACCCGGGGATCCCAGATATCTGTATTGATCTGTGTTGCTATACATTTCTGTGTTGTTGCATTTTATCACGCCTTGAGCGAAAATTATATATTATATATATACTTGTAGATGTTGTATATGTTTTGCATCCGCGCTAGTCCAGTCCCCGCTCTGTCGTTAGTTAGCTAACCTAACGGGTGATGACGGGACCCAGTGGCGAATGCTGATGGCATATACGTACGTCATTATTTTCGTTCTTTGTGGTGTGATCAATTGATGGGACTGCGTTGATTCGGATCAATGCAAGATAAACAAACCTATTTGATGTTGTTGGAACACTTTTCAAAAAGCTGTTATTGCAAGGGCGTTCTCTTTTGTTTTGCATAGTGGTATTCAGTTGGAATATCCTGCTCCTCAGTCGACGAGGCAAGGGCCGAGATCCCGTCACCGGGAGTGACCCCTTGGACAGAAGTTTGCGTCAGGGCAATAACTTCACTATAACCGATTACTTTTTTCTTTGCATCGCGGTATTCAGTTGGAATATCCTGCACCCCATCCTACTGGGAAAGAGCTGAGATCCCTTCACCGGGAGTGACCTCTTTAGCAAAGGTTTTCGTTACTATATTTTTCTAAAAAGCTATCCGTTCCTTCAACGATATCAAGTTCATTACGTTAAAGGTTTTCGCCAGAAACCATTCGTAGCCCTCCGTCATTTCAGTTAAATATTCGGTAGTATTCAAGCTATATTTTGACCTTACGCCAAGGCATAGTGATTGGTAGCTACCGGGTATTTATCTGTTGCATAGATAGATGCGTTGGTTTGGGACAGTCGTACTACTATTTTGGCCTACGTCAAGGGTATGTATGGGTGGGTTCAAATTAACCTGGATAATGACGGGTAGAACTTGACATGTGACTTATGATATTTTGACCTCACGCCAAGGTCATAAGAGCATGGGGCGAAAATCCACATCGGGAGTTTCTAAAGAAACTGAAACTTGCCAGATATGCGCATACCTTCTGGAGTGTGATAGCGTGAGCGGATTCCGTCACGTTATCATGCGATGAGAGTTGGATCCCGATTCCCATTGATGAGTTGGTTTACTCCTCGGGTGATCCCGGCTAATTCTTCTTTCAGGTTTGGGGAAGAATTTGACGTTACAGTGGGAGGTTTCCAGATTAGATAAAGTGATAACCATTCTGATCTAGGTTTGAGTGCACGCTGAGTGTTTCTTTTCTCTCTCTCTTTGGCAGCGACCATTGACCCGACCCTAGACTATGACTCAGTTACCAAGTTGACCGAACCTTCTTAACACTGGCTTTTGGATTGTCAGAGTTGCAAACCTCATTGCCACTCCTACTTTTACCCTTTTCTCCAGGACACCCCGTATTACTACGAACGTCTACTTCCATTGGACAAAACCATCGTATGGTTATATACGAACTCGAAGGAATTCGAGGATGGTTTCCGGTTCAGGAGAAAACGAATAGGACTATTCAGTTGTCTTTTCCTTCTACCTTCTCTCAGGTTGCGAGTACTCCTTGGTTTAGGAGATAGTAAACCTATTACGCAAATTGGATAGTCTTCTTCCAAACCTTAGGCTGGTACCGAATGGGGAATGAAGAAAACCGATTAGCATAACGATGGTGTGCAGAAGGTATTAAGTTAAGATAAAGAAAGGGATTAGTAAGAGGGCAAAGTAAATTGCGACTGCTATTCACGACCAAACCAAGTATTCTTCGCCAATCCTATATCACCTTTGTATTTCTCCAGGACACTCCGTATCACTACGAAGATCCCAAGTTTATTGGATAATCCATCGTATGGTTATATACGAACTCGAAAGGAACTTGTTCCAGTTCGGGGATGGATCCTGGTTCAGGAGAAATAGGAATAAAGTTCATTCGGTTGTCTTTTATCTTCACCTTCTCTCGCATTGCGAGTGCTCCTTGGATTAGGACAGTACACCCATTATGCTTATTGGATAGTCTTCTTCCAAACCATAGGCTGGTACCGAACGGTAGGGAAGGAAGAAAACCATTTGGCCTAAAGAGGTGTACAGAAGGTAATGACTAAAGACATATAATGGGATTTGGAGAGATGGAAAAGAATTATACGGTTACAGTTGTGAATCTGGATATTGGAAGAGGCATTACTAGGAATACCAGGATACCCCATCGAAACATTTCAATGTTTCAGTTTCACTGTGTACTGTTAAAAGAAAACTGATTTCCAATTAGACACTTGCTCCAGGGTATGTATTTACCAGGTATGATTCTCACATCTGTATGGTTTTACAGATGATGAGTGGGAGTAAGTTATTGGGAATTAGGTGACCATCCTCATTATATCGGGATTCGTTACAATTGGTGATATTTGAGGAAGTCACCTGGGTTGTTTGCCGGTCGGCAAATATATGCTTTTGAATATCCGTTGTTATGCACCAATTTCAAATTGATATATCTGTACGTCTATTTTTATAGAGTGAGACATACCTTTTTGAAATTATGTCTATGACATTTACCTATACCAGTGGATGGTTAGGTAAGGAGCATTGAACAGCGGTGTAATTCTTCTTAACCATAAGTACAGTTTTCAACCTACGACACACAGTGAATGAGTTATTCGACTTAAGGGACTTATACAAAGTATTGCATATTGTCGAGTGTCCATTAGGACAGAGGAGTTGGTCCTTGTACTATATTCTGTTTACTTATGACTTCTCTAGTTCTTAGACAAGTGTTTCGTAGAAACACAGGGTCCAAGTTTTGAGAAGTTATAGGTCTATGAATAAAGTAGAGAACCAGGTGTTGCAAGTATCGGGATTCTTCAAGGTGATCGTAGATGTAGATACTTGTATGTGGTAGTCAGTTGATAGTAGTGGTTAAGAGAACTTGCTTCTCTTTCAGGTTACTCATAATTGGAAGTATTCCTAAGTTGAGTAACGCTGATCGGCCTCCTTCCATTTAGTTGACATGCACTGGAGACAGCTGCATGATTTGAATCTGGTTCAATTAAATCAGTGCCTCTGTTTCTATATTGGATATAGAACAGTTCATATCTTGACATTGTTAAGATACGGGGAGTTGTCCGGCTTATGCTTAAAACCAGACACTGGACAACTCAAGGCACGTTTCTGTAATGGCTGTTTGTGGGTTGACCCGGGCTATGACGAGGGTTGACTTTCTACTATCTGGAAGATCAATAGTGATATTGTTTTTGACTCGCCACAGTTTTAATTAAAAATGGTTTTTTTTTTTCAGAAAACAGTAGTGGGAGTATGGTAGAACTGGAAGTGATTCCAGAACCGCAAACGATTACTGAAGATTTGATAAGAACCTAAAGATTCAATCTGGTTTGACATTCCATTGGCCACTCCGCAGATAAAGTGGGTAACCTCAGGCACCCGAGAGGTACTTCGGTATGCTCACGGACGGTGGCAGGGAGGTTCTTGTTTACCCAGACTTGCCATTGCTGTTGTTCCAGACAGTGAGACCCGGCAGGAGGATGAGAATAGCGTCATTCTAAACTAGCTTTAGAAGTGTACGCCTATATGACTCTGCCAGAGGGTTGTCATAGTCAGTGGGAGCAGCGGAAGCATTGGTGGACATCAGGCTTATGTCTATTTATAGACTAGAGCAGATATAGCGGAGATAGATAATTTATTTCTGATGTGACGGTCATAGGTTTGACTTCATCAGAATAGGGGATGGATCTGTTAAGAAGGTAATAGGGTGTGATGTCATGGTATTTGATGACATACACAGAGTAGGAAGTGATATTCCTATACTACGATCGGTTATACTATGGTCGTCACACAGTAGTTTCTCCACATAGGATTTGGATATTATATCAGACATTCTGGTTACTAGATCCATGGTTTTAGATCTAGATTTGGGTGGTTTCCCAATCTGGGTAGTTTGACCGCATTCTATGAGTATTTAGAATGGACGACTCCTGGCACGGAAGTATACCTGCAGGTGATGGAGTCACCCTCTCTAAAGGTGTCTTACAGACTAAAGGGGAGAGGGATACGCATGATTGACAGATCACTTGCTTAGGCAATTGAGTCAATCATGAGATGTCAAGTACCACACCAGATGTTGTTCTTGCAGTAGGTGCAATAAGTTGATATTGATCCAATCCTGGAGAAACAGTCGGAAGCAGTTTTAGAACATAAGTGGATGTTCTAGGGATATGATAACGGCAGTCTTCTTCGAGAGACAGTTATCATTCCAGGCTTCCAAAGTGACCTGGATGGCAGAGTGGCTGTCAGAGTTATAGTTTTCCTTCTGACGAGGGGCAGTATTTTGGACAGGTGGTCCAGGTGGATACTGAGGGAAGGCATGGCGCAGGATACTGATTAAGTTCAGTTGACGATACAGTCTAAGAAGTTTGGATTTGGAGTTCATTTATGAGCTAGGTCCCATCAGATATCCAAACACATTCTAAGACAGGTATTGCTCATTTCGGGAGATGGCTTTCTCTACGAACTTGAGATAAAGAGAGACATAGAAAGAAACATCAGAGCGGATCCACTCACTGAGGCTATTCCTCGAACGCAATAGTTTAGCAAACGAGTTTGTGAGACTGACTAGTAGAGGAATTGGGTGTTCGGTATCACATGGGCTGTGAGTATGCGACATCGCAATAATTAGCCTTGAGTGCAAGTGGGAGATTGTTGGAGATAGTGCCCTCAGAGTCAATTATTGGATCACAGGAACGTGATTGCAATAATTGAGGGGAGGACCTGTCCCAGTAGGACAGTCTTACTCAAGATGATAGTATGCTATCTGGTTTATCTTTATCATCGTGTACTACTTTAGGTGACCTTACGAGTCGCTATTACTTGTTGATAGAGCCCCTAGGATTCTTGCTTGACTACCAGCAGTATGAGGGCGATCATATAAGTGAGAGCTGGAATCTATAAGCACATCCTTAAAAGGTCCCTAGTCGTGGGAATTTCGAGACAAGGCATCGATTCTCCAGAGTAGACTAGTCTATACAGTCGAGACCCCGACGAGGGGCGGTGGCCGGTCTCACAAGCCACTGGTGTCAGTTGGTTCGCCTAAGATGTATACAGGTGCTCATTGGGTTATGAGTACACCGGACAGGACTCGCCGAGAACCTGCTAGTTGGTATTATACCTGACGTCACATAACAGTTCCCTGGTGACATGTGTACAGGTTAGTTCATCGACCAGAGATCATCATTTGTTTCGTGTGAGTTCCCACTGTGCTTTGATTACTACCCTACCACGGCTCAAAGGAGTCATGCAAACAGGCTTTAGTTGGGTACAGTCTCGACCACATGGAGGCAGTGAGCGGATCTGCAGGGGTTCGTCTCTCCCGGTATTGGGGGTGAGGTCGCGCTGTGTCTAGGAGAGCTAGAACATGAAAAGTCCTTGGCCAAGGCAGGAGATTTGCTGGTAGGTATTCCAGTAGTATCTCAGGGTGTTCTGGGCTACACTCCGACACGACTTGTACCGCTTTTGGGGGTCTGACTTTGACCAATCCCCTAGGCCCGCCATGCGATGCTCATAGACGAACGGGCCAGACTGTACGGATATTGTCACTGACAGGCTCAGTAGGGTGTCAGGATGAGTTCGCTCATCGACGTCCCTTTTGGTCAGTAGCTGGTGGCCCGTCACGTATAGCTAATACCTCTGACGTGCTAGTGGTTAAATCCACAGCCATTGTATTGACGAGTCTTTAGAGTCCACCACACACAGAGTTACTCAGGTTTCGGGCGAAACGTTGTAGAGGCCATATGGAGATATGGCAGGGTTTGATCAGATACGTGCGGTATTGCACGGATCGTGATCGGACGGTTTTTACTAGCCGGCTTTGGCTTAAGCCGGATCCTAGTATTTGACAGTGTAGATTTTGTCTCTCTGCATTTGTGTTCAGTGGGAATACAAATGCGGGCAAGTATTTGCAGTAGCGGGGTTTTTCCTGTAATTTATTACGGGATCAGTTTTCTGAAGTTACCAGTTTGCATTCCGTTCCGGCCGGTTTTCCTTTGTTCCTTCGCGGCCGGACTTTTCGTTGGAGGGTGTTATTTGCAATTTGCAAATAACATTTTGTGGAGGGGTTTCTTACATAATTGTGGCCTCTTCATCATGAGATTCTTTTCTTGTCATTTCATTGCTTTTCATATGATGGTTTTGTGATTTGATGAGATGAGAAGTGGGTGTGACCATTTTCATTTGATGCATATACCTTTTCTTCTCTTGTATATGATTATTCCATGGATTCATTTTTCCACCACCACCATTTTCTTTGGAGGGGCCGGCCACATTGGGGAGAGGATGAGAGAGGGTTTCATTTTTGGAGTGGAATATTGATTCATTCTCATTTTGGCTTGAGCTTGTTTCAAAATTCCTTTGCTCATCTTCATGTCATATTATTCCTCCACATACCATGGCAACTTCACATACCCCAAAAGAGACAACCTACTACTGTAGTCTACAGCAAATCTTGGACGCGTCGGCTAGCCAACTTCGCGCCCGAGTTGCCTCGGTCCAGAGGCGGGAGCCCGTAAAAGAACTCGGCTACGTGGTGCCCTTTTCGACGAGGAGGAAATGAACGGAGATTCTGCGGGAGATCGGAGTGGAGACGAAGACCGAAGGACACGGATCGCTTGGTATACATCTCTACTCTTATTTTAGTTTGCTAGTAGCTAGGTTAATGGCCCGATCCGGGTGAAAAGTGCGCGGTAATGCCGGTTTGCTAGTTTGCAAAGTTTTTGTTTCCGCGTTTCCGGCGTCGGATCGACGGCCGGGGCGCCACCGCGGACTTACACCAGCTTCCAAAGTGATAAGGATGAGAGTAAATCTATCTCAGGGTTTGTATTTACCCTCAATTGAGGGGTGGTATGTTGGAAGTGTTCCAAACAGGATACCGTTGCAGACTCCACGATGGAAGCTAAGTATATTGCTGCAAATGATGCTGCCAAGGAAGCCGTCTGGATGAGAAAGTTCGTCACGGAGCTAGAAGTAGTTCCAACCATTATTAATCCAATACCATTGTATTGTGATAATAATGGAGCTATGGCGTTGGCCAAAGAACCCAGATCCCATCAAAAGTCCAGACACATCCCCAGGAGATATCATTTGATCCAGGAGATAGTTGATCGCCAAGAGATCGAGATTCGGAGAGTAGATACAAAGGATAACACCGCGGATCCACTCACCAAGGCTCTTCCACAGCCGCAACATGAGCAACTTTTTGATATGTTGGGTATGAGATACGCCAATAATTGGCCTTAGTGCAAGTGGGAGATTGTTGGATATATGTATGCCCTAGAGGCCATTATATGTATAGTGGATGCTTGGACATGTTTATATGTATATTTATATATATGACTTTCTTGCTCGACATGATAGTATGCTATCTGGTTTTACTTTATCCGACATGTTTACTTGATACTGTTCATTTGATACATGTTGATAAAGCCCTGAAGATATTTGCTTAAGTTCCATGGCTATGATGGAGATCATACTAGTGGGGTATGTGTGGTCTATAAGCATATCCTTAAATGTTCCTAGTCGTAGGTATATCGAGACAAGGGCATCGATATTCCAGAGTAGACTAGCGTATACGTTTCTTAACCCATATGATGGGCGATGGATGATCCCATATCCATTGGTGTTTTGACATCGAAGATTGTATATGGGTGCTCAGTGGAGACTGGGTACACTAAACGGACTCACCGAGAATTCCTATATGGTATTATATCTATCGTCGGATAGAAGTTCTCTGGTGACACTGGTACATGTTAGTCTGTAGACCCGAGATCATTATAGAGTCTTGTGTGTTCTCCCACTGTACTTTGATTTCCACCCTACCACGGCTCTACTGAGTCGTGCAAGCAGGTGGCTTTTGGGTATAGTCCTGAGACACATAGAGACATTGAGCGATAGGAGGGGTTTCGTCTGTCCCTGTATTGGGAGTTGATGTTGTGCAATGTGCGATTGGCTCTGACTTGAAGTCCCTAGCTAGGGCTGATGAGATTTACTGATAAGTGTTATCAGTAGTTTCTTGACCGGTCATAGTCCATATCGACATGACTTATTGAGTTATTAGGGCTCGACGATTCCATCCCAAGACTTTATATGCAGTATATCAGACGAAGAGACCGGACTGTACGGTAAGTGTTGCTAATGGCTCGACGGTAGTTTTGACGGGTTCGCTTGTTTTTCTTCTGATCGCTCAATACCCGGGTGGCCGTTACGTTTAGCTGACCGATTGCGGCTTGTAGGTGTTTTGATATGATCATCACCTACTGCCGGCATATTGACGAGTCTTAGAGTCCCACACAGGATTTTTCTAGCTCAGGCCAAATGATGTGGAGTGCATATCAGATATGTGCGGGAGCTCGACTAAATGCGAGTATGTGATACCGTATTTTAATCGGGCGTTTACTATTGGTCGGGTTGCATTTCATGTGACCGATTTATTAAATCAAGTGTTGATTTAATATTGACTTTTAGCTCACTTTTAATTAAACCCTTTCTTTTGGATGTATGCATATATGTTTATACATACACATGATGATGTGCATGCACACATAAATACATACATACATATGTGTCATGGTTGATGATACATAGAAGATGGTAATGCAATACTCACATGGTTGATAAATATCTAGACTTTTGTTAATGAATTAAAGAAAAAGGAAATTTGCTAAATGACTCATTGTTTCTACATTCTTCTTATTTGACCTTTGAGATTAACCATGGTTAGATTTCCTTTGTTTTTTAACCCATCTACAAAATATCTAGATATTTAGTTAACTATGGTTATATTTGAGAGTGTCTCATATATATTCTTTTCTTTTACTTTTTGAAGAAGTTTTTTCATTATATTCACAAAAGCTTTTGCCATCTTCACCTTCCTCCTTCTTCAAGCTCTCTTGAGTTTTGTTTTGAGTGAGGAACTTAAAAAGAAAGGGTTTTTAAGTGAGTTTACAAACCACATAACCATTCTTCACCACCATAGCCTTTTAGTGTAGAGTGTTTGCTCCACTTCATCTTGATTTAGTGAGGCAAAGAGCTTGACCTAGGAATCTCCGGGTGTATCATCGTAGACGACGAAGGACCTTGAGCGTAGCTGATCCAAGCTTCGAGCAAAGCCGTAGGAGTCCTAAAGACCGAAGGAGTTGGCTACAAAGCTTGTATTTCCTTTTCCTTTAGCTTAGACTTCTTATTATGTTGATATTACCCTAATCTCTAGTTACGATTCGTAGTT
Source organism: Agapanthus africanus (assembly GCA_030015575.1). NCBI lineage: Eukaryota > Viridiplantae > Streptophyta > Magnoliopsida > Asparagales > Amaryllidaceae > Agapanthus > Agapanthus africanus. Next base: position 508,642,625 of record JASDDO010000019.1, on the reverse strand, counting down.
CGTTTGTAATAGCCCTCTAGAATTTGAAAGTTCACTACTGAAAGATGTTGTAACCTAACTAGAAGCGCTACTACACACCAACAACTCCGCCCAAAGTGACCTGAGTACTAATTGCTTGAAATTCCTTCCTTGATGATACATATCCTTGTGATTCGATTTCCGTGTTCATATCGAATCCTATTTCCTTTTATTGCCTTTATGCCGCCGATGACTTTGAGGGCTCAGAGAGAGGTAGCGAGAGCTGAGGTCAGAGTTGACTCGTGTGGGACGAGGGTTGACCGGGACGGTACGCTCGTTGTACAGGAGCAGTTGGATTTGCCTTCGATAGATCGTATCGCTTGGCTTGAGGCAGAGATGCGGGACTTGCGTCAGATGATGAGGTCGTTGGTTGAGGCCAGTCGAGCGCAGCGACAGGAGGTTTCCACCCCTGTTACCCAGTTATTCCTTACTATTAGCACACAGCATTGTGTCACATATACAGCAGCAGTGGATGCGGCCTGTTTAGCTGAGGGGCGTCTTCCCGAGACTTTAGGAGTTCCGAGACCGAGGAGGGCTCGTACGGGTGTATCAGCCCAAAGGCAGAGGCTTAGTCACCGCGACAGGTTTCGTTTACATCATGGAAGTAGCAGAGGCTTTGGACGAGGACATTCGTTTAGCTCTTATCCCAAGGAGGATCAGCATCCATCGTATGGATGTTTCCGGTGCGGGAGTTTCCATCACCTTGTCAGAGATTGTACCTTGGTATGCCAGAGGAGGATGGATGTACTACATGATACCTTACTACCTTCACCTCAGGGAGAGTCACCTGTTGCGCCTGTCGTTGATCCGCGTCAGACTTGTGTTCATAGAGGTCGTGGTCGCGGAGGAATTATTCCGAGAGTACAGGATGGTGGAGGAGGACTGCCAGTTGCGGATAGAGGGTAGACACGAGCGTTTGCTTCTACTCATCGGGACGCGCGGGCGTCCAATGCAGAGTTTTCAGGTAATCTTATTCGTATGTTCTTTTGATTCGTATGTTTGTTTAATTTCGGGATCTATGCACTCGTTTGTTCTACATGCCTTGTGCCGTGGTTAGGCCGAGAGTCGTGTATGCTATATCAGCCGTTTGTTGTGTTAATTTCTGTCAGCGATTCTTTTGGTTGCGCGACACGTGTTTCGGTCGTGTGCCAATTTGATAGGAGATAGAGATTTGTCCATCGATTTGATCCTTCTAGAGATGTTGGACATGACGTTCTCCTGGGCACGGACTGGTTGGCTACGTGCTATGCGTCTATAGACTACCGCGAGAAGACAGTCAGGTTTTGTTTTTCCGGCGAGTCAGTTCTTGTTGTGTAGGGGGATTATGGTGCCGCCACAGCTTGATTTCAGCCTTTTTCGCTAGTCGGCTTTTGAGGAGAGGATGTCGAGAATTCTTGGCTTTCATTCGTGATACTGGAGCCACAGTGGGTTTGTTGGACCGGGTTCTTACCGTGCGAGAGTTTTCCGACGTTGTTTCAGATGAGCCGGCGGAGCTTAGGGAGCTTAAGGATCTGCTGCAGAGTTGCTAGATAGGGGGACTTGTACGTCCGAGTGTTTCGCTTTTGTCACGACCCGAAAGAGCACGTGACTGGCCCTTGAACCATATGAAGTCTATAGGACCCCATCTGATCCAAGTAAGCCAAAAGCCCAGAAATCTAAAACCATTTTAAGGAGTAAATAAGGAAAACTGGTTTGAAGAAGTAAAGAAATCATGTTTTGAAAATCAAGTTTTTAAATAACTAAGCCGAATATGCATTTTAAAAATGTGTAACCTTTCCTGAAAATTTCGGCAGAGTTTCCCTTGTAAAAACTTGCCCCGAACGGGGTACACAAGAAATATATATATGAAATGATAAAAGGCATCCCCAAGCGGGAGCTAGCTCTTCGTCAATCGACGGTCACAACCACGCAAGCAATAATAATATACAACGCCAAAGGGCGGGGATCAAAACCCAAAAAGAAGCTCAAAATAGCCAAAAAACCATTATACTGCAAGCGCGACTCTAAGGTCGAAATAATACATCATCGTCTCTAAGTCTGAAACAATATACAAGTTTTGGTTGATGGAATGACTAGATACATCTAAAAAGTACATGTACAAGGGTGGTTCTGATACAAAAGAACCCACCTACCAAAGCAAGTCACCCATATGGAAGTAGTGTGCCAGAAAAGCCGCTATGAAATCTGTACGGCAAAACCTGCAAGAACTGTGGCACAATGGGGGTGAGTTGCCAACTCGTGAATAGAAAATATCTACACGCAGAAATCGAATGTATGACCCATCCTAAGTCAATACGATCAGATATATATATAAACCTCAATATGAATAAGTCTGCAGCATGCTAAACAGGCAATGTAATCTCTATATATGAGTGTAGTGCCAAGTGCTCGTGCCAGTGCCTCAGGTAATAACATATCATAAATGTGAGGTATGATCAATGAAATCAATCTGCATGTATGTGGATCCCGTCCACTCGTCACCCAATGACAATAACTATCATGCATGTAAATATCATCAGCATATGCATGGAAATATGAGGATAAAAACCACCTGTGTCCCTCGCGAGACGTCAAAATCATGGAACCGGAGTGCCCAACATCGACACTCGAAAACATCATGAAAACTGTGCCCAGCATCGGCACGTAAATCCTCATATATTGGGCTCCGTCAGTCCGGACCAACCCACGGGCTCCGTCTGCGGAATCGGCCCTCGGCCCCAGCAGTACGCCCATATCCATCGATCGACTCCGGTCGGTATCCTCCGGATAACCGCCAGGTCCAACCAATCACCGGTAGGTACTCGCCCGCCTCCAGGCTCAGTCGGCAAAGTCCTTCGATCATCTTGCCGAGGGGAACCATACCGGGTCTACCATGTACCCACAATCGGCTCGTCCACTCTTCGAATCGGGTTTCACATTTCGCTCTCCAGCACCGAGAAAACACATGGTGGACGCACTGAAATATCATATCAAGGGTAATCGGGTTTTTAAAGTAATGACATATTCTCTTTTGAAATACCCATGGTTCCCAAATCCAGAAATATCATGGAAATAGCAACTCTCAATGCGTATAATCAGAAAACATGATGGATGTGACATGTAAAAGAAACGTAAGCATATCAGTCTGTCATGCAAGAATCATATCCTGAATGCAACAGTACTACAGTATAGTGACATGGCAATTAACGATGATGAAGTGTGTGAGCCGGCAAACAAGTGTACGTAGAACATACGCATCATCGATAATGGTGCTGGTGTCCTAGCAGCATGACTGAAATATATCAACAATACAAACGATGCAATGCAAATAGCATGAATATGCAGAATCGAATAATCAACGCAACAGTAAAGAATCTATCTCAGTAAATATATCATGCAGCCTTGCCTTTTGAAATAAGATGAATCAGGGTTTTTGATTAAATAAGGGCTACGGTGTTTTAAGAACAGATGCTACATTTGAAAATATCCGTAGAACCCCTTTTGCCTATCTTTAAAATATCCCCGATTCGTTAGTTTTTAAATAGGTATGACTCGGGTCTAGTCTGCGCCTACTATGTGAACTACGGACCCAACTATCAAGTCAATCGGGAGGGGTATGAAAACCACCTAAATCTGAGTCGATATACACATATATATACAATAGTCGGTGATCCCACCTCAATAGTATCACGTACGATACAGTATATCTTATAACATCCTCGAGTCATGAGTGCGGATCTAATATCAATATAAAGCTCGTACGGTAAATCGTCGTACGGCATCCCAATTAGCTGGGTACAGGTCAATATCACATTCATCTCATCACATATCAGGTATCACTACCATCATATCACATAGTCTAGGGTACAAGTCTAAGTCTAGTACCATCGATACCATCTATATAAATATGAATGAGGGGTAAAACACATGCCCAAAGGCCCGCTAAAACCATCATGTCGTATCTCAAATACGAACTCTGTCATATCGCCGAATCTCATGGCCTCAATCAAACCTCATCGACTCATCTCAATCCCACGTATCATACTCAAATCCCGTATATGAACACATAGTCCCATACCCATGTGTAGATATACACACCTCCAAATGCGCACAGATAAAAGAAAGAATGTATGCAAGTATATGTGTACGTGTATGTGTGGGTGCAACCACTACTCTAGGGTTTCGCACTATACAAAACCAGTACATCCTTATCATCCATAATCCATTATTACTATCAATAAACTTAAACAACACATAATAAATATACGTGTGTATACGTATTCGTATACATCACCACGGACTGCGGGGGTGCTATATGCCATCCACCCGACTTCTCCCCGTAGATATAAATCTACTCACCTTGCTTCTCATGTGCCGATACCGATGTCGCCATCTTCATCTTCTTCGCCTCAACATCACGTAGGGTACCTACAAGTATATCACAACGCTAAAGCACATGAAAATCACATCGGAAACCAAAATAGCCCATGCTACTCGCATAGGTAAAAACCTATCGTCTCGCATATAAACACGATCAATATCCACTTGTCGTTGACGTACAGACGCCACCCGACAGAAACGAATCACCAAATACCAAAATCCATGCTAAAACAAGTCATAATTCATGCGCCAACATAGGAAAATCAACCCAGATTTTACCCTAGATCAAATTAGACAAATCTAAACATGCCAGGGGTCAAGTTCACTGGAGATAGGGCCCTGCACCAAAAACGAGGCATTTCCAACATGCTCTGGCTGCAATTTGCAGCCAGAAAGAGTTTATTTGCGGCCTGGAAAAGGAGGTGGGAGCTAGGGTTTTGGGTGTTGGTTCCAGGGTGCCTGCACATCTCTCTGTCAAGTCAATTTTATTTTCAGGTGTCTCTGGTTAAAGCAGATCAATAAAAACAGTGACAAATTTCCAGTTTTTCCCGACATCGATTCTATAAATCCGTATTCTGGTTCTAGTTCCAGGTTTGGGTCTAAAATAACATCACACCAGGGGCTCTAAGGTCACAACAAGTCTCAATTCCACATTTGATTAAGATCCAACCCTAAACCCTAACTTGAAGTTTCACAAGTCCATCAAACGACACCATATCGACATGAAACTAGTATGGATGCAATAAGAATTGAAATACTAAACTAGGGGTGCAGAAATTACCTCCTTTTGCAACTCAAGAAAATTCTTGAGTTGCTCAAAGTCCTCAAGATCCACTTTTCCTTAGTCCAATGCGTTCCTCTCGAGCTCGTGCACCTTTTTAGTGAAGGGAAGATGGGGTTTTGGAGTGTTTTGGAGGCTTGGAGAGGGGAGGGAGAAGGAGGAGCAGCATCAGCAGCAACTAGGGAGAGAGGGAGAGAGGAATGAGTTGAAGAATGATGGAGGAATGGTTCAAGCCAACACACCTCACCTACTCTTTCTCTCTCTTGCCATGCTTCATAATATATTCCCTTTCCCTTTTTATTTTCCTTTCTTTAACCCTAATTTCTTCTCACTCCAATAGTGAACCCAAATGAACAACCATGGCAAGAAAAATGTAACACAAGTATAGAAAAAGATATGTGCATGTTTTGCACAAAAATGCCAAAATTCCGATTAGCGATTTTTAATCGCGATTAGCACTAAATTAGTATCAAACAAATCATAAAAACTTTAAAATGGCATAATTCCATAAAATACCCTATTTTAGAATTTTCCATCATTTCCCCCCATTTATTTGTATTTAATTATACCGGAATATTAGAATATTCATTAAAATAATATTAAATTATAAAAATTCCCAAAAATAATATTTGATTATTTGGAAATGTTACAATCTACCCCCTTAAAGAAATTCGGTCCCCGAATTTAAATTTAAACCCCCAAATACTAAAACATTTCAATACAAATTCCAAGTCGTCGGGGCTTCGAATCATCAATACATAGAACATCATAGCGCAATACATGCACATGAGTAATGAGCAGATAACTCAAAATCAAAACTCCGTTAAGCATCCCGCAATCATCGGAGTCATGGTAAAGACATAAATGTCAAATCCAATACAAAACCAATATGATATAGATCTGAACTATACATGTAGACATCTAATATATACATGTGAATAGCTGATGTAAATGCATGCCAAATCTTTTTAAGTCGCCGTTTTGAAAACAATTTAGAAGGGTTTCGTTGTTTTTAAAACGTTTCGTGTCATATCAGACACGTAGGCATATATATACTGAGACTATAGCTCGCTTTTTGGAAATCCCTTCGATAACTATCAATGCATGCAAAAATATATCCAGGTACTGTCCTCTGACTAGTCCTGCTCAGTACAAAACGAATATAAAATATCATAAAAATTTACTGCTCCATACAGAATAAATCCCAAAAATGCATATAACACCACCCTGTGCGTCTGGTGCGCACGGAAATCAAAATCCATATATGTGGCATACAGGTGCTCAAAACAACATCTATGTGCAACGGTTCTGCACAAAGTATCTGTCATAGGCAACGTGTGTTCCTTACGGCCAAAACAGGTGCATCTGACATGCACGAAAAATCTCGATTTAGTTCATCTGGTGTGCACCAAAATCGTATATCAAAACATGCGCCCAACATGCGCGAAAATCCAAATCGGTGCATCCATCATCCACGAATGAAAATCTAAACCCTGCGCACTCAACATGCACGGAATCACGAAATCCAATAGCAAATGCCGAACATGCATAAGTCCAATCAAAAGCACGGAGTGCAAGAATCAGTCATCAATATCAGGGTCAAAATCGACGATATAATGCGGCTCAATCAAAATCAGGTGTACCGCGAGGGAAAATCTCACAACCGCGTGCATCAGCGTACACAAATCAAATCAAAATACTAAAAGTGCATGAAAACTATGCTGGAAGCGTAGATCAAATCACCGGCATAAAGTAGGCATGAAATCACAGTTAATACCTCAAGAATAATAACTATGCGCAAGGTATAAATACCCGTAAGTGCAACCATGGTGCACAAAATCAAATATCATGGAACTCAGTCATCAAGACTAAATCACGCGAAAAGATCGCCCAAAATACCGAAATCCAAAGTGACGGATACGTGATAATCAAATCACAAAATCACAAATCAAAAATACCATCGTTAGTATATCCTCCTTCGAAATCGAGAAGGTGCCGGTACATCCAATGCTAGCGGCGCAAGATATCTACTTGCCTCTTGCTCAAGGCTGGCGTCCTCTGCCTCTGGTTCCTTATCTTCCCTGTGGAATACCAATCTCGCAATCCATCGGCTCATCGGCCATGTCCGGTGTGCTAACGGGGACGATTCCGTTCTTGCACTTCTCTGGTCACCTCTCGGTCAATCCTCATTACCACTCGCAAAGCGGCATGTCAATGGCGTCGGCATTGTAGGGTTCCTAGGCACACTCATGAGGTTCTACAACTGATCAACCATGAAAAAATCAAAAATTTCCATGTGCCAAAGAACCCTAATGCTAGATCGTTACTAGAGGTAAAGGCGAAACTACAAGCAAGTTAACAACTTAACTAAAAAGTGAAAGGGGCTACAACCTTTGTAGATCCGGTCCTTCACTTCCTTAGCTCTATGATGACGTCCCTCCGCTGCGATCATCGGATCCCGGACTCTAGCGATGGTTTCGTCGAAGAAATGATCGGGCTAGGTCGTCTACTTCGATGCCGAAGATGATCTACGTCGAGGCAACTCAAGATCAAGCTCTATCTTCACTTGGTCATAAAAGTTATGGAGATAACACACTCCACTACATGGCAAGTAGTAGAGGATGAAGAAATAGGATGTGGGTTCACTTTGGATTTGGATTTCTCACTTGGATTCATCATTTGATAATTTTCAAGCAAGCTTTCTTTTTCTTCATCAAGAAGAAGAAGAAGAAGAAAGAAAATGAATTATGAATAATCTCATTAAAGAAAATCAAGTGATGGTTATCATTTTAGCAACCATCGGTGAGTTAACAAGTGTAGAGAATAAACTAGGGTTTAGGTAAATGGTTAGGTTAAGCAAAGAAACAAAATGGTCAAAGCTTCATGAAGCTTCAAGTAAAAAACAAAGTAAGCCACCATTTCATTTTTGCCCAAAAATGAATTAAAGAAAATAAATAAACCAAATAAAATCCTAACCATTAACCTAAATATGGTTTAAAACATACACACACCCAAGTTTGCATGTACCATCAAATATGATACAAACTAGTGCACAAAACTATATCATATATACAATGTGTACATCAAGTGAGAAAATCCATCTTAAGTGAACAAATACTAGTTAATGTAAAATAATATATCAAATATATAATTATACATTAAATCATTAAATCAACACTTGATTTAATTATCCGGTCATACTGCATATAACCGACTAATATCAAGTGTATCAATATATCGAATCAATATTTGATTCGATAACCCGTCTATATCTTATATAACCGTCCGATGATACAAATCGCGAGAATAGAATTCAGTATCACATACTGGTATTATTCTCGGTCCCGCACATATCTCATATGCGTTCCTATTTCGTTTTGCTTGAGCCAGGAAACCTCTGTGTAGGACTCTATAGACTCGTCAATACGCCGGAAGCAGGTGATGATCATATCAAACACCCACAAGCCGCAAGCGGTCTGCTAAATGTAACGGCCATCCGGGTATTGAGAGATCAGAAGATCAACGAGCAAGCCCGCTCACACTCCTGTGAATCCAACCAGTAACACTTACCGTACAGTCCGGTCTGTTTGTCTGATATGTCGCATATCTCGTCTAGGGGTGGTAAATGTCAGACCCAGTAGCTTGATAAGTCATGCCGATGTAAGGTCCATAACAAGCGTGAAACTACTGATAACTCTTACCAGCAAATCACAGCAACCCTGGCCAGGGATTTCCAGTTATGGCCAGTCGAGCATAGCGCAACATCAAACCCCAATACCGGGAGAGACGAATCCCCTCCTATCGCTCATTGCCTCCATTTGAATCGGGACTGTACCCAAAAACCACCTGTTTGCATGACTCAGTAGAGCCGTGGTAGGGTGGAAATCAAAGCACAGTGGGAGACACACAAGACTCTATGATGATCTTGGGTCAACAGACTAAGCTGTACCAGTGTCACCAGAGAACTGCCATCTGTCGTGAGGTATAATACCATCTGGGAGTTCTCGGTGAGTCCGTTCAGTGTACCCAGTCACCACTGAGCACCCGCATACCATCTCTGATGTGAAACACCAATGGATATGGGATCATCCATCGCCCATCACATGGGTCGAGAAGATATACGCTAGTCTAGTCTGGAATATCGATGCCCTTTCTCGATATTCCCACGACTAGGAACATTGAAGGATGTACTCATGTACTACCCAGGCCCCACTAGTATGATCTACATCATAGTCCTGGAAGACGAGCACATATCCTATCGGCTTTATCAACATGTAACAGAGAGACAGAAAGTATACATGTTAAGATAAAGAGCAACCAGATAGCATACTATCATGTCGAGCAAGAAAGTCATACCTATATATGTCCCAGCATCCACTACACTATACATCCAATGTACAGTAATGGCCTCTAGGGCATACATATAACTAACAATCTCCCACTTGCACTAGGGCCATCTGTAGCAGTGGTTGTAGTATCTAATACTCAACCATCCCATATAAGTCTCTCTCTGGGAAAAAGCCTTTGTGAGTGGATCAGCCGTGTTGTCCACTGAGTCTTCTCTCCTAACCTCGATCACACTGGAGATCAACTATCTTCATGATCAGGTGATGCTGCCTCAGAATATGTCTGGGTCACTGATGGGACCAGGGTTCCTTGGCCAAAACCACACTTCCATTGTCACACAATGGTAGGAACCTAGTTCATCTCATGAACCAATATACACCTAAACTGCCTCTTTGGTAGTATCTTTAATAGCGATGTTACCGGCCTTTATCGTCTAGTCTGCCACGGTATCTAGCTTGGAACTCTTCCAACACACCGTCCCTTTACTGAGGGTAAAGACAATGCCTGCGACTGACATTCAGTCGTCCTTATCACCCTGGAACCTTTCCAGTGATTCTCCCCAGGATCAACTGATACCATCTCACTACAACTAGTGAGAATCCTAACATCCATTTAAATATATCCCATAGATCCAAAGCCCAGGATTTAGGAGGTATCAATTTGATCCTATATGGAGAATCCATGTGATAAGAGGAGATTGACCGATCGTAGTATAGGAAACTCTTTTCCTATCAAGAGTTTGTTGTCCACGTACAATATGAGGACGGCCACCTTACTCTCTACTACCATTTTGTATATTCAAGGTTCATCTACCATTTTGATGAAGTCAAACACTTTGACTACCACATTAAAACAGACGTTCCAACTCCACGATGCCTGCTTTAACCTGTAAAGCAACTTGCACATGTTTCCGCTGCTCCCACTGTTTACGAAGCCCTCTGGCTGTGTACTTATAGACATTGTCTTCTAAATCATTATTTAGAAAAGCAGTCATGACACCCAACCACCAGATATGGTAGTCATGGTATATAGCAATGTTAAGTAGGATCCGGATGAACTTAATCATAGTAACTTGAAAAAGGTTTCATCATTATCCACGCCTAGTCGATGACGAAAACCTTCAACAAGTCTAGCTTTGAAAGTCTCAACTTTTCCATCTACACCAAGTAATCTTCTCAAGATATACTTGCTCCTGATGGGGATTTAACCCTTCAGATACAACATCCAAAGTCCATACTTTTTTGGTGTACATGGATTCCATCTCAGATCGTTTAGCATCCAGCCATTCTTACAGAGTCCCTACTCTCGATGGCATGCTCGAAACTAGTTGGGTCATCATCTCATGATGCAATGCTCACTCCCACTGTCATCGAGAAACCGAAGTATCTCTCAGGCGGATGAAGAACCCTGCTAGATCGGCGGAGAGGCTGAGGTTCGTCGGAGACTATTGAATCTTTTGGTTCTATCAAATCATTAGCTGTAGTTTGTATAACTGGAACTTTTCCAGTTCTACAGAACTGACCTTGCCTCGATCTTGTCCGGATTTTGCTTTTGACATAGGCCGGACAATCCCAAATCTTAACTTACTTAAGAGATAGTCTCTTCCCATACCATATCTTATATGGAGTGGTAGGCACTGATTTGATTCGAACCCAATTCAATAGGTATGCAGCTTCTCAAGTGCATAACCCCTAAAAGAAACAGGTAACTCAGTAGTACTCATCATAGAGCACACCATATCTAATATGGTGCGATTGCTCTGCCCCGATACACCGTTGTGCTGTGGTATATTCAGAGAAGTAACACCGAGAGAGAATCTCATTCTCCTTTAGAATAGTCCAGGAATTCTATACACAAGTATTCTCCTCCCTGATCTTATCATAGGACATAATACTTATACCCGGTTTTTTTTTTTGGTTCTCTATTTCTAACTTATATTCGGTGATTATCTCATAAGTTTCGGACTTGTGTTTCAACAGGAACATATGTCTGAATCTTGAGAGATTATCAGAGAATGTAATGAAATACAAAGAACCGGTCTTGGCATGTGTAGACTGGGGATCTACATACATCAACATGTATCATCCCAAGAGTTCATTAACTCTTTCTCTGTTTCCAGTAAACAGAGTTGTGGTCATCTAATCTTTGTGACATGACTGGCAAGTTTCATATGATGTAAATTCAAACTAATTTAAATATGCATCTAAATGTAACTTCAGCCAGTCGGGTCGCATTGATATGACCTAGTCTACAATGCCTCAAGAAAGATTCGTTCATTTCTGAACTCTTACTCTTATGTGTGTTCCGTATACTAAGAACTGTAGTTTGATTTAGAACATCAATGCTTTTAGATAACGTGCCTGAACCGATCAACTTTTGATATAGGAAATGTTCAAAACATTATCCAACAATACAAAATTTTATCGTTTCTTTACTAATAAAAAGACTGATATGACTTTGTATATCAGGTTCGGTATCTAATAGCATTTGTTCAGAATCAATGTATTGGTAATACAGGGTGACAGTGACCAACACACTTGGCCGCAACACTTGCACAGTTTTCTGTCTCATGAAACTTATCACCCGTTCTCAGTTCTCTACCTTTTGTATCCCTATGTAACAGATTACATATCTGGGATCCTGATCCAGTATCAAATACCTAGGATGCAGAGGATACTGAGAAACAGTTCTTTATAATGAACACACCCGAAGGAGATGCATCTCATGCACTTTCTTCGTTTGGGCGGCATGGGAATCCTGGTATTCCCCTATTTCTTGCTCGGTCTTATAACAATTATAAGTTGGAGCGGGACCAACGTTCCCCAGCTCAGTATAACAAGCGGGTTCGGTCAATACATCCATATTATTATCTTGATTAAGGCGTGATAAGGTCTCTACCTGGAGAGAGAGAGAAGAAAATACTCTGCGTGCGCTCTTGCAAGATTAGAATGGTTATTTATTTTATCTAATCAGGATAGCTCCCACTGTTTTTATCAAATCTTCCTTCAAACCCTGAAAGGAAAGACTAGCCGAGATTAATTACACTCTACAAGTTCACCAATCTTTCAGCCAGGCTAGTGTCGGTACTTTGAGGGAGGTTCCTCATGCATTCACACTGACCTAATTACAACAAACCTCGTTTTCCCAGAGGCGTAACCCCGTTGACACCTTTCTAGACACCTACTTGATCGGGTAATTGCAAAGTGCAAAACTCTCCCAGGAGTAACAATTACTCACAGTGGGTATCGGGATCCAACTATCATATAGAAGGTATGCAATCTCATTGCAAATTTCAACACTTGAAACTCATGATAAAGGTTTTTACCCCTAGTACTTATGACCTTAACTATGGTCAACAAATCATAAGCACTAGTCAAGTTCTACCCGTCATTTCGTGATTAATTAGACCCACCCACATGACCCTTAACTAAGGTCAACAAAGTCACGCGACTGTCCTAACCAATCGCATCATATGCGGTGTAGGAAGACATCACTTAGCTACCGTACACTGTGCCTTGACTATGGTCAACAAACACAGCACGAATACTAAGTACTCTACTTCCTAAAATGACGGAGGGTTGCGGATGGTTTTTAAGAAAACCTTTAACGCTTTGAACTTGATCTCGTTGCGGAATCAAATGGTTTTTAAATGGAGTGTTTTTGAGGCTTTTCTAGTTTTGCTAAAGGGGTCACTACCGGTGAAGGGATCGTTGGCCCTTTCCTCATCGAATAAGGTGCAGGATATATCATATATACCGCTGTGCAAAGTAGAAACTATAGGAGCAATCAAAAGACAAACCGAGGGTTGTAGCATCTGCCAGTTATTGCTAAAGGAGTCACTCCCGGTGAAGGGATCTCGGTCCTTTCCTTATCGAATAAGGTGCAGGATGTTCTACAAGGAACACCGCGATGCAAAGCAAGAACTGTAGCTACCTGTTTTATTTTTTGAAATTCGATTCCACAACATCTTTTAGGTTTATTTTCTTTCATTAATCTCATTAATGAATGTCCCATCATTTATGTCCACCTAAACATCATAGATAAATATAACGTACGCTTATGCCATCCGCATTCGCCTCGATGTCCCGTCTGCACCGTTAGGTTAGGTAACTAACGCCAGAGCGAGGCAGGGCTAGCGCGGGTGTAAAACATAAGCAACGTCTATATAATATATCATATATACTATATATAATATCTATCTGAACAAATCACATGATAACATCACAGATAACGCAGCAGAAAATATCATATGAAATATTGGATAAACTAGGACGTCCGTGTTTTATATTGAGCGTGTATAAAACAAGGATTCCACGGTCGTGATGAATAGCCAATCCCACACCCCTAGACCCCTATGAGAGCGGCAAGCAACCCTACCAATTCTAGAGTTAGGAGACCCGGACTCGACTTCTCGAGATGGTCTCCCACTGGACCCTAGAACCCGGTTACTTGTGCTCCCCTCCTTGGGTTTATCCTAATGCGGAAAAGTAAATAATATACACCAACGGTGACATCTTCCGCAACCTGGAAGTGTCCCAATAAAAGAATATTACATACAAGTTTTTACATGAATGAAAATGAAAAACATTCATCTCACATAAAAACCCCCGGTTATTCAAACACGACGATCCAATATAACATATCCAGCAACACATAACATCACATGTTATCAACGTAAGTAAATATGCGCATCCCAATTGTCGTTGACATATAGCAACGAAACCGGCGATATCACATATTACACTTACGGTCACAGAAAAGAAAGTGTAAAACTACAACAGTTGGAATCCGCAAACTCTTTAGATATCGCATGCCTAACCAAATGAATTCCTTAGACATCGCATGCCTAACTATTATAAACCCCGCATTTTAGTCTCCATATCGAAAACACTTTTAAATATCTAGTCGGGCAATTCAACAAGATTCCCGACATCCATAACGAATGCTCGTCGCAAACTTTAGTAGACGGCCGCACCCCCGATACCGTCGACGAAGTGCACTAAGGCGGAACACCGCTGCCGCGAGCACCCGAACAGATGCTTTCGGCGACGGGGTTCTCCTACAGTCACTTGGTCGAGGCTATGGGGTGTGGCTATCTATTAAGTTTACTGACGAGTATCTGTGTACACTACGTGATTGCGACGGACTTTTGATCACATCAAAATCCCGTGGCAACCAATCAAGTGAGACTAAACCGCTAGATTTATAACATCCAAATCAGTTATCTCATAACTACTTGTGGATTCCAAATATTGTATCACATTCCAGATAAATTGAAATGTTAAACTTTCCGATCGAAAAATCAAACACCCAAGTTTTCCCGAAACAGCTCAACACATGAAATAAGTTTAAGAACATTCACTTCATGCCATAGTACCAACGGTCCAGCCGTAGAAGGGTCAAGCCAACGCCTCCCATGTGGCACGTCGTACTGCCCCAAACCCTAAGGTTCAAAGGGCAGTTCAAGACGGTCACATAATCGAGATAAAGTTTGTTGTCTTCTAGAGGGTCCATCGAGTTACTTGCACTACTTAGAACATCTTTAAACCACGGAAAAATCCAACATTTGGAAATTTCCTGACAGGGGAAAAAGTGGGTATTTATATCCGGTCGAACTTTTTAACATGTTCTAAAATTACCCGGAAAAACACATAGACAAATTTAGACAATCCGATCGAATCTACGAACTCCCAATACAACCCAGAAAACTCAACTCTTGAGTAAACATTAAAAATTCTCAGAAAACACCGCAATAAAAGAAAGAAATTATTGTGCAAATTTTGATGGAAGAAGCGACCGTACGGCCGCGGAACCGCCGCACGAGCCATGCTCATGCCGCGGTTCCGCGGTGCCTTCATCGATTCAGGAGCACGTGTTGCACAGTATTTCTTAGAAAACCCTGCTGATATTTTTGCATATTTTTAATTCACAAAAAGCCCAGTTTTGAAAAATTGTACAGAGAAGGGTTTTTTTGGATTAGGGTTTCGGGTTCGATCGGACTTCTAACATCGTCTACACTTCGCCTAAAGCTCTAGCTAGGCTCTGATACCACTGTAGGGTTTCTAGGCACACTCATGAGGTTCTACAACTGATCAACCATGACAAAATCAAAAATTTCCATATGCCAAAGAACCCTAATACTAGATCGTTACTAGAGGTAAGGCGAAACTACAAGCAAGTTAACAACTTAACTAAAAAGTGAAAGGGGCTACAGCCTTTGTAGATCCGGTCCTCCACTTCCTTAGCTCCATGATGACGTCCCTCCGCTGCGATCATCAGATCCCGGACTCTAGCGATGGTTTCGTCGAAGAAATGATCGGGCTAGATCGTCGACTTCGATGCCGAAGATGATCTACGTCGAGGCAACTCAAGATCAAGCTCCATCTTCACTTGGTCATAAAACTTGTGAAGATAACACGCTCTACTACATGGCAAGTGGTAGAGGATGAAGAAATAGGATGTGGGTTCACTTTGGATTTGGATTTCTCACTTGGATTCATCACTTGATAATTTTCAAGCAAGCTTTCTTTTTCTTCATCAAGAAGAAGAAGAAGAAGAAAGAAAATGAATTATGAATAATCTCATAAAAGAAAATCAAGTGATGGTTATCATTTTAGCAACCATCGGTGAGTTAACAAGTGTAGAGAATAAACTAGGGTTTAGGTAAATGGTTAGGTTAAGCAAAGAAACAAAATGGTCAAAGCTTCATGAAGCTTCAAGTAAAAAACAAAGTAAGCCACCATTTCATTTTTGCCCAAAAATGAATTAAAGAAAATAAATAAACCAAATAAAATCCTAACCATTAACCTAAATATGGTTTAAAACATACACACACCCAAGTTTGCATGTACCATCAAACATGATACAAACTAGTGCACAAAACTATATCATATATACAATGTGCACATCAAGTGAGAAAATCCATCTTAAGTGAACAAATACTAGTTAATGTAAAATAATATATCAAATATATAATTATACATTAAATCATTAAATCAACACTTGATTTAATTATCCGGTCATACTGCATATAACCGACTAATATCAAGTGTATCAATATATCGAATCAACATTTGATTCGGTAACCCGGCTATATCTTATATAACCGTCCGATGATACAAATCGCGAGAATAGAATTCAGTATCACATACTGGAATTATTCTCGGTCCCGCACATATCTCATATGCGCTCCTATTTCGTTACGCTTGAGCCAGGAAAGCTCTGTGTAGGACTTTAAAGACTCGTCAATACGCCGGCAGCAGGTGATGATCATATCAAACATCCACAAGCCGCAAGAGGTCTGCTAAACGTAACGGCCACCCGGGTATTGAGCGATTAGAAGATCAACGAGCAAGCCCGCTCACACTCCTGTGAATCCAACCGTAACACTTACCGTACAGTCCGGTCTGTTCGTCTGATATGTCGCATATCCCGCTTAGGGGTGGTAAACGTCAGATACCAGTAGCTTGATAAGTCATGCCGACGTAAGGTCCATAACAAGCGTGAAACTACTGATAACTCTTACCAGCAAATCACAGCAACCCTGGCTAGGAATTTCCGGTTATGGCCAGTCGAGGATAGCGCAACATCAACCCCCAATACCGGGAGAGACGATTCCCCTCCTATCGCTCATTGCCTCCATGTGAATCGGGACTGTACCCAAAAACCACCTGTTTGCACGACTCAGTAGAGCCATGGTAGGGTGGAAATCAAAGCACAGTGGGAGTCACACAAGACTCTATGATGATCTCGGGTCAACAGACTAAGCTGTACCAGTGTCACCAGAGAACTGCCATCTGACGTGAGGTATAATACCATCTGGGAGTTCTCGGTGAGTCCGTTCAATGTACCCAGTCACCACTGAGCACCCGCATACCATCTCTGATGTCAAACACCAATGGATATGGGATCATCCATCGCCCATCACATGGGTCGAGAAGATATACGCTAGTCTACTCTGGAATATCGATGCCCCGTCTCGATATTCCCACGACTAGGAATATTGAAGGATGTACTCATGGACTACCCAGGCCCCACTAGTATGATCTACATTATAGTCCTGGAAGTCGAGCACATATCCTAAGGGCTTTATCAACATGTAATAGAGAGACAGAAAGTATACATGTTAAGATAAAGAGCAACCAGATAGCATACTATCATGTCGAGCAAGAAAGTCATTCCTATATATGTCCCAGCATCCACTATAATATACATCCAATATACAGTAATGGCCTCTAGGGCATACATATAACTAACAGGCCTCTGGCTCTTTGAATACACATCACACATCTGCTCCTGGTGCAAATCTTATTGCAGCAGTGTACTGGAAGGAATCCTGCTCAAGGTCTCTTCTGATCTCGCCTAAGCCAAACTGTACGGAGGCTGGTACTCCGGCGTAATCTTTTCTCGCTTGTTTGTATCATCGTCCGTTTCGACGTCGCTTCTCTATCTGCGCACTGCAATGTCCTCGGCTACGGTCTATCCGAAGTCCCTCACACGGACTCGAAATCATGAACTCGGTATCTTTATCACTCAGTAGTAGATATCTAGCTGAACACGTCCTCAACGTGCATCTCACATCTCTGATGTCAGCGGAGTGGAACATCATCTCGTTGAAATCTCTTGCGAACTCCTTACTCCACTCTGCTTCAAGGTCGACTGATTCGGACTCATCTCATCGTGGCTACACAGACTGCGCTCCAACGGCTATACTCGTATCTGGAGTTTCGCAAGAAGTATCCCATCACAATATCCGAAAGATGTCGAACCATCCGATCAACTCGTCAGAACCTCGTAATCCCCCAAGAGATCAACATCTTGAGTACAGTTTAATAGTATTGAGTACATACCACAGCATCGGTGGTCCAGCCGTAGAAGGGCAAACCCAAGCCTCACTAATGGCGCCGCGGAACTGCCGCAAACCCTAAGGTTCAAAGGCTTTCACACGGTCATTATGTCGAGTTAGGGTTTCATTCTTCTAGAGGGTCCATAGAATCGCTTGCATGTCTTTCCGAATACTTTAAACTTGGAAAATGGGTTCCTGAGACTCGATTGTCTCTGTCGACTCACAACGAATCTGCGTGAAGTCGCCTATAGCTGGAATCAACCTATCTGATGACCTCGCATCGGGGTAAGCGAATGAACCACATGTCCTAATCATTCATCCTCGGTGACTAGCGACTCACCATCATATCTCTAAGTATATGCTCAAGCTGCAGTAGCTCCAATCATTTGGGCGATATCTCATCATTCGCAGCAACAACTGGCTCATTGTCCGTACGCTGAACAGCGCCTCAATCATCATGAATAAGCAACCTATCAATGGTCATCACATCCTGGCTGGCCTCTATCAGTGGCTCAATCCTCTGGTACCGATCGGTGCGTCCGAGAAATCTCGCAAAAGTGATCAGTCAAACGCTCATGGCGCGAAAACACAATAAAACGACGCCTCTAAATGCAATCGTATGTCTCTGAAATCACGCCCTGGTCAGTCCTCGTCCACGACGAGCTCATGCTGACGCAACTCGGGCCGTAGCTCACTCTTCCCGTGCAATTGTGGCAGCAAAACCATAACCAGTCTCGATAAGGATAGATCATAGGAAGGAATATAATACTGTGCAAGGAAATGTACATCCTAAGGTTTCTTAAGCGGAGTGGCGTGTCGTAAGTATGCCGTGGAACATACGTACGGTACATCCCTCTACTCAAGCTACCTACTCCATCAACCAAGGGTCATCCTATGCGACGAAAGTTCGGGTATAATACCCCGTCGACTAAGTCTAAGTTTCGTAAGGTCAAGCCTAAGTTCCGTATATATATAAACACCCTAGGCTCCACATAGTCAAACTTAGACTCGAACCAAGGTCAACCTAGCACTCTGATACCAACTTTGTCACGACCCGAAAGAGCACATGACTGGCCCTTGAACCATATGAAGTCTATAGGACCCCATCTGATCCAAGTAAGCCAAAAGCCCAGAAATCTAAAACCATTTTAAGGAGTAAATAAGGAAAACTAGTTTGAAGAAGTAAAGAAATCATGTTTTGAAAATCAAGTTTTTAAATAACTAAGCCGAATATGCATTTTTAAAATGTGTAACCTTTCCTGAAAATTTCGGCAGAGTTTCCCTTGTAAAAACTGGCCCCGAACGGGGTACATAAGAAATATATATATGAAATGATAAAAGGCATCCCCAAGCGGGAGCTAGCTCTTCCTCAATCGACGGTCACAACCATGCAAGCAATAATAATATACAACGCCAAAGAGCGAGGGTCAAAACCTAAAAAGAAGCTCAAAACAGCCAGAAAACCATAATACTACAAGCGCGACTCTAAGGTCGAAATAATACATCACCGTCTCTAAGTCTGAAACAATATACAAGTTTTGGTTGATGGAATGACTAGATACATCTAAAAATTACATGTACAAGGGTGGTTCTGATATAAAAGAACCCACCTACCAAAGCAAGTCACCCATATGGAAGCAGTGCGCCAGAAAAGCTGCTATGAAATCTGTACGGCAAAACCTGCAAGAACTGTGACACAACGGGGGTGAGTTGCCAACTCGTGAATAGAAAATATCTACACGCAGAAATCGAATGTATGACCCATCCTAGGTCAATATGATCAGATATATATATAAACCTCAATATGAATAAGTCTGCATCATGCTAAACTGGCAATGTAATTTCTATACATGAGTGTAGTGCCAAGTGCTCTTGCCAGTGCCTCAGGTAATAGCATATCATAAATGTGAGGTATGATCAATGAAATCAATCTGCATGTACGTGGATCCCGTCCACTCTTCACCCAATGACAATAACCATCATGCATGTAAATATCATCAGCATATGCATGGAAATATGAGGATAAAAACCACCTGTGTCCCCCGCGACACGTCAAAATCATGGAACCGGAGTTCCCAGCATCGACACTCGAAAACATCATGAAAACTGTGCCCAGCATCGGCACGTAAATCGTCATATATCGGGCTCCGTCAGTCCGGACCAACCCACAGGCTCCGTCTGCGAAATCGGCCCTCGGCCCCAGCAGTACGCCCATATCCATCTATCGACTCCGGTTGGTATCCTCCGGATAACCGCCAGGTCCAACCAATCACCGGTAGGTACTCGCCCGCCTCCAGGCTCAATCCGCAAAGTCCTTCGATCATCTTGCCGAGGGGATGTTAGTGTATATGCCCTAGAGGCCATTACTGTATCATACTAGTTTGTATATTACTTGATGGAAGCTTGGGATATTCACAGTTGTATATACAATCTTTCTCGAAATGGTAGTATGCTACTTGGTTTGTCTCTGCTTTAATATGTGCATGTGTTTCTTTTAGCATATCGCTGATATACATATTAGTAGAGCCCTTAGGATCTTTGCTTGATTACCAGCGTTACGATGGCGTTCACACTCGTGGGAGCTGGGTAATCTATAAGCACATCCTTATACAGGTCCCTGGTCGTTGGACTATCGAGACAGGGCATCGATACTCCGGAGTAGACTAGCGTATGCGCTTCTCATCCCAGCGTGGAAGACGGTCTGTCCCACAGCCGTCAGTACGTCGTACTTGAGATAGTATGCGGGTGCTCGTTAGGTTACAAGTACACTGGACAGGACTCGTCGGGGACTGTTGGTTGGTATTATACCTATCGTCAGTTATCAGTTCCCAGGTGACATGAGTACAGCTTAGTCCGCTGACTTGACACTGTCACTTCGCCTCGACTGTGTTCCCACTGCACTTTGATTACTACCCTACCACGGCTCAAAGGAGTCGTGCAAACATGTAGTTTATGGGTGCAGTCCCGAAGCACTTGGAGGCAGTGACATTTAAACAAGATTCGTCTCTCCCGGTATTGGGGGTTGACATCTCGCTGTGTCCAGGAGAGCCATTACACGAGTAGTCCCTGGCCAGGGCAAGCGAGATATACTGGTGGGTTTCCAGTGTTATCTCAGGGTGTTCTGGGCTACACTCCGACACGACTTGTACCGCTATTAGGGGACTGACGTTCACCGCCCCTAGGCCCGCCATGCGATGTATCAGACGAACAGACCGGACTGTACGGAGACTATCACATACAGGCTCAGTAGGAGTTCAGATGGGGTTCACCTCGTCAGTCTTCTTATCGACACCTACCTGGGGACCGTTACGTACAGCTAGTGCCGCTTGCGGTCTGTGGTTAAACCCACTGCCAGCGTAGTGTCGAGTCTTTAGAGTCCCACACAGAGAGCTATTCGCCTTTAGGCAAAATGAGTAGAGGTCGCATGGTTTTGCGACAGGGTTCGTTCACATCCGCGCACTTGTGCACGTTTGCTGTCCGGACAGCTTATACTAGCGGGCTTTGGTTTAAGCCAGATCCTAGTATATGATTTGGGATTGGTTTTTCTCATTGTATTCGTGTTTCTCGGATCACGAATACGGGTGCGTATGCACAGTTGCTTGAGACAGAGGGAGAGGACTTTGATTAGGGTTAATGACTATTGTCATTTTACTAACCCTAATGCTTATGTGTGTATTATGGTTAATTGATATTAGTTTAATATAATTGTGCATGGTTATGGTTGTTGACCATTTGACTATCTTGACTTGTTGACCTTTGTTGACATGTTGACCATCATCATTCCATATAAAAGATGCTCTTTGATCCTTGCAATTAGCATTAAATATGAAATGATAATGGTCATGTCATGATTAACCATGACAATTATCTAGCTAATTATCAATTTAAAGTAATTCACACATATATGTGAGAATGGTTATTATTCTCTCATTCTATCATTTTACTTTCTCTCTCTTGTTCTTCCTCTCCCTCAAGCTCTCCCCTCTCATGTGTTGAGAAACACTTGAGCTTGAGAAAAACCCCTTCTTGATAATCTCTACTCTCATCTAGGATTCAAGGATTAGCACTTCTTGCACCCTAGTTACTTCTAGCTTGGAGTTGAAGCCAAAGGTTGAGACTTTCGGGTGGATCTTTCTTCGACGTGAGAAGACGACAAAGGTGACCTCTTTCCACTACTCCAAGGAGCAAGGAGAGAAGGACATAAAGCCCTAGGTATAACCTTTCTAACACTTAGCTAGTTTCTAGTTAGCTTTAGCTTGTTTTTGTTTAGCAAAGATCATTCATTGTCTAGTCCATGTTGCCTAAGTTGATAAAAAATTTTGATTTTTATTCCGTTTTCCTCCTCCCCACAAGTACCGGGGTGGGCAACGTGGACTTACAGTTGTATCAGAGCCTAACTAAACATAAACTAGCTAGGTAGTAAAGTGTATGGAAGTTCAATCGGAAAAAATAGAAAAACCGAGTTTTCAAAAACCCAACTTTCTGTTAAAATTTTTTCTGTTCAAAACAAAATTTGTCATACTCCAAAAATCGTCTCAGGGTTTTGTGAAGAAAGCCACCAAACCCGGTCCAGTGACTCGACCAAAGCGCCGCGGTTCCGCGGCAATAGCAAGCTATTGCCGCGCAACCGCGGCCGAGTTGGCTCGGCTCTGGGTCGAGTTTGGTGCAGTGTCTTTCTGGCTTGGTTTTGGGATTTTTAAGATGGTTTATATGTGCCCAGGTTTTCCAGAAAATAAATTTGTTTTTGGGGGCCTATAAATCCGTATTTTTGATCGAACTTCAATATACTTTGACGAAAGGGTTATATATGTGATGTTTTATGTATTCAATGTCGGCTAATCGCTATATGTCGATTAGTGGGGGTTATACATATCTGTGATCTGTGTTTGATGATGGTATGTGTATATGAATGCGTTGGATTGTCGCGGGTGAATAGCCGGGGTGGATGTGAGATGAGTGTTTCTTTTTCTTTCATTCATTGTAACATGTAAATTGATGTAATATTATTTTTATGGCCGTGAAACCGGGTCGGGGTTGTAGCCGTCATTGTATAATTCCTTTTACTGTTTTTGCTCCTAGGATAGACCCATGGAGGGGGTGCACAAACTACCGGGTATCTCGAAGTGCCGAGTGGCCTACCCATGGTGGTGAGGGAGGTTGCTTCGCTTCGGGTACTTGGCGGGTAGTTTGCCGCACCCGTAGGGGTCTTGGGTGGGGTATTGGCTATTCACCGCGACCGTGTAATCCGCTTTTCGTTGCAGGCTCGAACGGATTGCGGATTCCTAGTATATCCAATGTATTCATTTGTGATTTGTAATGTCTATCATTGCTATATATTTATATATTATAACTATTTAGGCGTTGCTTATGTTTTACAGCCGCGCTAGCCCAGCCCCCGCTCTGTCGTTAGTTAAGTAACCTAACGGGTGATGACGGGGCCCCGTGGCGAATGCGAATGGCATAAGCGTACGTCATATTTTGGTTGTTTTCTGCAATGGTAGGATTAAATGATGGGACGCATTAAAAGAACTAATGCAAGAAAATAAACCAAGTAAAAGTCGATTGAAACACTTTGAAAATCACTCGGTTCTTTTCAAAACTAAACTTTTAAACGCGGAGCTTGAACCACTCCTTTTAAAAGCTATCTCATTCCATCGATTATATCAAGTTCACTACGTTCACGGTTTCGCCAAAACCATCCGTAGCCCTCCGTCGTTTCGTATGGATAGTCAATAGTATTCAAGCTGTGTTTGTTGGCCAAAGTCAAGGCACAGTGTTTGGTAGCTATTGGGTATTCATATGTAGCATAGATAGATGCGTTGATTTGGGAAAGTCGTACTACCTTGTTGGCCAAAGTCAAGGGTATGTGCGGGTGGGTTCAAATTAACCTGGATAATGACGGGTAGAACTTGACATGTGACTTATGATTTGTTGGCCAAAGTCAAGGTCATAAGAGCATGGGGCAAAAATCCACATCGGGAGTTTCATAAGTACTGAAACTTGCTAGCGCTGCATACCATTTTGAGTGTGATAATTCTGGTAGGATCCCTTCGGTTTTATCACGCGATGATATTTGGATCCCGATCCTACTGTGAGTATATGCTACTTCTCGGGAAAAGTCTCACTTAACGATCAATGCTATAAACCTAGTAGGTGTCTAGAAAGGTGTTAGCGGGGCTACGCCCACAGGGAAAAGAGGTTACTTAATTAAGGAACTTCGCGAAAGCGTTGGAAAACCTCCCTCGAAGTACCGACACTGGCCTGGCTGAACAGTTAAGCAAGTATTGTACGGTGAGATTGATCCCGACTAATCCTTTCTTTACGGTTTGAGAAGGGATTCAAGAGACAGTGGGAGCCATCCTGTTTAGATAAATTAAAAACCAATCTAAACTTGCAAGAGCATCATGCTATGTGTTTTCTTCTCTCTCTCTTAATTGCAGCGACCCAATGACCGCACCTAGGTTACATCTAGATAATAACTTGACTGAATCTGACTGTTATGAATGGCAAAGGTCTGTCCAGGTGTCCATTGCCCAGGACAAGCTGGGACACCTCTTGACTGATCCCACCCCTGCCGTCTCAGGTCCAGTTTCCCCTGTCACGGATATTGATATCCGTAGGACATCGGAAGAAGACTGTGCGAAAGCCAAGTGCCTCGTGTTAGCCTCAGTTGATGGTATATACCAGAGGCAGCACGAGAAGATGGACTCAGCTTCTATCTTCCTCCATAACAAAGTTTTATATGGAGAGCAATCTCGTATCGCAAGATATGAGACCTCGAACGAATTACTTCCAGCGAGGTTGGCTATCGGGTCATCTGTAGGGGGCAACGTCCTTACAGAGACCAGCTCTTTTGAGCTCTCGGACCTGAAGACCACGTTGAAGAATGGGTCAGATGCTGACTTAGTTCAACAGTCTCTACCTACTACCCTGAAAGAAACCAGGGAAGTAGAAAGAAAGAGAAGGGCAGAAGTTTCGGGAATGGATGCAGTAAAAGAGGGATGTTCCTATTGTTACGGGAATGAACATGGACAGAAGGATTGCAGGGCTTGCAAAGCCAGTAGCCAGAATTCGAAGCATGTTGTGGCTTTGGCTTCGGGTGTGTTTGTAATAGAGAACTGTATGTCAGTTAACCCTACTTCCTGGGTATTGGATACCGGATCAGGATCTCATATCTGTAATTCGTTACAGGCTCTGAGAAACCATAGGGTTATCAGGAAAGGTGATATGACTATCAGGGTTGCTAACGGAATGAGCTTGTATGCTGAATCCGTAGGGGAATATCATCTAGGACTGACAACTGAGCAAATATTGATTCTGCGTGACTGTTTTTATGTACCAGGTGCGACTTGTAACATCATATCTGTATCCTTACTTTCTAAGGAAGGATATGATTTTACTTTTGTAAGCGATGTTGTAAACATCCACCTAAATCAAGTATTGATTGGGTCAGGTACATTGAAATACGGTATATACGTTTTGAATCAAGCTCAGGTCTTCAGTGTCCAGAACACACTTAAAAGAAAGTCTCCGGAATTAAATCAGGCTTTCTTATGGCATTGTAGACTGGGTCACATTAATGAGACATGGTTGACAAAGTTACATAAAGAAGGATACTTGGATCCGTTCGAGTACCAGTCTTATGCCACTTGTGAATCTTGTCTCATGGGAAAGATGACAAAGACTCCGTTCACTGGACACGGAGAAAAAGAGAGCGAGCTCTTGGGACTCATACACAGTGACGTGTGTGGTCGAATGTCTACACATGCGCGAAGTGGTTATTCATACTTCATTACTTTCACAGACGATTTCTCTAGGTATGGATATGTCTTCTTGATGAAGCACAAATCCGAGGCCTTTGAGATATTTCAGGAATACAAGAATGATGTTGAAAAACAAACAGGCAAAAGTATCAAGACACTGAGATCTGATCGAGGTGGTGAATACTTGAGTGCCGAGTTTCTGGGCTTCTTAAAAGAGAATGGAATTCTCTCTCAGCTTACTCCTCCATACACACCACAACACAACGGTGTATCGGAAAGGAGGAATCGAACCCTATTGGATATGGTTCGTTCCATGATGAGTAAGGTTGAGTTGCCGCGATCCTTCTGGGGTTATGCACTAGAATCAGCTGCATACCTTTTGAACCGAGTTCCAACTAAGACTGTGCCTACTACACCATATCAGATGTGGTGTGGGAAGAAACCCTATCTTAATCACATTAAGACATGGGGATGTCTAGCTTTTGTAAAAAAGCAGCATGCGGACAAGCTCGAGGTACGTTCAGTACAGTGTAAGTTTGTGGGATACCCAAAGAGCTCCAAGGGGTATCTTTTCTATTACGCAGAAGAACAAAAGGTTTTTGTTTCTCGTCATGCCCGCTTCTTGGAAACTGAGTTTTTGGAAACCAAGATAAGTGGGAGCGCAATAGAACTGGAAGAAATTCCAGAACCACAAGCTATTACTGAAAGCTTAGTAGAACCAGAAGTTTCAAGAGAACAGGACATCCCAGCGCCACTCCGCAGGAGTAATTGGCAGTCTCATCCGCCCGAGAGATACTACGGTTTTCTCATTGACGAGGATAGAGAGGATTGCACTATGGATTATGGTGAGCCTACTAGCTTCCAGCAAGCCATTCAGAGCGGTGACTCGGTAAAATGGCTGGATGCAATGCCGGCCGAGATGGAGTCTATGTACACCAACAAAGTTTGGACTTTGGACTTTGCTCCAGAAGGGGTAAAACCCGTAGGCTGCAAATGGATCTTCAGAAAGAAGATTGGTGTAGATGGGCAGGTTGAGACCTATAAAGCTAGACTTGTTGCAAAGGGTTTTCGTCAAAGACCTGGTTTGGACTATGACGAGACCTTTTCTCCAGTGGCTATGCCGAAATCCATTCGGATCCTTCTTGCCATTGCTGCCTTCCACGATTATGAAATCTGGCAGATGGACGTAAAGACGGCTTTCCTAAATGGAAATTTGGAAGAGTGCGTCTATATGGATCAGCCGGAAGGATTCATTCAGAGTGGGAGTAGCGGTAGAGTGTGCAAGTTGCTAAAGTCCATCTATGGACTTAAGCAGGCATCGCGGAGTTGGAACATCTGCTTTGATGATACTGTCAAAGAATTCGAATTTATCAAAAACCCAGATGAACCATGCATTTACAGTAAGATTATAGGGAGAACTGTAGTATTCCTCGTCTTGTACGTGGATGACATTCTCCTAATAGGAAATGATATTCCTATGCTACAGTCAGTCAAAGGATTCTTGTCGCAGAGGTTCTCCATGAAGGACCTGGGCGATGCCAACTACATTCTGGGGATCCAGATCTATCGTGATAGATCTAAGAGGATGTTGGGACTTTCACAGTCAAGGTACATCGACACCATACTGAAAAGGTTCAGTATGGAAGATTCCAAGCGCGGTAATCTACCGGCTTGTCACGGGATCACCCTCTCCAAAGAGATGTCTCCCAAGACTGATTTGGAGAGAGATCGCATGTCTATTAGACCCTACGCTTCTGCGGTAGGCTCTATAATGTATGCGATGTTGTGTACCAAACCAGATGTAGCATACGGATTGAGCGTTGTAAGCCGGTATCAGTCGAACCCAGGGGAGAAACACTGGATAGCGGTAAAGAACATTCTCAAGTACCTGAGAAGGACTAAGGAGATGTTCTTGGTGTATGGCGTACAAGACCTCCAGCTTGAGGCCTTTGCTGACTCCAGCTTCCAGAGTGACAAGGATGACTCCAAGTCCATGTCGGGTTATGTTTTTACCCTCAATGGAGGGGCGGTTTGCTGGAAGAGTTCCAAGCAGGAGACCGTTGCTGACTCAACTATGGAAGCGGAGTACATAGCTGCTTACGATGCCGCAAAGGAAGCTGTCTGGATGAAGAAGTTCCTCACGGAGCTTCAAGTGGTTCCTACCATTGTTGATCCAATACCGCTGTATTGCGACAACAACGGCGCTATAGCTTTAGCAAAGGAACCCAGGTCCCATCAGAAGTCCAGGCACATTTTAAGGCGGTACCACCTGATCAGGGAGATCATAGATCGCCAGAAGATCGAGGTGAAGAGAGTAAATACGGAGAATAACACTGCAAATCCACTCACGAAGGCCCTACCCCAGACTCAGTTCGAGCGGCTGATCGAGATGATAGGTCTTTGATACGCCAGTACATGGCCTTAGTGCAAGTGGGAGATTGTTAGTGTATATGCCCTAGAGGCCATTACTGTATCATACTAGTTTGTATATTACTTGATGGAAGCTTGGATATTCACAGTTGTATATACAATCTTGCTCGAAATGGTAGTATGCTACTTGGTTTGTCTCTGCTTTAATATGTGCATGTGTTTCTTTTAGCATATCGCTAATATACAAATTAGTAGAGCCCTTAGGATCATTGCTTGATTACCAGTGTTATGATGGCGCTCACACTCATGGGAGCTGGGTAATCCATAAGCACATCCTTATACAGGTCCCTGGTCGTTGGACTATCGAGACAGGGCATCGATACTCCGGAGTAGACTAGCGTATGCACTTCTCATCCCAGCGGGGGAGACGGTCTGTCCCACAACCCGTCAGTACGTCGTACTTGAGATAGTATGCGGGTGCTCATTAGGTTACGAGTACACTGGACAGGACTCGTCGGGGACTGTTGGTTGGTATTATACCTATCGTCAGTTATCAGTTCCCAGGTGACATGAGTACAGCTTAGTCCGCTGACTTGACACTGTCACTTCGCCTCGAGTGTGTTCCCACTGCACTTTGATTACTACCCTACCACGGCTTAAAGGAGTCGTGCAAACAGGTAGTTTTTGGGTGCAGTCCCGAAGCACTTGGAGGCAGTGACGGTTAGACATGATTCGTCTCTCCCGGTATTGGGGGTTGACATCGCGCTGTGTCCAGGAGAGCCATTACACGAGTAGTCCCTGGCCAGGGCAAGCGAGATATACTGGTGGGTTTCCAGTGTTATCTCAGGGTGTTCTGGGCTACACTCCGACACGACTTGTACCGCTATTAGGGGACTGACGTTCACCGCCCCCCTAGGCCCGCCATGCGATGTATCAGACGAACAGACCGGACTGTACGGAGACTGTCACATACAGGCTCAGTAGGAGTTCAGATGGGGTTCACCTCGTCAGTCTTCTTATCGACATCTACCTGGGGACCGTTACGTACATCTAGTGCCGCTTGCGGTCTGTGGTTAAACCCACTGCCAGCGTAGTGTCGAGTCTTTAGAGTCCCACACAGAGAGCTATTCGCCTTTAGGCAAAATGAGTAGAGGTCGCATGGTTTTGCGACAGGGTTCATTCACATCCGCGCACTTGTGCACGTTTGCTGTCCGGACAGCTTATACTAGCGGGCTTTGGTTTAAGCCAGATCCTAGTATATGATTTGGGATTGGTTTTTCTCATTGTATTCGTGTTCCTCGGATCACGAATACGGGTGCGTATGCACAGTTGCTTGAGACAGAGAGAGAGGACTTTGATTAGGGTTAATGACTATTGTCATTTTACTAACCCTAATACTTATGTGTGTATTATGGTTAATTGATATTAGTTTAATATAATTGTGCATGGTTATGGTTGTTGACCATTTGACTATCTTGACTTGTTGACCTTTGTTGACATGTTGACCATCATCATTCCATATAAAAGATGCTCTTTGATCCTTGCAATTAGCATTAAATATGAAATGATAATGGTCATGTCATGATTAACCATGACAATTATCTAGTTAATTATCAATTTAAAGTAATTCACACATATATGTGAGAATGGTTATTATTCTCTCATTCTATCATTTTACTTTCTCTCTCTTGTTCTTCCTCTCCCTCAAGCTCTCCCCTCTCATGTGTTGAGAAACACTTGAGCTTGAGAAAAACCCCTTCTTGATAATCTCTACTCTCATCTAGGGTTCAAGGATTAGCACTTCTTGCACCCTAGTTACTTCTAGCTTGGAGTTGAAGCCAAAGGTTGAGGCTTTCGGGTGGATCTTTCTTCGACGTGAGAAGACGACAAAGGTGACCTCTTTCCACTACTCCAAGGAGCAAGGAGAGAAGGACATAAAGCCCTAGGTATAACCTTTCTAACACTTAGCTAGTTTCTAGTTAGCTTTAGCTTGTTTTTGTTTAGCAAAGATCCTTCATTGTCTAGTCCATGTTGCCTAAGTTGATAAAAAAATTGATTTTTATTCCGTTTTCTGCCTCCCCGCAAGTACCTGGGTGGGCAACGTGGACTTACAGGGGAACCATACCAGTTCCACCATGTACCTGCAATCGGATCGTCCACTCCTCAAATCGGGATTCACATGTTGCTCTCAGCACCGAGAAAACACATGGTGGACGTACTGAAATATCATATCAAGGGTAACCGGGTTTTTAAAGCAATGACATATTCTCTGTTAGTTGTATGTATGCCCTAGAGGCCAGTATTGTACAGATGATGTATATTATATTGGATGCTTGGATATATATAGAGATGACTTTCTTGCTCGATATGATAGTATGCTATCTGGTTGCTCTTTTTCTTAACATGTATACTTGTCTCTTTATACTGTCTTATGGTTACATGTTGGTAAATCCCTTAGGATGTGTACTTGACTACTTGGACTATGATGCTGATCATACTAGTGGGGACATGGTAGTCCATAAGTACATCCTTCAAGGTCCCTAGTCGTGGGTGTATCGAGACAGGGCATCGATATACCAGAGTAGACTAGCGTATACGCTTCTCGACCCATGAGATGGGCGATGGATGATCCCATATCCATTGGTGTTTGACATCAGAGATGGTATACGGGTGCTCAGTAGAGACTGGGTACACTGGACGGACTCGCTGAGAACTCCCAGATGGTATTATAGCTCACGTCAGATGGCAGTTCTCAGGTGACACTTGTGCAGGTTAGTCTGTAGACCCGAGATCGTCATAGAGTCTTGTGTGATTCCCACTGTGCTTTGATTTCCACCTTACCACGTCCATGAGGGCATGAAAAACGGTGGTTTTTGGGTACAGTCCCGAGTCACATGGAGGCAATGAGCGATAGGAGGGGTTTCGTCTCTCCCGGTATTGGGGGTTGATGTTGCGCTGTGCTCGATTGGCCGTAACAGGGAAGTCCCTGGCCAGGGCTAATTCAGAGATTTGCTGGCAAGTGTTACCAGTAGTTTCTCGACCCGTTATGAGCCTCACATCAACATGACTTATCGGTTATTAGGGTCTGACGTTTACCACCCCTAGTGTCACGACCCAAATTTGGCCCGTAGCCGGCACTTAAACTACGTAACGTCTAAAGGCGTACGCAACTTAAGTAAGCCGAAACCCAGAAATCTAAACCACCCAAAACTGGATCAACGGAGAAAACATTGTTTTAAACATTCGGAATTTTTCAAGTAAAAATCTTTAAGTTTAGTTTTCGTTCTTAAAAATTTCGGCAGCACCTCCTTTGTAAAAACTAACCCCGAAAACGGGTACAACATAGATAATAATAAAAGCATCCCAAACGGGAGCAAATCACGCCCAACGGCGGAGACAACCACCACAACATATATACGACGCCGAAGTGAAGAAATATAAAAGAAAACTGCATAAAGAAGTAAAACTTTTCAACAAAACTGGCTCGCACGAGCACGGCACCCAAAGTCACCACAAAAAAACACTGAATCCTCACAAGTCGTCTCTAAGTCATATACAACATAATGGTAGATGGAGAATACTAGATCCAATAAAAAAATATACAAAGTACAAAAAGATAACCGCAACCTACCTAAAAGCAAGGCTTCACGGCCAACCGTAGCGGTATCCGCAAAAGTAGAGATGAAAAGATGCCCTACCGCGACTACTCAGAGGGTAAGTCCTGCACAACACTGTAGCACAACGGGGGTGAGTTGCCAACTCATGAATAGTAAATAACATCATACAGTAATCGCAAGTATGCACGAACAGCGATCTATCTATCACAAGTAATCTGATAGCATAAGTATGATAGGTGAATATGCAACAATCATGTAAAGGTACATCATCAGGATACTACAACTACATGAAACAATGCATATTAACATAATCCTGATTGTGGGATTATATAATATAAAATCTCATGCAAAAATCATCAGCATGGAAAAACACCAGTGTCCCTCACTAACACATCAAATCCCAAATACTCAGGCACCGCATCCTCAGATCGGCCCTCACATCCTGTATGTCTCACGAAAACCTGAGTGTCAAACACCGACACTCGAAACATCATGAAACCCGTGTCTAGCATCGACACGTAAATCCTCATAAGGCAGGTGCTGTCACCATGACTGGCCCTAACGATAAGTCATACCTCACTCCGGTCGGTATCTCCATGATAACCGCCGAGTCCAAATACAATCACCATTAGGTAGTGGTCCTACCGTCAGGCTTATCGTCTACACCACGAAATCACCACTCACCCCGGGATACCACACCGGGTCCACCATGTACCCGTAGACGGTGCGTCCCGCTCCTCGAATCGGGTATCATAAGCCAAATCTCAGAACAGAGAAATCACATGGTGGACGCATCAAATATCATATCAAGAGAAACCGGGTTTTCAAACAATACATAGTTTTCTTGAAAATATCCCCCACGGTTCTCAAATCCATAAATCATATGAAATCCATATCTCAATGCGTAAAATCCATATAAAACTGATATATGCAACATAAAACATCAATATGAGCATATAAAGGGAAAACCGCTCTTTAAATTGAATCTAGCTTTAAAACACATCGTGCGGTTCCTAATTCCTTCGAAAATAAATGCAGTATCATATGAAGTGTACATGTAAGTATAGTAAGGTTTAAGTATCTACATGTAATCAAGTACGAGGGTGTACATGTCAATATGTATGCATGATGTATAAGTAATTATAGCAAGATATAAGTGAAGTAGAATAAGGTTCACTACCTTAACTATTCCTGCCCAATACAATATCACGTATGTATGTGCCCACAGTATTTCATATGCACAATAGAATAAGAGTTACTACTCCAATCATTCCTATCCACTATCATATCATATAGGTTGGTGTTTATGCATGTCATGGCAATTACAGACGGTGTGGGTGTAGCATACAATTTAGTGCTCGTGCAACATGAACCGTCAGTAATGTGTTATATCTAAAGGTACGAGTCAAATACAACAGATAATGCTATGCAATGACATTCATATGAAAGTAACTAATATACAAATACATGCCGCTATCATATCATATTCGCCCCAACGCATAACGCCATACGGGCGATTTCCCCATAGATGTTAAATCTACTCACCGATGGTCTCGAGCTAAGAAAATCCGACCACCTGCTTCCCCTTGTCCGCAGCACCCGAAGTCCCTGCTTGCGAACCTAAAATTTCATAAATACAACACATAAGTTAAATATCTTATAATGACGAAAAGACAACGAAACGCGACGAAAACGCCCGGAAATTACACTGCGCGCTTAGCGCATCTATCGCGCACGATACCGGCCAAAACCCTAATTGGGGTCGCTAAACTACAAAACACCAAGTCTGGACCCCGATCGTCCCGATCGCGCAACACAACACAAAAATTACGAGGAATACACTGAATATAACCTCGCAACTACCAAACGAACCCTACGTCGGAAAAACCCCGAAATCTAGTAAGCAACCTATCGCAATATATCGCACTAGATTCAAGATAACGCAAATCTAACAATTACAAATACCTTAAAATAGCTTAACTAAGCTATCTAAACCAATCCTATATTTTTAACACTCGCTAATTATGTTTTAGCACTCGCTAATTATGTTTTAGCAAAAATCTAGTAAGCAACTTTGCTTAATTAAACAAAATGCTTATTATCAAATTTTAACACTTTATACTAGATTAATCTTTTGCTAAACATAATTTAACACTTCAATTAAATACTAATCACTTAATCAAAATTTAAACCTAACATGAATTTCTTAAACCAAATATAATGAATTAATCATTAATTAAAAGCTAAACTAAGCACTTAAATAGTTAACTAAATTAGCTAGTTTAAGATTAAAGCAATTAATTATGGATTAAGGTAAGAAATTATACCTCCTCAAGAACACCAAAATGAAAATAGATCCATCATTTTAGCCTCCAAAAATCAAGCTTTGAAGAAGATCCATGAAGGATTAGTGAAGGAAAAATGGTTTAATTTTTATATAGGAATTTTTGGATTTATTTTTGGAATTCTTGTTGTGTTTTTGATTGAAAATGAGTGAGAAATGAGTTTGGAGTTGTTGAGGACAGAAATGGGGGGGATGAGCTCGGCCAAGGGGGTGAGAGGCGGTTTTTGTGAATATTTTGTGAAGAAAAAGCAAGAAAAAAGAGTAATAAATGCTAATTAAAGCAAACATGCCACCTTTTCACCCTTTTCTTTTATTTTTAAAAAGAAACCATTAGTCACCAAAAAAAATCTAGATATTTAAAAAGAACCTTCTAAAATAATTCTAGTGACAAAATTAATTTATTCACAAAAGAAAAATTTTCCCGATTTACGTGCACAAAATACCGCTTAAAATAATATTTTATTCGGGAAAAAATCTATCTGAACCAAAACCTCCCAAATACTCACAAAGTTCGCGCACAAGCTTTATTTTTGCCAAATTAGGTGTCGGTAAG
The DNA here is from genome assembly GCA_030015575.1 of Agapanthus africanus. NCBI lineage: Eukaryota > Viridiplantae > Streptophyta > Magnoliopsida > Asparagales > Amaryllidaceae > Agapanthus > Agapanthus africanus. Next base: position 508,607,628 of record JASDDO010000019.1, on the reverse strand, counting down.
CTTATACGGTCGTTTGATCGAAATCGGGTTAAAACGGGAAAAACCGACAATTTTGCCCTAAAACGGGAAAATTCGCAAAATGATTTCTAAAACGTTACACCTAGACTTGGTATGCGACATATCAGACGAGGTGACCGAACTGTACGGGAAGTGTTGCCGGTTGGCTCGACGAGAGTTGTAGCAGGTTCGCTTGTTCTCTTCTGATCGCTCAATACCCGGGAGGCCGTTACGTTTAGCTGACCGCTTGCGGCTTGGGGGTGCTTGATATGATCATCATCCACTGCCGGCGTATTGACGAGTCTTAGAGTCCCACAATGGAGTTACCTAGTCCAGGCGAAACGTTGTGGTGCGCGTATGCGATATGCGTATGGACCCGATTAAAATGCGCGTATAGGATACCGTATATTGATCGGGCGGCTTACTTTTGGTTAGGGTCGTATGTGATATGGCCGGATTGATAAATCAAGTGTTGATTTATCATTTAACCATTAGATTCTCACTAGAAATATTTTCTTGTATTTTTGGATGTACGGATGCATGTATGCATTCCTTATTGATTCATGCACATATAGATGTGCATGCACACATACATACATACATCATCTATCATGCTTGTTTATACATAGAAAATGGTGGATATATAAGACTCATACCATGGTTTGTATTATGGATATTTATTTTTATTTTTGCTAAAACAAAAGAAAAGAGATAAGATTGAAACATGGTCAAAAGTTTCTACTCTTCTTTTAACCTACCTTTTGACCATGGTTTAATCTTTCTCTTGTGTTTTAACTAAAGTAAAATTAAATATCCATAAAGTGATAACCATGGTTTGAGATGAGAAAATAAAAATATATATATTCTTATGTTTTTCTATTTCCCTTAAGAGTTATTCTTCTCTTCTTGAAAAATATCCATCATCTTCTTCAACCTTGAGCTCTTGCTCTCTAGAATTTTCAAGTGAGAAAAATATTCATCAAGATAGGATTTTGAAGTGAGAAAAGCCACCACAACACCATTCTACACAAGTCTAGCCCACTTGTTTAGAGTGTTAGCTTCGTTTCATCTTCTTGATAAAGTGAAGTTGCAAGTTTGGACAAAGCGGACTCCGGGTGGATCATCGGTGACCTAGAGGAGATCAAGCGGAGCTTTTCTAAACCCTAAGTGGCCAAGGAGTCTAGCGTAGGGAGCTATAACGGTTGTACTCTCAAAACCCTAGCTTTTCTTTCATGGGATGATATTCAAATTTTGAAACCCTAATTTTTCTAGGAATGATCCTTTGTATGTTTACTTAGCACTATAAAAGCTTGATCTTTATGACATGTGATGCTTCCAAACCTCTCATAGGGTGCTAGGTATACCCAACATTGGTATCAGAGCCGACCTAGAACATTAGGCGATGGGTTAACGAAGTTAAAACCCCGATCGAACCCGAAAACCACAAAACGAACCCCTCTCTGTACAATTTTTAAAAACTGTGTATTTTCTGAATTAAAAATACCTAAAAAAATCTGCAGGTAATTTTAAGGGTTACCATGTAAAACGAGACCCTAAAGTCTCCAAGTGGCCGCGGAACCGCGGCACTATGCCACCATTGGCGGCGGTTCCGCGGCGGAGTAGGAGTATTTGGGACGGTTCTTCATGTAGTAATTTCCAGTATTGTTCCTGCATCTTTCTGGGTATTTTTATTATGACTCTTGTGTTGAGTAATTTTTGGGGTTTATTTTGAAACCGTCGATTCGATCGGAATTTTGATTTCGTGTTTCTTTTCCGGATATATTAGAATGTATTGAAGTGTTTGAACGAGTATCATTTGCTCACTTTTCACGGGGTTTAAAATCTTTCGGAAATACGTGCAAGTTTGTTTGTGGTGGACCCTCTAGAAGACAACAAACCTTAACTCGATTATATGACCGTCTTGAACTGCCTTTTGAACCTTAGGGTTTGGGGCAGTACGGCGTGCCACATGTGAGGTGTTGGCTTGACCCTTCTACGGCTGGACCGCTACCACTGTGTCACACTCCGGGTTTTTGAACTCCGCTCAAGTGTTGAGCTTTAGCAAATCTTGGGTATTTGATCGTTCGTTCGAAAACTTTAATACCGTCTATTTATCTGGAATGTGATGCAATATGTGAAATTCATATAGTTGGACATGAAATACGAAGTATGTGATATTTCGCATTTACGATGTCTAAAGAGAATGTGGATTCCAAATATTGCAGTTTTACACTTTCTTTTCTGTGACCGTAAGTGTAGTATGTCGATATCCCCGGTTTCGTTACTATACATCAACAACAATTGGGGTACGCATACTTACTTACGTTGATGATATATGATATTATGTGTTGTTGAGATATGATGTGCAGGATTGTCGCAATTGAATAGCCGGGGGGTTTTATGTGAGATGAGAGTTTTATATTTTCATTCATGTAAATTCAAATGTAATGTAATATTCTTTTATTTGGGGCACTTCCGGGTTGAGGTTGATGCCACCAGTGTTGTATATGATTTACTTTTCCGCATTAGGATGGACCCAAGGAGAGGAGCACAGGTGACCGGGTTCTGGGGTTCAGTGGGAGGCCATCTCGAGGAGTCGAGACCGGGTCTCCTAAACTCCAGAATTGGTAGGGTCGCTTGCCGCTCTCGTAGGGGTCCAGGGTGTGGGCTTGGCTATTCATCACGACTGTGGAATCCATATTTTCTATTGTTGGCTAAATACAAAATACGGACGTCCTAGTATATCCCACATTATATCTATGTTTCTGCTGCGATATCTGTGATATGATCATGTGATGTGCTGTGATAGATACTTTATATAGTATATATGATATATTATATAGACGTTACTTATGTTTTACACCCGCACTAGCCCTGCCCTGTTCTGTCGTTAGTTACTTAACCTAACGGTGCACGAGGGGACATCGAGGCGAATGCGGATGACATAAGTGTACGTCGTATTTATCTGTGATGTTTAGGTGACTTAAATGATGGGACTTCATTAATGTGATTAATGAAAGAAAAGAAACCTAAAAGATGTTGTAGAATCAAATTTTAAAATAAAAGTGTAGCTACAGTCTTGCTTTGCATAGCGGTATATATGATATACCATGCACATTATTCGATGGGGAAAGAGCCGAGATCCCTTCACCGGGAGTGACCTCTTTAGCAAAACTGGCAGATACTACAACACTCGGTTTGGTTTTTGATTGCTTTTGGAGTTTTGCTTTGCACAGTGATATATATATGATATATCCCGCACCTTATTCGATGAGGAAAGAGCCGAGATCCCTTCACCGGGAGTGACCTCTTTAGCAAAACTAATAAAAGCCTCAAAGTCACTCCATTTCAAAATTCACATGATTCTACAACGATATCAAGTTCATTACGCAATAGGTTTTCAGAAAACCTGTCGTAGCCCTCCGTCATTTCAGATAAGTTGTATATAGTATTCGTGCTACATTTGTTGGCTTTCGTCAAGGTGTAGTGAGCGGTAGCTATATGCTGCTTATCTGCTGCATATGATGCGACTGGATTAGGGTAGTCGTACGGCTTTGTTGGCTTTTGTCAAGGGTCGTGCGGGTGGGTTTAATTCAGTCAAGAAATGTACGGGTTGAACTTGACTAGCGGGCTATGGTTTGTTGGCTTTCGTCAAGGTCATAGCACGTTAGGGGTAAAATATTATCGGGAATTTCAAGTGTTGAAATTTGCAATGAGATTGCATACCTTCTATGAGATAGTTGGATCCCGATACCCACTGCGAGTAATTGTTACTCCCGGGAGAGTTTTACACAGGACAATTAGCCGATCAAGTAGGTGTCTAGAAAGGTGTCAACGGGGTTATGCCTCTGGGAAAACGAGGTTTACTTTAATTAGGTCCGTGCGAAAGCGCGGGGAACCTCCCTCAAAGTACCGACACTGGCCTGGCTGAAAGATTGGCGAAGTTGTAAGGTGTAATTAATCCCGGCTAGTCTTTCCTTTTAGGGTTTGAAGGAAGATTTGATAAAAACAGTGGGAGCTATCCTGATTAGATAAGATAATAACCAATCTGATCTTACAAGAGCATACGCTAAAGTGTTTTCTTCTCTCTCTCTCTCCAGGTAGCGACCATGTCATGCCTTAATAAAGATAATAATATGGATGTATTGACCGAACCCGCATGTTATACTGTGCTGGGGAACGTTGGTTCCGTTCTATCTTATAAGAGTTATAGGACTGAACATGACATAGGGGAATACCAGGATTCCCATGCCACCCGAATGAAGAAAGTACATGATGATGCATTTTCTTTGGGTATGTTCGTTATAGAGAACTGTTTCTCCATTTGCCCTACGTTCTGGGTATTAGATACCGAGTCAGGATCCCATATATGTAATCAGTTACATGGGCTTAAGAAAGGTAGAGAACTTGGAGAAGGTGATAAAGACATAAGGGTTGGAAATGGTGCAATTGTTGCAGCTAAGACCGTCGGGGAGTATCACCATGTATTACCAACTGGTAATACATTGATTCTGAACGAATGCTATTACATGCCGAACCTGATATGCAATATTATATCAGTTTCTTTGTTGAGTAAAGAAGGATATAATTTTGTATTACAGGATAATGTTATGAACATTTTCCTTAACCAAAAGTTGGTTGGATCAGGCACGTTGTGCAATGGCATTTATGTTCTAAATCAATCAACAGTTCTGAGTATAACAAACACACACAAGAGGAAGAGTTCAGAACTGAACGAATCCTTCTTGTAGCATTGTAGACTAGGTCACATCAATGCGACACGACTAGCTAAGTTGCATAAGGATGGATATTTGAAACCGTTCGAATTTTCATCTTATGACACTTGTCAGTCATGTCTAAAAGGGAAGATGACCAAAACTCCGTTTACAGGACACGGAGAAAGAGTTACCGAACTCTTGGGACTGATACATAGTGATGTATGCGGTCCCATGTCTACACATACCAGGGATGGTTCTTCGTACTTCATTACATTCACTGACGATCTCTCAAGATACGGACATGTGTTCTTGATAAGACACAAGTCTGAAGCTTTTGAGAAATTTAGAGAATATAAACAAAAAGTCGAGAACCAAACCGGAAAAAGTATTAAAATCCTTTGATCTGATCGAGGAGGTGAATACTTGAGCAGTGAATTCCTGGACTTCCTAAAAGAGAATGGGATTCTCTCTCAGCTGACTCCTCCATATACACCACAGCATAATGGTGTATCAGAACGGAGGAACCGCACCCTATTAGATATGGTGCACTCTATGATGAGCACAGCTGAGTTACCTATTTCCTTCTGGGGGTATGCGCTAGAGACAGCCATACATCTACTGAATATGGTCCCCACCAAATCTGTGCCTACCACTCCATATGAGATATGGAACGGGTAGAGACCATGTCTTAACTATGTTAAGATATGGGGTTGTCCAGCCTATGTCAAACGAAAAAATCCGGACAAACTCGAGGCACGGTCTGTTCTATGCAAATTTGTAGGATATCCAAAGAATTCACAAGGGTATATCTTTTACCACATTGAGGAACAAAGAGTATTTGTTTCTCGGCATGCCACCTTTTTAGAAAAGGAATTTCTTGCAAAAGAGATTAGTGGACATGAGGTAGAACTGGAAGAGGTTCCAGCTACAAAAGCTGCATCAGAAGATCTGGTGGAACCAGAGGATTCCGTAGTTCCCGATGAACCCCAACCACTCCGCCGATCTAGTAGGGTTTCTCATCCACCTGAGAGATACTACGGTTTTCTCATGGATGGTGGGAGTGGGGATTGCATCATGGAGGATGATGACCCAACTAGCTTCGAGTAGGCCATCACGAGTGGGGACTCAGTGAAATGGCTGGATGCAATGCGGTCCGAGATGGAATCCATGTACACCAACAAAGTATGGACTTTGGAAGATGCTCCTGAAGGGGTAAAACCCATTGGGAGCAAGTGGATCTTCAAGAAAAAACTTGGTGTAGATGGGAAAGTGGAGACTTTCAAAGCTAGACTTGTTGCAAAGGGTTTTCGTCAAAGACCAGGTGTGGACTATGACGAAACCTTTTCTCCAGTGGCTATGCTTAAATCCATCCGGTTCATGCTTGCCATCGCTGCATATCATGATTACGAAATCTGGCAAATGGATGTTAAGACCGCCTTTCTAAACGGTGATTTAGAAGAGTGCGTGTACATGACTCAACCAGAAGGCTTCGTAGATAGTGGGAGCAGCAGGAAGGTGTGCAAGCTGCTTAAATCCATTTATGGATTAAAGAAAGCGTCGCGGAGTTGGAACATCTGCTTTGACGTCGTAATCAAAGAGTTTGATTTCGTCAAAAACGTAGATGAACCTTGTATCTACAAGAAGGTGGCAGAGAGTAAGGTTGTCTTCCTCGTATTATACGTAGACGACATACTCTTGATAGGAAATGACATTCCTATGCTGCAATCGGTCAAGCTCTTCTTATCATAAAGATTCTCAATGAAAGATCTTGGTGATGCCTCCTGCATATTGGGGATAAGGATCTATAGAGATAGATCCAAACGGATATTGGGATTGTCCCAATCCAGGTACATTGACACCATAATAAAAAGGTTTAGTATGGAAGAATCCAAGCGTGGGAACTTACCCACGATCTCTGGAGTCATTCTCTCCAAAGAGATGTCTCCCAAGTCTGATTTGGAGAGAGCTCGCATGCAAGGGATACCCTATGCTTCGGCTGTAGGCTCTATCATGTACGCGATGCTATGTACCAGACCCGATGTAGCATACTCACTAAGTGTAGTGAGTAGGTATCAAGCTGATCCTGGAGAGAGTCACTGGACAACTGTGAAGAGCATTCTCAAGTACTTACGAAGGACTAAAGAGATGCTCTTGGTGTATGGTAATTGAGAACTCCAAGTGGAGTCCTTAACCGATTCGAGCTTCCAGAGTGATAAGGACGACTCAAAGTCGCAGTCGGGATTTGTCTTTACCCTTTACGGAGGGGCGGTTAGCTGGAAGAGTTCCAAGCAAGAAACCATGGCAGACTCGACGATGGAGGCTGAATACATCGCTGCCAACGATGCTGCCAAAGAGGCTGTCTGGATCAAGAAGTTCATTACTGAACTTGGAGTGGTTCCATCCATTGAGAATCCAATACCTTTGTATTGCGATAACAATGGAGCGGTGGCTTTAGCCAAGGAACCCAGGTCCCATCAGCGATCCAGGCATATTCTGAGGCGGTATCACCTGATCCGGGAGATACTTGATCACCGGGAGATCGAGGTCAGGAGGGTTGACACGAAGAATAACACAGCGGATCCACTCACGAAGGCCATTCCCCAGATACAGTTTGAGAGACTCTTCGGGATACTCGGTATGCGATACTACAGCAGCTGGCCCTAGTGCAAGTGGGAGATTGTTAGTTGTATGTATGCCCTAGAGGCCAGTATTGTACAGATGATGTATATTATATTGGATGCTTGGACATATATAGAGATGACTTTCTTGCTCGATATGATAGTATGCTATCTGGTTGCTCTTTATCTTAACATGAATACTTGTTTCTTTATACTTTCTTATGGTTACATGTTGGTAAAGCCCTTAGGATGTGTACTTGACTACCTAGACTATGATGCGGATCATACTAGTGGGGACATGGTAGTCCATAAGTACATCCTTCATGGTCCTTAGTCGTGGGTGTATCGAGACAGGGCATCGATATACCAAAGTAGACTAGCGTATACGCTTCTCGACCCATGAGATGGGCGATGGATGATCCCATATCCATTGGTGTTTGACATCAGAGATGGTATACGGGTGCTTAGTGGAGACTGGGTACACTGGACGGACTCGCCGAGAACTCCCAGATAGTATTATACCTTACGTCAGATGGCAGTTCTCAGGTGACACTTGTGCAGGTTAGTCTGTAGACCCGAGATCGTCATAGAGTCTTGTGTGATTCCCACTGTGCTTTGATTTCCACCTTACCATGTCCATGAAGGCGTGCAAAACGGTGGTTTTTGGGTACAGTCCCGAGTCACATGGAGGCAATGAGCGATAGGAGGGGTTTCGTCTCTCCCGGTATTGGGGGTTGATGTTGCGCTGTGCTCGATTGGCCGTAACAGGGAAGTCCCTGGCCAGGGCTGATTCAGAGATTTGCTGGGTAGTGTTACCAGTAGTTTCTCGACCCGTTATGAGCCCCACATCGGCACGACTTATCGGTTATTAGGGTCTGACGTTTACTACCCCGAGATTTGGTATGCGATATATCAGACGAGGAGACCGGACTGTACGGGAAGTGTTGCCGGTTGGCTCGACGGGAGTTGTAGCAGGTTCGCCTGTTCTCTTCTGATCGCTCAATCCCGGGTGGCCATTACGTTTAGCTGACCGCTTTCGGCTTGGGGGTGCTTGATATGATCATCACCCACTGCCGGCGTATTGACGAGTCTTAGAGTCCCACAATGGAGTTACCTAGTCCAGGCGAAACGTTGTGGTGCGCGTATGCGATATGTGCATGGACCCGATTAAAATGCGCGTATAGGATACCGTATATTGATCGGGCGGCTTGCTTTTGGTTAGGGTCGTATGTGATATGGCCGGATTGATAAATCAAGTGTTGATTTATCATTTAACCATTAGATTCTCACTAGAAATCTTTTCTTGTATCTTTGGATGTATGGATGCATGTATGCATTCCTTATTGATTCATGCACATATGGATGTGCATGCACACATACATACATCATCTATCATGGTTGTTTATACATAGAAAATGGTGGATATATAAGACTCACACCATGGTTTATATTATGGATATTTATTTTTATTTTTGCTAAAACAAAAGAAAAGAGATAAGATTGAATCATGGTCAAAAGTTTCTACACTCTTCTTTTAACCTACCTTTTGACCATGGTTTAATATTTCTCTTGTGTTTTAAATAAAGTAAAATTAAATATCCATAAAGTGATAACCATGGTTTGAGATGAGAAAAGAAAAATATATATATTCTTATGTTTTTCTTTTTCTCTTAAGAGTTATTCTTCTCTTCTTGAAAAATATCCAGCATCTTCTTTAACCTTGAGCTCTTGTTCTCTAGAATTTCAAGTGAGCAAAATATTCATCAAGATAGGATTTTGAAGTGAGAAAAGCCACCACAACACCATTCTACACAAGTCTAGCCCACTTGTTTAGAGTGTTAGCTTCGTTTCATCTTCTTGATAAAGTGAAGTTGCAAGCTTGGACAAAGCGGACTCCGGGTAGATCATCGGTGACCTAGAGGAGATCAAGCGGAGCTTTTCCAAACCCCAAATGGCCAAGGAGTCTAGCGTAGGGAGCTACAAAGGTTGTACTCTTAAAACCCTATCTTTTCTTTCATGAGATGATATGCAAATTTTGAAACCCTAATTTTTCTAGGAATGATCCTTTGTATGTTTACTTAGCACCATAAAAACTTGATCTTTGTGACATGTGATGCTTCCAAACCTCTCATAGGGTGCTAGGTAAACCCAACGTTCTCTTTTGAAATACCCACGGTTCCTAAATCCAGAAATATCATGGAAATAGCAACTCTCAATGCGTATAATCAGAAAACATGATGGATGTGACATGTAAAAGAAACGTAGGCATATCAGTCTGTCATGCAAGAATCATATCCTGAATGCAACAGTACTACAGTGTAGTGACATGGCAATTAACGATGATGAAGTGTGTGAGCCGGCAAACAAGTGTACGTGGAACATACGCATCATCGATAATGGTGCTGGTGTCCTAGCAGCATGACTGAAATATATCAACAATACAAACGATGCAATGCAAATAGCATGAATATGCGGAATCGAATAATCAATGCAACAGTAAAGAATCTATCTCAGTAAATATATCATGCAGCCTTGCCTTTTGAAATAAGACGAATCGGGGTTTTTGGTAAAATAAGGGCTACGGTGTTTTAAGAACAGATGCTACATTTGAAAATATCCATAGAACCCTTTTGCCTATCTTTAAAATATCCCCGATTCGTTAGTTTTGAAATAGATATGACTCGGGTCTAGTCTGCGCCTACTATGCGAACTACGGACCCAACTATCAAGTCAATCGGGAGGGGTATGAAAACCACCTAAATCTGAGTCGATATACACATATATATAGAATAGTCGGTGATCTCGCCTCAATAGTATCACGTACGATACAGTATATCTTATAACATCCTCGAGTCATGAGTGCGGATCTAATATCAATATAAAGCTCGTACGGTAAATCTTTGTACGGCATCCCAATTAGCTGGGTACGGGTCAATATCACATTCATCTCATCACATATCACATATCACTACCATCATATCACATAGTTTAGGGTACAAGTCTAAGTCTAGTACCATCAATACCATCTATATAAATATGAATCCGGGGTAAAACACATGCCCAAAGGCCCGCTAAAGCCATCATGTCGCATCTCAAATACGAACTCTGTCATATCGCCGAATCTCACGGCCTCAATCAAACCTCATCGACTCATCTCAATCCCACGTATCATACTCAAATCCCGTATATGAACACATAGTCCCATACCCATGTGTAGATATACACACCTCCAAATGCGCACAGATAAAAGAAAGAATGTATGCAAGTATATGTGTACGTGTATGTGTGGGTGCAACCACTACTCTAGGGTTTCGCACTATACTAAACCAGTACATCCTTATCATCCATAATCCGTTATTACCATCAATAAACTTAAACAACACATAATAAATATACGTGTAACGTTTTAAAAATAATTAAATAAATAATTAAATGAATAAAATTGTTTAAGTGAATTTTATGAATTTCGGTAAAGTAAAATGTATTTTTTGTAAAATTAAACCGTGATTTTTTTTTTATTATAATTTCAAAAATACCTATTTTAATTATGTAATTACTTGTAAATGGTGTTTATTTAGACACTTATAAATTTTTAGTTTAATTAAATATTTTTCCTAAATTATTTATTTAAAATACTAACATAAGCTTTATTTTTACACTAAATTAGTGTAAATTACAAATTTGAATGATTTTAATTTGTAAAAATGAACCATGGCATATTAGAATTTAGTGTGTATCATGCAAAATTTATTTGCAAATTTTTCCATTTTTCTAGAGCTTTCTTGAGTTGCTATAGTAAAGAAATAAAATAAAATAAAGAAATGCATGAAAAGACATAATGAAGTGATATTTTGGTGGAGACTTCTACACATTTTCTCACCCTCTTATTTCTCTCCCTCACCTCCAAAAAAATGGCAGGCCTCACCCCCCATGGTAGCCCCCATTTTCCTAATTTTATTTTGCTCCAAAATTCATCAAAAATCCTTTAAAAAATTCAATAAAAATCCACAAAATCCTATTTATTTCATACCTTTTGTTCCTTAATCATTTTTATATGGAATTTGGAGATGGAAAGCATGCATTTTGGAGGCTCATTTTCTTGTTTGGATTTCATATTTTGGAGGTATAAATTTCCTTCTTTTGTTTATTTATTATTAGATGTTTCTTTTAAGCATGTTTAGATTTAATGAATTAATTCTATGTTCAATTTTTAAAATTCAAGTTAGGGTTTGTAAATTCAAGTTATGATTTTTATTAATTAATTAGGGTTATAATAGTTAGTTTAACACTTTTAGAATTGGAAAATCTTGCATGGTTTTTGAATTGTAAATTTTTCATTTAAAATTGTTTAAATTAGGAATTTTGCTAACTAGATTTCTATAAAACATAATTTTTGGTGAAATAAAATTTCAATTAATATTTGTAACACTATATTGTGGTCTTAATAAGGGTATTAACTTGTTGGTGGAATGGAAACTTAAATTGATTGCTAGTTTCTATTGATAATTGATAAATTGTGATAAAAATTGCTATTTTGTAAACTAGATTTTAAAAATTCCTAAATAAATGAGATTAAAAATATAATTTATGGTTTCATTAAATCATTATCATCATGAATTGTGGTTTAATACATTAATTCATGAAAAATCATGTTTTGTGGTGGAATTGTGGTATTTTGCTTGAAAAATGTTGAAAATTGTTAAAGGTTGCAAACTAGAAATTTCAAATTAATACAAATTTGTGTAATAAAAATATAGTAACGGTTTGTATAGTCTAGTTATGCTATTTAATGAGTTTTATGACCATTGGTTTCATTTAAATGTCAAGTTTTGATGAAAAACGGTAAATTGGCATTTTTGAGTTTTACGAAATTGGACGGTTTGATGGATTTTAGGGTTTCGATGGATTTAATCATGTTTTATAATATAAGTAATGTGTTTTAAAACTACGAGTTATTTGTTGATGTTATCTCGATCCATCGGAGTTTGTACGCCGATATCGAGCGATATTTGGTGCTTTTGCGTGGACGGGACATAGGTTTTAACCTATGCTTGTTCCTTGCGTCGTTTTGACTTTTGTAAGTGATTCAGTTTACGATGCTATTTATATGTTTGCGTTTAGGTACCCCTCATGTGGACTGCGGGCGATGAAGAGTAGGATGGCAACACCGTCTTCGGCAGACATGGACCAGGTGAGTAGATGTATATCTACGGGGGATGTCGGGTGGATGGTGTTTAGCACCCCCGCAACGTAGAATAGGAATAGTACTTATTGACATTAGGAAACAAGATGTGACCCTAGATTCTTAATGAGTAGGACCCTAGTAATGACCCTAGGCTGGACTAGACTTATTTAGGAAAACCATATCAGAGGATGAGTACCTTGGAAGAGGTTCGTAGGTTTCAGGTAGAAACACACACACGCACACACTGAAACTCGACATGGTGTATACGTGCATGTATATATACATATAGGACTAGGTATAGGTATATATATATATATATATATATTTATATATATACAACCCGTGTATGGGATACATTGATGTGATATGATATCCGAGGTATGATGAAACAGTGTAACTGGGATTGATGCCGTGATTCTTAGCTATACAGTCGTATTAAGTGTTAGCGGATCATTAGAGAATGAGATAATGAACATATATACATAAATTATAATGGGTGGTGATGATATTGAGGTATATGGGACTCTAAAATAGTACCCGGACTGTAACTTGTGACTGATCACGATATGATATATGTATGACTTGATTACGACATCATATAGGTGTGACCAGATGTCGATATCATATAAGTGTGACTTGATGACGATATGATATCAGTATGACTTAATCACAATATGATACATATGACATGATATTTCTAAGGATAAACTAATGATGCATATTATGATGGCAATGATATATAATTGATGTAGGCGGTTACAGTTTAGCACCTTGATCATGAGATGTGTTGATGATGACATTATACGAATGATGAGACATCTAGGAGATACTTGACCAGTACCCCGATATTGGGATGACGTACGATGGATTTTACCGTACGAGGCGTAGATATGATGATTGATCCGAACTCTTGTTTTGAGGAAGTCGTACTATGTACGTGACGCTATTGAGGAAGTATCGCCGACTATTAGAGATATGGACTCAGGCGTTAGGTGTACTTCTATCGACCAGTTCTTAGGTTTAGTTTTCCTTAGGAGGGTTAGATGAACACTAGGTTAGGTTTTAGCCATATAGTGGTAGTGGTATTTGTATATCAAATGAGTGGATAACACACATCCGTCTTTACTTTTTCACTGTAATCATAATGTTGCATGTTCATATATATGTTTCTATAATCAGCATAAAACTTTGCCTGTTAGGATACCAGCACCATTACCGATGATCCGCATATTCTACGCACACTTATTTGCCGGCTCACACACATCATCATCGATGATTGCTATGTCACGTACACTTTAGATCTTATTATCTTTTATTGATAGAATCAGCTAGCAACTAGATCGATATATAATATTGTGATTACTCTCAGATGCTAGTATAGACATGGCATTTATTACTTAGACATTCATGCATTCATATTCTCATGTTATCATGCAGTTTTATAGGGCATATGCCGACACTTATCGTTTACTTACTCATGATTTTGAGATTTGGATTTCTTTGAGATTTCTGGATTTTGGGGAAAACCGCAAGAATATATAAAAACTTCTCTCTCTCTCTCCTCCTCTCTTTTTAAAAACATAAGATGCGGTTTTCTCGTGATGTATGTGTCTTCCACCATGAGATTTCATGTTTTCTGATGGATTTCGAGACCCGATTCGAGGAGTGGATGAACCGTCTCGGGTACATGGTAAGCCCGGTATGGTACCCCGGGGCAAGAAGATCGAGTTGTAGACGATGAGCCTGGCAGGGGAAGGCTACCTACTGGTGATGTCTGGCACGGCGGATATCCGGAGGATACCGACCGTTGTCGTGAGATTTGATGATATGGGCCGATCCGAACCGACGGAGCCCGAGGTATTGAGACTATGAGACTTGAGATTTACATGTTTGTGTCGATGCTTGACACGGATTTCCATGGATTTCATTGTTGAGATTTCAGATTCCTATACACATTTTACTATGATAACAGCTAAAGATTTCTTATACAGATATTTCTGGATTTCAGGATTGATTATTTTATATTCATGATGCATGCATATCCATTCATATGACATAGTATTATATGAGGCACTGACACGAGCACGGAGTATCTGCATTTACACGTAGTTTTACCCTGCTATTACTAGATGATTGGGATATAATAGTGTATTATTATGACCTAGGATAGCGTCATACATTCGATTTCTTTTCGTAGATGTCTTCTACTCACGAGTTGGCAACTCACCCCCGTTGTGCCAAATTTTATTACAGGTTCGATGTACAGGTTTCCCTTGGCAGTTGCTGGCACATCATTTTCATTTCGGATGATTTGCACGGTAGGTTGGTTCATTTGTATCTGAACCGCCGTTGTATTTTTATTATTTCATTTGTATCTAGAAAGCTCCATCAACCAAACTTGTATTATTTGATAGATTACTGGACCATTTATTTATTTAGAGTCGCGTGTATTATTCTGATTTGGTGGATTTGTTTTCTTTTGAGTTTTGAGCCTCGCCCTTTGGCGTTGTATATTATTGTGCTTGTTGTGGTTGTTTCCGTCTGTTGGCGTTGAGCTAGCTCCCGTTTGGGGATGCTTTTATTGTTTATGTATATTATACTTGTTGTACCCGTTTGGGGCCAGTTTTTGCAGAGGGGACTCTGCCGAAATTTTTGGGAAAATTTGCTGATGCTTTTAAACTTGTTTTCTTCATGTTTTCTATTACTTCTTCTTCTTTTATATGGTTTAGATTTCTGGGCTTCGGCTTACTTAGGTTACGTTGCGCCTCTAGACGTTTCATAATCTAAGTGCCGGTCACGTTGCGTACTTTCGGGTCGTGACAAAGTTGGTATCAGAGCGCTAGGTTTAACCTTGTATAAGTCTAGGTGACCCTTGGTTGATGGAGTAGGCGATTTAGGTAGAGTAACGTACCGTGGGTATGGTCCGCGGCATACTTACGATACGCTACTCTGCTTAAGGAGCCTTAGGATGTACAATTGTTTGCACCGTATTCCATTCGTTCTTTTGATCTATCTTCGTCAATGTTGGAGGGTGGTTTCTGTTACCACGGGCACACTGGCAGATGGAGCTGCGGCTCGAATGCGATAACCATTAGAGTATTGGTTATTCTTGAGGATTGAAGCATTGCTTAGCGTGCGGATGAAGGGTATTCACATGCCGTCCGGATGAAGTTAAAGGGTTCGAACGATTATCAGAAAACCATTTTCCCAAGTTTAAAGTATTCGGAAGAACATGCAGGTATTTCTATGGACCTTCTAGAAGAATGAAACCCTAACTCGACATAATGACCACGAGAACGCCCTTGAACCTTAGGGTTTACGGCAGTTCCGCGGTGCCATTAGTGAGGCTTGGGTTTGCCCTTCTACGGCTAGATCATCGATGCTGGGGTATGTACCGGATATTTTTAAGCTGTACTTGAGTGTTGAGCTCTCGGGGAATTATGGGATTTTGATGGATCGATCAAAAAGTTTAATGTAGTCCGGATATCAGGTGAAGGGATTGACTACGTGGGAGACTCTAGATGTGAGTATTGCCGTTGGTAGCGCAGTTAGCACACTTATGAAGAGACAAGTTTGAAGCAGCAGACATCAGAGGAAAGAGGCGCACATTGACGATAGTGATTACGATGTGACTTGGTGATTTGAATTTCATATTTTTGTTATTGGATTTTGGTATTTTGAGGATTTTGTTCTACGATTGGTATTTCTTATGTGTACCTTCATTACATTCTATCTGTGTTTCATATATCAGTTGTATTGATGTTGCTTAGTATACACCCAGTACACTTGATTTGGTTTTATATATTTTGAGATTTTTGATTTGATTCCGTGCATAGGGGTCACACATGATTTTGACATATGTTTCGACCTAGTTTTCATGCATTTTTGTGCTGTGATTTCGATTTTGATATTCGATGTATGTTTTCGTACACCATGTGCACCTGATTAGGATTCTTGTGCATACTTGGCGTACTTGATGTGATTTTGTGCACACCAGATGCACTAAATCGGGGTTTTGTGCAGATTAGATGCACCTGATAGTGAGTCGTGCACGCCCGTTGCACTTGACAGATGTTTTTGTGCACACCTGTTGCACTTATTTTGTTTTTGTGTGTATTCATGGTATCTGTATTTGGTTTCGATTTCAGTGCGCACCGGACGCACATGATATTTTATTGATGTGATTGGGATTGATTTCATTTTGAGCAGTATGTTTCATAATCATTATTATTTGATTTAGTAACCAGGCGGGACGTGTATGTTAAATAAAAGATATATATATATATATAGCTATTTTTTTTAAAAAATTAAACGTCCGCTACTTATGCCGTGACACGTGCATTGCACGGCGATTTTTAAGAGGGGTTTTTGTATGCTTCTTTATTATGATGTTTAGGCGATTTTACTATGATGCGCACTATATATAAGTTATAGATTGATGTATATTATGATGGTTTTCATATTGGGTTTTGATATTTTATCTTCACCATAACTCCGATGATTGCGTTATGCTTGATGGAGTTGATTTTTGTTATGTATTGACGATTTCGGAGCCCCGACGATTTGAGTGTTTTGCTAAATGTTTTAGTATTTGGAGGAGGAGTTTTAATTTAAATTCGGGGACCGAATTTCTTAAAGGGGGAAGATTGTAACGTTTTAAAAATAATTAAATAAATAATTAAATGAATAAAATTGTTTAAGTGAATTTTATGAATTTCGGTAAAGTAAAATGTATTTTTCGTAAAATTAAACCGTGATTTTTTTTTCATTATAATTTCAAAGATACCTATTTTAATTATGTAATTAATAGTAAATGGTGTTTATTTAGCCACTTATAAATTTTTAGTTTAATTAAATATTTTTCCTAAATTAATTATTTTAAATACTAACATAAGCTTTATTTTTACACTAAATTAGTGTAAATTAAAAATTTGAATGATTTTAATTTTTAAAAATGAACCATGGTATATTAGAATTTAGTGTGTATCATGAAAAATTTATTTGCAAATTTTTCCATTTTTCTAGAGCTTTCTTGAGTTGCTATAGTAAAGAAATAAAATAAAATAAAGAAATGCCTGAAAAGACATAATGAAGTGATATTTTGGTGGAGACTTCTACACATTTTCTCACCCTCTTCTTTCTCTCCCTCACCTCCAAAAAAATGGCCGGCCTCACCCCCCCATGGTAGCCCCCATTTTCCTCATTTTATTTTGCTCCAAAATTCATCAAAAATCCTTTAAAAAATTCAATAAAAATCCACAAAATCCTATTTATTTCATACCTTTTATTCCTTAATCATTTTTATATGGAATTTGGAGATGGAAAGCATGCATTTTGGAGGCTCATTTTCTTGTTTGGATTTCATATTTTGGAGGTATAAATTTCCTTCTTTTGTTTATTTATTATTAGATGTTTCTTTTAAGCATGTTCAGATTTAATGAATTAATTCTATGTTCAATTTTTAAAATTCAAGTTAGGGTTTGTAAATTCAAGTTATGATTTTTATTAATTAATTAGGGTTATAATAGTTAGTTTAACACTTTTAGAATTAGAAAATCTTGCATGGTTGTTGAATTGTAAATTTTTCATTTAAAATTGTTTAAATTAGGAATTTTGCTAACTAGGTTTCTATAAAACATAATTTTTGGTGAAATAAAATTTCAATTAATATTTTTAACACTAGATTGTGGTCTTAATAAGGGTATTACCTTGTTGGTGGAATGGAAACTTAAATTGATTGCTAGTTTCTATTGATAATTGATAAATCGTGATAAAAATTGCTATTTTGTAAACTAGATTTTAGAAATTCCTAAATAAATGAGATTAAAAATATAATTTATGGTTTCATTAAATCATTATCATCATGAATTGTGGTTTAATACATTAATTCATGCAAAATCATGTTTTGTAGTGGAATTGTGGTATTTTGCTTGAAAAATGTTGAAAATTGTTAAAGGTTGCAAACTAGAAATTTCAAATTAATAAAAATTTGTGTAATAAAAATATAGTAACGGTTTGTATAGTCTAGTTATGCTATTTAATGAGTTTTATGACCATTGGTTTCATTTAAATATCAAGTTTTGATGAAAAACGGTAAATTGGCATTTTCGGGTTTTACGAAATTGGACGGTTTGATGGATTTTAGGGTTTCGATGGATTTAATCATGTTTTATAATATAAGTAATGTGTTTTAAAACTACGAGTTATTTGTTGATGTTATCTCGATCCATCGGAGTTTGTACACCGATATCGAGCGATATTTGGTGCTTTTGCGTGGACGGGACATAGGTTTTAACCTATGCTTGTTCCTTCCGTCGTTTTGACTTTTGTATGTGATTCAGTTTACGATGCTATTTATATGTTTGCGTTTAGGTACCCCTCACGTGGACTGCGGACGATGAAGAGTAGGATGGCGACACCGTCTTCGGCAGACATGGACCAGGTGAGTAGATGTATATCTACGGGGAGAAGTCGGGTGGATGGCGTTTAGCACCCCCGCAACGTAGAATAGGAATATTACTTATTGACATTAGGAAACAAGATGTGACCCTAGATTCTTAATGAGTAAGACCCTAGTAATGACCCTAGGCTGGACTAGACTGATTTAGGAAAACCATATCAGAGGATGAGTACCTTGGAAGAGGTTCGTAGGTTTCAGGTAGAAACGCACACACGCACACACTGAAACTCGACATGGTGTATACGTGCATGTATATATACATATAGGACTAGGTATAGGTGTATATATATATATATATATATATATATATATACAGCACGTGTATGGGATACATTGATGTGATATGATATCCGAGGTATGATGAAACAGTGTAACTGGGCTTGATGCCGTGATTCTTGGCTATACAGTCGTATTAAGTGTTAGCGGATCATTAGAGAATGAGATAATGAACTTATATACATAAATTATAATGGGTGGTGATGATATTGAGGTACATGGTACTCTAAAATAGTACGCGGACTGTAACTTGTGACTGATCACGATATGATATATGTATGACTTGATTACGACATCATATAGGTGTGACCAGATGTCGATATCATATAAGTGTGACTTGATGACGATATGATATCAGTATGACTTAATCACAATATGATACATATGACATGATATTTCTAAGGATAAACTAATAATGCATATTATGATGGCAATGATATAAAATTGATGTAGGTGGTTACAGTTTAGCACCTTGATCATGAGATGTGTTCATGATGACATTATACGAATGATGAGACACCTAGGAGATACTTGACCCGTACCCCGATATTGGGATGACATACGATGGATTTTACCGTACGAGGCATAGATATGATGATTGATCCGCACTCTTGTTTTGAGGAAGTCGTACTATGTACGTGACGCTATTGAGAAAGGATCGCCGACTATTAGAGATATGGACTCAGGCGTTATGTGTACTTCTATCGACCAGTTCTTAGGTTTAGTTTTCCTTAGGAGGGTTAGATGAACACTAGGTTAGGTTTGAGCCATATAGTGGTAGTGGTATTTGTATATCAAATGAGTGGTAACACACATCCGTCTTTACTTTTTCACTGTAATCATAATGTTGCATGTTCATATATATGTTTCTATAATCAGCATAAAACTTTGCCTGTTAGGACACCAGCACCATTACCGATGATGCGCATATTCTACGCACACTTATTTGCCGGCTCACACACATCATCATCGGTAATTGCTATGTCACGTACACTTTAGATCTTATTATCTTTTATTGATAGAATCAGCTAGCAACTAGATCGATATATAATATTGTGATTACTCTCAGATGCTAGTATAGACATGGCATTTATTACTTAGACATTCATGCATTCATATTCTCATGTTATCATGCAGTTTTATGGGGCATATGCCGATACTTATCATTTACATACTCATGATTTTAAGATTTGGATTTCTTTGAGATTTCTGGATTTTGGGGAAAACCGCAAGAATATATAAAAACTTCTCTCTCTCTCTCCTCCTCTCTTTTTAAAAACATAAGATGCGGTTTTCTCGTGATGTATGTGTCGTCCACCATGAGATTTCATGTTTTCTGATGGATTTCGAGACCCGATTCGAGAAGTGGATGAACCGTCTCGGGTATATGGTGGGCCCGGTATGGTACCCCTGGGTAAGAAGATCGAGTTGTAGACGATGAGCCTGGCAGGGGAAGGCTACCTACCGGTGATGTCTGGCGCGGCGGATATCCGGAGGATACCGACCGTTGTCGTGAGATTTGAT
Source organism: Agapanthus africanus (assembly GCA_030015575.1). Taxonomy (NCBI): domain Eukaryota; kingdom Viridiplantae; phylum Streptophyta; class Magnoliopsida; order Asparagales; family Amaryllidaceae; genus Agapanthus; species Agapanthus africanus. The sequence continues at coordinate 508,586,850 of JASDDO010000019.1, read as the reverse complement.
GATATGGGCCGATCCGGACTGACGGAGCCCGAGGTATTGAGACTATGAGACTTGAGATTTACATATTTGTGTCGATGCTTGACATGGATTTCCATGGATTTCATTGTTGAGATTTCAGATTCCTATACATATTTTACTATTATAACAGCTAAAGATTTCTTATACAGATATTTCTGGATTTCAGGATTGATTATTTTATATTCATGATGCATGCATAACCATTCATATGACATAGTATTATATGAGGCACTGACAGGAGCACGGAGTATCTGCATTTACACGTAGTTTTACCCTGCTATTACTAGATGATTGGGATATAATAGTGTATTATTATGACCTAGGATAGCATCATGCATTCGATTTCTTTTCGTAGATGTCTTCTACTCGCGAGTTGGCAACTCACCCCCGTTGTGCCAAATTTATTACAGGTTCGATGTACTGGTTTCCCTTGGCAGTTGCTGGCACATCATTTTCATTTCGGGTGATTTGCACGGCAGGTTGGTTCATTTGTATCTGAACCGCCGTTGTATTTTTATTATTTCATTTGTATCTAGAAAGCTCCATCAACCAAACTTGTATTATTTGATAGATTATTGGACCATTTATTTATTTAGAGTCGCGTGTATTATTCTGATTTGGTGGATTTGTTTTCTTTTGAGTTTTGAGCCTCGCCCTTTGGCGTTGTATATTATTGTGCTTGTTGTGGTTGTTTCCGCCTGTTGGCGTTGAGCTAGCTCCCGTTTGGGGATGCTTTTTATTGTTTATGTATATTATACTTGTTGTACACGTTTGGGACCAGTTTTTGCAGAGGAGACTCTGCCGAAATTTTTGGGAAAATTTGCTGATGCTTTTAAACTTGTTTTCTTCATGTTTTCTATTACTTCTTCTTCTTTTATATGGTTTAGATTTCTGGGCTTCGGCTTACTTAGGTTACGTTGCGCCTCTAGGCGTTTCGTAATCTAAGTGCCGGTCACGTTCCGTACTTTCGGGTCGTGACAATACGTGTGTATACGTATTCGTATACATCACCACGGACTACGGGGGTGCTATATGCCATCCACCCGACTTCTCCTCGTAGATATAAATCTACTCACCTTGCTTCTCATGTGCCGATGCCGATGTCGCCATCTTCATCTTCTTCGCCTCAACATCACATAGGGTACCTACAAGTATATCACAACGCTAAAGCACATAAAAATCACATCGGAAACCAAAATAGCACACGCTACTCGCATAGGTAAAAACCTATCGTCTCGCATATAAACACGATCAATATCCACTTGTCGTTGACGTCCAAACGCCACTCAACAGAAACGAATCACCAAATACCAAAATCCATGCCAAAACAAGTCGTAATTCATGCGCCAACATAGGAAAATCAACCCAGATTTTACCCTAGATCAAATTAGACAAATCTAAACATGCCAGGGGTCAAGTTCACTGGAGATAGGGCCCTGCACCAAAAACGAGGCATTTCCTGTTAGTTGTATGTATGCCCTAGAGGCCAGTATTGTACAGATTATGTATATCATATTGGATGCTTGGACATATATAGAGATGACTTTCTTGCTCGACATGATAGTATGCTATCTGGTTACTCTTTATCTTAACATGTACACTAGTCTCTTTATACTGTCTTATAGTTACATGTTGGTAAAGCCCTTAGGATGTGTACTTGACTACCTGGACTATGATGCAGATCATACTAGTGGGAACATGGTAGTCCATAAGTACCTCCTTCAAGGTCCCTAGTCGTGGGTGTATCGAGACGGGGCATCGATATGCCAGTGTAGACTAGCGTATACGCTTCTCGACCCATGTGATGGGCGATGGATGATCCCATATCCATTGGTGTTTGACATCAGAGATGGTATACGGGTGCTCAGTGGAAACTGGGTACACTGGACGGACTCGCCGAGAACTCCCAGATGGTATTATACCTCACGTCAGATGGCAGTTCTCAGGTGACACTTGTACAGGTTAGTCTGTAGACCCGAGATCGTCATAGAGTCTTGTGTGGTTCCCACTGTGCTTTGATCTCCACCTTACCACGTCCATGAGGGCGTGCAAAACGGTGGTCTTTGGGTACAGTCCCGAGTCACATGGAGGCAATGAGCGATAGGAGGGGTTTCGTCTCTCCCGGTATTGGGAGTTGATGTTGCGCAGTGCTAGATTGGCCGTAACAGGGAAGTCCCTGGCCAGGGCTGATCAGAGATTTGCTGGTAAGTGTTACCAGTAGTTTCTCGACCCGTTACGAGCCTCATATCAGCACGACTTATCGGGTTATTGGGGTCTGACGTATACCACCCCTAGACTTGATATGCGACGTATCTGACGAAGAGACTTGACTGTATGGTAAGTGTTACCGGTCGGATTCGCAGGAGTGTGAGCGGGCTAGCTCGTCGATCTTCTGATCGCTCAATACCCGGGTGGCCGTTACGTTTAGCAGACCGCTTGCGGCTTGTGGGTGCTTGATATGATCATCACCTGCTACCGGCGTATTGACGAGTCTTTAGAGTCCTACACAGAGGTTTCCTGGCTCAAGCGAAACGAAATAGGAGCGCATATGAGATATGTGCAGGACCGAGAATGATGCGTGTATGTGATACCGCATTTCATTCTCGCGACATATGTTTCGAATGGTTATATTCGATATGACCTAGTTATCGAATCATTGATTCGATAAATCGATGCATTGAATACTAGTCGGTTGTATGCGATATAACCGGATCATTGAATCAAGTGTTGATTTAATGATTTAATGTATAATTATATATTTGATATATTACTTTGCATTAACTAGTATTGGTTCACTTTAAACGGATTTTTCTCACTTGGATTGCACATTGTATATGTGATATACTTTCGTGCACTTTTTGTATCATGTTTGATGATACTTGATCTTTTAGTTAAGTGTATAAAATTAATCCATGGTTAATATGATAATTAGGGTTTTGCATTTTCATTTATTTATTTATTTATTTGTTTATTTATTTGGAAAAGAATAAGATGAGAATGGTGGCTTTCTTTGTCATTTTGTTGAAGCTTCATGAAGCTTTAACTTTGCAACCATCCTTATCTTCATGCTTAACCCTAACCCATCCTAGTGACCATGGTTAATTCTCTACACTTAACCCTAGTTCAAGTTATGATAAGTATTTGTTTTTTAAATTTATTTTTATAACAACACTTATCATAATCTTTTCTTGAGCTCATCTTCTTCTTCTTCTTCAAGCTTGCTACTCCAATGGCAAGTTGAGATCTAGTGAGTTAAATCCAAATCTAAAGTGAACCCACCTCCTATTTCTTCACCCTCTACCTCTTGCCAAGTTGTTTTGGGTGTTTACTTCACAAGTTTCACAAGTTTGTGAAGTCGGAGCTTGAGTTTGTGCAACCTCAACGTAGATCGTCTTTGACACAAAGCCGACGAGCCATTCCGCTTGCTTTCCCGATGAAGCCGATGATCGAGTCGAGGATTCATGATGGACAGCGAGGACATGACGTTGCGGAGCCGTGGAGGTGGATATCCGGATCTACAAAGGTTGTAATTTCCGTATCAAAGTAGTTAACTGTTAACTAGCTTTCTATTTCGCCTAAACATCTAGTTAAAGATCCGTAGTCTAGGGTTTCTCGGCACTAAATTTTTTAATTTGGCATGTATGATGCCTTGTGAGAACCCACTAGGGTGCCTAGGAACCTTTCACTGGTATCAGAGCCTAGCTAGAGCCTTAGGCGAAGTCCCGACGCAGTTTGACGTCCGAACGAACACGAAACCCTAATACTTTAGAGCTCTCTGGACATTTTCATAAATCTGGGATTTTTCAATATTTAAAATGTCTAAAAAATTCAGAATAGAATTCTAAGCATTAGTGTGCAAAACGATCCCCTCCACTGTTCATACTGCCGCGGAAGCGCGACAGAAGCATGCTTTCTGCCGCCCTTCCGCGGTCCAATTGTGACGTCATCTTAAATGTTTTGTACAGTAATACCTGATAAATTCTGGTGAGTCTTCTGGATATTTTTATATTTATTCAAAGGTTGAGTGCTCTGGAGTAATATTGGGAATCGATGAATTCGATCGGAATATCAAACTTTGTCTAAGTGTTTTTCCAGATAACTGTAGAATATGTTAAAGAGTTCGACCGGATAAAAATACCCAGGTTTTCCCCTGCCAAAATATCCAAGTGTTGGATTATTGTGTGGTTAAAAGACGTTCTGAGTAGTGCAAGTAACGCGATGGTCCCTCTAGAAGACACAAACCTTAACTCGATTATGTGACCGTCTTGAACTGCCCTTTGAACCTTCGGGTTTGGGGCAGTACGGCGTGCCACATGTGAGGCGTTGGCTTGACCCTTCTACGGCTGGACCGTTGGTACTGAGGTATGAAGTGAATGTCTTTGAACCTATTTCATGTGTTGATCGGTGTCGGGAAAACTTGGGTGTTTGAAAGTTCGATCGGAAAGTTTGATATATTCTATTTATCCGGAATTGGATACAATAATTGGAATTCACAAAAGGTTATGAGATAACTGGATGGATGTTATAAATCTAGCGGTTTAGTTTCATTGGATATCGAAAAGAGTTTTCGATAATGGGACTAAAATGCGGGGTTTATAACCGTTAGGCATGTGATGTCTAAAAGGGTTGCGGATTCCAATTGTTGTAGTTTTACACTTTCTTTATTGTGACCGTAAGTGTAGTATGTTCATATCGCCGGTTTCGTTGCTATACGTCAAGGACAATTGGGGTATGCATACTTGCTTACGTTGATGACATGTGATGTTATGTGTTGCTGGATATGTTATATTGGATCGTCGTATTTGAATAGCCGGGGGTTTTTATGTGAGATGAGTGTTTTTCATTTTCATTCATGTAAAAACTTGTATGTAATATTCTTTTATTCGGGGCACTTCCAGGATGCGGGAGTTGTCACCCTTTGTATATTATTTACTTTTCTGCACTAGGATAGACCCAAGGAGGGGAGCACAAGTAACCGGGTTCTGGGGTCCAGTGGGAGACCAACTCGAGGAGTCGAGTCCGGGTCTCCTAACCCTAGAATTGGTAGGGTTGCTTGCCGCTCTCGTAGGGGTCTAGGGGTGTGGGATTGGCTATTCATCACGACCGTGGAATCCGTGTTTTATACTGGCTCGTATTGAAAACACGGACGTCCTAGTATATCCAATATTTCATATGGTTATTCTGCTGCGATATCTGTGATGTGATTCTGTGATGGATATAGTATATAGTATATATGATATATTATATAGACGTTACTTATGTTTTACACCCGCGCTAGCCCTGCCCTGCTCTGTCGTTAGTTACCTAACCTAACGGTGCATGAGAGGACATCGAGGCGAATGCGGATGGCATAAGTGTACGTCATATCTATCTGTGATGTTTAGGTATTAAATGATGGGACTTCATTAATGTGATTAATGAAAGATAAGAAACCTAAGATGTTGTAGAATCGAATTTTAAAATAAAACAGGTAGCTACAGTTTTTGCTTTGCACAGCGATATATATGATATATCCCGCACCTCATTCGACGAGGAAAGGACCGAGATCCCTTCACCGGGAGTGACTCCTTTAGCAATAACTGGCAGATGCTACACATTCGGTTTGCTTTTGACTGCTTTTGCGATTTTGCTTTGCATAGCGATATATATGATATATCCCGCACCTCATTCGACGAGGAAAGGACCGAGATCCCTTCACCGGGAGTGACTCCTTTAGCAAAACTAGAAAAGCCTCAAAATCACTCCATTTCAAAACATCATTTGATTCTACAACGATATCAAGTTCATTACGCTTATGGTTTTATGAAAACCTGCGTAGCCCTCCGTCATTTCAGATAAGTATTAGTTAGTATTCGTGCTGCGGTTGTTTGGCATGCGTCAAGGCGTAGTGTACGGTAGCTAACTAGTGCTTATCTGCCAGCATATGATGCGATTGGATTAGGGTATTCGTACGGCGTTGTTTGGCATGCGTCAAGGGTCGTGCGGGTGGGTTTAATTCAATCAAGAAATGACGGGTTGAACTTGACTAGCAGACTATGGGTTGTTTGGCATGCGTCAAGGTCATAGCGAGCTAGGGGCAAAATATTATCGGGAATTTCAAGTGTTGAAATTTGCAATGAGATTGCATACCTTCTATGAGATAGTTGGATCCCGATACCCGCTGCGAGTAAGAGTTACTCCTGGGAGAGTTTTACACATTACAATTAGCCGATCAAGTAGGTGACTAGAAAGGTGTTAACGAGGTTACGCCTCTGGGAAAACGAGGTTTACAGTAATTAGGTTCGTGCGAAAGCACGGGGGACCTCCCTCAAAGTACCGACACTGGCCTGGCTGAAAGATTGGCGAACTTGTAGTGTGTAATTAATCCCGGCTAGTCTTTCCTTTTAGGGTTTGGAGGAAGATTTGATAAAAAGCAGTGGGAGCCATCCTGATTAGATAAGATAAAAACCAATCTGATCTTGCACGAGCTTACGCTAAAGTGTTTTCTTCTCTCTCTCTCCAGGTAGCGACCATTTCATGCCTTAATAAAGATAATAAAATGGATGTATTGACCGAACCCGCAAGTTATACTGTGCTGGGGAACGTTGGTTCCGTTCTTTCCTGTAAGAGTTATAGGAATGAACAGGATATAGGGGAATACCAGGATTCCCATGCCACCCGAATGAAGAAAGTACATGATGATGCATTTTCTTCGGGTGTGTTCGTTACTGAGAACTGTTTCTCCATTTGCTCTACGTCCTGGGTATTGGATACCGGGTCGGGATCCCATATATGTAATTAGTTACATGGGCTAAGGAAAGGTAGAGAACTTGGAGAAGGTGATAAAGACATTAGAGTTGGAAATGGTGCAATTGTTGCAGCCAAGACTGTCGGGGAATATCACCTTGTATTACCAACTGGTAATACATTGGTTCTGAACGAATGCTATTACATGCCGAACCTGATATGCAACATTATATCGGTTTCTTTATTAAGTAAAGAGGGATATAATTTTGTATTACAGGACAATGTTATGAACATTTTCCATAACCAAAAGTTGGTTGGATCAGGCACGTTGTGCAATGGCATTTATGTTCTAAACCAATCAACAGTCCTGAGCATAACAAACACACACAAGAGGAAGAGTTCTGAACTCAATGAATCCTTCTTGTGGCATTGTAGACTGGGTCACATCAATGCGACACGACTAGCTAAGTTGCATAAAGATGGATATTTAAATCCCTTTGAATTTTCATCTTATGACACTTGCCAGTCATGTCTCAAAGGCAAGATGACCAAGACTCCGTTTACGGGACACGGAGAAAGAGTTACCGAACTCTTAGGACTGATACATAGTGATGTATGCGGTCCCATGTCTACACATGCCAGGGATGGTTCTTCGTACTTCATTACATTCACTGACGATCTCTCAAGATTCGGATATGTGTTCCTGATGAAACACAAATCAGAAGCTTTTGAGAAATTTAGAGAATATAAACAAGAAGTCGAGAACCAAACCGGAAAAAGTATTAAAATCCTTCGATCAGATCGGGGAGGTGAATACTTGAGCAATGAATTCCTGGACTTCCTAAAAGAGAATGGGATTCTCTCTCAGCTGACTCCTCCTTATACACCACAGCACAACGGTGTATCTGAACGGAGAAACCGCACCCTATTAGATATGGTGCGCTCAATGATGAGTGCAGCTGAGTTACCTATTTCCTTCTGGGGACATGCGCTTGAGACAGCCATGGACCTATTGAATAGAGTTCCTACCAAATCAGTGCCTACCACTCCATATGAGATATGGAAAGGGAAGAGACCACATCTTAATTATATTAAGATATGGGGTTGTCCAGCCTATGTCAAAAGACAAAATCCGGACAAACTCGAGGCAAGATCTGTCTTATGTAAGTTTGTAGGATATCCCAAAAATTCACAAGGGTATATCTTCTACCACCCCGAGGAACAAAAGGTGTTTGTTTCTCGACATGCCACTTTCTTAGAAAAAGGTTTTCTTATGAAACAGATAAGTGGCATTGAGGTAGAACTGGAAGAGGTTCCAGCGACACAGACAACAACAGAAGATTTGGTTGAACCCGAGAATTCCGAAGTTCCCGATGAACCCCAGCCACTCCGCCGATCTAGTAGGGTTCCTCGCCAACCTGAGAGATACTACGGTTTTCTCATGGATGGTGGAAGTGAGGATTGCATCATGGAGGATGATGACCCAACTAGCTTCGAGCAGGCCATCACTAGTGGGGACTCAGTGAAATGGCTGGATGCTATGCGGTCCGAGATGTATTCCATGTACACCAACAAAGTATGGACTTTGGAAGTTGCTCCTGAAGGGGTAAAACCCATTGGGAGCAAGTGGATCTTCAAGAAGAAATTTGGTGTAGATGGGAAAGTGGAGACTTTCAAAGCTAGACTTGTAGCAAAAGGTTTTCGTCAAAGACCAGGTGTGGACTATGACGAGACCTTTTCTCCAGTAGCTATGCTTAAATCCATCCGAATCATGCTTGCCATTGCTGCCTTTCATGACTACGAAATCTGGCAAATGGATGTTAAGACCGCCTTTCTAAATGGTGATTTAGAAGAGTGCGTGTACATGACTCAGCCAGAGGGCTTCGTAGACAGTGGGAGCAGCGGGAAGGTGTGCAAGCTGCTTAAATCCATTTATGGATTAAAGCAAGCATCGCGGAGTTGGAACATCTGCTTTGACGTCGTTATCAAAGAGTTTGATTTCGTCAAAAATCCAGATGAACCTTGTATCTACAAGAAGGTGGCAGAGAGTAAGGTTGTCTTCCTCGTATTGTACGTGGACGACATACTCTTGATAGGAAATGATATTCCTATGCTGCAATCGGTCAAGCTCTTCTTATCACAAAGATTCTCAATGAAAGATCTTGGTGATGCCTCCTGCATATTGGGAATCAGGATCTATAGAGATAGATCCAAACGGATTTTGGGATTGTCCCAATCCAGGTACATTGACACCATACTAAAGAGGTTTAGTATGGAAGAGTCCAAGCGTGGGAACTTGCCCACGATCTCTGGAGTCACTCTCTCCAAAGAGATGTCTCCCAAGACTGATTTGGAGAGAGCTCGCATGCAAGGGATACCCTATGCTTCGGCAGTAGGCTCTATCATGTATGCGATGCTATGTACCAGACCCGATGTAGCATACTCACTAAGTGTAGTGAGCAGGTATCAAGCTGATCCTGGAGAGAGTCACTGGACAGCTGTGAAGAGCATTCTCAAGTACTTGCGAAGGACTAGAGATATGTTCTTGGTGTATGGTAACGGAGAACTCCAAGTGGAGTCCTTTACCGATTCCAGCTTCCAGAGTGATAAGGACGACTCTAAGTCGCAGTCGGGTTTTGTCTTTACCCTTTACGGAGGGGCGGTTAGCTGGAAGAGTTCCAAGCAGGAAACCGTGGCAGACTCGACGATGGAGGCTGAATACATCGCTGCCAACGATGCTGCTAAAGAAGCTGTCTGGGTCAAGAAGTTCATTACTGAACTTGAAGTGGTTCCATCCATTGAGCATCCAATACCTTTGTATTGCGATAACAATGGAGCGGTGGCTTTGGCCAAGGAACCCAGGTCCCATCAGCGATCCAGGCATATTCTGAGGCGGTATCACCTGATCCGGGAGATAGTTGATCGCCGGGAGATCGAGGTCAGGAGAGTTGACACGAAGAACAACACGGCGGATCCACTCACGAAGGCCATTCCCCAGATACAGTTTGAGAGACTCTTCGGGATGCTCGGTATGAGATACTACAGCAGCTGGCCCTAGTGCAAGTGGGAGATTGTTAGTTGTATGTATGCCCTAGAGGCCAGTATTGTACAGATTATGTATATCATATTGGATGCTTGGACATATATAGAGATGACTTTCTTGCTCGACATGATAGTATGCTATCTGGTTACTCTTTATCTTAACCTGTACACTAGTCTCTTTATACTGTCTTATAGTTACATGTTGGTAAAGCCCTTAGGATGTGTACTTGACTACCTGGACTATGATATAGATCATACTAGTGGGGACATGGTAGTCCATAAGTACCTCCTTCAAGGTCCTTAGTCGTGGGTGTATCGAGACGGGGCATCGATATGCCAGTGTAGACTAGCGTATACGCTTCTCGACCCATGTGATGGGCGATGGATGATCCCATATCCATTGGTGTTTGACATCAGAGATGGTATACGGGTGCTCAGTGGAAACTGGGTACACTGGACGGACTCGCCGAGAACTCCCAGATGGTATTATACCTCACGTCAGATGGCAGTTCTCAGGTGACACTTGTACAGGTTAGTCTGTAGACCCGAGATCGTCATAGAGTCTTGTGTGGTTCCCACTGTGCTTTGATCTCCACCTTACCACGTCCATGAGGGCGTGCAAAACGGTGGTCTTTGGGTACAGTCCCGAGTCACATGGAGGCAATGAGCGATAGGAGGGGTTTCGTCTCTCCCGGTATTGGGAGTTGATGTTGCGCAGTGCTAGATTGGCCGTAACAGGGAAGTCCCTGGCCAGGGCTGATCAGAGATTTGCTGGTAAGTGTTACCAGTAGTTTCTCGACCCGTTACGAGCCTCATATCAGCACGACTTATCGGGTTATTGGGGTCTGACGTATACCACCCCTAGACTTGATATGCGACGTATCTGACGAAGAGACTTGACTGTATGGTAAGTGTTACCGGTCGGATTCGCAGGAGTGTGAGCGGGCTAGCTCGTCGATCTTTTGATCGCTCAATACCCGGGTGGCCGTTACGTTTAGCAGACCGCTTGCGGCTTGTGGGTGCTTGATATGATCATCACCTGCTACCGGCGTATTGACGAGTCTTTAGAGTCCTACACAGAGGTTTCCTGGCTCAAGCGAAACGAAATAGGAGCGCATATGAGATATGTGCAGGACCGAGAATGATGCGTGTATGTGATACCGCATTTCATTCTCGCGACATATGTTTCGAATGGTTATATTCGATATGACCTAGTTATCGAATCATTGATTCGATAAATCGATGCATTGAATACTAGTCGGTTGTATGCGATATAACCGGATCATTGAATCAAGTGTTGATTTAATGATTTAATGTATAATTATATATTTGATATATTACTTTGCATTAACTAGTATTGGTTCACTTTAAACGGATTTTTCTCACTTGGATTGCACATTGTATATGTGATATACTTTCGTGCACTTTTTGTATCATGTTTGATGATACTTGATCTTTTAGTTAAGTGTATAAAATTAATCCATGGTTAATATGATAATTAGGGTTTTGCATTTTCATTTATTTATTTATTTATTTGTTTATTTATTTGGAAAAGAATAAGATGAGAATGGTGGCTTTCTTTGTCATTTTGTTGAAGCTTCATGAAGCTTTGACTTTGCAACCATCCTTATCTTCATGCTTAACCCTAACCCATCCTAGTGACCATGGTTAATTCTCTACACTTAACCCTAGTTCAAGTTATGATAAGTATTTGTTTTTTAAATTTATTTTTATAACAACACTTATCATAATCTTTTCTTGAGCTCATCTTCTTCTTCTTCTTCAAGCTTGCTACTCCAATGGCAAGTTGAGATCTAGTGAGTTAAATCCAAATCTAAAGTGAACCCACCTCCTATTTCTTCACCCTCTACCTCTTGCCAAGTTGTTTTGGGTGTTTACTTCACAAGTTTCACAAGTTTGTGAAGTCGGAGCTTGAGTTTGTGCAACCTCAACGTAGATCGTCTTTGACACAAAGCCGACGAGCCATTCCGCTTGCTTTCCCGATGAAGCCGATGATCGAGTCGAGGATTCATGATGGACAGCGAGGACATGACGTTGCGGAGCCGTGGAGGTGGATATCCGGATCTACAAAGGTTGTAATTTCCGTATCAAAGTAGTTAACTGTTAACTAGCTTTCTATTTCGCCTAAACATCTAGTTAAAGATCCGTAGTCTAGGGTTTCTCGGCACTAAATTTTTTAATTTGGCATGTACGATGCCTTGTGAGAACCCACTAGGGTGCCTAGGAACCTTTCACTTCCAACATGCTCTGGCCGCAATTTGCAGCCAGAAAGAGTTTATTTGCGGCCTGGAAAAGGAGGTGGGAGCTAGGGTTTTGGGTGTTGGTTCCAGGGTGCCTGCACATCTCTCTGTCAAGTCAATTTTATTTTCAGGTGTCTCTGGTTAAAGCAGATCAATAAAAACAGTGACAAATTTCCAGTTTTTCCCGATATCGATTCTATAAATCCGTATTCTGGTTCTAGTTCCAGGTTTGGGTCTAAAATAACATCACACCAGGGGTTCTAAGGTCACAACAAGTCTCAATTGCACCTTTGATTCAGATCCAACCCACCCTAACTTGAAGTTTCACAAGTCCATCAAACGACACCATATCGACATGAAACTAGTATGGATGCAATAAGAATTGAAATACTAAACTAGGGGTGCAGAAATTACCTCCTTTAGCAACTCAAGAAAATTCTTGAGTTGCTCAAAGTCCTCAAGATCCACTTTTCCTTAGTCCAATGCGTTCCTCTCGAGCTCGTGCACCTTTTTAGTGAAGGGAAGATGGGGTTTTGGAGTGATTTTTATGGTGTTTTAGAGGCTTGGAGAGGGGAGGGAGAAGGAGGAGCAGCATCAGCAGCAACTAGGGAGAGAGGGAGAGAGGAATGAGTTGAAGAATGATGGAGGAATGGTTCAAGTCAACACACCTCACCTACTCTTTCTCTCTCTCACCATGCTTCATAATATAGTCCTTTTTCCTTTTTCTTTTCCTTTCTTTAACCCTAATTCCCTCTCACTCCAATAGTGAACCTAAATGAACAACCATGGCAAGAAAAATGTAACACAAGTGTAGAAAAAGATATGTGCATGTTTTGCACAAAAATGCCAAAATTCCGATTAGCGATTTTTAATCGCGATTAGCACTAAATTAGTGTCAAACAAATCATAAAAACTTTAAAATGGCATAATTCCATAAAAATCTTTTGTGAGATTAATTCCTTTTGTCAAAGCTTAAGATCTTTTGTGAGATTTTTTTTGTGATGATATTTTTCTTATGGTCACCACATTTTTCCTTATGCTCACACCCCTATTTTCCCAGTGAACATAAATTATGGCCGAGCCCATTTTCTTTGGGGTGAGGAAATTTGTTCTCATTACAAAATCCTTAGCTCACTTCATCTCTATTCCATGGCAACTTCTTTTGCCTCCACACAATTCATTGGGTGTCTTGAGACAAAGTATTCTACACTCTCTCTACTTCAATCTTGGACGTGTCAGTTATTAAATTTCATGTCCGAGTTACTTCGGATTGAAGCGGGAGCCCGTATAAAGATTCGTTGACGCGGTGCCACTTCGACGAGGAGACCGGAGATCGAGCGAGATCGGAGATACCGCGAGGAGCGTGGGATGATTGCTAAAGACCAAAGGACACGGATCGATCGGTATAGCCATTCTATCATTTTGTAGTATGCTAGTTGTGTGTTTTGGTCTGAGGGTCTCTGGGGTTGTGTGTGGTCTTGTGGAATGTGAAACTTTTACAAATTGTTTGTGTAGCAAAATCTGGGATCACCTTGCTAGTTTCTAGTGTTTCGATTATGCGCGTTACGTTATCCAATACGGTTCGTGTCTTTGTGTATCTGTTACCCTTGGGTTAGTTTCGTAGTGTCGCTACGCGCGTTAGCCACTAGACGAACACTTGAGAGTATGTTTGGAGTTGATGCGTCGGTCAAACTTAGCTGGTATGTGTTATTGGTCGATTGCTAATATACACTTGTTATGTTCTTTTATGATCTTAGGGACGCAGGCGGGGACTTCGGACGCTGCGAAGAAGGGAAAGCTAGTGGTTAGCTTTACTTAGCCCCAGGATCATCTATGAGTAGATTTAACATCTACAGGGGAATCGCCCGCATGGCGTTATGCGTCTGGGGTGGATTATATTGTTAGTGTGATATGCTCTAGAAGCCATTATTGTATAGTACTAGTTTGTATATTACATTTTGGAAGCTTAGGATATATACACGGATTGACATTCTTGCTCAATATGGTAGTATGCTACTTGGTTTGTATCTATCTTAATATGTGTATATGTTTCTTTTGACTTGTTGCTAATACATATTGATATAGCCCTTAGGATCTTTTGCTTGACTACCGGCGTTGTGATGGCAGTCACACTAGTGGGGGCTGGGTAGTCTATAGGCACATCCTTATAAAGGTCCCTGGTCATAGGATTATCGAGGTAGGGTATCGATACTCCAGAGTAGACTAGTGTATATGCTTCTCATCTCAGGAGGGGAGATGGTCTGTCCCACAGCCATCAGTACGTCGTACTGGAGATAGTATGCAGGTGCTCGTTAGGTTATGAGTACACTGGACATGACTCGCTGCGAACTACTGGTTGGTATTATACCTATCGTCAGTTATCAGTTCCCAGGTGACATGAGTACAGCTTAGTTCGTTGACTTGACACTGTCACTTCGCCTCGAGTGTGTTCCCACCGTTCTTAGATTACTACCCTACCACAGCTCAAATGAGTCGTGCAAACAGGTAGTAGTTGGGTGCAGTCCCGAAGCACTTGGAGGCAGTGACGGTTAGACAGGATTCGTCTCTCCCGGTATTGGGAGTTGATATCGCGCTGTGTCTAGGAGAGCCATTACACAAAGTCCCTGGCCAGGGCAAGCGAGATTTACTGGTAATGTTTCGAGTATTTTCTCAGGGTGTTCTGGGCTACACTCTGACACGACTTGTACCGCTATTAGGGGACTGACATTTCCCGCCCCTAGGCCCGACATGCGATACTCTCAGACGAACAAACCAGATTGTACGGAGATTGTCACATTCAAACTCAGTAGGAGTTCGGATGGTTCACCTCATCGATCTTCTTATCGGCATCTACCTGGGGACCGTTACGTACAGTTAGTACCGCTTGTGGCCTGTTGTTAAATCCACTGCCAGCGTAGTGTCGAGTCTTGTAACGTTTCAAAATAATAAAATATTAATTTTGGGAATTTTTATAATTTAATATTATTTTAATGAATATTTTAATATTTCGGTATAATTAAATACAAATAAATGGGGAAAAATTATGGAAAATTCTAAAATAGGGTATTTTATGGAATTATGCCATTTTAAAGCTTTTATGATAAGTTTGACACTAATTTAGTGCTAATCGCGATTAAAAATCGCTAATCGGATTTTTGGCATTTTTGTGCAAAACATGCACATATTTTTTTTACACTTGTGTTACATTTTTATTGCCATGGTTGTTCATTTGGGTTCACTATTTGAGTGAGAAGGAAATTGAGGGAAAAGAAAAGGGAAAAGTAATATAATATGAGGGTTGGTGAGAGAGAGAGAGGTATGGGTTATTTTGACCAAGACTTAGCCATTTCCTCTTCAACCTTCACTCATTTCTCTCCCTCTCCCTCTTGTTGCTGCTACTCCTGCTCCTCACCTCACCTCCCCTCTTCAAGCCCCAAATCATCTCACAAACAACACCAAAACACTACTCTCATTTCATTAAAAGTGTGCACGAGCTCAAGATCTACACATTGGACTAAGGAAGCAAGGATTTTGGCCACTAGGGGCAACTCAAGAATTTTCTTGAGTTGCCAATTGAGGTAATTTCTGGATCATTAGTTTAGTTTTAGTATTACTTATACCCCCATGTAAGTTTTGAACCGATATGGTGTGTGTTTGTGGACTTAAAGAAAACCTAGTTAGGGTTTGAGGAAGAATTGAGTTGTGAAGTGAAACTAAGACTTGTTGTGACCTTAGAATCTTGGTGTGATGTTATATTGGACCCTAACCTGAAGCTTTAACCCAGAATACGGATTTACGGAATCGATATCGGGAAAAACTGGAAATCTGTCACTGTTTTTATTGATCTGCTTTAACCCGAGACACCTGAAATTAAAATTGATTGGACAGTGAGATGTGCAGGCACCCAAGAACTGCCACACAAGACCCCAGCCCCTAACTCTAAGACCGGGCCGCAGATTTATTCTGTTTGGCCGTAATTTGCGGCCATACCTACCCCATTTTGGGTCATTTTGGTTCTGTAGCTCCTATATGTGTAGACTAGACCCCTGGCATGTATAGATTTGTCTAATTTGACTTAGGGTGAAATCTGGAGCCTATTTCCTAAGTTGCTTTTTTGGATTCGTGTTTCCGTATTTCCGTATTGTGAATTCTGAGTTTGCATACTCGACTACTTGGCGTTTATACGACGATATCGAGGGTTGTTGATGGTTTTGGGGGGGCGTATCCATATGTTCTAACCTATAGGCCCCATAGCGTATCGTTTTGGTTTTCGTATGCCGTTTTAGTTTGGATTTGGTTTTGATACGCATTTGCGATACGTTAATGTGTAGGTACCCCATGAAGACTTCGGGACGACAAGCAAACGCGTGGCGACGTCGACAGATAAAGACGCAAGGTGAGTAGATTTATATCTACGGGGAAAAGTCGGGTGGATGGCGTATAGCACCCCCGCAGTCCGTGGTGATGTATACGAATACGTATACACACGTATATTTATTATGTGTTGTTTAAGTTTATTGATGGTAATAATAGATTATGGATGATAAGGATGTACTGGTTTAGTATAGTGCGAAACCCTAGAGTAGGGGTTGCACACCCACACATACACGTACACATATACTTGCATACATTCTTTCATTTATCTGTGCGTATTTGGAGGTGTATATCTACACATGGGTATGGGACTATATGTTCATATACGGGCTTTAGATGAGTCGATGAGTTTGATTTGAGGCCGTGAGATCGGCGGTATGGCAGAGTTTGTATTTGAGATGCGACATGATGGTTTTTAGCGGGCCTTTGGGCATGTGTTGTACCCCGCATTCATATTTATATAGATGGTATCGATGGTACCAGACATAGACTTGTACCCTAGATTATGTGATATGATGGTAGTGATACCTGATATGTGATGATATGAATGTGATATTGACCCGTACCCAGCTAATTGGGATGCCGTACGACGATTTACCGTACGAGCTTTATATTGGTGTTAGATCCGTACTCATGAATCGAGGATGTTATATGATATACTATATCGTACGTGATACTATTGAGGCGGGATCACCGACTATTGTATATATATGTTTATATCGACTCAGATTTAGGTGGTTTTCATACCCCTCCCGATGGGCTTGATTGTTGGGTCCGTAGTTCGCATAGTAGGCGTAAGACTAGACCCGAGTCATACCTATTTCAAAACTAAAGAATCGGGGATATTTTAAAGATAGGCAAAAGGGATTCGACGGATATTTTCAAACGACACATCTTTTCTTAAAACACCGTAGTTCCTATTTTACCAAAAACCCTGATTCGTCTTATTTCAAAAGGCAGGGCTACTTGATATATTTATTGAGGTAGATTCTTTACTGTTGCGTTGATTATTCGATACCGCATATTCATGCTATTCGCATTGCATCGCTGGTGTTGTTGATATATTACAGTCATGCTGCTAGGACACCAGCACCATTATCGATGATGCGTATGTTCCACGTACACTTGTTTGCCGGCTCACACACTTCATCATCGATAATTGCCATGTCACTACACTGTAGTACTGTTGCATTCCGGAAATGATTCTTGCATGACATACTGATATGCTTACATTTCCTTTACATGTCACATACATCATGCTTTTTGATTATATGCATTGAGATATTCGTTTTCATGATATTTCTAGATTTGGGAACCGTGGATAATTTCAAAGGAGAGTATGTACTTATTTGAAAACCCTGTTTCCTTGATATGATATTTGCGCAGCCACCATGAGATTTATCGGTTCTGATTATATGCCCGATATATGAGAGAGTGGGCTGACCCGGACTGACGGATGCCCGATTTATGAGAGAGTGGGCTGACCCGGACTGACGGATGCCCGATATACGAGAGAGGTGGGCTGACCCGGACTGACGGATGCCCGATATACGAGAGAGGGGGGCTGACCCGGATTGACGGATGCCCGATATATGAGGATTTACGTGCCGATGCTAGGCACAGGTTTTCATGATGTTTTCGAGTGTCGATGCTAGGCACTCAGGTTCCATGCTTCTTGTTATATCCTCATATTTTCCATGCATATGCTTTAGGACATTTACATGCATGATGCTTATTTTCATTGAGTGACGAGTGGATGGGATCCACGTACATGCAGATTGATTACATTGATC
The DNA here is from genome assembly GCA_030015575.1 of Agapanthus africanus. Classification (NCBI taxonomy): domain Eukaryota; kingdom Viridiplantae; phylum Streptophyta; class Magnoliopsida; order Asparagales; family Amaryllidaceae; genus Agapanthus; species Agapanthus africanus. The sequence goes on along the minus strand of JASDDO010000019.1, from coordinate 508,568,636 downwards.
ATACCTCATATTTATGATATGCTATTACTTGAGGCACTGTCACGAGCACTTGGCACTACACTCATGTACAGAGGTTATATTGCCAGTTTAGCATGCTTCAGATTTATTCATATTGAGGTTTATTTATATCTGATCGTATTGACCTAGGATAGGTCATACATTCGATCTCTGCTTGTAGATATTTTCTATTCACGAGTTGGCAACTCACCCCCGTTGTGCCACAGTTCTTGCAGGTTTTGCCGTATAGATTCCATAGCGGCATTTCTGGCACACTGCTTCTATATGGGTGACTTGCTTGGATAGGTAGGTTCTTTGTATCAGAACCACCATTGTACATTTATTATTCATTGTATCTAGAAATTTCATCAACCAAAAATTGTATATTGTTTCAGACTTAGAGACAGTGATGTATTATTCGACCTTAGAGTCGCGCTTGCAGTATTATGGTTTTCTGGCTGTTTGAGCTTCTTTTGGGTTTTGATCCTCGCCCTTTGGCGTTATATATTATTATTTCTTGCATGGTTATGACCGTCGATTGATGAAGAGCTAGCTCCCGCTTGGGGATGCCGTTTATCATTTCATATATATTATTCTTGTTGTACCACGTTCGGGGCCAGTTTTTACAAGGGAAACTCTGCCGAAATTTTCAGGAAAGGTTACACATTTTAAAAATGCATATTCGGCTTAGTTATTTAAAAACTTTGATTTTCAAAACATGATTTCTTTACTTCTTAAAACCAGTTTTTCTTATTTACTCCTTAATGGTTTTAGATTTCTGGGCTTTTGGCTTACTTAGATCAGATGGGGTCCTATAGACTTCATATGGTTCAAGGGCCAGTCACATGCTCTTTCGGGTCGTGACAAGTCTTTAGAGTCCCACACAGAGGGTTGTTCACCTTTGGGCAAAACAGAGTTGAGGTCATATGGTTTAACGACGGGGTTCATTCACATACGTGCACTTGTGCACGTTTGGTGTCCGGGCAGTTATTACTAGTGGGCTTTGGTTTAAGCCGGATCCTAGTATTTGTTTTGGGATTGGTCTTGTCTCATTGTATTCGTGTTTCTTCGGAACACGAATGCGGGTACGTACGTACAGTTGACAGAGGCGGAGAAGGAGAAACCTCGTTAGGGTTTTTGACCATTGACTTGATCAAAACCCTAATAAGAATGAGAAATATGATTAATAATATTAATTAAGGATAATTGTATCATGGTTAGGATTGGGTTGACCATTTGACTTGTTGACTTTCATCGACCTTGATATTTTCTTTATGCAAAAGATGCTTCTTGAAGCTTGCTTAGCATTAAATGTGAAATGATAATGGTCAAATCAACTAACCATCACAATTTTCTTAATTTTTATTATTATTAGCATATATCTCTAATATGAGAGTAAGGTTCATTCTATACTCTCATTCTCTCACGCTCTTTCTCTCTCATGGTTTGCTCTCTCTCTCTTCCTCTCTCTCAAAAGCTTAAGTGTTTCATGTGTTGAAAATCTAAGCTTTGAGACTAAACCATCAAAACACCTCTCTACTCACTCTAGGGTTCTTAGTCTAGCAAGCCAAGAACTCTAGTTACTTTTTTGTTGAGGTAGGAGCTCAAGGTAGAGGCCTTCAGGTGGATCTTTCGTCGGCAAAGAGATGACGAAGAGGAGGAGCCGTATACACCACTCAAAGGAGCACACAAGAAAGAGAAAGCAATACAAGTAGAGAAGGGGTTCAAGAACTAGTTATAACCTTCTAACCTAGTAGTTAGAACTTGTAGATAGTTTGTTAGCTTTTGTTTGGCAAAGATCCTTCATGGTTAGTCTATGTTTCCTAGTGATAAAAATTCGATTTTTACTCTTTCACCCTTCCTTTAAGTGCCGGGGTGGGATACATAGACTTACAGTGGTATCAGAGCCTAGCTAAATAACAACTAACATGTTAGCAAAGTATTTAGAACTTCGATCCGAAAAAATCGCAAAAAACATCAAAAATTAGTGTTTTCTGCCGCTTTTAAAAACAGGTCTAAAAATATTTCCAGAGGCCTGAAAAATACGTGCATGGTTTTTTAAGGACAACCAAGAAAAATGAGCTCGTGACTCGGTCAGACCGCCGCGGAAGCGCGGCGAAACCATGCGTTACGCCGCGGATCCACGGCCGAGTCGACTCAGAGTCAACTCGTTTTCCTTGCAGTGTGTCCAGATTGATATTTTGTGATTTTTTAGATGCTTTATTTCTGCCCAGATTCTTCAGAGAACAGTGTTGTATTTGGGGTAGTTTCAAATTGGAATATTGATCGAAATTCTATAAACTTTAGCTAATTGATTATATCTGTAATGTGATATATGTACTGAACGTCGACTAATCACTATACGTCGATTAGTGGAGGTTGTACATATCTGTGATCTGTGATGTTGGTTTATGTATATGAACTTGTTGGATTGTCGCGGATGGATAGCCGGGGTTGTGAGATGAGTGTTTATTTATCTTTCATTCAATGTAAAAATTGTAAATTGATGTAATATTAATTTTATGGCCGCACATCCGGGTTGTGGTTATAGCCGCCATTGTATATTATTTCTTTTACTGTTTTTGCTTCTAGGATAGACCCAAGGTGGGGTGCATAAATTACCGGGTACTTTGAAGTGCCGAGTTGCCTACTCAAGTTGTTGAGGGAGGTTGCTTCACTTCGGGTACTTGGCGGGTAGTTTGCCGCACCCGTAGGGGTCTAGGGTAGGGTTTGGCTATTCATCGCGACCGTGTAATCCGTCTTTCGTTGCAAGCTCGAACGAAACACGGATTCCTAGCATATCCAATGTGTTCATCTATGATCTGGAATGACTATCATTGCGTTTGACGAATGTATATATCTATATATGATATCTAGTAGGCGTTGTTTATGTTTTGCATCCGCGCTAGTCCATCCCCCGCTCTGTCATTAGTTAAGTTACCTAACGGGTGATGACGGGGCCCCGTAGCGAATGCGGATGGCATAAGTGTACATCATATTTTCTTTTTTTCTTGCAATGGTAGGATTAATTGATGGGACACATTATTAATGCAAAGAAAATAAACCAAAGTTAAATCGTTGGAACAATTTCAAAACCACTCGGTTTTTTCCAAACAGAAAACTTTTAAAACCGCGGAGCTTAAACCACTCCTTTTAAAAGCTATCAGGTTCCTTCGATTATATCAAGTTCACACGTTCACGGTTTCGCCAAAACCATTCATCGGCCTTCGTCATTTCATATGGATAGTCAATAGTATTCAAGCTATGTTTGTTGGCCAAAGTTAAGGCATAGTGATTGGTAGCTATTGGATATTCATATGTAGCATAGATAGATACGTTGGTTTGGGACAGTCATACTGCTTTGTTGGACAAAGTCAAGGGTAGGTATGGGTGGGTTCAAATTAACCTGGAAAATGATGGGTAGAACTTGACATGTGACTTATGATTTGTTGGCCAAAGTCAAGGTCATAAGAGCATGGTGGAAAAATCCACATCGGGAGTTTCTAAAGAAACTGAAACTTGCTAGTGTTGCATACCATTTGGAGTGTGATGATTTTGGTAGGATTCCTTCAGCTTTATCACACGATGATATTTGGATCCCGATCCTACTGTGAGTATATGCTACTCCTTGGGAAACTTTCTCACTTAATGATCAATGCTATAAACCAAGTAGGTGTCTAGAAAGGTGTTAGCGGGGCTACGCCCATAGGAAAAAGAGGTTATTTAATTAAGGATCTTCACGAAAGCGTCGTAAAACCTCCCTCGAAGTACCGACACTGGCTTGGCTGAACGGTTAAGCAAGTATTGTACGGTGAGATTGATCCCGACTAATTCTTCTTTTATGGTTTGAGAAAGGATTCGAGAAACAGTGGGAGCCATCCTGTTTAGACAAACTAAAAACCACTATAAACTTGCAAGAGCATCAAGCTAAAGTGTTTCTTCTCTCTCTCTTAATTGCAGCGACCAAACATCATGACCGGCCTTAAGTTACTACTAGATAAAAATATACTGACAGGGCCAAACTACAAAGATTGGCTCAGGAATGTCAAAATGGCAATCACTTATGACAAGTTGGGGTATCTCCTTACCACTTAAACCCTCGCCGTCCCAGGTCCAGAATCCAGTGTCGCGGATAAGGAAATCCATAAGACCTGGGAGATTGACTACGTGAAGGCCAAGTGCTTCATGCTAGCTTCTATGGATAATGAACATCAGAGGAGGCACGAGAATATGGACCTTGAATCCATATTTCTCCATACTAAGGAACTATATGGAGAGCAATTCCGTATCGCCAGATACGAAACCTCGAAAAAGTTATTTTCAGTGAGGTTGGCCGTCGGATCAGCTGTAGCGGAACACGTGCTTAAGATGATTGGCTACATTGCGGAGCTCGCGGACCTCGGGACCATGTTACAGAACGAGCTCTATACTGACTTGATTTCCTGTCCCTTCCTTCCACCTACGCACAGTTTATCCTGAACTTCTAAATGCAAGGAAAAGAAGTTGAACTTCAGGAACTCCTCAACATGTTGAGGAGTGTAGAGGGCACCCTGCAGAAAGTCAGGGAAACTGTTAGTGTATATGCCCTAGGGGCCATTATTGTATCATACTAGCATGTATATTACTTAATGGAAGCTTGGGATATTCACAGTTGTATTGACAGTCTTGCTAAATATGGTAGTATGCTACTTGGTTTGTGTCTGCTTTAATATGTGCATATGTTTCTTGTAACGTATCACTTATACATATTATTAGAGCCCATAGGTTCTTTGCTTGATTACCAGCGTTGTGATGGCAGTCACACTAGTGGGGGCTGGGTAGTCTATAAGCAACATCCTATACTTGTCCCTAGTCATAGGATTATCGAGACAGGGCATCGATACTCCAGAATAGACTAGTGTGTATGCTTCTCATCCCAGTTGGGGAGATGGTCTGTCATACAGCCATCAGTACGTCGTACTGAAGATAGTATACATGTGCTCGTTAGGTTACGGGTACACCGGACAGGACTCGCAGGGGAACTGTTGGTTGGTATTATACCCGTCGTCAGTTAATAGTTCCCAGGTGACATGAGTACAGCAAAGTCCGCAGACTTGACACTGCTACTTCGCCTCGAGTGTGTCCCCACTGTTCTTAGATTACTACCCTACCACGGCTCAAAGGAGTCGTGCAAACAGGTAGCAGTTGGGTGCAGTCCGGAGCACTTGGAGGCAGTGGCGGTTAGACAGGATTCGTCTATCCCGGTATTGGGAGTTGATATCGCGCTGTGTCAGAGAGCCATTACGCAAAGTCCCTGGCCAGGGAAAGCGAGATTTACTGGTAGGTTCCAGTAGTTTCTCAGGGTGTAATAGGCTACGCTCCAACACGACTTATACCGCTATTAGGGGACTGACGCTTTCCGCCCCCTAGGCTCGATATGCGATTGTCTTAGACGAACAGACTGGAATGTATGGAGATTGTCACATCAGGCTCAGTAGGAGTTCGGATGGGTTTCCTCATCGGCCTTCTTATCGACATCTACCTTGGGACCGTTACATACAGCTAGTGCCGCTTGCGGTCTGTGGTTAAACCCACTGCCAGCGTAGTGTCGAGTCTTTAGAGTCCCACACAGAGAGTTTCCCTGCTCCAGGCGAAACGATATAGAGGTCGTATGGTTTTATGACAAGGGTTCCGACGCATACGTGTTTAAACGCACGTGCGACGTTCGGACAGTTTATACTAGCCGGCTTTGGTTTAAGCCAGATTCTAGTATCGGGTTATTGGATTTTTACAGTCTAAAGTTTTTCCGTGTTTTCACGGATTGGAGGGGCGTTCTCGTAATTTTCCGAGAAGCTTCTAGAAGCATGGTGACTTGGGGGTTAAGGTGGCATAAGCATTTATTGCTTAATGGCTCATTTGTATGATTCATCCTTAGAGTTAATACTTCATTTATTGAGCTTATGACTCATGTAATGAATCACACAAGGTGAATGCATCAACCATGATGATTAATCAATTATATTATTTATTTGATAAATTGTTATGGTTGATATATTCTAATGAGTTCATTTTCAATATCATTCTCATCATCACCTTCTTTCTCCTCAAGCTCTCTTATTCTTGAAACCCTAACCCTAACCTCTTATGTGTTGAAATCAAGGGTTAGTTAGATTAATACATCCATAACCTCACTCTATATACCCTAGGTAGCTTAGATTAGCACTTTGAGCAACCTAGTTATCTCAAGTTAGTGATCAAGCTTGGAGAAGGAGCTTTCGGGTGGATCGTCTTTGACTGGTGAAGGCCGTTGAGGTACCGATGTTCCAAGGAGCCTACGAGGAGTGGAGGACAGCGATGAAGACCCGAAGGACAAGTAACGTGAGGTATAACTTCGAATACGAGTAGTTAAATCTCTCGTAGTTTGCTAGTAACGGTTTAGACATGATTCATGCACTCAAGTCCGTGTTACGAAACTTTGATAATTGTTTTTCATATATTCCGCTTCCCCGCAAGTTCGTGGGGTGCGTGACATTGACTTACAGTGGTATCAGAGCCAACTATACCATTACTAGCTTGTTACCAACTAATTAGAAGTTCGATCGACGGAAAAACGCGAAAATCGAAAACCTAAGCCTAACAGTTTCTGTAAATTTTAAAGGTGTCGAAAAAAATATTTGATATGCCTTAAAATTCACAGCAGGGAAATATAAGAATTCTGGGAAAATACGAGCTCTTAACTCGGCAAGATGGCCGCGGATCCGCGGCAAGATGGTGCTTTTGGCCGTGGATCCGCGGCGGAGTCAACTACGAGTTGACTCGGATTTTCACAGAAATTCATATTTTTTGGTTTTTTGTTTTCCTGTATTTTCTGTTTCTGCCCAGGTTACTTCAGTGCTGGTTTGCTTTTAGGGTAAACACTGAAAATGGTGGTCGATCGATGTTCTAAGATATTTGCTAATTGGGTTTTTATCTGTAATGTTTAATGTGTTCGTAAACCTCCCCTAACAGCTAGTATGTCGGTTGGCAGGGGTTGCACATTTCTGTAATGTTTACTGTTTGTGTATATGAATTTGATTGGGATGTTGTGATGATTAGCCGGGGTTTGAGATGTGTTTTATATTCATTCATTCGATATAAATGTAATATGATGTAATATTCTTTTGCGGGACGCATCCAGCTTGCGGTTGTAGCCACCGTTGTATTATTTCTTTTTTCTGTTTTTGCTCCTAGGATAGACCCAAGGTGGGGTGCACAAACTACCGGGTACGTTGAAGTGTTTAGTGGCCTACTCACGTTGTTGAGGGAGACCGCTTCACTTCGGGTACTTGGCGGGTAGTTTGCCGTACCCGTAGGGGTCTGGGGTGGGGTAATGGCTATTCATCACAACTGTGTAATCTGTTTTTTGTTGCAGGCTCATAGCAAACGCGGATTGCTAGTAAAATCCAATAAAGTTCATCTGTGATCTGGAATGCTTATTATTGCGTCAGACGAATGTATAATATCTATGTATGATAGCTATTAGACGTCACTTATGTTTTACACCCGCGCTAGCCCAGCCCCCGCTCTGTCGTTAGTTAAGTAACCTAACGGGTGATGACGGGACCCCGTGGCGAATGCGGATGGCATAAGAGGATGTGGTATTTTCGTTGTTTTCTGCAATGGTAGGATTAATGATGGGACACATTATTATAATGCAAAGAAAATAAACCAAGGTGAAGTCGTTGGAACAAATTTAAAAGAAACCACTCGGTTATTTTAAAAAGATCAGAATTTTTAATTACGGAGCTTTAACCACTCCTTTTAAAAAAGTATCAAGTTCCTTCGATTAAATCAAGTTCACTACGTTCACGGTTTTTCCAAAACCAGTCTTAGCCCTCCGTCATTTCATATAGATAGTCAATAGTATTCAAGCTGTGTTTGTTGACTAAAGTCAAGGCACAGTGTTTGGTAGCTATTGGATATTCATATGTAGCATAGATAGATGCGTTGGTTTGGGACAGTCGTATTACCTTGTTGACTAAAGTCAAGGGTATGTACGGGTGGGTTCAAATTAACCTGGATAATGACGGGTAGAACTTGACATGTGACTTATGATTTGTTGACTAAAGTCAAGGTCATAAGAGCATACGGCAAAAATTTATATCGGGAATTTCTAAAGAAACTGAAATTTGTAGAGAGAGCATACCATTTTGGAGTTTGATGAATATTGGTAGGATTCCTTCAACATTATCATACGATGATATTTTGGATCCCGATCCTACTGTGAGTATATACTACTTATCAGGAGATTCGTCACTTGACGATCAATGCTGTAAACCAAGTAGGTGCCTAGAAAGGTGTCAGCGGGACTACGCCCCCAGAGAAAAGAGGTTCTTTAATTAAAGAACTTCGCGAAAGCGTTGGAAAACCTCCCTCGAAGTATCGACACTAGCCTGGCTGAACGGTTAAGCAAGTATTGTACGGTGAGAATAGTCCTGGCTAATTCTTCTTTTATGGTTTGAGGAAGGATTCGAGAAACAGTGGGAGCCGTCCTCTTTAGATAAATTAAAAACCACTCTAAACTTGCAAGACCATCATGCTAAAAGTGTTTTCTTCTCTCTCTTTTAATTGCAGCGACCCTGTGACCATGACTAGGTTACATCTAGATAACAATTTGACTGAATCTGACTTATATGATTGGCAGAGGTCTGTCCAGATGTCCATTGCCTATGACAAGCTGGACTACCCTATTGAGGGATGTTCCCATTGTTATGGGATTGGGCATAGGCAGAATGATTGCAGGGCTTTAGAAGCCAGTAGCCAGGATAAGAAGCATGTTGTGGCTTCAGCCTCAAGTGTGTTTGTAATTGAGAACTGTTTGTCAATTAACTCTACTTCCTGGATACTAGATACCGGAGCAGGATCTCATATCTGTAATTCATTACATGATTTGAGAAACCGTAGAGTTATGAAGGTAGGTGATTTGTCTCTCAGAGTTGCAAACGGAATGAGCGTGGACGCTGAATCCGTGGGAGAATATCGCCTAGGTTTGACAAGTGGGCAGAAATTGATTCTACGTAACTGTCTGTACGTACCTAGTATGACTTGCAATATCATATCAGTGTCCTCACTTTCAAGAGAGGGATATGATTTTACATTCGTAAGCGATGTAGTTCATATCCACCTAAATCAAGTTTTGATTGGGTTCGGTACTTTAGATAACGGCATATACGTATTAAGTCAAGCTCAGGTTTTCAATGTCCAGAACACACTTAAAAGAATATCTCCGGAATTAAATCAGGCTTTCTTATGGTATTGTAGACTAGGTCACATCAATGAGAGAAGGTTGACTAAGTTACATAGAGAAGGATATTTGAATCCGTTCGAATATCAATCTTATGCTACTTGTGAACCTTGTCTCATAGGAAAGATGACCAAGACTCCGTTTACTGGATACGGAGTAAGAGCAAGCGAGCTCTTGGGACTTGTATACAGTGATGTGTGCGGTCCAATGTCTACACATGCGCGAGGTGGTTATTCTTACTTCATTACTTTTACGGATGATTTCTCAAGGTATGGATATATCTTCTTGATGAAGCATAAATCCGAGGCCTTTGAGAAATTCCAAGAATACAAGAATGAAGTGGAAAACCAAATAGGAAAAAGTATCAAAACACTGAGATCTGATCGAGGTGGTGAATACTTAAGTGCCGAGTTCCTGGGTTACCTAAAAGAGAATGAATTCCCTCTCAGCTTACTCCTCCATATACACCACAACACAACGGTGTATCAGAAAGGAGGAATCGAACCCTATTGGATATGGTTCGTTCCATGATGAGTAAGGCTGATTTACCGCGATCTTTCTGGGGTTATGCGCTAGAATCAGCAGCGTATCTTTTGAACCGAGTTCCAACCAAGACTGTGCCTACCACACCATATCAGATGTGGAGTAGGAAGAAACCCTGTCTTAAGTATCTTAAGACATGTGGATGTCCAGCTTTTGTAAAAAGGCAGCATGCGGACAAGCTCAAGGTACGCTCAGTACAGTGTAAGTTTGTGGGGTATCCAAAAAAACTCCATGGGATATTGTTTCTATTACACAGAGGAACAAAAGGTCTTTGTTTCTCAACATGCCCGCTTCTTAGAAACTGAATTTTTAGAAAATCAGAAGAATGGGAGCGCAGTAGAACTGGAAGAAATTCCAGAACCACAAACTACAACTGAAAGTATGGTAGAACCAGAGGTTTCAGAAGAAAGGGACATCCGACGCCACTCCGCAGGAGTAGTAGGCCGTTTCATCCGCCTGAGAGATACTACGGTTTTCTCATAGACGGGGATCGAGAAGATTGCGTCATTGATAATGATGACCCAACTAGCTTCCAGCAAGCCATTCAGAGCGGTGACTCAGTAAAATGGCTGGATGCAATGCGGACCAAAATGGAGTCCATGTACACTAACAAAGTATGGACTTTAGACTTGTTAGTGTATATGCCCTAGAGGCCATTACTGTATCATACTAGTATGTATATTACTTGATAGAAGCTTGGGATATTCACAGTTGTACAGACAATCTTGCTCAATATAGTAGTATGCTACTTGGTTCGTCTCTGCTTTAATGTGTATTTGTGTGTTTATTTATTATATCACCTATACGCATTAGTAGAGCCCTTAGGATCTTTGCTTGATTACCGGCGTTGTGATGGCGATCACACTCATGGGGGCTGGGTAATCTACAAGCACATCCTTATACACGTCCCTGGTCGTGGGAGTATCGAGATAGGGCATCGATGCTCCGGAGTAGACTAGCGTATGCGCTTCTCATCCCAGCACGGGAGACGGTCTGTCCCACAGCCGTCGGTACGTCGTACTTGAGATAGTATGCGGGTGCTCGTTAGGTTACGAGTACACTGGACAGGACTCGTCGGGAACTGATGGTTGGTATTATACTTATCGTCAGTTATCAGTTCCCAGGTGACATGAGTACAGCTTAGTCCGCTGACTTGACACTGTCACTCCGCCTCGAGTGTGTTCCCACTGTTTTTTGATTACTACCCTACCACGGATCTTCTGAGTCGTGCAAACAGGTAGTAGTTGGGAGCAGTCCCGAAGCACTTGGAGGCAGTGACGGTTAGACAGGATTCGTCTCTCCCGGTATTGGGGGTTGACATCGCGCTGTGTCTTGGAGAGCCATTACACAAGTAGTCCCTGGCCAGGGCAAGCGAGATATACTGGTAGGTTCCAGTGCTATCTCAGGGTGTTCTGGGCTTCACTCCGACACGACTTGTACCGCTATTAGGGGTCTGACGCTTGCCGCCCCCTAGGCCCGACATGCGATGTATCAGACGGACAGACCGGACTGTACGGAGAATGTCACATTCAGACTCAGTAGGAGTTCAGATGGGTTTTACCTCGTCAGTCTTCTTATCGGCATCTACCTGGGGACCGTTACGCACAGCTAGTGCCGCTTGCGATCTGTGGTTAAACCCACTGCCAGCGTAGTGTCGAGTCTTTAGAGTCCCACACAGAGGGCTATTCGCCTCTGGGCAAAACTGAGTAGAGGTCGCATGGTTTTGCGGCAGGGTTCGTTCTCATCCGCGCACTTGTGCACGTTTGGAGTCCGGACGGTTTATACTAGCAGGCTCTGGTTTGAGCCAGATACTGGTATATGTTTTGGGGTTGCTTTTATCTCTCAGTATTCTTGTTCCTCGGAACGAGAATGCAGGTGTGTATGCACAGTTGTTTAAGCCAGAGGAAGAGGTCTTTCATTAGGGTTTCGGAACGGGTGCGTATGCACAGTTGACAGTCGTCTTTTTCCAAACCCTAATGGATTTATGAAATATCAATTAATAATAGTAATTAAATAAAATTGTGTCTTGGTTGGTTTTGTTGACTTGTTGACCAAGGTTGACTTGTTGACCATGGTTGAATGTTTGACCATCATCATTACTTTGCAAGGATACTCCTTGATTCTAGCTTACATTCATTTAATGAAGTGATGATAGTGGTCATTCCAAAAACAACCATCAACTATTTCATTTTGAATTATTATTATTAATTAGATAATTCTTTTTCCTTTTGTTATGGTTGCAAAAAGGAAAAGGAGCTCATTCTATCATATTCATTCTCTCTCCTCACTTCATCTTCTTCTTCCTCAAGCTCAAGGAGAATCCTTCTCATGTGTTGAGAATCCCTCTCCTTGAAAGAGAAAAACCCCATAGATACTCTCTACTCTCTCTAGCGTTCAAGCTTTGGCAAGCCGGAGATCCTAGTTCACTCTAAGTTCGAGAAAGAGCCCGAAGGTTGAACCCTCAGGTGGATCCATCTTTGACGGAAGAAGGCTACGAGGAAAGAACCATCAACCTCTACAAGGTTTCAAGAAGAAGGAGTTCAAGTTTGGTATAACCCCTAACCGAGTAGATACATCTCAAGTTAGGATGCTAGTGTATGGTTTAGCAAAGATCCGGCTTTTACGGTCCATGTTACAAAGTTTAGAAAAAATTTTGTTTTACCGTTTCCGCATCCCAGAAAGTACCGGGAGAGGTAACGTGGACCTAACAGTGGTATCAGAGCCTAACTAAACTTAAACTAGCTTGGTAGCGAAGTGTATGGAAGTTCGAAAGGGAAAAATCGCAAAATCGGAAAATGAAAACCCTAAGTTTCTGTTGAATTTTTTTGTGCTCTAAAAGTAAAAAGTTTTACTCCTAAAATCGGCTCAGGGTTTTGTGAGAACACCCACCAAAAACGATCCCATGAATCCTTCAAACCGCCGCGGATCCGCGGCCATATCTATTCTTGTTGCCGCGGATCCGCCGCCGTTTGGGCTCTTCATGTGATCGTGTTTTGTGAAGTGTTCTTCTGGTAGGGTTTTGGGATTTTTCAAATATGTTATATGTGCCCAGATTTTCCAGAATAGAAATTTGTTTTTGGGGGCCTATAATTCCGTATTTTTTCCGAACTTCACTACATTTTGACTATGTTGGTTATATCTGTGATGTTTATATGTATTGAACGTCGGCTAATCGCTATAAGTCGATTAGTCGGGGTTATACATCTCTGTGATCTGTGTTTGATATTGGAATGTGTTAATGAATGTGTTGGACTGTCGCGGGTGAATAGCCGGGGTGGATGTGAAATGAGCTTTTGTTTTTTTTTTTCCATTCATTTGTAATATGTAAATTGATGTAATAATATTATTTGTATGGCCGCACAACCGGGTCGGGGTTGTAGCCGTCATTGTATAATTCTTTTTACTGTTTTTGCTCCTAGGATAGACCCATGGAGGGGTGCACAAACTACCGGGTACTTGGCGGGTAGTTTGCCGCACCCGTAGGGGTCTTGGGTGGGGTTTTGGCTATTCACCGCGACCGTGTAATCCGCTTTTCGTTGCAGGCTCGAACGGATTGCAGATTCCTAGTATATCCAATGTATTCATCTGTGATCTGTAATGTCTATCATTGCTATATTTATAACTATTTAGGCGTTGCTTATATTTTACAGCCGCGCTAGCCCAGCCCCCGCTCTGTCGTTAGTTAAGTAACCTAACGGGTGATGACGGGGCCCAGTGGCGAATGCGATTGGCATAAGCGTACGTCATATTTTGGTTGTTTTCTGCAATGGTAGGATTTAAATGATGGGACGCATTAAAAGAACTAATGCAAGAAAATAAACCTAAAAGACGTTGTTGGAACAATTTTTCAAAAAAAAGCTGTTATTGCAAGGACGTTCAATTTTTGTTTTGCATCGCGGTATTCGGTTGTGAATGCCCAGCACCTCAGTCGACGAGGCAAGGGCTGAGATCCCTTCATCGGGAGTGACCCCTTGGACAAAAGTTTGCGTCAGGGTAATAACTTCACTATAGTCGATTATTCTTGCTTTGCATCGAGGTATTCAGTTTGGAATATCCTGCACCTCATTCGATGAGGAAAGAGCCGAGATCCCTTCACAGGGAGTGACCTCTTTAGCAAAAGTTTTCGCCACTATATTTTCAAAAAGATTACCAGGTTCCTTCAACGATATCAAGTTCATTACGTTAACGGGTTTTTTCGCCAAAAGCCCAGCCGTAGCCCTCCGTCGTTTCGGATAATTAATACTTAGTATTCGTGCTGCGTTTGTTGATTATTCGTCAAGACACAGTGAACGGTAGCTGAGTAATAATTTTCTGTTGCACTGATAGATGCGATTGGTTAGGACGGTCACATGATTTTGTTGATTATTCGTCAAGGATCATGCGGGCAGGTCTAATGTAATCCTGGATAACGACGGGTTGAACTTGACTAGGACCTTTTGATTTGTTGATTATTCGTCACGGTCACTTGGGTCCTAGGGGCAAAAACCACATCGGGAGTTTCAAAAGTACTGAAACTTGCAGATTTAGCATACCTTCTGGAGTGTGGTGACTAGAGTGGATTCCATCTAGGTCATCACACAATGATAGTTGGATCCCGATCCCACTGATGAGTTGGATTACTCTTGGGAGATTATTTCACTAAACGATCAATGCTATAAACCTAGTAGGTGTCTAGAAAGGTGTTAGCGGGGCTACGCCCCCAGGGAAAAGAGGTTCTTGAATTAAGGAACTTCGCGAAAGCGCTGGAAAACCTCCCTCGAAGTACCGACACTAGCCTGGCTGAAAGGTTAAGCAAGTATTGTGACGTGAATTAAAATCCTGACTAGTTCTTCTTTTAAAAGGTTTTAAGAAGAATTTGAGTAAACAGTGGGAGACATTCTGGTTAGATAAATTAATAACCCAATCTAATCTTACAAGAGCATACGCTGAGTGTTTCTTTTCTTTCTCTCCAGGCAGCAACCTTTTCACGCCCTAATCAAGATAATAAAATGTATCGCTTGACCGATCCGAATTCTTATTCGGGACTGGGGAAAGTTGGTTCAGCTCTAACTTGTGACAACATTCATGAGTATGAGAACGGGAAAGGGGATTGTATGGATTTCCAGGATACCCAGTCGAAGAAGAAGCATGGTTTTGCATCTACTTCAGGTGTTCTTGTAATTGAGAACTGTTTTACGGTCAGCCCTGCCTCCTGGGTACTTGATACCGGATCAGGATCTCATATCTGTAATTTATTATAGGGACTGAGAAAAAGTAGGAAAGTTGCACCGGGTGATATGTCGCTCAGAGTAGCGAACGGAGCACAAGTTAATGCGGCAGCCGTCGGTGAATATCACCTAGTATTGCCAAATGGCAAGACTATGATTTTGAATGATTGCTACTATGTACCCTCCATGGTTTGCAACATCTTATCAGTTTCTTTACTCGATAAAGATGGATATAACTTTGTTCTTGAAAAGAATATCATGAACATTTACCTTCATAAGGTACTGGTTGCAGAGGGTACACTGTGTAATGGTATCTACGTTCTAAATCAGAATACAGTTCTCAATATACAAAACACACGCAAGGGGAAGAATTCAGATACGAATGAATCCTACTTGTGGCATTGTAGATTTGGTCATATCGGAGAGAAAAGACTGAGTAAGTTGCATAAAGATGGACTCTTGGATACGTTCGAGTTTTCATCTTATGAAACTTGTCAGTCTAGTCTCAAAGGGAAGATGACCAAATCTCCGTTCACCGGACATGGAGAAAGAGCAGCAGAGCTCTTGGGACTCGTACATAGTGATGTATGTGGTCCGATGTCTATACATGCAAGGGGTGGGTTCTCGTACTTCATCACATTCACTGACGATCTCTCTAGGTTCGGATATGTGTATCTGATGAAACACAAATCTTAAGCTTTTGAGAAATTCAAGGAATTCAGAAACGAAGTAGAGAACCAGGCAGGCAAAAGTATCAAGATCCTCCGGTCTGACAGGGGAGGGGAGTACTTAAGCACGGAATTCCTAGATTACTTAAAAGAGAATGGTATTCTCTCTCAGCTTACACCTCCTTATACACCACAGCACAACGGTGTATCGGAGCGGAGGAATCGTACCCTATTGGATATGGTTCGCTCCATGATGAGTAGTGCTGAGTTACCTCTTTCATTCTGGAGGCATGCGCTTCAGACAGCGGCATACCTTTTGAATCAAGTTCCGTCCAAATCTGTGCCTAAAACTCCGTATGAAATATGGAGCAGTAAGAAACCATGTCTGAAGTTTATTAAGGTATGGGGTTGTCCGGCCTATGTGAAGACACAGAAACCGGACAAGCTAGAGGCACGATCAGTTCTGTGTAAATTTGTGGGATATCCTAAAAACTCACTGGGATATCTGTTCTACCACACTGAGGAACAGAAGGTGTTTGTATCTCGCCACGCCACCTTCTTAGAAAGGGAGTTTCTTGCAAAAGAAACTAGTGGGAGTTCGGTAGAACTGGAAGAAATTCAGCGACCACAAAATGTAACTGAAAATTTGGAGGAACCGCTAGATTCTATAACCCCAGACGAACCTCAGCCACTCCGCAGATCTGGTAGGATTTCTCATCCGCCCGAGAGATACTACGGTTTTCTCATAGACGGGGATCGAGAGGATTGCATCTTGGAAGAAGATGACCCTACCAGTTTCAGGCAGGCCATTATCAGTAGGGACTCTGATAAGTGGCAGGAAGCAATGCAATCCGAAATGGAGTCCATGTACGCCAAAAAAGTGTGGACCTTGGATATTGCTCCACCTGGGGTAAAACCCGTTGGATGCAAATGGATCTACAAAAGAAAACTTGGTGTAGATGGGCAGGTGGAAACCTATAAAGCTAGACTCGTTGCAAAAGGTTTTCGTCAAAGACCTGGTTTGGACTATGATGAAACTTTTTCTCCGGTGGCTATGCTCAAATCCATTCGGATCCTACTTGCCATTGCTGCCTTCCATGACTATGAAATCTGGCAGATGGATGTTAAAACGGCTTTCCTAAACGGTTGTTTGGAAGAGTGCGTTTACATGGATCAACCAGAAGGTTTCGTAGACAGTGGGAGCAGCGGAAAGGTGTGCAAGTTGCTTAAATCCATTTATGGATTAATGCAGGCATCGCGGAGCTGGAACATCTGTTTTGATGAGGCAATCAAGGAATTTGATTTCATCAAGAACGAAGATGAACCCTGTGTGTATAAGAAGATTGTAGGACGAACTGTCGTATTCCTATTCTTGTACGTGGACGACATTCTTTTGATAGGAAATGATATTCCTATGCTACAATCGGTCAAGCTATTTTTGTCACAAAGGTTCTCCATGAAGGACCTGGGTGATGCCTCGTACATTCTGGGGATCAAGATCTATAGAGATAGATCCAAGAAACTATTGGGACTTTCGCAGTCCAGGTACATAGAGACCGTACTAAAGAGATTTAGTATGGAGGGTTCCAAGCGCGGTAACATACCCGCATTGCACGGAATTACCCTCTCCAAGAAGATGTCTCCTAAGACTGACGAGGAGAGGGTTCGCATGAGCACTATACCCTACGCTTCGGCGGTAGGATCTATAATGTATGCGATGCTATGTACAAGACCAGATGTAGCTTACGCATTGAGCGCGGTAAGCCGGTATCAGTCAGACCTAGGGGAGGACCACTGGACAGCAGTGAAGAACATTCTCAAGTACCTGAGAAGGACTAAGGAGATGTTCCTGGTTTACGGTAATGGAGACCTCAGGGTCGAGTCCTTTACCGATTCAAGCTTCCAGAGTGACAAAGATGACAGCAAGTCTGTCTCGGGTTTTGTGTTTACCCTCAACGGAGGGGCGGTATGTTGGAGGAGTTCCAAGCAGGATACCGTCGCAGACTCGACGATGGAGGCTGAATACATTGCTGCAAGCGATGCCGCAAAAGAGGCGGTCTGGATGAAGAAGTTCATTAGTGAACTTCAGGTGGTTCCGTCCATTGTTGACCCAATACCTTTGTATTGCGATAACAATGGGGCTATAGCTTTAGCGAAGGAACCAAGGTCCCATCAGAAATCCAGGCACATCTTAAGGCGGTATCACCTGATCAGGGAGATCATTGATCGCCAGGAGATCGAGGTGCGGAGAGTGGACACAAAGAACAACACTGCGGACCCATTCACGAAGGCTTTACCCCAGACTCAGTTCGAGCGGCTGATCGAGATGATAGGTCTTCGATACGCCAGTACATGGCCTTAGTGCAAGTGGGAGATTGTTAGTGTATATGCCCTAGAGGCCATTACTGTATCATACTAGTATGTATATTACTTGATGGAAGCTTGGGATATTCACAGTTGTACAGACAATCTTGCTAAATATAGTAGTATGCTACTTGGTTCGTCTCTGCTTTAATGTGTATTTGTGTGTTTATTTATTATATCACCTATACGCATTAGTAGAGCCCTTAGGATCTTTGCTTGATTACCGGCGTTGTGGTGGCGATCACACTCGTGGGGGCTGGGTAATCTACAAGCACATCCTTATACACGTCCCTGGTCGTGGGAGTATCGAGATAGGGCATCGATGCTCCGGAGTAGACTAGCATATTCGCTTCTCATCCCAACACGGGAGACGGTCTGTCCCACAGCTTTCGGTACGTCGTACTTGAAATAGTATGCGGGTGCTCGTTAGGTCACGAGTACACTGGACAGGACTCGTCGGGAACTGATGGTTGGTATTATACCTATCGTCAGTTATCAGTTCCCAGGTGACATGAGTACAGCTTAGTCCGCTGACTTGACACTGTCACTCCGCCTCGAGTGTGTTCCCACTGTTCATTGATTACTACCCTACCACGGCTCTTCTGAGTCGTGCAAACAGGTAGTAGTTGGGAGCAGTCCCGAAGCACTTGGAGGCAGTGACGGTTAGACAGGATTCGTCTCTTCCGGTATTGGGGGTTGACATCGCGCTGTGTCTAGGAGAGCCATTACACAAGTAGTCCCTGGCCAGGGCAAGCGAGATATACTGGTAGGTTCCAGTGCTATCTCAGGGTGTTCTGGGATTCACTCCGACACGACATGTACCGCTATTAGGGGTCTGACACTTGCCGCCCCCTAGGCCCGACATGCGATGTATCAGACGAACAGACCGGACTGTACGGAGAATGTCACATTCAGACTCAGTAGGAGTTCAGATGGGTTTTACCTCGTCAGTCTTCTTATCGGCATCTACCTGGGGACCGTTACGCACAGCTAGTGCCGCTTGCGATCTGTGGTTAAACCCACTGCCAGCGTAGTGTCGAGTCTTTAGAGTCCCACACAGAGGGCTATTCGCCTCTGGGCAAAACTGAGTAGAGGTCGCATGGTTTTGCGGCAGGGTTTGTTCTCATTCGCGCACTTGTGCACGTTTGGAGTCCGGACGGTTTATACTAGCAGGCTCTGGTTTAAGCCAGATACTGGTATATGTTTTGGGGTTGCTTTTATCTCTCAGTATTCTTGTTCCTCGGAACGAGAATGCAGGTGTGTATGCACAGTTGTTAGAGGCAGAGGAAGAGGTATTTCATTAGGGTTTCGGAACGGGTGCGTATGTACAGTTGACAGTCGTCTTTTTCCAAACCCTAATGGATTTATGAAATATCAATTAATAATAGTAATTAAATGAAATTGTGTCATGGTTGATTTTGTTGACTTGTTGACCATGGTTGACTTGTTGACCATGGTTGAATGTTTGACCATCATCATTACTTTGCAAGGATACTCCTTGATTCTAGCTTACATTCATTTAATGAAGTGATGATAGTGGTCATTCCAAAAAAAACCATCAACTATTTCATTTTGAATTATTATTATTAATTAGATAATTCTTTTTCCTTTTGTTATGGTTGCAAAAAGGAAAAGGAGCTCATTCTATCATATTCATTCTCTCTCCTCACTTCATCTTCTTCTTCCTCAAGCTCAAGGAGAATCCTTCTCAAGTGTTGAGAATCCCTCTCCTTGAAAGAGAAACACCCCATAGATACTCTCTACTCTCTCTAGGGTTCAAGCTTTGACAAGCCGGAGATCCTAGTTCACTCTAAGTTCGAGAAAGAGCCCGAAGGTTGAACCCTCAGGTGAATCTATCTTTGACGAAAGAAGGCTACGAGGAAAGAACCATCAACCTCTACTAGGTTTCAAGAAGAAGGAGTTCAAGTTTGGTATAACCCCTAACCGAGTAGATACATCTCAAGTTAGGATGCTAGTGTATGGTTTAGCAAAGATCCGGCTTTTACGGTCCATGTTACAAAGTTTAGAAAAAATTTTGTTTTACCGTTTCCACATCCCAGAAAGTACCGGGAGAGATAACGTGGACCTAACAGTGGTATCAGAGCCTAACTAAACTTAAACTAGCTTGGTAGCGAAGTGTATGGAAGTTCGAAACGGAAAAATCGCAAAACCGGAAAATCAAAACCCTAAGTTTCTGTTGAATTTTTTTGTGCTCTAAAAGTAAAAAGTTTTACTCCTAAAATCGGCTCAGGGTTTTGTGAGAACACCCACCAAAAACGTTCCCATGAATCCTTCAAACCGCCGTGGA
Organism: Agapanthus africanus; assembly: GCA_030015575.1. Lineage (NCBI taxonomy): Eukaryota > Viridiplantae > Streptophyta > Magnoliopsida > Asparagales > Amaryllidaceae > Agapanthus > Agapanthus africanus. Next base: position 508,548,287 of record JASDDO010000019.1, on the reverse strand, counting down.
TCCGCGGCCATATCTATTCTTGTTGCCGCCGATCCGCCGCCGTTTGGGCTCTTCATGTGATCGTGTTTTGTGCAGTGTTCTTCTGGTAGGGTTTTGGGATTTTTCAAATATGTTATATGTGCCCAGATTTTCCAGAATAGAAATTTGTTTTTGGGGGCCTATAATTCCGTATTTTTTCCGAACTTCACTACATTTTGACTATGTTGGTTATATCTGTGATGTTTGTATGTATTGAACGTCGGCTAATCGCTATAAGTCGATTAGTCGGGGTTATACATCTCTGTGATCTGTGTTTGATATTGGAATGTGTATATGAATGTGTTGGACTGTCGCGGGTGAATAGCCGGGTGGATGCGAGATGAGCTTTTTTTTTTTTTTTCCATTCATTTGTAATATGTAAATTGATGTAATAATATTATTTGTATGGCCGCACAACCGGGTTGGGGTTGTAGCCGTCATTGTATAATTCTTTTTACTGTTTTTGCTCCTAGGATAGACCCATGGAGGGGTGCACAAACTACCGGGTACTTGGCGGGTAGTTTGCCGCACCCGTAGGGGTCTTTGGTGGGGTTTTGGCTATTCACCGCGACCGTGTAATCCGCTTTTCGTTGCAGGCTCGAACGGATTGCGGATTCCTAGTATATCCAATGTATTCATCTGTGATCTGTAATGTCTATCATTGCTATATTTATAACTATTTAGGAGTTGCTTATGTTTTACAGCCGCGCTAGCCCAGCCCCCGCTTTGTCGTTAGTTAAGTAACCTAACGGGTGATGACGGGTCCCAGTGGCGAATGCGATTGGCATAAGCGTACGTCATATTTTGGTTGTTTCCTGCAATGGTAGGATTTAAATGATGGGACGCATTAAAAGAACTAATGCAAGAAAATAAACCTAAAAGACGTTGTTGGAACAATTTTTCAAAAAAAAGCTGTTATTGCAAGGACGTTCAATTTTTGTTTTGCATCGCGGTATTCGGTTGTGAATGCCCAGCACCTCAGTCGACGAGGCAAGGGCCGAGATCCCTTCATCGGGAGTGACCCCTTGGACAAAAGTTTGCGTCAGGGTAATAACTTCACTATAGTCGATTATTCTTGCTTTGCATCGAGGTATTCAGTTTGGAATATCCTGCACCTCATTCGACGAGAAAAGAGCCGAGATCCCTTCACAGGGAGTGACCTCTTTAGCAAAAGTTTTCGCCATTATATTTTCAAAAAGATTACCAGGTTCCTTCAACGATATCATGTTCATTACGTTAACGGGTTTTTTCGCCAAAAGCCCAGCCGTAGCCCTCCGTCGTTTCGGATAATTAATACTTAGTATTCGTGCTGCGTTTGTTGATTATTCGTCAAGACACAGTGAACGGTAGCTGAGTAATAATTTTCTGTTGCACTGATAGATGCGATTGGTTAAGACGGTCGCATGATTTTGTTGATTATTCATCAAGGATCATGCGGGCGGGTCTAATGCAATCCTGGATAACGACGGGTTGAACTTGACTAGGACCTTTTGATTTGTTGATTATTCGTCAAGGTCACTTGGGTCCTAGGGGCAAAAACCACATCGGGAGTTTCAAAAGTACTGAAACTTGCAGATTTAGCATACCTTCTGGAGTGTGGTGACTAGAGTGGATTCCATCTAGGTCATCACACAATGATAGTTGGATCCCGATTCCACTGATGAGTTGGATTACTCTTGGGAGATTATTTCACTAAACGATCAATGCTATAAACCTAGTAGGTGTCTAGAAAGGTGTTAGCGGGGCTACGCCCCCAGGGAAAAGAGGTTCTTGAATTAAGGAACTTCGCGAAAGCGCTGGAAAACCTCCCTCGAAGTACCGACACTAGCCTGGCTGAAAGGTTAAGCAAGTATTGTGACGTGAATTAAAATCCTGACTAGTTCTTCTTTTAAAAGGTTTTAAGAAGAATTTGAGTAAACAGTGGGAGACATTCTGGTTAGATAAATTAATAAACCAATCTAATCTTGCAAGAGCATACGCTGAGTGTTTCTTTTCTCTCTCTCCAGGCAGCAACCTTTTCACGCCCTAATCAAGATAATAAAATGTATCGCTTGACCGATCCGAATTCTTATTCGGGACTGGGGAAAGTTGGTTCAGCTCTAACTTGTGACAACAGTCATGAGTATGAGAATGGGAAAGGGGATTGTATGGATTTCCAGGATACCCAGTCGAAGAAGAAGCATGGTTTTGCATCTACTTCAGGTGTTCTTGTAATTGAGAACTGTTTTACGGTCAGCCCTGCCTCCTGGGTACTTGATACCGGATCAGGATCTCATATCTGTAATTTATTACAAGGACTGAGAAAAAGTAGGAAAGTTGCACCGGGTGATTTGTCGCTCAGAGTAGCGAACGGAGCACAAGTTAATGCGGCAGCCGTCGGTGAATATCACCTAGTATTGCCAAATGGCAAGACTATGATTTTGAACGATTGCTACTATGTACCCTCCATGGTTTGCAACATCTTATCAGTTTCTTTACTCGATAAAGATGGATATAACTTTGTTCTTGAAAAGAATATCATGAACATTTACCTTCATAAGGTACAGGTTGCAGAGGGTACACTGTGTAATGGTATCTACGTTCTAAATCAGAATACAGTTCTCAATATACAAAACACACGCAAGAGGAAGAATTCAGATACGAATGAATCCTACTTGTGGCATTGTAGACTTGGTCATATCGGAGAGAAAAGGCTGAGTAAGTTGCATAAAGATGGACTCTTGGATAAGTTCGAGTTTTCATCTTATGAAACTTGTCAGTCTTGTCTCAAAGGGAAGATGACCAAATTTCCGTTCACCGGACATGGAGAAAGAGCAGCAGAGCTCTTGGGACTCGTACATAGTGATGTATGTGGTCCGATGTCTATACATGCAAGGGGTGGGTTCTCGTACTTCATCACTTTCACTGGCGATCTCTCTAGGTTCGAATATGTGTATCTGATGAAACACAAATCTTAAGCTTTTGAGAAATTCAAGGAATTCAGAAACGAAGTAGAGAACCAGGCAGGCAAAAGTATCAAGATCCTCCGGTCTGACAGGGGAGGGGAGTACTTAAGCACGGAATTCCTAGATTACTTAAAAGAGAATGGTATTCTCTCTCAGCTTACACCTCCTTATACACCACAGCACAACGGTGTATCTGAGCGGAGGAATCGTACCCTATTGGATATGGTTCGCTCCATGATGAGTAGTGCTGAGTTACCTCTCTCATTCTGGGGGCATGCGCTTCAGACAGCGGCATACCTTTTGAATCAAGTTCCGTCCAAATCTGTGCCTAAAACTCCGTATGAAATATGGAGCAGTAAGAAACCATGTCTGAAGTTTATTAAGATATGGGGTTGTCCGGCCTATGTGAAGACACAGAAACCGGACAAGCTAGAGGCACGATCAGTTCTGTGTAAATTTGTGGGATATCCTAAAAACTCACTGGGATATCTGTTCTACCACACTGAGGAACAGAAGGTGTTTGTATCTCGCCACGCCACCTTCTTAGAAAGGGAGTTTCTTGCAAAAGAAACTAGTGGGAGTTCGGTAGAACTGGAAGAAATTCAGCGACCACAAAATGTAACTGAAAATTTGGAGGAACCGCTAGATTCTATAACCCCAGACGAACCTCAGCCACTCCGCAGATCTGGTAGGATTTCTCATCCGCCCGAGAGATACTACGGTTTTCTCATAGACGGGGATCGAGAGGATTGCATCTTGGAAGAAGATGACCCTACCAGTTTCAGGCAGGCCATTATCAGTAGGGACTATGATAAGTGGCAGGAAGCAATGCAATCCGAAATGGAGTCCATGTACGCCAAAAAAGTGTGGACCTTGGATATTGCTCCACCTGGGGTAAAACCCGTTGGATGCAAATGGATCTACAAAAGAAAACTTGGTGTAGATGGGCAGGTGGAAACCTATAAAGCTAGACTCGTTGCAAAAGGTTTTCGTCAAAGACCTGGTTTGGACTATGATGAAACTTTTTCTCCGGTGGCTATGCTCAAATCCATTCGGATCCTACTTGCCATTGCTGCCTTCCATGACTATGAAATCTGGCAGATGGATGTTAAAACGGCTTTCCTAAACGGTTGTTTGGAAGAGTGCGTTTACATGGATCAACCAGAAGGTTTCGTAGACAGTGGGAGCAGCGGAAAGGTGTGCAAGTTGCTTAAATCCATTTATGGATTAAAGCAGGCATCGCGGAGCTGGAACATCTGTTTTGATGAGGCAATCAAGGAATTTGATTTCATCAAGAACGAAGATGAACCCTGTGTGTATAAGAAGATTGTAGGACGAACTGTCGTATTCCTAGTCTTGTACGTGGACGACATTCTTTTGATAGGAAATGATATTCCTATGCTACAATCGGTCAAGCTATTTTTGTCACAAAGGTTCTCCATGAAGGACCTGGGTGATGCCTCGTACATTCTGGGGATCAAGATCTATAGAGATAGATCCAAGAAACTATTGGGACTTTTGCAGTCCAGGTACATAGAGACCGTACTAAAGAGATTTAGTATGGAGGGTTCCAAGCGCGGTAACATACCCGCATTGCACGGAATTACCCTCTCCAAGAAGATGTCTCCTAAGACTGACGAGGAGAGGGTTCGCATGAGCACTATACCCTACACTTCGGCGGTAGGATCTATAATGTATGCGATGCTATGTACAAGACCAGATGTAGCTTACGCATTGAGCGCGGTAAGCCGGTATCAGTCAGACCTAGGGGAGGACCACTGGACAGCAGTGAAGAACATTCTCAAGTACCTGAGAAGGACTAAGGAGATGTTCCTGGTTTACGGTAATGGAGACCTCAGGGTCGAGTCCTTTACCGATTCAAGCTTCCAGAGTGACAAAGATGACAGCAAGTCTGTCTCGGGTTTTATGTTTACCCTCAACGGAGGGGCGGTATGTTGGAGGAGTTCCAAGCAGGATACCATCGCAGACTCGACGATGGAGGCTGAATACATTGCTGCAAGCGATGCCGCAAAAGAGGCGGTCTGGATGAAGAAGTTCATTAGTGAACTTCAGGTGGTTCCGTCCATTGTTGACCCAATACCTTTGTATTGCGATAACAATGGGGCTATAGCTTTAGCGAAGGAACCAAGGTCCCATCAGAAATCCAGGCACATCTTAAGGCGGTATCACCTGATCAGGGAGATCATTGATCGCCAGGAGATCGAGGTGCGGAGAGTGGACACAAAGAACAACACTGCGGACCCATTCACGAAGGCTTTACCCCAGACTCAGTTCGAGCGGCTGATCGAGATGATAGGTCTTCGATACGCCAGTACATGGCCTTAGTGCAAGTGGGAGATTGTTAGTGTATATGCCCTAGAGGCCATTACTGTATCATACTAGTATGTATATTACTTGATGGAAGCTTGGGATATTCACAGTTGTACAGACAATCTTGCTAAATATAGTAGTATGCTACTTGGTTCGTCTCTGCTTTAATGTGTGTTTGTGTGTTTAATTATTATATCACCTATACGCATTAGTAGAGCCCTTAGGATCTTTGCTTGATTACCGGCGTTGTGATGGCGATCACACTCGTGGGGGCTGGGTAATCTACAAGCACATCCTTATACACGTCCCTGGTCGTGGGAGTATCGAGATAGGGCATCGATGCTCCGGAGTAGACTAGCGTATGCGCTTCTCATCCCAGCACGGGAGACGGTCTGTCCCACAGCTTTCGGTACGTCGTACTTGAGATAGTATGCGGGTGCTCCTTAGGTCACGAGTACACTGGACAGGACTCGTCGGGAACTGATGGTTGGTATTATACCTATCGTCAGTTATCAGTTCCCAGGTGACATGAGTACAGCTTAGTCCGCTGACTTGACACTGTCACTCCGCCTCGAGTGTGTTCCCACTGTTCATTGATTACTACCCTACCACGGCTCTTCTGAGTCGTGCAAACAGGTAGTAGTTGGGAGCAGTCCCGAAGCACTTGGAGGCAGTGACGGTTAGACAGGATTCGTCTCTCCCGGTATTGGGGGTTGACATCGCGCTGTGTCTAGGAGAGCCATTACACAAGTAGTCCCTGGCCAGGGCAAGCGAGATATACTGGTAGGTTCCAGTGCTATCTCAGAGTGTTCTGGGCTTCACTCCGACACGACTTGTACCGCTATTAGGGGTCTGACACTTGCCGCCCCCCTAGGCCCGACATGCGATGTATCAGACGAACAGACCGGACTGTACGGAGAATGTCACATTCAGACTCAGTAGGAGTTCAGATGGGTTTTACCTCGTCAGTCTTCTTATCGGCATCTACCTGGGGACCGTTACGCACAGCTAGTGCCGCTTGCGATCTGTGGTTAAACCCACTGCCAGTGTAGTGTCGAGTCTTTAGAGTCCCACACAGAGGGCTATTCGCCTCTGGGCAAACCTGAGTAGAGGTCGCATGGTTTTGCGGCAGGGTTTGTTCTCATCCGCGCACTTGTGCACGTTTGGAGTCCGGACGGTTTATACTAGCAGGCTCTGGTTTAAGCCAGATACTGGTATATGTTTTGGGGTTGCTTTTATCTCTCAGTATTCTTGTTCCTCGGAACGAGAATGCAGGTGTGTATGCACAGTTGTTTGAGGCAGAGGAAGAGGTATTTCATTAGGGTTTCGGAACGGGTGTGTATGCACAGTTGACAGTCGTTTTTTTCCAAACCCTAATGGATTTATGAAATATCAATTAATAATAGTAATTAAATGAAATTGTGTCATGGTTGGTTTTGTTGACTTGTTGACCATGGTTGACTTGTTGACCATGGTTGAATGTTTGACCATCATCATTACTTTGCAAGGATACTCTTTGATTCTAGCTTACATTCATTTAATGAAGTGATGATAGTGGTCATTCCAAAAAAAACCATCAACTATTTCATTTTGAATTATTATTATTAATTAGATAATTCTTTTTCCTTTTGTTATGGTTGCAAAAAGGAAAAGTAGCTCATTCTATCATATTCATTCTCTCTCCTCACTTCATCTTCTTCTTCCTCAAGCTCAAGGAGAATCCTTCTCATGTGTTGAGAATCCCTCTCCTTGAAAGAGAAACACCCCATAGATACTCTCTACTCTCTCTAGGGTTCAAGCTTTGGCAAGCCGGAGATCCTAGTTCACTCTAAGTTCGAGAAAGAGCCCGAAGGTTGAACCCTCAGGTGGATCCATCTTTGACGGAAGAAGGCTACGAGGAAAGAACCATCAACCTCTACTAGGTTTCAAGAAGAAGGAGTTCAAGTTTGGTATAACCCCTAACCGAGTAGATACATCTCAAGTTAGGATGCTAGTGTATGGTTTAGCAAAGATCCGGCTTTTACGGTCCATGTTACAAAGTTTAGAAAAAATTTTGTTTTACCGTTTCTGCATCCCAGAAAGTACCGGGAGAGATAACGTGGACCTAACAGTGGTATCAGAGCCTAACTAAATATAAACTAGCTTGGTAGCGAAGTGTATGGAAGTTCGAAACGGAAAAATCGCAAAACCGGAAAATCAAAACCCTAAGTTTCTGTTGAATTTTTTTGTGCTCTAAAAGTAAATAGTTTTACTCCTAAAATCGGCTCAGGGTTTTGTGAGAACACCCACCAAAAACGATCCCATGAATCCGTCAAACCGCCGTGGATCCGCGGCCATATCTATTCTTGTTGCCGCGGATCCGCCGCCGTTTGGGCTCTTCATGTGATCGTGTTTTGTGCAGTGTTCTTCTGGTAGGGTTTTGGGATTTTTCAAATATGTTATATGTGCCCAGATTTTCCAGAATAGAAATTTGTTTTTGGGGGCCTATAATTCCGTATTTTTTCCGAACTTCACTACATTTTGACTATGTTGGTTATATCTGTGATGTTTGTATGTATTGAACGTCGGCTAATCTCTATAAGTCGATTAGTCGGGGTTATACATCTCTGTGATCTGTGTTTGATATTGGAATGTGTATATGAATGTGTTGGACTGTCGCGGGTGAATAGCCGGGTGGATGCGAGATGAGCTTTTGTTTTTTTTTCCATTCATTTGTAATATGTAAATTGATGTAATAATATTATTTGTATGGCCGCACAACCGGGTTGGGGTTGTAGCCGTCATTGTATAATTCTTTTTACTGTTTTTGCTCCTAGGATAGACCCATGGAGGGGTGCACAAACTACCGGGTACTTGGCGGGTAGTTTGCCGCACCCGTAGGGGTCTTGGGTGGGGTTTTGGCTATTCACCGCGACCGTGTAATCCGCTTTTCGTTGCAGGCTCGAACGGATTGCGGATTCCTAGTATATCCAATGTATTCATCTGTGATCTGTAATGTCTATCATTGCTATATTTATAACTATTTAGGCGTTGCTTATGTTTTACAGCCGCGCTAGCCCAGCCCCCGCTTTGTCGTTAGTTAAGTAACCTAACGGGTGATGACAGGTCCCAGTGGCGAATGCGATTGGCATAAGCGTACGTCATATTTTGGTTGTTTCCTGCAATGGTAGGATTTAAATGATGGGACGCATTAAAAGAACTAATACAAGAAAATAAACCTAAAAGACGTTGTTGGAACAATTTTTCAAAAAAAAGCTGTTATTGCAAGGACGTTCAATTTTTGTTTTGCATCGCGGTATTCGGTTGTGAATGCCCAGCACCTCAGTCGACGAGGCAAGGGCCGAGATCCCTTCATCGGGAGTGACCCCTTGGACAAAAGTTTGCGTCAGGGTAATAACTTCACTATAGTCGATTATTCTTGCATTGCATCGAGGTATTCAGTTTGGAATATCCTGCACCTCATTCGACGAGGAAAGAGCCGAGATCCCTTCACAGGGAGTGACCTCTTTAGCAAAAGTTTTCGCCACTATATTTTCAAAAAGATTACCAGGTTCCTTCAACGATATCATGTTCATTACGTTAACGGGTTTTTTCGCCAAAAGCCCAGCCGTAGCCCTCCGTCGTTTCGGATAATTAATACTTAGTATTCGTGCTGCGTTTGTTGATTATTCGTCAAGACACAGTGAACGGTAGCTGAGTATTAATTTTCTGTTGCGCTGATAGATGCGATTGGTTAAGACGGTCGCATGATTTTGTTGATTATTCGTCAAGGATCATGCGGGCGGGTCTAATGCAATTCTGGATAACGACGGGTTGAACTTGACTAGGACCTTTTGATTTGTTGATTATTCGTCAAGGTCACTTGGGTCCTAGGGGCAAAAACCACATCGGGAGTTTCAAAAGTACTGAAACTTGTAGGTTTAGCATACCTTCTGGAGTGTGGTGACTAGAGTGGATTCCATCTAGGTCATCACACAATGATAGTTGGATCCCGATCCCACTGATGAGTTGGATTACTCTTGGGAGATTATTTCACTAAACGATCAATGCTATAAACCTAGTAGGTGTCTAGAAAGGTGTTAGCGGGGCTACGCCCCCAGGGAAAAGAGGTTCTTGAATTAAGGAACTTCGCGAAAGCGCTGGAAAACCTCCCTCGAAGTACCGACACTAGCCTGGCCGAAAGGTTAAGCAAGTATTGTGACGTGAATTAAAATCCTGACTAGTTCTTCTTTTAAAAGGTTTTAAGAAGAATTTGAGTAAACAGTGGGAGACATTCTGGTTAGATAAATTAATAAACCAATCTAATCTTGCAAGAGCATACGCTGAGTGTTTCTTTTCTCTCTCTCCAGGCAGCAACCTTTTCACGCCCTAATCAAGATAATAAAATGTATCGCTTGACCGATCCGAATTCTTATTCGGGACTGGGGAAAGTTGGTTCAGCTCTAACTTGTGACAACAGTCATGAGTATGAGAATGGGAAAGGGGATTGTATGGATTTCCAGGATACCCAGTCGAAGAAGAAGCATGGTTTTGCATCTACTTCAGGTGTTCTTGTAATTGAGAACTGTTTTACGGTCAGCCCTGCCTCCTGGGTACTTGATACCGGATCAGGATCTCATATCTGTAATTTATTACAGGGGCTGAGAAAAAGTAGGAAAGTTGCACCGGGTGATATGTCGCTCAGAGTAGCGAACGGAGCACAAGTTAATGCGGCAGCCGTCGGTGAATATCACCTAGTATTGCCAAATGGCAAGACTATGATTTTGAACGATTGCTACTATGTACCCTCCATGGTTTGCAACATCTTATCAGTTTCTTTACTCGATAAAGATGGATATAACTTTGTTCTTGAAAAGAATATCATGAACATTTACCTTCATAAGGTACAGGTTGCAGAGGGTACACTGTGTAATCGTATCTACGTTCTAAATCAGAATACAGTTCTCAATATACAAAACACACGCAAGAGGAAGAATTCAGATACGAATGAATCCTACTTGTGGCATTGTAGACTTGGTCATATCGGAGAGAAAAGGCTGAGTAAGTTGCATAAAGATGGACTCTTGGATACGTTCGAGTTTTCATCTTATGAAACTTGTCAGTCTTGTCTCAAAGGGAAGATGACCAAATCTCCGTTCACCGGACATGGAGAAAGAGCAGCAGAGCTCTTGGGACTCGTACATAGTGATGTATGTGGTCCGATGTCTATACATGCAAGGGGTGGGTTCTCGTACTTCATCACTTTCACTGACGATCTCTCTAGGTTCGGATATGTGTATCTGATGAAACACAAATCTTAAGCTTTTGAGAAATTCAAGGAATTCAGAAACGAAGTAGAGAACCAGGCAGGCAAAAGTATCAAGATCCTCCGGTCTGACAGGGGAGGGGAGTACTTAAGCACGGAATTCCTAGATTACTTAAAAGAGAATGGTATTCTCTCTCAGCTTACACCTCCTTATACACCATAGCACAACGGTGTATCGGAGCGGAGGAATCGTACCCTATTGGATATGGTTCGCTCCATGATGAGTAGTGCTGAGTTACCTTTCTCATTCTGGGGGCATGCGCTTCAGACAGCGGCATACCTTTTGAATCAAGTTCCGTCCAAATCTGTGCCTAAAACTCCGTATGAAATATGGAGCAGTAAGAAACCATGTCTGAAGTTTATTAAGATATGGGGTTGTCCGGCCTATGTGAAAACACAGAAACCGGACAAGCTAGAGGCACGATCAGTTCTGTGTAAATTTGTGGGATATCCTAAAAACTCACTGGGATATCTGTTCTACCACACTGAGGAACAGAAGGTGTTTGTATCTCGCCACGCCACCTTCTTAGAAAGGGAGTTTCTTGCAAAAGAAACTAGTGGGAGTTCGGTAGAACTGGAAGAAATTCAGCGACCACAAAATGTAACTGAAAATTTGGAGGAACCGCTAGATTCTATAACCCCAGACGAACCTCAGCCACTTCGCAGATCTGGTAGGATTTCTCATCCGCCCGAGAGAAACTACGGTTTTCTCATAGACGGGGATCGAGAGGATTGCATCTTGGAAGAAGATGACCCTACCAGTTTCAGGCAGGCCATTATCAGTAGGGACTCTGATAAGTGGCAGGAAGCAATGCAATCCGAAATGGAGTCCATGTACGCCAAAAAAGTGTGGACCTTGGATATTGCTCCACCTGGGGTAAAACCCGTTGGATGCAAATGGATCTACAAAAGAAAACTTGGTGTAGATGGGCAGGTGGAAACCTATAAAGCTAGACTCGTTGCAAAAGGTTTTCGTCAAAGACCTGGTTTGGACTATGATGAAACTTTTTCTCCGGTGGCTATGCTCAAATCCATTCGGATCCTACTTGCCATTGCTGCCTTCCATGACTATGAAATCTGGCAGATGGATGTTAAAACGGCTTTCCTAAATGGTTGTTTGGAAGAGTGCGTTTATATGGATCAACCAGAAGGTTTCGTAGACAGTGGGAGCAGCGGAAAGGTGTGCAAGTTGCTTAAATCCATTTAAGGATTAAAGCAGGCATCGCGGAGCTGGAACATCTGTTTTGATGAGGCAATCAAGGAATTTGATTTCATCAAGAACGAAGATGAACCCTGTGTGTATAAGAAGATTGTAGGACGAACTGTCGTATTCCTAGTCTTGTACGTAGACGACATTCTTTTGATAGGAAATGATATTCCTATGCTACAATCGGTCAAGCTATTTTTGTCACAAAGGTTCTCCATGAAGGACCTGGGTGATGCCTCGTACATTCTGGGGATCAAGATCTATAGAGATAGATCCAAGAAACTATTGGGACTTTCGCAGTCCAGGTACATAGAGACCGTACTAAAGAGATTTAGTATGGAGGGTTCCAAGCGCGGTAACATACCCGCATTGCACGGAATTACCCTCTCCAAGAAGATGTCTCCTAAGACTGACGAGGAGAGGGTTCGCATGAGCACTATACCCTACGCTTCGGCGGTAGGATCTATAATGTATGCGATGCTATGTACAAGACCAGATGTAGCTTACGCATTGAGCGCGGTAAGCCGGTATCAGTCAGACCTAGGGGAGGACCACTGGACAGTAGTGAAGAACATTCTCAAGTACCTGAGAAGGACTAAGGAGATGTTCCTGGTTTACGGTAATGGAGACCTCAGGGTCGAGTCCTTTACCGATTCAAGCTTCCAGAGTGACAAAGATGACAGCAAGTCTGTCTCGGGTTTTGTGTTTACCCTCAACGGAGGGGCGGTATGTTGGAGGAGTTCCAAGCAGGATACCGTCGCAGACTCGACGATGGAGGCTGAATACATTGCTGCAAGCGATGCCGCAAAAGAGGCGGTCTGGATGAAGAAGTTCATTAGTGAACTTCAGGTGGTTCCGTCCATTGTTGACCCAATACCTTTGTATTGCGATAACAATGGGGCTATAGCTTTAGCGAAGGAACCAAGGTCCCATCAGAAATCCAGGCACATCTTAAGGCGGTATCACCTGATCAGGGAGATCATTGATCGCCAGGAGATCGAGGTGCGGAGAGTGGACACAAAGAACAACACTGCGGACCCATTCACGAAGGCTTTACCCCAGACTCAGTTCGAGCGGCTGATCGAGATGATAGGTCTTCGATACACCAGTACATGGCCTTAGTGCAAGTGGGAGATTGTTAGTGTATATGCCCTAGAGGCCATTACTGTATCATACTAGTATGTATATTACTTGATGGAAGCTTGGGATATTCACAGTTGTACAGACAATCTTGCTAAATATAGTAGTATGCTACTTGGTTCGTCTCTGCTTTAATGTGTATTTGTGTGTTTAGTTATTATATCACCTATACGCATTAGTAGAGCCCTTAGGATCTTTGCTTGATTACCGGCGTTGTGATGGCGATCACACTCGTGGGGGCTGGGTAATCTACAAGCACATCCTTATACACGTCCCTGGTCGTGGGAGTATCGAGATAGGGCATCGATGCTCCGGAGTAGACTAGCGTATGCGCTTCTCATCCCAGCACGGGAGACGGTCTGTCCCACAGCCGTCGGTACGTCGTACTTGAGATAGTATGCGGGTGCTCGTTAGGTCACGAGTACACTGGACAGGACTCGTCGGGAACTGATAGTTGGTATTATACCTATCGTCAGTTATCAGTTCCCAGGTGACATGAGTACAGCTTAGTCCGCTGACTTGACACTGTCACTCCGCCTCGAGTGTGTTCCCACTGTTCATTGATTACTACCCTACCACGGCTCTTCTGAGTCGTGCAAACAGGTAGTAGTTGGGAGCAGTCCCGAAGCACTTGGAGGCAGTGACGGTTAGACAGGATTCGTCTCTCCCGGTATTAGGGGTTGACATCGCGCTGTGTCTAGGAGAGCCATTACACAAGTAGTCCCTGGCCAGGGCAAGCGAGATATACTGGTAGGTTCCAGTGCTATCTCAGGGTGTTCTGGGCTTCACTCCGACACGACTTGTACCGCTATTAGGGGTCTGACGCTTGCCGCCCCCTAGGCCCGACATGCGATGTATTAGACGAACAGACCAGACTGTACGGAGAATGTCACATTCAGACTCAGTAGGAGTTCAGATGGGTTTTACCTCGTCAGTCTTCTTATCGGCATCTACCTGGGGACCTTTATGCACAGCTAGTGCCGCTTGCGATCTGTGGTTAAACCCACTGCCAGCGTAGTGTCGAGTCTTTAGAGTCCCACACAGAGGGCTATTCTCCTCTGGGCAAAACTGAGTAGAGGTCGCATGGTTTTGCGGCAGGGTTCGTTCTCATCCGCGCACTTGTGCACGTTTGGAGTCCGGACGGTTTATACTAGCAGGCTCTGGTTTGAGCCAGATACTGGTATATATTTTGGGGTTGCTTTTATCTCTCAGTATTCTTGTTCCTCGGAACGAGAATGCAGGTGTGTATGCACAGTTTTTTGAGGCAGAGGAAGAGGTCTTTCATTAGGGTTTCGGAACGGGTGCGTATGCACAGTTGACAGTCGTCTTTTTCCAAATCCTAATGGATTTATGAAATATCAATTAATAATAGTAATTAAATGAAATTGTGTCATGGTTGGTTTTGTTGACTTGTTGACCATGGTTGAATGTTTGACCATCATCATTACTTTGCAAGGATACTCCTTGATTCTAGCTTACATTCATTTAATGAAGTGATGATAGTGGTCATTCCAAAAACAACCATCAACTATTTCATTTTGAGTTATTATTATTAATTAGATAATTCTTTTTCCTTTTGTTATGGTTGCAAAAAGGAAAAGGAGCTCATTCTATCATATTCATTCTCTCTCCTCACTTCATCTTCTTCTTTCTCAAGCTCAAGGAGAATCCTTCTCATGTGTTGAGAATCCCTCTCCTTGAAAGAGAAACACCCCATAGATACTCTCTACTCTCTCTTGGGTTCAAGCTTTGGCAAGCCGGAGATCCTAGTTCACTCTAAGTTCGAGAAAGAGCCCGAAGGTTGAACCCTCAGGTGGATCCATCTTTGACGGAAGAAGGCTACGAGGAAAGAACCATCAACCTCTACTAGGTTTCAAGAAGAAGGAGTTCAAGTTTGGTATAACCCCTAACCGAGTAGATACATCTCAAGTTAGGATGCTAGTGTATGGTTTAGCAAAGATCCGGCTTTTACGGTCCATGTTACAAAGTTTAGAAAAAATTTTGTTTTACCGTTTCCGCATCCCCGAATGTACCGGGAGAGGTAACGTGGACCTAACAAGACTTTGCTCCAGATGGGGTAAAACCCGTAGGATGCAAATGGATCTTCAGAAAGAAGATTGGTGTAGATGGACAGGTTGAAACCTATAAAGCTAGACTTGTTGCAAAGGGTTTCCGTTAACGACCTGGTTTGGACTATGACGAAACCTTTTCTTCAGTAGCCATGCTAAAATCCATTAGAGTCCTTCTTGCTATTGCTGCCTTCCACGATTATGAAATCTGGCAGATGGACGTAAAGACGGCTTTTCTAAATGTTAATTTGGAAGAGAGCGTCTATATGGATCTGCCAGAGGGATTCATTCAGAGTGGGAGTAGCGGTAAAGTATGCAAGTTGCTTAAGTCCATAAATGGACTAAAGCAGGCATCTCGGAGTTAGAACATCTGTTTTGATGCTGTCAAAGAATTTGGCTTTATCAAAAATCCAGATGAACCATGCATATACAGAAAGATTGTAGGGAGAGCTGTAGTATTTCTCGTCTTGTACGTGGATGACATTTTCCTAATAGGAAATGATATTCTTATGTTACAGTCAGTCAAAAGATTCTTGTCACAGAAATTCTCCATGAAAGACCTGGGTGATGCCACCTACATTCTGGGGATCCAGATCTATCGTGATAGATCAAAGAGGATGTTGGGACTTTCACAGTCCAGGTACATAGACACCATATTGAAAAGATTCAGTATGGAAGATTCTAAGCGTGGTAACCTACCGGCTTGTCACGGAATCACCCTCTCCAAAGAGATGCCTCCAAGGACTGATTTGGAAAGGGATCGCATGTCAATTATACCCTACGCTTCAGAGGTAGGGTCTATAGTGTATGCGATGTTATATACCAGACCAGATGTAGCATACACATTGAGCGTTGTAAGCCGGTATCAGGGAAACCCAGGGGAGAATCACTGGATATCAGTAAAGAACATTCTCAAGTACCTGAGGAGGACTAACGAGATGTTCTTGGTATATGGCGGAAAAGACCTCCAGATGGAGGCCTTTGCCGACTCCGGCTTCCAGAGTGACAAAGATGACTCCAAGTCCATGTCAGGTTATGTCTTTACCCTCAATGGAGGGGCGGTCTGCTGGAAGAGTTCTAAACAAGAGACCGTTGCTGACTCAACGATGGAAGCGGAGTACATAGCTGCTTGCGATGCCGCAAATGAAGCTGTCTGGATGAAGAAGTTCCTCACAGAACTTCAGGTGGTTCCTACCAGTGTTGATCCAATACCTCTGTATTGTGACAACAACGGCGCTATAGCATTAGCGAAGGAACCCAGGTCCCATCAGAAGTCCAGACACATCTTAAGGCGGTATCACCTGATCAGGAAGATCGTAGATCGCCGGGAGATCGAGGTGAAAAGAGTAGAGACGGAGAATAACATTGCTGATCCATTCACAAAGGCCATTCCTCAGACGCAGTTCAAGATGATAGGTCTACTATATGCCAGCTCATGGCCCTAGTGCAAGTGGGAGAATGTTAATGTATATGCCCTAGGGGCCATTATTGTATCATACTAGCATGTATATTACTTAATGGAAGTTTGGGATATTCACAGTTGTATTGACAGTCTTGCTAAATATGGTAGTATGCTACTTGGTTTGTGTCTACTTTAATATGTGCATATGTTTCTTGTAACGTATCACTTATACATATTAGTAGAGCCCATAGGTTCTTTTCTTGATTACCAGCGTTGTGATGGCAGTCACACTAGTGGGGGCTGGGTAGTCTATAAGCAACATCCTATACTTGTCCCTAGTCATAGGATTATCGAGACAGGGCATCGATACTCCAGAATAGACTAGTGTGTACGCTTCTCATCCCAGTTGGGGAGATGGTCTGTCCCACAGCCATCAGTACGTCGTACTGGAGATAGTATATAGGTGCTCGTTAGGTTACGGGTACACCGGACAGGACTCGCAGGGGAACTATTGGTTGGTATTATACCCGTCGTCAGTTAACAGTTCCCAGGTGACATGAGTACAGCATAGTCCGCAGACTTAACACTGCTATTTCGCCTCGAGTGTGTCCCACTGTTCTTAGATTACTACCCTACCACGGCTCAAAGGAGTCATGCAAACAGGTAGCAGTTGGGTGCAGTCCCGAGCACTTGGAGGCAGTGGCGCTTAGACAGGATTCGTCTCTCCCGGTATTGGGAGTTGATATCGCGCTGTGTCAGAGAGCCATTACGCAAAGTCCCTGGCCAGGGCAAGCGAGATTTACTGGTAGGTTCCAGTAGTTTCTCAGGGTGTAATGGGCTACGCTCTGACATGACTTATACCGCTATTATGGGACTGACGCTTGCCGCCCCCTAGGCTTGATATGCAATAGTCTTAGACGAACAGACCGGACTATATGGAGATTGTCACATCAGGCTCAGTAGGAGTTCGGATGGGTTTCCTCATCGGCCTTCTTATCGACATCTACCTGGGGACCGTTACGTACAGCTAGTGCCGCTTGCGGTCTATGGTTAAACCCACTGCCCGCGTGGTGTCGAGTCTTTAGAGTCCCACACAGAGAGTTTCCCTATTCCAGGCGAAACGATTTAGAGGTCGTATGGTTTTACGACAAGGGTTCGGATGCATACGTGTTTAAACGCACGTGCGACGTTCGCACAGTTTATACTAGCCGGTTTTGGTTTAAACCAGATTCTAGTATCGGGTTATTGGATTTATACAGTCTAACGTTTTTTCCGTGTTTTCACGGATTGGAGGGGCATTCTCGTAATTTTCCGGGAAGCTTCTAGAAGCATGGTGACTTGGGGGTTAAGGTGGCATAAGAATTTATTGCTTAATGACTCATTTGTGTGATTCATCCTTAGAGTTAATGCTTCATTTATTGAGCTTATGACTCATGTGATGAATCACACAAGGTGAATGCATCAACCATGACGATTAATGATTTATATTATTTATTTGATAAATTGTTATGGTTGATATATTCTAATGAGTTTATTTTCAATATCATTCTCATCATCACCTTCTCTCTCCTCAAGCTCTCTCATTCTTGAAACCCTAACCCTAACCTCTCATGTGTTGAGATCAAGGGTTAGCTAGACTAATACATCCATAACCTCACTCTATATCCCCTAGATAGCTTAGATTAGCACTTTGAGCAACCTAGTTATCTCAAGTTAGAGATCAAGCTTGGAGAAGGAGCTTTCGGGTGGATCGTCTTTGACTCGAGGAGGCCGTTGAGGTGCCGATGTTCCAAGGAGCCTACGAGGAGTGGAGGACAGCGATGAAGACCCGAAGGACAAGTAACGTGAGGTATAACTTCGAATCCGAGTAGTCAAACCTATCGTAGTTTGCTAGTAACGGTTTAGACACGATTCATGTGCTCAAGTCTGTGTTACGAAGCTTTGATAATCGTTTTTCAAATATTCCGCCTCCCCGCAAGTTCGTGGGGTGCGTGACATTGACTTACAGAAACACCCAATTTGTTTGTTGGAAGAGCTTCCTCTTCTAGGTCCAAGGCGAAAGCCAAAGCAAAGAAGAAGAAGGCCCCCACCAAACCAAGGGGCGGTGTTACTAAGGTGGAAGCCAAGGGAAAGGCAAAGGTAGCAAAGATAGCGGGATAGATTGTGGGGAAGGAAGAATGCTTTTATTGTCATAAGAAAGGGCACTGGAAGAAATATTGCAGGTCTTGGAAGGCCAAGAACCAGGACCCGAAGTAAGTTGTGGCTTCGGCTTCAGGTGTGTATGTTATTGAAAACTGTCTGTCAATCAACTCTACTTCCTGGGTATTGGATACCGGATCAGGATCTCATATCTGTAATTCTTTACAGGCACTGAGAAGGTGTAGAGTTTTGAAGGTAGGTTATATGACCCTCAGAGTTGTAAACGGAGCAAGCATGGATGCTGAGTCCGTGCGGGACTATCACTTAGGATTGACTGATGGACATGTTTTGGTTTTGCGCAACTGTTATTTTGTACCCAGTTCGACTTGTAATATCATATCTGTATCTTTAATGTCCAAAGAAGGTTATGATTTTGCATTTGTAAGCAATGTTGTAAACATTCAACTTAATCATGTTTTGATTGGGTCGGGTATATTAAGCAACGGGATATACGTATTAAACCAACCATAGATTTTCAATATCCAGAATACACACAAAAGAAAGTCTCCAGAAATAAATCATGCTTTCTTATGGCATTGTAGACTGGGTCACATCAATGAGACAAGGTTAACTAAGTTGCATAAAGAAGGAATTTTGATCCGTTCGAATATCAATCATATGCAACTTGTCAATCATGTCTCAAAGAAAAGATGACAAAGACTCCGTTCACTGGACACGTAGTAAGAGTGAGCGAGCTCTTGGGACTCGTACACAGCAATGTATGTGGTCCAATGTCTACACATGCGCGAAGTGGTTATTCTTACTTCATTACTTTTACGGATGATTTCTCAAGGTATGGACATGTCTTCTTAATGAAGCATAAATCCGAGGCCTTTGAAAAATTCCAGAAATATAAGAATGAAGTAGAAAAACAAACCGGCAAAAGTATCAAGACACTGAGATCTGATCGAGGTGGTGAATACCTAAGTACCGAGTTCCTGGATTACTTAAAAGAGAATGGAATTCTCTCTCAGTTTACTCCTCCATACACTCCATAACATAACGGTGTATCGGAGAGACGGAACCGAACCCTATTGGATATGGTACGTTCCATGATGAGTAACGCTGAGTTACCACGATCTTTTTGGGGATATGCACTAGAATCAGCTGCATATCTTTTGAACCGGGTTCCAACTAAATCAGTGCCTACAACACCATATCAGATATGGAGTGGGAAGAAACCCTATCTTAAACACATTAAGACATGGGGATGTCCAGCTTTTGTCAAAAAGCAGCATACGGACAAACTCGAGGCACGCTCAGTACAGTGCAAGTTTGTGGGATATCCAAAAAACTCCAAGGGATATTTTTCTATTACGCAGAAGAACAAAAGGTATTTGTTTCTCGTCATGCCTGCTTCTTGGAAACTAAATTTTTGGAAAATCAGGTTAGTTGGAGCGCAATAGAACTGGAAGAAATTCCAGAACCACGAGCTATTACTGAAAGCTTAGTTGAACCAGAAGGTTCGAAAGAACAAGACATTCCTGCGCCGCTCCGCAGGAGTAGTAGGCTTTCTCATCCACATGAGAGATACTATGGTTTTCTCATAGATGGGGATAGAGAGGATTGCATCATTGATAATGATGAGCCGACTAGCTTCCAGCAGGCCATTCAGAGCACTGACTCGGTAAAATGCCTGGATGCAATGTGGATCGAGATAGAGTCCATGTACACAATCAAAGTATGGACTTTGGACGTTGCTCCAGAAGGGGTTAAACCCGTGGGCTGCAAATGGATCTTCCAAAGGAAGATTGGTGTAGATGGACAGGTTGAGACCTATAAGGCTAGACTTGTTGCAAAGGATTTTCGTCAAAGACCTGGTTTGGACTATGAAGAAACCTTTTCTCCATTAGCTATGCTCAAATCCATTCAGATCCTTCTTGCCATTGCTGCCTTCCACGATTATGAGATTTGGCAGATGGACGTAAAAACTGCTTTTTCTAAATTGTAATTTAGAGGAGTGTATCTATATGGACCAGCCAGAGGGTTTCATTCAGAGTGGGAGCAGTGAGAAGGTGTGCAAGTTGCTTAAGTCCATTTATGGACTGAAGCAGGCATCTCGGAGTTGGAACATCTGTTTTGATGAGAAGCCCAAAGAATTTGGCTTTATCAAAAATCCAGATGAACCATGTATTTATAGTAAGATTGTAGCGCGAACTGTCGTATTCCTCGTTTTATACGTGGATGACATTCTCTTGATAGGAAATGACATTCCTATGCTACAATCTGTCAAAGGGTTCTTGTCACACAGGTTCTCCATGAAAGACCTGGGTGATTCCTCTTACATTCTGGGGATCCGGATCTATCGTAATGGTCCAAGAGGATATTAGGACTTTCACAGTGCAGGTACATCGACACCATACTGAAAAGATTCAGTATGGAAGATTCCAAGCGCGGTAATTTACCGGCTTGTCACGGGATCACCCTCTCAAAAGAGATGTCTCCCAAGACTGATTTGGAAAGGGATCGCATATCTATTATACCCTACGCCTCTACGGTAGGCTCTATAATGTATGTGATGTTGTGTAACAGACCAAATATAGCTTATGCACTGAGTGTAGCAAGCCGGTATCAGTCAAACTCTAGGGAGAAGCACTGGATAGCTGTAAAGAACATTCTGATGTACCTGAGAAGGACTAAGGATATGTTTTTGGTTTACGGCGGAAAAGACCTCCAGATCGAGGCCTTTGCTGACTCCAGCTTCCAGAGTGACAAGGATGACTCCAAATCCATGTCGGGTTATGTCTTTACTCTCAATGGAGGGGCGGTGTGTTGGATGAGTTCCAAACAGGAAACCGTTGCTGACTCGACGATGGAAGCGGAGTATATCGCAGCATCTGATCCACAAAAGAAGCCGTCTGGATGAAGAAGTTCTTGACAGAACTTCAGGTGGTTCCGTCCATTCTTGATCCAATACCTCTGTATTGTGACAACAACGGGGCTATAGCTTTACCAAAGGAACCCAGGTCCCATCAGAAGTCCAGACACATCTTGAGGCGGTATCACCTGATCAGGGAGATCGTGGATCGCCGGGAGAACGAGGTTCGGAGGGTTGCTTTAGAAGATAACACTACAGATCCATTCACAAAGGCCATTCCTCAGACCCAGTTCGAGAGGCTATTTGAGATGATAGGTCTGCGATATGCCAGCACATGGCCTTAGTGCAAGTGGGAGATTGTTAGTGTGATATGCCCTAGAGGCCATTATTGTATAGTACTAGTTTGTATATTACATTTTGGAAGCTTGGGATATATACACGGATTGACATTCTTGCTCAATTTGGTAATATGCTACTTTGTTTGTATCTATCTTAATATGTGTATGTGTTTCTTTTGACATGTTGCTAATATATATTGATAGAGCCCTTAGGATCTTTTACTTGACTACCAACATTGTGATGGAAGTCACACTAGTGGGGGCTAGGTAGTCTATAAGCACATCCTTATACAGGTCCATGGTCATAGGATTATCGAGACAGGGCATCGATACTCCAGAGTAGACTAATGTATACGCTTCTCATCTGATTTTTTCTCAAAGAATAATTTATAACCGCAATCAAGAACGGTGTCGCTTGGTAGCTAGCCGGTGAGTACGGGTCGGTCCACAGGGATTTTGTGTATTTCCTAATTGTTCTAACGAGTTAATTCCGATTGTTGTCGGATTGATTAAATCTAAAAACTAAAGTTTATCTAAATCTTGCTAGGGTTAGGTTTAGGATAAGTTTGGAAAGTCAATATTCCTCACCGCTTTCTATGCCCATATTAAGATCTATTAGGTGTTATGGTAATTATTAATAAAGTGGATTAGTACCATCGGGAAGAAACGGTGTTTCTTCCTCTAGGTTCTTGTCCTTCCTTTATTAATCCTTAACCTAATCTCCATGGAAAACACACTCAACCTGTAACGCCTTGAAAATTCGTTTAGGATGTTTTCTCGTTAATTAGCTAGTGTACGTGTTTTTCAAAAACGGATATCTTATTTTTCCTTCTTGGCTAGTGTTAATTTGTGTTGTGAAGTGTTTATATAATTCTAGGGTTATTAATTATTTTGGTCGTGTTTACCCTAAGTGGGAATTTTTGTGTTTGTGCACATATGCACACATAGCCAATTTGGTGACCTAGGTTCTTATTGTTAATATGTTAACTCTCTTTCATTTTCTTGCATGGTTGTAATTATCCCCCACCCATTTTAGCTAAGTCAAACCCTTTTTATTTTTTTCAAAAATACAATTTTTAAAAGGGAATTAGAGGCACGGTGGTTAGGTAGGGAAAATTTGACCTTTTTATTGACCATTTCCTTCTCCTCTCTCTCTTCTCTAATTTTTCTGAAACTCCAGCAGTAAAAGCAGCAGCAACAACACCATTTTCTTCATCTCTTCTTCTATTTTCACTTCTCTTTGATAGCTACATAAAACCCTACACAAATCTAACCTTTTTCCTTCACAAAACCTTGGTTTAATGGCTCATTTGAGGTGTTTGGTGGCAAGTCTGCATACTTGAGGCTAGATCTGGAACTTTTGGTGTTTTATAAGGTCTTTTGAAGGTATTACACTCATGTTTAACATCCCATTTCATAAATTGTTGTATTTTAGCGAAATATCACCTTTTTATTCATGTTTTGTGCTATATAAGGGAATTTAGTGAAGTTATGTTAAAATTGATATCTTCATGGCTTGATTAGCTTGGTGATGAGTTGTAATTGTGATTTTAGACTTGGGTTTGTTTCATATTTCACAAAAATACCCTAAAGTATCATTTTAGTGCAAAAGTGTGATTTTTAACTTGAAATTGGGTTCTGTTGAATCTGCTGTTGCTTGAGTTGCCTTAAATTAAAATTGTAATTACCGGGGCATATACAGTATGTATGGAGTGCACACACCAAACCCGGGGGCCCACCCCCCTACCCAGGCCGCCAAAAAACTGTGGGTTGGGGTTTTGATGGTTGGTGTCTGCTGATATATGGGGTTTTATGGTATATATATATTTATAATATCTTTTCTGTATCAAAATCTGGAGTTAAATACCTATTTTCTCGTATTTTAAATCTTTGCGACACGCTTGTTACGTGTGTGGGTTTGGAGTGTTCTGCGTATCGCGACGTGTCGGGTTAGCTTCAGGCGCGTAATCACACGTTTTAGCGTATCACGCACACGCGAGCTTGGTTTGCGACACGGGCTTCTAGTGTGACTTTGAATGTCGTGTTTTTGTACGATTAAGCTTATGTGTGATATTCTGTGAAATTCTAGGTTCGCAGGCGAGTGTGACAGACGCCGTGAAGAAGGGGAAACAAGTCGTCGGCCATACCTAGCGAGAGACTACAGTGAGTAGATTTAACATCTACGGGGATATCGCCCGCATGACATTCTACGTCAGGGCTGATAGGACCTTATAGCTATATATTGCATTTACCTACATTGACTGTTCATGGATACTGTTGTTGCATACTGCATTCCCTGCTATATAATTGTAAACTTAGAATTGATAGAACACCGTACTATTACTAACGGTTCATGTTGCACGAGCACGAAACTGCATGTTACACACACACCGTTAGTAATTGCCATGATACACTCACTGTAGAATTGCCATGATCATTATACTGTAGTTCATTTCCCATATGATTCGATATGATTTTCATAGAAATTGGGAGCCGCATGATGGCTTGAAAAACTGAAACTATTTTAAAAAGCGGTTTCTCCCTTATACATATATTATGGCTTGATGTACTTAGCACATCGCATTTGATTTATCCATTGGTGTTGGATTTCATGAGATTTCTGGTTTTGAGGACCGTGGGGCTTTGTTTTAGAAAATATGCACTATTTGAAAACCATGTTCCTCTTGATATGATATTTTGGTGCGTCCACCACGCGTTTTCTCGGTGCTGAGACGTGTGTTTGAAACCCGATTCGAGGAGTTGGATGATCCGTTTGCGGGTTAATGGTGGACCCGGTATGGTTCCCCTCGGCAAGATGATCGATGGACTTTGCCGATTGAGTCTGGAGGTGGTCGAGTACCTACCGGTGATTGGTTGGACTTGGCGGTTATCCGGAGGATACTGACCAGAGTCGAGAGATGGATGCGGGATGATCCGTACTGCCGGGGCCGAGGGCCGATACCGCAGACGAAGCCCGTGGGATGATCCGGACTTACGGAGCCCGATATATGAGGATTTGCGTGTCGATGCTGGACACGAGTATTTTATGATATTTTAGTGCCGATGTTGGGCACTTGTGATTCTCAGAGATTTACAGGATCTGAGGGCCGAGGAGAGTGCCGGCGCCTGAGTTTATTTGGGATTTGGGTGCAGTGTTGGGCACCGATTATCTTTCCACGTTGATATTCCGTGTAGATGTTGTTTATCCCATGCTCAACATTGATTATCATGTATCTCATCCTGTAGTTATTTTACATGACAGAGCATTTGCATGATTATTGCACCTACTGCTTGTCGCATATAGATTTACCTGCTGGCATATGGTAGAGTTGCGCAGTACGTGCATGCTCGCGATTACCTTTATATGTTATCTATATTCACGAGTTGGCAACTTACCCCCGTTGTGCCACAGTATTTGCTGGTTACCCCTCAGAGAAGTCACGGCAGGCTGCCTTTTTGCATCTTTTGGCTACAGATACCACTACAGTTGGTGCGAGAGCTATTTTGCTATTTAGGTGGGTTGTGGTATCTGGTTACTTTTATTGTACACACTTTTGTATCTAGTATTCTACATCTACCATATATGTACTTGACTTAGAGACAGTATGAGGACGATGACGTATATTTTTGTATTCTGGTGTCGAGCTCGTGGGAGCCGACTTAATATTTGCAGTTATTATTCTGTGATGTTTACTTATTGATCATTCTTCGCTACGGTGTCGCATATTACTCTTGTGGTGATGGTTTCCGCCGTTGGGCGTGATTGCTCCCATTTGGGGATGCTTTGTTCGTTATATCTCATTTTCACTTATATCCTGTTTTATACCCGATTTTCGGGGTTACTTTTACAAAGGAAATGCTGCCAAAATTATTATAAGGATAATTTAACTTTAAAAAGAACCTCATTGAACTATTTAAGGTTTTCTAAATATTTTAATTAAATGTTTTCAACACTCAATACTTTTAAATGGTTTTGATCTTTGGGTTCGGCTTACTTAGTCACGTTACGCCTGTAGACGTTGCGTGGTTAAGTGCCGGTCACGAGTCGAAATATTCGGGTCATGACAAAACCGGTCCTTTATACTACGGTATCACCGCTACCTTGTGGGATAGGGTGTCGTAGGGAGCGGTGTGTGCATGTATGCATGGAGTCATATAAAAACGTGTGATGGGTAAGAAAGGGGTGAGAGATCTTCATCTCTAAAGCCTTCCCCAAATCTAACCCTAACAAGCGAGGAGACTACTCACTCATTAGGGAATTGAAAAACATGATCTATACTAATTAACTAGGGCAATTAATGAAATCTAAACTAGGGAAAGAATAGAAAATTATACTAGGGCAAATAATAAAATTAACTAGGGCAAGAATTGAAAGCATACTCTAATTTGATGCACTCTTCATTCTTTACAGAAATTTACAGATCTGAATTTTAGATATAAAATGAGGCACAAGAAGAGGCATAACCTAACAAAGGTTTTAGGGCTTCTATTTATAGATTCATAGAAAACCCTAGGTTTACAATCGACGCACACCTGCTTTTACAAAAATACCCCTAGAGAAGACTAGTCAACGCACCGACGCACCGCCAGAGAAATTTTGCGCCAACACGTGTCATACACGGCCGCGGAACCGTGGCCATAGGCCAGGTTTGGCCGCGGTTCCACGGCCATATGGGGGGCTTGGTTGCTCAGTTTTTCAGGGAAGCTTCTGTTGCATTTTTACTTCTATTTTCTACAGTTTGTTCTTCGGAATGTCTTCTGGTTCTCTTCCTGATTTCCACAGTGAATATAGTCGTGGACTTTTACTTCTTGCTTCGTGACGAAGTCTTGAACCTTGCACTGACTTTGTTCTTTGTGAAATCGTCCATTGATCTTCATTTAGTCTTCAAACCGTAGGCTTGATTAAGATTCTTCCATTTGTTGGTCGTAGTCTCACTTTTGTATCATCTTTTTTTTTATATCTTTTTCACTGTTTTTATTCCGAGAACCTGTAACTTGCAATTAAGTAGCAGACATGGGTCAAAAGCACCTGTTTATTTGTAAACTGAATAAGAATGGGGAATAAAATAATGCAAAATTATCGTATGAACAAATACCCCCAAACTTATCTTTTGCTCGTCCTCGAGCAATCCTAGTTTTATTCTTAACAAAAACCTAACCTCACTTTCGTAGGGAAACGCGATTGCACTGAGCTCGTGCAATAAGACGTTAAACCTCTAGGTTTCCCTAGTAGGAGGAGTGTTGTCTCTTGAGGGTTTTCAGCGGATACTACCCACAAAATCCTATCAATTCGGCCCATTAACTTTTATTTTCCAATTAGGTTTTCTAACAAGAACTCTATTATCTTCGACTCAGAAATTATCCACCCGTATTCTTCACGCTTCGTTATTATTCAACTTAAGATTATATATGTTCTGTAGACTAACTTTGCTTTCGGCAACTTTTATGTTTTCCTTCTAGGGTTCTATCTCAACTTAGGAATTTTTATCATCTCTATTAAAGATATAAGTCTTATTATTCATTCCTATCTCTTATCTAAACCCCAATCACATACCCCTACGTGTGTCTATATATCACCCATACACTTGGAAATTCAAATCAAGCAATTATACTCTTGTCCGTTGTCCAAAGCACTTCTTAATTGGTGAAAAATTTTTAGATGAATTTTGCTCACACATCCTTCATGCGACCGTTAATACTTCTTGAGGTACTAACAACCGATTACAAGATGTGTTTGCACATTAAAGCGTAATTCCTAGTCTTGTAACACCTAAGGCTTTAGCAGTGACTCCGAAACCAGTTGGTCTAAGGCACTAGGTGATAAAGCACCCTCGCTATATAATTTTTCTATTTATGCAGTCTTAAGTAATTACAAAACCAGTGTTCATTTTTTTATCTCTTTATTCACACTTGAATTTTTATTTTATTTTCTTCGTACTAAGGACTTTAGACAAGAGCATTTCAAGGTCTCCTCTACTATTCCAAGTTTCAAGGTGCGTGTTTGTGCAATTTGTAGGGTATATATTTTCAGAATTTAGACTTAAGCTTAGAAATTATTTTTCAAACTTATACTTTAATAAAAATATTAATACTTTTCCCTTGTTTTAACTTAGCCCAAGAAGTCAACTCGAAATTTGCCTATTTCTAAATAAACTATAAAGACATATACTTACTACCGTTAAATTTTAAGAAAGGTTATTTTTAGGGTTTTTACTTTACTAAGTTTAAAATCTAGTTGTTCCTAGCTAGTTAACATATTTGTCAAACTTAAGTCAAATATGGCCAAAATTGAATACTT
Source organism: Agapanthus africanus (assembly GCA_030015575.1). Lineage (NCBI taxonomy): Eukaryota > Viridiplantae > Streptophyta > Magnoliopsida > Asparagales > Amaryllidaceae > Agapanthus > Agapanthus africanus. Next base: position 508,520,217 of record JASDDO010000019.1, on the reverse strand, counting down.
TGATTTTTATAATTTTTAAAATTTTTCAATTTTTTATGTGTTTTAAAATAAATATGCAAATGCAAAAATATACACATGAATGCGAAGGAAGAAGGCTTACCGAGCATACCCCCAAACTTAACCTTGACAGTGTCCTCACTGTCATGCTGCACCAAGAGGGTCAAAATGTCGGTACTCCCCTATTTATTTATTTATAATTTTTTTCTTTATTATTGTTAAAGGAAAAAAACAAAATAATATACAACAAGGTTCCCCCAAAACTTAAGTGACACAGTGTTTCCACTGTTTTTAAGTGTTAAAGTTCAGAGTTAGGGAGGAGAAAAAATCAAACTATACATGGCCTTAAACAGAACAAAGGTAAGCACAAACCATTCAAAAATCTTACCGTGGTAATGGTAGGGTTGGTGAAAGAATGGAGTGTAGAGAAAGGAGTTGAGAAACACATGAGACCGTATGGGAAGAAAGGTGGAATATGGTCTCGGTGGAGGAGAAAAATGGCGGAAGAGAGAAAGAAGTGTAGTTCGACCTTGAGGGTGTAAATTGAGTGAATAAATTAGCACAATTTGTGATGACCGATATGTTAAAAGCGATTGTGCTAATCTATCTACCCGTCGAGAAATGGGGTCAAATCCCTCAAGATTCGCAAGAAAACATAGGTACGTTGAACTTGGTAAAACATCCATTGAAAATGGAAACGCGACGGATTCTTGCGTGGTCGAAAAGATAGGAAGGACGAAAGGGAGTGATTTAGGGATAGTCTTATTCTCACCTAAGTAATCTGTCTCAAACTTGAAGGATTCCATCAATGGCTCGAAATGACTGTAAGCAACCGAGTCTGATGGTTCAACTAACTCATCTGAAAATTCAAAGGACTCAAACTCGGGCGGTGAGTCTTCAACATCGTCCGAAAAAGTGAAACAGTCGTAATCGTTATCAGCTGTGAGAACTGTGTCAGATTCAAAGAGGAACGGACTAGTGGCGTTAAAACCGTTGTGATCAAATAGAAAATTTTCAAGCTCACAGTCCTCAAGCGTGCTCTTTTGCGTGGTCAGAACGATGGAATGGAATGAGGGTGATTTAGGAAGTATAACAGTTAAAGGTTCAGGAGGATGAATTGGAAAATCCGACACATCAAACAAAAATGGTTTATCGTCAATATTATCCTTAATACTCTCCTCATAATTCTCCTCAAAATTTAGCTTATCCATGCCATTATCATCAAAATCAAGACGCATATGAGGTTCGGGAGAAACATTTAATAACTTGGGATGATGAATTGGACATAAAATTTCAATCAAATCTACGGGTTCATCATCCAAAATATTCCCGGCGTCAATATCGTTAATCAAGTGAAAATCAATTTTTTCAGACACCTCATCAAAAGTATGGGTATTTATCAATTCAGGTTCTAGATTGGAGGTGTAAGGTTCAGAAGGATTAGGTGTGGTTTCACTCGAAAGAGGCCCTTCACAATCTGGAAAATCAAGCACTACAAAGTCACACAACTCATTAAACGTTTTATTTTCAACCGATGAATCATTTGGGACACTTGTTTGAAAACTGGAGTTGTGGAATTCAATTGGTAATAGGTAGGTTTGATTTGGAAGGGCGTACAGCTCACTCTCTCCTCTCAAATTCTCACTCTGTCCAACCGCCTCATCATACATTGGAAGATTTGGAGCTAGTTGGAAACTAGCTACCGGTTCATTAGGTTGCATAAGGTCGGCAATGGACGCATCCACATTCCTCATCATTTGGTTTGTTGGTAAAATATAAGCTTCCAACGACTGTTCCAAACTAGACATGGATTGTGAAGGGGTTTCAGTAAAAGTTTCAAGGTTGTTTGGATTCTGGAAACTCCCGAATGGCTGTGTAGAAGCAATGTCTGGTGAAGGTGGGAAAGTCGGGTAGGACTGGTAGGAATTGGATGGTTGGACAGGAGTAGGATCAACATTTGGATAAAAAGGTGAATGGACTTGTTGATCCCAAGAACTGGAAGTGTTGAAAGGAGTGAAAGATCAGCTACGAGATTGTTCAATATGCTCAGCAATAGACATAGGTTTCGGAGTTACAACAGGACTCGAAAAAGGGGTATCAACGAAAGAAGGCGGTGAAGGTTGAAATGGTTGATACAAAGTGCATTGCGAAGTCAAACTGTTTCTCCTAGACGCTTCTATTCCATCTTTCAAAGAAATTTTGGGCATGGAGGGGTCGTCCGTAAATCGACCGAAACAATTCGCGTACGAAGCAAAGTTTGGTTCAGGGTACCAAAGTTCGGCAAGAGATTTGTGAGGTGGGGTACCCATGATGTAAGAAAGGAGAAGAAAAAGAATGTGGGGTGCACGGATTTCTTAGCGACAAGTTGCAAGTTTTTGTAAAAAAAAATTCCTTTTTTTTATGTGGTGCTCTTTGCAAAAAAGATTTTCGATAAAAGGCTTTAACACAAATGCAATCAACCACAAATGCACAATCAGGCCTAGATCTAGGGTCACCTAGGTCTGCTAGACAGCTCCTAACTTTTCCAAAGGGCAAGAAGTAGGATCTCAAACCGCCTCTTCACCGCCAATTGTGGCCAGGTAAGTGCCAGGTGAGTGGGAGGCTCTCCACCACAAGTAGTGGCCCTAATTAAGTAACCACTCGCCTTAAACACACTTGCCTAGACACCACAATGTCAGGTTAGGATCAACGACCGATGCCTACAACTAGTACTCTGTCCTATTGAGCGCGAAGTCCTTAGGGCTGAGTCTAATCTTTTTTTAATTAATGACGGTTAATGCAAAATGCCTTATGTGATTTCTGGGGTCTTGGGAAGGGTGATGAAATCCCCACCCAATCTGGATTGGTATCAAGCCCCTTAAAGTCCGATTAAAAATATGTAAAGCAGTAACAATCACTTGCAATCAATTTTTTTTTATTTTTTAGCACGGCGCAAAGAATCCTGCATAAGATCAATTATTGGAAGGGGGAGAGATTTTTTTTAGCGCAAAGAATCCTGCAGGAGATTTTACAGAAAATATATTGGGATTTGCAGAAGAGGAGAGAGAAAGCTCATAGAAATTTTTCCAAACGCTAACTCGACCAAGGTGCGACGGTTCCGCGGCCAAGGGTAGCTTTGCGCGGCGGTTCCACGGCGGCACGTGCGGATCAAGACTTCAATTTTTGCTGACGTCACGATGATGTCGCGTTTCCGCGGCGGGAGCGAGATATTGCGGCGGTTCCACGGTCTCTCTGTTGACTTGGCCCTCCAACCTTCTTCTGTTGTCCTGTTGTGGAAATCCTCTGTTGTTCAGATCTTCAGTTTTCTGTTTTGATTTCTGGATTTTTCCATATCTGAATTTGTTCTTTGGTCCTGCAAAATTCAAACAAAAATACCCTTAAAACAATAAAAGATGATAAATTTTTATATTTTTTTAATTTTTCAGTTTTTATGATTTTTATATTTTATATTTAACCCGAAATTTCAAAAAGAAAATACTACGCCATCCCCGGCAACGACGCCATTTGATTTTGTCTCAAAGAATAATTTATAACCACAATCAAGAACGGCGTCGCTTTGTAGCTAGCCGGTGAGTACGGGTCGGTCCATAGGGATTTTGTGTATTTCCTAATTGTTCTAACGAGTTAATTCTGATTGTTGTCAGATTGATTAAATCTAAAAACTAAAGTTTATCTAAATCTTGCAAGGGTTAGGTTTAGGTTAAGTTTGGAAAGTCAATATTCCTCACCGCTTTCTATGCCCATATTAAGATCTATTAGGTGTTATGGTAATTATTAATAAAGTGGATTAGTACCATCGGGAAGAAACGGTGTTTCTTCCTCTAGGTTCTTGTCCTACCTTTCATAATCCTTACCCTAATCTCCATGGAAAACATGCTCAACCGGTCCTTTATACTACGGTATCATCGCTACCTTGTAGGATAGGGTGCCGTAGGGAGAGGTGTGTGCATGTATGCATGGAGTCCTATAAAAACATGTGATGGGCAAGAAAGGGGTGCGAGATCTTCATCTCTCAAGCCTTCCCCAAATCTAACCCTAGCAAGCGAGGAGACTACTCACTCTTTAGGGAATTGAAAAACATGATCTATACTAATTAACTAGGGCAATTAATGAAATCTAAACTAGGGCAAGAATAGAAAATTATACTAGGGCAGATAATAAAGTTAACTAGGGCAAGAATTGAAAACTTACTCTAATTTGATGCACTCTTCATTCTTTACAGATCTGAATTTTAGATATAAAGTGAGGCACAAGAAATGGCATAACCTAACAATGGTTTTAGGGCTTCTATTTATAGATTCATAGAAAACCCTAGGTTTACAATCGACGCAAACCTGTTTTTACAAAAATACCCCTAGAGAAGACTAGTCAACGCGCCGACGCACCGCCAGAGAAATTTTGCGCCGACACGTGTCATACACGGCCGCGGAATTGCAGCCATAGGCCAGGTTTGGCCGCGGTTCCGCGGCCATATAGGAGGCTTGGTTGCTCAGTTTTTCAGGGAACCTTCTGTTGCATTTTTACTTCTATTTTCTACAGTTTGTTCTTCAGAATGTCTTCTGGTTCTCTTCCAGATTTCCACAGTGAATATAGTCATGGACTTTTACTGCTTGCTTCGTGACGAAGTCTTGAACCTTGCACTGCCTTTGTTCATTGTGAAATCGTCCATTGATCTTCGTTAAGTCTTCAAACTATAGGCTTGATCAAGATTCTTCCATTTGTTGGTCGTAGTCTCACTTTTGTATCGTCTTTTTATCTATTTCACTGTTTTTGTTCCGAGAACCTGTAACCTGCAACTAAGTAGCAGAAATGGGTCAAAAGCACCTGTTTATTTGTAAACTAAAAAAGAATGGGGAATAAAATAATGCAAAATTATAGTACGAACATCATCCCTGGAGGGGAGATGGTCTATCCCACAGCCATCAGTACGTCGTACCGGAGATATTATGCAGGTGCTCGTTAGGTTACGAGTACACTGGAAAGGACTCGCTGTGAACTGTTGGTTGGTATTATACCTATCATCGGTTATCAGTTCCCAGGTGACATGAGTACAGCTTAGTCCTTTGACTTGACACTGTCACTCGCCTCGAGTGTGTTCCCACTGTTCTTAGATTGCTACCCTACCACAGCTCAAATGAGTCGTGCAAACAAGTAGTAGTTGGGTGCAGTCCCGAAGCACTTGGAGGCAGTGACGGTTAGACAAGATTCGTCTTTCTCGGTATTAGGAGTTGATATCGCGCTATGTCTAGGAGAGCCATTACACAAATTCCCTGGCCAGGGCAAGCGAGATTTACTGGTAGTGTTTCCAGTATTTTCTCAGGGTGTTCTGGGCTACACTCCAACATGACTTGTACCTCTATTAGGGGACTGGTGTTTACCGCCCCTAGGCCCGACATGCGATACTTTCAGACGAACAGACCAGACTGTACGGAGATTGTCACATTTAGGATCAGTAGGAGTTCGGATGGGTTCACCTCATCGATCTTCTTATCGGCATCTACCTAGGGACCGTTACGTACAGCTAGTACCGCTTGCGGCCTGTGGTAAAACCCACTGCCAGCATAGTGTCGAGTCTTTAGAGTCCCACACAGAGGGTTGTTCACCTTTGGGCAAAACAGAGTAGAGCTCGTATAGTTTTACGATGGGGTTCGTTCACATATGTGCACTTGTGCACGTTTGGTGTCCGGGCAGTTATTACTAGTGGGCTTTGGTTTAAGCCGGATCCTAGTATTTGTTTTGGGATTGGTCTTGTCTCATTGTATTCATGTTTCTTCGGAACACGAATGCGGGTACGTACGTACAGTTGACAGAGGCGGAGAGAAAGAAACCTCATTAGGGTTTTTGACCATTGACTTGATCAAAACCCTAATGAGAATGTGAAATATGATTAATAATATTAATTAAGGATAATTGTATCATGGTTAGGGTTGGGTTGACCATTTGACTTGTTGACTTTCATTGACCTTGATATTTTCTTTATGCAAAAGATGCTTCTTGAAGCTTGCTTAGCATTAAATGTGAAATGATAATGGTCAAATCAACTAACCATCACAATTTTCTTAATTATTATTATTATTAGCATATAACTCTAATATGATAGTAAGGTTCATTCTATACTCTCATTCTCTCATGCTCTTTCTTTCTCATGGTTTACTCTCCCTCGTCCTCTCTCTCAAAAGCTTAAGTGTTTCATGTGTTGAAAATCCAAGCTTTGAGACTAAACCATCAAAACACATCTCTACTCACTCTAGGGTTCTTAGTCTAGTAAGCCAAGCACTCTAGTTACTTCTTTATTGAGGTAGGAGCTCAAGGTAGAGGCCTTCAGGTGGATCTTTCTTCGGCAAAGAGAAGACGAAGAGGAGGAGCCGCATACACCACTCAAATGAGCACACAAGAAAGAGAAAGCAACACAAGAAGAGAAGGAGTTCAAGAACTAGGTATAACCTTCTAACCTAGTAGTTTGAACTTGTAGATAGTTTGTTAGCTTTTGTTTGGCAAGATCCTTCATGGTTAGTCTATGTTTCCTAGTGATAAAAATTCGATTTTTACTCTTTCCGCCTCCCCGTAAGTGCCATGGTGGGATACATAGACTTACATATATGGCTTGATTATTAGTTGCAAGTATTGCACATATAGAGATTGTGCATGAACTTCATTTCATATTATTACTTGTTGTGCTGGGACTTGTACCCTTTGGACACTGCACTATTATTGATGGTTCATGTTGCACGAGAACAAATTGTATGCTACAACCATACCGACGATAACTGCCATGACACGTACCACACTTATACATACGTGATATTGTATTGGTTAGGGACATTGAGACATGATCCTTATTTCCACTGTGCATATGAGATATAGCATACCTGTATACCTACATGCTTACGCATATACCTGGAGGGTATTGCATCGTTATTGACATGTACACACATATACATATAGCTTGCTACAGCTACACATATACCTAGACGGTATTACATCATTACTGACATGTATATACATATATCTTACTGCAGCTACACATATACGTAGAGGGTATTACATCATTATTGACATGTATATACACATACCTGGACATAGCTACACCTATACCTAGAGGGTATTACATCATTATTGACAGGTATATACACATATGAGATATAGCTACATGTACATCATGCATATATACATACATACATGTACACCTACTTACCTTGCTAGGGTTACATATACCTGTGTGGTATTGTATTGTCATTGACATGGGGTCATTGATTTTTATGTGATTACGCATATGATAGGTACTATACCTTGCACACTTACATACTTACACATATATCTTGCTATACCTACATATTTACACATATATCTGGCTATAGCTACTTGTTCACCTGTATATGATGTTGCATTTGATTTCGGAGAAATTAGGAACCACATGATATATTTAATAACTTTTTGCAGTTAAATAGCGGTTTTTCCTTTATATGCTCATATTACTGTTTCATTTTGCATATATTATATTTCATGGATTTCGCATTGTTATATGGATTTCATATGATGTTTTCCGGATATTTTACTCCTGGGTATATATATCAGTGGTATGGGATGCTGATATATATACATGTATATATATATATATCAGTGGTATGAGACGCTGTTATATATGTACACGTATATATTATATATATATCATCATAATGATCTATGCAAGTATTCTTATTCTTTACTTGATATTTGGATGCATCCACTCAGAGTTTTGTTATAAACCGATACGTGGATCACAAGTGTCGGTGTTTGACACTTAGGATTCGAGGAGCGTATACACCGATATGTGGATCACAAGTGTCGGTGTTTGACACTAAGGATTCGAGGAACGTATAAACCGATACGTGGATCACAAGTGTCGGTGTTTGACACTTAGGATTCAAGGAACGTATGTATTTATGTGTCGATGCTAGACACTAGTTTTCATGATGTTTTCGAGTGTCGATGTTAGACACTCAGGTTTCGTGAGACTTACAGGTTATGAGGGCCGATCTGAGGGCCGATATAGGGGCCGATCTGAGGCCGATTTGGGAAATTTGGGATTTAGATTGTCTTGATGGACACAGGTCCTGCCATGATGAAGATTCCGTGAGGATGACATGTTTTATCCCATACTCCGCATTTATTAGATATGCATTGCTTCATGTATTAGTAGTGCCCGATAGAGTACCTTTCATGACTGTTGCATATACATATTGCCATTTATTGCTATCAGCTTGCATTTGTTAGATTAGCGCAGTACGTACATACTTGCGATTACCTGCATATGTTATTTACTATTCACGAGTTGGCAACTCACCCCCATTGTGCCACAGGGTTGTGTAGGTTTCCCCTCAAAGCAGTCGCGGCAGGGCTTTCATCTATCGTATCATCTTTTGCAGTGGGTACCGCTACGGCTGACTGGGTGCAGTTTTGCTATAGGTGGGTTTTTGCGGTTATCCGATATTGCTCATTGTATATTCGTTGTATCCAGTACTCTCCATCTACCATTTTCATGTATTGACTTAGAGACGAGTTATGAGGACGATATTCTATATTATTTGTGACTTGGATATTTTCATGCTGTTCACTCTATATCATCTTTTCTTCGCTACGACGTCGTATATCTATTGTGGTGGTTGTTTTCCGCCTTTGGACATGGATTTTCTCCCGTTTGGGGATGCTTTACTTATATCTTTTGTTGTACCCTTTTTAGGGGCTTGTTTTTCAAAGGAGGTGCTGCTAAATTTTTAAAGGAAGTAAATTTGGACTTTAAAGAATTTTGATTGAGATTTAAAAAGTTTTAACAATGTTATTATCACTTACTACTTTTGATGGTTTAGATTGCTGGGTTTTTTTGGCTTACTTGAATTACATTACGCCTGAAGATGTTACGTAGTTTAAGGGCTGTCACGTGCTAAATTTTGGGTCGTGACACCCGCGGCTTCTTGGTTTAAACTGTGAGCCCGCAGGGTGTGCAAACAACTCAAAACATCATTTTGGAAACTATTTTTATCGGTAGTTTTTGCGCGACAAAAACGGCGGATTTCTAACGTCGCTACAAGCTACCTCAATATTCTAGCTTGGCTCTGATACCATGAAAGTCAACCCTAGCACCACCATGACGTTTTAGTAGCATCTAGCATGCCAAATTTTAATTTTTATTAGGTGCTAAGTTAGACTATACAAGATCTTTGCTAGAATATTAAGGTTTGCTATAAAACTATCAAGAAGGGTTATACCCGGTAGATCGAGTCCTTCTCTTCTCTAGCTCCAGGTTGTGGTCTACACGACTTCACTAGTCCCCTCTTCAAGATGAAAGAGCCTCCTTCGTGATCTTTACGCCAAAGATGATCCACCCGAAGTCCACAAGCTCAAGCTAACCCTTCACTAATCTCATTAGTGAAGGCAACACTCCACATTAAATTGCTAATCTAATGTGTGATGGTGATGTAGGGGTTTAATTTGCTCACTAGGGTTTTCACAAGTTCAATGATTCACATCACATGTGAGGGTTTAAACTTGGAAGTGAGTTGAAGAAAATTGTATTGAGCAGAGAGAGCAAGAGCTCATGAAAAAAACGTCTAAGGCATGAAGAATGAAAAATCATGAGAGTAAACTCAAATGGCTCACTCTTTCCTCACTTATTCAAGCATGGAATAAAAATGCAATAAGAAATTACAACCATGCTTGAATAGTGAGTCAAGAGTAATATACAAATAATAAAACCCATGCCTTGCCCATTCCACAAATATCTCCACAATTTACATCTCATTTTGTATTTTATAAAATTAGAAAATAGATGCCATGCTTCATATTGTTAGTTATATGTATTCCCTAGAGGCCATTACTGTACATGTGATGTATATTGTAGTGGATTCTTGGACATACATAGGGAGGACTTTCTTACTCGACATGATAGTATGCTATCTGGTTGCACTTTATCTTAACTTGTACACTTATTGTCTCTCTATTACATGTTGATAAATCCCTTAAGATGAGTACTTGACTACCAGGATTATGATGCAGATCATACTAGTGGGGACAGGGTAGTCGGTAAGTACATCTTTCAAATGTTCCTAGTCGTGGGAGTATCGAAACGGGGCATCGATATTCCAGAGTAGAATAGCGTATATGCTTCTTTACCCATGTAATGTGTTAGTTATATGTATGCCCTAGAGTCCATTACTGTACAATGGATGTATATTGTAGTGGATGCTGGGACATATATAGGTAGGACTTTCTTGCTCGACATGATAGTATGCTATCTGGTTGCTCTTTATCTTAACATGTATACTTTCTGTCTCTCTGTTACATGTTGATAAAGCCCTTAGGATGTGTACTTGACTTCCAGGACTATGATGCAGATCATACTAGTGGGGCCTGGATAGTCCATGAGTACATCCTTCAATGTTCCTAGTCGTGGAAATATCGAGACGGGGCATCGATATTCCAGAGTTGACTAGCGTATATCTTCTCGACCCATGTGATGGGCGATGGATGATCCCATATCCATTGGTGTTTGACATCAGAGATGGTATGCGAGTGCTCAGTGGAGACTAGGTACACTGAACGGACTCGCTGAGAACTCCCAGATGGTATTATACCTCACGTCAGATGGCGGTTCTCTGGTGACACTGGTACAGCTTAGTATGTTGACCCGAGATCGTCATAGAGTCTTGTGTGTCTCCCACTGTGCTTTGATTTCCACCCTACCACGGCTCTACTGAGTCGTGCAAACAGGTGGTTTTTGGGTACAGTCCCGATTCACATGGAGGCAATGAGCGATAGGAGGGGATTCGTCTCTCCCGGTATTGGGGGTTGATGTTGCGCTATGATCGACTGACCATAATTGGAAATCCCTGGCCAGGGATGCTGTATTATACTGGTAAGAGTTATCAGTAGTTTCACGATTATTATGGACCTCACGTCGGCATGACTTATCGAGTTATTGGGGTCTGACGTTTACCACACCTAGGCGAGTTATGCGACATATCAGACGAACAGACCGGACTGTACGGTAAGTGTTACTGGTTGGATTCAGAGGAGTGTGAGTGGGCTAGCTCATCGATCTTCTGATCGCTCAATACCCGGGTGGCCATTACGTTTTGCAGACCGCTTGCGGCTTGTGGGTGCTTGATATGATCATCATCTGCTGCCGGCGTATTGACGAGTCTTTAGAGCCCTACACAGAGGTTTCCTGGCTCAAGCGAAACGAAATAGGAGCGTATATGAGATATGTGCGGGACCGAAAATAATGCGTGTATGTGATACCGTATTCTATTCTCGCGATGAATGTATCGATTGGTTGTATGCGATATAACCTAGTTATCGAATCGAGGATTCATTCGATGAGTCGATACATTGGATATTAGTCGGTCATATGCGATATGACCGGATTGTTAAATCAAGTGTTGATTTAATGATTTAATGTATAATTATATATTTGATATATTACTTTACATTAACTAGTATTGGTTCACTTAAAATGGATTTTCTCACTTGATGTGCACATTGTATATGTGATATATTTTTGTGCACTTGATTCTATCATGTTTGATGATACATGCAAGTTTGGGTGTATGTTTACTTTAAACCAAGTTTAAGTTAATGGTTAGGGTTTTGTTATCTTTTCTTAACTATTTATTTTATTTATTTAATTTTGGGCAAGAAAAGAAATTGTTGCTTCTTTTGTTTGTTTCCTTGAAGCTTCAAGAAGCTTTGACCATTCTTGTTTCTTTCCTAAACCTAACCATTCACCTAACCATAGTTTATTCTCTACACTAAACCATGGTTGCTAAAATGATAAGAATCACTTTATTTTCTTTTTTCATAATTCTTATCATAATCTTTTTCTTCTTCTTCTTCTTCTTCTTCAAGAAGAAGAAACCATTCAAGCTTCAATGGTGCCTTGAGAAAAAGAGTGAGAAATCCAATTCTAAAGTGAACCCACTTCCTATTTCTTCATCCTCTACCACTTGCCATGCAGTATAGGGTGTTTTCTTCACAAGTTTCATGACTTGGTGAAGTTAGAGCTTGATCTTGAGTTGCCTCGACTTAGATCATCTTCGGCATCGAAGTCGACGACCTATCCCGATCATTTCTTCGACGAAACCATCATTAGTGTCCAGGATCCGATGATCGCAGTGGAGGGACATCATCATGGAGCTAAGGAAGTAGTGGACCGGATCTACAAAGGTTGTAGCCCCTTTCACTATCTAGTTAAGTTGTTAACTTGTTGTTTCGCCTATACCTCTAGTTACGATCTTGCTTAGGGTTACTTGGCACATTGAAAATTTTGAATTGGCCATGTTTGATCAGTTGAGAAACCTCATGGGTGTGCCTAGGAACCCTACAGTGGTATCAGCGCCTAGCTAGAGCCTTAGGCGAAGTGTAGACGAAGTTAGAAACCCGATCGAACACCGAAACCCTAGAATTCACCCTTCTCTGTTCAATTTTTGAAAACTGGGATTTTTCCAAATTAAAAATATGCAGAAAAATCAGCAGTGATTTATAAGAAATACTGTGCAAAATGTGCGGCTAACTCCATCAAACCGCCGCGGAACCGCGGCACGAGCATGGCTCGTGCGGCGGTTCCGCGGCCGTACGGCAGCATCCTTCATTTATTTTTGCGCATTAATTCCTATATTGTAGTGATGGTTTTTCTGGGAATTTTTAAATTCTACTCAAGAGTTGAATTTTCTGGGTTGTATTGGGAGTTCGTAGATTCGATCGGATTGTCTAATTTTGTCTATGTGTTTATCCTGATAATTTAGAATATGTTAAAAAGTTCGACCGGATATAAATACCCACTTTTTCCCCTGCCGGGAAATTTCCAATTGTTGGATTTTTCCGTAGTTTAATGACGTTCTAAGTAGTGCAAGTAACGTGATGGTCCCTCTAGAAGACAACAAACCTTAACTCGATTATGTGACCGTCTTGAACTGCCCTTTGAACCTTAGGGTTTGGGGCAGTACGGCGTGCCACATGTGAGGCGTTGGCTTGACCCTTCTACGGCTGGACCATTTGTACTGAGGAATGAAATGGATGTTTTTAAACTTATTTCATGTGTTGAGCTGTTACGGAAAAACTTGGGTGTTCGATTGTTCGATCGTAAAGTTTAACATTTTCTATTTTATCTGGAATGTGATACAATATTTGGAATCCACATGTAGTTATGAGATAACTGATTTGGATGTTATAAACATAGCACTTTAGTCTCACTTGATCGGTTGCCATGGAATTTTGATGTGATCAAAAGTCCGTCGCAATCACGTAGCGTACGTGGATACTCGTCGGGTAAACTTAATAAACACCCTCACCCCATAGCCCTGACCAAGTGACTGTAGGAGAACCCCGTCGCCGAAAGCATCCGTTCGGGTGCTCGCGGCAGCGGTGTTCCGCCTTGGTGCACTTCGTCGACGGTATCGGGGGTGCGGCCGTCTACTAAAGTTTGCGACGAGCATTCGATCAGGATGTCGGGAATCTTGTTGAATTACCCGACTTGATATTAAAAAGAGTTTTCGATAAAGAGACTAAAATGCGGGGTTTATAATTGTTAGGCATGCGATGTCTCATGAATTCATTTGGTTAGGCATGCGATGTCTAAAGAGTTTGCGGATTCCAACTATTGTAGTTTTACACTTTCTTTTCTGCGACCGTAAGTGTAATATATGATATCGCCGGTTTCGTTGCTATATATCAACGACAATTGGGATACGCATGTTTACTTACGTTGATGACATGTGATGTTATGTGTTGCTGGATATGTTATATTGGATCGTCGTGTTTGAATAGCCGGGGTTTTTTATGTGAGATGAGTGTTTTTCATTTTCATTCATGTAAAAAACTTGTATGTAATATTCTTTTATTGGGGCACTTCCAGGTTGCGGATGATGTCACCATTTGTATATTATTTACTTTTCCGCATTAGGATAGACCCAAGGAGGGGAGCACAAGTAACCGGGTTTTGGGGTCCAGTGGGAGACCATCTCGAGGAGTCGAGTTCGGGTCTCCTAACCCTAGAATTGGTAGGGTTGCTTGCCGCTCTCGTAGGGGTCTAGGGGTATGGGATTGGCTATTCATCACGACTGTGGAATCCATGTTTTATACTGGCTCGTATTAAAAACACGGACGTCCTAGTATATCCAATATTTCATATGATATTTTCTGCTGCGTTATCTGTGATGTGATCATGTGATATGTTCAGATAGATATTATATATAGTATATATGATATATTATATAGACGTTTCTTATGTTTTTCACCCGCGCTAGCCCTACCTCGCTCTGGCGTTAGTTACCTAACCTAACGGTGCAGACGGGACATCGAGGCGAATACGGATGGTATAAGCGTACGTTATATTTATCTGTGATGTTTAGGTGGACTTAAATGATGGGACATTCATTAATGAGATTAATTAAAGAAAATAAACCTAAAAGATGTTGTGGAATCGAATTTCAAATTAAAACAGGTAGCTACAGTTCTTGCTTTGCATCGCGGTGTTCTTTATAGAACATCCTGCACATTATTCGATAAGGAAAGGACCGAGATCCCTTCACCGGGAGTGACTCCTTTAGCAATAACTGGCAGATGCTACAACCCTCGGTTTGTCTTTTGATTGCTTCTATAGTTTTTGCTTTGCACAGCGGTATATATGATATATCCTGCATCTTATTCGATGAGGAAAGGGCCGACGATCCCTTCACCGGGAGTGACCCCTTTAGCAAAACAAGAAAAGTCTAAAAAACACTCCATTTAAAAACCATTTGATTCCGCAACGAGATCAAGTTCAGAGCGTTAAAGGTTTTCATAAAAACCATCTGCAACCCTCCGTCATTTTAGGAAGTAGAGTACTTAGTATTCATGCTGTGTTTGTTGACCATAGTCAAGGCACAGTGTACGGTAGCTAAGTGATGTCTTCCTACATGGCATATCATGTGATTAGTTAGGACAGTCGCATGACTTTGTTGACCTTAGTTAAGGGTAATGTGGGTGGGTCTAATTAATCACGAAATGACGGGTAGAACTTGACTAGTACTTATGATTTGTTAACCATAGTTAAGGTAATAGGTGCTAGGGGTAAAAACCTTTATCGGGAGTTTTAATTGTTGAAATTTGCAATGAGATTGCATACCTTCTATATGATAGTTGGATCCCGAAACCCATTGCGAGTAATTGTTACTCCTGGGAGAGTTTTGCACTTTACAATTAGCCGATCAAGTAGGTGTCTAGAAAGGTGTCAACGGGGTTACGCCTCTGGAAAAACGAGGTTTACTGTAATTAGGTCCGTGCGAAAGCACGGGGAACCTCCCTCAAAGTACCGACACTGGCCTGGCTGAAAGATTGGTGAACTTGTAGAGTGTAATTAATCCCGGCTAGTCTTTCCTTTTAGGGTTTGAAGGAAGATTTGATAAAAACTGTGGGAGCCATCTTGATTAGATAAAATATATATCCAATCTAATCTTGCAAGAGCGCACGCAGAGTGTTTTCTTCTCTATCTCTCCAGGTAGCGACCATATCACGCCTTAATCAAGATAATAATATGGATGTATTGACCGAACCCGCTTGTTATACTGAGCTGGGAAACGTTGGTCCCGCTCCAACTTATAATTGGTATAAGACAGAGCAGGAAATAGGGAAATACCAGAATTCCTATGCTGCCCAAACGAAGAAAGTGCATATGATGCATCTCCTTCGGGTGTATTCATTATACAGAACTGTTTCTCAGTATCCTCTGCATCCTGGGTATCTGATACCGGATCAGGATTCCAGATATGTAATCTGTTACATAGGGCTACAAAAAGGCAGAGAACTGAGAACGGGTGATAAGTTTCATGAGACAGAAATGGGGCAAGTGTTGCAGCCAAGTCTGTTGGTCACTGTCACCCTGTATTACCAGTACATTGATTCTGAACGAATGTTATTAGATACCGAACCTGATATACAAAATCATATCAGTCTCTTTATTAGTAAAGAAATGATAAAATTTTGTATTGTTGGATAATGTTTTGAACATTTCCTATATCAAAAGTTAATCAGTTCAGGCACGTTATCTAAAAGCATTGACGTTCTAAATCAAACTACAGTTCCTAGTATACAAAACGCACACAAGAGGAAGAGTTCAGAAATGAACGAATTCTTCTTGAGGTATTGTAGACTAGGTCATATCAATGCGACCCGACTAGCTGAAGTTACATTTAGATGCATATTTAAATCAGTTTGAATTTACATCTTGTGAAACTTACCAGTCATGTCACAAAGATTAGATGACCATAGCTCTGTTTACTAGAAACAAAGAAAGAGTTAGTGAACTCTTGGGACTGATACATAGTGATGTATGAAGGTCCCCAGTCTACATATGCCAGGACAGGCTCTTTATACTTCATTACATTCTCTGATGATCTCTCAAGATTCAGTCATATGCTCCTGTTGAAACATAAGTCCGAACCTTTTGAGATATTCACAGAATATAAGTTAGAAGTAGAGAACCAAAATACGGGAATAAGTATTATGTCCTATGATAAGATCAGGGAGGAGAATACTTGTGCATAGAATTCCTGGACTATTCTAAAAGAGAATGAGATTCTCTCTCGGTATTACTCCTCTAAATACACCACAGCACATCGGTGTATCAGGGAGGAGCGATCGTACCATATTAGATATGGTGTGCTCTATGATGAGTACTACTGAGTTACCTATTTCCTTTTGGGGTTGTGCACTTGAGAAGCTGTATATCTATTGAATTGGGTTCGAATCAAATCAGTGCCTACCACTCCATATAAGATATGGTATGGGAAGAGCCTATCTCTTAAGTAAGTTAAGATTTGGTATTGTCCGGCCTATGTCAAAAGCAAAATTCGGACAAGATCGAGGCAAGGTCGGTTCTGTACAACTGGAAAGGTTCCAGCTATACAAAACCGCGGCTGATGATTTGACAGGACCAGAGGATTCAGTAGTCCCCGACGATCCTCAGCCTCTCCGCCGATCTGGTAGGGTTCCTCATCCGCCAGAGAGATACTTCAGTTTCTCGATGACAGTGGGAGCGAGGAATGCATCATGAGATGATGACCCAACTAGTTTCGAGCAGGCCATCGAGAGTAGGGACTCTGTAAGAATGGCTGGATGCTTAGCGATCTGAGATGGAATCCATGTACACCAACAAAGTATGGACTTTGGTAGCTATATCTGAAGGGTTAAATTCCCATCAGGATCAAGTATATCTTAAGAAGATTACTTGGTGTAGATGGAAAAGTTGAGACTTTCAAAGCTAGACTTGTTAAAGGTTTTCGTCATCGACCAGGCGTGGATAATGATGAAACCTTTTCCAGTGCCTATGCTTAAGTCCATCCGGATCCTATTTGCCATTGCTACATACCATGACTACGATATCTGGTGGTTGGGTGCCATGACTGCTTTTCTAAATAATGATTTAGAAGAGAACGTCTATAAGTACACAGCCAGAGGGCTTCGTAAACAGTAGGAGCAGCGGAAACGTGTGCAAGTTGCTTTACAGGATAAAGCTGGCATCGCGGAGTTGGAACATCTGTTTTGATGTGGTAGTCAAAGAGTTTGACTTCATCAAAATGGTAGATGAACCTTGTATGTACAAAAGGGTAGTATAGAGTATGGTTATGATCCTCGTAGAGTACGTGGATGACATACTCTTGATAGGAAAGGAGTTTCCCGGAGTTTCCTATGTTACGCTCGGTCAATCTCCGCTTATAACAAGGATTCTCCATACAGGATCAAAGTGATACCTCCTAAATCCTGGGATTTGGATCTATGAGATAGATCTAAATGGATGTTAGGATTCTCACTAGTTGTAGTGAGATGGTATCAGTTGATCCTGGGAAGAATCACTGGAAAGGTTCCAGGGTGATAAGGACGACTGAGTGTCAGTCGCAGGTATTGTCTTCACACTCGGTAAAGGGACGGTATGTTGGAAGAGTTCCAAGCTAGATACCGTGGCAGACTAGAGGATAAAGGCTGGTAACATCGCTATTAAAGATACTACCAAAGAGGCAGTTTGGGTGTATATTGGTTCATGAGATGAACTAGGTTCCTACCATTGTGTGACAATGGAAGTGTGGCTTTGGCCCTGGAACCCTGGTCCCATCAGTGTCCCAGACATATTCTGAGGCAGCATCACCTGATCATGGAGATAGTTGATCTCCAGGGTGATCGAGGTTAGGAGAGTAGACTCAGAGGACAACACGACGGATCCACTCACGAAGGCCTTTTCCTAAAGAGAGACTTTTAGGGGATGGTTGAGTATTAGATACTACAACCACTGCTACAGATGGCCCTAGTGCTAGTGGGAGATTGTTAGTTATATGTATGCCCTAGAGGCCATTACTGTACATTGGATGTATATTGTAGTGGATGCTGGGACATATATAGGTAGGACTTTCTTGCTCGATATGATAGTATGCTATCTGGTTGCTCTTTATCTTAACATGTATACTTTCTGTCTCTCTGTTCCATGTTGATAAAGCCCTTAGGATGTGTACTCGACTTCCAGGACTATGATGCAGATCATGCTAGTGGGGCCTGGATAGTCCATGAGTACATCCTTCAATGTTCCTAGTCATGGGAATATCGAGAAGGGGCATCGATATTCCAGAGTAGACTAGCGTATATCTTCTCGACCCATGTGATGGGCGATGGATGATCCCATATCCATTGGTGTTTGACATCAGAGATGGTATGCGGGTGCTCAGTGGAGACTGGGTACACTGAACAGACTCACCGAGAACTCCCAGATGGTATTATACCTCACGTCAGATGACAGTTCTCTGGTGACACTGGTACAGCTTAGTCTGTTGACCCGAGATCGTCATAGAGTCTTGTGTGTCTCCTACTGTGCTTTAATTTCCACCCTACCACGGCTCTACTGAGTCGTGCAAACAGGTGATTTTTGGGTACAGTCCCGATTCACATGGAGGCAATGAGCGATAGGAGGGGATTCGTCTCTCCTGGTATTGGGGGTTGATGTTGCGCTATGCTCGACTGACCATAATTGGAAATCCCTGGCCAGGGTTGCTGTGATATACTGGTAAGTGTTATCAGTAGTTTCACGATTGTTATGGACCTCACATCGGCATGACTTATCGAGCTATTGTGGTCTGACGTTTACCACCCCCAGGCGAGATATGCGACATATCAGACGAACAGACCGGACTGTACGGTAAGTGTTTCTGGTTGGATTCAGAGGACTGTGAGCGGGCTTGCTCGTCGATCTTCTAATCGCTCAATACCCGGGTGGCCGTTACGTTTAGCAGACCCCTTGCGGCTTGTGGGTGCTTGATATGATCATCATCTGCTGCCGGCGTATTGATGAGTCTTTAGAGTCCTACACAGAGGTTTCCTGGCTCAAGCGAAACGAAATAGGAGCGCATATGAGATATGTGCGGGACCGAAAATAATGCGTGTATGTGATACCGTATTCTATTCTCGCGATAAATGTATCGATTGGTTGTATGCGATATAACCTAGTTATCGAATCTAGGATTGATTCGATTAGTCGATACATTGGATATTAGTCGGTCATATGCGATATGACCGGATTGTTAAATCAAGTGTTGATTTAATGATTTAATGTATAATTATATATTTGATAAATTTCTTACATTAACTAGTATTAGTTCACTTAAAATGGATTTTCTCACTTGATGTGCACATTGTATATGTGATATATTTTTGTGCACTTGATTGTATCATGTTTGATGATACATGCAAGTTTGGGTGTATGTTTACTTTAAACCATGTTTAAGTGAATGGTTAGGGTTTTGTTATCTTTTCTTAACTATTTATTTTATTTATTTAATTTTGGGCAAGAAAAGAAATGGTTGCTTCTTTTGTTTGTTTCCTTGAAGCTTCAAGAAGCTTTGACCATTCTTGTTTCTTTCCTAAACCTAACCATTCACCTAACCATAGTTTATTCTCTACACTAAACCATGGTTGCTAAAATGATAAGAATCACTTTATTTTCTTTTTTCATAATTCTTATCATATTCTTTTTCTTCTTCTTCTTCTTCTTCAAGAAGAAGAAACCATTCTAGCTTCAATGGTGCCTTGAGACAAAGAGTGAGAAATCCAATTCTAAAGTGAACCCACTTCCTATTTCTTCATCCTCTACCACTTTCCATGCAGTATAGGGTGTTTTCTTCACAAGTTTCATGACTTGGTGAAGTTGGAGCTTGATCTTGAGTTGCCTCGACGTAGATCATCTCCGGCATCGAAGTCGACGACCTAGCCCGATCATTTCCTCGACGAAACCATCGCTAGAGTCCGGGATCCGATGATCGCAGCGGAGGGACATCATCATGGAGCTAAGAAAGTGGAGGACCGGATCTACAAAGGTTGTAGCCCCTTTCACTATCTAGTTAAGTTGTTAACTTGTTGTTTCGCCTATACCTCTAGTTACGATCTTGCTTAGGATTACTTGGCACATAGAAAAATTTTGAATTGGCCATGTTTGATCAGTTGAGAAACCTCATAGGTGTGCCTAGGAACCCTACATGATGGGCAATGGATGATCCCACATCCATTGGTGTTTGACATCAGAGAAGTTATAAGGGTGCTCGGTGGAGACTGGGTACACTAGACGGACTCACCGCGAACTCCTAGATGGTATTATACCTATCGTCAGATAGCAGTTCCCTGGTGACACAGGTACAGGTTAGTCTGTCGACCCGAGATCGTCATAGAGTCTTGTGTGATTCCCACTGTGTTTTGATTTCTACCTTACCACGTTCAAGAGATCGTGCAAAACGGTGGTTTTTGGGTACAGACCCGAGTCACATAGAGGCAATGAGCGATGGGAGGGGATTTCATCTCTACCGGTATTGGGGGTTGATGTTGCGCTATGCTCGATTGGCTATAATAGGAAATCCCTGGCCAGGGTTGCTGAGATTTATTGGTAAGTGTTATCAGTAGTTTCTCGAACCGTTATAGACCTTGCACCGGCATGACTTATGAGGTTATTGGGGTCTGACGTTATACCACCCCCAGGCTGAGATATGCAACATATCTGACGAAGAGACCGAACTGTACGGTTGTGTTATTTTGATTGGATTCGCAGAAGAATGAGCATGATTGCTTATTGATCTTCTGATCGCTCAATACCCCGGTGGCCGTTATGTTTAGCAGACCGCTTGCGGCTTGTGGGTGACTGATATGATCACCACCTACTGCCGGCGTATTGAAGAGTTTTTAGAGTCCTACACAGAGCTTTCCTGGCTCAAGCGAAATGAAGTAGGAGTACATATGTGATTTGTGCAGGATCGAGATTAATGCGCGTATGTGCGTATGTGATACCGCATTCTATTCTCGCGATATGTGATATCGGTCGGTTATATGTTATATAGCCGGGCTGTCGAATCAAATGTTGATTCGACAAGTTGATACATTTGATAGTCGGTTGTATGTGATATATCCGGATTATTAAATCAAGTGTTGATTTAATAATTTAATGTATAATTGTATATTTGATATATTATCTTACATTAACTAATATTAGCTCACTTAAGATTTCTTTTTCTCACTAAAGTACACTTAGTATATATGTTATATATATTAATGTACATCTTTTGTGTCATGCTAGATGCCACATGCTACATGGGTGTATGAGACTCACATCATGCTTATAATAATATGAGGTTTTATTTATTTAAAGTAATTCAATATTAGTTCGAAATTGTCATGCTTGGAAGCTTGGAGAAGCTTGAAGCATATTTAACTTTGTCCACTAGTTTTGTTTTACTTGTAGATATTTATTAACCTAACCATTATTGTTAGCCATGCTTTATTCTCTACATGAGTTTGTATATGACACTAACTCTCCCATGGTTGCTATTCTCACCTCATGAGTTTTCATTCTCATCTCCACTTCATCTTCTTCTTACTCATGCGAAAGCTTTTTATTTTTTCAAATAGTGAAGAAATATTGTGAGAAAAATAAATCTAAACTGAGCAAAATTCCTACTTCATCATCCTCTACTATATTAGTTATTTAGTTTAGTGTGTTTGCTTCACTAATCTACCATAAGTGAAGAGGTAGAGCTTGTATCTCATCGACGTAGATCATTTTCGGCCTCGAATACTTCAAGCAAGCTTGTTCATTTCTTCATGTGAACCATTACTAGAGTTCGGGTGTTCACTACTTGGAGCGAAGGAACAACTACACAGAACTTTAGAAGTGAAGGACCGGTCTACAAAGGTAGTATTCCTCATTAACTTGGTATGCAAAGTTGTTTGCATGTTGTATTGTTTAATTCTCTTGTTAAGATTCTAGGTTAGGATTCTTTAGTACGGCAAAAATTTGAAATTGGCATGGACGATACCTCCCAAAACCTTACTGCCATCTTAGGGAACCCTACAGTTGTATTAAAGCTAAGCTAGAGAATTAGACGATATTTGTTAGATTACGAAACCGAAACTACTCCGAAACTTGAAACAAGAAAATATAGTTTCTGTCGTTATTTAAATGGCCTCTAAATTTTTTTAAGCAACTGCAGTATGTTACATGTGATGTGACATGAACACAGTAGAAAATTTAGACCCCCTCACTAGATTTTGGTCGGCCACATCAAGATAAAAACCGGCATGCTCGGTTTTTTAGATTAGTTTGGGGTTGAATTTTTTAGGGTGTTCCAGTCTCTGGGTTTTGGTGTTTCAGGTGTTACTTGTATTTGCTGAAAATGCATGAAATGTTAACTTTCTGTAAAGGCAATTCGGTGTGTTTCGTAATCGTAATTCTAACATCTTTTCGGGTTATTTAGACGACGTTAAAAAGTTCGAACGGATATCAATAACCCAATTTTTCTCTTGCTGGAAATTTTCCAAGAGTTGGATTTTTCCATGTTTAAAATCTTCAGAAAATCATGCAAGCGATTATGTGGACCCTCTAGAAGAACGAAACCCTAACTCGATTCTGTGACCATTGGAATCGCCACTAAACCCTAGGGTTTGTGGTAGTTCCGCGTCGCCATAGGTGAGGCGAGGGTTGACCCTTCTATGGTTGGTCCATAGGTGTTGTGGCATGTTCTGGGTACTTTTTAAACCCCGCTCAAGTGTTGAGCTCTTTGGGAAATTTTCGGTGTTTGTTTATTCTATCGAAAAGTTTAACATCGTTTAGGTATCTGTGATCGTGATACAATACTTGGAATCTAAAACAATTAGTTATGTGATAACTAGTTTGAATTTTATAAGTCTAGCAATTTAGTCTCATTTGATCGGTTGCTACGGAATTTTGATGTGGATCAAAAGTCTGTCGCAATTACGTAGTGTACGCGGATACTCGTCGGGTAACCTTACTAGATAGCCACGCTCCAAAGCCCCGACCAAGTGACTTCAGGAGAACCCCTTCGCTAAAAGCATCCGTTCGGGTGCACGCGGCCGCGGTGTTCCGCCTTAGTGCACTTCGTCGACGGCATCGGTGGTGCGGCCGTCTACTAAACTTTCTGACGAGCATTCGATCAGGTTGTCAGGAATCTTGTTGAATTACCCGATAGGTTATTGGAAAGTGTTTTCAATATCGAGACTAAAATGCGGGGTTTATAATTGTTAGGCCTGTGATGTCTAAGGAATTCATTTGGTTAGGCATGAAATCCAAAGTATGTGATACATTGGGTTTATGATGTCTAAGGTGGTTACAGATTCCAATTGTTGAAGTTTTTCACTTTCTTTTCTGGGACCGTAAGTGTAATATGCGGTGTATCGCCGGTTTCGTTGCTATACGTCAACAAAAATTGCGATATGCATATTCACATACGTTGATGACATGTGCTTTATGTATTGCTGTGATATGTTATATTGGATCGTTGTGTTTTGAATAGCCGGGTTTTTTTATGTGAGATGCGAGTTTTTCATTTTCATTCATGTAAAACCTTGTATGTAATATTCTTTTATTGGGGCACTTCTGGGTTGAGGATGATGTCACCATTGATTTATATTATTTACTTTTCCGCATAAGGATAGACCCAAGGAGGAGAGCACAAGTAACCGGATTCTAGAGCCCTGTGGGAGACCATCTCGAGGAGTCGAGACCAGGTCTCCTAACTCTAGAATTGGGAGGGTTGCTTGCCGCTCTCGTATGGGTCTAAGGATGTAGGTTTGGCTATTCATCGCGACCGTGGAATCCGCGTTTTTTAATTGGCTTAAATAAAATACAGAATTCCTAGTATATCTAATATATCATATGTGTTCTTCTGCTGCTGATATTCTGTGATGTGATCACTTTATATATTGAAACAAATGCTTATATTATATATATGATATATGATAAATATTGCTGCTTTCGTTTCTTCTGTGATGATTAGGGAGCATAATTGATGGGACTTCATTAATGAGATTAATGAAATAAAAGAAAGCTAAAGATATTGTAGAAAATTGTTTTAAAAACCGGTAGCTCTAGTTCTTGCTTTGCATAGTGGTATTCCTTATAGAATATCCAGCACCTTATTCGATAAGGAAAGAGCCGAGATCCCTTCACTGGGAGTGACCTCTTTAGCAAAACTAGCAGATGAAACAACCCACTCAGTTTTGTTTTTGATTTCTTTTTTAGTTCATGCTTTGCATAGTGGTTTTTGTAAAATATCATGCACCTTATTCGATTAGGAAAGAGCCGAGATCCCTTCACCGGGAGTGACCTCTTTAGCAAAAGTAGTAAAAGCCTAAAAAACACTCCTTTTCAAAATCACTCGATTCTACAACGATATCAAATTCATTATGCTCATGGTTTTCTTAAATACTTGCGTAGCCCTCCGTCATTTCAGATAAGTGCTATTTTAGTATCCGTGCTACGGTAGTTTGGCCTGCGTCAAGGTGTAGTGTATGGTAGCTGATTAGTACTTATCTGCAGCATGAGATGCGATTGGATTAGGGTATTCATACGGCATTGTTTGGCCTGCTTTAAGGGTTGTGCGGTGGGTTTAATTCAATCAGGAAATGTACGGGTTGAACTTGACTAGCGGACTATGGTTTGTTGTCCTGCGTCAAGGTCATAGGATGCTAGGGGCAAAGTATTATCGGGAATTTCAAGTGTTGAAATTTGCAATGAGATTGCATACTTTCTATGAGATAGTTGGATCCCGATACATACTACGAGTAAGAGTTACTCCTGCAAGAGTTTTACACATTACAATTAGCCGATCAAGTAGGTGTCTAGAAAGTTGTCAATGTGGTTACACCATTAGGAAAATGAGGTTTATTTTAATTAGGTCCGTGCGAAAGCACGGGGAACCTCCCTCAAAGTACCGACACTGGCCTGGCTGAAAAATTGGCGAACTTGTAGGGTGTAATTAATCCCGGCTACTCTTACCTTTTAGGGTTTGAAGGAAGATTTGATAAAAACAGTGGAAGCCATCCTGATTAGATAAAATAATAACCAATCTAATCTTGCAAGAGCGCACGCAGAGTGTTTTCTTCTCTCTCTCTCTCTCTCTCTGTCTCCAGGTAGCGACCATGTCACGCCTTAATCAAGATTATAATATGGATGCATTGACCGAACCTGCTTATTATACTAAGCCGGGGAACGTTAGTTCAGCTCTAACTTATAATTGTTATAAGTCCGGACAGGAAATAGGGAAATATCCGGATTCCTACTTGACCCAATCGAGCAATAATCATGTTGATGCATATTCTTCGAGTGTGTTTCATTACCAAGAACTGTTTCTCAGTTCACTTTAAGTCCTGGGTATGAGATACCGTAACAGGATCCCACATATGAAAGAGTTACATGGGCTACTGGAAGGTAGAGAACTGAGATTGGGTGATATATCACTAAGTGTTAGAGAATGGTGCAATTATTGCAGCCAAGTCAGTTGGCAGATATCACCTTGTATTACCAAATAGTAAATACATTGATTCTGAACAAATATTATTACATACCGAACCTGATATACAATATTACATCGGTTTCTTTAATAAGTTAAAAAGGGATATAATTTTGTATTGGAGGATAATGTTGTGAACATTTTCTTGAATCAAGAGTTGATTGGATCAGGCACATTATGTAATAGCATATACGTTCTAAATCAAACAGCAGTTCAAAGTAATTAGAACATACAAGAGGAATAGTTCAAGAATGAATGAATCCTTCTTATGGCATTATAGACTGGGTCATATCAACGCGACACGACTAGCTAAGTTACATAAGGATGAATATTTGAATCTGTTCGAATTTCTGTTGGATATATATATGCCCTAGAGGCCTTTATATGATAGTGGATGTATTTATACATGTATATATATATATTCAGTGTACATTCTTTCTCGACATGATAGTATGCTATCTGGTTCTTCTTTATCTGACATGTTGATTTGATCATGCTTTTATTCATTCACACATGTTGATAAAGCCCTGAGGATATAGGCTTGACTACCATGATTATGATAGAGATCATACTAGTGGGACATCTATAGTTTATAAG
Organism: Agapanthus africanus; assembly: GCA_030015575.1. Classification (NCBI taxonomy): domain Eukaryota; kingdom Viridiplantae; phylum Streptophyta; class Magnoliopsida; order Asparagales; family Amaryllidaceae; genus Agapanthus; species Agapanthus africanus. The sequence goes on along the minus strand of JASDDO010000019.1, from coordinate 508,493,782 downwards.
CATATCCTGGAATGTCCCTAGTTGTAGGTGTATCGAGACGGGGCATCGATATACCAGAGTAGACTAGCGTATATGATACTAGACCCATATGATGGGCGATGAATGTTCCCACATTCATCGATGTTTGACATCGAGATCGTATACGGGTGCTCAGTGGTGACTGGGTACACTGGACGGACTCACCGAGATCTCCTATATGGAATTATATCTATCGTCGGATAGCAGTTCTCAGGTGACACTGGTGCAGGTTGGTATTTAGGCCCAAGATCGTCATAGAGTCTTGTGTGTTCTCCCACTGTACTTTGATTACCACCCTACCACGGCTCTACTAAGTCATGCAAACAGGTGGCCGTTGGGTACAGTCCCGAGACACACGAAGGCGATGAGCGATAGGAGGGGTTTCGTCTCTCCCGGTATTGGGAGTTGATTCCATGCTGTGCTCGATTGGCTATATCAGTAATTCCCTGGACAGGGCTGTTGAGATTTACTGATAAGTGTTATCAGTAGTTTCTCGATCTATTATAGACCATTCATTGGCACGACTTATTGAGTTATTGGGTTCGACATTACCATCCCTAGACTTGATATGCAGCATATCTGACAAAGAGAACGAACGGTATGGTAGTGTTGCCGGTTGGCTCGATGGGAGTCGTGACAGGTTCGCTTGTTTTATTCTGATCACTCAATACCCGGGTGGCCGTTACGTTTAGCTGACCGCTTGCGGCTTGGGGGTGCTTGATATGATCATCACCCACTGCCGGCGTATTGACGAGTCTTAGAGTCCCACAATGGAGTTACCTAGTCCAGGAGAAACGATGTGGTGCGCATATGCGATATGCGTGTGAACCTCGTTAAAATGCGTGTATGAGATACCATATATTAATCGGGCGGCTTACTTTTGGTCGGGTCGTATGTGATATGGCCGGGTTGCTAAATCAAGTGTTGATTTTTCATTTGACCATTAGTTTCTCACTTGAAATCCTTTCTTGTCTTTTTTAGTTGTATGCATGCATGTATGCATTCATTCTTATTCATGCACATATGGATGTGCATGCACACATACATGCATACATCATGCTATCATGGTTGTTGATATAGTGGATGGTGGTAATATAGGACTCACACCTTTTATAAAATATTTATGGATATTATTTTTGGAAAAGAAAAATGAAAATGAAAATTGTTTCATGGTTGAATATTTTATTCTTTCCTTAACCCTTTTGTTTAACCATGATTTAATTTCTATGGTCATTTTTGTTCCGAACTAAAATATCTAGATATTTTATAACCTTGGTTAAGATTGAGAGAGTGAAAATATATATTTTCATTTTCTCATTTTATTCACAACCTTATCATTATCTTGAGCTCTTAGAAAGCCATCATCTTCTTCCTCCTTTCTCTCTTGCTCTCTTGTTCTCTCAAGTGAGCAAAAGAGTTACCAAGTTAGGATTTTGAAGTGAGAAAAATAACCACAACACCATTCTACACTAGTTTTGCCCATTAGTGAAGAGTGTTAGCTTCCATTTCTTCTCTTGATCTAGTGAAGCTTCAAGCTTGGACAAAGAGGACTCCGGGTGGATCGTCGTGGACCTAGGGGATCTCAAGTGGACCTTTTTCCAAGCCTCAAGTAGCCAAGGAGTCTAGCATAGGGAGCTACAAAGGTTATACTCTCAAAACCCTAGTTTTTCCTACTTGTGTTTGTGTTTTAGTTTAGTTGCCCTAAATTTTCTAGCATGATCCTTTAGAATGTTTCTTTAGCACCATACAAATTTTAATATGGCATGGGTGTTGCCTCCAAACCCTTGTAGTGGTGCTGTAGGAATCCCTTCATGGTATCAGAGCCAAGCTAGAACCTTAGGCGACGCTTAGGCGAAGTTAAAACTCCGATCGAACCAAAAATACGGATTTTTAACCCTTCTTTGTACCTTTTTTTAAAACTGTGTTTTTTCAGAATTAAAAATACTTAAAAAATTCAGCAGGAAAATCTAAGCAATACAGTTAAAAACGAAGCAATAAACTGTACATTCCGCCGCGGAACTGCGGCCAGACCTTGCTTGGGCTGCGGATCTGCAACCGTACAGATGAATCATTGCCTCGTTTTCACACTGTAACGTTCCTACCTGCTTGTATATATTTTTGGGTGTTTTTAGTATGATTCAAGTGTTGAGTGTTCTGGGGATTGTTTTGGATTCGTTGATTCGATCGGAATATTTAATTTCGTGCTGTTTTCGGATAATTTAGAAAATATTAAAAAGTTTGAACGGATACCATTAACTCACTTTTTCCCGGTACGAAAAACTTTCAAATGTTGAATTTTTTTTCGAGTTTAAATCTTTCGGAAATACGTGCAAGTAATGTGGTGGACCCTCTAGAAGAACACAAACCTTAACTTGATTATGTGACCATCTGAACTGCCTCTGAACCTTAGGGTTTGAGGCAGTACGGCGTGCCACATGTGAGGCGTTGGCTTGACCCTTCTACGGCTGGACCGCTACTACTGTGACACATTCCAGGTTTTTTGAACTCCGCACAAGTGTTGAGCTATTTAGGAAATCTTGGGTATTTGATTATTCGATCGGAAAGTGTAATACTGTCTATTTATTTGGAATGTGATACAATATGTGGAATTCATATAGTTAGGCATGAAATGCGAAGTATGTGATATTTCGGATTTGCGATGTCTAAAGTGATTGTGGATTCCAAATGTTGTAGTTTTACACTTTTTTTCTGTGACCGTAAGTGTAGTATGTAGTTGTATTGCCGGTTTTCGTTGCTATACATCAACGACGATCGGTGTATGCATACTTACTTACGTTGATGATATGAGATATTATGTGTTGCTGAGATATGATGTGCAGAATTGTCGCGATTGAATAGCCGAGGGTTTTTATGTGAGATGAGAGTTTTATTTTCATTCATGTAAAATTCAAATGTAATGTAATATTCTTTTATTTGAGGCACTTCCGGGTTGAGGTTGATGCCACCAGTGTTGTATATTATTTACTTTTCCGCATTAGGATAGACCCAAGGAGGGGAGCATAAGTGACCGGGTTCTAGGGTTCAGTGGGAGGCCATCTCGAGGAGTCGAGACCGGGTCTCCTAAACTCCAGAATTGGTAGGGTCGCTTGACGCTCTCGTAGGGGTCTAGGGGTGTGGGCTTGGCTATTCATCGCGACTGTGGAATTCGTATTTTCTATTGTTGGCTAAATACTAAATACGGAAGTCCTAGTATATCCCACATTATATTTGTGTTTCTGCTGCAAACTGTGATGTGATATCTGAAACGAATGATATATTATATATGAGATATATAGTAGGCGTTGCTTATGTTTTACACCCGCGCTAGTCCCGTTCCGGTATGCCGTTAGTTAAGTAACCTAACGGTGCATAACGGAACATTGCGGCGAATGTGGATGGCATAAGCGTACGTGGTATTTTCGTTTCTTTTCTGTGATTGGCTTAAGGACTTAAATGATGGGACTGCATTAATATGATTAATGTAAAGAAAATGAACCTAAAAAGATGTTGTAGAATCGGATTTAAAAACCTCTCGGCTCTTTATGAAAAAGCTATATTTCAAAACTGCGGAGCTTAAGCCACTCCTTTTGAAAACCATTTGATTCTACAACGATATCAAGTTCAAAGAGTTAAAGATTTTCTTAAAAATCATCCGCAACCCTCCGTCATTTTAGGAAGCAGAGTACTTAGTATTCATGCTACGTTTGTTGACTATAGTTAAGGCGTAGTGTACGGTAGCTAAGTGATGTCTTCCTACACTGCATATGATGCAGATTAATTAGGACATTCATGCGACTTTGTTGACTATAGTTAAGGGCCATATGAGTGGGTCTAATTAATCAAGAAATGACGGGTAGAACCTGACTAGTACTTATGATTTGTTGATCATAGTTAAGGTCATAGGTACTTGGGGTAAAAATCACATCGGGAATTTCAATAATTGAAATTTGTAATGAGATTGCATACCTTCCATATGATGGTTGGATCCCGATCCACTGTGGGCAATAGTTGCTCCCAGGAGAGTTTTGCAGTTTACAATTAGCTAACCCATTAGGTGTCTAGAAAGGTGTTAACGGGGCTAAGCCTCTGGGAAAATGAGGTTTACTTTAATTAGGTCCGCGCGATAGCACGGGGAACCTCCCTCAAGTACCGACACTGGCCTGGCTGAACGGTTAGCGAAGTTGTAGACTGTAATTAATCCTGGCTAGTTTTCTTTTTAAGGTTTGAAAGAAAAACTTGATTAAAGCAGTGGGAGACATCGATTAGACAAGATAATAACCAATCTGATCTTTGCAAGAGCTTTCGCTCGCTGAGTGTATTATTTTCTCTCTCTTAATGGCAGATACCAATGACTGGACTCAAGCTTCTACTAGATAATTGTTGGAGATAATGCCCTCAGAGTCAATTATTAGGTCACAGGTACATGATTGTAATGATTGAGGGAGGACCTATCCCGGTAGGACAGTCTTACTCGAGATGATAGTGTGCTATCTGGTTTACCTTTATCATCGTGTACTGCTTTAGGTGACATGACACGTCGCTATTACACGTTGATAGAGCCCCTAGGATTCTTGCTTGACCACCAGCAGTATGAGGGCGATCATATAAGTGGGAGCTGGGGGTCTATAAGCTTATCCTTAAAAGGTCCCTAGTCGTGGGAGTTTCGAGACTGGGCATCGATACTCCATTAGTAGACTAGTGTATACAGTCGAGACCCCGACGAGGGGCGGTGGCCGGTCTCACAAGCCACTGGTGTCAGTTGGATCACCTAAGATGTATACAGGTGCTCATTGGGTTATGAGTACACCGGACAGGACTCGCCGGGAACATGCTAGTTGGTCATATACCAGACGTCAGATGGCAGTTCCCTGGTGACATGTGTGCAGGTTAGTTCATCGACCTGGGGATCGTCATTTGTCTCGTGTGAGTTCCCACTGTACTTTGATTACTACCCTACCACGGCTCAAAGGAGTCGTGCAAACAGGTTTTAGTTGGGTACAGTCCCGAGCCACATGGAGGCAGTGAGCGTATCTTCAGGGGTTCGTCTCTCCCGGTATTGGGGGTGAGGTCGTGCTGTGTCTAGGAGAGCCATTACACAAAGTCCTTGGCCAAGGCAAGGAGATTTACTGGTAGGTATTCCAGTAGTATCTCAGGGTGTTCTGGGCTACACTCCGACACGACTTGTACCGCTTTTGGGGGTCTGACTTTTACCAACCCCCTAGGCCCGCCATGCGATGCTCATAGACGAACGGACCGGACTGCACGGATATTGTCACTGACAGGCTCAGTAGGGTGTCAGGATGAGTTCGCTCATCGACGTCCTTTTTAGTCAATACCTGGTAGCCCGTTACGTATTGGCTTATACCTCTGACGTGCTAGTGGTTAAATCCACAACCGAGGTGTTGATGAGTCTTTAGAGTCCCCCACATTTCAGTTACTCAGCTTTCGGGCGAAAGGTTGTAGAGGCCGTATGGAGATATGGCAGGGTCCGATCAGATACGTGCGGTATTGCACGGATCAGGATCGGACGGTTTGTACGATAGGCCGTATGGTTATATGGCAGGGTTCGATCAGATACGTGTGGTATTGCACGGATCAGGATCGAACAGATATTACTGGCCGTCTTTGGTATAAGCCGGATCCTTGTATAGTACAGTGTAGTGTTTTGTCTCATTGCATTTGTATTTCGGTCGAAATACAGATGCGGGTGTGTATGCACAGTATCGGGGTTATCCTGTAATTTATTACGGGACCAGTTTTCTGGAGTTGCCAGTTTGCTTTCCGTTTCGGCCAATTCCCTTTGTTCCGTTCATTGGCCGAAGATTGGTGGAGGAGGGTTTATTTGCATTGTTGCAAATAGACTTTTGTGGAGGGGGTCTTTGCATATATTCATGTCATGATTATAGCACCATCATTGACTTCTCCTTCTCATGATGGCTTGACTTTTAGTGGGCATGATGGTTGATGATGATGAGGGGTGAGGTTGGTTGAGTGTGGGTTTATTATTGTGATCATTTCCTTTTTGGCATGATAGCTTTCTTTCTCTCTCCATTTGTATTATTGGATGTTTTTCTCATCTATCATACCTCTCCCTCATTCTCACTCACCCTCTCACTTGCATTGGCCGGCCTTTCACTTGGAGGTGGGGCTGTCCAAATTGGTGGGGGTCTTTTGGTTCATCATATATCATTCTTGCTTCACCAAAATTCCCTAGTTCAACTCCATAGCTCAATCCCTCCACAAAAGGCAATTCCTAATACCCCAAAAGTGAGACACAAGTTTTTACACATATTCTACAGCGAACCTTGGGCACGTCGAGTAGCCGGCTTCGTGCCCGAGTTGCCTCGGCATTGAGGTGGGAGCCCGTAAACAAAGTAGGCGATGTGGTGCACTTCCGGCGACGAGGAGGAGACGGGACATTCTGCAGGAGATCGGGACCATGATGAGAAGACCGGAGGACTTGGATCGTCGGTATACTTCTCTTTCCCATCTTCTAGTTGGCTTAGACTTGTTAATGGTTCGATCCGGGTTATAGTGCGCGGTGGTGCCGGTTTGCTAAGTCCGCAAAAATTAAAGTTATTCACCGCTTCCGCATTCCGGCGTCGGATTGACGGCCGGGGCGCCGCCGTGCACTTACAATAATAATAAACTGAATGGGACCAAATATAAAGACTGGCTGAGGAATCTGAAAATTACCTTAACTTATGATAAAGTATCATATGTCCTCACAGCTCCAGCCCCGCCCGTCCCAGGTCCAAAATCCTCAGTTGCAGATAAAGAAGACCGCAAGACATGGAACGCTGACTGTGCCACGGCCAAATGCCTCGCGCTTGCATCGATGGATAACACACATCAAAAGAAGCACGAGAATATGGACATTCATGACATATTCCTCCATACAAAGGAGTTGTATGGAGAGCAATCCCGCGTATTACGATACGAAGCATCAAAGAAATTGTTTCAGATGTGAATGGCCCCTGGCACACCAGTAGGAGATCATGTTCTGAAGATGATAGCTCTCATAGAAGAGCTTGAGGACCTTAGATGGACGATGGACAATGAACAATATACGGATATTATTCTGCAGTCCCTCCCCTCCACCTTTGCTCAATTTATAATTAACTTCAACATGCACAACATGGAGAAGGAACTACCTGAACTCCTTAATATGTTAAGGAGTGCAGAGAGCACACTGAAATCAGTGAAAACTCCCGTTTTGAGTGTTGGGCAATCTTCCTCTTCTCGTCCAAAGGCTAAGGCCAAGGGAAAGATGAAGAAGAAACCCAACAAGCCTAGGGGTGGAGTTAAAAAGGTTAAGGGGAAGGACAACTCCAAAGCTAGAGAATCGGGAAAAGGGGAATGTTTTCATTGCCACAAAATAAGACATTGGAAGCGCAACTGCACAGAGTACTTAAATCTCAAGAAGAAGCATGGGGATGCTTCCGCTTCTGGTGTGTTTGTGACAGAAAACTGCTTTTAATAAACTCTGCTTCCTGGGTATTAGATACCGGTTCAGGTTCTCACATTTGCAATTCTATGCAGGGGCTGAGAAATAGCAAGGTTTTGAAGACATGTGACCATACTCTCCGCGTTGGAAATGGTTCTAATGTATATACAGTCGCAGTGGGAGAGTATCACTTGGGGTTGCTATCTGGGTGTATATTGGTTTTGAACTCATGTTATTTTGTACCAAGTATTCTTTGTAATATAATATTTATTTCTTTGTTAGAAAATGAAGGATTTAATTTTGTATTGCAGAACAATGTTATGAACATTCACCTGAATCAAATGTTGGTTGGGTATGGTACGCTTAATAACAGGATATACGTCCTAAATCAACACACAGTTTTCAGCATACAACACACTAATAAAAGAAAACTTTCAGAAATAAATGAAGTTTTTCTTTGGCACTGTAGACTTGGTCATATTAACGAAAAAAGACTAAACAAGTTACACAAAGATGGATATTTAAACTCTTTTGAATATAAATCTTATGCGACTTGCCAGTCTTGTATCAAGGGTAAAATGACCAAAACTCCGTTTATACGACACGGAGAAAGAGCTACTGAGCTCCTAGGCCTCATACATAGTGATGTATGTGGGCCAATGTCTATACAGGCTAGAGGCGGTTTTTCATACTTCATTACTTTCACTGACGATTTCTCAAGATTCGGTCATGTATTTTTATTAAAGCACAAATCCGAAGCTTTTGAGAAATTCACCGAATATAAACAAGAAGTAGAAAAACAAACCGGCTTGAGTATCAAGATGCTTCGATCAGATCGAGGTGAAGAGTATCTCAGTACAGAATTTGCAAACTTCCTAAAAGAGAATGGGATCCTCTCTCAGCTCACTCCTCCTTACACACCACAACACAACGGTGTGTCAGAACAACGGAATCGGACCCTATTAGATATGGTCTGTTCCATGATGAGTGATGCTGAGTTACCCATCTCATTTTGGGGGCATGCTTTGGAAACTGCAGCGTTTCTGCTGAACAGGGTCCCAACCAAAACCGTGTCTACCACACCATATGAGATATGGCATGGGAAGAGACCATCTCTTAAGAGAATTAAGATTTGGGGTTGCCCGACCTATTTTAAAAAGCAAAATCCGGACAAACTCGAGACACGGTCGGTCATGTGTAGTTTTGTGGGGTATCCAAAGAATTCTTATGGATATCTATTCTTCCACAAGGAGGAACAAAAGGTGTTTGTTTCTCAGTATGCCACATTCTTGGAAAAAGAGTTTTTCACATATAAAGCTCATGGCAATGTGGTGGATCTAGAAGAGGTTCTAGAAACACAAACTACAAATGACGACTTGGTTGAACCGGCTGTTGCAATAGAAACCAAGGAACCTCGACCACTCCGTAGGTCTGGTAGGACTTCTCGCCCACCTGAGAGGTACTACGGTTTCCTCATTGATGGTGATAGAGAAGACTGCATCATGGAGGATGATGATCCTACCAGCTTTCAGCAAGCTATCACGAGTGGAGACTCTGTGAACTGGCTGGATGCCATGAGATCCGAAATGGAGTCTATGTACACCAACAAAGTATGGACTTTGGACGTTGTACCCCCGGGGGTAAAACCTGTGGGATGCAAATGGATCTTTAAAAGAAAGATTGGCGTAGATGGGCAGGTGGAGACCTATAAGGCAAGACTTGTGCCGAAGGGTTTTCGTCAAAGATCAGGTTTGGACTATGACGAGACTTTTTCTGTAACACCTTAGGATGTATTTAGTGGCTAATTATATTTAAATAAAGGGTTTTTAATAAAACGTTTACCAAATTGAGTTTCAAATATTTTTCCAAATTTAATAAATATTTTTCTAGAGTTTTCCTAGGCATGCAAACACATGCGTATGTAAACTAGGGTTTAAAATGAGGTTATACCATGATTAGCAACCATGGTGGGTTTAATAATGGGGATTAAGTCTTTTGGGTTTTAATTAAGTCTATTTAGTTAATTGATGGTTGTTTTAATTTGAAATTTTGTTTTGGGGTGTTGACTTGAGAGAATGAGAGAGAGAAAATGCATCATGGCAAAGCCCATGCTTGCATTTAATGATGAGAGAGAAAGGGGGTTGACATTGGGAGTTATCATTTTCCTCTCATTCTTGTGCTCATTTCTCTCAACCTCTCACTCTCATACTCACCCACCCACATTCACACAGCAGCAGCCGAAGCAAGCATATCAGCAGCACCCAGCAAGCACAGCAGCAGCAGTGAGCAGCAGTAGCAGCAGTGAGCAGCAGCAACAGCAACAACTTCAGCCGCAGCTCCTTCCCTCTACTCCTTCTTCTTCCTCCAGCTCCCTAGGGTCGAGTGTGGGGTATACTTCTTGAACTTACCCCTAGTTTGCTTAGTTAGCGAAGTTTAGCTTCGATTAGTGATTAATGGTGCGTTTTAGTGCGATATGTGGTAATTAGTGGGAACTTTGATCAAGTGAAGTGTGGATTGATTAAACTGAGTTGATGGAGTGTTGTTAGGGCCATGTTAACCTAGCTTAGCCCCCAATTGCACTAAAATACGACCAGATTTCTGTTTGAGTTCAGAATAAATCTGAGTTAACTGGAGTATAGTTGTGAGGTGTAGATCCCATGTGTAGAACACGACCCCCAGAATCCACTTTTCGGCCGCCGAAATATTTGTTCTAGCCACAATTTGCGGCCAGATGGGGAGGGCTTGGGTTTAGGTTTGGCTCTATAGGTTCCTGCTCCTATCCTTAGACTCATGGCATGTGCAATTTTATTAGATTCTTGCTGTAGAAAATTCTGGAGCTAAATACCTGTTTCTCGTATTTTTAAACCTTCGCGACACGCGTGATATATGTGTGGGTTTCCGGTTTCTGCGTATCGCGACGCGTCGGGGTAGTTTCAGGTGCGTAATCACACGTTTTAGCGTATCGCGCACACGCGCGCTTGGTTTGCAACGCGGGTTTCTAGTTTGACCTTAATATCGCGTTTTTGTGGATTTGAGCTTATGTGTGATATATTGTGTAATTTGAGGTTCGCAGGCGAGTGAGACGGACGCTGCGAAGAAGGGGAAGCAAGTCGTCGGCTACACTTAGCGCGAGACTTCGGTGAGTAGATTTAACATCTATGGGGATATCGCCCGTATGGCGTTATGCGTCAGGGCTGATAGGACCTTATAGCTATATGTTGCATTTACCTGCATTGACTATCATGGATACTGTTGTTGCATACTGCATTTCTTGCTATATGAATGTAAACTTAGAATTGATAGAACACCGCACTATTACTAACGGTTCATGTTGCACGAGCACTAATCTGCATGATACACACACACCGTTAGTAATTGCCATGACACACTCACTGTAGAATTTCCATGATTATATTGCTGTAGTTCATTTCACATATAATTCGATATGTTTTTCATAGAAATTGAGAGCCGCATGATGTCTTTAAAAACTGAAACTATTTTAAAAAGCGGTTTCCCCTTGTACCTATATTATGGCTTGATGTACATAGCACATCGCATTTGATTTACTTATTGTTGTTGGATTTTCATGTGATTTCTGGTTTTGAGGACCGTGGGATTATTTAAGAAAAGATGCACTATTTGAAAAACCCGGTTCCTCGTGATATGATATTTTGGTGCTTCCACCACGCGTTTTCTCGGTGCTGAGACGTGTGCTTGAAACCCGATTCGAGGAGTGGATGATCCGTTTGCGGGTTCATGGTGGACCCGGTATGGTTCCCCTCGGCAAGATGATCGATGGACTTTGCCGATTGAGCCTGGAGGTGGGCGAGTACCTACCGATGATTGGTTGGACCTGGCGGTTATCTGGAGGATACTGACCAGAGTCGAGAGATGGATGCAGGATGATCCGTACTGCCGGGACCGAGGGCCGATACCGCAGACGGAGCCCGTGGGCTGACCCAGACTTATGGAGCCCGATATATAAGGATTTGCGTGTCGATGCTGGACACGATTATTTTATGATATTTTGAGTGCCGATGTTGGGCACTCGTGATTCTCAGAGATTTACAGGATTTGAGGGTCGAGGAGAGTGCCGGCGGCTGAGTTTATTTGGGATTTGGGTGCAGTTTTGGGCACCGATTATTTTTCCACGTTGATATTCCGTGTAGATGTTATTTATCCCATGCTCAGCATTGATTATCATGTATCTCATCCTGTATTTATTTTACCTGACAGAGCATTTGCATGATTATTGCACCTACTGCTTGTCGCATATAGATCTTACCTGCTGGCATATGATAGAGTAGCGCAGTACGTGCATGCTCGCGATTATGTTTATATGTTATCTCTATTCATGAGTTGGCAACTCACCCCCGTTGTGCCACAGTATTTGCAGGTTGCCTCTCAGAGTAGTCGCGGCAGGCTGCCTTTTGCATCTTTTGGCTACAGATACCACTACAGTTGGTGTGAGAGCTGTTTTGCTTTTAGGTGGGTTGTGGTATCTGATTTCTTTTATTTTACCCCCTTTTTTATCTAGTTTTCTCCATCTACCATATATGTACTGGACTTAGAGACAGTGTGAGGACGATGATGTAAATTTTTGTATTCTGGTGTCGAGCTTGTGTGAGCCGACTGTTTATATATTGCAGTTTATTATTCTATGATGTTTACTTATTGCTCATTCTTCGCTACGGCGTCATATATTACTCTTGTGGTGATGGTTTCCGCCATTGGGCGTGATTGCTCCCGTTTGGGGATGCTTTATTTCATTATATCTCATTTTCACTTATATCCTGTTTTATACCCGATTTCGGGGTTACTTTTACAAAGGAAATGCTGCCAAAATTATTTAAATGATAACGTAATTTTAAAAGAACTTATTGAGCTATTTAAGGTTTTCTAAATGTTTTAACTAAATGTTTTTAACACTCATTACTTTTATATGGTTTTGATTTCTGGGTTCGGCTTACTTAGTCGCGTTACGCCAGTAGACATTGCGTGGTTAAGTGCCGGTCATGAGTCAAAATATTTGGGTCATGACAAAGTTGGTATCAGAGCGTAGGTTTTACCTTTCGGAGTGTATGATGACCTTGGTATGATGGAGTAGGTAGCTGAAGCAGAGTGGCGTAGCGTGTGTATGTTTCGCGGCATACTCACAACACGGTACTCTGCCAAGGCGACCTTAGGACTTATTGATTTAAATTCCTTCTTGAGTATATATATTCTTGCGATTCGATTTCCGTATTCTTATAGAATCCTAATTTCCTTTCAGCCATTATGCCACAAAAGACTACGAGGGCGCAGAGAGCGGCCGCGAGGGCCGAGTTTCGAGTTGATTCGTCTGAGACGAGGACTGATCCGGGCAGTACACCGGTTGTACCTGAGCAGGTTGTTCCTCCCGTGACAGATCAGATCGCCAAACTAGGGGCTGGTATGCAGGAGATGCGCCAGACGGTAGGATCCAGCATGCAGGAGATGCGCCAGATGATAGGATCGCTAGCTGAGACGCTTCGAGCGTAGCGACCAGAGGTAGCTCCACTCGTTACAGAGACCGCGATGGTACCTACCCCATAGCTAGTTGCCCCTGCAGCCACGGAGGTGATTACAGTATCGCTATCAGAGTTTATGAGGCTGAAGCCTCCGGTCTTCACAGGCACCGATACAGCCGAGGACCCACAGTCTTTCATTGATAGGATGGCTCGGATGACATTCCCCCAGATGCGCAGATGTGAGATGGGTTGAGCTCGTGAGCTTTCGCTTGGAAGGTCTTGCGCAGAAATGGTGCGAATCAGTAGAGAAGGGTACAGTGGCAGGTCTTCCTCCTATGACCTAGACAGAGTTCGTGGCGCTATTCCTTGCCCGCTTTCTCCCACTGAGTGTCAGAGATGCTAGAGTACGCAAGTTCTAGTCCTTACGCCAGACTCCGGGGATGTCAGTGGCAGAGTATGAGGTGCTTCTTATAGAGCTATCAGTTTATGCCCTGTATTTAGTGGCTACCGAGGAGTTTCGAGTCAAGAGATTTGTTCGAGGCTTGCTTACACCACTGTTCCTTGCGATCAGCACGCAGCATTATGAGACATATGCAGCAGCGGTAGACGCAACCCTATTAGTCGAGGAGCGCCTTGCTAAGACTTCGGTAGTTCCAGAGCCGAAGAGAGTTCATACCGGTATATCAACACGGAGACAGACATTCAGACGCCGCGGCAGGTATCGTTCAGGTATGAGGAGTGGCATAGATTCGAGACGAGGTTAGATGTTTAGTTCGTATCCACAGGAGAGTCAGCAGTCGTCGCGAGGTTGCTATATATGCGGCAGTCTACTTCACCTCGTCAGAGATTGTCCTGAGATACACCGGAGGGAGATAGCAGCACCGCATGTTACCTTACCACCTTCACCACCCCAGAGGGCGTTGCCTGTTGTACCTATTGTCGCTCCGCGTCAGACTCATACACAGAGAGGTCGTGAGCATGGAGGAGTTGCTCAGAGAGGACGGGATGACCGAGACAGAGGGCAGTCAGTCACCGGTGGAGGACAGGTGCGGGTTTTTGCTTTGACGCATCAGACACGCAGGCGTCCAATGCGGTGGTCTCAGGTATCCTTCCAGTATGTTCTGTTGATGCACACGTGTTGTTCGATCCCGGATCCATGCATTCGTACGTATCCACACACTTTGTGCCGAGTTTGGGTAGAGAGTCTGGTTTGCTTGATCAGCCTCTTGTTGTGACCACTCCCGTGGGAGAGTCGTTTGTTGCTAGGCACGTGTTCCAATCCTGTAACGTCTGTATTGGCGAGAGAGAGAGTTGTCTATCGACTTGATCCTTCTTAAGATGTTGGACTTCGACGTTCTTTTGGGCATGGATTGGTTAGCCACGTGCTATGCTTCTGTGGACTGCCGTGAGAAGACAGTTAGATTCTGTTTTCCCGGTGAGTCGGTTTTTGTTGTGTTGGGGGACCGTGGTGCCGCCCCTCACAGTGTGATTTCTTCTTTTCACGCTGGACAACTTTTGAGGAAGGGATGTCAGGGATTTCTCGCCTATGTTTGCGATGCTAGCGCTACAGAGGTTCCATTAGATCAGGTTCCGGTTGTTAGCGAGTTTCCTGATGTGTTCCTTGACGAGCTTCCTGGGCTACCGCCCGAGCGCGACATTTCTTTTTGTATTGATTTGGTTCCTGGCACGGGGCCTTTTTCCATACCGCCTTATCGGATGGCCCCGGCGGAACTTCGAGAATTGAAGGGTCAGTTGCAAGATTTGCTGGATAAGGGACTTATTCGACCCAGCGTTTCTCCTTGGGGTGCTCCAGTCCTGTTCGTCAAGAAGAAGGACGGCAGTTTGCGTCTGTGTATCGACTACCGCCAGCTGAACAGGGTGACGGTGCGGAACAGATATCCCTTGCCACGTATTGACGATTTGTTCGACCAGCTTCAGGGGGAAGGATACTTTTCGAGGATCGATTTAAGATCGGGCTATCATCAGCTGCGGGTTCGACAGGAGGACATTCCTAGGACAGCTTTCCGTACGCGCTACGACCATTATGAGTTTTTGGTGATGTCGTTCGGACTCACCAATGCGCCAGCAGCATTCATGGATTTGATGAACCGTATTTTCCGGCCATATTTGGATCTGTTCATCATAGTATTCATTGACGATATCTTGGTGTATTCCCGGAGTAGTGAGGAGCACGAGCAGCACCTGCGGATTACACTGCAGACTTTGAGGGAGCACCAGCTTTACGTGAAATTCTCCAAGTGTGCTTTCTGGCTGGACAGCGTAGACTTCTTGGGGCATGTGATTTAACGAGACGGTATATGTGTAGACCCGAGGAAGATCGAGGCGTTCAGTGTTGGCACAGACCCACATCAGTTACGGAGATTCGCAGCTTTTTGGGGTTGGCCGGTTACTACAGGCGATTTGTGTAGGACTTCTCTAGTATTGCTACACCTTTGACCGGGTTGACCCGGAAGGGAGTTCCTTTCGATTGGACGGAGGAGTGCGAGCACAGTTTTCAGCAGCTACGGACTCAGCTGACTACGGCACCGGTGTTATCATTGCCTTCAGGATCAGGAGGATTTATGGTCTATTGTGATGCTTCTCGAGTGGGGCTAGGGTGCGTATTGATGTAGCATGACAGGGTGATCGCGTATGCTTCACGACAATTGAAGAAACATGAACAGAACTATCCCACTCACGATTTGGAAATGGCTGCGGTGGTCTTTGCACTTAAGATCTGGCGACATTACCTATACGGCGAGTCGTGCCAGATATTCACTGATCATAAGAGTTTAAAGTATATATTTCAGCAGCGAGACCTGAACCTTAGACAGCGCCGATGGATGGAGTTAGTGAAGGACTACGATTGCGAGATCTTGTACCACCCGGGCAGGGCTAATGTAGTGGCGGATGTTTTGAGCAGGAGGCCCGGGGGTAGTCTATCTTGTTTAAGCGCAGTACAGGGGCAGTCATCGGCAGATTGGCAGATATTATGCGACAGCCGGGTACAGTTCGAGTTCACGCCAATCGGAGGACAGATTGCGCATGTTCGTGCATGCCCACAGTTGCTTGACCGTTTACATGAGGCACAACACAGTGATGACCGATGTTCAGAGATCAGGACGCAGATTGGACAGGGTAGATTTTCCGAGTTCATGATCGATGATCAGGGGATGCTGAGATTTGGGACTAGACTGTGCATACCAGATGCTGAGGGGCTGCGGCGTGAGATTCTTGAGGAGGCACACCGATCGGTGTACAGAGTCCATCCCGGTTCCACCAAGATATATCATGATGTGAGAAATGTTTACTGGTGGGACGGAATGAAGAGGGACATCGCAGATTTCATGTCGAGATGCCTGACTTGTCAGCAAGTCATGGCCGAGCACCAGAGGCCCGCGGGAGAGCTACAGCCGTTACCCATTCCGGAGTGGAAATGGGAGAAGATTTTGATGGATTTCGTTGCGGCTCTACCCAGGACTAGGCGAGGGTATGACTCCATTTCGGTGATCATGGATCGTCTGAAGAAAGCGGCTCAGTTCCTTCCAGTGAAGACGACTTTCGGATTTGCTCAGTACGCCCAGATTTACATCGACGAGATAGTACGACTGCATGGAGTCCCGACGTGTATCGTGTACGACAGAGGCACCCAGTTTACCAGCCGACTATGGCAGAGACCTCAGGAGGCTTTGGGCACACGCTTGAGTTTCAGCACAGCATTTCATCCGCAGACCGACGGCCAGTCAGAGCGGACGATTCAGACTCTCGAGGACATGCTCCGAGCGTGCGTTTTAGACTTTGGTGGTAGCTGGGATCATCATTTACCCTTGGTGGAGTTCTCCTACTACAATAGTTTCCAGGATACTATTCAGATGGCACCTTTCGAGGCTCTGTATGGGAGGAGATGTAGATCGTCCGTCTGCTGGACAGAGCTCAGTGAGAGCAGTATTTTGGGGCCCCAGATCGTACAGGAGACGACCGAGAAGATTCAGCTGATTCGAGACAGGATGAGAACAGCTCAGAGCAGGCAGAGATCGTATGCTGACTGGCGCCGCCGCAGATTAGAGTTCGCAGTTGGAGATCACGTTTTTCTGAGGGTCTCTCCGTTGAAGGGAGTGATAAGGTTTGGACAGAGGGGGAAGCTTATCCCCAGATTCATAGGTCCCTTCGAGATCCTCGAGCGTATGGGCGCAGTAGCTTATCGTTTGACTCTTGCACCCGACTTCCCAGATGTTCACCCCGTGTTCCACGTGTCTATGCTTCGCAGATACCTACATGACCCTTCGCACATGATTCAGCATCAGACTGTTCAGCTCGAGCGTGACCTTTCGTTCACTGAGCAGCCAGTCGTGATATTGGACCGGCAGGTGAAGAAACTTAGATCGAAGGTCTTGCCATCAGTAAAGGTGCTTTGGCACAGCCTGAGTGGCGAAGAGATCACTTGGGAGGCCGAGGGCAAGATGCAGAACAAGTTTTCTCATCTCTTTGAAGGTATGCGTAGCTTTTTATTTTCAAATTCGAGGACGAATTTTTTTAAGGGGGCAGATTGTAACACCTTAGGATGTATTTAGTAGCTAATTATATTTAAATAAATGGTTTTTAATAAAAAGTTTACCAAATTAAGTTTCAAATATTTTTCCAAATTTAATAAATATTTTTCTAGAATTTTCCTAGGCTTACACACACATGTGCATGTAAACTAGGGTTTAAAATGAGGTTATACCATGATTTGCAACCATGGTGGGTTTAATAATGGGGATTAAGTCTTTTGGGTTTTAATTAAGTCTATTTAGTTAATTGATGGTTGTTTTAATTTGAAATTTTGTTTTGGGGTGTTGACTTGAGAGAATGAGAGAGAGAGAGAGAATGCATCATGGCAAAGCCCATGCTTGCATTTAATGATGAGAGAGAAAGGAGGGGTTGACATTGGGAGTTATCATTTTCCTCTCATTCTTATGCTCATTTCTCTCAACCTCTCACTCTAATACTCACACACCCACATTCACACAGCAGCAGAAGAAGCAAGCACAGCAGCAGCAGCCAGCAAGAACAGCAGCAGCAGTGAGCAGCAGCAGCAACATTGAGCAGCAGCAACAGCAACAACTTCAGCTGCAGCTCCTTCCCTCTACTCCTTCTTCTTCCTCCAGCTCCCTAGGGTCGAGTGTGGGGTATACATCTTGAACTTACCCCCTAGTTATCTTAGTTAGCGAAGTTTAGCTTCGATTAATGATTAATGGTGCGTTTTAATGCGATATGTGGTAATTAGTGGGAACTTTGATCAAGTGAAGTGTGGATTGGTTAAACTGAGTTGATGGAGTGTTGTTAGTGCCATGTTAACCTAGCTTAGCCCCCAATTGCACTAAAATACCACCAGATTTCTGTTTGATGCAAATTCATCATTTTTTTAGCAAATTCTAGCTTTCTGCAAATTGCTATCGACCCAGTGAGTTCAGAATAAATCTGAGTTAACTGGAGTATAGTTGTGAGGTGTAGATCCCATGTGTAGAACACGACCCCCAGACTCCACTTTTCGGCCGCCGAAATATTAGTTCTGGCCGCAATTTGCGGCCAGATGGGGAGGGCTTGGGTTAGGGTTTGGCTTTGTAGGTTCCTGCTGCTATTCTTAGACTCATGGCATGTGCAATTTTATTGGATTCTTGCTGTAGAAAAATCTAGAGCTAAATACCTGTTTCTCGTATTTTTAAACCTTCGCGACACGCGTGATACGTGTGTGGGTTTGGGGTTTCTGCGTATCGCGACGCGTCGGGGTAGTTTCAGGCGCGTAATCACACGTTTTAGCGTATCGCGCACACGCACGCTTGGTTTGCAACGTGGGTTTCTAGTTTGACCTTAATATCGCGTTTTTGTGGATTTGAGCTTATGTGTGATATATTGTGTAATTCTAGGTTCGCAGGCGAGTGAGACGGACGCTGCGAAGAAGGGGAAGCAAGTCGTCGGCTACACTTAGCGCGAGACTTCGGTGAGTAGATTTAACATCTTCGGGGATATCGCCCGCATGGCGTTATGCGTCAGGGCTGATAGGACCTTATAGCTATATGTTGCATTTACCTGCATTGACTGTCATGGATACTGTTGTTGCATACTGCATTTCCTGCTATATGAATGTAAACTTAGAATTGATAGAACACCGCACTATTACTAACGGTTCATGTTGCACGAGCACTAATCTGCATGTTACACACACACCGTTAGTAATTGCCATGACATACTCAATGTAGAATTGCCATGATTATATTGCTGTAGTTTATTTCACACATGATTCGATATGATTTTCATAGAAATTGGGAGCCGCATGATGTCTTTAAAAACTGAAACTATTTTAAAAAGCGGTTTCCCCTTGTACCTATATTATGGATTGATGTACATAGCACATCGCATTTGATTAACTTATTGGTGTTGGATTTTCATGTGATTTCTGGTTTTGAGGACCATGGGATTATTTAAGAAAAGATGCATTATTTGAAAAACCCGGTTCCTCGTGATATGATATTTTGGTGCATCCACCACGCGTTTTCTCGGCGCTGAGACGTGTGCTTGAAACCCGATTCGAGGAGTGGATGATCCATTTGCGGGTTCGTGGTGGTCCCGGTATGGTTCCCCTCGGCAAGATGATCGATGGACTTTGCCGATTGAGCCTGGAGGTAGGCGAGTACCTACCGGTGATTGCTTGGACCTGGCTGTTATTCGGAGGATACTGACCAGAGTCGATAGATGGATGCGGGATGATCGGTACTGCCGGGGCCGAGGGCCGATACCGCAGACGGAGCCCGTGGGCTGACCCGGACTTACGGAGCCCGATATATGAGGATTTGCGTGTCGATGCTGGACACGAGTATTTTATGATATTTTGAGTGCCGATGTTGGGCACTCGTGATTCTCAGAGATTTACAGGATTTGAGGGCCAAGGAGGGTGCCGGCGCCCGAGTTTATTTGGGATTTGGGTGCAGTTTTGGGCACCGATTATTTTTCCATGTTGATATTCCGTGTAGATGTTATTTATCCCATACTCAGCATTGATTATCATGTATCTCATCCTGTAGTTATTTTACCTGACAGAGCATTTGCATGATTATTGCACCTACTGCTTGTCGCATATAGATCTTACCTGCTGGCATATGATAGAGTAGCGCAGTACGTGCATGCTCACGATTACCTTTATATGTTATCTCTATTCACGAGTTGGCAACTGATTGTTAGGATATGTGCGTGTTCAAGTTCTAGTTTAAATACCGCAATCAAGACGGTTTCGCTTGTAGCTAGCCGGTTGAGTACGGGTCGTCCGCAGGGAGATGGGAGTCTTTTTCAAAGTGTTTTAACGAGTTAAGTCCTGTTTTCAGATTTTGTTGTGGTTATCTAAGTGTTAAGTTGATATTTAAAGAGAGCTTGTTAGGGTTAGGATTAGGTTAGTTTGAGTTAGGAGTCTCCACATCTTTCGTTGCCCCTCTTAATATCGGTGTTACGGTAATCGGCAACAACGGGGATTAGCACGACTAGGAAGGACTTTGCGAGTATAAGCTAGGCTTTCCAACGCATAAGTCTTCCTTTTGGTGCTTGTCCGTCCGTTCTTGGCTCTTATCCATAACCTCCGGTTAATTGAACCACAACCGGTCTCACTACGGAATCACCGCTATCATGTAGGATAGGGTGCCGTAAGGAGCGGATTGTGGTTCAATTAACGGGAGTCGATTTAAGTTGTTGGGCAAGGAAAGAGTGAGAGAGATTTCCTTCTCTCAAACTTCCCTTATCCTACCCTAACAAGTATAAAACTACTCACACTTCATGATAAGGAAAAACAACACAAAACAAAAGAGGAAGATAGAAAGAAGGAGATTAGAAGAATACGACTAACTATTTGCGACCTCACCTTGGCGAGGATCGAGCGTAACTATCATTGTCATATGAATGATAAAGAAAAAGAGAGAAGAAAGAAACAATCAAGCAAATAAAAACAACTACTTAACAATTAAAATTACAACAAATTACAACAAGTAAAGAAAGAGACAAGCATGATAATAAAAATGGTCTTCTTTATTCATCACTCTTCACTCAAAAGCTCACTACAAGTTTAATGGAGAAGAGGTGAGAAGAGGAAGAAGAACAATACTAAAACTAGGCAAAATGAAAATACAAGAATTCACCCTTTCTTCACAAAATTCTGGGCTATTTATAGGCCAAGAAATGAAACCCTAGGGCAACCACCAGAACCCTGATGCAATGACCAAACTGTCCCTGGAAGCTCGTGCCTTGAATCCCCAGTACTGCCGCGGATCCGCCGCCTATGCCCCCCTATGGCCGCGGATCCGCGCCCCTCTTGTCGACTTAGGGTGTGGTCTTCTGTGCACTTTTCCTGTTCTCCTGTCCCCTCATGTCTGCTGTGTGTATTTTCTGAAAAATCTCTCCCAGTTCTTCCAGAATTTCTATTGAGGAAAGATGGACTTTTTTGTGGATGATTGCCTCGAGCTCCGCGTAGATCTCTTGGATTTGGTGCTACCATTGAGCCTTGTGCATGAGAATGACATTGAGTTGACATTTTGTCTTCCTAAACTGGTATCTGGCAACATACGGATGAAGAGCGGAGACCGTGTTTTATCTGTGGTTGGCAGGAACTGGATTTTGTC
Organism: Agapanthus africanus; assembly: GCA_030015575.1. NCBI lineage: Eukaryota > Viridiplantae > Streptophyta > Magnoliopsida > Asparagales > Amaryllidaceae > Agapanthus > Agapanthus africanus. The sequence goes on along the minus strand of JASDDO010000019.1, from coordinate 508,472,189 downwards.
GTGTTTTCCATGAATTTCTCCGTTTGAGAACCGGGAACCTGTATCCTGCAATTGACTAGCAAACACGGCTCAAGAGTATCTACCGATATGCAATGTGATAAAAATTGGGCGGTATGAAAATGCAAAAATCTGATATGAACAAATACCCCCAAACTTATCATTTGCTCGTCCCGAGCAAAGCCCATTTATTCACAAAAAAAAAAAATTTCCTAACCTCACTTTCGCAGGGAACGCGATTGCACTGAGCATGTGCAACAAGCCGTTAAACCTCTAGGTGTCCCTAGTAGGAGGAGTGTTGTCTCCTGAGGGTTTTCAGGGGATACTACCCACAAAATCCGGTCAAGTTGGTTTTGTAAAATAACTAAGCTTCAAACCCTAAAGTTTTGTTTTAGAAAATAACAATTCTATAATCCTAAGTCTAGATCATCGAACCTTTATTTTTCACACCTCACTTCTTATTTAACTACAGATTTTATATGTCTTTACGTGTAGTGCAAATAGTGTCGTTGAGTTCCAGAAGGATCGATTAAAGTCATCATGTCGCACAATAAAGCTCAGATAACAATTTTAAAAGGATCACATAAGTTTTATAACGAGTTAAGCATTTTTCAAGTTTCGTTTTCCAGTAAGGTTTCAACTTCAGAATTTCTATCTTCCTTAATAGGAAACTAAGTCGTATTTTTCACTCCACCTTTTTCTTGTTTTCATTTCATACACACCTCTGTGAACGTGCAATAGTCTTTATCAAAGAGTAAAACCTTCATATCTCCGTTAAATTTTTTTATAAAAGCCTGTCTTTTATCAAGATTATTCTCACACAAAGAACCGTTAGGAATTTTAACTCGGAGAGAACACTTGCTTGACTTTGTTTTAAAACTGGACTTTCTAGGCTTCTTAGCGAGCTTTGGGCCAATGCACCCAAACCAGTTGGTTTTAGGGCATTAGGTGTAGAAACACCCCAGCGGACTTAATTACTCAAGTTACCTAGGTCCAAAAACAAAAGACAGTTTGGCGTGAAAATCAGATGATTTAATACGAACGGAGATATAACCGGCAGTTCAATTATTTTTTTGGATAAAAGACGTGTTTAGTGAGTTTGGTGTGTAATCATTCTAATCAAGTTTCCGATGGGTTATTTTTCAGACTTAGCTCTAATTACGGCATCAATAACATTCCTTCATATTCGCTTTACTTCATAAACTATTCTTGACATTACTTATTTCAGAACAAACCTATTTGATCCTCAGAAAATCATTTATCTGTTTAAAAGTTTAAACATGAAAGACTTGTCATCTAATTCCCAAAATCTTACGACACGTGTAGTGTGATGTAAAGACGTATATCAGCTATAGTTAACTTCAAAGGAGAGTTATCTTTTAGGTTTTCAAAATCCAAACATAAGATTTAGTTATTCCTATTTTTTCAAACAAAAACCGTCGAATGTTGAATCAGAGTTCTTCCACAAGCTAACTTGACAAAAAAGTTTTTATATTTTTAGAAAATTTTCAAATTTTTATGGATTTTATGGATATTAATATGCAGATGCAAAATATACATATGAATGCGAAGGTAAGAAATGCGTACCGAGCGTACCCCCAAACTTAAACTGGACAGTGTCCTCACTGTCGTTGCATGAAGAGATCATTTGAAGGGTCAAAATTGTCGGTTAGCGATACACAATTTTTTTTTTGTTTTTGTTTTTAAAGAAAAGAAAAAGAATAAGAATATACACAAATATATACAAAATGGTTTGTACATACCCCCAAACTTATTTGGAACAGTGTCCGCTGTTCTAGGCAGGATAACCGAAGTTTGGAGGTAGGCAGAGGAAGATCATTCAGGGTAAACCGGCTCCTGCAAGAACAGGAGCTCCTCTGTTGGTTCGGCGCTAAGGTACGGTTTGCAGCGGTGTCCGTTTACTTTGAAAAGTGAACCGTCCTTTGGATTCTCCAAATCCACAGCGCCCTGCGGATACACATTCCGCACAAAATACGGCCCTTTCCAGCGAGATCTGAGCTTTCCAGGATGGAAGTGAAGTCGGGTGTCGTAAAGCAGTACCTGCTGACCAGGTACGAAGGTTTTGCGCAAAAGGTGTTTATCGTGAAACACCTTCGTTCGATTCTTAACGACAACCGCGTTGTCATAAGCCTCATCCCTAAGCTCGCATAGTTCGTTCAGCTGCAGCTTCCGATGGCTGCCCGCGTCCTCAAGAGACAGATTCAGCTCCTTTATCGCCCAAAATGCGCGATGCTCTATTTCGACAGGAAGGTGGCAGGCTTTTCCGTACACAAGCCGATAGGGAGACATGCCAAGGTCGGTCTTATAAGCGGTTCTAAATGCCCAAAGGGCATCAGTGAGTTTCAGAGACCAATCCTTACGGTTCTTGGAAACCGTCTTCTCCAGTATCTGCTTGATTTGCCGATTTGAAACTTCGGCCTGCCCGCAGGTTTGGGGGTGGTAGGGCGTAGAGAGCTTATGATTAATGGAATATTTCCGCATCAAGGCCTCGAAAGTCCTATTGCAGAAATGACTTCCATTGTCGCTAATGATCGCTCGGGGGTGCCCAAACCGGGAGAAAATGTTTTCTTTAAGGAACCTAACGACAACCTTGTTGTCGTTAGTCCGGCTGGGCACAGCCTCGACCCATTTAGAGACGTAATCAACAGCTAGAAGAATGTACAAGTTCCCAAAAGAGCTGGGAAACGGCCCCATGAAGTCTATCCCCCAAACATCAAAAATCTCCACAACCAAGATTGGTTGGAGCGGCATCTCGTTCCTCCGGGATATCCGGCCCATGTGTTGGCACCGGGAGCAAGTCTTGCAATAGTCATGAGCGTCTTTGAAGAGTTGTGGCCAGTAGAAACCACATTGCAAGATCTTCTCAGCTGTCTTTCTGGGCCCAAAATGCCCGCCACACGCTTGATCGTTGCAAAATGACAGCACACTCTTGAATTCCTCATCAGGGATACACCGACGAATAATCTGGTCGGGACAGTACTTGAACAAGTAGGGTTCGTCCCAGTAAAAGTGTTTTACTTGGGATAAGAAGCGAAGTCTGTCCTGACCTGACCATTCGGTCGGTAGTAATCCCGTGGCCAAATAGTTCACAATATCTGCGAACCAGGGTTCGCACGATACTGTCAAGAGTTGTTCATCCGGGAAAATGTCGTTAATTGGAATTGGAAGCGAAGGCGAAGAAGGAAGTCGTGAGAGATGGTCGGCAACTACGTTTTCACATCCTCGTTTGTCCTTAATGACAAGGTCAAACTCTTGGAGCAAGAGGATCCAACGTATTAACCGAGATTTTGCATCTTTCTTCGCAAAAAGATGGCGCAGAGCTGAATGGTCCGTGTAGACAATGACTGGAGAGCCGATGAGGTAGGGCCTGAACTTTTCTAAAGCAAATACAACAGCCAAGAATTCCTTCTCAGTTGTTGTATAATTGAGTTGGGCGTCGTTCAGGGTTCGGCTCGCGTAATAGATTACGTGCGGCATCTTGTTGATGTGCTGTCCAAGGACAGCACCGATGGCAAAGTCGGATGCATCGCACATAATCTCGAATGGGTGTGTCCAGTCAGGTGAAGAAAGAACGGGAGCAGAAGTGAGTGAGCGTTTCAGTGACTCGAATGCAGTCACACAGCTCGAGTTGAAGTCGAAAGGCGTGTCCTTGGCCAGCAAAAGCATCAAGGGCCTAGCAATCTTGCTAAAGTCCTTGATAAACCGTCTATAGAAACCGGCATGGCCAAGGAAGGCTCGGATATCTCTGACGCATCGGGGAGGAGGCAGATTGGAAATGACCTCAATCTTTGCTTTGTCAACCTCTATGCCATTTTGCGAGATGATATATCCTAAGACAATACCTTCGCGCAACATGAAGTGGCATTTCTCCCAGTTCAAAGTGAGATTCTTGTCCTTACATCGGGTAAGGACAGCGTCAAGATGCAGCAAACACTCGTCAAAGGAGTCGCCGAAGATGGAGAAGTCATCCATGAAAATCTCCAGAAATTTTTCCACCATGTCCGAGAAAATTCCCATCATACACCGCTGGAAGGTAGCGGGCGCATTGCATAACCCAAAGGGCATGCGTCGATATGCAAACGTGCCGAAAGGACAAGTGAAAGTGGTCTTGTCCTGGTCTTTTTCGGCGATGGGAATTTGATTATAGCCAGAGTAGCCATCAAGAAAACAATAGTACTCATGTCCGGCCAATCGTTCAAGCATCTGGTCAATGAAGGGTAGCGGAAAATGGTCTTTCCGCGTTGCGGCGTTGAGTTTTCTGTAATCAATGCAAACTCGCCACCCAGTTTGGGTGCGAGTAGGGATTAACTCATTCGCCTCGTTGGTGATGACCGTGATGCCCGACTTCTTGGGGACAACGTGAATGGGGCTGACCCACTGGCTATCAGAGATAGGGTAAATAATACTACTATCTAGACATTTGACGATCTCCTTCTTCACAGCCTCTTTCATGACTGGATTAAGACGTCTTTGTGGATCCCGGGCTGGTTTGGCATCATCCATCAGATGAATGTGATGCTCAACGATGAGGGGACTAATCCCCTTGATGTCCGCCATGGACCAGCCAAAAGCTTGCCTGTTGCTGTGCAAGACCGCGAGAAGGGCTTTCTCTTGCTCTGGAGCTAGAGAAGCCGAAATGATGACAGGGAGGGTCTCGTTCTCACCTAAGTAAGCATACTTAAGGTGAGACGGCAAAGGCTTGAGTTCGAGCGTTGGAGGTGAAACGATGGAAGGCAAGAATGGTGCAAAGGTCTCGAACTCAAAGAACTCCAGCAAAGGTTCAAAGCGAGTGTAGGCAACCGAGTTGGATGGTTCAGGTAACTCATCCGGAAAGTCGAAAGATTCAAACTCGGGTTGTGCGCAGCTAAGATCGTTCAAGAACGTGAAACACTCGTATTCGTTGTCGGGCGCAGAGGCAGCAGCAGGTTCGAAGAGAAACGCACTAGTGGCGTCAAGATTATCGTGTTCAAACAGAAACTCCTCGAATTCACACTCTTCGGGGGTGATCTCCTGGATCGAGCAGACGTCCAGTATATGAGCATTAGGTTCGGCGGGCTGATTCCCCAACCTAAAAATGTTGAGTTCAATCGTCTATTTCCAAAAGAGAGGTTCATTGAACCATTGCGACAATTGATCACAGCATTTGAGGTTGCGAGAAATGGGCGACCGAGTATCACCGGAATTTGATTTCGGGGGTTAGCTACAGGCTGTGTATCTAAGACAATGAAGTCGACAGGGAATATGAAGTCCCCGACTCTTATCAACACATCCTCTAGCTCACCCCTAGGGTGGGTGATCGATCGGTCGGCCATTTGGAGAGTGCAGTGTGTGGGTTTCAGCTCTCCGACGCCTAGTTGCTCGTATACTGAATACGGAAGCAAGTTAACACTGGCACCAAGATCTAATAGTGCGCGGTTGATGTTCTTATCCCCAATAGTAATTGAAATCGTAGGACAGCCAGGGTCCTTCCGTTTTTGTGGTAAAGATTGGGTAAGGGCATCACTCACAGCACTAGCCAAGAAAACTTTCTTGGGTACCTGAGACTTCCTCTTTTTCGTGCACAAGTCCTTTAAGATTTTCGCGTAAGATGGGACTTGTTGGACAGTATCTAAAAGGGGAATGTTAATGTTAACTTGCTTGAATAACTCCAAAATCTTCTCCATTTGTGGATTTTGTGCGTGTTCAAGTTCTAGTTTAAATACCGCAATCAAGACGGTTTCGCTTGTAGCTAGCCGGTTGAGTACGGGTCGTCCGCAGGGAGATGGGAGTCTTTTTCAAAGTGTTTTAACGAGTTAAGTCCTGTTTTCAGATTTTGTTGTGGTTATCTAAGTGTTAAGTTGATATTTAAAGAGAGCTTGTTAGGGTTAGGATTAGGTTAGTTTGAGTTAGGAGTCTCCACATCTTTCGTTGCCCCTCTTAATATCGGTGTTACGGTAATCGGCAACAACGGGGATTAGCACGACTAGGAAGGACTTTGCGAGTATAAGCTAGGCTTTCCAACGCATAAGTCTTCCTTTTGGTGCTTGTCCGTCCGTTCTTGGCTCTTATCCATAACCTCCGGTTAATTGAACCACAACCGGTCTCACTACGGAATCACCGCTATCATGTAGGATAGGGTGCCGTAAGGAGCGGATTGTGGTTCAATTAACGGGAGTCGATTTAAGTTGTTGGGCAAGGAAAGAGTGAGAGAGATTTCCTTCTCTCAAACTTCCCTTATCCTACCCTAACAAGTATAAAACTACTCACACTTCATGATAAGGAAAAACAACATAAAACAAAAGAGGAAGATAAAAAGAAGGAGATTAGAAGAATACGACTAACTATTTGCGACCTCACCTTGGCGAGGATCGAGCGTAAGTATCATTGTCGTATGAATGATAAAGAAAAAGAGAGAAGAAAGAAACAATCAAGCAAATAACAACAACTACTTAACAATTAAAATTACAACAAATTACAACAAGTAAAGAAAGAGACAAGCATGATAATAAAAATGGTCATCTTTATTCATCACTCTTCACTCAAAAGCTCACTACAAGTTTAATGGAGAAGAGGTGAGAAGAGGAAGAAGAACAATACTAAAACTAGGCAAAATGAAAATACAAGAATTCACCCTTTCTTCACAAAATTCTGGGCTATTTATAGGCCAAGAAATGAAACCCTAGGGCAACCACCAGAACCCTGATGCAATGACCAAACTGTCCCTGGAAGCTCGTGCCCTGAATCCCCAGTACTGCCGCGGATCCGCCGCCAATGCCCCCCTATGGCCGCGGATCCGCGGCCCTCTTGTCGACTTAGGGTGTGGTCTTCTGTGCACTTTTCCTGTTCTCCTGTCCCCTCTTGTCTGCTGTGTGTATTTTCTGAAAAATCTCTCCCAGTTCTTCCAGAATTTCTATTGAGGAAAGGTGGACTTTTTTGTGGATGATTGCCTCGAGCTCCGCGTAGATCTCTTGGATTTGGTGCTACCATTGAGCCTTGTGCATGAGAATGACATTGAGTTGACATTTTGTCTTCCTAAACTGGTATCTGGCAACATACGGATGAAGAGCGGAGACCGTGTTTTATCTGTGGTTGGCAGGAACCGGATTTTGTCGTGTTTTCCATGAATTTCTCCGTTTGAGAACCGGGAACCTGTATCCTGCAATTGACTAGCAAACACGGCTCAAGAGTATCTACCGATATGCAATGTGATAAAAATTAGGCGGTATGAAAATGCAAAAATCTGATATGAACAGCAACTCACCCCCGTTGTGCCACAGTATTTGCAGGTTGCCCCTCAAAGTAGTCGCGGCAGGCTACCTTTTGCATCTTTTGGCTATAGATACCACTACAGTCGATGTGAGAGCTGTTTTGATTTTAGGTGGGTTGTGGTATCTGATTTCTTTTAATGTACCCCTTTTGTATCTAGTATTCTCCATCTACCATATATGTACTGGACTTAGAGACAGTGTGAGGACGATGATGTATATTTTTGTATTCTGGTGTCGAGCTCATGGGAGACGACTGTTTATATATTGCAGTTTATTATTCTGTGATGTTTACTTATTGCTCATTCTTTGCTACGGCGTCGTATATTATTCTTGTGGTGATGGTTTCCGCCGTTGGGCATGATTGCTCCCGTTTGGGGATGCTTTATTTCTTTATATCTCATTTTCGCTTATATCCTGTTTTATACCCGATTTCGGGGTTACTTTTACAAAGGAAATGCTGCCAAAATTATTTAAATGATAACGTAACTTTAAAAGAACTTATTGAGCTATTTAAGGTTTTCTAAATGTTTTAACTAAATGTTTTCAACACTCGTTACTTTTATATGGTTTTGATTTCTGGGTTCGGCTTACTTAGTCGCGTTACGCCTGTAGACGTTGCGTGGTTAAGTGCCGGTCACTAGTCGAAAAATTCGGGTCGTGACATTTTCTCCCGTAGCCATGCTTAAATCCATTCGGATCCTACTTGCTATTGCTGCTCACTACGACTATGAAATCTGGTAGATGGACGTTAAAACGGCATTTCTAAATGGAGATTTAGAAGAACGCGTTTATATGGATCAGCCAGAAGGATTCATTGACAGTGGGAGCAGCGGGAAAGCATGTAGATTGCTTAAATCTATATATGGGTTAAAGCAGGTATCATGGAGTTGGAACATCTGTTTCGATGATGTTATCAAAGAGTTTTATTTCATCAAAAATCCAGATGAACCTTGTGTTTATAAGAAGGCTGTAGGGAGAGCTGTCACATTCCTCGTATTGTACGTAGATGACATTCTTCTGATAGGAAATGATATTCCTATGCTACAGTCGGTCAAATCTTTCTTATCACTAAGGTTCTCCATGAAGGACCTGGGTGATGCCACATACATTCTGGGCATAAGGATCTTAGGGATAGATCCAAGAGGTTATTGGGATTGTCCCAAACCAGGTACATTAACACCATCCTAAAAAGGTTTAGTATGGAAGACTCCAAGCTGGGTGCCTTACCCGCTTGCCATGGGGTCACTCTCTCTAAGGACTCTTGCCCAAAAACCGATGAAGAGAGAGCTCGATGAGCATTATACCCTATGCTTCGGCAGTAGGATCTATAATGTATGCGATGTTATGTACACGCTCAGATGTAGTTTATACACTTAGTGTAGTAAGTAGGTATCAATCCAACCCAGGGGAGAATCACTAGATAACTGTGAAGAACATTCTTACGTACTTGCGAAGGACTAAAGAATTGTTCTTGGTGTATGGTAATGGAGATCTCCAAATGGAGGCCTTTACCGATTCGAGCTTCCAGAGCGATAAGGACGACAGCAAATCTATCTCTGGGTTTGTAATTACCCTCAAGGGAGGGGCGGTAAGTTGGAAGAGTGCCAAACAGGATACCGTTGCAGACTCTACGATGGAGGCTGAGTACATTGCTGCGAATGATGCCGCCAACGAAGCCGTCTGGATGAAGAAGTTCGTCTCAGAGCTAGGAGTAGTTCCAACCATTATTGATCCAATACCATTGTATTGTGATAATAATGGGGCTATGGCATTAGCCAAGGAGCCCAGGTCCCATCAGCGATCCAGACACATCCTGAGGCATTTTCATTTGATCCGGGAGATTGTAGATCGCCGCAAGATCGAGATTAGGAGAGTAGACACAAAGAATAACACCGCGGATCCATTCACCAAGGCCCTCCCTCAGCCGCAGCATGAGCGACTTTTTGAGATGTTGGGTATGAGATACGCCAATAACTGGCCTTAGTGCAAGTGGGAGATTGTTGGATATATGTATGCCCTAGAGGCCATTATATGATAGTGGATGTATTTATACATGTATATATATGTATTTAGTGTACATTCTTGCTCGATATGATAGTATGCTATCTGGTTCTTCTTTATCTGACATGTTGATTTGATCATGCTTTTATTCATTCACACATGTTGATAAAGCCCTGAGGATATAGGCTTGACTACCATGATTATGATAGAGATCATACTAGTGGGACATCTGTAGTTTATAAGCATATCCTGGAATGTCCCTAGTCGTAGGTGTATCGAGACGGGGCATCGATATACCAGAGTAGACTCGCGTGTATGATACTAGGCCCATATGATGGGCGATGAATGTTCCTACACTAAACGATGTTTGACATCGAGATCGTATACGGGTGCTCAGTGGTGGCTGGGTACACTGGACGGACTTACCGAGAACTCCTATATGGAATTATATCTATCGTCGGATAGCAGTTCTCAGGTGACACTGGTGAAGGTTAGTCTGTAGACCCGAGATCGTCATATGGTCTTGTGTGTTCTCCCACTGTACTTTGATTACCACCCTACCACGGCTCTATTGAGTCGTGCAAACAGGTGGCCGTTGGGTACAGTCCCGAGACACACGAAGGCGATGAGCGATAGGAGGGGTTTCGTCTCTCCCGGTATTGGGAGTTGATGTTGTGCTGTGCACGATTGGCTATATCAGTAAGTCCCTGGCCAGGGCTGTTAAGTTTTACTGATAAGTGTTATCAGTAGTTTCTCGATCTGTTATAGACCATTCATCGGCACGACTTATTGAGTTATTGGGGTCGACGTTACCATCCCTAGACTTGATATGCAGCATATCCGATGAAGAGACCGGACTGTACGGTAGTGTTGCCGGTTGGCTCAATGGGAGTTATACCAGGCTCGTTTGTTTTCTTCTGATCGCTCAATACCCGGGTGGCCGTTACGTTTAGCTGACCCCTTGCGGTTTGGGGGTGCTTGATATGATCATCACCCACTGCCGGCGTATTGACGAGTCTTAGAGTCCCACAATGGAGTTACTTAATCCAGGCGAAACGATGTGGTGCGCATATGCGATATGCGTGTGAACCCGGTTAAAATGCGTGTATGAGATACCGTATATTAATCGGACGGTTTGCTTTTGGTCGGGTCCTATGTGATATGACCGGGTTGCTAAATCAAGTGTTGATTTATCATTTGATCATTAGTTTCTCACTTGAAATCCTTTCTTGTATTTTTTAGTTGTATGTATTCATGTATGCATTCATTATTATTCATGCACATATGGATGTGCATGCACACATACATGCATACATCATACCATCATGGTTGTTGATATAGTGGATGGTGGCAATATAAGACTCACACCCTTTATAAAATATATATGGATATTATTTTTGGAAAATAAAAATGAAAATGGAAATTGTTTCATGGTTGAATATTTTATTCTTTCCTTAACCCTTTTGTTTAACCATGATTTAATTTCTATGGTCATTTTTGTTCCAAACTAAAATATCTAGAAATTCTATAACCTTGGTTAAGAATGAGAGAGTGAAAATATATATATTTTCATTTTCTCATTTTATTCACAACCTTATCATTATCTTGAGCTCTTAGAAAGCCATCATCTTCTTCCTCCTTTCTCTCTTGCTCTCTAGTTCTCTTAAGTGAGAAAAAGAGTTACCAAGTTTGGATTTTGAAGTGAGAAAACCAACTACAACACCATTCTACACTAGTCTTGCCCATTAGTGAAGAGTGTTAGCTTCCATTTCTTCTCTTGATCTAGTGAAGCTTCAAGCTTGGACAAAGAGGACTCCGGGTGGATCGTCGTGGACCTAAAGGATCTCAAGAGGATCTTTTTCCAACCCTCAAGTAGCCAAGGAGTCTTGCATAGAGAGCTACAAAGGTTGTACTCTCAAAACCCTAGTTTTTCCTACTTGTGTTTGTGTTTTAGTTTAGTTGCCCTAAATTTTCTAGCATGATCCTTTAGAATGTTTCTTTAGAACCATAAAAATTTTAATATGGCATGTGTGTTGCCTCCAAACCCTTGTAGTAGTGTTGTAGGAAACCCTTCAATTTCATCTTATGATACTTGCCAGTCTTGTCTCAAAGGTAAAATGACCAACACTCCGTTTACTGGAAACAGAGAAAGAGTTATTGAACTCTTAGGACGGATACATGATGATGTATACGGTCTTATGTCTATAAATGTCAGGGTTGGTTCTTTATACTTCATTACATTCATCGACGATCTCTCAAGATTCGGACATGTGTTCCTGTTGAAACACGAGTCTGAAACTTTTGGGAAATTCATGGAATATAAGCTTGAAGTTAAGAACCAGAAGTTAGAAGTATTAAAGTTCTTCGATGTGATCGAGGAGGAGAATACTTAGGTATGGAGTTCCTGGATTATTTAAAGGAGAATGTGATTCTCCCTCAGCCTATTCTTTCAAGTACACCACAGCACAACAGTGTATCGGAGCGGAGGTATCATACCCTATGAGATTTGGTGCGCTCTATAATGAGTACTGCTGAGTCGCCTGTTTTCATTTGGAGTTATGCACTTGAGAAGCTGCATACCTATTTAGTAGGGTTCCACCCAAATCAGTGCCTACCACTCAATATGAGATATGGAATGGGAAGATACCATATCTTAAACGAGTTAAGATATGGGGTTGTTCGGCCTATGTTGAAAAGCAAAATCCGGACAAGTTCGAGGCAACGTTAGTTCTGTATAAGTTTGTTGGATATCCCGAACATTAGCGAGGGTATATCTTCTACCTAACTAAGGAGCAAAAGGCGTCTTGTTTCTCAGCATACCACCTTTTTAGAAAAGGAATTTCTTGTGAAGAAATTTGTGGTCATGATGTAGAACTGGAAGGAGTTCCAGTTGGACAAACTAACAGCTGATGATTTGGTAGAATCAAAGGATTTAATAGTCTCTGACGAACCTCAGCCTCACCTCGAATCTGGTAGGGTTCCTCATCCCCTGAGAGATACAACGGTTTTCTCGATGACAGTGAAAGAGAGGATTGCATCATGGTAGATGATGACCCAACCAAGGTCAGGCAGGCCATCACGATTGGGGACTCTGTGAAAAGGCTGGATGCTATGCGATCAAAGATGGAAGCCATATACACCAACAAAGTATGACTTTGCATGTTGCACCTGAAGGGGTAAAACACATAGGGAGCAAGTGGATCTAGAGAAGATTCTTAGTGTAAATAGAAAAGTTGAGACTTTCAAAGCTAGACTTGTAGTAAAAAGTTTTCGTCAATAACCAGGTATGGTTTATTGTAACATTTAAGAAAAATAAAATATTATTTTTGGGAATTTATAAAATTAAATAATTAATATTATGAATATTGTGATAATGCGGTATAATTAAATACCGATAAATTGGGGAAAATTTTGAAAATTATAGGAATTACTGAAATTAGGGTGTTTTATATGATTTAAGCAAATTATGAATTTTTTTAATCAATTATATTCCATTTTAGTGCTAATCGCGATTAAATATCGCTAATCTTGCATTAATCCGGTTTTGTGCACATGACATGCACCAGTCACATTTTATCACTTGTTACATTTTTATCATGGTTTTCTCTTCATTTTCTTGCATGGTTGTTATTTTAAATGAGAAGAATAAATATAAAAGAAAAAGAAAAGAGAAAATGATAAAGAATTGGGTATGGGCAAGAGAGAGAGGGTGAGGGTCAAACCTTGGGCATGGCTCTTGTTTCATTGATCATCCTTATCTTTCTTCTCTCCTCTCTTCTTACCATGGCTGCCCTCATCCCACCTCCACTTCATCCCTACAAAACACCAACCAAAATTCATCAAAACTCCATCTCCATTTCATTAAAAATGTGCACAAGCCAACTTCAAACACTTTGAACCAAGAAAAATTGGAATTTGAAGACTTGGGGCAACTCAAGAAAATTCTTGAGTTGCCAAATGTGGTAATTCTTGTACCATTAGAGTAGTATTACATTTACTTTAGCATCCATGTTAGTTTAGAGTTGTTTAAGTGTTGTTTAGTGAGCTTTGAAAATTCCAAATTTGGGTTTGAGGAATTATTGAATCCAAAGGTGTAACTGAGTTTAGTAGAGACCTTATAACCCCTCTAGTATTAGTTTCATGGACTGAAACCATAGAATGAAACCCAAGACATGAACTTAGAAATCCTCGATATCCTATTTTGTGGAAATTGTGATGTGTTTTAGAGATTTGTTGACACCCGGGGCACCTGAAAATATTTCATCAAACACTATAAGTTGTGCAGGCAACCTAGAAGCTACCCTGAAGACTAGAGACCAAACCCTTGCATCTTGGCCGGAATTTTAATGCTCCTGGCTGCAATTTGCGCCCAGGGTGGGAGCAAATGTGTTCGTGTTAGTTCCAGGGCTTTATTTATCTGTAAACTAGACCCTCCATGTATGCAAAATTGGCTAATTTCACCTAGTGTAATATCTGGATTGTTTTCTTGAGTTGCCGCATTGTTTTGCGACTTCGTTTTAACTTGAGTTTTGGTCTTTGATATTTTAATTCCATCGTGTGCCATTTAAACGTCAACGGCTAGGGCTATTGGTCGTGTTATGCATGCAAGGCTATAGGTTTTAACCTATGAGCGAAAGGTGTGCCGTTTTGGTTTTCCGCCTTGATTTTTAATACACATTTGCGATTGTGTATTGGTTGTAGGTACCCCATATGGAATTCGATACGACGAGGAGAGCGTGGCGCCATCGACTCCAGCAAGCGAGGATCAAGGTGAGTAGATCTATATCTACGGGGGAAGTCGGGTGGATGGCGTATAGCACCCCCGCATGTTTTTATGGAAACCGATATATATAGAATATGGTTAAAGAAACCTAGATTAGAAAACTAAGGATATGGTTTAAAAGGATAGTTAGAGACGATGTGAATGGTTGAATATGTATATCGAGAGATGAGATGAAAGCTTTTGGGATATGAAAAGTGAAGGTGAATCATGACTTATAGATATATAGTTACACTAGAATAAGTATGAGTTTTAGTGTAGCATGAAACTAGATTAATAAATTAGGTGTATATATAAAAGATGACTTAATGTGATGAAAATAATATACGAGGTGATATGATGACTTGATTGATATGTCGGTATACGACGCGAGTCGATTGAGATGACTGATACCTTTGCTGGTCTCATGATATGAGATTGTTATGGTTGTGACCCGGGGATATAGGTATATAGATTTACATAATGTTGTGAATCTTGGTTGATATGTCGTACATGATGTTAGGTCCGTACCCCTCATAGTCATATAGGTTGATAGGATTCTTAATGGTTTGATGCCTCCGTATGATTATTTTCCGTACGTGATGAGTTTTATGATGATTGATCCATACACTTGACTAGAGGATGCCGTACGATATTTTGTACCGTACGTGTTGTTATGAGGATAAATGCCGATTGTTAGATTCACCGTCTCGGTCATATTAGATACGTATACCTGTCAGCACTTTGCATACGATTTACTTTATGCTATGCTCATGTCACTCTCATTGCATTTCATATACCTGTGATATTACACCTACACCATTATCGATGATGCGTATGTTACACTTACACTGATTTGCTGGCTTATACACTTCATCATCGATAATTGCCATGTCACTACACAGTAGGATTGCTGTATCATGATTTGACTCCTTGCATGCTATGCTTGCGTACATACATATTGTACACCATACTTGCGTACATACAAATTATACCCTATACTTGCATGCATACATATTGTACACCCATGCTTGCATACATAAATATTGTACACCATGCTTACGTACATACATATTATACACCATGCTTGCGTACATACATATTGTACTCCATGCTTGCGTACATACATATTGTACACCATGCTTGCGTACATACATATTGTACACCATGCTTGCGTACATACATATTGTACACCATACATACGTGCATACATATTGTACACCATACTTGTGTCTATACATATTGTACACCGTACTTGCGTACATACATATTGTACACCCATACTTGCGGACATACACATTTGTACATCCATACTAGTGTACATACACATATGCACCATTATACGTTGTTGTATTTGATTTTGGAGATTTGGGAACCGCATGATATATTTTAAAAACTGGATTCATTTAAAAGAGGGGTTTTCCCTCGATATATGCATATTACTGTTCCATGTTGCATGATATACAGATATGCTTACATTCTGTTATATGTCGTATAAATCATGCTTTATGCTTTTACGCATTGAGATATGCTGTTTTCATGAGATTTCTGGATTTGAGGACCGTGGCTATTTTAAAAGAAAGCATGTACTATTTTAAAAACCCGGTTTCTCTTGATATGATATTTCAGTGCGTCCACCATGCGTTTTCTCTGTTCTGAGAAGTATGACAGTGATACCCGTTTCGAGGAGCTGGATGAGGCCGATTGCGGGTACATGGTAGACCCGGTATTGTACCCCGGAGTGAGAACAGATTGCTGTGCAGTAGACGGTGAGCCTGGCAGATAGACTACTACCTACCGATGATAGTATTTGGGCTCAGAGGATATCCGGAGGATACCGACCGGAGTCGAGAGATGATGTGGGTCGATTCGGACTGACGGAGCCCGAGGGCCGACCCGGACTGACGAAGCCCAAGAAATGAGGATTTACGTGTCGATGCTGGACACGGGTTTCCTGATGTTTCGAGTGTCGATGCCGGACACTCAGGTTCCATGATTTTGATGTGTCGCGAGGGAAACACGTTGATTTATATCCTCATACCTTCATGCATATACTTTTATGATAATTACATGCATGATGTTGTTGTGTCAGTGGTTGACACGTGGATGAGATCCACATGCATATATACTTTGATTGTATGGGTGGACGAGATCCACAGGCATACATACATTGATTATATGGGTGGACGAGATTCACATGCATACATATATTGATTATATGGTTGGATACGATCTACATGCATACATGCATTGATTATATTGTTGGATGATATCCACATGCTGATAGGTATTTACTTATATTGCTAGCATATTTACAGATACGGTCACCCTAGATATCATAGTATTCCCTTTATGATATAGTTGACCTAGGAAATCATTATTTTATTCGATTTCTACCTGTTGATGTTTTCTACTCACGAGTTGGCAACTCACCCCCGTTTTGCCACAGTTTTTGCAGGTTGACCGCACAGATCAGTAGCGTCATCGCTGGCATATAGCTACTTTTGGGTGTTTTGCATTGGTAGGTGGGACATTTGTATCGTATCCACTCTTATATTATATTTCATATTGTATCTAGTCAACTCCATCAATCAAACTAGTATTTGTATAAATAATGAGACTTAGTAAGACTTGTGGTTGCGAGACTTAGAGCGAGGTGTATTCCGCTACTTGTGGTGTTGATGTCTTGCTTACTTCTTTATCTTTTGTGGTGAACTTTGCCGTTGGGCGTCGTATACTTATATTTATGGTTTGCGTGGTTGTGGATCCGCCGTTTGGCGAAGAGCTAGCTCCCGCTTAGGGATGCTTTTTATTTTATCATGTATGGTGGTTTTGGATCAAAATATTCAAAGGACGTGCTGCCCAAATTTTTAAAAGACGAAAAATGTTTTTCAACTAGTAAATTCCACTTGCATTTTTCATGTTCTTTTACTTATGCATTTAGAAAACATTGATATCACCCTACCTTTATTTCAAAACTTAACCTTTTTTATTTTCTTAAAAATGCTTAGATTTCTGGGTTTCGGCTTACTTGAATTACGTTAGATGTTGGATGATTCGAGTTCTGGTCACGAGCTAAATTTTAGGTTATGGCAAAATTGGTATCAGTGCGCTAGGTTTAACCTTGGTTCGAGTCTATGTTTGACTATGCGGAGTCTAGGGCGGGTCTGTATTTCGGAACCTAGGCTTGACCTTTCGGAACTTAGACTTGAACAGGGGGAATTGGACCCGAACTTTCATTTCATAGGTTGACCCAGATTGATGGAGTAGGTAGCTTGAGTAGAGTGACGTGCGTACGTATATTCCACGGCATATTTACGATACGATACTCCACTTAAGAAACCTTACGATGTACATATTCTGAGACCTATGATTCTCTTCGTACCCATGATTATGCATCCATTTGAGAACCTTGATTCTGTTCGTCTCCATGATCATACATTCATTGATGTTGTTTCTTTTTATGATCATGTATCCATTCTGGATCTGTTGCTTCCTTTCTTGCCCTTGATCTGTTTTCATCGATACACGATTGAGGTTCCTGTCACCATGGTTGAGCACAGATTGAGCTGCAGCTAGTGTTGCGATCAGGGCGAGCTCGTCATGGACGAGGACTGACCATTCTGTTTTCCGGTGACATGGGAAAGTCTTGATGTAGTGTTTGAGTTGTGACCTCTTGTTGAGGCGAGTGTTTGGTTTTACACCGGATGATCGGGCCATTATTAGAGCTGCCAGTTGCGAGAGGACTGTTGATGTACAGCCTACCTCAGAGATTGTGATGTCGTCTACCGTGCAGACAGATGACCCAGCTGTTGCTGAGATTGATAGGATATCGCCTCTAGAGCATACGAGCTGAGATCGCTGAAGCTTCCAGGCAGAGATGCGATAGTCTATCCTGAGTTGAGAGACGAAGGCAATTCGTCAGATTGACGTGCCGACGTAGGCCTAGTCGAGTTGATGATTTCCAGTGTGGAGAGTCTTACTCAGATTGGGAGTAGACTGATCCAGAGATGACCGTTGATGTATCGTCTTTCCTAGAGGATTGAGACATTGTTTAGCATGTGGACGAAGGGTATTCACGTGTGGTCTGGGCAAAGTTAAAAAGTTTCAACGAATGTTAGAATTCCATTTTTCCAAGTTTAAAGTATTCGAAGGAACATGCAGGTAATTCCGTGGACCCTCTAGAAGAATGAAACCCTAACTCGACATAATGACCATGGAACCGCTTCTGAACCTTAGGGTTTGCAGCAGTTCAGCGGTGCCATCAGTGAGGCTTGGGTTTGCCCTTCTACGGTTGGTCCATAGGTACTGTGGCATGTACTGGATATTATTAGACTTTGCTCAGGTGTTGAGCTTTCGGGGAATTCTGGGACTTTGATAAATCGATTGAAACGCTTAACGTTGTCTGGATATCATGTGATAAGAGATCAGCAAGCTGACCATCTTCGGATAGAGGACCTCACCCTGATGCGTTGTGAGTTGATCGAGAACGGATGAGTATTGAGTATTCCTCCGATCGTTGGGACGAGTTCCCAAGGACGTGTTCGGCTAGAGATCTTCTACAGAGTGATGAAGATACCGAGTTTGTGATTTCGAGTCCGTGAGAGAGACTTCGGATTGACTGTAGCCGAGAACATTTGCAGTATGCAGATAGCGTGACGTGATGTCGAAGTGGACGATGATACAGATGAGTGGGACCAGAGGTTCGTGCGAGATGCTGATGAGCTGTTGTTACTCCCCGTTGAGATTAGAGATCAGATATGTCTACAAAAGCGTTGGGATGCGACCAGTTCCCGAGGAAATGCTGTGCTGAGAACGCAGATGTCCAGAAAGCGAGAAAAGATTATGCAAGAGTGCCAACCTTCGTATAGTTCGGCATAGGCGAGATCGGAAGAGACCCTGAGCAGGTTCCTTTCATGACACTGCTGCAATAAGATTTGCACCGAGGATCAGATGTGTGACGTGTATTCAGTGGACCAGAGGTCGACGCCAGTGACCTGCTGCTTTATGAGTGATCATATTAATTGGTCGAGAGTTGACCAGAGGAGTGCCAGGACGGAATCGTTCCTGTTAGCACACCTGACCGGGCCGATGAGCCGATGAATTGCAAGATTGGTGATCCATAGAGAAAATAAGGACCCAGAGACGGAGGACACCAGACCGTGGGCAGGAGGCAAGCAGATGTTCTTACTCTGCCAGTTCTGGGCACCAACATTTTTCGACATTATAGGAGGGGTACCTCAATGTAATTTGTTGTGATTTGTGTTTGTGATCCAAATATCATGCTTATATCGCTTGGATTTGAGTTTTGATGATTGATTTTCATGATATTGTTTTCGTGCACCATGGCTGCACCAACTGGGTATTTATATTTGGTGCATAGTTATTGCACTTAAGATATACTTTATACACCGTTGAGTTGGTTTATGATTTATGCATATTTATTGCACTTGGGATCGGTTTTGTGCCTTGGTAGCACGTGGTTATGATTTCGTGGATTTCATACGGTTGATTTGATTTTATGCATGTTGTATGCACTCGTTCTGATTTTGCACTCGGTATAGCTCATATATGCTTGCAGTGCATTGATACGCGTTTTGTGCACGCGGTTGCACATGTTTATGATTTCATACACCTTGGTACACTCGGTGTTGTTTTTATACGCATTTCAGTTATTGATGAGTTTCCGTGCATTTATTGCTCCAGATTTGTACCTTGTGCATTTGTATGCACTGGATTTGTATTTTGTGCACTGGATGCACCCGATTTGTGTTTTGTGCATTTATTGCACCAGATTCATATTTTTTGCATTGTTGCACCATCTTGGTATTTTGTGCATTGGTTGCACTGGCTTTATACTCCGTGCCTTGGTTGCACCCGATTTATGTCTTGAGCATTTGCGTTATCAAATTTTGTTTTTCGTGCGCGTTAGCACTTGCTGTGCGTTTTCGTACATGCTACTGCACTAGTTGCTTTTTACGAACCTGACGTGCTTGGACTGAAATTTTTGTGCATATTCGGCACTCGATATTAGATTTTGTGCACACCGGATGCACTCGATTTGGGATTTTCATTCGTGCATGTTAGTTGCACTGGATTGAGTTTTTTGTACACTATAGATGCACTAGATGTTGTTGTCGTGCACACCTGTTGCACTGGATTTATGCTTTCGTGCACACCCGTTGCACTTAGTTTTGCTTTTGTGCACGTTCGTAGCACTTGTATTTGGATTTGATTTCCGTGCGCACCAGACGCACATGATTATTGGATACGCCTTTCGAGGCTGATTTTGCTCTTCAGCGCTTTGTTTTCATAATGGGTACTATATTATGTAGTAGCCGAACAGGACTGATCTGAGCACAGTACCTGAGTATCTTACATGCATTAAAAGTTTAACAAGAGGTTTTAAAAAAGGAGCTATAGTCTCGCTATTTCGTATGTGTCCGTGAGTGACACGAACATTTGTTAAGGAAAACCATTTTGGGATATTTCAAAATGGACGGGACGTATATCTGAGCGAAACATATACAAAACTATATTTATTATTTTACAAATGAGTATCCGTCACTTATGCCGTGAGTTACGCATCACACGGCGATTCAGAAAAGATTTTGCATCTATTTTATTCAATTTTTGGAGAATTTTTTTTCAAGGATGCGTACTATATACATATTATAGTATTTGACTAGTGTACGCTGGATTTCAGAAGTGGATTTTCAGATCTGTATCTCCATTGTAACTCCGAGGATATGCGTGCAAATCTAATGATTTACATGACGCTTGACGGAGTTCGGTTTTTGAGTTTTGTACTCGTTTTCATGCGCACTTGACGCGCTGTGTTATTCGGTATCTTCTATGATTTCGGAGCCCCGTTGATTTGAGCTGATTGTTGAAATGTTTTAGTGTTTGGGGGTTTAAATTTAAATTCAGTGACCGAATTTCTTTAAGGGGGAAGACTGTAACATTACAGAAAAATAAAATATTATTTTTGGGAATTTATAAAATTAAATAATAAATATTATGAGTATTGTGATAATGCGGTATAATTAAATACCAATAAATTGGAGAAAATTTGGAAAATTATAGGAATTACTGAAATGATGGTGCTTTATATGATTTAAGCAAATTATGAATTTTTTTATTAATTATATTCATTTTTATGATCGCGATTAAATATCGTTAATCTTGCATTAATCCAGTTTTTTGCACATGACATGCACCATGTCACATTTTAGCACTTGTTACATTTTTATCATGGCTTTCTCTTCATTTTCTTGCATGGTTGTTATTTTAAATAAGAAGAGTAAATAGAAAAGAAAAAGAAAAGAGAAAATGATAAAGAATTGGGTATGGGCAAGAGAGAGAGAGGGTGAGGGTGAGGGGTCAAATGTTGGGCATGGCTTTTGTTTCATTCATCATCCTCATCTTTCTTCTCTCCTCTCTTCTCATAATGGCTGCCCTCATCACACCTTCACTTCACCACCACAAAACACCATAAAAAATGCATCAAAACTCCATCTCCATTTCATTAAAAATGCGCACAAGCCTACTACAAACACTTTGGACCAAGTAAAATTGGATTTTGAAGACTTGGGGCAACTCAAGAAAATTCTTGAGTTGCCAAATGAGGCAATTCTTGTACCATTAGAGTAGTATTATATTTACTTTAGCATCCATGTTTGTTTAGAGTTGTTTAAGTGTTGTTTAGTGAGCTTTGAAAATTCCAAGTTAAATATATAATTGAGATTAGTAGAGACCTTATAACCCCTCTAGTATTAGTTTCATGGACCAAAACCATTGAATTATACCCAAGACATGAACTTAGAAATCCCCGATATTGTATTTTGAGGAAATTATGATGTGTTTTAGAGATCTGCTAACACCCGGGGCACCTGAAAACTTTTCAGCAAACACTGTATGTTGTGCAGGCAACCTAGAAACTACCCTGAAGACCAGAGACCAAACCCTTGCATCTTGGCTACAATTTTAATGTTCCTGGCCAGAATTTGAGGCTAGGGTGGGAGCAAATGTGTTCGTGATTGTTCCAGGGCTTTATTATCTGTAAACTAGACCATCCATGTATGCAAAATTGGCTAATTTCACCTAGGGTAAAATCTGGGGTTGTTTTCTTGAGTTACTGCATTATTTTCGACTTCGTTTTAACTTGAGTTTTGGTATTTGATATTTTAATTCCTTCGTGTGGTGTTTGAACGTCAACGGCTAGGGCTATTGGTCGTGTTGTGCATATAAGGCTATAAGTTTTAACCTATGAGCGAAAGGTGTGCCGTTTTGGTTTTCCGCCTTGATTTTTAATACGCATTTGCGATTGTGTATTATTTGTAGGTACCCCATGTAGAATTCGAGACGACGAGGAGTGCGTGGTATCATCGACTCCAGCAAGCGATGATCAAGGTGAGTAGATCTATATCTACGGGGTAAGTCGGGTGGATGGCGTATAGCACCCCCGCATGTTTTTGATGGAAACCGATATATATATCTATAGAATATGGTTAAGGAAACCTAGATTAGAAAACTAAGGATATGGTTTAAAAGGATAGTTAGAGATGATGCAAATGATTGAATATGTATATCGAGAGATGAGATGAAAGCTTTACGGATATGAAAAGTGAAGGTGAATCACGATTTATAGATATGTAGTTACACTAGAATAAGTATGAGTTTTAGAGTAGCATGAAACTAGATTAATAAAGTAGGTGTATATATAAAAGATGACTTAATGTGATGAAAAGAATATACGAGGTGATATGATGACTTGATTGATATGTCGGTATACGGATGTGAGTCGATTGAGATGACTGATACCTTTGCCGGTCCCATGATATGAGATTGCTTTGGTTGTTACCCGGGGATGTAGGTAGATAGATTTATATAATGTTGTGAATCATGGTTGATATGTCGTACGTGACGTTAGGTCCATACCCCTCATAGTCATATAGGTTGATAGGATCCTTAATGGTTTGATGCCGCCGTACGATGATTTTCCGTACGTGATGAGTTTTATAATGATTGATCCATACCCTTGACTAGAGGATGCCGTGCGATGTTTTATACCGTACGTGTTGTTGTGAGGCTAGATGCCGATTGTTAGATTCACCGACTCAATCATGTTAGATACGTATACCAGTCAGCAATTTGCATAAGATTTACTTTATGCTACGCTCATGTCACTCTCATTGCATTTCATATACCTGTGCTAGTACACTTATACCATTATCGATGATGCGTATGTTAAACTTACGCAGATTTGTCAGCTCACACAATTCATCATCGATAATTTCCATGTCACTATACAGTAGGATTACTGCATCATGATATGGCTCCTTGCATGCTTTGCCTGCGTACATACATATTGTACACCATACTTGCGTGCATACATATTGTACACCATACGTGCGTGCATACATATTGTACACCCATGCCTGCGTGCATACATATTGTACACCATGCTTGCGTACATACATATTGTACACCATGCTTGCGTACATACATATTGTACACCATGCTTGCGTACATACATATTGTACACCATGCATGCGTACATACATATTGTACACCATACTTGCGTACATAAATATTGTACACTATACTTGCGTGAATACATATTGTACACCATACTTGCGTACATACATATTGTACACCCATACTTGCGGACATACATATATGTACATCCATACTTGCGTACATACACATATGCACCATTATACGTTGTTGTATTTGATTTTGGAGATTTGGGAACCACATGATATATTTTAAAAACTGAATTCATTTAAAAGAGCGGTTTTCTATCGATATGTGCATATTACAGTTCCATGTTGCATGATATACGAATATTCTTACATTCTGTTATATGTCGCATACTTCATGCTTTACGCTTTTACGCATTGAGATATGTTGTTTTCATGAAATTTCTGGATTTGAGGACCGTGGCTATTTCAAAAGAAAGCATGTACTATTTTAAAAACCCGGTTTCTCTTGATATGATATTTCAGTACGTCCACCATGCATTTTCTCGGTTCTGAGACGTGTGACAGTGATACCTGATTCGAGGAGCTGGATGAGGCCGATTACGGGTACATGGTGGACCCGGTATGGTATCCTGGGGCGAGAACGAATTGCTGTGCAGTAGAGGGTGAGCCTGGCAGAGGGAATACTACCTACCGGTGATTGTATTTGGGCTCGGCGGATATCCGGAGGATACCGATCAGAGTCGAGAGATGAAGTGGGCTGATCCGGACTGACGGAGCCCGAGAAATGAGGATTTATGTGTCGATACTGGACACGGGTTTCATGACATTTCGAGTGTCGATGCTGGACACTCAGGTTCCATGATTTTGATGTGTCGTGAGGGACATGTTGATTTATATCCTCATACCTTCATGCATATGCTTTTATGATAATTACATGCATGATGTTGTTGTGTCACTGGTTGATACATGGACGAGATCCACATGCATACATACATTGATTATATGGGTGGACGAGATCCACATGCATACATATATTGATTATATGGGTGGACGAGAAATGTTTTTCAACAAGTAAATTCCACTTGCATTTTTCATGTTCTTTTACTTATGAATTTAGAAAACGTTGATTTCACTCTACCTTTATTTCAAAACTTCAGCTCTTTTGTTTTCTTAAAAATATTTAGATTTCTGGGTTTCGGCTTTCTTGAATTACGTTACGCCTTTAGACGTTGCGTGATTCGAGTGCCGGTCACGAGCTAAATTTCGGGTCGTGACATTTATGATGAAACCTTTTCTCCAGTGGTTATGCTTAAGTCCATCAGAATTAAAGCAAGCATCACGGAGTTGGAACATCTGTTTTGATGTGGCAGTCAAAGTGTTTGACTTCATCAAAAAGGTAGATGAACCTAGTATATATAAGAAGGCAGTAGAGAATATAGTTGTCTTCCAAGTATTGTACGTAGATAACATACTCTTGATAGGAAATGGTTTCCTATGCTACACTCGGTCAAGCTCCTCTTATCACGGGGATTCTCCATGGAAGATCTGGATGATACCTACTACATCTTGTGGATTATAATTTACGATGATAGATCTAAGTGGATGTTAGGAGTGTCCCAAATCCGGGTACATTAACAAATCCGGGTACATTAACACCATACTAAAAGGGTTTAGTATGGAAGATTCTAAGCGTGGTGGTTCGTCCACTTACTCAGGAACCACTCTCTCCAAAAATATGTCTCCCAAGACTGATTTGGAGAGAGCTCGAGTGAAAAAGATACCCTATGCTTCGGCAGTAGGCTCTATTATGTATGCGATGTTATGTACCAGACCGGATGTAGCTGACTCACTAGGAGTAGCGATCAAGAATCAATCGGATCTTGGGAGAATCACTGGACAGATGTGGAGGACATTCTTAAGTACTTGAGAAGCACTAAATGAATGTTCTTGATTCGAGCTTCCCGAGTGATAAGGTCGACCGAAAGCCAGTCACAGGAATTTTATTTACCCTCAGTGGAGGGACGGTATGTTGGAAGAGTTCCAAGCTAGATACCGTGACATACTAGATGATAAAGGCGAGATACATCGCTACCAACAATGCTACCAAAGTAGATGTTTGGATAATTTTTGTTCATGAGATGAACATGGTTCCTACCATTGAGCGTCCAATAAGTGTTATAGTGACAATAATGGAGTTGTGGCTTTGGCCTAGGAATACCGGTCCCATCAGCAATCCAGACATATTCTGAGAACAGTATCACTTGATCAAGGAGATGGCTGATTTCCAAGGGATCGAGGTAAGGAGATTTGACGTAAAGGATAACACGGCGGATCCACTCACAAAGGCCTTTCCTTAGAGAGACTTTTATAGCACATTGAGTATGAGATACTCAAAGAAATGGCATTACTGCAAGTGGGAGATTGTTAGTTATATGTATGCCCTAGAGGCCATTACTGTACATGTGATGTATATTGTAGTGGATGCTTGGAAATACATAGGGAGGACATTCTTGCTCGACATGATAGTATGCTATCTGGTTGCACTTTATCATAACATGTACACTTATTGTCTCTCTATTACATGTTGATAAAGCCCTTAGGATGGGTACTTAACTACCAGGATTATGATGCAGATCATACTAGTGGGGACAGGGTAGTCGGTAAGTACATCCTTCAAATGTTCCTAGTTGCGGGAGTATCGAAACAGGGCTTTTATATTCCAGAGTAGACTAGCATATACGCTTCTTAACTTATGTGATGGGCGATGGATGATCCCACATCCATTGGTGTTTGACATCAGAGAAGGTATACGGGTGCTCATTGGAGACTGGGTACACTAGACGGACTCGCCAAGAATTCCTAGATGGTATTATACCTATCGTCAAATAGCAGTTCTCTAGTGACACTGGTACAGGTTATTCTGTCGACCCGAGATCATCATAGAGTCTTCTGTGATTCCCAATGTGCTTTGATTTCCACCTTACCACGTTCAAGTGATCTTGCAAAACGGTAGTTTTTGGGTACAGACCCGAGTCACATGGATGAAACGAGCAATAGGAGGGTATTTCGTCTCTCCCGGTATTGGGGGTTGATGTTGCGCTATGCTCGATTGGCAATAACAGAAATCCCTAGCCAGGGTTGCTGAGATTTACTGGTAAGTGTTATCAGTAGTTTCTCGAACTGTTATGGACCTTGCATCGGCATGACTTATCAGGCTATTGGAGTCTGACGTTATGCCTCCCCTGGCTGAGATATGCGACATATTTGACGAAGAGACCGGACTGTACGGTAGTGTTACTTGATTGGATTCGCAGGAGAATGAGCAGGCTTGCTTATTGATCTTCTGATCGCTCAATACCCGGGTGGCCGTTACGTTTAGCAGACCGCTTGCGGCTTGTGGGTGACTCATATGGTCACCACTTATTGCCAGCGTATTGACGAGTCTTTAGAGTCCTACACAAAGGTTTCCTGGCTCAAGCGAAACGAAGTAGGAGTGCATATGTGATATGTTTGGGATCGAGATTAATGAGCGTATGTGATACCGCATTCTATTTTCGCGATATGTGATATCGGTCGGTTATATGTGATATAGCCGGGCTGTCGAATCAAGTGTTGATTCGACAAGTTGATACATTTGATATTAGTCGGTTGTATGTCATATAGCCAGATTATTAAATCAAGTGTTGATTTAATAATTTAATGTATAACTGTATATTTGATATATTATCTTACATTAATTAATATTAGCTTACTTAAGATTTCTTTTTATCACTTGTGTACACTTAGTATATATGTACACTTAGTATATATGTGATATATACTAAGAGAATAATGGAGGAAAGATGCCATAGGAGGCAAATTCCTCCTATGGCGTCGAGAAAGCACACCGTTCATCATGTTTTCCGATGATCGGAATGCATCATCTTCATCGTTATTATCTAAGATATTGGTACACCAAATTTCATATGATTCTACAACTTTTTCACCGTTGAATTAGTGTGTTCAAAATTAACAGTTTACCGACAATAGAACTTTTTACATTGTTAAATCAACGGTGAAAAAGTTGTAGAATCACATGAAATTTGGTGTACCCACATCTGAGATGATAACGATGAAAATGATGCATTCCGATCGTCGGAAAACACGATGGAGGGTGTGTTTTTTCGATGCCATAGGAGGAAATTCCCTCATATGGCCTCTTTCCTCCATTATTCTTATATATTAATGTACATCTTTTGTGTCATGCTAGATGCCACATGCTACATGGGTGTATGAGACTCACACCATGCTTATAATAATATGAGGTTTTATTCATTTAAACTAATTCAATATTAGTTGGAAATTGTCATGCTTGGAAGCTTGGTGAAGCTTGAAGCATTTTTGACTTAGTCCACTAGTTTTGTTTTACTTGTAGATATTTATTAACCTAACCATTATTGTTAGCCATGGTTTATTCTCTACATGAGTTAGTGTATGACATTAACTCACCCATGGTTGCTATTCTCACCTCATGAGTTTTCATTCTCATCTCCACTTCATCTTCTTCTTCCTCATGAGAAAGTTTTCTAGCTTTTCAAATGGTGAAGAAATATTGTGAGAAAAATAAATTTAAAGTGAGAAAAATTCCAACTTCATCATCCTCTATTGTATTAGCCATTTAGTTTAGGGTGTTTGCTTCACTAATCAACCGTTAGTGAAGAGGTAGCATGAGTTTGAGTCTCCTTGATGTAGATCATCTTCGACCTCGAAGAGATCGAGCAAGCTTGTTCATTTCTTCATGTGGACTCTTAGTAGAGTTCGGGTGTTCACTACTTGGAGCGAAGGGACTACTACACGGAGCTTTAGAAGTGAAGGACCGGCCTATAAAGGTTGTATTCCTCATTCACTTTGTATGCAAAGTTGTTTGCATGTTGTATTGTTTAATTCTCTAGTTAAGATTCTAGGTTAGGGTTCTTTAGTATGGAAAAAATTGAAATTGGCATGAACGATGCCTCCCGAAACCTTGCTGCTGCCCTAGGGAACCCTACACATATAATATATATATATATATATATATATATATATATATATATATATAATATACATATACATATATCAAATATATATTAATATATATTAAGAAACATAATTAGTGAGCTAATAATAATAGTTAGGATATAATTATATCACATATAATATATATCACATTATTAAATCAACACTTGATTTAATAATCCGGTTACATCTCATATAACCGACTAATATCATTAATCTGAATATCAAATTATCAAACCAACATTAGATTCGATAATCCAGTTATATCACATAAAACCTGACCGACGTCAGATAACTGCCAGATTATAATACGGTATCACATACTTATATTTAATCAGGCCCACGTACATATAAACAAATGTGCCCCACTTTGTTTCGCACGAACCAAGAAACTTCTGTGTGGGACTCTAAAGACTCATCAATACGCCAGCAGTAGGTGATGATCACATCAATCACCTATAAGCCGTCAGCGGTACTAGCTGGACGTAACGGCTACCCGAGTATTGAGCGATATGAAGATCAACAAGCAAGTTCGTCCATACTCTCCATGAATCCTATCAGTAACACTACCGTATAGTCTGGTCTCTTCGTCTGATATGTCGCATATCATGTCTAGGGGTGGTAAACGTCAGACCCCAGTAACGTGATAAGTCATGTCGGTCTGGCCTATAACTGTTCGAGAATCTACTGATAACTCTTATTAGTAAATCTCAGTAGCAGCCCTCGCCAGGGACATCCAGTTATAGCCAATCGAGCATAGCGCAACATCAACCCCTATACCAGGAGTGACGGAACCCCTCCTATCGCTCATTGCCTCCATGTGACTCGGGACTGTACCCAAAATCCATTTGTTTTCACGACTCCTTTGAGCCGTGGAAGGGAGGAAATCAAAGCACGGTGGGAGCCACACAAGACTCTATGACGATCTCGGGTCTACGGACTAATCTGTACCAGTGTCATTAGAGGACTTCTATCGGACGATAGGTATACTACCTCATAGGAGTCCTTGGCGAGTCCTGTTCGGTGTACCCATTCCCCAATAAGCACCTGTGTACAATCTTTGATGTCACACACCAATGGCTGTGGGATCAGCCATCGCCCTCTAAGGGACAAGAAACGAACACACTAGTCTACTCTGGAATATCGATTCCCTAATCTCGATATTCCCTCGAAAAGGAACTGATTAAAGGATGTACTTGTTGACCACCCAGGCCCTACTAGTATGATCTCATCATAATCCTGGCAGTCAAGTACATATCCTAAGTGCTTTATCAACATGTGAGAGCAAGACAGTAAAGAATACCAGTCAACAAGTTAAGATAAAGAGTAACCAGATAGCATATTATCATGTTGAGCAAGAAAGTCCTCTATATATATGTCCAAGCATCCACTATAATATACATCACATGTACAATAATGGCCTCTAGGGCATACATGTTGAGTTTCTCTTGCACCTAGTCTAGGGTTTGGTAGTATCACTCATGCCACTTTAAAAATTAGAGAGGTGCAAAGCAAACAAACCATGAATCTTTGCTAGAATTATTAGGGTAACAAGTTTGTATCACATACAAAGAAGTATCTATCACGTAGAGTTTAGGATTACAACCTTCGTAGTCCGTTCCTTCGCTTCATAAGCTCCGAGTTGAGGTCCCTTCGCTGCGATCATTAAGAACTCCGACTTTCGAGAGGCTCCATGAGGTGAATGATGCATCTTGCTTGAAGTCTTCTTGATCTAAGATGATCTATCTTGAAGAATTTCTAACCCAAGCTTACACTTCACTAATGAAGTAATTAGAGAAGTGAACACCCTAATCTAAGTGGCTAGAATAGATGAGGATGATGAAGTAGGAATTTTACACTCTTTTGTTTTCAATTTCTCACTTAGAATCATCACACAACAAAAAGCTAGTGAAGCTTTTCAAGAGGAAGAAAAAGAACAGAAGCTTTTGTGATGAATAATGAATTATTGTTGTGGTTACAGTTGCAACCATGGGTTAAGAATGAGATCCTTAACCCTTGTATATAATAAACCATGGGTTGAGGGTTTGGGTTGGGTTAACAAATATCTCCACAAAATATCAAAGAAAAATGACAAAGTCAAAGCTTCTTGAAGCTTCCACAAACCTCATCCAAATAGTTAACCCTAATCCAAACCCTAACATGGTTTAAATTCAAAATCCATGTTGCATTTATAACCCTAACTTGTTACAATATTATAAATCACATATATAATATATATGTAAGAAAAGAAAATAATACAACTAACATATATCATATATACATAATTGTATTATCCGGTGAGAAAAAGAATCAATAAAGCGAGACTATATTAGTTAATGTAACGTAATGTATCACATATATAATTATACATTAAATTATCGAATCAACAGTTGATCCGATAATCCAGCTATATGACATTTAACCGAATAATATAACATGTACCAATTCATCGAATCAACACTTGATCCGATGACCCGGCTATATCACATATACCCGGCC
Organism: Agapanthus africanus; assembly: GCA_030015575.1. Taxonomy (NCBI): domain Eukaryota; kingdom Viridiplantae; phylum Streptophyta; class Magnoliopsida; order Asparagales; family Amaryllidaceae; genus Agapanthus; species Agapanthus africanus. Next base: position 508,441,143 of record JASDDO010000019.1, on the reverse strand, counting down.
GATATCACATATCGCGAGAATAGAATACGGTATCTCATATCGTATTATTCTTGGTCCCACACATATCACATGTGTGCTCCTACTCCGTTTTGCCTAAGCCAGGAAACCTCTGTGTAGGACTTTAAAGAATCGTCAATACGCCGGCAGTAGGTGATGATCATATCAAACACCCACAAGCTGCAAGCAGTCAGCTAAACGTAACAGCCACCCAGGTATTGAGTGATCAGAAGATCAACAAGAAAGCCTGTACATTCTCCTGTGAATCCAATCAGTAACACTTGCGTACAGTCCGGTCTCTTCGTCTGGTATGTCGCATATCAAGTCTAGGGGCGGTAAACGTCAGACCCCAGTAACCGATAAGCCGTGTCAATGTGAGGCTCATAACAGGTCGAGAAACTACTGATAACTCTTACCAGTAGCACTCCATATCAGCCCTGGCCAGGGACTTCCAGTTATAGCCAATCGAACACAACACAACATCAACTCCATACACCGAGAGAGACGAAACCCCTTCTATCGCTCATTGCCTCCATGTGATTCGGGACTGTACCCTAAGGACACCGTTTTGCACGCCCTCTTGGACGTGGTAAGGTGGAAATTAAAGAACAGTGGGAATCACACAAGTCTCTATGAGGATCTCGGGTCTACAGACTAACCTGTACTGGTGTCACCGGAGAACAGCTATCTGGTGATAGGTATAATACCATCTAGGGGTTCTCGGCGAGTCCGTTCAGTGTACCCAGTCTCCACTAAGCACTTGTATGTTGGAGATAGAGCCCTCAGAGTCAATTATTGGATCACAGGCACATGAATGCAATGATTGAGGGAAGACCTATCCCGGTAGGGCAGTCTTACTCAAGATGATAGTATGCTATCTTGTTTATCTTTATCATCGTGTACTGCTTTGTAAGTGCACGGCGGCGCCCCGGCCTCCATCCCGAAACCAAATGCGGAAGCGATGGTTAACTTTAAATTTTCTCAAACCGGCACCACCGCGCACTAAAAACCCGGATCGTACCATTAACTAGTCCTAGCTAACAACTAGATGAGGAAGAGAGATATACCGAGCGATCCGTGTCCTCTGGTCTTCTCGCCGTCGTCCCGATCTCCCGCGGAATGTCCAGTCTCCACCTCCTCGCCGGAAGGGCACCACGTAGCCTGCTTCTTTTACGGGCTCCCACCTCTATACCGAGGCAACTCGGGCACGAAGTTGGCGAGCCGACGTGCCCAAGATTTGCTGTAGAATGGTGTGTAGAACTTGTGTCTCATTTTGGGGTTGTGGAGGTTGCCATATGGTGGAGGAAATGATATAAGCTTTTGGAGATGGAGTTGTAGGGATTTTACAAAGCCAAAGATACAAAAAAATCCCCACACATGAAAAATGGGCAGCCCCCATCTCCTATGGCTGGCCATGACAAAATGGTGGGAGTGAGATTGAGAGTGAGGTCAATGGATGATAGAACCACAACCATAATGCAAGGGAATAAAGATAATCATGAAGGGAAATGATCACAAGCAAACCCACACTCCAAAACAACCATCATCAACAACCATGATTGCTCACAAAGTCAAGCAATCATGAACCATGGAAAGTCAAGGGATGGTCCTCCATCATTATCCAACAATATGCAAAGACCCCCTTCCAAATTGCTTATTTGCACAAATGCAAATAAGCCCTCCTCTACCAATCTTCGGCCAATGAAGGATACAAACGAAATATGGTAGGAACGGAAAGAAAACTGGCAACTCAAGAAAACTGGTCCCGTAATAAATTACAGGAAAACCCCGATACTGTGTATACACACCCGCATCTGTATTCCTACCGAATACAAACGCAATGAGACAAAATCTACACTGTACTATACTAGGATCCGGCTTAAACCAAAGCCGGCTAGTATTATCCGTCCGATCCTGATCCGTGCAATAACGCACGTATCTGATCGAACCCTGCCATATCTCCATACGGCCTCTACAGCGTTTCGCCTGAAAGCTTGAGTAACTAAATGTGGGGGACTCTAAAGACTCGTCAACACCTTGGTTGTGGATTTAACCACTAGCACGTCAGAGGTATAAGCCAATACGTGACGGGCCACCAGCTATTGACCAAAAGGGACGTCGATGAGTGAACTCATCCTGACACCGTACTAAGCCTGTCAGTGACAATATCTGTACAGTCCGGTCCGTTCGTCTATGAGCATCGCATGGCGGGCCTAGGGGGTTGGTAAAAGTCAGACCCCCAAAAGCGGTACAAGTCGTGTCGGAGTGTAGCCCAGAACACCCTGAGATACTACTAGAATACCTACCATTAAATCTCTTGCCTCGGCCGAGGGCTTTGTGTAATGGCTCTCCTAGACACAGCGCGACCTCACCCCCAATACCGGGAGAGACGAACCCCTGAAGATCCGCTCACTGCCTCCATGTGGCTCAGGACTGTACCCAACTAAAACCTATTTGCACGTCTCCTTTGAGAGTGGTTGGGTAGTAATCAAAGTACAGTGGGAACTCACACGAGACAAATGACGATCCCCAGGTCGATGAACTAATCTGTACACATGTCACGAGGGAACTGCTATCTGACGTTAGGTATAAGACCAACTAGCATGTTCCCGGCGAGTCCTGTCCAGTGTACTCATAACCCAATGAGCACCTGTATACATCTTAGGTGAACCAACTGACACCAGTGGCTTGTGAGACCGGCCACCGCCCCTCGTCGGGGTCTCGACTGTATACACTAGTCTACTCTGGAGTATCGATGCCCTGTCTCGAAACTCCCACGACTAGGGACCTTTTAAGGATGTGCTTATAGACTGCCAGCTCCCACTTATATGATCGCCCTCATACTGCTGGTGGTCAAGCAAGAATCCTAAGGGCTCTATCAACGTGTAATAGCGACATGTCAGGTCACCTAAAACAGTACACGATGATAAAGATAAACCAGATAGAATACTATCATCTCGAGTAAGACTGTCCTACTGGGACAGGTCCTCCCTCAATCATTGTAATTACGTACCTGTGATCCAATAATTGACTCTGAGGGCACTATCTCGAACAATCTCCCACTTGCACTCAAGGCTAATTATTGCGATGTCGCATACTCACAGCCCGTGTGATACCGAACACCCAACTCCTCTACTAGTCAGTCTCACAAAGCCCGTTTGCGAAACTATTGCGTTCGAGGAATAGCTTCAGTGAGTGGATCCGCTTTAATGTTTCTTTGTATGTCTCTCTATATCTCATGTTCGCGGAAAAATCCATCTCCCGAAATGAGCAATACCTGTCTTAGAATGTGTCTGGATGTTTGATGGGACCTAGCTCATAAATGAACTCCAAATCCAAACTTCTTAGACTGTATCGTCAACTGAACTTAATCAGTATCCTGCGCCATGCCTCCCTCAGTATTGTCTTGGACCACCTGTCCAAAATACTGCCCCTCGTCAGAAGGAAAAAATATAACTCTGACAACCTCCTTGTCGTCCAGGTCACCTTGGATGCCTGGAATGATAACTGTCTCCCGAATAAGGCTGTCGTTATCATATCCCTAGAACATCCACTTATGTTCTAAAACTGCTTCCGACTGCTTCCCCAGGATTGGATCAATGTCAACTTATTGCATCTAGTGCAAGAACAACATCTGGTGTGGTACTTGACATCTCATGATTGACTCAATTGCCTGAGCAAGTGATCTGCCAATCATGCACATCCCTCTCCCCTTTAGTCTGTAAGACACCTTTAGAGAGGGTGACTCCATTACCTGCAGGTACACTACCGTGCCAGGAGTCGTCCATTCTAAATACTCTTAGAATGCTGTCTGAGTACCCAGATTGGGAAACCACCCAAATCTAGATCTAAAACCATAGATCTAGTAACCAGTATGTCTGATATAATGTCCAAGTCCCATGTGGAGAAACGACTGTGTGACGACCAAAGTATAACCGATCGTAGTATAGGAATATCACTTCCTACTCTGTGTATCTCATCCAAATACCATGACATCACACCCTACTACCTTCTCAACAGATCCATCCCCTATTCTGATGAAGTCAAACCTATGACTGTCACATCAGAAATAGATGATCTATCTCCGCTATATCTGCTTTAGTCTATAAATAGACATAAGCCACTTGTCCACCAATGCTTCCGCTGCTCCCACTGACTACGACAACCCTCTGGCAGAGTCATATACACGTACACTTCTAAAGCTAGTTCAGAACGACGCTATACTCATCCTCCTGCCGGGTCTCACAGTCTGGAACAACAGCAATAGTAAGTCTGGGTAAACAAGAACTTCCCTGTCACCGTCCTTGAGGCTACTGGAGTACCTCTCGGGTGCCTGAAGTTACCCACCTTATCTGCGGAGTGGCCAATGGAATGTCAAACCAGATTGAATCTTTAGGTTCCTATGAAATCTTCAGTAATCGTTTGTGGTTCTGGAATCACTTCCAGTTCTACCATACTCCCACTACTGTTTTTTTTTGTTGTTAAAAATCCATTTTTATTAAAACTGTGGCGAGTCTAGAACAATATCACTATTGATCTTACAGATGGTAGAAAGTCAACCCTCGTCATAGCCTGGGTCAACCCACAAACAGCCATTACAGAAACGTGCCTTGAGTTGTCCAGTGTCTGGTTCTAATCATAAACCGGACAACTCCCTGTACCTTAATATCGTTAAGATATGAACTGTTCTATATCCAATATAGAACCAGAGGCACTGATTTAATTGAACCAGATTCAAATCATGCAATTGTCTCCAGTGCATGTCAACTAAATCGAAGAAGGCCGATCAGCGTTACTCAACTTAGGAATGCTTCCAATTATGAGTAACCTGAAAGAGAAGCAAGTTCTCTTAATCATTACTATCAACTGAATACCATACACAAGTATCTACATCTTCGATCACTTTGAAGAATCCCGATACTTGCTACACCTGGTTCTCTACTCTATTCAAATACCCATAACTTCTCAAAATTCGGACCCTGTGTTTCCACGAAACACCTGTCTAAAGACTAGAGAAGTCATAAGTAAACCGAATATAGTACGAGGACCAACCCCTCTGTCCTGATGGACCCTGGACAACATACAATACTCTGTATAAGTCCCTTGAGTCTGATAGCTCATTCACTGTGTGTCCTAGGTTGAAAACTGTACTTATGGTTAAGAAGAATTACACCGCTGTTTAATACTCCTTACCTGACCATCCACTAATATAGGTAAATGTCATAGACATAATTTCAAAAGGTATATCTCACTCTATGAAAATAGACGTACCGATATATCAATTTGAAATTGGTGCACAGCAGCGGATATTCAGAACTAAATATTTGCCGACTGGGAAACAACCCAGGTGACTTTCTCAAATATCACCGATTACAACGAATCCCGATATAATGAGGATGATCACCCAATTCCCAATAACTTGCTCCCACTCATCATCTGTAAAACCATACAGATGTGAGAATCATACCTGGTAAATACATACCCTGGAGTAAGTATCTAATCGGGAAATCAGTTTTCCTTTAACAGTACACAGTGAAACTGAAACATTGAAATGTTTCGAAGGGGTATCCGGGTATTCCTAGTAATGCCTCTTCCATTATCCAGATTTACGACTGTAACCATATAATTCTTTGCCACCTCTCCAAATCCCTTTATATGTCTTTAGTCATTACCTTCTGCACACCCCTTTAGGCCAAATGGTTTTCTTCCTTCCCTACCGTTCGGCACCAGCCTATGGTTTGGAAGAAGACTATCCAATAAGCATAATGGGTGTACTGTCCTAATCCTAGGAGCACTCGCAATGCGAGAGAGGGTGAAGATAAAAGACAACCGAATAAACCTCATTCCTATTTCTCCTGAACCAGAATCCATCCCCGAACTGGAATAAGTTCCTTTCGAGTTCGTATATAACCATACGATGGAGTATCCAATAAACTGTGGATCTTCGTAATGATACGGAGTGTCCTGGAGAAATACAAAGGTGATTTAGGATTGGCGAAGGAATATTTGGTTTGGTCGTGAATAGCAGTCGCATTTTACTTTGCCCTCTTACTAATCCCTTTCTTTGTCTTTACATAATACCTTCTGTACACCACCGTTAGGCAAATTGGTTTTCTTCATTCCCTACCGGTCGGCACCTGCCTATGGTTTGGAAGAAGACTATCCAATTTGCGTAATAGGTGTACTATCTCCTAAACCAAGAAGTACTCGCAACCTGAGAGAAGGTAAAAGGAAAAGACAACTTAATAGTCCTATCCGTTTTCTCCAGAACCGGAAACCATCCTCGAATAAATTCCTTCGAGTTCGTATCTAACTATACAATGGTTTTGTCCAATGGAAGTGAACGTTCGTAGTAATACGGGGTGTCCTGGAGAAAAGGGTAAAAGTAGGAGTGGCAATGCGGTTTGCAACTCTGATAATCCAAAAGCCTGTGTTAAGAAGGTTCGGTTAATATTGGTCACTGAGTCATAGTCTTAGGGTCGGGTCAATGGTCGCTGCCAGAGAGAGAGAAAAGAAACACTCAGCGTGCACTCTAACCTAGATCAGAATGGTTACCAATTTATCTAATCTGGAAACCTCCCACTGTACCTCAAATTCTCCTCCAAACCTGAAAGAAGAATTAGTCGGGGTCACCCGAGGAGTAAACTAACTCATCAGTGGGAATCGGGATCCAACTATCATCGCATGATAACGTGACGGAATCCGCTCACTGTCACGACCCGAGAATTTTGACTCGTGACCGGCACTTAACCACGCAACGTCTACAGGCGTAACGCGGCTAAGTAAGCCGAATCCAGAAATCAAAACCAATAAATATAGAGTGATTTAAAACATTTTCGTAAAAACAGTCATGCATGTCCGAAAAACATTTTATTAATTTAGTAGAAATCCTTTTAAGTTCAAGAGTTATAACTTTTATAATTTTGGCAACATTTCCTTTTTAAAACATTTGTCCCGCAAGTCGGGCAAAAGCAAGGTGTAGCAGAAATGACAAGTGAAATGAATAAAGCATCACTAAATGATATACGACGCCGTAGCGAAGAATACACAGTAAAGCAAGGACATTATCACAAAAGGTAAGACTGCATAAAATAAAGCCGGCTCAAATGCGAGCTCGACACCAGAGTACAAAATCATACACATCGTCCTCACAACTGTCTCTAAGTCAATACAGAAAGGTAGATGGAGAGTACTAGATACATCAATATACAACTGAAAGATAACAGATACCGCACAAAAACCCACCTAACAGCAAAAGGCTAACTCGCCTCAGCAATGGTATCTGTGCCAAAAGATGCGGTAAACAGCCAGCCGCGACTACTCCCAAGGGCAACCTGCAAGTACTGTGGCACAACGGGGGTGAGTTGCCAACTCGTGAATAGAGATAACATATAAAGGTGATCGCGAGCATGCACATATAGCGTGGCTCTACTAATGCCAGCAGATGATGTCAATGCATGCCAAACAGTGGATGCAATTGTAATGCAAGTGCTCTATCAGGTAAATGCTACAGGATGAGGTATATAGTAATCAATACTGAGCATGGGATAAATAACATCTACATGGATATGTCAACATGGAAAGCAATAATCGGTGCCTCAGACTGCACCCAAATCCCAAACACACTCAGGCGCCGGCACACCCATCGGCCCTCAAATCCTGTACATCTCTGAGAAATCACGAGTGCCCAACATCGGCACCCAAAATATCATAAAATACTCGTGTCCAGCATCGACACGCAAATCCTCGTATATCGGGCTCCGTCAGTCCGGATCGGCCCACGGGGTCCGTCTGCGGTGTCGGCCCTCGGCCCCGGTAGTACGGATCATCCCGCATCCATCTCTCGACTCTGGTCAGTATCCTCCGGACAACTGCCAGGTCCAACCAATCACCGGTAGGTACTCGCCCGCCTCCAGGCTCAATCGGCAAAACCCATCGATCATCTCGCCGAGGGGAACCATACCGGGCCCTCTACGAACCCACAGACGGATCATCCACTCCTCGAATCGGGTTTCAAGCACACGTCTCAGCACCGAGAAAACGCGTGGAGGACACACCAAAATATCATATCACGAGGTACCGGGTTTTTCAAAGTAGTGCATCTTTTCTTAAATACTTCCACGGTCCTCAAAAACCAGAAATCACATGAAAATCCATCACCAATAAGTAAATCCAATGCGAGGTACAATGTAAATCAATCCATGGTATGAGCATAAGGGGAAAACCGCTTTTAAAATTAGTTTCCGTTTTTAAAGATGTCATGCGGCTCCCAATTTCCAGGAAATCACCACCAATCATATGTAAGATAAACTACAACAATATAATCATGGCAGCTCTACAGTGAGTGTGGCATGGCAATTACTAACGGTGTGTGTGTAGCATGTAAATTAGTGCCCGTGTAATATAAACCGTTAGTAATAGTGCAGTGTTCTATCAGTTCTAAGCATATATATATGTGTAGCAGGGAATGCAATATGCGATGACAGTCTATGGGGTACATGCAACATATAATAATAAAGTCCTATCAACCCTGACGCATAACGCCATGCGGGCGATGAAAGGTTCCTAGGCACCCTAATGAGGTCTCACAAGGCATCGATCATGCCAATTTAAAAAAAAATACGGTGCCGAGAAACCCTAGAACGGATCGTTGGCTAGATTTCTAGGCGATAAAGCGAGGTAGTTTACAACTAAACTATAAGATAATGGAAATACAACCTTTGTAGATCCGGTGCTCCACCTCCATAGCTCCGCAACAAAGTCCCCTCACTGTCCAAATGAATTCCCGGGCTCTAGCGTCGGCTTCGTCGGAGAAATGGCGAGCTAGGTCGTCGATGTCCATGCCGAAGATGATCTACGTCGAGGCATCGCTAGATCAAGCTCCACCTTCACCAAGCCATGAAAACTTGTGAAGGAAACACACTCTACTACTTGGGAAGAGGTAGAGAATGAATAAATAGGAAGTGGGTAGACTTTAGTTTTGGATTTCTCACTAGTTTACATCACTTTCCATTGGAGTAGGAAGCTTTCTTCATGAAAAATGAAGAAGAAGAAGATGAATATCCTTATGATAAGTTATTCCAAATAGAAAATAAAAGGAATGCTTATCATAATCTAACCATGGTGAAGTGTAGAGAATCAACTAGGGTTGAGTGGAGTGGTTAGGGTTAAGCATGAGACAAAATGGTGACTAAGTCAAAGCTTCATGAAGCTTCAACATGCAAGTCCAAAATTAGCCACCATTTCACTTCTTTATGCTTAATATTTTTCCAAAATAAATAAACAAATAAATAAATGAATAAATAAATAATGGATAAAACAAAACCCTAATTTCCAACTCAACCATGGTTTAATTCTTTGCACTTAACCAAAAAGCATGTATCATCAAACATGATACAATCATGTGTACAAAAGTATATCACATATACAATGTGCACAAACCAAGTGAGAAAATCCGTTTAAAGTGAACCAATACCAGTTAGTGCAAAGTAATATATCAAATATATAATTATGCATTAAATCATTAAATCAACATTTGATTTAACGACCCGGTCATGTCGCACACAACCGTCTAGTATTCAATGTATCGGCTTATCGAATCAATACTTGATTCGATAACTAGGTTATATCGCATACAACCAATCGATACATTCATCGCGAGAATGAAATACGGTATCACATACACGCATTATTCTCGGTCCCGCACATATCTCATATGCGCTCCTATTTCGTTTCGCTTGAGCCAGGAAACCTCTATGTAGGACTCTAAAGACTCGTCAATACGCCGGCAGCAGATGATGATCATATCAAACACCCACAAGCCGCAAGCGGTCTGCTAAACGTAACGGCCACCCGGGTATTGAGCGATCAGAAGATCGACGAGCAAGCCCGCTCACACTCCAGTGAATCCAACCAGTAACACTACCGTACAGTCCGGTCTGATCGTCTGATATGTCGCATATCTCACCTAGGGGTGGTAAACGTCAGACCCCAATAGCTCGATAAGTCGTGTCGATATGAGGTCTATAAAAATTCGAGAAACTACTGGTAACACTTACCAGTATATCTCAGCAACCCTGGCCAGGGATTTCCTGTTATAGCCAATCGAACACAGCGCAACATCAACTCCCTATGCCGAGAGAGACGAATCCCCTCCTATCGCTCATTGCCTCCATGTGATTCGGGACTGTACCCAAAAACCACCGTTTTGCATGCCCTCTTGGACGTGGTAAGATGGAAATCAAAGCACAGTGAGAACCACACAAGACTCTATGACGATCTTGGGTCAACAGACTACTCTGTACCAGTGTCACCTGAGAACTGCCATCTGACGTGAGGTATAATACCATCTGGGAGTTCTCGGCGAGTCCGTCCAGTGTACCCAGTCTCTACTGAGCACCCGTATATCATCTCTGATGTCAAACACCAATGGATATGGGATCATCCATCACCCATCTGTATGGGTCGAGAAGGTATACGCTAGTCTACTCTGGTATATCGATGCCCCGTCTCGATACACCCACGACTAGGGACTTTGAAGGATGTACTTATAGACTATCTGTCCCCACTAGTATGATCTGCATCATAGTCCCGGTAGTCAAGTACACATCCTAAGGGCTTTACCAACATGTAACAGAGAGACAGTCAGTGTATACGTTAAGGTAAAGTGTAACCAGATAGCATACTATCATGTCGAGCAAGAAAGTCCTCCCTATATACGTCCTAGCATCCACTACAATATACATCATATGTACAGTAATGGCCTCTAGGGCATACATATAACTAACAATCTCCCACTTGCACTAGGGCCATCTGTAGCAGTGGTTGTAGTATCTCATACTCAACCATCCCATAAAAGTCTCTCTCTGGGAACAGGCCTTTGTGAGTGGATTCGCTGTGTTTGTCTTCTGAGTCTACTCTCCTAACCTTGATCCCCTGGAGATCAACCATCTCCATGATCAGGTGATACTGCCTTAGAATATGTCTGGATCACTGATGGGACCTGCGTTCCTTGGCATAAAGCCACAACTCCATTGTCACACAATGGGAGGAACATAGTTCATCTCATGAACCTATATACACCCAAACATCCTCTTTGGTAGCATCTTAAGTAGCGATGTATCCTGCCTTTATCGTCTAGTATGTCACGGTATTTAGCTTGGAACTCTTCCAACATACCGTCCCTCCACTGAGGGTAAAGATAATGCCTGTGACTGACATTCAGTCGTCTTTATCACCCTGGAACCCTTCCAGTGATTCTCCCCAGGATCAATTGATACCATCTCACTACAGCTAGTGAGTATTCTAACATCCATTTGGATCTATCTCATAGGTCCAAAACCCAGGATTTAGTAGGTATCACTTTGATCCTATGTGGAGAATCATTGTGATAGGCGGAGATTGATCGAGCATAGCATAGGAAACTCTTTCCCTATCAAGAGTATGTCATCCACGTACTCTACGAGGATCATCACCATACTCCCTACTACCTTTTTGTATATACAAGGTTCATCTACCATTTTGATGATGTCAAACTCTTTGACTAATTCATCAAAACAGACGTTCCAACTCCGCGATGCCTGCTTTATCCTATAAAGCATCTTGTACACGTTTCCGCTGCTCCCACTGTTTACGAAGCCCTCTGGCTGTGTACTTACAGACGCTCTCTTTTAAAACATCATTTAGAAAAGATGTCATGACACCCAACCGCCAGATATCGTAGTCATGGTATGTAGCCGTGGCAAGTAGGATCTGGATGGACTTAAGCATAGGTACTTGAAAAGGTTTCATCATTATCCACAGCTGGTCAATGATGCAAACTTTTAACAAGTCTAGCTTTGAAAGTCTCAACTTATCGATGTATACCAAGTAATCTTCTCAAGATATACTTGCTCCTGATGGGGATTTAACCCTTCAGATATAGCAACCAAAGTCCATACTTTGTTGGTGTACATGGATTCCATCTCAGATCGCTAAGCAACCAGCCATTCTTACAGAGTCCCACTCCTGATGGCCAGCTCGAAACTAGTTGGGTCATCATCTCATGATGCAATCCTCGCTCCCACTGTCATAGAGAAACCGAAGTATCTCTCAGGTGGGTGAGGAACCTTACTAGATCGGCGGAGAGGCTGAGGTTCGTTGGTAACTATTGAATCCTTTGGTTCTTTCAAATCATCTGCTGTAGTTTGTATAGCTGGAACATTTCCAGTTCTACATAACAGATCTTGCCTCGAGCTTGTCCGGATTTTGCTTTTAGACATAGGCCGGAAAACTCCAAATCTTAACTAACTTAAGATATGGGCGCTTCCCTTTCCATATCGCATATGAAATGGTAGGCAACTGATTTGATTGGAACCCTATTCAATAGGTATGCAACTTCATAAGTGCATAACTCCCAAAAAGGAAATAGGTAACTCAGTAGTACTCATCATAGAGCACACCTTATCATATAGGGTGTGATCGCTCCGCCCCGATATACCATCGTGCTATGGTGTATACGGAGGAGTAATGCTGAGAGAGAATCTCATTCTCCTTTAGAATAATCCAGGATTTCCGCGCTCAAGTATTCTCCTCCTCGATCTCATCAAAGGACATAATACTAATACCCGTATTTTGGTTCTCTACTTCTAACTTATATTCTGTGAATATCTCAAAAGGCTCGGACTTGTGTTTCAACAGGAACATTGGTCTGAAACTCGAAAGATCATCAGAGAATGTAATGAAGTATAAAGAATCAGTCCTGGCATGTGTAGACAGGGGACCTACATACATCAACATGTATCATCCCAAGAGTTCAACTAACTCTTTCTCTGTTTCCATTAAACAGAGCTATGGTCATCTTATCTTTGTGACATGACTGGCGAGTTTCACAAGATGTAAATTCAAACTGATTTAAATATGCATCTATATGTAACTTCAGCTAGTCGGGTCACATTGATATGACCTAGTCTACAATGCCTCAAGAAGGATTCGTTCATTTCTGAACTCTTCCTCTTGTGTGTGTTCCATATACTAAGAACTGTAGTTTAATTTAGAACATCAATGCTTTTAGATAACGTGCCTGAACTGATCAACTTTTGATATAGGAAATGTTCAAAACATTATCCAACAATACAAAATTTTATCATTTCTTTACTAATAAAGAGACTGATATGATTTTGTATATCAGGTTCGGTATCTAATAATATTCGTTCAGAATCAATGTATTGATAATACAGGGTGACAGTGACCAACAGACTTGGCTGCAACTCTTGCCCCGTTTTCTGCCTCATGAAACTTATCACCCGTTCTCAGTTCTTTACCTATCTGTAGCCCATGTAACATATTACATATGCGGGATCCTGATCCGGTATCATATACCCAGGACGTAAAGGACACTGAGAAACAGTTCTCTGTAATGAACACACCCGAAGATGATGCATCATCATGCACTCTCTTCGTTTGGGCGGCACGGGAATTCTCGTAATCCCCAATTTCCTGCTCTGTCTTATAACAATTATAAGTTGAAGCGGGACCAACGTTCCCCAGCTCAGTATAACAAGCGGGTTCGGTCAATAATCCGTTTTATTATCTTGATTAAGGCATGATATGGTCGCTACCAGGAGAGAGAGAGAAGAAAACACTCAGCGTGCGCTCTTACAAGAATAGATTGGTTATTATTTTATCTAATCAGGATGGTTCCCACTGCTTTTTATCAAATCTTCCTTCAAACCCTGAAAGGAAAGACTAGCCGGGATTAATTACACACTACAAGTTCGCCAATCTTTCAGCCAGGCCAGTGTCGGTACTTTGAGGGAGGTCCCCCGTGCTTTCGCACGAACCTAATTAATGTAAACCTCGTTTTCCCAGAGGCTTAACCTCGTTGACACCTTTCTAGACACCTACTTGATCGGCTAATTTCAATGTGTAAAACTCTCCCAGGAGTAACTCTTACTCGCAGCGGGTATCGGGATCCAACTATCTCATAGAAGGTATGCAATCTCATTGCAAATTTCAACACTCAAAATTCCCGATAATATTTTGCCCCTAGCACCCTATGACCTTGACGGAGGTCAACAAACCATAGGCTACTAGTCAAGTTCAACCCGTCATTTCTTGATCGAACTAAACCCACCCGCACGACCCTTGACGGAGGTCAACAAGGCCGCACGACTACCCTAATCCAATCTGCATCATATGCATAAACAGATAAATACTAGTTAGCTACCGCACACTACGCGTTGACGGAGGTCAACAAACGTAGCACGAATACTAAATAGGATTTATCTGAAATGACGGAGGGCTACGACAGGTTTTTCTGAAAACCTATTGCGTAATGAACTTGATATTGTTGTAGAATCAAATGGTTTTAAAATGGAGTGCTTTTGAGGCTTTTCTAGTTTTGCTAAAGGAGTCACTCCCGGTGAAGGGATCGTCGGTCCTTTCCTCGTCGAATGAGGTGCGGGATATATCATATATATCGCTATGCAAAGCAGAAACTATAGAAGCTATCAAAAGACAAACCGAATGTGTAGCATCTGCCAGTTATTGCTAAAGGAGTCACTCCCGGTGAAGGGATCTCGGTCCTTTCCTCATCGAATAAGGTGCAGGATATATCACATATACCGCTGTGCAAAGCAAGAACTGTAGCTACCTGTTTTATTTTGAAATTCGATTCTACAACATCTTAGGTTTCTTTTATTTTCATTAATCACATTAATGATGTCCCATCATTTAAGTACCTAAACATCACAGATAAATACGACGTACGCTTATGCCATCCGCATTCGCCTCGATGTCCCGTCTGCACCGTTAGGTTAGGTAACTAACGCCAGAGCGAGGCAGGGCTAGCGCGGGTGTAAAACATAAGCAACGTCTATATAATATATCATATATACTATATACTGTATCTATCATCGAACATCACATGATCACATCACAGATATCGCAGCAGAAGAAACATATGAAATATTGGATATACTAGGACGTCCGTGTTTTCAATACGAGCCAGTATAAAACACGGATTCCACGGTCGTGATGAATAGCCAAACCCACACCCCTAGACCCCTACGAGAGCGGCAAGCAACCCTACCAATTCTGGAGTTAGGAGACCCGGACTCGACTCCTCGAGTTGGTCTCCCACTGGACTCCAGAACCCGGTTACTTGTGCCCTCCTCCTTGGGTCTATCCTAGTGCGGAAAAGTAAATAATATACAAACGGTGACATCTTCCGCAACCTGGAAGTGCCCCAATAAAAGAATATTACATACAAGTTTTTACATGAATGAAAATGAAAAACACTCATCTCACATAAAAAACCCCAGGCTATTCAAACACGACGATCCAATATAACATATCCAGCAACACATAACATCACATGTCATCAACGTAAGTAAATATGTCCATCCCAATTGTCGTTGACATATAGCAACGAAACCGGCGATATCACATATTACACTTACGGTCACAGAAAAGAAAGTGTAAAACTACAACAGTTGGAATCCGCAACCACCTCAGACATCACATGCCTGACCAAATGAATTTCTTAGACATCGCATGCCTAACAATTATAAACCCCGCATTTTAGTCTCAAAATCGAAAACTCTTTTCAACATTAAGTCGGGCAATTCAACAAGATTCCCGACATCCTGATCGAATGCTCGTCGCAAACTTTAGTAGGCGGCTGCACCCCTGTACCATCGAAGAAGTGCAGCAAGGCGGAACACCGCTGCCGCGAGCACCCGAACGGATGCTTTCGGCGACGGGGTTCTCCTACAGTCACTTGGTCGGGGCTATGGAGTGAGGCTGTCTATTAAGTTTACCCGACGAGTATCCGCGTACGCTACGTGATTGCGACGGACTTTTGATCACATCAAAATTCCGTGGCAACCGATCAAGTGAGACTAAAGTGCTATGTTTATAACATTCATTCAGTTATCGCATAACTTATTGTGAATTCCAATTATTGTATCCCATTCCGGATAAATAGAAAATGTCAAACTTTCCGATCGAACAATCGAACACCCAAGTTTTCCCGGTACAGATCAACACATGAAACAAGTCTAACAACATTCATTCGTGCCTCAGTACCAACGGTCCAGCCGTAGAAGGGTCAAGCCAACGCCTCACATGTGGCACGCCGTACTGCCCCAAACCCGAAGGTTCAAAGGGCAGTTCAAGACGGTCACATAATCGAGTTAAGGTTTGTTGTCTTCTAGAGGGTCCATCGCGTTACTTGCACTACTTAGAATGTCGTTAAACCACGGAAAAATCCAACACTTGGAAATTTTCCGGCAGGGGAAAAGGTGGGTATTTATATCCGGTCGAACTTTTTAACATATTCTAAAATTTATCCGGAAAGCCACACAGACAAAATTTGATAATCCGATCGAACACCGAATCCCCAAAACAACCCCAGAAAATTCAACTCTTGAATAAATATTAAAAATTCCCAGGAAAACCAGCACAGAAATCTGAGAATTACTGTGAAAAACAAAATACACAATACGACAAAACGGCCGCGGATCCGCGGCTCATAGATGGAATTAGTCCATCGAAATTCACAGTAACTCTTAGATTATCCTTCTTGTTTCTCTGCATATTTTTAATGTGGAAAAATCCCCGATTTTAGAAAAAGTACAGAGAGCAATTTCCGGGTTAGCTTTTCGGTTCGATCGGACTTCAAACTCCGTCTAAACTTCGCCTAAGGCTCTAGCTAGGCTCTGATACCACTAAAAGGTTCCTAGGCACCCTAATGAGGTCTCACAAGGTATCGATCATGCCAATTTAAAAAAAAAATACGGTGCCGAGAAACCCTAGAACGGATCGTTGGCTAGATTTCTAGGCGATAAAGCGAGCTAGTTTACAACTAAACTATAAGATAACGGTAATACAACCTTTGTAGATCCGGTGCTCCACCTCCATAGCTCCGCAACGAAGTCCCCTCACTGTCCAAATAAATTCCCGGGCTCTAGCGTCGGCTTCGTCGGAGAAATGGCGAGCTAGGTCGTCGATGTCCATGCCGAAGATGATCTACGTCGAGGCATTGCTAGATCAAGCTCCACCTTCACCAAGCCATGAAAACTTGTGAAGAAAACACACTCTACTACTTGGCAAGAGGTAGAGGATGAATAAATAGGAAGTGGGTAGACTTTAGTTTTGGATTTCTCACTAGTTTTCATCACTTGCCATTGGAGTAGCAAGCTTTCTTCATGAAAAATGAAGAAGAAGAAGATGAATATCCTTATGATAAGTTATTCCAAATAGAAAATAAAAGGAATGCTTATCATAATCTAACCATGGTGAAGTGTAGAGAATCAACTAGGGTTGAGTGGAGTGGTTAGGGTTAAGCATGAGACAAAATGGTGACTAAGTCAAAGCTTCATGAAGCTTGAACATGCAAGTCCAAAATTAGCCACCATTTCATTTCTTTATGCTTAATATTTTTCCAAAATAAATAAACAAATAAATAAATGAATAAATAAATAATGGATAAAACAAAACCCTAATTTCCAACTCAACCATGGTTTAATTCTTTGCACTTAACCAAAAAGCATGTATCATCAAACATGATACAATCATGTGTACAAAAGTATATCACATATACAATGTGCACAAACCAAGTGAGAAAATCCGTTTAAAGTGAACCAATACCAGTTAGTGCAAAGTAATATATCAAATATATAATTATGCATTAAATCATTAAATCAACACTTGATTTAACGACCCGGTCATGTCGCACACAACCGTCTAGTATTCAATGTATCGGCTTATCGAATCAATACTTGATTCGATAACTAGGTTATATCGCATACAACCAATCGATACATTCATCGCGAGAATGAAATACGGTATCACATACACGCATTATTCTCGGTCCCGCACATATCTCATATGCGCTCCTATTTCGTTTCGCTTGAGCCAGGAAACCTCTGTGTAGGACTCTAAAGACTCGTCAATACGCCGACAGCAGATGATGATCATATCAAACACCCACAAGCCGCAAGCGGTCTGCTAAACGTAACGGCCACCCGGGTATTGAGCGATCAGAAGATCGACGAGCAAGCCCGCTCACACTCCAGTGAATCCAACCAGTAACATTACCGTACTGTCCGGTCTGATCGTCTGATATGTCGCATATCTCACCTAGGGGTGGTAAACGTCAGACCCCAATAGCTCGATAAGTCGTGTCGATATGAGGTCTATAACAATTCGAGAAACTACTGGTAACACTTACCAGTATATCTCAGCAACCCTGGCCAGGGATTTCCTGTTATAGCCAATCGAACACAGCGCAACATCAACTCCCTATACCGGGAGAGACGAATCCCCTCCTATCGCTCATTGCCTCCATGTGATTCGGGACTGTACCCAAAAACCACCGTTTTGCACGCCCTCTTGGACGTGGTAAGATGGAAATCAAAGCACAGTGGGAACCACACAAGACTCTATGACGATCTCGGGTCAACAGACTACTCTGTACCAGTGTCACCTGAGAACTGCCATCTGACGTGAGGTAAAATACCATTTGGGAGTTCTCGGCGAGTCCGTCCAGTGTACCCAGTCTCTACTGAGCACCCGTATATCATCTCTGATGTCAAACACCAATGGATATGGGATCATCCATCGCCCATCTGTATGGGTCGAGAAGGTATACGCTAGTCTACTCTGGTATATCGATGCCCCCTCTCGATACACCCACGACTAGGGACTTTGAAGGATGTACTTATAGACTATCTGTCCCCACTAGTATGATCTGCATCATAGTCCCGGTAGTCAAGTACACATCCTAAGGGCTTTACCAACATGTAACAGAGAGACAGTCAGTGTACACGTTAAGGTAAAGTGTAACCAGATAGCATACTATCATGTCGAGCAAGAAAGTCCTCCCTATATACGTCCTAGCATCCACTACAATATACATCATATGTACAGTAATGGCCTCTAGGGCATACATATAACTAACAGGCGATATCCCCGTAGATGTGAAATCTACTCACTGTGTCTCGCGCTAAGTGTATCCAACAATTTGCTTGCCCTTCTTCGCAGCGTCCGTCTCACTGGCCTGCGAACCTAGAATCACATAACATATATCACACATAAGCTCAATTTCATAGAAACGAGACATTACGGTCCAACTAGAAACCCGTGTCGCAAACCAATCGCGCGTGTGCGCGATACGCTAAAACGTGTGATCACGCGCCTGAAACTACCCTGACGCGTCGCGATACGCAAAACCCCAAACCCACTCACGTATCACGCATGTCGCGAAGGTTTAGGAAAATGGCAAAACAGGTATTTGGTCCCAGATTTCTATACAGAACTAAACTTTCAAAAATATATACATCACAGCACCCTACACACTAGCAGACACCTACAGGACCAAACCCCAACCCAAACCCTACCCATCTGGCCGCAAATTGCGGCCAGAACGAATTAATTGGCGGCCTACTGTAGCAGTTAGGGGGTCGGGTTAAATCTGGGGTATCAGCACATCTCCACTATACTGCAGTCTTCCCAATTTCACTCAAACTCATCGGGTCAAAAGCAGTTCCAGAAAACTCAGTTTTTGCACAATACGACGAATTTGCATCAATTAGGGAAACTGGTGGTATTTTAGTGCAATCGGGGTTAAACTAGGTTAATATGGTCTCAACAACCCTCTAACAACCTACTGAAACCAATTCACACCACATTAGCTCAAGGTTCCCACTAAACACCTCATATCGCACTAAAACGCACTAAAAACCACTAACCGATGCAAAACTACTCTAACCAAGAAACTAGGGAATAAGTTTAGGAAATATACCTCATACTTAACCCTAGGGAGCTGGAGGAAGAAGAAGGAGGTGCAGGGAAGGGCTGCACTAGGTGCTGTTGCTGTTGTGTTTGCTGCTGCTACTGCTGTGAAGCTTGTTGTTGCTGCTGCTACTTCTCTCTGCTGCTGCTGTTGCTTCAGTTGATGAAGTATGAAGGTAAGTGGGTGTGTTGTGTGAGTGTGTGGGTGTGTGAGACTTGAGAGAAAAGAAAAATAAGAATGAGAGGAAACAATTATCATCCAATTGTCAACCCTCCTCTCTCTCTCTCCTCATGATTGCAAGCATGGCTTAAAGCTATGATGCACTCTCCCTCTCTCTCACAAGTCAACACCCAAAACAATTCAAATTAAAGTAACTTTTAATTAACTAATTAAACTCAATTAAAACCCATAAGACTTTAATCGTCAAGATTAATCCACTATGGCTACTAATCATGGTAAAACTTATTTTAAAAACCCTAGTTTACATGCACATGTGTGTGCAAGCCTAGGAAAATTTTAGAAAAATATTTATTAAATTAGGAAAAAATTTTAAAACACAATTTGGTAAACTTTTTGTTAAAAACCCAATATTTAAATATAATTATTCACTAAACATATCCTAAGGTGTTACAATCTCTCCCCCTTAAAGAAATTCGTCCCCGAATTTCAAAATCTAACTACACGTACCTTCAAAAAAATGGGGATACGTCTTCATCATCTCGCTTTCGGTCTCCCAACTGACCTCCTCACGGTTCTGGCCACGCCAAGGTACCTTAACTGATGGGATGTCCTTCGATCTCAATTTCTTCACTTGTCGATCCAAGATCATCACCGGCTGTTCTGCATAGGAAAGGTCGCGCTCAAACTGGATCGTCGGGTGCTGAATCGCATGCGAAGGATCATGAAGATATCTGCGGAGCATCGAGACATGAAATACGGGATGCACATCTGGAAAGCTGGGCGGAAGGGCTAAACGGTAGGCTACTGCACCAACACGCTCGAGGATCTCGAAGGGGCCCACATACCTGGGACTGAGCTTCCCTTTCTTCCCAAACCTCATCCCACCTTTCATTAGGGATACCCTCAAGAAAACATGATCACCAACAGAAAACTCAAGCCTGCGCCGCCGACGGTCCGCATAAGATCTCTGCCTACTCTGGGCTGCTCTCATCCTATCGCGAATCAACTGGATCTTCGCTGTCGTCTCCTCAACGATCTGTGGCCCTAAGATACTGCTCTCACTGAGCTCTGTCCAACAAGTGGGCGATCTGCATCTCCTCCCATAAAGAGCCTCAAACGGTGCCATCTGAATGGTCTCCTGGTAGCTGTTATTGTAGGAGAACTCTACTAAGGGTAAGTGATGATCCCAGCTACCTCCGAAATCCAATACACAAGCTCTGAGCATGTCCTCGAGAGTCTGAATGGTCCGCTCTGACTGTCCGTCGGTCTGCGGATGAAATGCTGTGCTGAAACTCAAGCGAGTGCCCAAAGCCTCCTGGAGCCTCTGCCATAGTCGACTGGTAAACTGGGTGCCTCTGTCGGACACAATGCATGTCGGGACTCCGTGTAGTCGCACTATCTCGTCGATGAAGATCTGGGCATACAGAGTAAATCCGAAAGTCGTCTTCACCGGTAGGAAGTGAGCCGCCTTCGTCAAACAATCCACGATAACCCAGATAAAGTCATACCCCCGACTAGTCCTGGGTAGACCCACCACGAAATCCATCGAAATCTGCTCCCACTTCCACTCTGGAATGGGTAGCGGCTGTAGCTCTCCCGCGGGCCTCTGGTGCTCAGCCTTGACTTGCTGACAAGTCAGGCATCTCGACACAAAATCTGCGATGTCCCTCTTCATTCCGTCCCACCAGTAAACACCTCTCATATCATGATACATCTTAGTGGAACCAGGATGGACGCTATACACCGATCGATGTGCCTCCTCAAGAATCTCGCGCCTCAATCCCTCAGCATCAGGTACGCACAGTCTAGTCCCAGATCGTAGTATCCCCTGATCATCGATCACGAACTCGGAAAATCTGCCCTGTCTAATCTGTGCCATGATCTCTGAACATCGGTCATCACTGAGCTGTGCCTCACGTATACGATCGATCAACTGTGGGCGTGCACGGACATGCGCTATCTGTCCTCCAATCGGCGTGAACTCGAACTGTATCCAGCTGTCGCATAATATCTGCCAGTCCGCGGATGACTGCTCCTGTACTGCGCTCAAACAAGATAAACTACCCCCGGGCCTCCTACTCAAAGCATCCGCCACCACATTTGCCTTGCCCGGGTGATATAAGATCTCGCAGTCATAATCCTTCACTAACTCCATCCATCGGCGCTGTCGAAGGTTCAGATCCCGCTGTTGGAATATGTATTTCAGACTTTTATGATCCGTGAATATCTGGCACGACTCGCCGTATAGGTAATGTCGCCAGATCTTAAGTGCGAAGACCACTGCAGCCATCTCCAAATCGTGAGTGGGGTAGTTCTACTCATGTTTCTTCAATTGTCACGAGGAATACGCGATCACCCTGTCATGCTGCATCAGTACGCACCCCAGCCCCACTCGAGAAGCATCACAAAAGACCACAAATCCGCCCGATCCGGAAGGCAAAGATAACACCGGTGCCGTTGTCAGCCGAGTCCGTAACTGCTGAAAACTGTGCTCGCACTCCTCCGTCCAATCAAAAGGAACTCCTTTCCGGGTCAACCCGGTCAACGGTGTAGCAATACGGGAGAAGTCCTGCACAAAACGTCTGTAGTAACCGGCCAACCCCAAAAAGCTGCGAGTCTCTGTCACCGATGTGGGTCTGGGCCAAAGCTGAACGGCCTCGATCTTCCTCGGGTCTACACATAAACCGTCTCGTGAAATCATGTGTCCCAAGAAGTCTACGCTGTCCAGCCAAAAAGCACACTTGGCAAATTTCGCATAAAGCTGGTGCTCCCTCAAGGTCTGCAATGTAATCCGCAGGTGCTGCTCGTGCTCCTCACTACTCCGGGAATACACCAAGATATCGTCAATGAACACGATAATGAACAGATCCAAATATGGCCGGAAAATACGGTTCATCAAGTCCATGAAGGCTGCTGGCGCATGGTGAGTCCGAACGACATCACCAAAAACTCGTAATGGCCGTAGCGCGTACGGAACGCTGTCCTGGGAATGTCCTCTTGTCGAACCCGCAGCTGATGATAGCCCGATCGTAAATCGATCATCGAAAAGTACCCTGCCCCCTGAAGCTGGTCGAACAAATCGTCGATACGCGGCAAAGGATACCTGTTCCGCACTGTCACCCCGTTCAGCTGGCGGTAGTCGATACACAGACGCAAACTGCCGTCCTTCTTCTTGACGAACAGGACTGGAGCACCCCAAGGAGAAACACTACGTCGAATAAGTCCCTTGTCCAGCAAATCTTGTAGCTGACCCTTCAATTCTCGAAGTTCCGCCGGGGCCATCCGATAAGGCGGTATGGAAATAGGCCCCGAGCCAGGAACCAAATCAATACAGAAAGAAATGTCGCGCTCGGGCGGCAACCCTGGAAGCTCGGCAGGGAACACATCAGGAAACTCGCTAACAACCGGAACCTGATCCAATGGAACCTCTGTAGCGCGAGCATCGCAAACATAGGTGAGAAATCCCTGGCATCCCTTCCTCAAAAGCTGTCCAGCGCGAAAAGAAGAAATCACACTGTGAGGGGTGGCACCATGGTCCCCCAACACAACAAAAACCGACTCGTCGGGAAAACAAAATCTAACTGTCTTCTCACGGCAGTCCACAGAAGCATAGCACGTGGCTAAACAATCCATGCCCTAAAGAACGTCGAAGTCCAACATCTGCAGAAGGATCAAGTCGACAGGAAACTCTCTCTCGCCAATACAGACGGTACAGGATCGGAACACGTGCCTAGCAACAAACGACTCTCCCACAGGAGTGGTCACCATAAGCGGTTGATCAAGCAAGCCGGACCCTCTACCCAGACTCGGCACGAAGTGTGTGGATACGTACGAGTGTGTGGATCCGGGATCGAACAACACGTGTGCATCAACTGAACATACAGGAAGGATACCTGAAACCACTGCATTGGACGCCTGCGCGTCCTGATGTGTCAAAGCAAAAACCCGTGCCTGTCCACCACCTGTAACTGACTGCCCTCTGCCTCGGTCATCTCGCCCCCTCTGAGAACTCTTCCACGCCCACGACCTCTCTGTGCGTGAGTTTGGCGCGGAGCAACGGTAGGTACAACGGGCAACGCCCTCTGGGGTGGTGAAGGTGGTAAAGTAACATGCGGTGCTGCCGCCTCCCTCCGGTGTGTCTCTGGACAATCTCGAACGAGGTGAAGTAGGCTGCCACATCTGAAGCAACCCCGCGGCGACTGCTGACTTTCCTGGGGATATGAACTAAACATCCGACCTCGTCCCGAATCTCTGCTACTCCTCGTACCAGAACGATACCTGTCGCGGCGTCTGAATGACTGCCTCCGTGCAGAAATACTGGTACGAACTCTCTTCGGCTCTGGAACTACCGAAGTCTCAGCAAGGTGCTCCTCCACTACTAGGGCTGCGTCTACAGCTGCTGCATAGGTCTCGTAGTGCTGCGCTGATCGCGAGGAACAGTGGTGTAAGCAAGCCTCGAAAAAATCTCCTGACTCGCAACTCCTCGGTAGCCACTAAATATGGGGCATAGACTGCTAGCTCTGTAAACAGCACGTCATACTCTGCTACTTTCATCCCTGGCATCTGGCGCAAGGACTCAAATCTGCGTGCTCGGGCATCCCTAACACTCTGGGGAAGGAAACGGGCTAGAAATATGGTCACGAACTCCGTCCAGGTCATAGGAGGAAGACCTGCTGCTCTGCCCTTCTCAACTGAATCACACCACTTCTGCGCAAGACCTTCCAGGCGAAAGCTCGCGAACTCGACCCATCTCTCATCTGCGCATCTGAGGGAATGGCATATCCTGGCCATCCTGTCGATGAAAGACTGTGGGTCCTCAGCTGTATCGGTGCCTGTGAAGACCGGAGTCTTCGGCCTCATGAACTCTGATAGCGATACTGTAATCACCTCCGTGGCTGCAGGGGCAACTGGCTGTGCGGTAGGTACCATCGCGGTCTCTGGAACGGGTGGAGCTACCTGTGGTCGCTGCGCTCGAAGCATCTCAACTAGCGACCCTATCATCTGGCGCATCTCCTGCATGCTAGATCCCACCGTCTGGCGCATCTCCTGCATACCAGCCCCTAGCGTGGCGATCTGATCTGTCACAGGTGGAACAGTCTGCTCTGGTACAATGGGTGCACTGCCCGGATCAGTCCTCGTCTCGGACGAGTCAACACGAATCTCGGCCCTCGCGGCCGCTCTCTGTGCCCTCGTAGTCTTAGGCGGCATAATGGCTGAAAGAAAATTTGGATTCGATAAGAACACGGAAATCGAATCGCAAGAATGCATGTATTCACAAAGGAATTTAAATCAACAAGTCCTAAGGTCGCGTAGGCGGAGTACCGTGTCGTGAGTATGCCGCGGAACATACACACGCTATGCTACCCTGCTGCAGCTACCTACTCCATCATACCAGGGTCATCCTACACTCCGAAGGTAAAACCTACGCTCTGATACCAACTTTGTCACGACCCAAGAATTTCGACTCGTGACCGGCACTTAACCACGCAACGTCTACAGGCGTAACGCGGATAAGTAAGCCGAACCCAGAAATCAAAACCAATAAATATAGAGTGATTTAAAACATTTTCGTAAAAACAGTCATGCATGCCCGAAAAACATTTTATTAATTTAGTAGAAATCCTTTTAAGTTCAAGAGTTATAACTTTTATAATTTTGGCAACATTTCCTTTTTAAAACATTTGCCCCGCAAGTCGGGCAAAAGCAAGGTGTAGCAGAAATGACAGGTGAAATGAATAAAGCATCACTAAATGATATACGACGCCGTAGCGAAGAATACACAGTAAAGCAAGGACAATATCACAAAAGGTAAGACTGCATAAAATAAAGCCGGCTCACATGCGAGCTCGACACCAGAGTACAAAATCATACACATCGTCCTCACAACTGTCTCTAAGTCAATACAGAAAGGTAGATGGAGAGTACAAGATACATCAATATACAACTGAAAGATAACAAATACCCCACAAAAACCCACCTAACAGCAAAAGGCTAACTCGCCTCAGCAATGGTATCTGTGCCAAAAGATGCGGTAAACAGCTAGCCGCGACTACTCCCAAGGGCAACCTGCAAGTACTGTGGCACAACGGGGGTGAGTTGCCAACTCGTGAATAGAGATAACATATAAAGGTGATCGCGAGCATGCACATATAGCGTGGCTCTACTAATGCCAGCAGATGATGTCAATGCATGCCAAACAGTGGATGCAATAGTAATGCAAGTGCTCTATCAGGTAAATTCTACAGGATGAGGTATATAGTAATCAATACTGAGCATGGGATAAATAACATCTACATGGATATGTCAACATGGAAAGCAATAATCGGTGCCTCAGACTGCACCCAAATCCCAAATACACTCAAGCGCCGGCACACCCATCGGCCCTCAAATCCTGTACATCTCTGAGAAATCACGAGTGCCCAACATCGGCACCCAAAAATCATAAAATACACGTGTCCAGCATCGACACGCAAATCCTCGTATATCGGGCTCCGTCAGTCCGGATCGGCCCACGGGGTCCGTCTGCGGTGTCGGCCCTCGGCCCCGGCAGTACGGATCATCCCGCATCCATCTCTCGACTCTGGTCAGTATCCTCCGGACAACTTCCAGGTCCAACCAATCACCGGTAGGTACTCGCCCGCCTCCAGGCTCAATCGGCAAAACCCATCGATCATCTCGCTGAGGGGAACCATACCGGGCCCTCTACGAACCCACAGACGGATCATCCACTCCTCGAATCGGGTTTCAAGCACACGTCTCAGCACCGAGAAAACGCGTGGAGGACACACCAAAATATCATATCACGAGGTACCGGGTTTTTCAAAGTAGTGCATCTTTTCTTAAATACTTCCACGGTCCTCAAAAACCAGAAATCACATGAAAATCCATCACCAATAAGTAAATCCAATGCGAGGTACAATGTAAATCAATCCATGGTATGAGCATAAGGGGAAAACCGCTTTTAAAAATAGTTTCCGTTTTTAAAGATGTCATGCGGCTCCCAATTTCCAGGAAATCACCACCAATCATATGTAAGATAAACTACAGCAATATAATCATGGCAGCTCTACAGTGAGTGTGGCATGGCAATTACTAACGGTGTGTGTGTAGCATGTAAATTAGTGCCCGTGCAACGTAAACCGTTAGTAATAGTGCAGTGTTCTATCAGTTCTAAGCATATATATATGTGTAGCAGGGAATGCAATATGCGATGACAGTCTATGGGGTACATGCAACATATAATAATAAAGTCTTATCAGCCCTGACGCATAACGCCATGCGGGCGATATCCCCGTAGATGTGAAATCTACTCACTGTGTCTCGTGCTAAGTGTATCCAACAACTTGCTTGCCCTTCTTCGCAGCGTCCGTCTCACTGGCCTGCGAACCTAGAATCACATAACATATATCACACATAAGCTCAATTTCACAGAAACGCGACATTACGGTCCAACTAGAAACCCGTGTCGCAAACCAATCGCGCGTGTGCGCGATACGCTAAAACGTGTGATCACGCGCCTGAAACTACCCCGACGCGTCGCGATACGCAAAACCCCAAACCCACTCACGTATCACGCGTGTCGCGAAGGTTTAGAAAAACGGCAAAACAGGTATTTGGTCTCAGATTTCTATACAGAACTAAACTTACAAAAATATATACATCACAGCACCCTACACACTAGCAGACACCTACAGGACCAAACCCCAACCCAAACCCTACCCATCTAGCCGCAAATTGCGGCCAGAACGAATTAATTGGCGGCCTACTGTAGCAGTTAGGGGGTCGGGTTAAATCTGGGGTATCAGCAGATCTCCACTATACTGCAGTCTTCCCAATTTCACTCAGAACTCATCGGGTCAAAAGCAGTTCCAGAAAACTCAGTTTTTGCACAATACGACGAATTTGCATCAATTAAGGAAACTGGTGGTATTTTAGTGCAATCGGGGTTAAACTAGGTTAATATGGTCTCAACAACCCTCTAACAACCTACTGAAACCAATTCACACCACATTAGCTCAAGGTTCCCACTAAACACCTCATATCGCACTAAAACGCACTAAAAACCACTAACCGATGCAAAACTACTCTAACCAAGCAACTAGGGAATAAGTTTAGGAAATATACCTCATACTTAACCCTAGGGAGTTAGAGGAAGAAGAAGGAGGTGCAGGGAAGGGCTGCACTAGGTGCTGTTGCTGTTGTGTTTGCTGCTGCTACTGCTGTGAAGCTTGTTGCTGCTGCTGCTGCAACTTCTCTCTGCTGCTGCTGTTGCTTCAGTTGATGAAGTGTGAAGGTAAGTGGGTGTGTTGTGTGAGTGTGTGGGTGTGTGAGACTTGAGAGAAAAGAAACATAAGAATGAGAGGAAACAATTATCATCCAATTGTCAACCCTCCTCTCTCTCTCTCCTCATGATTGCAAGCATGGCTTAAAGCCATGATGCACTCTCCCTCTCTCTCACAAGTCAACACCCAAAACAATTCAAATTAAAGTAACTTTTAATTAACTAATTAAACTCAATTAAAACCCATAAGACTTTAATCCTCAAGATTAATCCACTATGGCTACTAATCATGGTAAAACTTATTTTAAAAACCCTAGTTTACATGCACATGTGTGTGCAAGCCTAGGAAAATTTTAGGAAAATATTTATTAAATTAGGAAAAATATTTAAAACACAATTTGGTAAACTTTTTGTTAAAAACCCAATATTTAAATATAATTATTCACTAAACATATCCTAAGGTGTTACACTCACGGTGTCACACTCCAGAAGGTATGCGCATATCTGGCAAGTTTCAGTTTCTTTAGAAACTTCCGTTGTGATTTTTACCCCATTCTCTTATGACCTTGACTTTGGCCAACATATCATAAGTCACATGTCAAGTTCTACCCGTCATTCTCCAGGTTAATTTGAGCACACCCATACATACCCTTGACTTTGGCCAAAATAGTAGTACGACTGCCCCAAACCAACGCATCTATCTATGCGGCATATGAATACCCAATAGCTACCAATCGATGTGCCTTGACTTTGGCCAACATACACAGCTTGAATACTATTGACCACCCATATGAAACGACGGAGGGCTACGAATGGTTTCTGGCGAAAACCTTTAACGTAATGAACTTGATATCGTTGAAGGAACAGATAGCTTTTTAGAAAATATAGTAACTAAAAATTTCGCTAAAGAGGTCACTCCCGGTGAAGGGATCTCGGCTCTTTCCCCTATGAAGGGGTGCAGGATATTCCACCTGAATACCACGATGCAAAGCAAAAGCAATCGGCTATCGTGAAGTTATTTCCCTGACGCAAACATTTTGTCCAAGGGGTCACTCCCGGTGAAGGGATCTCGGCCCTTGCCTCGTCGACTGAGGAGCAGGATATTCCAACTGAATACCACGATGCAAAACAAAAGAGAACGCCCTTGCAATAACAGCTTTTTGAAAAGTGTTCCAACAACATCAGATTAGGTTTGTTTTTAACTTGCATTGATCCGAATCAATGCAGTCCCATCAATTGATCACACCGCAAAGAACGAAAATATACTGATGTACGTATATGCCATCCGCATTCGCCACTGGGTCCCGTCATTACCCGTTAGGTTAGCTAACTAACGACAGAGCGGGGACTGAACTAGCACGGATGCAAAACATAAACAACATCTATTAATATATATATCAATATATAATATTTCGCTCAAGGCGTGATAAAATGCAACATCACAGAAATGTACAGCATCACAGAACAATACAGATATCTGGGATCCCCGGGTTTCACAGAGCAGCTACTGAAACCCGACGTTCCCCTGGTCGTGTGGATAGCCTGTGCAATGAAATCCTAGACCCCTACGGGCGCGGCAAGTTACCCGCCAAAACCTGAAGCGAGGCAGCCCCTTTCAGCAATGTGAATGGACCACCCAGCACTTCACGGAATCCGGTAACTTGGGCACCGCTCCTGGGTCAACCTGTACTCCCTACGAGTGCGGCGAATAGCCCGCCAATTCTAGAGTGAAGCCCCCTCCGTCTCAATGCCATGAGATGCGGGCCCGTTGCCCTCTAGAATCCGGCTATCCGTGCACCCCTCCACGGGGCAATCCTAGTACAGAAAGTAAAATATACATACAACGGGTACATCGACCGCAACCTGGCCGTGCCCCTAAAAAAAATAATACAAACAGGCAGTGACGGCAGTCCACATGTCGGACGCTCGCCCCGGAATATCAAATGTACATAATACAACCAAAAAATGTACTAGCATTGCATCCAGGCTATCCTCCATGACCAATCCGCAACATCACAGCAATACACAGAACATCAACGTGAAAGTCACGTTCGCAAATCCGTCTAACCGGGCTATAGCAGATAGACAGGATTTACCGATCAAGTAACATTCACGGTCGCAGATATAATGTAAGTACTGTGAACTAATGTGTTTAAAATATCCGATCGATCAAATTTTACCAAGTGGCCCCCCAAGCAATACTGTAGCAGTTAAAGAAATTCTGGGCCCAAACAAAGTATATTAAAACCCCTATTTTCAGCCCACAAGCCCACTGTAAAAAATTGGTGACGTGAATCCAAATTCCTGCGGCGGAACCGCGGCAAAAGAGGGGTTATGGCCACGGTTCCGCGGTCGTACGGAAGGATCAGGTGACCAAATTTCTACAATGTTCTCAGGATTCCCTGCACATCATTCTGCAACACCCTGAAAAATTTTTCGAGGCAAAAATTTCGACAGAAACTAATATGCATGAAAATGCGGGTTTTGGGATTTTTGTTCAATCGGAAATGTAAACACGTTAAACCAAGCTAGACTATGTTAATGGCGAGGCTCTGATACCATTGTAGGTGCACGGCGGTGCCCCGGCCTCCATCCCAAGGCCAAATGCGGAAGCGATGGCTAACTTTAAATTTTCTCAAACCGGCACCACCGCGCACTAAAAACACGGATCGTACCATTAAATAGTCTTAGCTAACAACTAGATGGGGAAGAGAGATATACCGAGCGATCCGTGTCCTCCGGTCTTCACGCCGTCGTCCCGATCTCCCGCGGAATGTCCAGTCTCCACCTCCTCGCCGGAAAGGCACCACATCGCCTGCTTCTTTTACGGGCTTCCACCTCTATACCGAGGCAACTCGGGCACGAAGTTGGCGAGCCGACGTGCCCAAGATTTGCTGTAGAACATGTGTCTCATTTTGGGGTTGTGGAGGTTGCCATATGGTGGAGGAAATGATATAAGCTTTTGGAGATGGAGTTGTAGGGATTTTACAAAGCCAAAGATACAAAAAATCCCCACACATGAAAAATGGGCAGCCCACATCTCCTATGGCCGGCCATGACAAAATGGTGGGAGTGAGATTGAGAGTGAGGTCAATGGATGATAGAACCACAACCATAATACAAGGGAATAAAGATAATCATGAAGGGAAATGATCACAAGCAAACCCATACTCCAAAACAACCATCATCAACAACCATGATTGCTCACAAAGTCAAGCAATCATGAACCATGGAAAGTCAAGGGATTGTCCTCCATCATGATCCAACAATATGCAAAGACCCCCTTCCAAATTTCTTATTTGCACAAATGCAAATAAGCCCTCCTCCACCAATCTTCGGCCAATGAAGGATACAAACGAAATATAGCCGGAACGGAAAGAAAACTGGCAACTCCAGAAAACTGGTCCCGTAATAAATTACAGGAAAACCTCGATACTGTGTATACACACTCGCATCTATATTCCTACCGAATACAAATGCAATGAGACAAAATCTACACTGTACTATACTAGGATCCGGCTTAAACCAAAGCCGGCTAGTATTATCCGTCCGATCCTGATTCGTGCAATACCGCACGTATCTGATCGAACCCTGCCATATCTCCATACGGCCTCTACAGTGTTTCGCTCGAAAGCTTGAGTAACTGAATGTGGGGGACTCTAAAGGCTCGTCAACACCTTGGTTGTGGATTTAACCACTAGCACGTCAGAGGTATAAGCCAATACGTGACGGGCCACCAGCTATTGACCAAAAGGGACGTCGATGAGCGAACTCACCCTGACACCCTACTGAGCCTGTTAGTGACAATATCCATACAGTCCGGTCCGTTCGTCTATGAGCATCGCATGGCGGGCCTAGGGGGTTGGTAAAAGTCAGACCCCCAAAAGCGGTACAAGTCGTGTTGGAGTGTAGCCCAGAACACCCTGAGATACTTCTGGAATACCTACCAGTAAATCTCCTGCCTCGGCCGAGGGCTTTGTGTAATGGCTCTCCTAGACACAGCGCGACCTCACCCCCAATACCGGAAGAGAAGAACCCCTGAAGATCCGCTCACTGCCTCCATGTGGCTCGGGACTGTACCCAACTAAAACCTGTTTGCACGTCTCCTTTGAGCGTGGTACGGTAGTAATCAAAGTACCGTGGGAACTCACACGAGACAAATGACGATCCCCAGGTCGATGAACTAATCTGTACACATGTCACCAGGGAACTGCTATCTGAAGTCAGGTATAAGACCAACTAGCATGTTCCCGGCGAGTCATGTCCGGTGTACTCATACCCCAATGAGCACCTATATACATTTTAGGAGAACCAACTGACACCAGTGGCTTGTGAGACCGGCCACCGCCCCTCGTCGGGGTTTCGACTGTATACACTAGTCTACTCTGGAGTATCGATGCCCTATCTCGAAACTCCCACGACTAGGGACCTTTGAAGGTTGTGCTTATAGACTGCCAGCTCCCACTTATATGATCGCCCTCATACTGCTGGTGGTCAAGCAAGTATCCTAGGGGCTCTATCAACGTGTAATAGCTACATGTCAGGTCACCTAAAGCAGTACACGATGATAAAGATAAACCAGATAGCATACTATCATCTCGAGTAAGACTGTCCTACTGGGACAGGTCCTCCCTCAATCATTGCAATCACGTGCCTGTGATCCAATAATTGACTCTGAGGGCACTATCTCCAACATGCTTAAGGTGACCTGACAGGTCGCCAATACACGTTGATAGAGCCCCTAGGATTCTTGCTTGATTGCCTACAGTATGAGGGCGATCATATATGTGAGAGCTGGTGGTCTATAAGCACATCCTTAAAAGGTCCCTAGTCGTGGGAGTTTCGAGACAGGGCATCGATTCTCCAGAGTAGACTTGTGTATACAGTCGAGACCCCGACGAGGGGCGGTGGCCGGTCTCACAAGCCACTGGTGTCAGTTGGATCACCTAAGATGTACACAGGTGCTCATTGGGTTATGAGTACACCGGACAGGACTCGCCGGGAACATGCTAGTTGGTCTTATACCTGATGTCTGATAGCAGTTTCCTGGTGACATGTGTACAGGTTAGTTCATCGACCTGGGGATCGTTATTTGTCTCGTGTGAGTTCCCACTGTACTTTGATTACTACCCTACCACGCTCAAAGGAGACGTGCAAACAGGTTTTAGTTGGGTACAGTCCCGAGCCACATGGAGGGAGTGAACGGATCTTCGGGGGTTCATCTCTCCCGGTATTAGGGGTGAGGTCGCGCTGTGTCTAGGAGAGCCAGAACATGAAAAGTCCATGGCCAAGGCAAGAGATTTACTGGTAGGTATTCCAGTAGTATCTCAGGGTGTTCTGGGCTGATCTCTGACACGACTTGTACTGCTTTTGGGGGTCTGACTTTTACAAACTCCCTAGGCCCGCCATGCGATGCTCATAGACGAACGGACCGGACTGTACGGATGTTGACACTGACAGGCTCAGTAGGGTGTCAGGATGAGTTCGCTCATCGACGTCCCTTTTGGTCAATAGCTGGTAGCCCGTCACGTATGGCTAATACCTCTGACGTGCTAGTGGTTAAATCCACGGCCATAGTATTGATGAGTCTTTAAAGTCCCCCACATTCAGTTACTCAAGTTTTCGGGCGAAACGCTGTAAAGGCCGTATGGAGATATGGCAGGATTCGATCAGATACGTGCGGTATTGCACGGATCATGATCGGACGGGTTTATACGAGCGGGCTTTGGTTTAAGCCGGATCCTAGTATTGTACAGTGTAGATTTTGTCTCATTGCATTTATATTCGGTCGGAATACAGATGCGGGTGTGTATACACAGTATCGGGGTTTTCCTGTAATTTATTACGGGACCAGATTTCTGGAGTTGCCAGTTTGCTTTCCGTTTTGGCCATATTTCTTTGTATCTTTATTGGGCGAAGATTGGTGGAGGAGGGCTTATTTGCATTTGTGCAAATAAGCATTTGTGGAGGGTGGTCTTTGCATTTTGTTGTGTCATGATCACTTGACTTTTTGCTTCATGATAGTTTTCATGATGGCTTGACCTTTGTTGGATATGATTAAGTTTTGGAGTGAGGTTCTTGTTTTGTGATCATTGTTTTATCATCATAACACTTTCTCTCTCTTGGATGATAGCTTCCTCCCCCCTTGACTTTTCTCTCACTCCCAATTCTCATTCATTCAAGCATATGGAAGGGGCTGTCCAATTTGGTGTGGGTCTTTTGGTTCATCTCATATCATTTTTGCTTCACTAAAATTCCCAAGTTGAACTCCATAGTTCATCCCTCCACCAAATGGAAACTTCCACTACCCCAAATGAGACATGAGTTCTACACTATTCTACAGCAACTCTTGGGCACGTCGACTCGTCAACTTCGTGCCCGAGTTGCCTCGGTCCAGAGGTGAGAGCCCGTAAAAGAAGCAGGCGACGCGGTGCCCTTCCGGCAATGTGATGGAGACCGGAGATTCCGCGGGAGATCGGGACGACGACGAGAAGACCGGAGGACACGGATCACTCGGTATATCTCTCTTCCCATCTTGTAGTTAGCTAGGACTAGATTAATGGCACGATCTTGGTTGATAGTGCGCGGTGGTGCCGGTTTGAAAAGTTAAAGTAAATCACCGCTTCCGCATTCCGGCGTCGGATTGACGGCCGGGGTGCCGCCGTGCACTTACAGTGGTATCAGAGCCTCGCCATTAACCTAGTCTAGCTTGGTCTAACGTGTTTACACTTCCGATCGAACAAATGTTCCAAAACCGTGTTTTTGAAAACAACAGTTCTCTGTCGAAATTTTTTTGTCTCGAAAAATTTTTCAGGGTCTTGCAGAATGATGTGCAGAGAATTATAAGAACACTGTAAAATTTTGGTGACGTGATCCTTCCATATGACCGCGGAACCGCGGCCATAACCCCTCTTTGGCGGCGGTTCCGCCGCAGATTGTTGGCTTCATTTCACTAGTTTTTTGCAGTGGACTTTTGGGCTGAAAATAGGGGTTTTGGAATATTAATTTTGGGCCCAAAATTTCTTGATGTGCTACAGTAGTGCCTGGGCCCACTTGGGTAAATTTGATCGATCGGATATTTTAAACACATTAGTTCACAGTATTTACATTATATCTGCGACCGTGAATGTCACTTGATCGGTAAATCCTGTCTAACTGCTATAGCCCGGTTAGACGGATTTGCGAACTTGACATTCGCGTTGATGTTCTGTGATTTTTCTGTGATGTTGAGGATCGGTCGTGGGGGATAGCCTGGTTGCATTTGTAGTACAGCTTTGTTGTATTATGTACATTTGATATTGCGGGGCGAGCGTCCGACATGTGGACTGCCGTCATTGCCTGTTTGTATTATTATTTTGGGGCACGACCAGGTTGTTATCGATGTACCCGTTGTATGTATATTTTACTTTCTGTACTAGGATTACCCCGCGGAGGGGTGCACGGATAGCCGGGTTCTAGAGGGCAACGGGCCCGCCTCTCATGGCATTGAGACGGAGGGGGCTTCACTCTAGAATTGGCGGGCTATTCACCGCACTCGTAGGGGGTACAGGTTGACCCAGGAGGGGTGCCCAAGTTACCGGATTCCGTGAAGTGCTGGGTGGTCCATTCACAGTGCTGAAGGGGGCTGCCTCGCTTCAGGTTTTGTAGGGTAACTTGCCGCGCCCGTAGGGGGCTAGGATTTCATTGCACAGGCTATCCACATGACCAGGGGAACGTCGGGTTTCAGTAGTGGCTCTGTGAAACCCGGGGATCCCAGATATCTTTATTGCTCTGTGATGCCGTACATTTCTGTGATGTTGCATTTTATCACGCCTTGAGCGAAATATTATGTACTGATATATATATTTAGACAGCATTCTAAGAATAGGGGATGGATCTGTTGAGAAGGTAGTAGGGTGTGATGTCATGGTATTTGGATGACATAAACAGAGTAGGAAGTGATATTCCTATACTACGATCGGTTATGCTTTGGTCGTCACACAGTGGTTTCTCCACATGGGACTTGGATATTATATCAGACATACTGGTTACTAGATCTATGGTTTTAGATCTAGATTTGGGTGGTTTCCCAATTAAGGGTACTTAGACAGCATTCTAAGAGTATTTAGAATGGACGACTCCTGGCACGGTAGTGTACCTGCAGGTGATGGAGTCACCCTCTCTAAAGGTGTCTTACAGACTAAAGGGGAGAGGGATGTGCATGATTGGCAGATCACTTGCTTAGGCAATTGAGTCAATCATGAGATGTCAAGTACCACACCAGATGTTGTTCTTGCACTAGATGCAATAAGTTGATATTGATCCAATCCTGAAGAAACAGTCAGAAGCAGTTTTAGAACATAAGTGGATGTTCTAGGGATATGATAACGACTGCCTCATTCGGGAGACAGTTATCATTCCAGGCTTCCAAGGTGACCTGGACGACAAGGAGGTCGTCAGAGTTATTGTTTTCCTTCTGATGAGGGGCAGTATTTTGGACAGGTGGTCCAAGGAAATACTGAGGGAGGCACGGCGCAGGATACTGATTAAGTTCAGTTAATGATACAGTCTAAGAAGTTTGGATTTGGAGTTCATTTATGAGCTAGGTCCCATCAGACATCC
Source organism: Agapanthus africanus (assembly GCA_030015575.1). Taxonomy (NCBI): domain Eukaryota; kingdom Viridiplantae; phylum Streptophyta; class Magnoliopsida; order Asparagales; family Amaryllidaceae; genus Agapanthus; species Agapanthus africanus. Next base: position 508,404,307 of record JASDDO010000019.1, on the reverse strand, counting down.
AGACATATTCTAAGACAGGTATTGCTCATTTCGGGAGATGGCTTTCTCCGCGAACTTGAGATATAGAGAGACATAGAAAGAAACATCAAAGAGGATCCACTTACTGAGGCTATTACTCGAACGCAATAGTTTCGCAAACGAGCTTTGTGAGACTGACAAGTAGAGGAGTTGGGTGTTCGGTATCACACGGACTGTGAGTATGCGACATCGCAATAATTAGCCTTGAGTGCAAGTGGGAGATTGTTGGAGATAGTGCCCTCAGAGTCAATTATTGGATCACATGTACGTGATTGCAATGATTGAGGGAGGACCTATCCCGGTAGGACAGTCTTACTCAAGATGATAGTATGCTATCTGGTTTATCTTTATCATCGTGTACTGCTTTAGGTAACCTGACATGTCGCTATTACCCGTTGATAGAGCCCCTAGGATTCTTGCTTGACCACCAGCAGTATGAGGGCGATCATATATGTGGGAGCTGGGGTCTATAAGCACATCCTTAAAAGGTCCCTAGTCGTGGGAGTTTCGAGACAGGGCATCGATACTCCAGAGTAGACTAGTGTATACAGTCGAGACCCCGACGAGGGGCGGTGGCCGGTCTCACAAGCCACTGGTGTCAGTTGGTTCACCTAAGATGTATACAGGTGCTCATTGGGTTATGAGTACACCGGACAGGACTCGCCGGGAACCTGCTAGTTGGGACTATACCAGACGTCAGATAGCAGTTCCCAGGTGACATGTGTACAGATTAGTTCATCGACCTGAGGATCGTCATTTGTCTCGTGTGAGTTCCCACTGTACTTTGATTACTACCCTACCACGCTCAAAGGAGACGTGCAAACAAGTTTTAGTTGGGTACAGTCCCGAGCCACATGGAGGCAGTGAGCGGATCTTCAGGAGTTCGTCTCTCCCGGTATTGTGGGTGAGGTCGCGCTGTGTCCAGGAGAGCCATTTCACAAAGCCCTCGGCCGAGGCAGGAGATTTACAGGTAGGTATTCCAATAGTATCTCAGGGTGTTCTGGGCTACACTCCGACATGACTTGTACCGCTTTTGGGGGTGTGACTTTACCAACCCCCTAGGCCCGCCATGCGATGCTCATAGACGAACGGACCGGACTGTACGGATATTGTCACTGACAGGCTCAGTAGGGTGTCAGGATGAGTTCGCTCATCGACGTCCCTTTTGGTCAATGCCTGGAAGCCCATTACGTATTGGCTTATGCCTCTGACGTGCTAGTGGTTAAATCCACAACCAAGGTGTTGACGAGTCTTTAGAGTCCCCCACATTCAGTTGCTCAAGTTTTAGGGCGAAAAGCTGTAGAGGCCTTATGGAGATATGGCAGGGTTCGATCATATACGTACGGTATTGCACGGATCAGGATCAGACAGATATTACTAGCCGGCTTTGGTTTAAGCCGGATCCTAGTATAGTACAGTGTAGATTTTTGTCTCATTGCATTTGTATTTCGGTCGGAATACAAATGCGGGTGTATATACACAGTATCAAGGTTTTCCTGTAATTTATTACGGGACCAGTTTTCTGGAGTTGCCAGTTTGCTTTCCGTTTCGGCCATATTTCTTTGTATCTTTCAATGGACGAAGTTTGGTGGAGGAGGGCTTATTTGCATTTGTGCAAATAAGCATTTGTGGAGGGTGGTCTTTGTAGGGTTCCTAGGCACGCTAGTGAGGTCTCCCAAGCCATCAACCATGGCAATTTCAAAAAATATGGTGCCTACAAACCTTAAACTACGGATCGATAACTAGATGTCTAGGCGAAAAAGAACTAGTTAACACTTAACTAATGGGAATACGGAAATACAACCTTTGTAGATCCGGTCCTCCACCTACACGGCTCCGCAACGAGGTCGTCTCCGCTGTCCAAATCAAATCCGGGCTCTAGAGTCGGCTTCGTCGGAGAATGGGCAAGCTAGGTCGTCGATGTCCATGCCGAAGATGATCTACGTCGAGGCATCGCTAAATCAAGCTCCGACTTCACCAAGTCAAGAAACTTGTGAAGTAAACACACTCTACTACTTGGCAAGAGGTAGAGGATGAAGAAATAGGAAGTGGGTTAACTTTAGAATTGGATTTCTCACTCAAAAACATCAATCACCATTGATGAGGTAAGCTTTTCTTCACTTGAAGCAAGGAAGAAGAAGAAGAAAGAAATATATGATAAGTTAAAGAATAAGAAAAGAAAATGAATTCTTATCATAATTTTAACTAGAGTCAAGTGTAGAGAATGAATCATGGTTAGTGGGAATGGTTAGGGTTAAGGATGAGATAAGAATGGTTGACTTGAACAAAGCTTCATGAAGCTTCAACTAAAGAACAAAATTAGCCACCATTCTTTTCTCTTTTCTTTTATTCATTTATCAAAACTAAAAAGGATAATTAAATAAGATAAATGAATAATAAATAATAAACCCTAACCATTTCATTAACCAAGGTTTAATCTTTACACTTGAACCCTAGCATGACATGTATCATCAAACATGATACAATCAAGTGCACAAAAGTATATCGCATATACAATGCGCCCATCCGAGTGAGAAAATCCATCTTAACTAAACCGATACTAGTTGATGCTAAGTAATATATCAAATATATAAATATGCATTAAATCATTAAATCAACACTTGATTCAATGACCCGGTTATGTCGCACACAACCGACTAGTATACAATATATCGGCTTATCGAATCAACGCTTGAATCGATAACTAGGTTATATCGCATACAACCATTCGATACATTTATCGCGAGAATAGAATACGGTATCACATACACGCATTATTCTCGGTCCCGCACATATCTCATATGCGCTCCTATTTCGTTTCGCTTGAGCCAGGAAACCTCTGTGTAGGACTCTAAAGACTCGTCAATACGCCGGCAGCGGATGATGATCATATCAAACATCCACAAGCCGCAAGCGGTCTGCTAAACGTAACGGCCACCCGGGTATTGAGCGATCTGAAGATCGACGAGCAAGCCCGCTCACACTCCAGTGAATCTGACCAGTAACACTACCGTACAGTCCGGTCTGATCGTCTGATATGTCGCATATCTCGCCTAGGGGTGGTAGACGTCAGACCCCAATAGCTCAATAAGTCGTGTCGATATGAGGTCTATAACTATTCGAGAAACTACTGGTAACACTTACCAGTAAATCTCAGCAACCCTGGCCAGGGATTTCCTGTTATAGCCAATCGAACACAGCGCAACATCAACCCCCTATACCGGGAGAGACGAATCCCCTCCTATCGCTCATTGCCTCCATGTGACTCGGGACTGTACCCAAAAACCACCGTTTTGCACGCCCTCTTGGACGTGGTAAGATGGAAATCAAAGCACAGTGGGAACCACACAAGACTCTATGACGATCTCGGGTCAACAGACTACTCTGTACCAGTGTCACCAGAGAACTGCCATCTGACGTGAGGTATAATACCATCTGGGAGTTCTCGGCGAGTCCGTCCAGTGTACCCAGTCTCTACTGAGCACCCGTATATCATCTCTGATGTCAAACATCGATGGATATGGGATCATCCATCGCCCATCTGTATGGATCGAGAAGGTATACGCTAGTCTACTCTGGTATATCGATGCCCCGTCTCGATACACCCACGACTAGGGACTTTGAAGGATGTACTTATGGACTACCATGTCCCCACTAGTATGATCCGCATCATAGTCCAGGTAGTCAAGTACAGATCCTAAGGGCTTTACCAACATGTAACAGAGAGACAATCAGTATACACGTTAAGGTAAAGTTCAACCAGATAGCCTACTATCATGTCGAACAAGAAAGTCCTCCCTATATACGTCCTAGCATCCACTACAATATACATCATATGTACAGTAATGGCCTCTAGGGCATACATATAACTAACAATCTCCCACTTGCACTAGGGCCATCTGTAGCAGTGGTTGCAGTATCTCATACTCAACCATCCCATAAAAGTCTCTCTCTGGGAACAGGCCTTTGTGAGTGGATCCGCTATGTTGTCCTCTGAGTCTACTCTCCTAACCTCGATCTCCCTGGAGATCAACCATCTCCATGATCAGGTGATACTGCCTTAGAATATGTCTGGATCACTGATGGGACCTGCGTTCCTTGGCATAAGCCACAACTCCATTGTCACACAATGGGAGGAACATAGTTCATCTCATGAACCAATATACACCCAAACAGCCTCTTTGGTAGCATCTTAAGTAGCGATGCATCCTGCCTTTATCGTCTAGTATGTCACGGTATCTAGCTTGGAACTCTTCCAACATACCGTCCCTTTACTGAGGGTAAAGACAATGCCTGCGACTGACATTCAGTCGTCTTTATCACCCTGGAACCCTTCCAGTGATTTTCCCCAGGATCGATTAATACCATCTCACTACTTCTAGTGAGAATCCTAACATCCAATTAGATCTATCTCATAAATCCAAAATCCAGGATTTAGTAGGTATCACTTTAATCCTATATGGAGAATCATTGTGATAAACGGAGATTGACCGAGCGCAGCATAAGAAACTCCTTTCTTATCAAGAGTATGTCATCCACATACTCTACGAGGATCATCACCATACTCCCTACTACCTTTTTGTTTATACAAGGTTCATCTACCATTTTGATGATGTCAAACTGTTTGACTACTTCATCAAAACAGACGTTCCAACTCCGCGATGCCTGCTTTATCAGATAAAACATCTTGCACACGTTTCCGCTGCTCCCACTGTTTACGAAGCCCTCTGGCTGTGTACTTACAGACGCACTCTTCTAAATCATCATTTAGAAAAGCAGTCATGGCACCCAACCGCCAGATATCGTAGTCATGGTATGTAGCCGTGGCAAGTAGGATCCGAATGGACTTAAGCATAGCTACTTGAAAAAGGTTTCATTATTATCCACACCTGGTCAATGATGCACACTTTTAACAAGTCTAGCTTTGAAAGTCTCAACTTTTCCATCTACACCAAGTAATCTTCTCAAGATATACTTGCTCCTGATGGGGATTTAACCCTTCAGATATAGCAACCAAAGTCCATACTTTGTTGGTGTATAAGGATTCCATCTCAGATCGCTAAACATCCAGCCATTCTTACGGAGTCTTACTCCTGATGGCCAGCTCGAAACTAGTTGGGTCATCATCTCATGATGCAATCCTCGCTCCCACTGTCATAGAGAAACCGAAGTATCTCTCAGGTGGGTGAGGAACCCTACTAGATCGGCGGAGAGGCTGAGGTTCGTTGGAATCTACTGAATCCTTTGGTTCTATCAAATCATGTGCTGTAGTTTGCATAGCTGGAACCTTTCCAGTTGTACATAACAGACCTTGCCTCGAGCTTGTCCGGATTTTGCTTTTAGACATAGGCCGGTCAACCCCAAATCTTAACTAACTTAAGATATGGGCTCTTCCCTTTCCATATCATATATGAAGTGGTAGGCAACTGATTTGATTCGAACCTATTCAATAGGTATGCAGCTTCTCAAGCGCATAACTCCCAAAAAGGAAACGGGTAACTCAGTAGTACTCATCATAGAGCACACCTTATCATATAGGGTGTGATTGCTCCGCCCTGATATACCATCGTGCTATGGTGTATACAGAGGAGTAATGCTGAGAGAGAATCTCATTCCCCTTTAGAATAGTCCAGTATTTCTGTGCTCAAGTATTCTCCTCCTTGATCTCATCAAAGGACATAATACTTATACCCGTATTTTGGTTCTCTACTTCTAACTTATATTCTGTGAATATCTCAAAAGGTTCGGACTTGTGTTTCAACAAGAACATATGTCTGAATCTAAAGAGATCATCAGAGAACGTAATGAAGTATAAAGAACCAGTCCTGGCATGTGTAGACAGGGGACCTTACATACATCAACATGTATCATCCCAAGAGTTCAGTAACTCTTTCTCTGTTTCCAATAAACAGAGCTAGTGTCATCTTATCTTTGTGACATGACTGGCGAGTTTCACAAGATGTAAGTTCAAACTAATTTAAATATGCATCTTTGTGTAACTCTAGCTAGTCGGGTCACATTGATCTGACCTAGTCTACAATACCTTAAGAAGGATCCGTTCATTTCTGAACTCTTCCTCTTATGTGTGTTCCATATACTAAGAACTGTGGTTTGATTTAGAACATTAATGCTTTTAGATAACGTGCCTGAACCGATCAACTTTTGATATAGGAAATGTTCAAAACATTATCCAACAATACAAAATTATATCCTTTCTTTAATAATAAAGAAACTGATATGATTTTGTATATCAGGTTCGGTATCTAACAACATTCATTCAGAATCAATGTATTGTAATACAGGGTGACAGTGACCAACAGACTTGGCTGCAACACTTGCCCCGTTTTCTGTCTCATGAAACTTATCACCCGTTCCCAGTTCTCTACCTTTCTGTAGCCCTATGTAACAGATTACATATCTGGGATCCTGATCTGGTATCAAATACCCAGGACGCAGAGGATACTGAGAAACAGTTCTGTATAATGAACACACCCGAAGATGATGCATCAGCATGCACGCTCTTCGTTTGGGCGGCACGGGAAATCTGGTATTCCCCAATTTCCTGCTCTGTCTTATAACAATTATAAGTTGGAGCGGGACCAACGTTCCCCAGCTCAGTATAACAAGCGGGTTCGGTCAATAATCCGTTTTATTATCTTGATTAAGGCGTGATATGGTCGCTACCTGGAGAGAGAGAGAAGAAAACACTCAGCGTGCGCTCTGTCAAGAATAGATTGGTTATTATTTTATCTAATCAGGATGGCTCCCACTGCTTTTTATCAAATCTTCCTTCAAACCCTAAAAGGAAAGACTAGCCGGGATTAATTACACACTACAAGTTCGCCAATCTTTCAGCCAGGCCAGTGTCGGTACTTTGAGGGAGGTCCCCCGTGCTTTCGCACGAACCTAATTAATGTAAACCTCGTTTTTCCAGAGGTGTAACCCCGTTGACACCTTTCTAGACACCTACTTGATCGGCTAATTGTAACGTATAAAACTCTCCCAGGAGTAACACTTACTCGCAGCGGGTATCGGGATCCAACTATCACATAGAAGGTATGCAATCTCATTGCAAATTTCAACACTTGAAATTCCCGATAATATTTTGCCCCTAGCTCGCTATGACCTTGACGGAGGCCAAACAACCCATAGTCCGCTAGTCAAGTTCAACCCGTCATTTCCTGATTGAATTAAACCCACCCGCACGACCCTTGACGGAGGCCAAACAACGTCGTACGAATACCCTAATCCAATCGCATCATATGCTAGCAGATAAGCACTAGTTAGCTACCGTACACTACGCCTTGACGGAGGCCAAACAACCGCAGCACGAATACTAACTAGTACGTATCTGAAATGACGGAGGGCTACGACAGGTTTTTCTGAAAACCTATTGCGTAATGAACTTGATATCGTTGTAGAATCAAATGATTTTAAAATGGAGTGCTTTTGAGGCTTTTCTAGTTTTGCTAAAGGAGTCACTCCCGGTGAAGAGATCGTCGGTCCTTTCCTCGTCGAATGAGGTGCGGGATATATCGTATATATCACTGTGCAAAGCAAAAACACTTAAAAGCAATCAAAAGACAAACCGAGTGTGTAGCATCTGCCAGTTATTGCTAAAGGAGTCACTCCCGGTGAAGGGATCTCGGTCCTTTCCTCATCGAATAAGGTGCAGGATATATCGTATATACCGCTATGCAAAGCAAGAACTGTAGCTACCTGTTTTATTTTGAAATTCGATTCTACAACATCTTAGGTTTCTTTTATTTCATTAATCACATTAATGAAGTCCCATCATTTAAGTACCTAAACATCACAGATAAATACGACGTACACTTATGCCATCCGCATTCGCCTCGATGTCCCCTCGTGCACCGTTAGGTTAGGTAACTAACGGCAGAGCAGGGCAGGGCTAGCGCGGGTGTAAAACATAAGTAACGTCTATATAATATATCATATATACTATATACTGTATCTATCACAGAACATGACATGATCACATCACAGATATCGCAGCAGAAGAAACATATGAAATATTGGATATACTAGGATGTCCGTGTTTTCAATACGAGCCAGTATAAAACACGGATTCCACGGTCGCGATGAATAGCCAAACCCACACCCCTAGACCCCTACGAGAGCGGCAAGCAACCCCACCAATTCTAGAGTTAGGAGACCCGGACTCGACTCCTCGAGTTGGTCTCCCACTGGACTCCAGAACCCGATTACTTGTGCCCTCCTCCTTGGGTCTATCCTAGTGCGGAAAAGTAAATAATATACAAAAGGTGACAACTTCCGCTACCTGGAAGTGCCCCAATAAAAGAATATTACATACAAGCTTTTACATGAATGAAAATGAAAAACACTCATCTCACATAAAAAACCCCCGGCTATTCAAACACGACGATCCAATATAACATATCCAGCAACACATAACATCATATGTCATCAACGTAAGTAAATATGTCCATCCCAATTGTCGTTGACATATAGCAACGAAACCGGCGATATCACATATTACACTTACGGTCACAGAAAAGAAAGTGTAAAACTACAACAGTTGGAATCCGCAACCATCTCAGACATCGCATGCCTGACCAAATGAATTCCTTAGACATCACATGCCTATCAATTATAAACCCCGTATTTTAGTCTCATTATCGAAAACACTTTTCAATATCAAGTCGGGCAATTCAACAGGATTCCCGACATCCTGATCGAATGCTCGTCGCAAACTTCTGTAGACGGCCGCACCCCCGATACCGTCGACGAAGTGCACCATGGCGGAACACCGCTACCGCGAGCACCCGAACGGATGCTTTCGGCGACGGGGTTCTCCTACAGTCACTTGGTCGGGGCTATGGAGTGAGGCTGTCTATTAAGTTTACCCGGCGAGTATCCGCGTACGCTACGTGATTGCGACGGACTTTTGATCACATCAAAATTCCATGGCAACCGATCAAGTGAGACTAAATTGCTAGATTTACAACATTCATATAGTTATCACATAACTACTTGTGAATTCCAATTATTGTATCCCATTCCAGATAAATAGAAAATGTTAAACTTTCCGATCGAACATTCTAACACCCAAGTTTTCCCGATACAGATCAATACATGAAACAAGTCTAACAACATTCCGTTCGTGCCTCAGTACCAACGGTCCAGCCGTAGAAGGGTCAAGCCAACGCCTCATATGTGGCACGCCGTACTGCCCCAAACCCGAAGGTTCAAAGGGCAGTTCAAGACGGTCACATAATCGAGTTAAGGTTTGTGTCTTCTAGAGGGTCCATCGCGTTACTTGCACTACTTAGAACGTCGTTAAACTACGGAAAGATCCAACACTTGGAAATTTCCCGACAGGGGAAAAATTGGGTATTTATATCCGGTCGAACTTTTTAACATATTCTAGAATTTATCCGGAAAACCAAATAGACAAAATTTGATACCCCGATCGAAACACCGAATCCCCAAAACAACTGCAGAAAATTCAACTCTTGAATAAGTATTAAAAATTCCCAGGAAAACCAGCATAGGAAAAGTGGAATTACTGTAGAAAATGAGAGGCGCAAAACGACAAATTGGCAGCGTTTCCGCCGCACGAGCCAGGCTCGTGCCGCGGAAGCGCGGCGCAATGAAGGAATCAGCCGTACGAAATTTACTGTATCCCTTAGAATTGCCTGCTGATTTTTCTGAACATTTTTAATATTGAAAAATCCACGATTTTAAAATCTGGACAGAGAGCATGTTAGGTTTGGGTTTTCGGGTTCGTTCGGACTTCGAATTCCGTCTAGACTTCGCCTAAGGTTCTAGCTAGGCTCTGATACCACTGTAGGGTTCCTAGGCACGCTAGTGAGGTCTCCCAAGCCATCAACCATGGCAATTTCAAAAAATATGGTGCCTACAAACCTTAAACTACGGATCGATAACTAGATGTCTAGGCGAAAAAGAACTAGTTAACACTTAACTAATGGGAATACGGAAATACAACCTTTGTAGATCCGGTCCTCCACCTCCACGGCTCCGCAACGAGGTCGTCTCCGCTGTCCAAATCAAATCCGGGCTCTAGAGTCGGCTTCGTCGGAGAATGGGCAAGCTAGGTCGTCGATGTCCATGCCGAAGATGATCTACGTCGAGGCATCGCTAAATCAAGCTCCGACTTCACCAAGTCAAGAAACTTGTGAAGTAAACACACTCTACTACTTGGCAAGAGGTAGAGGATGAAGAAATAGGAAGTGGGTTAACTTTAGAATTGGATTTCTCACTCAAAAACATCAATCACCATTGATGAGGTAAGCTTTTCTTCACTTGAAGCAAGGAAGAAGAAGAAGAAAGAAATATATGATAAGTTAAAGAATAAGAAAAGAAAATGAATTCTTATCATAATTTTAACTAGAGTCAAGTGTAGAGAATGAATCATGGTTAATGGGAATGGTTAGGGTTAAGGATGAGATAAGAATGGTTGACTTGAACAAAGCTTCATGAAGCTTCAACTAAAGAACAAAATTAGCCACCATTCTTTTCTCTTTTCTTTTATTCATTTATCAAAACTAAAAAGGATAATTAAATAAGATAAATGAATATAAATAATAAACCCTAACCATTTCATTAACCAAGGTTTAATCTTTACACTTGAACCCTAGCATGACATGTATCATCAAACATGATACAATCAAGTGCACAAAAGTATATCGCATATACAATGCGCCCATCCGAGTGAGAAAATCCATCTTAAGTAAACCGATACTAGTTGATGCAAAGTAATATATCAAATATATAAATATGCATTAAATCATTAAATCAACACTTGATTCAATGAACCGGTTATGTCGCACACAACCGACTAGTATACAATATATCGGCTTATCGAATCAACGCTTGAATCGATAACTAGGTTATATCGCATACAACCATTCGATACATTTATCGCGAGAATAGAATACGGTATCACATACACGCATTATTCTCGGTCCCGCACATATCTCATATGCGCTCCTATTTCGTTTCGCTTGAGCCAGAAAACCTCTGTGTAGGACTCTAAAGACTCGTCAATACGCCGGCAGCGGATGATGATCATATCAAACATCCACAAGCCGCAAGCGGTCTGCTAAACGTAACGGCCACCCGGGTATTGAGCGATCTGAAGATCGACGAGCAAGCCCGCTCACACTCCAGTGAATCCGACCAGTAACACTACCGTACAGTCCGGTCTGATCGTCTAATATGTCGCATATCTCGCCTAGGGGTGGTAGACGTCAGACCCCAATAGCTCAATAAGTCGTGTCGATATGAGGTCTATAACTATTCGAGAAACTACTGGTAATACTTACCAGTAAATCTCAGCAACCCTGGCCAGGGATTTCCTGTTATAGCCAATCGAACACAGCGCAACATCAACCCCCTATACCGGGAGAGACGAATCCCCTCCTATCGCTCATTGCCTCCATGTGACTCGGGACTGTACCCAAAAACCACCGTTTTGCACGCCCTCTTGGACGTGGTAAGATGGAAATCAAAGCACAGTGGGAACCACACAAGACTCTATGACGATCTCGGGTCAACAGACTACTCTGTACCAGTGTCACCAGAGAACTGCCATCTGACGTGAGGTATAATACCATCTGGGAGTTCTCGGCGAGTCCGTCCAGTGTACCCAGTCTCTACTGAGCACCCGTATATCATCTCTGATGTCAAACATCGATGGATATGGGATCATCCATCGCCCATCTGTATGGATCGAGAAGGTATACGCTAGTCTACTCTGGTATATCGATGCCCCGTCTCGATACACCCACGACTAGGGACTTTGAAGGATGTACTTATGGACTACCATGTCCCCACTAGTATGATCCGTATCATAGTCCAGGTAGTCAAGTACAGATCCTAAGGGCTTTACCAACATGTAACAGAGAGACAATCAGTATACACGTTAAGGTAAAGTTCAACCAGATAGCCTACTATCATGTCGAGCAAGAAAGTCCTCCCTATATACGTCCTAGCATCCACTACAATATACATCATATGTACAGTAATGGCCTCTAGGGCATACATATAACTAACAGTCTTTGTATATTGTGACATCATGATTATTCCTCCACCATTTGACTTATTCATTTCATCATGGCTTGACTTTGGAGCAATCATGGTTGTTGTTGATTAGTTGGTGGAGTGTGGATTTGTTAGTGATCATTGCTTGACTTTCTTTGTCATCATACTATTGATGATGGTTGAATATGATAACCATTTCCTTTCACTTGATTATTGGTGTGGCTATCCTTTTTCACTCCCTCACTCTCTCTCATTCTCTCCTCTCCAATAGCCATGGCCGGCCAAGCTCAAATAGGGCTGTCCAAAATTTCATGTGTGGGGTTTTTTGTTCATTTGCTTGTGTAAAAATCCTACAAGTTCTATCTCCATGAGCTTGTATCATCCCTCCACCAAAAGGCAACCCCCATGAACCCCAAAATGAGACATGAGCACTACACGCATTCTACAGCAAACCTTAGGCACGTCGGCTTGCCAACTTCGTGCCCGAGTTGCCTCGGTATAGAGGTGGGAGCCCGTAAAAGAAGCCGGCGACGTGGTGCCCTTCCGGCGACGAGGTGGAGACCGGAGCTTCCGCGGGAGATCGGGACGACGGCGAGAAGACCGGAGGACACAGATCGCTCGGTATATCTCTCTTCCCCATCTAGTAGTTAGCTAGGACTAGTTAATGGTACGATCCGGGTTTTTAGTGCGCGGTGGTGCTGGTTTGAAAAATTAAAGTTAACCATCGCTTCCGCATTTGGCCTCGGGATGGAGGTCGGGGCGCCGCCGTGCACTTACACTATTCACTACCAAACCAAGTATTTATTCGCCAATCCTAAATCACCTTTGTATTTCTCCAGAACACTCCGTATCACTATGAAGAACCACAGTTTATTGGATACTCCATCGTATGGTTATATACGAACTCGAAGGGAACTTGTTCCAGTTCGGGGATGGATTCTGGTTCAGGAGAAATAGGAATAAGGTTTATTCGGTTGTCTTTTATCCTCACCTTCTCTGGCATTGCGAGTGTTCCTAGGATTAGGACAGTACACCCATTATGCTTATTGGATAGTCTTCTTCCAAACCATAGGCTGGTGCCGAATGGTAGGGAAGGAAGAAAACCATTTGGCCTAAAGAGGTGTACAGAAGGTAATGACTAAAGACATAGAAAGGGATTTGGAAAGATGGCAATGAATTACACGGTTACAGTTGTGAATCTGGATAATGGAAGAGGCATTACTAGGTATACCAGGATACCCCTACGAAACATTTACAATGTTTCAATTTCACTGTGTACTGTTAAAGGAAAACTGATTTCCCGATTAGATACTTACTTCAGGGTATGTATTTACCGGGTATGAGTCTCATATCTGTATGGTTTTACAGATGATGAGTGGCAGTAGGTTATTGGGAATTAGGTGATCATCCTCATTATATCGGGATTCGTTGTAATCGGTGATATTTGAGGAAGTCACCGGGCTGTTTGCCGGTCGGCAAATATTTGGTTTTGAATATCCGCTGTTATGCACCAATTTCAAATCGATATATCTGTACGTCTATTTTCATAGAGTGAGATATACCTTTTTGAAATTATGTCTATGACATTTACCTATATCAGTGGATGGTTAGGTAAGGAGCATTGAACAGCGGTGTATTTCTTCATAACCATAAGTACAGTTTTCAACCTACGATACCCAGGGATTGAGTTATCAGACTCATGGGACTTATACAGAGTATTGTATGTTGTCCAGGGTCCATCAGGACAGAGGGGTTGGTCCTCGTACTATATTCGGTTTACTTATGACTTCTCTAGTTTTTAGACAGGTGTTTCGTGGAAACACAAGGTCCAAATTTTGAGAAGTTATAGGTATAAGGATAAAGTAGAGAACCAGGTATTGCAACTATCGGGATTCTTCAAAGTGATCGAAGATGTAGATACTTGTGTATGGTATTCAGTTGATAGTAATGATTAAGAGAACTTGCTTCTTTTTCAGGTTACTCATAATTGGAAGCATTCCTAAGTTGATTAACGCTGATCGGCCTCTTTCCATTTAGTTGACATGCACTGGAGACAGCTGCATGATTTGAATCTGGTTCAATTAAATCAGTGCCTCTGGTTCTATATTGGATATAAAACAGTTCATATCTTAACGATGTTAAGGTACGGGGAGTTGTCCGGCTTATGCTTAAAACCAGACTCTGGATAACTCAAGGCACATTTTCTGTAATGGCTGTTTGTGGGTTGACCCAGGCTATGACGAGGGTTAACTTTCTACCATCTGGAAGATCAATAGTGATATTGTTCTAGACTCGCCACCGTTTTAATAAAAATGGATTTTTTTTTCAGAAAACAGAAGTGGGAGTATGGTAGAACTGGAAGTGATTCCTGAACCACAAACGATTACTGAAGATTTGATAGGAACCTAAAGATTCAATCTGGTTTGACATTCCATTAGCCACTCCGCAGATAAAGTGGGTAACTTCAGGCACCCGAGAGGTACTCGGGTAGCCTCAAGGACGTTGACAGGGAAGTTCTTGTTTACCCAGACTTGCCATTGCTGTTGTTCTAGACTGTGAGGCCCGGCGGGAGGATGAGTATAGCGTCGTTCTAAACTGGCTTTAGAAGTGCACGTCTATATGACTCTGCGAGAGGGTTGTCGTGGTCAGTGGGAGCAGCGGAAGCATTGGTGGACAAGTGGCTTATGTCTATTTATAGACTAAAGCAGATATAGCGGAGATAGATCATCTATTTCTAACGTGACTGTCATAGGTTTGACTTCATCAGAATAGGGGATGGATCTGTTAAGAAGGTAGTAGGGTGTGATGTCCTGGTATTTGGATGACATACACATAGTAGGAAAAGAAACTCCTATACTACGATCGGTTACACTTTGGTCGTCACACAGTGGTTTCTCCACACAGGACTTGGATATTATATCAGACATACTGGTTACTAGATCTATGGTTTTAGATCTAGATTTGGGTCGTTTCCCAATTAAGGGTACTTAGACAGCATTCTAAGAGTATTTAGAATGGACGACTCCTGGTACGGTAGTGTACCTGCAGGTGATGGAGTCACCCTCTCTAAAGGTGTCTTACAGACTAAAGGGGAGAGGGATGTGCATGATTGGCAGATCACTTGCTTAGGCAATTGAGTCAATCATGAGATGTCAAGTACCACACCAGATGTTGTTCTTGCACTAGATGCAATAAGTTTATATTGATCCAATCCTGGAGAAGCAGTCGTAAGCAGTTTTAGAACATAAGTGAATGTTCTAGGGATATGATAACGACAGCCTCATTCGGGAGACAGTTATCATTCTAGGCTTCCAAGGTGACCTGGACGACAGGGAGGTTGTCAGAGTTATAGTTTTCCTTCTGACGAGGGGCAGTATTTTGGACAGGTGGTCCAAGGCAATACTGAGGGAGGCACGGCACAGGATACTGATTAAGTTCAGTTGACGATACAGTCTAAGAAGTTTGGATTTGGAGTTCATTTATGAGCTAGGTCCCATCAGACATCCAGACACATTCTAAGACAGGTATTGCTCATTTCGGGAGATGGGTTTCTCCACGAACTTGAGATATAGAGAGACATAGAAAGAAACATCAAGGCGGATCCATTCACTGAGGCTATTCCTCGAACGCAATAGTTTCGCAGACGAGTTTTGTGAGACTGACTAGTAGAGGAGTTGGGTGTTCGGTATCACACGGTCTGTGAGTATGTGACATCGCAATAATTAGCCTTGAGTGCAAGTGGGAGATTGTTGGAGATAGTGCCCTCAGAGTCAATTATTGGATCACAGGCATGTAGATAATAGTATGCTATCTGGTTTATCTTTATCATCGTGTACTGCTTAAAGTGACCTGACAGGTCGCCATTACACGTTGATAGAGCCCTTAGGATTCTTGCTTGACTGCCAGCAGTATGAGGGCGATCATATACTTGAGAGCTGGTGGTCTATAAGCACATCCTTAAAAGGTCCCTAGTCGTGGGAGTTTCGAGACAGGGCATCGATTCTCCAGAGTAGACTAGTGTATACAGTAGAGACCCCGACGAGGGGCGGTGGCCGGTCTCACAAGCCGCTGGTGTCAGATGGATCACCTAAGCTGTATACAGGTGCTCATTGGGTTATGAGTACACCGGACAGGACTCGCCGGGAACATGCTAGTTGGTCTTATACCTGACATTAGATAGCAGTTCTCTGGTGACATGTGTACATGTTAGTTCATTGACCTGGGGATCGTCATTTGTCTCGTGTGAGTTCCCACTGTACTTTGATTACTACCGTACCACGCTCAAAGGAGACGTGCAAACAGGTTTTAGTTGGGTACAGTCCCGAGCCACATGGAGGCAGTGAGCGGATCTTCGGGGGTTCGTCTCTCCCGGTATTGGGGGTGAGGTCGCGCTGTGTCTAGGAGAGCCAGAACATGAAAAGTCCTTGGCCAAGGCAAGAGATTTACTGGTAGGTATTCCAGTAGTATCTGAGGGTATTCTGGGCTGATCTCTGACACGACTTGTTCCGCTTTTGGGGGTCTGACTTTTACCTACCCCCTAGGCCCGCCATGCGATGCTCATAGACGAACGGACCGGACTGTACGGATATTGTCTCTGACAGGCTCAGTAGGGTGTCAGGATGAGTTCGCTCATCGACGTCCCTTTTGGTCAATAGCTGGTAGCCCGTCACGTATGGCTAATACCTCTGACGTGCTAGTGGTTAAATCCACAGCCATAGTATTGACGAGTCTTTAGAGTCTCCCACATTCAGTTACTCAAGTTTTCGGGCGAAACGCTGTAGAGGCCGTATGGAGATATGGCAGGGTTCGATCAGATACGTGCGGTATTGCACGGATCATGATCGGACGGGTTTATACTAGCGGGCTTTGGTTTAAGCCGGATCCTAGTATTGTACAGTGTAGATTTTGTCTCATTGCATTTGTATTCGGTCGGAATACAGATGCGGGTGTGTATACACAGTATCGGGGTTTTCCTGTAATTTGTTACAGGACCAGTTTTCTGGAGTTGCCAGTTTGCGTTCCGTTTCGGCCATATTTCTTTGTATCTTTCATTGGCCGAAGATTGGTGGAGGAGGGCTTATTTGCATTTGTGCAAATAAGAATTTGTGGAGGGTGGTCTTTGCATTTTGTTGTGTCATGATCACTTGACTTTTTGCTTCATGATAGTTTTCATGATGGCTTGACCTTTGTTGGATATGATTAAGTTTTGGAGTGAGGTTCTTGTTTTGTGATCATTGTTTTATCATCATAACACTTTCTCTCTCTTGGATGATAGCTTCCTCCCCCGTTGACATTTCTCTCACTCCCAATTCTCATTCATTGAAGCATATGGCCGGCCATATGGAAGGGGCTGTCCAATTTGGTGTGGGTCTTTTGGTTCATCTCATATCATTTTTGCTTCACCAAAATTCCCAAGTTCAACTCCATAGTTCATCCCTCCACCAAATGGCAACTTCCACTACCCCAAATGACACATGAGTTCTACACTATTCTATAGCAACTCTTAGGCACGTCGACTCGCCAACTTCGTGCCCGAGTTGCCTCGGTCCAGAGGTGGGTGCCCGTAAAAGAAGCAGGTGACGTGGTGCCTTTCCGGCGAGGAGATGGAGACCGGAGATTCCGCGGGAGATCGGGACGACGACGAGAAGCCCGGAGGACACGGATCACTCGGTATATCTCTCTTCCCATCTTGTAGTTAGCTAGGACTAGATTAATGGCACGATCCGGGTTGATAGTGCGCGGTGGTGCCGGTTTGAAAAGTTAAAGTAAATCACCGCTTCCGCATTCCGGCGTCGGATTGACGGCCGGGGCGCCGCCATGCACTTACATCGTACACCATCTTTGATGTCAAACACCGATGGATATGGGATTATCCATTGCCCATCATATGGGTCAAGATGCATATACGCCAGTCTACTCTGGTGTATCGATGCCCTGTCTCGATACTCCCTCGACTAGGAACAGCTATAGGATGTACTCGTTGACTACCCTGGCCCCACTAGTATGATCTCATCATAGTCCTAGTTGTGATGTACATATCCTAAGGGCTTTATCAACATGTTAGAGTAAGACAGTAAACCAATACAAGTCAACATGTTAAGACAAAGTGAAACCAGATAGCATACTATCATATCGAGCATGAAAGTCCTCTCTCTATATATCTAATCATCCATCATAATATACATCGTATGTACAAGAATGGCTTTTAGGGCATATATACAACTAACAATCTCCCACTTGCACTAAGGCCAGCTGTTATAGTATCTCATACCAAACATCCCGAAGAGTCTCTCAAATTGTATCTGGGGAATGGCCTTCGTGAGTGGATCCGCAGTGTTGTCCATCGTGTCAACTATCCTGACCTCGATCTCACGGCGATCAACTATCTCTCGGATCAGGTGATACCACATCAGAATATTGCTGGACTTTTGATGGGACCTGGGTTCCTTGGCCAAAGCCACAGCTCCATTGTTATCACAATACAAAGGTATTGGATGCTCAATGGACGGAACCACACCAAGTTCAGTGATGAACTTCTTCATCCAGATAGCTTCTTTGGCGGAATCGTTGGCAGCGATGTATTCATCCTCCATCGTCGAGTCTTCCACGGTTTCTTGCTTGGAACTCTTCCAACAAACCGCCCCTCCATTTAGGGTAAAGACAAATCCCGAGTGCGACTTAGAGTCGTCCTTATCACTTTGTAAGCTCGAATCGGTAAAGGACTCCACTTGGAGTTCTCCGTTACCATACACCAAGAACATCTCCTTAGTCTTTCTCAAGTACTTGAGAATGTTCTACACAGCTGTCCAGTGACTCTCGCTTGGATCTGCTAGATACATACTCACTACACTTAGTGAGTATTCTACATCGGGTCTGGTACATAGCATCGCGTACATGATAGAGCCTACTGCCGACGCATAGGGTGTCCCTTGCATGCGAGCTCTCTCTAAATTTGTCTTGGGAGACATCTCTTTTGAGAGAGTGCGTCCAGAGATCGTTGGTTGGTTCCCACGCTTGGATTCTTCCATACTAAACCTCTTTAGTATGGTGTCAATGTACCTGGATTGGGACAATCCCAGTATCCATTTAGATCTATGTCTATAGATCTTAATTCCCAAAATGAAGGAGGCATCACCTAGATCTTTCATTGAGAATCGATGTGATAAGAAGAGCTTGACCGAGTGCAGCATAGGAACATCATTTCCTATCAAGAGTATGTCATCCACATACAATACGAGGAAGACGACCTTACTCTTTGCAACCTTCTTGAATATACAAGGTTCATATACGTTCTTGATGAAGTCAAACTCTTTGACTAAAACATCTAAACAGATGTTCCAACACCGCGATGCCTGCTTTAACCCATAGATGGATTTAAGCAGCTTGCATACCTTTCCACTGCTCCCACTATCTACGAAGCCCTCTGGCTGAGTCATGTACATGCACTCCTCTAAATCAGAAAGGCGGTCTTAACATCTATTTGCCAGATTTCGTAGTCATGGTATGCAGCAATAGCAAGTAAGATCCGGAAGGACTTAAGCATAGCCTCTGGAGAAAAGGTTTCGTCATAATCTACACCCGGTCGTTGACGAAAACCCTTTCCAATAAGTCTAGCTTTGAAAGTCTCCACCTTTCCATCTACACCAAGTTTTTTCTTAAAGATCCACTTGCTCCCAATGGGTTTTACCCCTTCAGGAGCAACTTCGAAAGTCTATACTTTATTGGTGTACATGGATTCCATCTCAGATCGCATTGCATGCAGCCACTTCATAGAGTCCCCACTCGTGATGGCCTGCTCGAAGCTAGTTGGGTCATCATCTTCCATGATGCAATCCTCGCTCCTACCGTCTATGAGAAAAGCGTAGTATCTCTCAGGTGGATGAGAAACCCTACTAGATCGGCGGAGAGGCTGGAGTTCCTTGGGAACTACTGAATCATCTGGTTCCACTAAATCTTCAGTTGTAGTTTGTGGTGCTGGAACTTCTTCCAGCTCTACCTCTTCGCCACTAGTTTCTTTTACAAGAAATTCCTTTTCTAGAAAGGTGGCGTATTAAGAAACAAACACTTTTTTTTCCTCAGCGTGGTAGAAAATATATCCTTGGGAATTCTTAGGATATCCCACAAGCTTGCAAAGAACTGATCGTGCTTCGAGTTTGTCCGGATTTTGCCTTTTGACATAGGCCGGACAACCCCATATCTTAACTCGTTTAAGATATAGTCTCTTCCCACTCCATATCTCATATGGTGTGGTAGGTACAGATTTAGATGGAACTTGATTCAATAGGTATGCCGCTGTCTCAAGCGCATAACCCCAAAAGGAAATAGGTAACTCAGCAGTGCTCATCATAGAGCGCACCATATCTAATAGGGTGTGATTCCTCCTCTCCGATACACCGCTGTGTTGTGGTGTATAAGGAGGAGTAAGCTGAGAGAGAATCCCATTCTCTTTTAGATAGTCCAGGAACTCATTGCTCAAGTATTCTCCTCCTCGATCTGATCGAAGGATCTTAATACTTTTGCCCGTTTGGTTCTCTACTTCGTTCTTATATTCTCTGAATTTCTCAAAAGTTTCAGACTTGTGTTTCAACAGGAACACATGTCCGCATCTTGAGAGATCGTCAGTGAATGTAATGAAGTACGAGGAACCGTTCCTGGCATGTATAGACATGGGACCACATACACCACCATGTATCAGCCCTAAGAGTTCAGTAACTCTTTCTCCGTGTCCACTAAACGGAGTTTTGGTCATTTTTCCTTTAAGACATGACTGGCAAGGGTCATAAGATTAAAACTCGAACGGATTCAAATATCCATCCTTATGCAACTTAGTTAGTTGTGTCGCATTGATATGACCAAGTCTAAAATGCTACAAGAAAGATTCGTTCATTTATGAACACTTCCTGTTGTGTGTGTTTTGTACATTAAGTACTGTAGTTTGTTTGAGAACGTATATGCTATTAAATAACGAACCTGATCCAATCAACTTTTGATTCAGGAATATGTTCATAACATTATCCTGTACTACAAGATTACATCCTTCTTTACTCAATAAAGAAACTGATATAATATTGCATATCATGCTCGGAATGTAATAGCATTCGTTCAGAATTAATGTATTACCATTTGGCAACACAAGGTGATATTCACCAACAGCTTTGGCTGCAACTTTTGCACCATTCGCAACTCTTACGGAATGATCACCCTCTCCCAGTTCCCTACCTTTTCGTAGCCCATGTAACATATTACATATATGGGATCCTGATCCGGTATCTAATACCCAGAACGTAGAGTGATCTGAGAAACAGTTCTCGATAACTAACACACCTGAAGAAGATGCATCAACATGCTTATTCTTCGTTTGGGTGGAGTGAGAATCCAGATATTCTCCTATTCGCTGCTCGGACTTATAAAAATTATAAGTGGGAGCGGGAGTAACGTTCCCCTGCTCAGTATAACAAGTGGGTTCAGTCAATACATCTATATTACTATCTTGATTAAAGCCTGACATGGTCGCTACCTGGAGAGAGAGAGAAGAAAACACTTTAGCGTATGCTCTTGCAAGATTAGATTGGTTATTATCTTATCTAATCAGGATGGCTCCCATTGTTTTCATCAAATCTTCCTTCAAAGCCTAAAAGGTAAGACTAGACGGGATTAATTACACTTTACAAGTTCGCCAATCTTTCAGCTAGGCCAGTGTTGGTATTTTGAGAGAGGTTCCCCGTGCTTTCGCATGGACCTAATTAAAATAAACTCGTTTTCCCAGAAGCATAACCCTGTTAACACTTTTCTAGACACCTACTTAAGTGGCTAGTTGTCATGTGTAAAACACACATCAAAATAACCTCGTTTTCCCTTGCACCTAGTCTAGGGTTTGGTAGCATCACTCATGCCACTTTGAAAATTAGAGAGGTGCAAAGCAAACAAACCATGAATCTTGGCTAGAATTATTAGGGTAACAAGTTTGTATCACATACAAAGAAGTATCTATCACATGGAGTTTAGGATTACAACCTTTGTAGTCCATTCCTTCGCTTCATAAGCTCCGTGTTGAGGTCCCTTCGCTGCGATCATCAAGAACTCCGACTATCGAGAGGCTCCATAAGGTGAATGATGCATCTTGCTTGAAGTCATCTTGATCTAAGATGATCTAGCTCAAAGAATCTCTAACCCAAGCTTCTACTTCGCTAATGAAGTAATTAAAGAAGTGAACACCCTAATCTAAGTGGCTAGAATAGAGGAGGATGATGAAGTAGAAATTTTACACTCTTTTGTTTTCAATTTCTCACTTAGAATCATCACACAACAAAAAGCTAGTGAATCTTTTCAAGAGGAAGAAGAAGAACAAAAGCTTTTGTCATGAATACTGAATTATTGTTGTGGTTACAATTGTAACCATGGGTTAAGAATGAGATCCTTAACCCTTGTAGTGAAAAAACCATGGGTTGAGGGCTTGGGTTGGGTTAACAAATATCTCCACAAAATATCAAAAAAAATGACAAAGTCATGCTTCATGAAGATTCGACAAAGCTCATCCAAATAGTTAACCCTAATCCAAACCCTAACTTAGTTTAAGCTCAAAATCCATGTTGCATTTGTAACCCTAACATGTTACAATATTATATATCACATATATAATATATATGTAACAAAAGAAAACAATACAATTAACATATATCGCATATACATCAATGTATTATCCGCTGAGAAAAAGAATCAATAAAGCGAGCTTGTATTAGTTAATGTAACATAATATATCACATATATAATTATACATTAAATTATCGAATCAACACTTGATCCGATAATCTGGCTATATGACATATAACCGACTAATATAACATGTACCGATTCATCGAATCAACACTTGATCCGATGACCCGGCTATATCACATATACCGGGCGATATCACATATCGCGAGAATGGAATACGGTATCTCATATCGTATTATTCTCGGTCCCGCACATATCACATATGTTCTCCTACTCCGTTTTTCCTGAGCCAGAAAACCTCTGTGTAGGACTCTAAAGAATCGTACATACACCGGCAGTAGGTGATGATCTTATCAAACACCCACAAGCTGCAAGCGGTCAGCTAAACGTAACAGCCACCAGGTATTGAGTGATCAGAAGATCAACAAGTAAGCCTGTACATTCTCCTGTGAATCCAATCAGTAATACTTCCGTACAGTCCAGTTTCTTCGTCTGCTATATTGCATATCAAGTTTAGGGGTGGTAAACGTCAGACCCCAGTAACCGATAATTCGTGTCGATGTGAGGCTGATAACAGGTCGAGAAACTACTGATAACTCTTACTAGTAGCACTCCATATCAGCCCTGGCAAGGGATTTCCAGTTATAGCCAATCGAACACAGCACAACATCAACTCCCTATACCGGGAGAGACGAAACCCCTCCTATCGCTCATTGCCACCATGTGATTCAGGACTGTACCTTAAAGCCACCGTTTTGCACGCCCTCTTGGACGTGGTAAGGTGGAAATTAAAGCACAGTGGGAATCACACAAGACTCTATGACGATCTCGGGTCTACAGACTAACCTGTACCAGTGTCACCGGAGAACAATTATCTGACGATAGGTATAATACCATCTAGAAGTTCTCGGCGAGTACGTTCAGTGTACCCAGTCTCTACTGAGTACCTGTTCAGTTGATAAAACTGCACATTTGTATTACATTTTTCCTACTATTTTTATATTAAAAAAGGACTTTATTTTAATATATTATACATATGAGGGTTTATGTGTTAAAACACCATTTTTCATGTGTTAATATATTTTAATTATTATTTGGTAGGAAAATGTATGCAAATAAATCTATTGACTAAATCCTAGTAGAATTAAGGCTACTAAATATTATTTGAGATTATTGTGCAGAATTTTCCAAGTTGTTATGCAGAATTTATCAAACAAATCAAGTTGTTGAAGAAATCTTGCCAAATTAAGAAGCAAAACTTGGAGACCAAGTCTGGAAGCAACCGAGAAAAGATTTTTGAATTCTGAAGGTGCCTAGGATTGCCACATGTCACAAGATGCAAGCACAAGAAAATTGATCAAGAGATCTCACCCATTGGCCGTGGATCCGCGGCCATACCACCCCTTTGGCCGCGGATCCGCCGCAATATTATGGAGTTGGAAGGAAAGATTTTGGGGCATGATTCTCTACTATATTTTACCAACTTTTAAAGCAAAAGATTCTGGCTTTGCACTATAAAAAGGCACCGAGAGCCTCTTGGAAAAGCTATCAAGCTGAAGAGATCACGAAGCTCCCGACGCTCACGCATCCAGGCTGATCATCAACTGTTCGTCTACCTCCTTGGAAGTGATCGAGAAGCAAACTAGTCTTTGTAATCATTTTCTAAGGAATCAAAGTGTAGATTGTTCAAGTTGATTAATAAAGGTACTTGTTTTATCTAATTCTTTTGCATTTTACATTATGTTTTCCCTCTCTATCTTTTCATCTTCTTCTTCCAACATGCCCGAGTAATTCTCCGCTTGTTAGGGTTCGTAGGATTAGGGTAGGCTAATGGATGATGAAAATAACTAAACCCTTTTTAAGTCCTATAAAGTTTAGGAACTTTATCAAAAGAATCATTAACATCCTAATCGGGCGCGCTAGCAATTCTTTACTAGTTCCGACCGCGATTAGAGATTAGATTAATGATTGTTTTGGTAAAGGCTAGATATGAACGGAGTCCCGTGTCGAGATAGGGGTTAAGAGTGGGATTCCTTTTCCCTCCAGAAACCCTAATCTACACGCATCACCGTCGTTCTAGTTCTAAATCTATTAATGGATAAAAAGGGTAACTTTTAATTAATCGTCCATAACTACTAAATCCTAACGAACCCTACAAGCCCTCTTATTATATTAATTACATCTTTAAAATAAGCTAGATCTATATTTTACATTCTTGTTTAACGTAGATCTAGAAACCATTCTATAAAATTCTTTATTCCTCCTCTCTTTTTCAACACATCTAAAGTAAAAGTAAAAAGTTCCACGTTTCCCAGAGGACGACCCGTACTCATCTCGGTCTAGCTACACGCGACACCGTTCTGATTGCGGTTAAACTACAAACATACACTTTCACGTAACAATCAAATGGCGCCGTTGCCGGGGATACGTGCGTAATTTTTTTATTTTTTACTATTTGTGTTGAATTCTTAGACGAGTCATATCATTATTAACACAAAACTGCAAATTGCATATTTAACGATTTGTGCGTGAATTTTTGCAAGGAGATCTGGAGACGCAGAATTAAGGGGAACAGGGAACAAAGACATTTTTAGAGATCCAGAGGAGCACAGAAGGCTATACAAAAATTTTCATCAAGTGATCCCTCTGCCACGCGGCGGAACCGCGGCATAAAGGCACTTTGTGCGGCGAAATCGCGGCAGGGTAGAAGAGTTAGGGCCACAGAATTCTCTGGTATCTTTCTTAACTCCTTCTCTCTCCCCTCAAATCCAATAAAATCTATTTTCTGCAGGATTCTTTGCAAAATTGCGCCGCTCAAAAAACCTTTTTGCAAAAGTTTTGTGATTGGTTTTGTTTTGCATATTTAATACGGACTCTAAGGGGCAAAGACCAAATCAAGATTAGATGGGGATTTCATCACCCTTCCTAAGCCCCACAAATCACAAACTGAGCATATAGCATCAACTCTTCATTAATTTAAAAAATATCTAGACCAGACTCTAAGGACTGTCGCGCTCAATAAGGACAGAGGATGGTCGTGGGTAATCTATCGTTTATCCGCATTACTTTTGTAGTGCCTAGGCAAGTGTGTCGAAGGCTAGTGGTTTTTAATTAGGCCCACTACCGTGGTTCCTTCCCACTTACCTGGCACTTACCTGGCTACAAGGGTAGTGCGGAGGCGGTAGAGGATTGATCCTACGGCTTGTCCTTTGGAAGTCTAGGAGCGGTCTAGAGACTGGACCTAGGTGACCTTAGTTCTAGGGTTGCTTGTGCATCTTAGGGTGATTTGTCTTGAGTCCCACTTTTTCAAAACAAGCCAATTTTAAATCACACATACGCTGCCACTTGCACTAAACCCGCTTAGTGCATGCTCGGCTGGACACAGGATCCTAGTGCCCGTCTTGTCCGCGTTCCTGCTATCGACGCCGAAGTCGGTACTTCTTCATCTTCTTTTCCCCCACCACACACCACATCGACCGTGATGGACGGCACTCCATCTAATTATAACACCACGCTGGCACCGCCCGAAGGTGCGCAGAATCCACCGCGCATCTCTCTCCAAGAGAGATGCTATCCTATTCGTGGTCCTCTTCCTACTTGTCTATCTCTTCCACCACCTAATGGGGATAATTTCGAAATTAAACCCCACTACATCAACCTGCTGTCCAAATTTCACGAGCTTGAGTCGGAAGACGCGTACGTTTTCATCACCAAATTCGAAAACGTATGCGCAATGATGGGTACTTCACAATTGACTTTAGATGCTATGCGCTTACGTCTTCTCCCATTCACACTGTGCGACTTGGCAGAAAAATGGCTTTATAATACTGCCGCACACTCTATCACTAATTGGGATAAATTCGTTGTAGCAATTCTTAAGAAGTTTTACCCAAATCATAAGACTGCACATGTTAGGAGCGAGATCAACCAGTTCACCCAGCTTCCCAATGAACCATTTTGGAAGTGCTTTGAACGTTTCAAAGATCTGCTTGTCCAATGCCCCCATCACGGAATACAAAGATGGGATTTATGCCGGATTATATATGAGGGCATTAATCCAGCGACAAAGCAGATGCTTGAAACAATGTGTCAATGCAATTTCATGTCTAAAGATGATGGTGAAGCATGGAAATATCTGGAAGATCTCGCTGAACACACGTTGCAGTGGGAAAGCGTAAGACCACCTACAACTAAGGGAGGTATTCACCAGCTCGACGTTTCCATCGCAGTGAAAGCCGAAATGGCAGCGATACAAAAGAAACTCGACGCTATTGAAAACAAGTTCTCATCTTTCTCCCTAAATCAGGTCACGCTTCCTAAGACCGTCTGTGGTTGCTGTTCGGATCCTTCACACTTAACGGAAGAATGTCCTATGAATGCATCGTTTCAAGCTAATGCTGCTTTTCAGCAGCGACCTAAAAACGACCCTTATTCTTCCACATACAATCAAGGATGGAGGAATCATCCTAACTTTGCTTGGAATCAAAACCAACAAAGCAATTATCAAAGACCTCCTCCACAGCAACCACAACCACAGAATCAGCCCCCCTTTCAGTCACAGAATTTCCAAAATTCGGCCAACATTTCTACACCACAAGTGGCCGGTATTGACAACTCACTTGCACAAACTTTGGATATGTTCATGAAACAATCCATGCAAAATTCGGCTGATATGAGGTCTTCTATTGATGCCCTAACGAAAAACTCCTCCTCCCATGGTGAGAGTATCAAATCAATAGAAAACCAAATCGCACAGTTAAACGTCGCAATGAGTGCGAGAGAGAAAGGGAAACTCCCATCTCAACCCCTACCGAATCCTGGCCATTCACAAAGTCATAATGTGAATGCCGTCACTACGTTGAAATCGGGGAGAGTGCTGAACAACCAAGTGGGTGAGCAAGTTGATGATAGTGACACATTTGATACCCCTTCTTCTTCTTCTTCCGCTGACTCGTCTAGTCTTCCACCTTCGTCCGAGCCTATTCTCCGTTTTCCCCAAGGCTCAAACATTTCACCAAATCTATCTAAGTCGATTCCCACTCCAATTTTGGGATCGAATCCGTCGCCACAGTCTTCTCCACAAACGTTGGACCCAAAACTTATTGATCGAGCTCCATTTCCAAACCGATTAAGGGCCAACCGACCTAACCCGCAAATGGAGAAGATTGTGGAAATGTTTAAGCAAGTTAGCGTGAATATTCCTCTCCTAGATGCCATTCAACAAGTCCCATCTTATGCAAGAATCCTTAAAGACTTGTGCACTAGGAAGAGAAAAACTCAAGTGCCTAAAAAGGTTTTCATGACGAGTAATGATAGCACAGCTTTTACCCAACAAATACCAAAGAAACGTAAGGACCCCGGCTGTCCTACAATCTCTATTTCTATTGGGGGTAAAAATATAAATCGTGCTTTACTCGATCTAGGCGCTAGCGTCAACTTGCTTCCTTATTCAGTATACGAGCAGTTAGGAATTGGAGAGTTAAAACCCGCCCATTGTACTCTCCAAATGGCAGACCGATCTATCACCAAACCTCAGGGCGAACTAGAGGATGTGTTAATTAAAGTTGGGGAATTCATATTTCCCGTGGACTTTATTGTTTTAGATACACAACCTGTGGCAAACCCACGCAATCAAATCCCGGTGATACTTGGTCGACCCTTCCTAACAACTTCTAACGCTGTAATTAATTATCGTAACGGTTCTATGAACTTATCCTTCGGGAAAATGACAATTGAGCTTAATATTTACAAGCTAGGAAGTCAGCCATCAGAACCTTCTGCTCAATTGCTGGATGTTTGTTCCATCCACGAGATAGCTTCCGAAAGCTGCATGGATGAGGAGCTTTGCTTTGATATTCTCGACAACATTAATGAGACATCGTTTGATCTTGCACCACTTTACAGTGAGGATATGTTCAATGAGTCCGACCTTGAGATTGAACCCGTTGACTCGTTGCAAAAGTCAGCAGCACTTTTCGAGTCAATATCTTATGCAAGTTTTGAACCTCTTCGGGTGTCCGAATATCATTCGCTTACCCCACCTTCTATTGTCTCTCCGCCAATTCTTGATCTCAAACCGCTACCTTCTCATCTTAAATATGCATATTTAGG
Source organism: Agapanthus africanus (assembly GCA_030015575.1). Lineage (NCBI taxonomy): Eukaryota > Viridiplantae > Streptophyta > Magnoliopsida > Asparagales > Amaryllidaceae > Agapanthus > Agapanthus africanus. The sequence continues at coordinate 508,375,417 of JASDDO010000019.1, read as the reverse complement.
AGAGAATGAGACTTTGCCAGTGATTATTTCCGCATCTCTAGCCTTAGAGCAAGAGAATGCACTTTTGGCAGTGTTGAGATCGAATCGGGAAGTATTTGGTTGGACTATGGCTGACATCAAAGGGATTAGTCCCTTAATTGTTGAACATTACATACATCTGATGGATGAAGCCAAACCCACCGGAGACCCACAAAGACGGTTAAATCCCGTTATGAAGGAAGCGGTAAAGAAAGAAATCGTCAAGTGCCTTGATAGTGGAATAATTTACCCCATATCCGATAGCCAATGGGTAAGTCCAATTCATGTGGTCCCTAAAAAGTCTGGCATCACGGTCATCACTAATGAGGCTAATGAGTTAATCCAAACACGCACCCAAACTGGGTGGCGCGTATGTATCGATTACAGGAAACTCAATGCCGCGACGAGGAAAGATCACTTCCCTCTACCTTTCGTTGACCAGATGTTAGAACGATTAGCGGGACACGAATACTACTGTTTCTTGGACGGATACTCTGGCTATAACCAGGTCCCTATCGCCGAAAAGGATCAAGATAAAACCACTTTTACTTATCCTTTCTGAACTTTTGCTTATAGACGCATGCCCTTTGGGTTATGCAATGCTCCCGCTACATTTCAGCGGTGCATGATGGGGATATTTTCAGATATGGTGGAAAATTTTCTAGAAATTTTTATGGACGATTTCTCCATTTTTGGAGACTCCTTTGAGGACTGCCTTCGTAATCTTGACGCTGTTCTTACCCGCTGTAAGGATAAGAACTTGACTTTGAATAGGGAAAAATGTCATTTTATGGTCCAAGAAGGTATTGTACTTGGATATATAATTTCACATAAAGGCGTTGAGGTTGACAGAGCTAAAATAGATGTCATTCAAAACCTCCCTCGTCCCATTTGCGTCAAAGATATACGATCCTTCCTTGGTCATGCAGGATTTTATAGGAGATTTATTAAGGACTTTAGCAAAATTGCTAGACCCTTAACCCTTCTATTGGCCAAGGACACTACTTTTCACTTCGATTCGGATTGTGAGGCTGCTTTTGAATCACATAAAGAATCACTCACTACAGCCCCCGTTTTATTATCTCCGGATTGGAACCACCCGTTCGAGCTTATGTGTGATGCATCAGATTTTGCTATTGGTGCGTGGTCGCACGCTTTCGGCGTGTCGGATGAAAGAATTAAAGTTTACCGCGATCAGGACGGTGTCGCTATGCAGCTAGCCGGTGAGCACGGGTCGATCCACAGGGAGATGGTGTTATCTTACCTTCTTGCTTTAGACGAGTCAATAAAGAATCTGTATGAGTTTGTTCTAACCTATGTGTATATCTGCAAGTATAAAGTTGTTAAGAAAATACGAGATTGTAAGCTAAGAAATCCGTACTCAAAAACCTTTGAGCCGAGTCTTGACCAATTGAAGCTAAGCAATTGGCAACAACGGGGATTAGGGGATTTAAGCGCGGTATTCGTGGAATCCGGCTTATTTACCCTTGTCCTTCCGTTCTTGTCTCTTGCTTTCGCCTCCGGCCAAACCGAACGCAACCAGTCGTGGTTAGGAATCACCGTTACCTTGTCAGGGTACGGTGCCTAACGGAGCGCTTGCGTATGGTTCGGGCGGAGTTCAAATGGAAAATAACGGGAAAAGGAATTGGCAAAGAAATGTTAACTTATAAAACCGTATTAATTCTTAACAACGACGATAATTACAACATTCACAATATGAACAAAAAGAGAACAAAAAAAGAAAAGAACAAAGAAAAGAAAAGATACAAGTATTAAAGGGCATGAATAAAAGCGCATGAAATAGAATGCAAGTAATAAAAAGACAAGTAATAAAAAGCGAGTAATAAAAAGAACAAGAAAAGAATACGGAACTAGGACCCAAGCCAAGCATGTGCTCAATAGCCAACCCTTAAACTTGCAAGCTCAATGAAGAGGTTGCAAGATCAAGGGAAGGGTAGAGAACGCATGTGAAGTGAAGAACTAGTCCCGGGAGAAAATACGACCTTTGAGATCAATAACTAACCCTTACCCATTCAAGCTCAATAAAGAGGTTGAATGAGCAAGAGAAAGCAAGAATCTCAAGGGGAAGAAGAAACACAAAAGAATGATACAAAACCCTCATCTTTATTCATATCCACAAAAAGCTCTCACTACAATTCATGGAAGAGGAATGAAGAAGAAGAAGAAAAAGAACTAAAACTACAAAAGAAAGAGGAACAAAAGAATGCAAAGAATGACCCTTGGATTTGGCAAGTTCTGCTGTATTTATAGGCAGGGAGTTGAAGTTCTAGGGCAACCAGCAGAGCATAAATGAAGTACCCAAAACACCCCTGAAACACGACAGTGAGTGGGCCCCACATGGCCGCGGAAGGGCGGCCAAAACCCCACTTTGGCCGCGCTTCCGCGGCCGTTTAGAGGAATTGGGCTTGGGGATTTCTGGTGTTTTCCTGGTTTGGTGTCCCCTGTTGTTTGGTACATGTAGTTTCTGAAATTACTTTCACATTTCTTCCAGAATTTCTATTGAGGAAAGGTGGACTTTTTGTCAAGATTTGGAATGATTGCCTCGAGCTCCGCGTAGATCTCTTGGATCTTGTGCTACCATTGAGCCTTGTGCATGAAAGCGACATTGATTTGACATTTTGTCTCTTAAACTGATATCTGGCAACACACGGATAGAGAGCGGAGACCGTGTTTTATCAGTGGTTGGCAGGAACCCGGATTTTGTCGTGTTTTCTATGAATTTCACCGTTTTAGAACCGAGAACCTGTATCCTGCAAATATATAACAAACACGGATAAAAAGCACCTACCTATAAACACACGAGCGTAAGAATGGGCGGTATAAAATGCAGTATTCTGTGATGAACAAATACCCCCAAACTTAACTTTTGCTCGTCCCGAGCAAAACCAATTATTCACTAAAATAAAATGATAACCGCACTTTCGCAGGGAACGCGATTGCACTGAGCGCGTGCAACAAGCCGTTAAACCTCTAGGTGTCCCTAGTAGGAGGAGTGTTGTCTCCTGAGGGTTTTCAGCGGATACTACCCACAAAATCCGGTCAAGCTAGTTTTGTAAAATAACTAAGATTCAAACCCCTAAAGTTTTGTTTTAGAAAATAACAATTCTATTATCCTAAGTCTAGACTATCGAACTTTTATTTTTCACACCTCGCTTCTTATTTAACTACAGATTTTATATGTCTTTACGTGCAGTGCAAATAGTGTCGTTAAGTTCCCGAAAGGTCGAATAAAGTCATTATGTCACACAATAAAGCCCAGATAACAATTTTAAAAGGATCACATAAGTTTTATAGAGAGTTAAGCATTTTTCAAGTTTCGTTTTCCAGTAAGGTTTCAACTTCAGAATTTCTATCTTCCTTAACAGGAAACTAAGTCGTATTTTTCACTCCACCTTTTAACTTGTTTTTATTTCATACACACCTCTGTGAACGTGCAATAGTCTTTATCATAGAATAAAACCTTCATATCTCCGTTAAAATTTTTATAAAAGCCTGTCTTTTATCAAGATTATTCTCACACAAAGAACCGTTAGGAATTTTAACTCGGAGAGAACACTTGCTTGACTTTGTTTTAAAACTGGACTTTCTAGGCTTCTTAGCGAGCTTTGGGCCAATGCACCCAAACCAGTTGGTTTTAGGGCATTAGGTGTAGAAACACCCCAGCGGACTTAATTACTCAAGTTACCTAGGTCCAAAAACAAAAGAAAGTTTGGCGTGAAAAACATGATGATTCAATACGAACGGAGATATAACCGGTAGTTCAATCTTTTTTGGATAAAAGACGTGTTTAGTGGGTTCGGTGTGTAATCATTCCAATCAAGTTTCAGATGGGTTATTTTTCAGACTTAGTTCCAATTAAGGCATCAATAACATTCCTTCATATTCACTTACTTCATAAACTATTCTTGATATATTACTTATTTCAGAACAAACCTATTTGATCCTCAGAAAATCATTTATCTATTTAAAAGTTTTTTAAACATAAAAGACTTGTCATCTAATTTCCAAGACTCACAACACGTGTAGTGTAATGTAAAGACGTATATCAGCTATAGTTATCTTCAAAGGAGAGTTATCTTTCAGGTTTTCAAAATCCAAACATAGGATTTAGTTATTCCTATCTTTTCAAACAAAAACCGTCGAATGTTGAATCAGAGTCCTCCCACTAGCTAACTTGACAGAAAAGTTTTTATGTTTTAAGAAAATTTTCAGATTTTTATGGATTTTATGGTTTTAATATGCAGATGCAAAATATACATATGAATGCGAAGGAAGAAAGCTTACCGAGCACACCCCCAAACTTAAACTTGACAGTGCCCTCACTGTCAGGCTATACCAAGAGGGTCAAAATTGTCGGCGCTCCCCCAAAAACAAATTATATACAAAACAAAAAAGGAAAACAAAATATATACAAAAAAAAGTGTCCCCCCCAAACTTAAGTAAAACAGTGTTTCCACTGTTAAGCGTTGAAATTCAGGATTAGGGGGGAAAGAGCAGTATCCATCTATACAAGGCCTTACACAGGCCAAAAGTTAACACCAACCATTCAAAGATTTTATCATGGTAAACCAGTGGTTGGTGAAAGAAGGTGAAGAGGAAAGAGATGGAAAATACGCGAGACCGCTTGTGGAGAGAAGTGGAATGCGGTCTCGGTAGATGAGAAGAAGAATGGCGGAAGGGAAAAAGAAGTGGAGTACGAACTTGAGGGTGCAAATGGAGTAAATAGATTAGCACAATTTGTGATGAGCGATGTGTAAAAAGCGATTGTGCTAATATATTTACCCGTCGAGAGATTGGGTCAAATCCCTCAAGGTTCGTGAGAAACCATGGGTACGCCGAACTTGGTAAATCAGACATATGAAATGAAAATGATACGGGTTCTTGCAAGGTCGGAACGACGGACATGATGGAGGGAAGTGGTTGAGGAAGGGTATCGGTTAAAGTTTCGGGAGGGTGTACACAGTCAATGAAAGGAACAGGATGAATTGGAAAATCCGACTCATCATTTAGAACTGTTTCATCCTCAAAAATATCCTCAAAATTCTCCTCAAAATTTATCTCATCCATGCATTTTTCTTCAAAGTCCAGACGCATATGGGGTTCGGGAAAAATATTTAATGACTCGGGATGATGATTTGAAGAGACAAACTCAGCCAGATCTACGGGTTCATCATCCAAAATGTTCCCTGCGTCAATATCCTCAATCAAGTGAAAGTTTATTTTCTCAGCCACCTCATCAAAAGCATGGATATTAATCGATTCTGGTTCTAAGATGGAGGTGTAGAGGTCAAAAGGATTTGGGTTGGTTTCACTTGGAAGGGACCCTTCACAATCGGGCAAATCAAACACTACAAAATTGCACAACTCATTAACCATTCTATCTTCAACTGATAATTCATTTGGGACATTTGATAGACTTTCAACACAGGAGTTGTGGGACTCAATTTGGACGGGGTAGGCTTGATTCGGAAGGGGGTACAGCTCACTCTCTCCACTCAAATTCACAGCCTGTCCTGCCGCCTCATCATACATTGAAAAATTTGGAGCTAGTTGAAAACTAGCTACCGGGTCACTAGGTTGCATGAGGGCGGCCATGGACGCATTCAAATCCATCATCTGTTGGCTTGACGCTACCCTAAAGTCTTCCAAGGATTGTTCTAGACTAGACATTGGTTGTGAAGGGGTTTCAGTAAAAGATTCAAAGTTGTTTGGATACTGAAAACTCCCAAATGGCGGTTCTGATGCAATGTCTAGGGAAGGTGCAAAAGTAGGGTAGGATTGGTAGGAATTGAATGGCTGGACAGGAGCAGGATCAACATTTGGATAAGAAGGTGAATGGAATTGTTGATCCCAAGAATTTGTAGTGGTGAAAGGAGTGAAAGATCGGCCACGGGATTGTTCAATGCGTTCAGCGATGGACAAAGGACGACTTGCAGAAGGGGTATCAACATAAGCGGGAGTGAATGTTTGAAACGGTTGATACGAAGTGGAATGAGGAGTGCCAGTGTTTGTCCTAGACGCTGCTATGCGATCTTTCAGTGAAACTTTGGGCATGGAGGGGTCGTTCGATGTTCGGCCAAAACAAGAACCGTATGAAGTAATGTCTGGTTGTGGGTACCAAAGTTCGGCAAGAGTTTTGCGAGGTGGAGTACCCATGATATGAAGAGAGAAGGAAAGAAAGGAAGAGAAGAGGAAGGGAAAAATGAATGATTTTTTTTTTTTTAAATTTTTTTTTTATATTAACAAAAGAATGAAGTATACACAAAAAGAATATGGACAAAAACAATCACGACACAAAAATACCACACACTTAATCGTTCTAGGGTTCACCTAGGTCAATTAGACCTGCTCAAGAACTTGATTGTCGAAGTAAAACTGTGTCGAGAAACAGGCTCAAGATACACTGATCACGAGGCCAGGTAAGTGCAGAGATAAGGGGAGGTTTTCCAACGCTTTCGCGAAGTTCCTTAATTAAATAACCCTTTCTCTTTTGGCGGTTTCGCCGTTAACACTTTCCTAGACACCCCGTAAACAATATACCGTTAAGCAAGCTTCTAAACACAGTCAACTTCTCCTAGTGAGCGCGAAGTCCTTAAGGCTTAAAGTCTAGTTTCTTTTAAATTTTGTGTGGGTAAACGTTATGCGCAAGTTCGTGATTTGTGGGCCACGGAAAAGGTGATGAAATCCTTTACCGTATGTTGTGGGGTTCGCTTGCCCTTAAGTCCGTATTAATTGATGCAATGCGCAATTCAAAAAATTCTATAAAGAATCAAACAATCGTTTTTTTTATTTTAAGCGCGGCGCTGCAACAAATACGGGTTAGTCAATTTTTAGCGTTTGCTAGCGAACTTGCAAAGAATCCTGCAAAGAATAGTATATTGGATGCGTCGGATTTGAGAAGAAGGTGTTAGTAAAGTACGTACCGTTTAAGTTTTGGGTTAGGAAACCCCCGTTGAATCAAATCCGGTAAGCTTGAAAGGTTCGCTTGCGCGGGTCAAACTACCCGGATCTTTGGCACTGTACTTCGTAATCACCTTAACGTTGAATGTACACTTTGCTTCCCCACTATCGCAGTTTGCAAATACGCAAAATTCTGCACACTTGCCCACAAAAATATTGTCCAAAAAAAAACAAAAAAGAATATATTTTTTTTTTATATACAAAAAGAATATTAACCCGAATAACAAGAAAGAAAATACGCTACCGTCTCCCCGGCAACGGCGCCATTTGGTCGCACGCTTTCGGCGTGTCGGATGAAAGAATTAAAGTTTACCGCGATCAGGACGGTGTCGCTATGCAGCTAGCCGGTGAGCACGGGTCGATCCACAGGGAGATGGTGTTATCTTACCTTCTTGCTTTAGACGAGTCAATAAAGAATCTGTATGAGTTTGTTCTAACCTATGTGTATATCTGCAAGTATAAAGTTGTTAAGAAAATACGAGATTGTAAGCTAAGAAATCCGTACTCAAAAACCTTTGAGCCGAGTCTTGACCAATTGAAGCTAAGCAATTGGCAACAACGGGGATTAGGGGATTTAAGCGCGGTATTCGTGGAATCCGGCTTATTTACCCTTGTCCTTCCGTTCTTGTCTCTTGCTTTCGCCTCCGGCCAAACCGAACGCAACCAGTCGTGGTTAGGAATCACCGTTACCTTGTCAGGGTACGGTGCCTAACGGAGCGCTTGCGTATGGTTCGGGCGGAGTTCAAATGGAAAATAACGGGAAAAGGAATTGGCAAAGAAATGTTAACTTATAAAACCGTATTAATTCTTAACAACGACGATAATTACAACATTCACAATATGAACAAAAAGAGAACAAAAAAAGAAAAGAACAAAGAAAAGAAAAGATACAAGTATTAAAGGGCATGAATAAAAGCGCATGAAATAGAATGCAAGTAATAAAAAGACAAGTAATAAAAAGCGAGTAATAAAAAGAACAAGAAAAGAATACGGAACTAGGACCCAAGCCAAGCATGTGCTCAATAGCCAACCCTTAAACTTGCAAGCTCAATGAAGAGGTTGCAAGATCAAGGGAAGGGTAGAGAACGCATGTGAAGTGAAGAACTAGTCCCGGGAGAAAATACGACCTTTGAGATCAATAACTAACCCTTACCCATTCAAGCTCAATAAAGAGGTTGAATGAGCAAGAGAAAGCAAGAATCTCAAGGGGAAGAAGAAACACAAAAGAATGATACAAAACCCTCATCTTTATTCATATCCACAAAAAGCTCTCACTACAATTCATGGAAGAGGAATGAAGAAGAAGAAGAAAAAGAACTAAAACTACAAAAGAAAGAGGAACAAAAGAATGCAAAGAATGACCCTTGGATTTGGCAAGTTCTGCTGTATTTATAGGCAGGGAGTTGAAGTTCTAGGGCAACCAGCAGAGCATAAATGAAGTACCCAAAACACCCCTGAAACACGACAGTGAGTGGGCCCCACATGGCCGCGGAAGGGCGGCCAAAACCCCACTTTGGCCGCGCTTCCGCGGCCGTTTAGAGGAATTGGGCTTGGGGATTTCTGGTGTTTTCCTGGTTTGGTGTCCCCTGTTGTTTGGTACATGTAGTTTCTGAAATTACTTTCACATTTCTTCCAGAATTTCTATTGAGGAAAGGTGGACTTTTTGTCAAGATTTGGAATGATTGCCTCGAGCTCCGCGTAGATCTCTTGGATCTTGTGCTACCATTGAGCCTTGTGCATGAAAGCGACATTGATTTGACATTTTGTCTCTTAAACTGATATCTGGCAACACACGGATAGAGAGCGGAGACCGTGTTTTATCAGTGGTTGGCAGGAACCCGGATTTTGTCGTGTTTTCTATGAATTTCACCGTTTTAGAACCGAGAACCTGTATCCTGCAAATATATAACAAACACGGATAAAAAGCACCTACCTATAAACACACGAGCGTAAGAATGGGCGGTATAAAATGCAGTATTCTGTGATGAACAGTGCGGTCTTAGGACAGTACATTGATAAGATGCCACATGTAATTTACTATGCAAGTAGGACCTTGAATGATGCACAAATAAATTACACAACTACCGAGAAAGAACTCTTGGCAGTTGTCTTTGCATTAGAGAAATTCAGGCCCTACTTGATTGGCTCGCCTATTGTGGTTTACATAGATCACTCCACCCTACGACATCTTTTATCGAAGAAGGATGCAAAGGCCAGGCTAATACGTTGGATCCTATTGTTACAAGAATTTGATCTTGTCATCAAAGACAAGAGTGGATGTGAAAACGTTGTAGCCGACCATCTTTCACGCATCACTTCTTTGCCAACTGTGACCGTGCCGATAAATGACTCATTTCCCGACGAACAGCTCTTGAATGTATCTTACGAACCTTGGTTCGTGGATATCGTGAACTATCTTGCGACGGGACTTATACCTAGCGATTGGTCGAAACAAGACAAACTTCGATTTTTATCCCAAATAAAATATTTTTACTAGGATGAACCATATCTATTCAAGTATTGTTCCGATCAAATCATTCGCAGGTGTGTCCCTAACGATGAATTCAAGAGCGTGTTATCATTTTGTCATGATCACGTATGCGGCGGTCACTTTGGACCTCGAAAAACGGCGGAGAAAGTTTTGCAATGTGGCTTTTATTGGCCAACATTATTTAAAGATGCATTTGAACATTGCAAAACTTGTCCGCAATGTCAGCATTTGGGTCGGATTTCACGAAGGAATGAGATGCCGCTCCAACCTGTTAGTGTATATGCCCTAGAGGCCATTACTGTATCATACTAGTTTGTATATTACTTAATGGAAGCTTGGGATATTCACAGTTGTATATACAATCTTGCTCGAAATGGTAGTATGCTACTTGGTTTGTCTCTGCTTTAATATGTGCATGTGTTTCTTTTAGCATATTGCTAATATACATATTAGTAGAGCCCTTAGGATCTTTGCTTGATTACCAGCGTTGTGATGGCGCTCACACTCGTGGGAGCTGGGTGATCTATAAGCACATCCTTATACAGGTCCCTAGTCGTTGGACTGTCGAGATAGGGCATCGATACTCCGGGGTAGACTAGCGTATGCGCTTCTCATCCCAGTGTGGGAGACGGTCTGTCCCACAGCCGTTAGTACGTCGTACTTGGGATAGTATGCGGGTGCTCGTTAGGTTACGAGTACACTGGACAGGACTCGTCGGGAACTGTTGGTTGGTAATATACCTATCGTCAGTTATCAGTTCCCAGGTGACATGAGTACAGCTTAGTCCGCTGACTTGACACTGTCACTTCGCCTCGAGTGTGTTCCCACTGCACTTTGATTACTACCCTACCACGGCTCAAAGGAGTCATGCAAACAGGTAGTTTTTGGGTGCAGTCCCGAAGCACTTGGAGGCAGTAACGGTTAGACAGGATTCGTCTCTCCCGGTATTGGGGGTTGACATCGCGCCGTGTCCAGGAGAGCCATTACACGAGTAGTCCCTGGCCAGGGCAAGCGAGATATACTGGTAGGTTTCCAGTGTTATCTCAGGGTGTTCTGGGCTACACTCCGACATGACTTGTACCGCTATTAGGGGACTGACGTTCACCGCCCCCCTAGGCCCGCCATGCGATGTATCAGACGAACAGACCGGACTGTATGGAGATTGTCACATACAGGCTCAGTAGGAGTTCAGATGAGGTTCACCTCGCCAGTCTTCTTATCGACATCTACCTAGGGACCGTTACGTACAGCTAGTGCCGCTTGCGGTCTGTGGTTAAACCCACTGCCAGCGTAGTGTCGAGTCTTTAGAGTCCCACACAGAGAGCTATTCGCCTTTAGGCAAAATGAGTAGAGGTCGCATGGTTTTGCGACAGGGTTCGTTCGCATCCGCGCACTTGTGCACGTTTGCTGTCCGGACAGTTTATACTAGCGGGCTTTGGTTTAAGCCGGATCCTAGTATATGATTTGAGATTGGTTTTTCTCAGAGTATTCGTGTTCCTCGGATCACGAATGCGGGTGCGTATGCACAGTTGCTTGAGATTGAGGGAGAGGACCTTGTTTAGGGTTAATGGCTATTGTCATTTTATTAACCCTATTGCTTTTGTGTGTATTATAGTTAATTGATAATTAGCTTAATAATTGTGCATGGTTGTTGTTGTTGACCATTTGACTTCATTGACTTGTTGACCTAGGTTGACACTTTGACCATCATCATTTCTTTTGGAAGATGCTCTTTGATCTTTGCAAATTGAAATGATAATGGTCATGTCATGATTTACCATGACAATTTTCAAGCTAATTATTCAATTAAAATTATTCACACATATTTGTGAGAATAGCTCACTAATAATTGATTCTCTCATATCATTTCTCTCTCTTGCTCATCCTCTCCCTCAAGCTCTCTCCCTCTCATGTGTTGAGAAACAAAAAGCTTGAGAAAAACCCTCACTTGATCTTCTCTACTCTCTTCTAGGGTTCAAGTCTTAGCATTTCTTGCACTCTAGTTACTCCTAGCTTGGAGTTGAAGCTAAAGGTCGAGGCTTTCGGGTGGATCCTTCTTTGACGGGAGAAGACAAGCAAGGTGACCTCTTTCTACCATTCCAAGGAGCAAGGAGAGAAAGACTTTGAGCTCAAGGTATAACCTTTCCATCACTTAGCTAGTTACTAGTTAGGGTTAGCTTGTTTTTGTTTAGCAAAGATCCTTAAATCTTGGTCCATGTTGCCTATAGTTGATAAAAATCCAATTTTTATTATGTTTTCTGCCTGCCCGTAAGCACCGGGATGGGCAACGTGGACTTACAGTGGTATCAGAGCCTAACTAAACATAAACTAGCTAAGTAGTAAAGTGTAACGAAGTTTCGAAACCGGAAAATCGAAAAACCAAACTCGAAAAACCCTAAGTTTCTGTTAATTTTTTTTTTCTGGTCAAAATAAAATTTGTTATACACCAAAAATTATCTCAGGGTTTTGTTAAGAACACCACCAAAAATGAGACAGAGAGTCGACCAAATGGCCGCGGATCCGCGGCAATAGGAAGCTATTGCGCCGCGCATCCGCGGCCGTCTTGTCTACTCTCTGCCTCGATTTTGGTGCAGTGTGTTTCTGTGTTGGTTTTGTGATTTTTAGGATATGTTATATGTGCCCAGATTTTCCAGAACTAAAATTTACTTTTGGGGGCCTATAAATCCGTATTTTTTCGAAACTTCACTACACTTTAACTATATCGGTTGTATCTGTGATGCTTGTATGTATTGAACGTTGGCTAATCGCTATAAGTCGATTAGTCGGGGTTATACATCTCTGTGATTTGTGATTGTTATTGGTTTGTGGATATGAATGGATTGGATTGTCGCGGGTGAATAGCCGGGGTGGATGTGAGATGAGCGTTATTTTTCTTTCATTCATTTGTAACATGTAAATTGATGTAATAATATTATTTGTATGGCCGCACAACCGGGTCGGGGTTGTAGCCGTCATTGTATAATTCGTTTTACTGTTTTTTCTCCTAGGATAGACCCATGGAGGGGGTGCATAAACTACCGGGTATCTCGAAGTGCCGAGTGGCCTACTCACGGTGGTGAGGGAGGTTGCTTCGCTTCGGGTGCTTGGCGGGTAGTTTGCCGCACCCGTAGGGGTCTTGGGTGGGGTATTGGCTATTCACCGCGACCGTGTAATCCGCTTTACGTTGCAGGCTCGAACGCATTGCGGATTCCTAGTATATCCAATGTATTCATCTGTGATCTGTAATGTCTATCATTGCTATATATTTATATATAATAACTATTTAGGCGTTGCTTATGTTTTACAGCCGCGCTAGCCCAGCCCCCGCTCTGTCGTTAGTTAAGTAACCTAACGGGTGATGACGGGGCCCCGTGGCGAATGCGAATGGCATAAGCGTACGTCATATTTTGGTTGTTTTCTGCAATGGTAGGATTAAATGATGGGACGCATTAAAAGAACTAATGCAAGAAATAAACCAGGTAAAAGTCGATTGGAACACTTTGAAAACCACTCGGTTCTTTTCAAAAATAAGCATTTTAAACGCGGAGCTTGAACCACTCCTTTTAAAAGCTATCTCGTTCCATCGACTATATCAAGTTCACTACGTTCACGGTTTCGCCAAAACCATCCGTAGCCCTCCGTCGTTTCATATAAATATTCAACAGTATTCAAGCTGTGTTTGTTGGCCTTAGTCAAGGCACAGTGTTTGGTAGCTGGTGGGTATTCATATGTTGCATAGATAGAATGCGTTGGTTTGGGACAGTCGTATTGCTTTGTTGGCCATAGTCAAGGGTATATACGGATGGGTTCAAATTAACCTGGATAACGACGGGTAGAACTTGACATGTGACTTATGATTTGTTGGCCTTAGTCAAGGTCATAAGAGCATGGGGCAAAAATCTACATCGGGTGTTTCATAAGTACTGAAACTTGCTAGCGTTGCATACCATTTGGAGTGGGATAATTCTGGTAGGATTCCTTCGGTTTTATCACGCGATGATATTTGGATCCCGATCCTACTGTGAGTATATGCTACTCCTCGGGAAAACTCTCACTTAACGATCAATGCTATAAACCTAGTAGGTGCCTAGAAAGGTGTTAGCGGGGCTACGCCCACAGGGAAAAGAGGTTACTTAATTAAGGAACTTCGCGAAAGCGTTGGAAAACCTCTCTCGAAGTACCGACATTGGCCTGGCTGAACGGTTAAGCAAGTATTGTACGGTGAGAATGATCCCGACTAATCCTTTTCTTTACGGTTTGAGAAGGGATTCGAGAGACAGTGGGAGCCATCCTGTTTAGATAAATTAAAAACCAATCTGAACTTGCAAGAGCATCATGCTAAGTGTTTTCTTCTCTCTCTCTTAATTGCAGCGACCCAGTGACCACACCTAGGTTACATCTAGATAATAAGATGACTGAATCTGACTGTTATGACTGGCAAAGGTCTGTCCAGATGTCCATTGCCCAGGACAAGCTGGGACACCTCTTAACTGATCCAACCGCTGCCGTCTCAGGTCCAGTTTCCCCTGTCACGGATATTGATATTCGTAGGACATCGGAAGAAGACTGTGCGAAAGCCAAGTGCCTCGTGTTAGCCTCAGTTGATGGTATATACCAGAGGCAGCACGAGAAGATGGACTCAGCTTCTATCTTCCTCCATAACAAAGTTTTATATGGAGAGCAATCTCGTATCGCAAGATATGAGACCTCGAACGAATTGCTTCCAGCGAGGTTGGCTATCGGGTCATCTGTAGGGGGCAACGTCCTTACAGAGACCAGCTCTTTTGAGCTCTCGGACCTGAAGACCACGTTGAAGAACAGGTCAGATGCTGACTCAGTTCAACAGTCTCTGCCTACTACCCTAAAGGAAACTAAGGAAGTAGAAAGAAAGGGAAGGGCAGAAGTTTCAGGAACAGATGTAGTAAAAGAAGGATGTTCCTATTGTTACGGGAATGAACATGGACAGAAGGATTGCAGGGCTTGTAAAGCCAGTAGCCAGAATTCGAAGCATGTTGTGGCTTCGGCTTCGGGTGTGTTTGTGATTGAGAACTGTATGTCAGTTAACCCTACTTCCTGGGTATTGGATACCGGATCAGGATCTCATATCTGTAATTCGTTACAGGCTTTGAGAAACCGTAGGGTTATCAGGAAAGGTGATATGACTCTCAGGGTTGCTAACGGAATGAGCATGTATGCTGAATCCGTAGGGGAATATCATGTAGGACTGACAACTGGGCAGATACTGATTCTGCGTGACTGTTTTTATGTGCCAGGTGCGACTTGTAACATCATATCTGTATCCTTACTTTCTAAGGGAGGATATGATTTTACTTTTGTAAGCGATGTAGTAAACATCCACCTAAATCAAGTGCTGATTGGGTCAGGTACATTGAAATACGGTATATACGTTTTGAATCAAGCTCAGGTCTTCAGTGTCCAGAACACACTTAAAAGAAAGTCTCCGGAATTAAATCAGGCTTTCTTATGGCATTGTAGACTGGGTCACATTAATGAGACACGGTTGACAAAGTTACATAAAGAAGGATACTTAGATCCGTTCGAGTACCAGTCTTATGCCACTTGTGAATCATGTCTCATGGGAAAGATGACAAAGACTCCGTTCACTGGACACGGAGAAAGAGCGAGCGAGCTCTTGGGACTCATACATAGTGATGTGTGTGGTCCAATGTCTATACATGCGCGAAGTGGTTATTCATACTTCATTACTTTCACAGATGATTTCTCTAGGTATGGGCATGTCTTCTTAATGAAGCACAAATCCGAAGCCTTTGAGAAATTTCAGGAATACAAAAATGAAGTTGAAAAACAAACAGGCAAAAGTATCAAGACACTGAGATCTGATCGAGGTGGCGAATACTTGAGTGCCGAGTTTCTGGGCTTCTTAAAAGAGAATGGAATTCTCTCTCAACTTACTCCCCCATACACACCACAACACAACGGTGTATCGGAAAGGAGGAATCGAACCCTATTGGATATGGTTCGTTCCATGATGAGTAAGGCTGAGTTGCCGCGATCCTTCTGGAGTTATGCACTAGAAACAGCTGCATATCTTTTGAACCAAGTTCCTACTAAGTCAGTGCCTACCACACCATATCAGATGTGGAGTGGGAAGAAACCCAGTCTTAAACACTTTAAGACATGGGGGTGTCCAGCTTTTGTAAAAAAGCAGCATGCGGACAAGCTCGAGGCACGTTCGGTACAGTGTAAGTTTGTGGGATACCCAAAGAACTCCAAGGGGTATCTTTTCTATTACGCAGAGGAACAAAAGGTTTTTGTTTCTCGTCATGCCCGCTTCTTGGAAACTGAGTTTTTGGAAAATCAGATAAGTGGGAGCGCAATAGAACTGGAAGAAATTCCAGAACCACAAGCTATTACTGAAAGCTTGGTAGAACCAGAAGGTTCGAAAGAACAGGACATCCCAGCGCCACTCCGTAGGAGTAGTAGGCAGTCTCATCCGCCCGAGAGATACTACGGTTTTCTCATTGACGGGGATAGAGAGGATTGCACAATGGATCATGGTGAGCCTACTAGCTTCCAGCAAGCCATTCAGAGCGGTGACTCAGTAAAATGGCTGGATGCAATGCGGGCCGAGATGGAGTCCATGTACACCAACAAAGTTTGGACTTTGGACTTTGCACCAGAAGGGGTAAAACCCGTAGGCTGCAAATGGATCTTCAGAAAGAAGATTGGTGTAGATGGGCAGGTTGAGACCTATAAAGCTAGACTTGTAGCAAAGGGTTTTCGTCAAAGACCTGGTTTGGACTATGACGAGACCTTTTCTCCAGTGGCTATGCTGAAATCCATTCGGATCCTTCTTGCCATTGCTGCCTTCCACGATTATGAAATCTGGCAGATGGACGTAAAGACGGCTTTCCTAAATGGAAATTTGGAAGAGTGCGTCTATATGGATCAGCCAGAGGGATTCAATCAGAGTGGGAGCAGCGGTAGAGTGTGCAAGTTGCTCAAGTCCATTTATGGACTTAAGCAGGCATCGCGGAGTTGGAACATCTGCTTTGATGATACTGTCAAAGAATTCGACTTTATCAAAAACCCAGATGAACCATGCATTTACAGTAAGATTGTAGGGAGAACTGTGGTATTCCTCGTCTTGTACGTGGATGACATTCTCCTAATAGGAAATGATATTCCTATGCTACAGTCAGTCAAAGGATTCTTGTCGCAGAGGTTCTCCATGAAGGACCTGGGCGATGCCAACTACATTCTGGGGATCCAGATCTATCGTGATAGATCTAAGAGGATGTTGGGACTTTCACAGTCAAGGTACATTGACACCATACTGAAAAGGTTCAGTATGGAAGATTCCAAGCGCGGTAATCTACCGGCTTGTCACGGGATCACCCTCTCCAAAGAGATGTCTTCCAAGACTGATTTGGAAAGGGATCGCATGTCTATTATACCCTACGCTTCTACGGTAGGCTCTATAATGTATGCGATGTTGTGTACCAGACCAGATGTAGCATACGCATTGAGCGTTGTAAGCCGGTATCAGTCAAACCCAGGGGAGAAACACTGGATAGCGGTAAAGAACATTCTCAAGTACCTGAGAAGGACTAAGGAGATGTTCTTGGTGTATGGCGGAAAAGACCTCCAACTCGAGGCCTTTGCTGACTCCAGCTTCCAGAGTGACAAGGATGACTCCAAGTCCATATCGGGTTATGTCTTTACCCTCAATGGAGGGGCGGTTTGCTGGAAGAGTTCCAAGCAGGAAACCGTTGCTGACTCGACTATGGAAGCGGCATACATCGCTGCATCTGATGCCGCAAAAGAAGCTGTCTGGATGAGGAAGTTCTTGAAAGAACTTCAGGTGGTTCCGTCTATTGTTGACCCAATACCTCTGTATTGCGACAACAACGGGGCTATAGCTTTAGCGAAGGAACACAGGTCCCATCAGAAATCCAGACACATCTTAAGGCGGTATCACCTGATCAGGGAGATCATGGATCGCCAGGAGATCGAGGTCCGGAGAGTTGCATCAGAGGATAACACAGCAGATCCATTCACCAAGGCCTTGCCCCAGACTCAGTTCGAGCGGCTGATCGAGATGATAGGTCTTCGATACGCCAATACATGGCCTTAATGCAAGTGGGAGATTGTTAGTGTATATGCCCTAGAGGCCATTACTGTATCATACTAGTTTGTATATTACTTAATGGAAGCTTGGGATATTCACAGTTTTATATACAATCTTGCTCGAAATGGTAGTATGCTACTTGGTTTGTCTCTGCTTTAATATGTGCATGTGTTTCTTTTAGCATATTGCTAATATACATATTAGTAGAGCCCTTAGGATCATTGCTTGATTATCAGCGTTGTGATGGCGCTCACACTCGTGGGAGCTGGGTGATCTATAAGCACATCCTTATACATGTCCCTAGTCGTTGGACTATCGAGATAGGGCATCGATACTCCGGAGTAGACTAGCGTATGCGCTTCTCATCCCAGTGTGGGAGACGGTCTGTCCCACAGCCGTTAGTACGTCGTACTTGGGATAGTATGCGAGTGCTCGTTAGGTTACGAGTACACTGGACAGGACTCGTCGAGAACTGTTGGTTGGTAATATACCTATCGTCAGTTATCAGTTCCCAGGTGACATGAGTACAGCTTAGTCCGCTGACTTGACACTGTCACTTCGCCTCGAGTGTGTTCCCACTGCACTTTGATTACTACCCTACCACGGCTCAAAGGAGTCGTGCAAACAGGTAGTTTTTGGGTGCAGTCCCGAAGCACTTGGAGGCAGTGACGGTTAGACAGGATTCGTCTCTCCCGGTATTGGGGGTTGACATCGCGCTGTGTCCAGGAGAGCCATTACACGAGTAGTCCCTGGCCAGGGCAAGCGAGATATACTGGTAGGTTTCCAGTGTTATCTCAGGGTGTTCTGGGCTACACTCCGACACGACCTGTACCGCTATTAGGGGACTGACGTTCACCGCCCCCCTAGGCCCGCCATGCGATGTATCAGACGAACAGACCGGACTGTACGGAGATTGTCACATACAGGCTCAGTAGGAGTTCAG
The DNA here is from genome assembly GCA_030015575.1 of Agapanthus africanus. NCBI lineage: Eukaryota > Viridiplantae > Streptophyta > Magnoliopsida > Asparagales > Amaryllidaceae > Agapanthus > Agapanthus africanus. The sequence continues at coordinate 508,356,871 of JASDDO010000019.1, read as the reverse complement.
ATGGGGTTCACCTCGTCAGTCTTCTTATCGACATCTACCTGGGGACCGTTACGTACAACTAGTGCCGCTTGCGGTCTGTGGTTAAACCCACTGCCAGCGTAGTGTCGAGTCTTTAGAGTCCCACACAGAGAGCTATTCGCCTTTAGGCAAAATGAGTAGAGGTCGCATGGTTTTGCGACAGGGTTCGTTCGCATCCGCGCACTTGTGCACGTTTGCTGTCCGGACAGTTTATACTAGCGGGCTTTGGTTTAAGCCGGATCCTAGTATATGATTTGAGATTGGTTTTTCTCAGAGTATTCGTGTTCCTCGGATCACGAATGCGGGTGCGTATGCACAGTTGCTTGAGATTGAGGGAGAGGACCTTGTTTAGGGTTAATGGCTATTGTCATTTTATTAACCCTATTGCTTTTGTGTGTATTATAGTTAATTGATAATTAGCTTAATAATTGTGCATGGTTGTTGTTGTTGACCATTTGACTTCATTGACTTGTTGACCTAGGTTGACACTTTGACCATCATCATTTCTTTTGGAAGATGCTCTTTGATCTTTGCAAATTGAAATGATAATGGTCATGTCATGATTTACCATGACAATTTTCAAGCTAATTATTCAATTAAAATTATTCACACATATTAGTGAGAATAGCTCACTAATAATTGATTCTCTCATATCATTTCTCTCTCTTGCTCATCCTCTCCCTCAAGCTCTCTCCCTCTCATGTGTTGAGAAACAAAAAGCTTGAGAAAAACCCTCACTTGATCTTCTCTACTCTCTTCTAGGGTTCAAGTCTTAGCATTTCTTGCACTCTAGTTACTCCTAGCTTGGAGTTGAAGCTAAAGATCGAGGCTTTCGGGTGGATCCTTCTTTGATGGGAGAAGACAAGCAAGGTGACCTCTTTCTACCATTCCAAGGAGCAAGGAGAGAAGGACTTTGAGCTCAAGGTATAACCTTTCCATCACTTAGCTAGTTACTAGTTAGGGTTAGCTTGTTTTTGTTTAGCAAAGATCCTTAAAGCTTGGTCCATGTTGCCTATAGTTGATAAAAATCCAATTTTTATTATGTTTTCCGCCTCCCCGTAAGCACCGGGGTGGGCAACGTGGACTTACACAACCTATATTGGTTGTGGAAATATTTGATGTTTGGGGTATTGATTTTATGGGCCCTTTTCCCAACTCTTTTGGGAATCTATATATCTTGTTAGCGGTTGATTATGTCTCGAAGTGGGTGGAAGCTGTACCGTGTCGCACTAATGACAACAAAGTTGTCATTAAGTTCCTTAAAGAAAATATCTTTTCGCGATTTGGACACCCTTGCGCTATCATTAGCGACAACGGGACACATTTCTGCAATAGGTCTTTCGAGGCCTTGATGCGGAAATATTCAATCACTCACAAGTTTTCTACGCCCTATCACCCCCAAACAAGCGGGCAGGCTGAGATCTCAAATAGGCAGATCAAACAGATATTGGAGAAGACGGTTTTGAAAAACCGTAAGAATTGGTCAACCAAATTGACGGATGCTCTTTGGGCATTCCGCACCGCTTATAAGACCGATCTTGGTATGTCTCCATACCGTCTTGTGTTTGGGAAGGCATGCCACCTCCCTGTCGAGATTGAACATAAGGCAATGTGGGCTATTAAAGAGCTTAATTTTGATCTTGATCATGCACGCAGCTATCAGAAGCTGCAATTGAATGAGCTAAGCGAACTCCGCGATGAAGCTTACGATAATGCAGTGATAGTAAAGAATAGGATTAAAGTGTTCCATGATAAAAATCTTTTTAGAAAAACCTTCACATCGGGGCAACAAGTCCTTCTTTACGATTCCCGTCTCCATCTTCATCCGGGTAAGCTTAAATCTCGTTGGAAAGGACCTTTTGTGGTGCGGTATGTACACCCGCACGGAGCAGTTGAAATCGAAAATTTGAAAAACGGTTCGATTTTAAAGTGAATGGGCATAGATTAAAACCGTACTTTTCTGCTGACCCCGCGGAGGAGCTCCTGTTTTTACAGGAGCCGCTTTATCAAAACTAAATTTCCTCCGCCTCACCTCCATGTTTTTGTAACATTTTCTCATTTTAAGAAATGGAGGTGAGTAAAAAATGGATTTGATTGAATATCTGTGCGTGTCAAAGAATAAGTTTGGGGGAATTTTTCATTTAACTATTATTTTACCCCTTGTATCTCTCCCTTAGTATACAGGTCCTTGTTCTCAAAAGGCTACATCAGTGAGGACACTGCTGAAAACAGGTTTGGGGGGAGGTTTGTATTCACTGAATTATCTTTGACACCGGGCATTAAATTTTTTTTTATATAACAAAAGAGTAGAAAGTGAAAAATTACATCCAAAAGATTGGAATAGTTTAAGAAAACCAAGAAAATTAGAAGTTTTCTTACACGAACTAGTAATAAGTAGTTATGAGCTGTTGTCCCAAGGGTTAGTAAAATGAAGGAAGTCACTAATCTGAGGATAAAACTAATTCTGAAAAATAGTTTCTATTCTGAAAGCCAAACATTTGAATGTTGATACCCTACTATATGCACTTACACACGTCTTGAAACTCGGGATAGTAGAGGATACCTTGAAATGCTCTTGTCTAAAAGCCAAAGTATGAAGGAAATTTAAAAAAAATGAAGAAAATATAAAAATGGTGAAAAGAAAAAAATGAACACTGGTTTTGTTATCGCCAAGGCAGCAATAAAAAAATATAGCGAAGGTGCCTCTTCACCTAGTGCCCTAAGGCCAACTGGTCTGTGAGTCACTGCTAAGCCTTAGGTGGTGCAAGACGAGAAAAATATTATCACCTAATTAGCAAGCACATGAGTAATCGGTTGGTTAGTACCTCAAGAAGTATTAACGGTCGCATGAAAATGTGTGAGCAAATCTTTAATATTCATTAAATTAAAATGTACTAAGGTAGATGGACAAGAGTATGATAGCTTGAATTGAATTCTCCGAGTGTAGGGATGTCCATTTCACACACGTGGGGTTATATGATCAATGTTTGGAAGAAAGGTAGGAATGAAGAATAAAGACGATGTTTTATTGAGGGGTAATGTGATTTCTAACATTTTTTCATGACTATTAAGATAGGGCTCATGACAACTGAAAAGCTAGCATAGTTGGAAACTCTTCTTTTCAAAGTATTTCTTTTATGGTTCTTGTCTTTATATGTAAATTTCACCATCTTTCTTTTGTTACAGGATTTTGTGGGTGTAATCCACTGAAAACCCTCAGGAGACAACACTCCTCCTACTAGGGACACCTAGAGGTTTAACGGCTTGTTGCACATGCTCAGTGCAATCGTGTCTGCCTACGAAAGTGTGCTTAGTTTTCTCCTTTCTTTTTCTCCTCTTAAATAAACTAGTTTGCTCGGGACGATCAAAGATAAGTTTGGGGGTATTTGTTCAGTTGATAAAACTGCACATTTGTATTACATTTTTCCTACTATTTTTATATTAAAAAAGGACTTTATTTTAATATATTATACATATGAGGGTTTATGTGTTAAAACACCATTTTCCATGTGTTAATATATTTTAATTATCATTTGGTAGGAAAATATATGCAAATAAATCTATTGACTAAATCCTAGTAGAATTAAGGCTACTAAATATTATTTGAGATTATTGTGCAGAATTTTCCAAGTTGTTATGCAGAATTTATCAAACAAATCAAGTTGTTGAAGAAATCTTGCCAAATTAAGAAGCAAAACTTGGAGACCAAGTCTGGAAGCAACCGAGAAAAGATTTTTGAATTCTGAAGGTGCCTAGGATTGCCACATGTCACAAGATGCAAGCACAAGAAAATTGATCAAGAGATCTCACCCATTGGCCGTGGATCCGCGGCCATACCCCCCCTTTGGCCGCGGATCCGCCGCAATATTATGGAGTTGGAAGGAAAGATTTGGGGCATGATTCTCTACTATATTTTACCAACTTTTGAAGCAAAAGATTCTGTCTTTGCACTATAAAAAGGCACCGAGAGCCTCTTGGAAAAGCTATCAAGCCGAAGAGATCACGAAGCTCCCGACGCTCACGCATCCAGGCTGATCATCAACTGTTCGTCTACCTCCTTGGAAGAAATCGAGAAGCAAACTAGTCTTTGTAATCATTTTCTAAGGAATCAAAGTGTAGATTGTTCAAGTTGATTAATAAACGTAGTTGTTTTATCTAATTCTTTTGCATTTTACATTTCTTCTTCCAACATGCGCGAGTAATTCTCCGCTTGTTAGGGTTCGTAGGATTAGGGTAGGCTAATGGATGATGAAAATAACTAAACCCTTTTAAAGTCCTATAAAGTTTAGGAACTTTATCAAAAGAATCATTAACATCCTAATCGGGCGCGCTAGCAATTCTTTGCTAGTTCCGACCGCGATTAGAGATTAGATTAATGATTGTTTTGGTAAAGGCTAGATATGAACGGAGTCCCGTGTCGAGATAGGGGTTAAGAGTGGGATTCCTTTTCCCTCCAGAAACCCTAATCTACACGCATCACCGTCGTTCTAGTTCTAAATCTATTAATGGATAAAAAAGGTAACTTTTAATTAATCGTCCATAACTACTAAATCCTAACGAACCCTATAAGCCCTCTTATTATATTAATTACATCTTTAAAATAATCTAGATCTATATTTTACATTCTTGTTTAACGTAGATCTAGAAACCATTCTATAAAATTCTTTATTCCTCCTCTCTTTTTCAACACATCTAAAGTAAAAGTAAAAAGTTCCACGTTTCCCAGAGGACGACCCGTACTCATCTCGGTCTAGCTACACGCGACACCGTTCTGATTGCGGTTAAACTACAAACATACACTTTCACGTAACAATCAGTACCCGTACACCATCTTTGATGTCAAACACCGATGGATATGGGATCATCCATCGCCCATCATATGGGTCAAGATGCGTATACGCCAGTCTACTCTGGAGTATCGATGCCCTGTCTCGATACTCCCTCGACTAGGAACAGTTATAGGATGTACTCGTTGGCTACCCTGGCCCCACTAGTATGATCTCATCATAGTCCTAGTAGTGATGTACATATCCTAAGGGCTTTATCAACATGTTAGAGTAAGACAGTAAACCAATACAAGTCAACATATTAAGACAAAGTAAAACCAGATAGCATACTATCATATCGAGCAAGAAAGTCCTCTCTCTATATATCCAAGCATCCATCGTAATATATATCGTATGTACATCAATGGCCTCTAGGGCATATATACAACTAACAATACATATACCTAACATATATATATATTGCTTGTATGTGGTTTTGGACCAAAATATACAAGGGAGGTCCTGGCCAAATTTTTAAATAAGAAAAATGTTTTCAACTTTAGCATACCACTTGCATTTTCATTAATATTTATTTATGCATTTAAAGAAACACTTGATTTCATTATACCTTTATTTCAAAATTGCACCTCCACTATTTTCCGCAAAAAAGTTTTAGATTTCTGGGCTTCGGTTTACTTGAATTACGTTATGCCTTTAGACGTTGCGTGATTTAAAGGACGTGACAAAGTTAGTATAAGGGCGTTAGGTTTAACCTTGGTTCGAATTTAGGCTTGATCTTACGGAACTTAGACGTGACTGAGGGGGTATTAGACCTAAACTTACGTCGCGTAGGTTGACCTTGGTTGATGGAGTAGATAGCTTGAGTAGAGTGACGTACCGTGTGTATGTTCCGCGGCCTACTTACGAGACACTACTCCACTTAAGTGACCTTAGGATATACATTTCTTGAGATCTGTGATTCTACTCAATCATATGATCATACTCCTATTGATTTCATTCTTTCCTATGATCATATATCCATTTTGGACCTGTTTATTCCTTTCGTTTCTTTGATCTATCTTCATCGATACCTACTTGAGGATCCTGTTACTAGGGTGTGGAGCGCAGATAGATCTGCTGCTAGAGTTGCGGTCAGAGCGAGCTCGTCATGGATGAGGGTTGACCATTATGTTTTCTGGTGATATAGGGACGTATCGGTTTAGTGTTTGTGTTGAGATCTCTCATTTGAGATGAGTGTTCAGATTTGCACCAGATGATCGGGCCATTGATGGAAGCTACCAGATTGAGAGGACTGTTGATGTACAGCCCACCCCAGAGGTCGCGATGTTGTCTACCGTGTAGAAAGATGACCCAATTGTTGCTGAGATTGATGGGATGTCGCCTCCAGAGTTTATGAGCTGAAACCACATGAGCTTTCAGACAGAGATGTGACAGAAGACCGCTAGTCCATCTTGAATAGAGCGACTGTGATGATTTGTCTAATTTGATAAGCCGACGCACGCTCAGCCGAGTTGAAGAATTCCAGTTTGAAGGATATTACTCATATCTAGAGAAAATCGATCAAGAGAGGATATTTTTCGTTTGATGCTAAGATATAAGATCAGTAAGTGACTAGCATCGGATAGAAGGATCTCACCTAGATGTATTGTGAGTTGATCAAGAATGGACGAATAAGCGTTTTCCTCCGATAATTTGGATGTGTTCCCGAGGACGTGTTCTGCTAAATATATTCCACAGTGTGGTGAAGATACCCGAGTTCATATTTTGAGTCCTTATGAGAGACTCCGGATTGACTGTAGCCGAGGACGAATAGCTATACTTAGCCAGCAAGCAACGTTTTCTAAGGTGTACGTGACATGGAAATTACCGATGATGATGTGTGTGAGCAGGCAAGCAATTGTACATGCAACATACGCATCATTGGTAATGGTGCCGGTGTCCTCGCAGTCGAATTCATAGTAGTTAAAGATAACACATGTATAAATATGAAATTCAATGAGAGCAACATGAATACGATGGAAAATGAATAGTAAACACAACAATATAGAATATACATATTTGTATACGAGTCATACAGTTTTTGTGTTTTGAAACAGCACGAATCGTGGTTTTTAGAAAAGTAAGGACTACGGTATTTTGAGAAAATAGATACCTTTTGAAAGTCTATCGAATCTCTCATTTTATTCTTTGAAAAAGCCTGTGATTCGTCAGTTTTGAAAATCGGTATCACTCGCGCCCAAGTTAACCTAAGTCTACGTACTAAAGACTAAACTGTCACGATCCGAAATTTAGTTCATGACCGGCACTTAAATCACGCAACGTCAAAAGGCGTAACGTAACTTAAGTAAGCCGAAGCCCAGAAATCTAAACCTTTTTAAAGAAAATAAAAGAGGTGAAGTTTTGAAGTAAAGGTATGATGAAATCAAAAGTTTTCTTAAATGCATAGATAATGGAACATGAAAATTGCAAATGGATTATACTAGTTGAAAAAACATGTTTCGTCTTTTAAAAATTTGGGCAGCACCTCCCTTGTATATTTTGATCCAAAACCACATATACATAACAACAATAAAAGCATCCCCAAGCAGGAGCTAGCACTTTGCCAATCAGTGGAATCACAACCACACAAGTCAGAAATATATGTATACGACGCCCAACGGCGAAGATCAACATAAAAGGATAATGTAAATAAAGCAAGACATCAAATCCTCCAATAGCGAACATATAATCGGTCGCTCTAAGTCTCGCAAGCACAAGTCTTTCTAAGTCTTACTAATTATACAAATACTAGTTTCTTATTGATGGAGTTGAGTAGATACAACATGAATAACAAATACAAGTGTGGCTACGATCCAATATGTCCCACCTACCAAAGAAAATCACCCGATTGCAGCTGTGTGCCAGCGATACCGCTACTGATCCATGCGGTCAACCTGCAAGAACTGTCACACAGCGCGGGTGAGTTGCCAACACGTGAGTAGAAAATATCAGCAGGTAGAAATTTAATAAAACAACGATTTCCTAGGTCAACTATATCATGAAGGTAATATTATGATATCTAGGGTGACAGTGTCTGCATACATGCCAACAATATAATCAATGCCTGTATGCATGTGGATATCATCCACGTGTCCATCAATGACACAATAATATCATGAAAGCATATGCATGTAAATATGATAATATCAACCAACGTGTGTCCATCAACGACACATCAAAATCATGGAACCTGAGTGTCCAACTTCGATAATCGAAACATCATGAAACCCATGTCCAACAATGACTCGTAACTCCTCATATCTTGGGCTCCGTCGGTCCGAATCGGCCTACGGGTTCCGTCAGTTCGGATCGGCTCATATCATCTCACGACTCCGGATAACCATCGAGCCCAATACTATCACCGGTAGGTAGTAGTCCCTCTGCCAGGCTCATCGTCTACTGCACAACATACCTTTCTTGCCCCAGGACACCATACCGGGTCTACCATGTACCCGCAAACGGATCATCCAACTCCTTGAATCGGGTATCACAAAGCTCATAACCGAGAAAACACATTGTGGACGCCTCGAAATATCATATCAAGAGAAACATGGTTTTTAAAACAATATATAGTTTCTTTTGAAATATAACCACGGTTCTCAAATCCAGAATCTCATGAAAACAACATCTTAATGCATATAATCGTAAAGCATGATTTATGCAAACATAGAACAAAAATGTGAGCATATCAGTATAAGATGCAACATAGAATAGTGATGTGATATCTGTATATCGTGCAAACGAGTCATGTGATACGACTAAACAATTAAGAGTAATAGCATGATATAGAACTTTACTGTGTAAGTGACATAGCAATAATCGATGATGAAAGTATTCTAAGTCAACGTTAGACACCCCACATGATGCGGGGAGGCGGAATAGGTAAAACAATCATTTTGTTTTAACTAACATTGACTAACTTTACGGATCTTTGCTAAACTCTAACTAACAACTATATAGAAGTGATTAGCTACTATGATAGATGATTATACCTAATGATACAAGTCCTTCTTGTCCTTGTAGTTCACCTCCTCGTCGGCCTCCTCGATGTGATAGAAGATCCACCCGAGAGCTCCTTCTCCAAGCTTTAACCTCTTACTTGAGGTAACTAGGTGGCTATGAGTGCTAATCAAAGTAACCTAGAGGATATAGAAGAGGATTAGGGATCTATTAGTCTTGCTAACCTTTGGATTTCAACACATGAGAGGTTAGGGTTAGTTCATTGAAGAGAGAGAAGTTGAGGAGATAGAATGTGAAAGTGAGAATAAATAAATATCTTAAGTCATTTGGATAAATAATGAAGCATCAAAATATCTAGAAATAATATCTCAAAATATCAACCATGCTTCATTAATTACTTTGAGGTGAATCACCTCATGACTCATGATGTAATTAATGCAAATTACACATCATCTCCTCCACCTCATTAAGCTTAATTGATAAACAAATTAAAACATAATGAGTCACCTTTCTTCTAGAAGCTTCTCGAGTAATTACGAGAATTCCCCTACTATCTGTAAAACACGGAAAAACTGAGACTGTATAAATCCAATAATCCAATACTAGAACCTGGCTTAAACTAAAGCCCGCTAGTAAAAACTGTCCGAATATCATACGTGCATAAATGCACGTATGTGTCCGAACCCTGTCGTAAAACCTTACGACCTCTATATCGTTTCGCCAGAAGTAGGCAAACTCTCTTTGTGGGACTCTAAAGATTCGACACTTACGCTGGAAGTGGGTTTAACCACAGGCCGCAAGGGGTACTAGCTTGTCACGACCCGAAATAGCCCGTGACTGGCACTTGAATCATATGAAGTCTATAGGACCCCATCTAATCCAAGTAAGCTAAAAGCCCAGAAATCTAAAACTATTTTTTTTATAATAAATAAGGAAAACTAGTTTAAATAAGTCAAGAAAACATGTTTTAGATATAAGGTTTTTAAATAAGTAAGCCGAATATGCAGTTTTAAAATGTATATTCTTTTCTAAAATTTTCGGCAGAGTTTCCTTTGTAAAAACTGGCCCCGAACGGGGTACAATAAGAGTAATATATGCAATGATAAATGGCAACCCCAAGCGGGAGCTACCTCTTCGTCAATCGACGGTCACAACCACACAAGCAATATGATATACAACGTCGAAGGGCGAGGATCAAAACTCAAATGAAAACTCAAAATAACAAGAAAACCGTAATACTACTATACGCGACTCTAAGGTCGGAATAATACATCACTAGTGTCTAAGTCTGAAATAATATACAAGTTTTGGTTGATGGAATTTCTAGATACAATGAATAATACATATACAATGGGGGGTTCGGATGCAAAAGAACCCACCTACCAAAGCAAACCACCCACAAGGAAGTTGTGTGCCAGAAATGCCTCCATGAAACCTGTACGGCAACACCTGCAAGAATTGTGGCACAATGGGGGTGAGTTGCCAACTCGTGAATAGAAAATATCTACAGGCAGAAATCGAATGCACAACATAATCCTAGGTCAATACGATCAGTATAATATAAACCTCAAAAGGATAAGTCTGAAGCATGATAAGGTGGCAATATAACATCTATACATGTAGGTAGTGCCAAGTGCTCGTACCAGTGCCTCAGGTAATAACATGTCATAATATAAGGTATGTCTGCATGAAGTAAATATGATAAGGTATCAAAATGGATATCAATACACATATATTAGTGTCCCATTTCACTAATATTGGTATAAGGGTATATATAACAGCGCCCTCATACCCTGTTATATATACAAATGAAGTATGATCAATGTAATCAAGGTCTGTATGTGATCAATGTCTGTATATATGTGGATCCCGTCCACCTGTCACCCAATGACAATAAGCATCATGCATGTAAATATCGTAAAGCATATGCATAGAAATATGAGGATATAATCAAATCATGGAAGCCGAGTGCCTAGCATCGACACTCGAAAAAATCATGAAACCTATGCCTAGCATCGGCACATAAATCCTCATCTATCATGCGCCATCACCAAGACTGGCCATGATAAGTACGTATCATACACTATCTCGAAAACCCGAGTGCCCAGCTTCGACCCTCGAATTTCGATGTATCCATACGTACATACTCCGGTCGGTATCCCCACGATAACCGCCGAGTCCAAATACTATCACCGGTAGGTAGTGCTCCCCTGCCAGGCTCACCGTTTAACATATACGAGTCTTCTTGCCCCGGGGTACCTTACCGGGTCCACCATGTACCCGCAGACGGTGCCTACCGCTCCTCGAATCGGGTTTCATATGCCACTCTCAGAACCGAGAAAACACATGGTGGATGCACTGAAATATCATATCAAGGGAAACCGGGTTTTAAAGACAATACATATTCTCAGTTGAAATAGCCACGGTTCCCAAATCCAGAAATATCATGGAAACAACTTATTTCAATGCGTATAATCATAAAGCATGATGCATGCGACATATAAAAGAATGTAAGCATATCGATATATCATGCAACAAGGAATAGTGATATGCACATATTGGTGAAAGCCGCTCTTTTAAAATGAATCAGTTTTAAAGAGTATCTTGCGGTTCCCAAATCTAGAAATATCATCTATGTATGTGCAAACAAGTATGTGCACAAGTATGAGTATACAGTAAGTATGTGCACAAATATAAGTGTACAATGAGTATGTGTACAAGTATGCCATGCAAGGATCGTATCTTGAATGCAACAGTACTACAGTGTAGTGACATAGCAATTATCGATGATGAAGTGTGTGAGCCGGCAAGCAAGTGTACGTGGAACATACGCATCATCGATAATGGTGCTGGTGTCCTAACATCATGATGGTAATATAGCAATAACCCATGAAACGCAATGCGAATAGTACTGAAAATGCGGAATCGAATAAATCAACGCAATAGTGAAGTGTCTACATCAATATGTATATGTCATGTGATTGTGCCATTTTAAATAAGACCAATCGGGGTTTTTAGTAAAATAGGGGCTACGGTGTTTTTAAGAAAGATACGTCCCTTGAAAATACCCGTAGAATCCCTTTACTTGTTTTTAAGATATTCCCGATTCGTTAGTTTTGAAATAGGTATGACTCGGCTCTAGTTTAACATCTACTAAGTAATCTACATCTAACTATCAAGTCAACGGGAGGGGTATGGATACCACCTGAATCTGAGTCGATATATATATATATATATATATATATATATATATATATATATATATAAAAGAGTTAGTGATCCCACCTCAATAGTATCGTGTATGATACCGTATATCAGCTGACATCCTCGAGTCATGAGTGTAGGGTTGCTAGGCACGCGCACAAGGGTCTACGAGGTATCAACCATACCCGATTAAAAATTTAGCCGTGCCGAATAACTCTAATACGGATCTTTAAACTAGGGTTTAGGCGAAAACTTGCATGTTAACAACTTTAACACTAAGTGAAAGAGATTACAACCTTTGTAGATCCGGTCCTTCACTTCAATAGCTCCGTATAGACGTCCCCATCTCAGCGATCGTGAACTCCGGACTCTAGAGAAGCTCCACGAGAAGAACGAACGTGCTTGCTACGATGACTTCGAGGCCGAAGATGATTTACGTCGGGGTTACACTAACTCAAGCTATTTCTTCACTAGGTCATGAACTTTGTGAAGAGAACACACTCTACTACATGGCAAGTGGTAGAGGATGAAGAATTAGGAAGTGGGCTCATTTTAGAATTGATTTTCTCACTCTTTTTCTCATGGCACCATTGGAGCTAGTAAGCTTTTGGATGGAGCTTGATGATGAAGAAGAAGAAGAAAGAAATTATCCATTCAAAAGAAAACTTATCCAATAAATAATGGCATCATGGTTGAGTTAAGCCCTCATGCTTAACTCATGTAGAGAATTAACCAAGGCATTAGGTTAAGGGTTGGGTTAAAGAATATCAAGACAAAAGACAAAAGAGTGGACTTTGTCAAAGTTTCTCCAAGCTTCTTCAAACTTGATTACTTTGAGTAAGTTTAACCCTTTTGTTAAATGTTATGATAAAAGAATAACCCTAATCTTAACCCTAATCTTGGTATGAGTCTCATACACCCAACTTTGATGTATCATCAAGCATGGTACAAACATGTACACTTGCATATATCACATATAAACAATGTGCACAAACTAGTGAGAAAATAAATCATAAGTGAGCCAATACTAGTTAATGCAATGTAATATATCAAATATATAATTATGCATTGAATTATTAAATCAACTCTTGGTTTAATAATCCGGCTAAAACCAACTAATATCAAAAGTAACAACTTATCGAATCAACACTTGATCCGATAACCCGGCTATATCGCATACAACCGATCAATGTCACGAATCGTGAGAATAGAATACGGTATCTCATATCGTATTAATCTCGGTCCCGCACATATCACATATGTGCTCCTACTCCATTTCTCTTGAGCCAGGAAACCCCTGTGTAGGACTCTAAAGACTCGTCAATACGCCGAAAGTAGGTGATGATCATATCAAACACCCACAAGCCGCAAGCGGTGTGCTAAACGTAACGGCCACCCGGGTATTGAGCGATCAGAAGATCAACAAGAAAGCCCGCTGGTTCTCCTGCGAATCCAATCAGTAACACTCCCGTACAGTCCGGTCTCGTCGTCAGATATGTCGCATATCTCGCTTAGGGATTGTAAACGTCAGACCCCAGTAGCTCGATAAGTCGTGTCGATATGAGGTCTATAACAGTTCGAGAAACTACTGGTAACACTTACCCGTAAATCTCAGCAACCCTGGCCAGGGATTTCCGGTTATAGCCAATCGAACAAAACACAACATCAACTCCCTATACCGGGAGTGACGAGTCCCCTCCTATCGCTCATTACCTCCATATGATTCGGGACTGTACCCAAAAGCCACCTTTTTGCACGCCCTCTTGAACGTGGTATGATGGAAATCAAAGCACAGTGGGAATCACACAAGACTCTATGACGATCTCGGGTCAACAGACTAAGCTATACCAGTGTCACCAGAGAACTGCCATCTGACGTAAGGTATAATACCATCTGGGAGTTCTCGGCGAGTCCGTCCAGTGTACCCAGTCTCCAATGAGCACCCGTACACCATCCTTGATGTCAAACACCAATGGATATGGGATCATCCATCGCCCATCATATGGGTCAAGATGCGTATACACTAGTCTACTCTAGTGCATCGATGCCCTGTCTCGATACACCCTCGACTAGGATCAGTTATAGGACGTACTCGTCGACTACCATGGCCCCACTAGTATGATCTTATCATAGTCCCAGTAGTCGAGTACATATCCTAAGGGCTTTATCAACATGTAATAGAGACAATCAGAGTACATGTTAAGATAAAGTACAACCAGATAGCATACTATCATGTCGAGCAAGAAAGTCCTCCCAATATATGTCCCAGCATCCACTACAATATGTTAGTGTATATGCCCTAGAGGCCATTACTGTATCATACTGGTTTGTATATTACTTAATGGATGCTTGTAATATTCACCTTGTATATACAATCTTGCTCAAAATAGTAGTATGCTACTTGGTTTGTTTCTACTTCAATGTGTACATGTGTTTATTTTTGTATATCGCCTATACACATTAGTAGAGCCCTTAGGATCTTTGCTTGATTACCAGCGATGTGATGGCCGTCACACTAGTGGGGCTGGGTAATCTATAAGCACATCCTTATGCAGGTCCCTGGTCGCAGGACTATCGAGACAGGGCATCGATACTCAGGAGTAGACCAGCGCATGCGCTTCTCATCCCAGTGTGGGAGACGGTCTGTCCCACAGCCGTCAGTACGTCGTACTTGAGATAGTATGCGGGTGCTCGTTAGGTTACGGGTACACTGGACAGGACTCGTCGGGAACTGACTAGTTGGTATTATACCTATCGTCAGTTATCAGTTCCCAGGTGACATGAGTACAGCTTAGTCCGCTGACTTGACACTGTCACTCCGCCTCGAGTGTGTTCCCACTGTATTTTGATCACTACCCTACCACGGCTCAAAGGAGTCGTGCAAACAGGTAGTGGTTGGGTGCAGTCCCGAAGCACTTGGAGGCAGTGACGGTTAGACAGGATTCGTCTCTCCCGGTATTGGGGGTTGACATCGCGCTGTGTTTAGGAGAGCCATTACACGAGTAGTCCCTGGCCAGGGCAATCGAGATATACTGGTAGGTTTCCAGTGTTATCTCAGGGTGTTTTGGGCTTCGCTCCGGCACGACTTGTACCGCTATTGGGGGACTGACGTTTACCGCCCCCTAGGCCCGCCATGCGATGTATCAGATGAACAGACCGGACTGTACGGAGAATGTCACACTTAGGCTCAGTAGGAGTTCAGATGGGTTTCGCCTCGTCGGTCTTCTTGTCGGCATTACCTGGGGACCGTTACGCACAGCTAGTGCCGCTTGCGGTCTGTGGTTAAATCCACTGCCAGCGTAGTGTCGAGTCTTTAGAGTCCCACACAGAAAGCTTTTCGCCTTTAGGCAAAAGAGTAGAGGTCGCATGGTATTGCGACAGGTCGCATGGTTTTGCGACAGGGTTCGGTCACATACGTGCACTTGTGCACGTACAGTGTCCGGACAGTTTACACTAGCGGGCTTTGGTTTAAGCCAGATCCTAGTGTACCTTATGGGATTGGATTTATCCAGTTTACATTCGCGTTCCTCGGAACGCGGATGTGGGTGTGTATGCACAGTTGACAGGGAGGCAGAGGCAGCGGATTCTCATTAGGGTTGTTGACTGTTGACCGTTGACTATTTGACTTTATGCTCAACCCTAATGAGAATATGATATGTGATTAACTATTATATTAATTAAGTATTATGGTGATATCGTTGTTGACTTGTTGACTTTTGTTGACTTGTTGACTTTGTTGACTTGTTGACTTTTGTTGACTTGTTGACCGGTTGACTAGGCTTGACTAGTTGACCATCATGATAACCATGGTTATCATTTCATGCCAAAGACTTTTTCTTGCTTGCTCATTTGAGTAAAATGAGTGCATGACATGATAAGGTTATGGTTGCTTCTAACCATCACATAAGACTTTTTTTGATATGATGAGTTATGATCACTTTGGATTATGAGAGGGTGAAAGACAAAAGAGTTGCTCATTCTTTCTTGCTCATTCTCTCTCTTGTTCTTGAGCTCTCCTCTTGCTCTCACCCTCAACCTCTTGCTCCCTCTCTTGATCTATGGTTCTCTTGTCTCATGAGTTGAGAATCAAGAACCATAGATAAAAATCCCATTCTAAATCATCTCTACTCATTCTAGTTCACTAGGTTTAGCAAACCAAGTGAACTAGTTTCTTCAAAGAACGAAGAAGGAGCTAAAGGTCGGAGCTTTCAAGTGGATCTATCTTCGGCGTACGGAGACAACGAGAAGGAGCCATCGAACCACCATCGGAGCTTGAAGAGAAGGAGTTCAAGTTTAGGTATAACCATCTTCATCCGAGTAGCTAAATATCTTTAGCTTAGTATGCTAGTTTTAGTTTAGGTAAAGATCCCGACCTAGCTTAGTCCATGTTGCCTCTTGCGTTAAAATTTTGATTTTATACCGTTTCCGCCTCCCCGTAAGAACCGGGGGTCGCAACGTGGACTTACACAATATACATCGTATGTACAGTGATGGCCCCTAGGGCATACATATAACTAACAATCTCCCACTTGCACTAGGGCCATCTGTTGTGGTATCACATACCAAACAATTAGTTGTGGTTGAAGTATCTCATACTCATCCATCCCTTAAAAGTCTCTACTGGGGAAAAGGCCTTCGTGAGTGGATTCGCGCTGTTGTCCTCTGTGTCTACTCTCCTAATTTCGATCTCCCTGGAGATCAACCATCTCCATGATCAGGTGATACTGCCTAAGAATTATATCTGGATTTCTGATGGGACGGGTGTTCCTTGGCATAAGCCACAACTCCATTGTCACACAATGGTAGGAACGAAGTTCATCTCATGAACTTATATGTATCCAGACTGCCTCTTTGGTAGCATCTTTGGTAACGATGTATCTTGCCTTTAATCGTCTAGTAAGTCACGGTATCTAGCTTGGAACTCTTCGAACATACCGTCCCTCCAATGAGGATATAGACAAGCCTGCGACTGACATTCAGTTGTCCTTATCACGTTGGAACCTTTCCAGTGATTCTCCCCAGGATCGATTGATACCATCTCACTACAACTAGTGAGTATTCTAACATCCAATTAGATCTATCTCATAGATCCAAAAACCCAGGATTTACGAGGTATCACTTTGATCCTATATGGAGAATCCTTGTCATAAGCGGAGATTGACCGAGCGTAGCATAGGAAACTCCTTCCCTATCAAGAGTATGTCATCCACGTACTCTACGAGGATCAACACCATACTCCCTACTACCTTTTTGTATATACAAGGTTCATCTACCATTTTGATGAAGTCAAACTCTTTGACTACCACATCAAAACAGATGTTCCAACTCCGAGATGCCTGCTTTATCACATAAAACATCTTGCACACGTTTCCGCTGCTCCCACTGTCTGCGAAGCCCTCTGGCTGTGTACTTATAGATGCTCTCTTCCAAATCATCATTTAGAAAAGCAGTCATGACACCCAACCATCAGATATCGTAGTCGTGGTAAGTAGCAGTGGCAAGTAGAATCTGAACGGACTTAAGCATAGCTTTGAAAGTCTTAACCTTTCCATGTACACCAAGTAATCTTCTCAAGATATACTCGCTCCTGATGGGGATTTAACCCTTCAGATAAAGCAACCAAAGTCTATACTTTGTTGGTGTATAAGGATTTCATCTCAGATCGATAAGCATCCAGCCATTCTTACAGAGTCTCACTCCTGATGGCCTGCTTGAAACTAGCTGGGTCATCATCTCATGATGCAATCCTCATTCCTACTGTCATAGAGAAACCGAAGTGTCTGTCAGGTGGGTGAGGAACCCTACTAGATCGGCGGAGAGGCTGAGGTTCGTTGGAAACTACTGAATCCTTTGGTTCTACCAAATCATCAGCTGCAGTTTGTAAAGCTAGAACCTTTCCAGTTCTACATAACAGACCTTGCCTCGAGCTTGTCCGGATTTTGCTTTTAGACATAGTCCGAACAACTCCAAATCTTAACAAACTTAAGATATGGGCTCTTCCCTTTCCATATCACATATGAAGTGGTAGGCAACTGATTTGATTTGAACCCTATTTAATAGGTATGCAGCTTCTCAAGTGCATAACTCCCAAAAGGAAATAGGAAACTCAGTAGTACTCATCATAGAGCACACCATATCACATAGGGTGTGATTGCTCCGCCCCAATATACCATCGTGCTATGGTGTATACGGAGGAGTAATGCTGAGAGAGAATCTCATTCTCCTTTAGAATAGTCCAGGAATTCCGTGCTTCAGTATTCTCCTCCTTGATCACATCAAAGGACATAATACTTATACCCGTATTTTGGTTCTCTACTTCTATCTTACATTCTGTGAATATCTCAAAAGGTTCGGACTTGTGTTTCAACAGGAACATATGTCTGAATCTAGAGAGATCATCAGAGAATGTAATGAAGTACAAAGAACCGGTCTTGGCATGTGTAGACAGGGGACCTTCGTACATCAACATGTATCATCCCAAGAGTTCACTAACTCTTTCTCTGCTTCCAATAAACAGAGCTGTGGTCATCTAATCTTTGTGACATGACCAGCAAGTTTTCACAAGATGTAAATTCAAACATATTTAAATATGCATCTATGTGTAACTTAGCTAGTCGGGTCGCATTGATATGACCTAGTCTACAATACCTCAAGAAGGATCCGTTCATTTCTGAACTCTTCCTCTTGTGTGTGTTCTGTATACTAAGAACTATAGTTTGATTTAGAACGTCAATGCTTTTAGATAACGTGCCTGAACCGATCAACTTTTGATATAGGAAATGTTCAAAACATTATCCAACAATACAAAATTATATCCTTTCTTTACTAATAAAGAGATTGATATGATGTTGTATATCAGGTTCGGTATCTAATAACATTTGTTCAAAATCAATATATTCTGGTAATACAGGGTGAAAGTGACCAACAGACTTGGCTGCAACACTTGCACCGTTTTCTGTCTCATGAAACTTATCACCCGTTCTCAGTTCTCTATTTCTCTGTAGCCCATGTAACAGATTACATATGCAGGATCCTGATCCGGTATCTCATACCCAGGAAGTAAAAGATACTGAGAAACAGTTCTCTGTAATGAACACACCCGAAGAAGATGCATCAGCATGCACTTTCTTCGTTTGGGCGGCACGGGAAATATGGTATTCCCCAATTTACTGCTTTGTCTTATGACAAATATAAGTTGGAGCGGGACCAACGTTCCCCAGTTCAGTATAACAAGCGGGTTCGGTCAATATATCCGTTTTGTTATCTTGATTAAGGCTTGATATTGTCGCTACCTGGAGGGAGAGAGAAGAAAACACTCAGCGTATGCTCTTGCAAGATTAGATTGGTTATTATTTTATCTAATCAGGATGGCTCCCACTGTTTTTATCAAATCGTCCTTCAAACCCTAAAAGGAAAGACTAGCCGGGATTAATTACACGCTACAAGTTTGCCAATCTTTCAGCCAGGCCAGTGTCGGTACTTTGAGGGAGGTTTCCCGTGCTTTCGCACGGACCTAATTAATGTAAACCTCATTTTCCCAGAGGCGTAACCCCGTTGACACCTTTGTAGACACCTACTTGATCGGCTAATTGTAATGTGTAAAACTCTCCCAAGAGTAACTCTTACTCGCAGCGGGTATCAGGATCCAACTATCTCATAGAAGGTATGCAATCTCATTGCAAATTTCAACATTTGAAATTCCCGATAATATTTTGTCCCTAGCGTCCTATGACCTTGACAAAGGCCAACAAACCATAGGCTGCTAGTCAAGTTCAACCCGTCATTTCTTGATTGAATTAAACCCACCCGCACGGCCCTAGACAAAAGCCAACAAGGTCGCACGACTACCCTAATCCAATTTGCATCATATGCATAAGCAGATAAGTACTATTCAGCTACCGCACACTACGTCTTGACAAAGGCCAACAAACGCAGCACAAATACTAAACAGTCCTTATCTGAAATGACGGAGGGCTACGACAGGTTTTTCTGAAAACCTATTGCGTAATGAACTTTATATCGTTGTAGAATCAAATGATTTTAAAATGGAGTGTTTTTTAGGCTTTTTCTTGTTTTGCTAAAGGGGTCACTCCCGGTGAAGGGATCGTCGGCCCTTTCCTCATCGAATAAGGTGCAGGATATATCATATGTTGGATATAGTGCCCTCTAAGTCGATTATTGGATCGCAGGCACGTAATTACAACGATTGAGGGAGAACCTATACCGATAAAACAGTCTTACTCAAGATGATAGTATGCTATCTGGTTTGTCTTTATCAGCATGATAGAGCCCATAGAATTCTTGTTTGACTACCAGCAGTATGATGGTGATCATATATGTGAGAGCTGGGGTCTATAAGCACATCCTTAAAGTGTCCCTAGTCGAGGGAGTTTCGAGACAGGGCATCGATACTCCGGAGTAGACTAGTGTATACAGTCGAGACCCCGACGAGGGGCGGTGGCCGGTCTCACAAGCCACTGGTGTCAGTTGGATCACCTAAGATGTATACAGGTGCTCATTAGGTTATGAGTACACCGGACAGGACTCGCCGGGAACATGCTAGTTGGTATTATACATATCGTCAGATAGCGGTTCCCTGGTGTCATGTGTACAGGTTAGTTCATTGACCTGAGGTCGTCATTTGTCTCGTGTGAGTTCCCACTGTGCTTTGATTTATACCCTACCACGGGTCAAAGGAGTCGTGCAAACAGGTATATTTTGGGTACAGTCCCGAGCCACATTAGAGGCAAGTGAGCGGATCTTCGGGGATTCGTCTCTCCCGGTATTGGGGGTGAGATCGCGCTGTGTTTAGGAGAGCCATTACACGAAATCCCTGGCCAGGGTAATCAAGATTTACTGGAAGGTATTCCAGTAGTATCTCAGGGTGTTCTGGGCTGCTCTCTGACACGACTTATGCAGCTGTTGGCGGTCTGACGTTTACCGTCTCCCTGGGCCGTATATGCGATACTCATAGACGAATGTTCCGGACTGTACGGTTATTATCACTGTCAGGCTCAGTAGGGTTTATAGATGAGTTCGCTCGTCAGTTTCCTTTCCAATCAATACATAGGCAAAACGTTACGTACAGCTTGTACCTTTGACGTGCTAGTGGTTATACCCAGTGCTAGTGTACTGATGAGTCATTAGAGTCCCCACAGACACTTTCCCAAGTTCGGACGAAACGTTGTAGAGGCCGTATGGGTTTATGGCAAGGTTCGGAAAATGCACGTGCATTTTCGCACGTGTCAGTTTGCGGGCAGATAATACTGGTAGGCTTTGGTTTAAGCCGGAACCCAGTATTATACTGTGTAGATATAATATATTTATCTCAGTTGCATTTATATTCGATCGTAATACAAATGCAGGTATGTTTATACCTATACGGGGTTATCCTGAAATTCGTTTCGGCATGATTTTTGGAAGTTGCCAGTTTCCAGTTTTCTATGAGCCGTATTTTGACATTCGGTTAAATATAGATTTATCTTTTCTTGATGTGGTGAGTCATGCTTCTAGAAGGTTCTAGAAGTGGTGATTAGGCATATGACTCATTTGTGTCATTAATGGTTCATTAATGATGCAAGGTGACTAGGTTTATGTTCATTGGTTGCTTTTAATCTTAGTTGATGATTCATTCTTGCTTTATTTGTGATGATAAGTATGAAGGCTTATGGTCACCACTTGCTACTCCTACACTCACCTCCCTCTTCTATTAATAATGGCCGGCCCCGTCTTTGTGAGGATGAGAGATTTGATTTATTCATTTTTGGCCAAAGATTTCATAGAGTTTAGTGTATGGAAATTTCCTAGTTCAATTTCCATTCACCCGATTCCAAATGGCAACTTCTTTTAACCGTTCGTCCATAGTCTTGGACGTAACGAGACAAAGTATTCTACTCATTTTCTACTTCATCTTGGTCATCTCTTTTAGCAAACTTGACGATCGAGTTGCCTCGGTTCAGAGGCGGGAGCCCGTTTAAAGATCCGTCGACGTGGTGCCACCTGGACGATGAGAACGGAGATCGAACAAGTTCGGATCAGTTGCAACGTAGCGTGGGATGATGGTTGAAGACCGAAGGACTCGGATCATTCGGTATAACAATTCTACCCTCTTTACAATTTGTTAGTTTAGCTTTAATGGATGATCCGGGATAAAGTACGCGATAGCGCGAGTCGTAAAAGTTTTGTTCCGCATATTGGCGTCTGTTAGACGGCCGGGGTGCTGCCGTGGACTTACAGTGGTATCAGAGACTCACCATTAAGCTATACTAACTTGTGCTAACGCGTTTAAAAGATCGATCGAACGGAATTTCTGAAATCACAATTTGATGTACATGATGTTTCTGTCGATTTTTAAACTGTTCTAAAATTCATTTTGAGCATTTCAGAAAATCATGCAGGGTTTTTGAAGAATACTGGTGAAATTTGGGCACGTGATCCCACAAAATGACCGCGGATCCGCGGCCCAAACCATGGTTTGGCCGCTGATCCGCCCGCTTTTGTGGGAACAGTGCGGCAAATTTTTCCGGTGGGTTTTTCATGGGAAATGGTGGTTTTTGGTATATGTCTTTTGGGCCAAAATTTTGTTACTATACACCAGATGTACGTGGGGCCCACTTCGTGATATTTAGTTGATCGGAATTTTAAACTTGTTAGTTTACAGTATTTACATTATATCTCCGACCGGGAATGTCATTTGATCGGTAAACCGCGTCTGATTGCTATAGTTCTTTTGGACGGGTTTGCGAACGTGACATTCGCGTTGATGTTCTTTGTTGTGCTATGATGTTGCGGATTTGTTGTGGTGGATAGCAGTGTGCAATGATAGAGTTGTTTAAATTTATTTGTACATTTGATATTGCGGGGCGAGCGTCCAACATGTGGACTGCCGTCACTGCCTGTTTGTATATTATTCTTTTGGGGCACGACCAGGTTGCGGTCGATGTACCTGTTGTACTATTTTTATTTCTGTACTAGGTTTAACCCGCGGTGGGGTGCACGAATAGCAGGTTTCTGGAGGGCAACGGGTTCGTATCTCATGGCATTGAGAGGCAAAGGGACCTCACTCTAGAATTGGCAGACTATTCGCCGCACTCGTAAGGGGTACAGGTTGACCCAAAGTGGGGTGCTCAATTTACAGGATTCCGTGAAGTGCCGGGTATTCCATTCATTATGCTGTGGGGACTACCTCACTTCAGGTTTTGGCGGGTAACTTGCCGCACCCGTAGGGGTCTAGGTTTCATTGCACAGGCTATCCACACGACCAGGGGAACGTCGGGTTTCAGTAGCGGCTCTGTGAAACTCGGGGATCCCAGTTTATCTGTATTGTTCTGTGATGCTTATTACTTTTCTGTAATGTTGAATTTTATCACGCCTGGAGCGATTACTGTATATTAGTATATATACTATTAGATGTTGTATATGTTTTACACCCGCGCTAGTCCAGTCCCCGCTCTGTCGTTAGTTAAGTAACCTAACGGGTGATGACGGGACCCAGTGACGAATGCGGATGGCATATACGTACATTTTATTTTCGTTCTTTTCTGTTGTGATTGATTGATGGGACTGTATTGATCCTTATCAATGCAAGGATAAAACAAACCTATATTTGATGTTGTTGGAACAAATTTTAAAATTATTAAAAAGATATTTCCTTTTGTTTTGCATAGCGGTATTCAGTTGGAATATCCTGCACCTCATTCCATGAGGAAAGAGCCGAGATCCCTTCATCGGGAGTGACCTCTTTAACAAAAGGTTTTTGCTACTATATATTTTTATAAAGCTATCAGGTTCCTTCAACGAGATCAAGTTCATTACGTTAAAGGTTTTTCGCCAAAAACCAGCCGTAATCCTCCGTCGTTTCTTATGGATGGTCAGTAGTATTCAAGCTATGTTTGTTGGCCTACGTCAAGACATAGTGTTTGGTAGCTGCTAGGTATTCATTTGTTGCATAAATAGATGCATTAATTTAAGTCAGACGTACACCTTGTTGGCCTACGTCAAGGGCTTGTACGATAACTTAAGTTGATCAGGACAACGACGGGTAGAACTTGACTTGTTGCTTATGACTTGTTGGCCTACGTCAAGGTAATAAGAGCATGGGATAAAAATTACATCGGGAGTTTCAAACATACAAGAAACTTGCCAGACTTGCGCATACCTTCTGGAGTGTGTTAACTTGAGTGGCTTCCATCAAGTTATCATGCGATGATAGTTGGATCCCGATTCTCACAGATGAGTTGGTTTACTCTTCGGGTGACCCCGACTA
This sequence comes from Agapanthus africanus, assembly GCA_030015575.1. Taxonomy (NCBI): domain Eukaryota; kingdom Viridiplantae; phylum Streptophyta; class Magnoliopsida; order Asparagales; family Amaryllidaceae; genus Agapanthus; species Agapanthus africanus. The sequence continues at coordinate 508,332,598 of JASDDO010000019.1, read as the reverse complement.
ATTCTTCTTTCAGGTTTGGAGGAGAATTTGAGATTACAGTGGGAGGTTTCCTAATTAGATAAAGTGATAACCATTCTGATTCAGGTTAGAGTGCACGCAGAGTGTTTCTTTTCTCTCTCTCTTATGGCAGCAATTTTTGACCGACCCTAGACTATAACTCAGTGACCAAAGTTGACCGAATCTTCTTAAAATACTAGCTTTTTGGATTGTCTTTAGTTGCATAAGTCATTGCCGCTCCTTCTTTTACCCTTTGGATTTCTCAGAACACCCCGTATTACTACGGACATCCACTTCCAATGGATAGATCCATCGTATGGTTATATACGAACTCGAAGGGAATTCTTCGAGGATGGATCCAGGTTCAGGAGAAATAGAATTGGTTTATTCAGTTGTCTTTTATTATCACCTTCTCTCAGGTTGCGAGGGCTCCTTGGTTTAGGAGAGTACACCTATTATGCTTATTGGATAGTCTTCTTCCAAACCATAGGCAGGTGCCGAAAGGTAGGGAATGAAGAAAACCAATTAGCCTAAGTAGGGTGTGCAAAAGATAATATGTAAAGACAAATAAAGGAATTAGAAAGAGGGCAAAGTAAAATTGCGACTATTAAACATTCACGACCAAACCACGTATTTCATCGCCACTCCTACTTCAACTTTTATTTCTCCAGAACAACCCGTATCACTACGAACATCCAATTCCATTGGATAAATCCATCGTATGGTTATATACGAACTCGAAGGATATTTTTTCGAGGATGGATTCTGGTTCAGGAGAAATAGGAATAAGGTATTATTCAGTTGTCTTTTATCGCCACCTTCTCTCAAGTTGCGAGTACTCCTAGGATTAGGAGGGTACACCTATTACGCTTATTGGTTAGTCTTCTTCCAAACCATAGGCAGGTGCCGAAAGGTAGGGAATGAAGAAAACCAATTAGCCAAAGTAGGGTGTACAGAAGGTAACGACTAAAGACAAATAAAGGGAATTGGAAAGATGGCAGGGAAATATACGGTTAAAGTCATGATTTTGATTATGGAAGAGGCATTACTAAGAATACCAGAATATCCCTACGAAACATATTTATGTTTCATATTCACTGTGCATTGTTAATTGAAAACTGATTTCCCGATTGGATACTTACTCCAGGGTATGTATTTACCAGGTTTCATTCTCACATCTATATGAGAATACAGATGTTGAGTGGGAGCAAGTTATTGGGAATTAGGTGATCATCCTCATTATATTGGAATTCGTTGTAATTGGTGATATTTGAGGAAATCGCCTGGGTACATTTTTCAACCTACGATGCACATGTTTTGAGTTATTCAACTCAGCGGACTTATACAAGGTATTGTATGTTGTCCAGTGTCCATCAGGACAAAGGGGTTGGTCCTCGTACTATATTCTATTTACTTGTGACTTCTCTAGTTTATAGACAAGTGTTTCGTAGAAATACAATGTCTAAGTATTGAGAAGTTGTGGGTATTGGAATATAGTAGAGAACAAGTATCGCAAGTATCGGGATTCTTCAAAGAATTTGAAGATATAGATTCTTGTGATTAGTATTCAGTCGATAGTAATGGTTTTGAGAAACTTGTTTCTCTTTCAGGCTACTCATAATTGGATGGATTCCTAAGTCGAGTAATGCTGATTAGCCTCTCTCCATTAAGTTGATATGCACTGGAGACAGCTGCATAATTTGAATCCGGTTCCAATTAAATAAGTGCCAAATTTTCTATATTGGATATAGAATGCTACATATCTTAACGATGTTAAGGTACGGGGAGTTGTCCAGCTTATGCTTAAAACCAAACACTGAATAACTCAAGGCACAATTCTGTAATGGCAGTTTGTGGGTTGACCCTACCTTCGACGAGGGTTGATTTTCTACCATCTAGAAGATCAATAGTGATATTGTTTTTGACTCGCCACAGTTTTATTAAAATGGATTTTTTCAGAAAACAATAGTGGGAGTATGGTAGAACTGAAAGTGATTCCAGAACCGCAAACGATTACGGAAAGTCTAATAGGACCTATATATTCAATCAGTTTTGACATTCCAGTAGCCACTCCGCAGACATAGTGGGTAACCTCAAACACCCAAGAGGTACTCAGGTAGCCTCAAGGACAATGACAGGGAGGTTCTGGTTTACCCAGACTTGACACTACTGTTGTTCCAGACTATGAGACACGGCAGGAGGAAATGTATAGCGTCATTCTAAACTAGTTTTAGAAGTATACGTATATATTATTCTGCCAGAGGGTTGTCGTAGTCAGTGGGAGCAGCGGAAGCATAGTGGGCAAGAAGCTAGTGTCTATTTATAGACTTGAGCAGATATAGCGGAGATTGATCATCTGATTTTTGATGTAACAGTCATGGGTTTGACTTCATCAGAATAGGGGATGGATCTGTTAAGAAGGTAGTAAGGTATGATGTCCTGGTATTTGGATGACATACACAGAATAGGAAGTAAAATTCCTATACTACGATCGGTTGTACTTTGGTCGTCACACAGTTGTTTATCCACAAAGTATATGGATAAAATATAAGACATTCTGGTTACTAGATCTAATGGTTTTTGATCTAGATTTGGGTAGTTTCCCAATGTGGGTACTTTGACAATATTCTAATATTATTTTAGAATAGATGACTCCTGGCATGGTGGTGTACATGCAGGTGATGGAGTCACCTTCTCTAAAGTTGTCTTACAGACTAAAGGGGAAAGGGACGTTCATGATTGGCAGATCACTTGCTTAGGCAATTGAGTCAATCATGAGATGGCAAGTACCACACCAGATGTTGTTATTGCACTAGATGCAATAAATTTATATTAATCCAATCCTGGAGAAACATTAGGAAGCAGCTTTAGAACATAAGTGAATGTTCTACGGGTTTGATAATGTCAGCCTCCTTGAAGAGACGGTTATCATTCCAGGCTTCCAAGGTGACCTAGATGACAAAATGATTATCAAAGTTATAGTTTTCCCTCTGACGATGGACAGTATTATGGACAGGTGGTCCAAGAGGATACTGTGGGAGGCATGGTGCGCAACACTGATTAGTTTTAGTGATTGATATGTTAGTGTATATGCCCTAGGGGCCATTATTGTATCATACTAGTTTGTATATTACTTAATGGAAGCTTGGGATATTCACATGTATATAACAGTCTTGCTAAACATGGTAGTTTGCTACTTGGTTTTTCTATCTTAATATGTGAGTATACGTATTGATAGAGCTCTTAGGATCTTGCTTGACTACCAGCGTTGTGATGGCAGTCACACTAGTGGGGGCTGGGTAGTCTACAAGCACATCCTTATTAAGGTCCCTAGTCGTTGGATTATCGAGACAGGGTATCGATACTCCGGAGTAGACTAGTGTGTACGCTTCTTATCCCAGTTGGGGAGATGGTCTGTCCCACAGCCGTCAGTACGTCGTACTGGAGATAGTATTCAGGTGCTCGTTGGGTTACGGGTACACCGGACAGGACTCACAGGGAACTGTTGGTTAGTTTTATACCAGTCGTCAGTGAACAGTTCTCAGGTGACATGAGTACAGCATAGTCCGCAGACTTGACACTGCTACTTCGCCTCGAGTGTGTCCCACTGTTCTTAGATTGCTACCCTACCACGGCTCAAAGCAGTCGTGCAAACAGGTAGCAGTTGGGTGCAGTCCCGAGCACTTGGAGGCAGTGGCGGTTAGACAGGATTCGTCTCTCCCGGTATTGGGGGTTGATATCGCACTGTGTCAGAGAGCCATTACGCAAAGTCCCTGGCCAGGGCAAGCGAGATTTGCTGGTAGGTTCCAGTAGTTTCTCAGGGTGTAATGGGCTTCGCTCCGACACGACTTATACCGCTATTAGGGGACTGACGTTTGCCGCCCCTAGGCCCGATATGCGATAATCTTAGACGAACGGACCGGACTGTACGGAGATTGTCACATCAGACTCAGTAGGAGTTCGGATGGGTTTCCTCATCGGCCTTCTTATCGACATCTACCTGGGGACCGTTACGTACAGCTAGTGCCGCTTGCGGTCTGTGGTTAAACCCACTGCCAGCGTAGTAGTCGAGTCTCTAGAGTCCCACACAGAGAGTTTCCCTACTCCAGGCGAAACGATATAGAGGTCATATGGTTTTATGACAAGGGTTCGAACACATACGTGTGTTTACACACGTACGACTTTCGGACAGTTTTTACCAGTCGGCTTTGGTTTAAGCCAGTTACTGGTATCCGGTTATTGGATTTATACAGTCTAAAGTTTTTCCGTATTTTTGCGGAAAGGAGGGGCGTTCTCGTAATTGCGCGAGAAGCTTCTAGAAGGTGGTGACTAAGAAGGTTTAGGTGGCATATACAATGAATGTGATTAGTGAGTCATATGGATGATTCATCCATGTCATTAATGCTTTATAATTGCTTAATGACTCATGGAGATGAATCACCACAAGATATTTATCAAGCATGGTTGTAAATCATTTTCTTTTCTTTTTTTGATATAACAAAATGCTTGATATATATTATGATACCTCATTCTTCTCACTTCATTATTATCTTCACCTTCTCTCTCCTCAAGCTCTCCCTCTTCAAACCCTAATCCTCCCCTCTCATGTGTTGAGTACAAGGATTAGTTAGACTAATTAAACCATAACCCTCACTCTATATCACCTAGCTTCTTTGATTAGCACTTAAAGAAAGTTAGTTGCCTCAAGTTTAGAGGCTAAGCTTGGAGTAATGCTCTCGGGTGGATCGTCTACTACTTCGAGAAGGCCGAGGAGGAGGTGGAGTTCTCAAAGACGAAGGACACGGTTCTTTAGGTATAATCCCTTTACATAGTAGTTGTTAACTTCTATGTTTGATGTTAGTTATCGTTTAGCTTCGATTCATGCGGTTAGTCGATGTTTAAGCAAAGAACAAGATCGTTTTTCATATTTCCGCCTCCTCGCAAGTCGTGGGGTGTTGTACATCGACTTACAGTGGTATCAGAGCCTCGCTAAATAATAAATAACTTACTTGCAAATTTGTATGAATTTCGAACGGAAAAAACGAAACCGGAAAACCCCGAAATCACAAGTTTCTGTCGATTTTTAAATGAAGTCCAAAATTTTTTCAGGGATGTTCAGAAAGCTTAAAAAGACATAAGAAGTACACCCAAGAAAATTGGTCCCCTGAATCGCCTAAAGAGCCGCGGAACCGCGGCGGGTTCCACCGATCCGCCGCGATTCCGCCGCCGAGTTGGCGATTCAGGAACCCAATTTTCCTGTGTTGCTTCTCTGTGATATTTGGTATTTTCTGGAATATTTTATTTTTGCTCAGGTTTCAGATTTACAGAGAAGTATTGGAGCAAAATTAAAAGTGTTTAATCGATCGAAATTATACAGTATTTGCTTGATGGATTATATCTGTGTTTGTATAATGTGTTCGTAAACCTCCCCTAACTGCTAGTATGTCGGTTGGCAGGGGGTTGCACATTTCTGTAATGGTTTTTACTGTTTGTGGATATGAACTGTGTTGGACTGTTGTGATGTATAGCCGGGGTTATGTGATGGGTTATTATTTAATTCATTTGATGTAAATGTAATTTGTTGTAATATTATTTTGCGGGGCACATCCAGGTTGCGGTTGTAGCCACCGTTGTATTATTTCATTTTACTGTTTTTGCTCCTAGGACAGACCCAAGGTGGGGTGCACAAACTGCCGGGCGGTTAGTTTGCCGTACCCGTTGGGGTCTTGGGTGGGGTAATGGCTATTCATCACAACTGTGTAATCCGTCTTTTGTTGCAGGCTCAAAACAAACACATATTGCTTGCAAATCCAATAAAGTTCATCTGTGATCTGGAATGCCTATTATTGCGTCTGACGAATGTACAATATCTATATATGATAGCTATTTAGACGTCACTTATGTTTTACACCCGCACTAACCCAGCCCCCGCTCTGTCGTTAGTTAAGTAACCTAACGGGTGATGACGGGACCCCGTGGCGAATGCGGATGGCATAAGAGGACGTTGTATTTTCGTTATTTTCTGCAATGATAGGTTAATGATGGGACGCATTATTTATAATGCAAAGAAAATAAACCAAAAGTTAATCGTTGGAACAATTTAAAACAAACCACTCGGTTAATTTTAAAAACATATATTTTTAAATGCGGAGCTTTAACCACTCTTTTTAAAAGCTATCAGGTTCCTTTGGTTATATCAAGTTCACTACGTTCACGGTTTCGCCAAAACCATTCGTAGCCCTTCGTCATTTCATTTGGGTATTCAGTAGTATTCAAGCTATGCATTTTGGCCAAAGTCAAGGCATAGTGTTTGGTAGCTGCTGGGTTTTCATTTGTTGCATAAGATAGATGAGTTAGTTTGGGACAGTCGTATTATCATTTGACCAAAGTCAGGGGTATATACGGATGGGTTCAAATTGACAAGATAATGACGGGTAGAACTTGACATATGACTTATGACATTTTGACCAAAGCCAAGGTCATAAGAGCATGGGGCAAAAACTTATATCGGGAATTTCTAAAGAAACTGAAATTTGCAAAGTGATGCATACCATTTGGAGTTTGTTGAATGTTGGTAGCATTCCTTCAACATTATCATACGATGATATTTGGATCCCGATCCTACTGTGAGTATATGCTACTTATCAGGAGATTCGTCACTTAACGATCAATGCTATAAACCAAGTAGGTGTCCAGAAAGGTGTCAGCGGGGTTACGCCCCCAGAGAAAAGAGGTAATTTAATTAAGGAACTTCGCGAAAGCGTTGAAAAACCTCCCTCGAAGTATCGACACTAGCCTGGCTGAACGGTTAAGCAAGAATTGTACAGTGAGAATAGTCCTGGCTAATTCTTCTTTTATGGTTTGAGGAAGGATTCGAGAAACAGTGGGAGCCATCCAGTTTAGATAAACTAAAAACCACTCTAAACTTCCAAGAGCATCATGCTAAAGAGTTTTCTTCTCTCTCTCCTAATTGCAGCGACCCTGAAAATGACTGGACTTAAGTTACTTTTAGAGAAAAATATACCGACAGGGCCAAACTATAAAGATTGGCTGCGGAATGTCAAAGTGGCTTTGACCTATGACAAATTGGGGTACGTCCTCACCGCTACGGCACCTGCTGTCCCTGGTCCCAAATCCAGCAATGCGGATAAGGAAATCCGCAAAACCTGGGATTTAGATTGCGCGAAAGCCAAGTGCATCGTGCTTGCCTCAATGAACAATGAACATCAGAGGAGGCACGAGGATATGAACCTAGATGGCATATTTCTCCATACAAAGGAACTTTATGGAGAGCAATCTCGTATAGCATGATACGAGACCTCTAAGAACTTGTTTCGAGCGAGGTTGGCTGTCGGGTCATCAGTAGGAGAACATGTCCTAAAGATGATCGGCTATATTGAAGAGCTCGCAGACCTTGGGACAACATTGGATAATGAGCTCTATACAGACCTTATTCTCCAGTCCCTTCCTCACACCTACGCCCAGTTTATCCTGAACTTCAACATTCAAAGAAAAGAAGTTGAACTTTCGGAACTCCTGAACATGTTAAGGAGTGCAGAGGGCACCTTGCAGAAGACAAGGGAAACACCCGCTATGTTTGTTAGCGGTACATCTTCTTCCGGGTCCAAGGCAAGGGCCAAAGGAAGGAAGAAGAAGGCCGCCACCAAACCTAGAGGAGGTGTTAGTAAGGTGGGAAGGAAGGGAAAGAAAAAGTTTGCAGTACCGGTAGTTTGTAGGGTTCCTAGGAACCCTAATGAGTTCTCACAAGGCATCAACCATGCCAAATTCAAATTTTAACGGTGCCGAGAAACCCTAACAAGATCGTTGGCTAGAATTTTAGGCGAACAAAGTAAACTAGTTAACACTTAACTAGAAGAATACGAAAATACAACCTTTGTAGATCCGGTGCTCCACCTCCATAGCTCCGCAACGAAGTCCCCTCGCTGTCTATATGAATTTCCGGGCTCTAGCGTCGGCTTCGTCGGAGAAATGGCGAGCTAGGTCGTCGATGTCCATGCCGAAGATGATCTACGTCGAGGCATCGCTAAATCAAGCTCCACCTTCACCAAGTCATGAAAACTTGTGAAGGAAACACACTCTACTACTTGGCAAGAGGTAGAGGATGAAGAAATAGGAAGTGGGTAGTCTTTAGAATTGGATTTCTCATTCATTTCCATCAATCACCATTGATGGAGCTTGCTTTCTTCAAGTGAAGAAAGGAAGAAGAAGAAGAGCAAGAAGATGATAAGTGTTATGATTATCTCTATTCAAAAAAGAATATAATATGAATACTTATCATAAGCCAACCATAGTTTGGTGTAGAGAATAAACCATAGTTAGAATGAAGGGTTAGGGTTAAGCATCAAGACAAAATGGTCACAAGGTCAAAGCTTCATGAAGCTTCAATGTACAAACAAAGAAAGCCACCATTTTCTCTTTATGCAAATTATTTTCCAAAAAGAAATGGATAAATAAATAAATGAATAAAACAAAACCCTAACCATAACCATGTAAGAATGGTTTGATCTTTACACAAACCCTAGTGAGCATGTATCATCAAACATGATACAATCAAGTGCACAAAAAGTATATCACATATACAATGTGCACATCCGAGCGAGAAAATCCATTTAGAGTAAACCAATACTAGTTAATGCAAAGTAATATATCTAATATATAATTATGCATTAAATCATTAAATCAACACTTGATTCAATGATCCGGTCATATCGTATATAACCGACTAGTATCCAATGTATCGGCTTATCGAATCAATCCTCGATTCGATAACTAGGTTATATCGCATACAACCATTCGACACATTCATCGCGAGAATAGAATACGGTATCACATACACGCATTATTCTCGGTCCCGCACATATCTCATATGCGCTCCTATTTCGTTTTGCTTGAGCCAGGAAACCTCTGTGTAGGACTCTAAAGACTCATCAATACGCCGGCAGCAGGTGATGATCATATCAAACACCCACAAGCCGCAAGCGGTCTGCTAAACGTAACGGCCACCCGGGTATTGAGCGATCAGAAGATCGACGAGCAAGCCTGCTCACACTCCAGTGAATCCAACCAGTAACACTACCGTACAGTCCGGTCTGATCGTCTGATATGTCGCATATCTCGCCTAGGGGTGGTAAACGTCATACCCCAATAGCTCGATAAGTCGTGTCGATATGAGGTCTATAACACTTCGAGAAACTACTGGTAACACTTACCAGTAAATCTCAGCAACCCTGGCCAGGGATTTCCTGATATAGCCAATCGAACACAGCGCAACATCAACCCCCTATACCGGGAGAGACGAATCCCCTCCTATCGCTCATCGCCTCCATGTGATTCGGGACTGTACCCAAAAACCACCGTTTTGCACGCCCTCATGGACGTGGTAAGATGGAAATCAAAGCACAGTGGGAACCATACAAGACTCTATGACGATCTCGGGTCAACAGACTACTCTGTACCAGTGTCACCAGAGAACTGCCATCTGACGTGAGGTATAATATCATCTGGGAGTTCTCGGCGAGTCCGTCCAGTGTACCCAGTCTCTACTGAGCACCCGTATATCATCTCTGATGTTAAACACCAATGGATATGGGATCATCCATCGCCCATCTGTATGGGTCGAGAAGGTATACGCTAGTCTACTCTGGTATATCGATGCCCCGTCTCGATACACCCACGACTAGGGACTTTGAAGGATGTACTTATGGACTACCATGTCCCCACTAGTATGATCCGCATCATAGTCCAGGTAGTCAAGTACACATCCTAAGGGCTTTACCAACATGTAACAGAGAGACAATCAGTGAACACGTTAAGGTAAAGATCAACCAGATAGCATACTATCATGTCGAGCAAGAAAGTCCTCACTATATATGTCCCAGCATCCACTATAATATACATCCTATGTATAGTAATGGCCTCTAGGGCATACATATAACTAACAATCTCCCACTTGCACAAGGGCCATCTGTAGCAGTAGTTTGAAGTATCTCATACTCAACCATCCCATAAAAGTCTCTCTCTGGGAACAGGCCTTTGTGAGTGGATCCGCTGTGTTGTCCTCTGAGTCTACTCTCCTGACCTCGATCCCCTGGAGGTCAACCATCTCCATGATCAGGTGATACTGCCTTAGAATATGTCTGGATCACTGATTGGACCGGCGTTCCTCGGCATAAGCCACAACTCCATTGTCTCACAATGGTAGGAACGTAGTTCATCTCATGAACTAATATACACCCAAACATCCTCTTTGGTAGCATCTTAAGTAGCGATGTATCCTGCCTTTATCGTCTAGTATGTCATGGTATCTAGCTTGGAACTCTTCCAACATACCGTCCCTTTACTGAGGGTAAAGACAATGCCTGCAACTGACATTCAGTCGTCTTTATCACCCTGGAACCCTTCCAGTGATTATCCCCAGGATCAATTGATACCATCTCACTACAGCTAGTGAGTATCCTAACATCCATTTAGATCTAACTCATAGATCCAAAACTCAGGATTTAGTAGGTATCACTTTGATCCTATATGGAGAATCATAGTGATAAGCGGAGATTGATCGAGCGTAGCATAGGAAACTTCTTCCCTATCAAGAGTATGTCATCTACGTACTCTACGAGGATCGCCACCATACTCCCTACTATCTTTTTGTTTATACAAGGTTCATCTACCATTTTGATGATGTCAAACTCTTTGACTAACACATCAAAACAGACGTTCCAACTCCGCGATGCCTGCTTTATCAGATAAAACATCTTGCACACGTTTCCGCTGCTCCCACTGTTTACGAAGCCCTCTGGCTGTGTACTTACAGACGCACTCTTCTAAATCATCATTTAGAAAAGCAGTCATGGCACCCAACCGCCAGATATCGTAGTCATGGTATGTAGCCGTGGCAAGTAGGATCCGGATGGACTTAAGCATAGCTACTTGAAAAGGTTTCATCATTATCCATGCCTGGTCGATGATGACAACCTTTAACATGTCTAGCTTTGAAAGTCTCAACTTTTCCAAGTACACCAAGTAATCTTCTCAAGATATACTTGCTCCTGATGGGGATTTAACCCTTCAGATATAGCAACCAAAGTCCATACTTTGTTGGTGTATAAGGATTCCATCTCAGATCGTTAAGCATCCAGCCATTCTAACAGAGTCTTACTCCTGATGGCCAGCTCGAAGCTAGTTGGGTCATCATCTCATGATGCAATCCTCGCTCCCACTGTCATAGAGAAACCGAAGTATCTCTCAGGTGGGTGAGGAACCTTACTAGATCGGCGGATTGGCTGAGGTTCGTTGGAATCTACTGAATCCTTTGGTTCTATCAAATCATCTTCTGTAGTTTGCATAGCTGGAACCTTTCCAGTTCTACATTACAGACCTTGCCTCGAGCTTGTCCAGATTTTGCTTTTAGACATAGGCCGGTCAACCCCAAATCTTAACTAACTTAAGATATGGGCTCTTCCCTTTCCATATTACATATGAAGTGGTAGGCAACTGATTTGATTGGAACCCTATTCAATAGGTATGCAGCTTCTCAAGTGCATAACTCCCAAAAGGAAAAAGGTAACTCAGAAGTACTCATCATAGAGCACACCATATCATATAGGGTGTATTTGCTCCGCCCCGACATACCATCGTGCAATGGTGTATACGGAGGAGTAATGCTGAGAGAGAATCTCATTCTCCTTTAGAATAGTCCAGTATTTCCGTGCTCAAGTATTCTCCTCCGTGATCTCATCATAGGACATAATACTTATACCTGTATTCTGGTTCTCTACTTCTCGCTTATATTCTGTGAATATCTCAAAAGGTTCGGACTTGTGTTTCAACAGGAACATAGGTCTTAATCTCGAAAGATCATCAGAGAATGTAATGAAGTATAAAGAACCAGTCCTGGCATATGTAGACAGGAGACCTTACATACATCATCATGTATCAGTCCCAAGAGTTCATTAACTCTTTCTCTGTTTCCAGTAAACGGAGCTATGGTCATCTTATCTTTGTGACATGACTGGCGAGTTTCACAAGATGTAAATTCAAACTGATTTAAATATGCATCTATATGTAACTCTAGCTAGTCGGGTCACATTGATCTGACCTAGTCTACAATGCCTCAAGAAGAATTCGTTCATTTCTGAACTCTTCCTCTTGTGTGTGATCCGTATACTAAGAACTGTAGTTTGATTTAGAACATTAATGCTTTTAGATAACGTGCCTGAACCGATCAACTTTTGATATAGGAAATGTTCAAAACATTATGCAACAATACAAAATTTTATCATTTCTTTACTAATAAAGAGATAGATACGATTTTGTATATCAGGTTCGGTATCTAATAACATTCGTTCAGAATCAATGTATTTGTAATACAGGGTGACAGTGACCAACAGACTTGGCTGCAACTCTTGCCCCGTTTTCTGCCTCATGAAACTTATCACCCGTTCTCAGTTCTCTACCTATCTGTAGCCCTATGTAACAGATTACATATCTGGAATCCTGATCTGGTATCACATACCCAGGACGTAAAGGATACTGAGAAACTGTTCTGTGTAATGAACACACCCGAAGATGATGCATCATCATGCACTCTCCTCGTTTGGGCGGCACGGGAATTCTGGTAATCCCCAATTTCCTGCTCTGTCTTATAACAATTATAAGTTGAAGCGGGACCAACGTTCCCCAGCTCAGTATAACAAGCGGGTTCGGTCAAAATTCCGTATTATTATCTTGATTAAGGCATGATATGGTCGCTACCTGGAGAGAGAGAGAAGAAAACACTCAGCGTGCGCTCTAGCAAGAATAGATTGGTTATTATTTTATCTAATCAGGATGGCTCCTACTGCTTTTTATCAAATCTTCCTTCAAACCCTAAAAGGAAAGACTAGCCGGGATTAATTACACACTACAAGTTCGCCAATCTTTCAGCCAGGCCAGTGTCGGTACTTTGAGGGAGGTCCCCCGTGCTTTCGCACGAACCTAATTAATGTAAACCTCGTTTTCCCAGAGGCGTAACCCCGTTGACACCTTTCTAGACACCTACTTGATCGGCTAATTGTAATGTATAAAACTCTCCCAGGTGTAACACTTACTCGCAGCGGGTATCGGGATCCAACTATCTCATAGAAGGTATGCAATCTCATTGCAAATTTCAACACTTGAAATTCCCGATAATATTTTGCCCCTAGCATCCTATGACCTTGACGGAGGTTAACAAACCATAGGCTACTAGTCAAGTTCAACCCGTCATTTCTTGATCGAATTAAACCCACCCGCACGACCCTTGACGGAGGTCAACAAGGCCGCACGACTACCCTAACTCAATCTGCATCATATGCATAAACAGATAAATACTGGTTAGTTACCGCACACTGCGTCTTGACGGAGGCCAACAAACGCAGCACGAATACTAAACAGCACTTATCTGAAATGACGGAGGGCTACGACAGGTTTTTCTGAAAACCTATTGCGTAACGAACTTGATATCGTTGTAGAATCAAATGATTTTGAAATGGAGTGTTTTTTAGGCTTTTCTAGTTTTGCTAAAGGAGTCACTCCCGGTGAAGGGATCGTCGGTCCTTTCCTCGTCGAATGAGGTGCGGGATATATCATATATATCACTGTGCAAAGCAAAAACTCTTAAAAGCAATCAAAAGACAAACCGAGTGTGTAGCATCTGCCAGTTATTGCTAAAGGAGTCACTCCCGGTGAAGGGATCTCGGTCCTTTCCTCATCGAATAAGGTGCAGGATATATCACATATACCGCTGTGCAAAGCAAGAACTGTAGCTACCTTTTTATTTTGAAATTCGATTCTACAACATCTTAGGTTTCTTTTATTTCATTAATCTCATTAATGAAGTCCCATCATTTAAGTACCTAAACATCACAGATAAATACGACGTACACTTATGCCATCCGCATTCGCCTCGATGTCCCCTCGTGCACCGTTAGGTTAGGTAACTAACGGCAGAGCGGGGCAGGGCTAGCGCGGGTGTAAAACATAAGTAACGTCTATATAATATATCATATATACTATATACTGTATCTATCACAGAACATCACATGATCACATCACAGATATCGCAGCAGAAGAATCATATGAAATATTGGATATACTAGGACGTCCGTGTTTTCAATACGAGCCAGTATAAAACACGGATTCCACGGTCGTGATGAATAGCCAAACCCACACCCCAAGACCCCTACGAGAGCGGCAAGCAGCCCTACCAATTCTAGAGTTAGGAGACCCGGACTCGACTCCTCGAGTTGGTCTCCCACTGGACTCCAGAACCCGGTTACTTGTGCCCTCCTCCTTGGGTCTATCCTAGTGCGGAAAAGTAAATAATATACAAGAGGTGACAACTTCCGCAACCTGGAAGCGCCCCAATAAAAGAATATTACATACAAGTTTTTACATGAATGAAAATGAAAAACACTCATCTCACATAAAAACCCCCGGCTTTTCAAATACGACGATCCAATATAACATATCCAGCAACACATAACATCACATGTCATCAACGTAAGTAAATATGCGCATCCCAATTGTCGTTGACATATAGCAACGAAACCGGCGATATCACATATTACACTTACGGTCACAGAAAAGAAAGTGTAAAACTACAACAGTTGGAATCCGCAACCACCTCAGACATCGCATGCCTGACCAAATGAATTACTTAGACATCGCATGCCTAACAATTATAAACCCCGCATTTTAGTCTCATTATCGAAAACACTTTTCAATATCAAGTCGGGCAATTCAACAAGATTCTCGACATCCTGATCGAATGCTCGTCGCAAAATTCAGTAGACGGCCGCACCCCCGATACCGTCGACGAAGCGCACCAAGGCGGAACACCGCTACCGCGAGCACCCGAACGGATGCTTTCGGCGACGGGGTTCTCCTACAGTCACTTGGTCGGGGCTTTGGAGTGAGGCTGTCTATTAAGTTTACCCGGCGAGTATCCGCGTACGCTACGTGATTGCGACGGACTTTTGATCGCATCAAAATTCCGTGGCAACCGATCAAGTGAGACTAAAGTGCTATGTTTATAACATTCATTCAGTTATCTCATAACTACTTGTGAATTCCAATTATTGTATCACATTCCGGATAAATAGAAAATGTTAAACTTTCCGATCGAACAATCGAACACCCAAGTTTTCCCGATATAGATCAACACATGAAATATGAGTCTAACAACATTCAGTTCGTGCCTCAGTACCAACGGTCCAGCCGTAGAAGGGTCAAGCCAACGCCTCACATGTGGCACGCCGTACTGCCCCAAACCCGAAGGTTCAAAGGGCGGTTCAAGACGGTCACATAATCGAGTTAAGGTTTGTTGTCTTCTAGAGGGTCCATCGCGTTACTTGCACTACTTAGAACGTCGTTAAACTACGGAAAAATCCAACACTTGGAAATTTCCCGACAAGGGAAAAATTGGGTATTTATATCCGGTCGAACTTTTTAACATATTCTAAAATTTATCCGGAAAGCCACATAGACAAAATTTGACAATCCGATCGAAACACCGAGTCCCCAAAACAACCCCAGAAAATTCAACTGTTGAATAAAATTTAAAAATTCCCATAAAATCCAGCATCAGAAAAGAGGAGTTACTGTGCAAAGATAACAGTGAGATAGGACCGTACGGCCGCGGAACCGCCGCATGAGCCTTGCTCATGCTGCGGAACCGCGGTGGGATAGTGGAATTGGGCCCACGAATTTCGCAGTAACTCTTAGATATTCCTGCTGAATTTTTTAGCAATTTTTAATTTGGAAAAATCCACGTTTTCAGAAAATGTACAGAGAGCATCTATGGAGTTAGGGTTTCGGTTCGTTCGGATTCCAAACTTCGTCTAAACTTCGCCAAAGGCTCTAGCTAGGCTCTGATACCACTGTAGGGTTCCTAGGCACCCTGATGAGGTCTCACAAGGCATCAACCATGCCAAATTCAAATTTTAACGGTACCGAGAAACCCTAACAAGATCGTTGGCTAGAATTTTAGGCGAACAAACTAAACTAGTTAACACTTAACTAGAAGAATACGGAAATACAACCTTTGTAGATCCGGTGCTCCACCTCCATAGCTCCGTAACGATGTCCCCTCGCTGTCCATATGAATTTCCGGGCTCTAGCGTCGGCTTCGTCGGAGAAATGGCGAGCTAGGTCGTCGATGTCCATGCCGAAGATGATCTACGTCGAGGCATCGCTAAATCAAGCTCCACCTTCACCAAGTCATGAAAACTTGTGAAGGAAACACACTCTACTACTTGGCAAGAGGTAGAGGATGAAGAAATAGGAAGTGGGTAGACTTTAGAATTGGATTTCTCACTCATTTCCATCAATCACCATTGATGGAGCTTGCTTTCTTCAAGTGAAGAAAGGAAGAAGAAGAAGAAGAGCAAGAAGATGATAAGTGTTATAATTATCTCTATTCAAAAAAGAATATAATATGAATACTTATCATAAGCCAACCATAGTTTGGTGTAGAGAATAAACCATAGTTAGAATGAAGGGTTAGGGTTAAGCATCAAGACAAAATGGTCACAAGGTCAAAGCTTCATGAAGTTTCAATGTACAAACAAAGAAAGCCACCATTTTCTCTTTATGCAAATTATTTTCCAAAAAGAAATGGATAAATAAATAAGTGAATAAAACAAAACCCTAACCATAACCATGTAACCATAGTTTGATCTTTACACAAACCCTAGTGAGCATGTATCATCAAACATGATACAATCAAGTGCACAAAAAGTATATCACATATACAATGTGCACATCCGAGCGAGAAAATCCATTTAAAGTGAACCAATACTAGTTAATGCAAAGTAATATATCTAATATATAATTATGCATTAAATCATTAAATCAACACTTGATTCAATGATCCGGTCATATCGTATATAACCGACTAGTATCCAATGTATCGGCTTATCGAATCAATCCTCGATTCGATAACTAGGTTATATCGCATACAACCATTCGACACATTCATCGTGAGAATAGAATACGGTATCACATACACGCATTATTCTCGGTCCCGCACATATCTCATATGCGCTCCTATTTTGTTTTGCTTGAGCCAGGAAACCTCTGTGTAGGACTCTAAAGACTCGTCAATACGCCGGCAGCAGGTGATGATCATATCAAACACCCACAAGCCGCAAGCGGTCTGCTAAACGTAACGGCCACCCGGGTATTGAGCGATCAGAAGATCGACGAGCAAGCCTGCTCACACTCCAGTGAATCCAACCAGTAACACTACCGTACAGTCCGGTCTGATCGTCTGATATGTCGCATATCTCGCCTAGGGGTGGTAAACGTCAGACCCCAATAGCTCGATAAGTCATGTCGATATGAGGTCTATAACACTTCGAGAAACTACTGGTAACAATTACCAGTAAATCTCAGCAACCCTGGCCAGGGATTTCCTGTTATAGCCAATCGAACACAGCGCAACATCAACCCCCTATACCGGGAGAGACGAATCCCCTCTTATCGCTCATCGCCTCCATGTGATTCGGGACTGTACCCAAAAACCACCGTTTTGCACGCCCTCTTGGACGTGGTAAGATGGAAATCAAAGCACAGTGGGAACCACAAAAGACTCTATGACGATCTCGGGTCAACAGACTACTTTGTACCAGTGTCACCAGAGAACTGCCATCTGACGTGAGGTATAATACCATCTGGGAGTTCTCGGCGAGTCCGTCCAGTGTACCCAGTCTCTACTGAGCACCCGTATATCATCTCTGATGTCAAACACCAATGGATATGGGATCATCCATCGCCCATCTGTATGGGTCGAGAAGGTATACGCTAGTCTACTCTGGTATATCGATGCCCCGTCTCGATACACCCACGACTAGGGACTTTGAAGGATGTACTTATGGACTACCATGTCCCCACTAGTATGATCCGCATCATAGTCCAGGTAGTCAAGTACACATCCTAAGGGCTTTACCAACATGTAACAGAGAGACAATCAGTGAACACGTTAAGGTAAAGATCAACCAGATAGCATACTATCATGTCGAGCAAGAAAGTCCTCACTATATATGTCCCAGCATCCACTACAATATACATCCTATGTATAGTAATGGCCTCTAGGGCATACATATAACTAACATAGTTGGCCAGGATGAGTGCTTCCATTGTCACAGGAAAGGGCACTGGAAAAAGGATTGCAAGGTGTGGAACGCCAAGAACCAGGAACCGAAGCAAGCTGTGGCTTCGACTTCAGGTGTGTTTGTAATTGAGAATTGTCTGTCGATCAACTCTACTTCCTGGGTATTGGATACCGGATCAGGATCTCATATTTGCAATTCATTGCAGGCACTGAGAAACCGTAGAGTGCTGAAGGAAGGTGATATGACCCTAAAGGTTGCTAACGGAGCTAGCGTGGGAGCTGCGTCCGTCGGGGATTATCACCTAGGATTGACGAGTGGACACATTTTGGTTTTACATAACTGTTTTTTTGTACCAAGCTTAACGTGTAATATCATATCAGTTTCCTTGTTATCAAATAAAGGTTATGATTTCACGTTTGTAAGAGATGTTGTTAACATCCACCTTAATCATGGTTTGATTGGGTCCGGTACACTAAATAACGGTATATATGTTTTAAACCAACTCCAAATTTTCAATGCCCAGAACACACTTAAAAGAAAGTCTCCAGATTTAAATAAAGCTTTCTTATGGCATTGTAGACTGGGTCACATCAATGAGAGAAGGTTGACTATGTTACATAGAGAAGGATATTTGGACTCGTTCGAATATCAAACTTATGACACTTGTCAATCTTATCTCAAAGGAAAGATGACAAAGACTCCATTCACTGGACAAGGAGTAAGAGCGAGCGAGCTCTTAGGACTCATACACAGCGATGTATGTGGTCCATTATCTACACATGCAAGAGGTGGTTTTTCCTATTTCCTTACTTTCACGGATGATTACTCAAGATACGGATTCATTTATCTGATGAAACATAAATCCGAGGCTTTTGAGAAATTCCAAGAGTATAAGAATGAAGTAGAAAACCAAACCGGCAAAAGAATCAAGACACTTAGATCTGATCGAGGTGGTGAATACTTGAGTGCCGAGTTCCAAGGTTACCTAAAAGAGAAAGGGATTCTCTCTTAGCTTACTCCACCATACACTCCACAGCATAACGGTGTATCGGAGAGACGGAATCGAACCCTATTGGATATGGTACGATCCATGATGAGTAATGCTGAGTTACCGCGATCTTTTTGGGGTTATGCGCTTGAATCAGCAGCATATCTTCTGAACAGGGCTCCTACCAAGACTGTGCCTACCACTCCATATCAGATGTGGACTGGGAAGAAACCCCATCTTCAGCATATGAAGATTTGTGGATGTCCAGCTTTTATTAAAAAGCAGCATGTGGACAAGCTCGAGGCACGATCAGTAAAATGTATGCTTGTGGGATATCCAAAGAACTCCAAGGGATATTATTTCTATTACGCAGAGGAACAGAAGGTTTTTGTTTCTCGTAATACCCATTTTCTAGAACATCAGTTTTTAGAAAAGGAAATAAGTGGGAGCGAAATAGAACTGGAAGAAATTCCAGAACTACAAGCTGCTACTGAAAGTTTGGTAGAACCGGAAGTTCAAGAAGAACAGGACATTCCCGCACCCCTCCGCAGGAGTAGTAGGCCGTCTCATCCGCCTGAGAGATACTACGGTTTTCTCATAGATGGGGATAGAGAGGATTGCATCATAGGTGATGATGAACCTACTGACTTCCAGCAAGCCATCCATAGCGGCGACTCGGTACGATGGCTAGATGCAATGCGGACCAAAATGGAGTCCATGTACACCAACAAAGTATGGACTTTGGACTTTGCTCCAGATGGGGTAAAACCCATAGGATGCAAATGGATCTTCAAGAAAAAGATTGGTGTAGATGGACAGGTGGAAACCTATAAGGCTAGACTTGTTGCAAAGGGTTTTCGTCAAAGACCTGGTTTGGACTATGACGAAACTTTTTGTCCAGTGGCTATGCTCAAATCCATTCGGGTCCTTCTTGCTATTGCTGCCTTCCATGATTATGAAATCTGGCAGATGGACGTAAAGACGGCTTTTCTGAATGGAAATTTAGAAGAGTGCGTCTATATGGATCAGCCAGAGGGTTTCAATCAAAGTGGGAGCAGCGGGAAAGTATGCAAGCTGCTTAAGTCCATTTATGGACTAAAGCAGGCATCGCGGAGTTGGAACATCTGTTTTGATGAGACAGTCAAAGAATATGACTTTATCAAAAATCCAGATGAACCGTGCATATATAGTAAAGTTGTAGCTAGAAGTGTCGTATTCCTCGTCTTGTACGTGGATGACATTCTATTGATAGGAAATGACATTCCTATGCTACAATCTGTCAAAGGATTCTTGTCACACAGGTTCTCCATGAAAGACCTGGGTGATGCCTCTTACATTCTGCGGATCCGGATCTATCGTGATAGATCCAAGAGGATGTTGGGACTTTCGCAGTCCAGGTATATCGACACTGTACTGAAAAGATTCAGTATGGAAGATTCTAACCGCGGTAATCTACCGGCTTGTCACGGAATCACCCTCTCCAAAGAGATGTCTCCCAACACTGATTTGGAAAGGGAACGCATGTCTGTTATACCCTACGCTTCTGCGGTAGGCTCTATAATGTATGCGATGTTGTGCACCAGACCAGATGTAGCTTACGCACTGAGCGTGGTAAGCCGGTATTAGTCAGACCCAGGGGAGAAGCACTGGATAGCAGTAAAGAACATTCTCAAGTACCTGAGAAGGACTAAGGAGATGTTCTTGGTTTACGGCGGAAAAGACCTCAGGTTGGAGGCCTTTGCTGATTCCGGCTTCCAGAGTGATAAGGATGATTCCAAGTCCATGTCGGGTTATGTCTTTACCCTCAATAGAGGGGCGGTGTGCTGGAAGAGCTCCAAGCAGGACACCGTTGCTGACTCGACGATGGAAGCGGAGTATATAGCTGCTTGCGATGCCGCAAAAGAAGCAGTCTGGATGAAGAAGTTCCTAACAGAACTTCAGGTGGTTCCTACCATAGTTGATCTAATACCTCTGTATTGCGACAACAACGGAGCTATAGCTTTAGCAAAGGAACCAAGGTCCCATCAGAAGTCCAGACACATCTTAAGGCGGTATCACCTGATCAGGGAGATCATTGATCGTCAGGAGATCGAGGTTCGGAGAGTTGCTTCTGAAGAGAACATTGTTGATCCATTCACAAAGGCCCTACCTCAGATTCAGTTCGAGAGGCTACTCGAGATCATCGGTCTTCGATATGCCAGTACATGGCCCTAGTGCAAGTGGGAGATTGTTAGTATATATGCCCTAGGGGCCATTATTGTATCATACTAGTTTGTATATTATTTAATGGAAGCTTGGGATATTCACATGTATATAACAGTCTTGCTAAACATGGTAGTATGCTATTTGGTTTTTCTATCTTAATATGTGAGTATACGTATTGATAGAGCTCTTAGGATCTTGCTTGACTACCAGCGTTGGGATGGCAGTCACACTAGTGGGGGCTGGGTAGTCTACAAGCACATCCTTATTAAGGTCCCTAGTCGTTGGATTATCGAGACAGGGCATCGATACTCCGGAGTAAACTAGTGTGTACGCTTCTCATCCCAGTTGGGGAGATGGTCTGTCCCACAGCCGTCAGTACGTCGTACTGGAGATAGTATGCAGGTGCTCGTTGGGTTACGGGTACACCGGACAGGACTCACAGGGAACTGTTGGTTGGTTTTATACCAGTCGTCTGTGAACAGTTCCCAGGTGACATGAGTACAGCATAGTCCGCAGACTTGACACTGCTATTTCGCCTCGAGTGTGTCCCACTGTTCTTAGATTGCTACCCTACCACGGCTCAAAGCAGTCGTGCAAACAGGTAGCAGTTGGGTGCAGTCCCGAGCACTTGGAGGCAGTGGCGGTTAGACAGGATTCGTCTCTCCCGGTATTGGGGGTTGATATCGCGCTGTGTCAGAGAGCCATTACGCAAAGTCCCTGGCCAGGGCAAGCGAGATTTGCTGGTAGGTTCCAGTAGTTTCTCAGGGTGTAATGGGCTTCGCTCCGACACGACTTATACCGCTATTAGGGGACTGACGCTTGCCGCCCCCTAGGCCCGATATGCGATAGTCTTAGACGAACGGACCGGACTGTACGGAGATTGTCACATCAGACTCAGTAGGAGTTCGGATGGGTTTCCTCATCGGCCTTCTTATCGACATCTACCTGGGGACCGTTACGTAAAGCTAGTGCCGCTTGCGGTCTGTGGTCAAACCCACTGCCAGCGTAGTAGTCGAGTCTCTAGAGTCCCACACAGAGAGTTTCCCTACTCCAGGAGAAACGATATAGAGGTCGCATGGTTTTACGACAAGGGTTCGAACGCATACGCGTGTTTACACACGTACGACTTTCGGACAGTTTTTACCAGTCGGCTTTGGTTTAAGCCAGTTACTGGTATCCGGTTATTGGATTTATACAGTCTAAAGTTTTTCCGTATTTTTGCGGAAAGGAAGGGCGTTCTCGTAATTGCGCGAGAAGCTTCTAGAAGGTGGTGACTAAGGAGGTTTAGGTGGCATATACAATGAATGTGATTAGTGAGTCATATGGATGATTCATCCATGTCATTAATGCTTCATAATTGCTTAATGACTCATGGAGATGAATCACCACAAGATATTTATCAAGCATGGTTGTAAATCATTTTCTTTTCTTTTCCTGATATAACAAAATGCTTGATATATATTATGATAACTCATTCTTCTCACTTCATTATTTTTTTCACCTTCTCTCTCCTCAAGCTCTCCCTCTTCAAACCCTAATCCTCCCCTCTCATGTGTTGAGTACAAGGATTAGTTAGACTAATTAAACCATAACCCTCACTCTATATCACCTAGCTTCTTTGATTAGCACTTAAAGAAAGTTAGTTGCCTCAAGTTTAGAGGCTAAGCTTGGAGTAAAGATCTCGGTTGGATCGTCTACTACTTCGAGAAGGCCGAGGAGGAGGTGGAGTTCGCAAAGACGAAGGACACAGTTCTTTAGGTATAATCCCTTTACATAGTAGTTGTTAACTTCTATGTTTGATGTTAGTTATCGTTTAGCTTCGATTCATGCGGTTAGTCGATGTTTAAGCAAAGAACAAGATCGTTTTTCATATTTCCGCCTCCCCGCAAGTCGTGGGGTGTTGTACATCGACTTACATGATACTGTCTAAGAAGTTTGGATTTGGAGTTCATTTATGAACTAGGTCCCATCAGATATCCAGACATATTCTAAGACAGGTATTACTCGACTCGGGAGATGGTTTTCTCCGCGAACATGAGTTTAAGAGAGACATAGAATGAAACTTCGAAGCGGATCCACTCACTGAGCCTATTTATCGAACACAAGAGTTTTACAAACGAGCTTTGTGAAACTGATCAGTAGAGGAGTTGGATGCTCGGTATCACATGAGCTGTGAGTACACGACATCGCAATAATTAGCCTTAAGTGCAAGTGGGAGATTGTTGGCTATAGTGCCCTCTAAGTCAATTATTGGATTGCAGGCACGTAATTGCAATGATTGAGGGAGGACCTATACCGATAAAACAGTCTTACTCAAGATGATAGTATGCTATCTGGTTTCTCTTTATCAGCATGATAGAGCCCATAGGATTCTTGTTTGACTACCAGCAGTATGATGGCGATCATATATGTGAGAGCTGGGGTCTATAAGCACATCCTTAAAGTGTCCCTAGAAGAGGGAGTTTCGAGACAGGGCATCGATACTCCGGAGTAGACTAGTGTATACAGTCGAGACCCCGACGAGGGGCGGTGGCCGGTCTCACAAGCCACTGGTGTCAGTTGGATCACCTAAGATGTATACAGGTGCTCATTGGGTTATGAGTACACCGGACAGGACTCGCCGGGAACATGCTAGTTGGTATTATGCATATCGTCAGATAGCAGTTCCCTGGTGACATGTGTACAGGTTAGTTCATTGACCTGAGGTCGTCATTTGTCTCGTGTGAGTTCCCACTGTGCTTTGATTTATACCTTAGCACGGGTCAAAGGAGTCGTGCAAACAGGTATATTTTGGGTACAGTCCCGAGCCACATTAGAGGCAAGTGAGCGGATCTTCGGGGATTCGTCTCTCCCGGTATTGGGGGTGAGATCGCGCTGTGTTTAGGAGAGCCATTACACGAAATCCCTGGCCAGGGTAATCAAGATTTACTGGAAGGTATTCCAGTAGTATCTCAGGGTGTTCTGGGCAGCTTCTGACATGACTTATGCAGCTGTTGGGGGTCTGACGTTTACCGGCCCCCTAGGCCATATATGCGATACTCATAGACGAATGTTCCGGACTGTACGGTTATTGTCACTGTCAGGCTCAGTAGGGTTTATAGATGAGTTCGCTCGTCAGTTTCCCTTCCAATCAATACATAGGCAAAACGTTACGTACAGCTTGTACCTCTGACGTGCTAGTGGTTATACCCAGTACCAGTGTACTGATGAGTCATTAGAGTCCCCCACAGACACTTTCCCAAGTTCGGGCGAAATGTTGTAGAGGCCGTATGGGTTTATGGCAAGGTTCGGAAAATGCACGTGCATTTTCACACGTGTCAGTTTTCGGGCAGATAATACTGGTAGGCTTTGGTTTAAGCCGGAACACAGTATTATACTGTGTAGATATAATATATTTGTCTCAGTTGCATTTATATTCGGTCGTAATACAAATGCAGGTATGTTTATACCGATACGGGGTTATCCTGAAATTCGTTTCGGCATGATTTTTGGAAGTTGGCAGTTTCCAGTTTTCTATCTGCCGTATTTTGACATTCGGTTAAATATGGATTTATCTTTTCTTGATAAGGTGAGTCATGCTTCTAGAAGGTTCTAGAAGTGGTGATTAGGCATATGACTCATTTGTGTCATTAATGGTTCATTAATGATGCAAGGTGACTAGGTTTATGTTCATTGGTTGCTTTTAATGTTAATTGATGATTCATTCTTGCTTTATTTGTGATGATAAGTATGAAGGCTTATGGTCACCACTTGCTACTCCAACACTCACCTCCCTCTTCTATTAATAATGGCCGTCCCCCTCTTTGTGAGGATGAGAGATTTGATTCATTCATTTTCGGCCAAAGATTTCATATAGTTTAGTGTATAGAAATTTCCTAGTTCAATTTCCATTCACCCGATTCCAAATGGCAACTTCTTTTAACCGTTCGTCCATAGTCTTGGACTTAACGAGACAAAGTATTCTACTCATTTTCTACTTCATCTTGGTCGTCTCTTTTAGCAAACTTGACGATCGAGTTGCCTCGGTTCAGAGGCGGGAGACCGTTTAAAGATCCGTCGACGTGGTGCCACCTGGACGATGAGAACGGAGATCGAGCAAGTTCGGATCAGTTGCAACATAGCGTGGGATGATGGTTGAAGACCGAAGGACTCGGATCATTCGGTATAACAATTCTACCCTCTTTACAATTTGTTAGTTTAGCTTTAATGGATGATCTGGGATAAAGTACGCGATAGCGCGAGTCGTAAAAGTTTTGTTCCGCATATTGGCGTCTGTTAGACGGCCGGGGCGCTGCCGTGGACTTACATCATATATATCACTATGCAAAGCAAAAACTCCAAAAGCAATCAAAAGACAAACCGAAGGGTGTCGCATCTGCCAGTTATTGCTAAAGGGGTCACTCCTGATGAAGGGATCTCGGCCCTTTCCTTATCGAATAAGGTGCGGGATGTTCTACAAGGAATACCGCGATGCAAAGCAAGAACCGTAGCTACCTATTTTTGAAAATTCGATTCCACAACATCTTTAGGTTTCTTTTATTTCATTAATCTCATTAATGAAGTCCCATCATTTAAGTCACCTAAACATCACAGATAAATACGACGTACACTTATGCCATCCGCATTCGCCTCGATGTCCCCTCATGCACCGTTAGGTTAGGTAACTAATGGCAGAGCGGGGCTGGGCTAGCGCGGGTGTAAAACATAAGTAACGTCTATACAATATATCGTATATACTATATACAGTATTTATCACAACATATCAAATGATCACATCACAGATATCGCAACAGAAGAAACATATATGAAATATTGGATATACTCGGACGTCCGTGTTTTCAATACGAGCCAGTATAAAACACGGATTCCACGGTCGTGATGAATAGCCAAACCAACATCCCTAGACCCCTACGAGAGCGGCAAGCAACAATGCCAATTCTAGGGTTAAGAGACCCGGTCTCGACTCCGCGAGATGGTTTCCCACTGGACCCTAGAACACGGTTACTTGTGCTCCCCGCCTTGGGTCTACCTAATGCGGAAAAGTAAATAATATACAAGTGGTGACATCAACCTCATCCCGGAAGTTCCCCAATAAAAGAATATTACATACATTTAATTTTACATGAATGAAAATGAAAAACTCTCATCTCACATAAAACCCCCGGCTATTCAAACGCGACGATCCAATATAACATATCCAGCAATACATAACATCACATGTCATCAACGTAAGTAAATATGCGCATCCCAATTGTCGTTGACATATAGCAACGAAACCGGCGATATCACATATTACACTTACGGTCACAGAAAAGAAAGTGTAAAACTACAATAGTTGGAATCCGCAACCTTCTTAGACATCATATGCCTAACCAAATGAATTCCTTAGACATCGCATGCCTAATATTTATAAACCCCGCATTTTAGTCTCATTATCGAAAACACTTTTCAATATCAAGTCGGGCAATTCAACAAGATTCCCGACATCCTGATCAAATGCTCGTCGCAAACTTTAGTAGACGGCCGCACTCCTGGATACCGTCGACGAAGTGCACTAAGGCGGAACACCGCTGTCGCGAGCACCCTAACAGATGCTTTTGGCTACGGGGTTCTCCTACAGTCAGATGGTCGGGGCTATGGGGCGTGGCTGTCTATTAAGTTTACCGGCGAGTATCCGCGTAAGCTACGTGATTGCGACGGACTTTTGATCACATCAAAATTCCGTGGCAACCGATCATCTGAGACTAAACTGCTATGTTTATAACATTCAACTCAGTTATGTCATAACTTTTTATGGATTCCAAATATTGTATCACATTCCAGATAAGTAGAAAATGTTAAACTTTTCGATCGAACAATCAAACACCCAAGTTTTCCCGAAACAGCTCAACACATGAAATAAGTTTAAAAACGTTCACTTCATGCCACAGTACCAACGGTCCAGCCGTAGAAGGGTCAAGCCAACGCCTCACATGTGGCACGCCGTACTGCCCCAAACCCTAAGGTTCAAAGGGCAGTTCAAGACGGTCACATAATCGAGTTAAGGTTTGCTGTCTTCTAGAGGGTCCATCGCGTTACTTGCACTACTTAGAACGTTCTTAAACTATGGAAAAATCCAACACTTGGAAATTTCCCGACAGGGGAAATAGTGGGTATTTATATCCGGTCGAACTTTTTAACATGTTCTAAAATATCCGGAAAAAACACATAGACGAAGTTAAACTTTCGATCAAATCAATGAACTCCCAATACAACCCAGAAAACTCAAAAGTTGAGTAGAAGTTAAAAATTCCCAGAAAACACAGGACTTACAGAAAGAAATTACTGTGCAAACCACGTGGCAAGATTTACCATTATGACCGCAGAACCGCCGTGCCAGCCAGGGTGGGGCCGCGGTTCCGCGGCACATTGGTCAAGTTGGTGCCACGTGTTGCACAGTAACTCTTAGAAAACCATGCTGAATTTTTTGACAATTTTTAATTCACAAAAATCCACAATTTCAGAAAATGTACAGAGAGGGGTCAAGTTTAAGGTTTCGGGGTTCGATCGGATTTCTAACATCATCTACCCTTCGCCTAAAGCTCTAGCTAGGCTCTGATACCACTGTAGGGTTGCTAGGCACATGCACAAGGGTCTATGAGACATCAACCATGCACGATTAAAAATTTAGCCGTGCCGAACAACTCTAATACGGATCTTTAAACTAGGGTTTAGGCGAAAACTTGCAAGTTAACAACTTTAACACTAAGTGAATGAGATTACAACCATTGAAGATCCGGTCCTTCACTTCAATAGCTCCGTGTAGACGTCCCCATCGCTGCGATCGTGAACTCTGGACTCTAGTGAAGCTCCACGAGAAGAACGAACGTGCTTGCTACGATGACTTCGAAGCCGAAGATGATCTACGTCAGGGTTACACTAACTCAAGCTATTCCTTCACTATGTCATGAACTTTGTGAAGAGAACACACTCTACTACATGGCAAGTGGTAGAGGATGAAGAAGTAGGAAGTGGGCTCATTTTAGAATCGATTTTCTCACTCTTTTTCTCATGGCACCATTGGAGCTAGTATGCTTTTGGATGGAGCTTGATGATGAAGAAGAAGAAGAAAGAAATTATCCATCCAAAAGAAAACTTATCCAATAAATAATGGCATCATGGTTGAGTTAAGCCCTTATGCTTAACTCATGTAGAGAATTAACCAAGGCATTAGGTTAAGGGTTGGGTTAAAGAATATCAAGACAAAAGACAAAAGAGGGGACTTTGTCAAAGTTTCGCCAAGCTTCTTCAAGCTTGATTACTTTGACTAAGTTTAACCCTTTTGTTAAATGTTATGATAAAACAATAACCCTAATCTTGGTATAAGTCTCATACACCCAACTTTGATGTATCATCAAGCATGATACAAACATGTACACTTGCATATATCACATATAAACAATGCGCACAAACTAGTGAGAAAATAAATCATAAGTGAGCTAATACTAGTTAATGCAATGCAATATATCAAATATATAATTATGCATTAAATTATTAAATAAACTCTTGATTTAATAATCCGGCTAAAACCGACTAATATTAAAAGTAACAATTTATCGAATCAACACTTGATCCGATAACCCGGCTATATCGCATACAACCGATCAATGTCACGAATCGCGAGAATAGAATATGGTATCTTATATCATATTAATCTCGGTCCCGCACATATCATATATGTGCTCCTACTCTGTTTCGCTTGAGACAGGAAACCCCTGTGTAGGACTCTAAAGACTCGTCAATACGCCGAAAGTAGGTGATGATTATATCAAACACCCACAAGCCGCAAGCGGTGTGCTAAACGTAACGGCCACCCGGGTATTGAGCGATCAGAAGATCAACAAGCAAGCCCGCTAATTCTCCTACGAATCCAATCAGTAACACTCCCGTACAGTCCGGTCTCGTCGTCTGATATGTCGCATATCTCGCTTAGGGGTGGTAAACGTCAGACCCCGGTAGCTCGATAAGTCGTGTCAATATGAGGTCTATAAAAGTTCGAGAAACTACTGGTAACACTTACCAGTAAATCTCAGCAACCCTGGCAAGGGATTTCCGGTTATAGCCAATTGAACACAGCACAACATCAACTCCCTATACCGGGAGAGACGAATCCTCTCCTATCGCTCATTGCCTCCATGTGATTCGGGACTGTACCCAAAAGCCACCTTTTTGCATGCCCTCTTGGACGTGGTATGATGGAAATCAAAGCACAGTGGGAATCACACAAGACTCTATGACGATCTCGGGTCAACAGACAAAGCTGTACCAGTGTCACCAGAGAACTGCCATCTGAAGTAAGGTATAATACCATATGGGATTTCTCGTTGAGTCCGTCCAGTGTACCCAGTCTCCACTGAGCACCCGTACACCATCCTTGATGTCAAACACCGATGGATATGGGATCATCCATCGCCCATCATATAGGTCAAGATGCGTATACGCTAGTCTACTCTGGTGCATCGATGCCCTGTCTCGATACACCCTCGACTAGGAATAGTTATAGGATGTACTCGTCGACTACCGTGGCCCCACTAGTATGATCTCATCATAGTCCCAGCAGTCGAGTACATATCCTAAGGTCTTTATCAACATGTAATAGAGACAATCAAAGTACATGTTAAGATAAAGTACAACCAGATAGCATACTATCGTGTCGAGCAAGAAAGTCCTCCCTATATTTGTCCCAGCATCCACTACAATATACATCGTATGTACAGTGATGGCCTCTAGGGTATACATATAACTAACAATGAGTGCGGATCAATCAATAATATAAAGCTCGCACGGTAAATCGTCGTACGGCATCCCATAAGATGGGTTGGGTCAATATCACACTCTTCTCATCACATATCAGGTATCATTATCATCATATCACATAATCTGGGGTACTGATCTAAGTCTAGTACAAGTCGATACCATCTATATAAGTATGAATGCGTGAGTGAAACACACGTCCAAAGGCCCGCTAAAAATCACATATCGTATCCTAAATACGAATCACATCACATCACTGATATCACTGCACTATGCCCAATCTCATCGACTAATCTCCAATGTCCTCCAATATCCTCGTCATCACAGTAAAACCGTAGAAAATATGCACGTGTATGCGTGTGGGTGTAAACCTATTCTAGGTTTCGCGAATAGGAACTGCACAAGTTACTTCTAACCCTAATCTATGCATAGTACACCTAACACATTCTAAACAACCAAGTCACACATAAGCTATCATAAATATATATAGTATATATAGTACACTAGACATCGAACTGCAGGGGTGCTATACGCCATCCACCCGACTTCTCCCCGTAGATATAAATCTACTCACCTTGCTTCTCGTGTGCCGATGACGATATCGCCATCTTCATCTTCAACGTCTCAACATCACGTAGGGTGCCTACAAAGATACACAATCGCAAAAACACATGAAAATCATGTCGGAAACCAAAACGGCACACGCTACTTGCATAGGTAAAAACCTATAGTTTTGCATGCAAACACAACCAATATCCGCTTGTCGTTGACGTCCAAACGCCACCCGACAGAATCGAATCCTCAAATACGAAAATCCATGCTAAAACAAGTCGTAAATCATGCGCCAACATTGGAAAATCAACCCAGATTTTACCCTGATTGGAACCAAACAAAATTGCATATACCAAGGGTCAAATTTATAGGGTATCAAGCTACAGAACAAATACGGAGCCCAGAACCCATGTTGTGGCCGCAAATTGCGGCCAGATGGGATTTATCTGCGGCCAAGAAGTGGATTCAGGGGATGGGGCTTTGGGTGGTAGTTCTAGGGTGCCTGCACATCTCTCAGTCCAGTCAAAATTATTTTAGGGGTCTCAGGGTGATAGCAGATTCCTAAAAACAGTGACATATTTTCAGTTTTCCCCGACATCGATTTGCTAAATCCATATTCTAGGTTTTAACTTCAGCTTTGGTCCAAAGTAACATCCCACCAGGGTTTCTAAGGTCAACACAATCCCCAATTTTACCCTTGAATTCAGATCTAACCTAAACCCTAACTAGAAATCTCCAAGGTCCACAAAATGACACAATATCGATATGAAACTAGCATGGATGCAATCAGAATTTGAATTACTACTCTAGAGTGCAGAAATTACCTCCTTTGGCAACTCAAGAAAATTCTTGAGTTACTCGAAGTTCTCCAAATCAGCTCCTCCTTAGTCCAATAGGTAGCTAGTGAGCTTGGGAACATTTTTTGTGAAATGGGGATAGGGTTTTGATTAGGTTTTAATGGTGGACTTAAGTTGAAAAGGGAGGGGCTGGAGCAGCAGCAGCTCTAGGAGAGGGGAGAGAGAAAATGAGATGGAAAATGATGGGGGTATGGTTCAAAAAGCAAGTTGACCTATAACTACCCTCTCTCTCTCTCATAATCATGCTTCACTTTTTCTTTTCTTTTCCTTTTCTTTTCTCCCTGTAGGGTTGCTAGGCAAGCGCAAAAGGGTCCACGAGGCATCAACCATGCCCGATTAAAAATTTAGCCGTGCCGAACAACCCGAATACGGATCTTTAAACTAGAGATTAGGCGAAAACTAACATGCTAAACACTTTAACACTAAGTGAGAGGGATTACAACCTTTATAGATCTGGTCCTTCACTTCATATGCTCCGTGTTGAGGTCCCTTCGCTGCGATCATCGGGTTCCGGACTCTCGAGAGGTTCCACGAAGAGAAAGATGCAACCTTTGCTTCCGATCTTCGATACAAAGATGATCTACCTTGAAGTTTCATTAACACAAGCTAACACTCACTAAAATTGAGTGAACACTCTCATCTAATGGGCAAGCGAAAATGAGGATGATGAAGTAGGATTTTTGCTCTCTTTATTTATCTTTTTCTCCCATTTATTCATCACTTGGAAAAAGCTAGTAAGCTTTTTCCATGAAGAAAGAAAAAGGAAGAAGATGAAAAATGATAATAGAATTTCTTTTGTAATGAATAGAAAGAATTAATATGATAAATAATGCAACCATGGTCAACTAACCTTTGTAGAGATTGAACTAGGGTTAAGGGGTGTGGTTGGGTTAAGAAATATCATGCAAAAATATCTTTTCCAAAACAAAAAAGAAAACCTTCTAGAAACATCTAGAAAGGTTTAACCCTAATCAAACCCTAACCATGTTTAATCTCTACTAAACATGTTGCATTAGTAATCATATCATGTTACAATATTATATATCACATATATAATATTTATCGTAACAAAATAAAATAATACATTTAACATATGTCGCATATATATCAATGTATTACCCGAGTGAGAAAAAGAATCTTTTAGTGAGCAAATATTAGTTAATGTAATTTAATATATCATATATATTATTATTCATTAATTTATCGAATCAACACTTGATCCGACAATTCGGCTATATCGCATATAACCGACTAATATTTATCCGTACCGATTCATCGAATCAACACTTGATCCGATGACCCGGCTGATATCATATATCGCGAGAATAGAATACGGTATCTCATATCGCATTATCCTCGGTCCCGCACATATCACATATGTTCCCCTACTCCGTTTTGCCTGAGTGTCACGACCCGAAAGAGCACGTGACTGGCCCTTGAACCATATGAAGTCTATAGGACTCCATCTGATCCAAGTAAGCCAAAAGCCCAGAAATCTAAAACCATTTTTAAGAATAAGTAAAGAACTGGTTTAAAGAAGTGAAGAAAACATGTCTGAAATCAAGGTTTTTAAATAACTAAGCCGAATATGCATTTTAAAAACAGTACAGTCTTTTCTAAAAATTTCGGCAGAGTTTCTTTTGTAAAACTGGCCCCGAATGGGGTACAACAAGGATAACAATATATGTAATGATAAAGGCATCCCCAAGCGGGAGCTAGCTCTTCGTCAATTGACGGTCACAACCACACATGCAACAATAATATGATATACAACGCCAAGTGGCGAGGATCAAATCCAAAAGAAAGCTCAAAAGCAATAAGAAAACCGCAATACTACTAAGCGCGACTCTAAGGTCGAATAATACATCACTAAGGTCTAGGTCTGAAACAATATACAAGTTTTGGTTGATGGAAATTCTAGATACAATGAATAAAATAAATACAATGGTGGTTCTTGATGCGAAAGAATCCACCTACCAAAAGCAAACCACCCGCAAGAAAGTAGTGTGCCAGAAATGCCGCAATGAAACCTGTACGGCAGAACCTGCAAGAACTGTGGCACAACGGGGGTGAGTTGCCAACTCGTGAATAGAAATATCTACAAGCAGAAACCGAATGCAAGACATAAACCTAAGTCAACAATCAGTAATAAACCTCAAGGAATAAGCCTGAAACATGATAAGGTGGCAAATCAACATCTAAACAGGTATGTGGTGCCAAGTACCCAGGTAATAACATGTCATCAGTATAAGGTATGTCTGCATGAAGTAAATATGATGAAGTATCAATGATATCAATACACATATATTAGCGTCCCATACCACTAATATTGGTGTAAGGGTATATATAACAGCGCCCTCATACCCTGTTATATATACAAATGAAGTATGATCAGTGTAAATCCAGTCTGTATATGATCCATGTCTGTATATGATCCATGTCTGTATATGATCTATATCTGTATATACGTGGAACCCGTCCACCCGTCACCCAATGACAATAAACGTGGAACCTGTCCACCCGTCAACCAATGAGAATAAGCATCATGTATGCAATATGAGGATATAAACAAACTCATGGAAAAACATCATGAAACCCGTGCCTAGCATCGACACGTAAATCCTCATCCATATGGGGCTCCGTCTGCGGTATCGGCCCTCGGCCCCCGGCAGTACGGGTCAACCCATGTCCATCTCTGGGCTCCGTCTGCGGTATCGGCACTCGGCCCCGGCAGTACGGGTCAGCCCAATCCATCTCTCAACTCCAGTCGGTATCCTCTAGATATCCGCCGAGCTCAATACAATCACCGGTAGGTAGTAGTCCCTCCGCCGGGCTCACCGTCTACTACACAGCGAAACCGTTCTCGCCCCGGGGTACCATACCGGGTCCACCATGTACCCGTAATCGGCCTCAACCGCCTCCTCGATTCGGGTTTTCATATATCACTCTAGCACCGAGAAAACACATGGTGGACGCACCGAAATATCATATCAAGGGAACCGGGTTTTTAAATGATTACATATTTGCAATAGCCACGGTTCCCAAATCCAGAAATCACATGTAATCCAAACCAGAATGCAAGTCAATGATCCGATATGATATGTGCGTCAAATATAAATAGCATGTCAAGTCACATATAGATGAGCTACAATATGATGATCAGATGTGATATAAGCATCAAGTATGAGTAGCATGTCAAGTCACATATAGATGAGCTACAATATGATGATCAGATGTGATATAAGCATCAAGTATGAGTAGCATGTCAAGTCACATATAGATGATAATGTGCATATGTCGAGGGAAACCGCTCCTTTAGACTAAATCAGTTCTTAAAGAATACCTTGCGGCCCTCAAATCTCTAATCAAGTCAGAATCATATATGTTTGTGTACCGGTATATGTGTACAATATGCCATGCGGAAATCATATCATGAATGCAGCAGTACAACAGTGTAGTGGCATGGCAATTATCGATGATGAAGTGTGCGAGCCGGCAAATAGTGTACGTGGAACATACGCATCATCGATAATGGTGCTGGCGTCCTAACAGCATGATATCAGTATAGCAATAACATATGCAGGAAATATGAATAGCATGAATATGCGGAAGTCAAATAATCAACACTACAGTGAATAAATTACATCAATATTTATAAGTCTTGCAGTGATGCCTTTTGAAATAAGACGAATCAGGGTTTTAGTAAAATAAGGGATGCGAAGTTTTTAAGAAAGGATACGCCTTTTAAGTATTCGCAGAATCCCTTTGTTTGTCTTTTAAGATACCCCTGATTCATCGTTTTTGAAATAGGTATGCCTCGGTCTAGTCTAACATCTACTATGCAAACTACAGATCTAAGTATCAAATAAATCAGGAGGGGTATGGAAACCACCTAAATCTGAGTCGATATATATATGGATATAATAGTCGGTGATCCCGCCTCAATAGTATCGCGTACGATACAGTATATCATATGACATCCTCAAGTCATGAGCGCGGATCTATCATCAATATCGGCTCGTACGGTAAATCATCGTACGGCATCCCAATAGCTGGGTAGGGGCCAACATCTCACAATCTCGTCACATAACAGGTATCACTATCATCAGATCATATAATCTGGGGTACTACTCTATGTCTAGTACAAATCGATACCATCAATAAAGTATGCATGCGGGGGTAAACACACATCCCAAGCCCGCAAGAATCACATGTCATATCCCACATATGAATCATATCAAATCACCGATCTCGCGGCACAAAGCCCACATCATCGACTCATCGCCAAAGTCATCCCATATCATCAAACACAGTGCAAGTATAATGAATAAGCAAGGTTGTGCGTGCTGGTGTACCTCTATCCTAGAGCTCGCAACTAGGAACTACGCTTGTTATTTCTATCTCTAACTAACCATAACATACTACAACTATCACATAAATAAGCTACATAGTATACTATCTACGGACTGCGGGGGTGCTATACGCCATCCACCCGACTTCCCCCTGTAGATATAATCTACTCACCTTGCATCATCAATTGCGGACATCACCATGCATTTGCTTGTCGTTCCGAAGTCCTCATAGGTACCTACACATCAACATATCGTATATGCGCATTAAAACCAAATCCAAGCTAAAACGGCGCATGAAATCCAAAACGATACGATAAGGGGGCCTATAGGTGAGAACCTATGGCACGCCTTCAAAACCATCAATAAATCCTCTATATCGTCGTATAAACGACAATTAGTCGAGGCAAAACACATTCCACCATTTCAGAATCAAAAATACGGTATACGGAAACACGAATCCAAAATAGCAACTTAGGATATATGTCCCAGATTTCAACCTAGGTCTGTTTATACAAATCTATATATATCAGGGGTCTGACATGAACATGTAGAAGCTACAGAACCAACACGACCCAAAATGGTGGGACTCAGGCCGCAATTGGCGGCCAAAAGGGGAAAATTGGCGGCCGGGAAAGGGAGTTGGGGGCTAGGGTCTTGGGGTTAGCTTCCTGGGCGCCTGCACATATCTCTATCCACTCAATATTTTTTTAGGATACCTCGTATGATAGCAGATTCCAATTAACCTTCACAGATTCCATAATTTCCCCGATATCGGTTTCTAAAATCCGTATTCTGGTTCTAGCTTCAGGTTTTGGGTTCCAATTCATACACTAGGGTGTTGGTAAGACCTCTACTGAGCTCAATTTCATAATACAACACCAATTCCCTCAAACCCTAACTAGGTTATCACCAAGTCCATAATATCACACAATATCGGTTAAATCTTAACATGGGGTTATAGGAAATGCAAGAATTAAGCTAAAGGTCCAGAATTTACCTCACTTGGCAACTCAAGAATTTTCTTGAGTTGCCCCTAGTGGTCAAAATCCACGCTTTCTTGATCCATCTTGAAGGTCTCGGGCTCGTGCACATTTTTAATGAAACGGACATTGGATTTTGGTGTAGTTTTAAAGGTGTTTTTGGGCTTTGAAGAGGGGAGGGAATGAGGTGCAGGTGCAGCAGTAGGAGGAGGAAGAAGAGGGAAGAAAATGATGGGAAAAATGGCTAAGGGTTGTAGTCAAAGATGCCCCATACCCCTCTTCTCTCACCTACCCCATTCTTTATTCTTTTTCTTTTTCATTTTCCTCTTCTTTTAATCCCTAATTCAAACCTTCTCACCTCAATAGTAAACCCAATGATAAATCATGGCAAGAAAATGCACAAGTGTAGAAAAAGTGATATGTGCAAGGTTTGCACAAAATTGCCAAAAACCCGATTAGCGATTTTAATCGCGATTAGCACTAAATTAGTGTCAAACTAATCACAAAAACTTAAAAATGTCATAATTCACTTATTTACCCTATTTTAGAATTTTCCATAATTTTTCTCAAATTTTTCCTATTTATTTGCATTTAATTATAGATTTAATATTAAAATAATCAATAAAATAATATTAAATTATAAAAATTCCCAAAATTAATATTTTATACTTTTGAAAATGTTACAATCTACCCCCCTTAAAGAAATTCGGTCCCCGAATTTAAATTTAAACCCCCAATACTAAAACAATTTCAGTACAATCCATTTTGTCGGGGCTCCGTAAACGTCAACAAATAGAGAATATCATAAAAAAATGTACTGCTCTACTAGAAATCAATCCCCAAAATGCATACATAAGAATATCCTATGCGTCTGGTGCGCAAGGAATCAAAATCCATATATGTGTCAAACAGGTGTACAAAACAACATCTAGGTGCAACGGGTGTGCACGAAACATCTGTCGTAGGCAACATGTGTGCCTGACAGAAAAATCAGGTGCATGTGACATGCATGAAGAATCCCGATTCAGTGCATCTGGTGTGCACCAGGATCGTGTACCAAAACACTAAAGGTGCATGAAAACTATGCTGGAAGTATAAATCAAATCACTGAATACAGTAGGCATGAAATCTCAATCAGTATCTCAAATGTAATAACTCAGCGCAAAATATATAAATATCCAGTGGGTGCATGAAACCACTATCATGAAACTCAGTCATCAAAACTAAATCATGCAAACAGAACGCCCAAAATACCGAAATCCAAAATGACGGATACGTGATCATCAAATCACAAAATCACAAATCATAAATACCGTCGTCGGTAGTTCCTCCTTCGAGGTCGAGAAGGAGTCGGTGCAATCCACTGCTAGCAGCGCAGGATATCTACTTGCCTCTTGCTCACGGTCTGGCGTCCTCTGACTCTGGGTCCTTATCTTCTTTGCGGATTTCCTATCTCGCGGTCAATCGGCTCATCGGCCCTGTCAGGTGCGCTAACGGGGTCGATTCCGTTCTGGCACTTCTCTGGTCACCTCTCGGTCAATCCTCACGACCACTCGTAAGGTAGCATATCACTGGCGTCGGCCTCTGGCTTTCTGAAAGCACGTCACACATCTGATCCTGGGTGCAAACATCATTGCAGCAATATCCTGGAAGGAATCCTGCTCAAGGTCTCTTCCAAACATGCCTATGCCGATCTGTACAGAGGCTGGCTCTCTTGTACTTCCTCTTCTCGCTTGATAGACATCTGTATCCTCAGCACAAAATTTCTCGGAAATTGGTCACATCCCAACGTCTCTGTAAGCATATCTGGTCTCTAGTCTCGACGGGAAGTAATGACAGCTCGTCAGTGTCTCGCACGAACCTCTTGTTCCGCTTGTCTGTATCGTCGTCCACTATGACGCCACGCCATGCTATCTACGCACTGCACTGTTCTCGGCCACGGTCAATCTGAAGTCTCTCGCACGGACACGAAATCGCGTACTCTGTAGCTTCATCATTCTGTAGAAGATGTCAGGCCGAACAGGTCCTCGGGAACACGTCCCAACCATCGGAGGAATACTCATCACTCGTCCGTCCTTGATCAATTCGCAACGCATTTGGGTAAGTTCCTTTATCAGAACCTGGTCAACTACCTCGTCGACCATGCCGAACTCTGTCCTGCTGGTGTGCGTAATACGACCACTCCCGGGTCTAGGTCTTCTCGTATCGTACTCCAGAAAGGTCCTGTCGAGGTTCCTTTTTCAAATCTCATCCTGCCGAAATGCCCGGGAGTCATCATCCAATGCTGAAGCTAAAGCTTATTCCGGAACGGCTGCATACTTATCGCGCTTCTCTCGGGAAGATATATCCATATACCACGCCTCTGGGTGCGTATCACATCTCTAATGTCAGCGGAGTGGGACGTCATCTCGTCGAAATCTCATACGAACTCTTTTCTTCACTCTGCTCAAATGTCGACTGATTCGGACTTATCTCATCGTGGCTACACGAACTGCGCTCCGACGGCTACGCTCGCATCTGGAGTCTCCCAAGCAGTGTCCCATCACGATATCCGAAAGATGTCGAACCATCTGATCGACTCGTCCGATCCTCATAATCCCCCAAGAGCTCACATCACGGGTACAGTTTAATAGTATCGAGTACATGCCACAGCGTCGGTGGTCCAGCCGTAGAAGGGCAAACCCAAGCCTCACTAATGGCGCCGAGGAACCGCCGCAAACCCGAAGGTTCAAAGGCTTTCACACGGTCATTAAGTCGAGTTAGGGTTTCATTCTTCTAGAGGGTCCATAGAATCACCTGCATGTCTTTCCGTATACTTTAAACTTGGAAAATGGGCTCCTGACATTCGATCGTCTCTATCGACTCTCAACGAACCTGTGTGAAGTCGTCTCTAGCTGGAAACAATCTATCTGATGACCTCGCATCGGTAACCGAACGAACCACATGTCCTAGTCATTTATCCTCAGGTGACTAGCGACTCACTATCACGTCTCCAAGAACATGCTCATGCTGCAATAGCTCCAACCATCTGGGCGATATCTCATCATTTGCAGCAGTAACTGGCTCATTCGCCTGTACGCCGAACAGCGCCTCAATCCTCCAGGAAAAGCGACACAGTGGCGGTCATCTCTGAATCGGTCTGCTCTAGATCTGAGTAAGACTCCCCACACTAGAAATCTTCAACTCACTGGGCACGCTCTGGCGCAAAATCGGACGAATCGCCTTCGTCTCTCAATCGGGTAGACTAGCTATCACCTGTCTCATATCTGCTTGAAAGCTACGGCAATCTCAGCTCGTAAGCTTCGGAAGCGACATCCTGTCAATCTCAGCAATAGCTGGTCCATCTGTCTGCACGGTAGGCGACATCACAATCTCTGAGGTATGCTGTACATCAACAGTCCTCTCTCAACTGTCAGCTCTAACAATGGCCCGATCATCCGGTGCAAGAACAAGCACTCGCCTCCACTAGAGGTCACAATCACCAACACTAACTCGATACGTTCCCATGTCACCAGAAAACACAATGGTCGGCCCTCGTACCAAACGAGCTCACACCGGCCGTAACCCTAGCAGCAGCCCAAACTGCACTCAAACATGGTGACAGGAACCTCAGTCGAGTATCAAAAAGAGCACATCGATGGCAAGAAAGGAAACAACAGATCCAAAATGGATACATGATCATAGGAAGGAACAGCATCAATGAAGGTATGATCATGAAACTAATAGAATCGGGGATCTCAAACGGATGTATAATCCAGGATATGAAAAGAATCACTGATCTCGAAAGTATGTACATCCTAAGGTTCCTTAAGCGGAGTGGCGTGTCGTAAGTATGCCGCGGAACATACCAACGGTACGTCACTCTGCTTTAGTCACCTATTCCATCAACCAAGGGTCATCCTAATACGACGAAAGTTTGGGTCTAATACCCCCTCGACCAAGTCTAAGTTCCGTAAGGTCAAGCCTAAGTTCCGTATATATATAACTCCCTAGGCTCCACATAGTCAAACTTAGACTCGAACCAAGGTCAACCTAGCGCTCTGATACCAACTTTGTCACGACCCGAAAGAGCACGTGACTGGCCCTTGAACCATATGAAGTCTATAGGACTCCATCTGATCCAAGTAAGCCAAAAGCCCAGAAATCTAAAACCATTTTTAAGAATAAGTAAAGAACTGGTTTAAAGAAGTGAAGAAAACATGTCTGAAATCAAGGTTTTTAAATAACTAAGCCGAATATGCATTTTAAAAACAGTACAGTCTTTTCTAAAAATTTCGGCAGAGTTTCTTTTGTAAAACTGGCCCCGAATGGGGTACAACAAGGATAACAATATATGTAATGATAAAGGCATCCCCAAGCGGGAGCTAGCTCTTCGTCAATTGACGGTCACAACCACACATGCAACAATAATATGATATACAACGCCAAGTGGCGAGGATCAAATCCAAAAGAAAGCTCAAAAGCAATAAGAAAACCGCAATACTACTAAGCGCGACTCTAAGGTCGAATAATACATCACTAAGGTCTAGGTCTGAAACAATATACAAGTTTTGGTTGATGGAAATTCTAGATACAATGAATAAAATAAATACAATGGTGGTTCTTGATGCGAAAGAATCCACCTACCAAAAGCAAACCACCCGCAAGAAAGTAGTGTGCCAGAAATGCCGCAATGAAACCTGTACGGCAGAACCTGCAAGAACTGTGGCACAACGGGGGTGAGTTGCCAACTCGTGAATAGAACCATCTACAAGAAGAAACCGAATGCAAGACATAAACCTAAGTCAACAATCAGTAATAAACCTCAAGGAATAAGCCTGAAACATGATAAGGTGGCAAATCAACATCTAAACAGGTATGTGGTGCCAAGTACTCAGGTAATAACATGTCATCAGTATAAGGTATGTCTGCATGAAGTATATATGATGAAGTATCAATGATATCAATACACATATATTAGCGTCCCATACCACTAATATTGGTATAAGGGTATATATAACAGCGCCCTCATACCCTGTTATATATACAAATGAAGTATGATCAGTGTAAATCCAGTCTGTATATGATCCATGTCTGTATATGATCTATATCTGTATATACGTGGAACCCGTCCACCCGTCACCCAATGAAAATAAACGTGGAACCCGTCCACCCGTCAACCAATGACAATAAGCATCATGTATGCAATATGAGGATATAAACAAACTCATGGAAAAACATCATGAAACCCGTGCCTAGCATCGACACGTAAATCCTCATCCATATGGGGCTCCGTCTGCGGTATCGGCCCTCGGCCCCCGGCAGTACGGGTCAACCCATGTCCATCTCTGGGCTCCGTCTGCGGTATCGGCACTCGGCTCCGGCAGTACGGGTCAGCCCAATCCATCTCTCAACTCCGGTCGGTATCCTCTAGATATCCGCCGAGCTCAATACAATCACCGGTAGGTAGTAGTCCCTCCGCCGGGCTCACCGTCTACTACACAGCGAAACCGTTCTCGCCCCGGGGTACCATACCGGGTCCACCATGTACCCGTAATCGGCCTCAACCGCCTCCTCGATTCGGGTTTTCATATATCACTCTAGCACCGAGAAAACACATGGTGGACGCACCGAAATATCATATCAAGGGAACCGGGTTTTTAAATGATTACATATTTGCAATAGCCACGGTTCCCAAATCCAGAAATCACATGTAATCCAAACCAGAATGCAAGTCAATGATCCGATATGATATGTGCGTCAAATATAAATAGCATGTCAAGTCACATATAGATGAGCTACAATATGATGATCAGATGTGATATAAGCATCAAGTATGAGTAGCATGTCAAGTCACATATAGATGAGCTACAATATGATGATCAGATGTGATATAAGCATCAAGTATGAGTAGCATGTCAAGTCACATATAGATGATAATGTGCATATGTCGAGGGAAACCGCTCCTTTAGACTAAATCAGTTCTTAAAGAATACCTTGCGGCCCTCAAATCTCTAATCAAGTCAGAATCATATATGTTTTTGTACCGGTATATGTGTACAATATGCCATGCGGAAATCATATCATGAATGCAGCAGTACTACAGTGTAGTGGCATGGCAATTATCGATGATGAAGTGTGCGAGCCGGCAAATAGTGTACGTGGAACATACGCATCATCGATAATGGTGCTGGCGTCCTAACAGCATGATATCAGTATAGCAATAACATATGCAGGAAATATGAATAGCATGAATATGCGGAAGTCAAATAATCAACACTACAGTGAATAAATTACATCAATATTTATAAGTCTTGCAGTGATGCCTTTTGAAATAAGACGAATCAGGGTTTTAGTAAAATAAGGGATGCGAAGTTTTTAAGAAAGGATACGCCTTTTAAGTATTCGCAGAATCCCTTTGTTTGTCTTTTAAGATACCCCTGATTCATCGTTTTTGAAATAGGTATGCCTCGGTCTAGTCTAACATCTACTATGCAAACTACAGATCTAAGTATCAAATAAATCAGGAGGGGTATGGAAACCACCTAAATCTGAGTCGATATATATATGGATATAATAGTCGGTGATCCCGCCTCAATAGTATCGCGTACGATACAGTATATCAT
This sequence comes from Agapanthus africanus, assembly GCA_030015575.1. Classification (NCBI taxonomy): domain Eukaryota; kingdom Viridiplantae; phylum Streptophyta; class Magnoliopsida; order Asparagales; family Amaryllidaceae; genus Agapanthus; species Agapanthus africanus. Next base: position 508,289,117 of record JASDDO010000019.1, on the reverse strand, counting down.
ATGACATCCTCAAGTCATGAGCGCGGATCTATCATCAATATCGGCTCGTACGGTAAATCATCGTACGGCATCCCAATAGCTGGGTAGGGGCCAACATCTCACAATCTCGTCACATAACAGGTATCACTATCATTAGATCATATAATCTGGGGTACTACTCTATGTCTAGTACAAATCGATACCATCAATAAAGTATGCATGCGGGGGTAAACACACATCCCAAGCCCGCAAGAATCACATGTCATATCCCACATATGAATCATATCAAATCACCGATCTCGCGGCACAAAGCCCACATCATCGACTCATCTCCAAAGTCATCCCATATCATCAAACACAGTGCAAGTATAATGAATAAGCAAGGTTGTGCGTGCTGGTGTACCTCTATCCTAGAGCTCGCAACTAGGAACTACGCTAGTTATTTCTATCTCTAACTAACTATCACATAAATAAGCTACATAGTATACTATCTACGGACTGCGGGGGTGCTATACGCCATCCACCCGACTTCCCCCTGTAGATATAATCTACTCACCTTGCATCATCAATTGCGGACATTGTTGGGGTAAAAATTTACACCCCGGTTGACCAGGTCAAAATCAAAGTCAACCCCAAGCCAGGTGGGCCCAAGCCCAGGTCAAGCGGGCCCATGCCCAAGTCGAGCCCGCAGCCAGCCTCCCACATGCCAACAACAAAATCATGTAATAAATAATTTCTATGTAATTGTTTATGCATGAATGTAAAAAAAATGGGCATAAAGCCAATATTTTGTAAGCCCATGGCTTATGTGCAAAAATGAAATGGCACATGTGCCATGGGATGGCTAAAATGCCATTTTTGTAAAGCCCAAGGGGCTATATGTAAATATGTAAGCCTATATAAGGCAAAATGATGATGAATAAAGGACAACTTTCTCTCTCTCCAAACAAAAAAAAGTCTCAGAGCTGAGCTCTTTCTTCCATCTTCAAGGTTCCAAAACCTTCTTCTTTCTCTTGAATTAAATCAAGAGTTTTACTCTTCCTTTTTCAAAACAAATTAGTTTTTCACCACAAAACCCACAAAGGGGAACTTGGATCTATCATTAGATCTGAAAAAGAAGAGATTTTGAGATTTCACATCTCTTGATCTTCAAGATCCAGCAAGCAACAGGAGGAAGAAGAACATCGTTCACTAAACCCAAAAAAAAACACACACTCAGGAGTCCAACTCCTCTCTGATTTCTCTTTTGAGAAATTTGTTTTAGCAGCGCGCAGCGCAAGTGCGCAAAGCACCCGCGTGCCGACACGTGGCGCGCGCGCTTGCGCACGTGCGCAAAGCGCCCGCGTGCCGACACGGGGCGCACCTGCGCACCTGCGCGCTTGCGCAAGTGCGCAAAGCGCCCTCGTGCCGACACGTGGCGTGCGCGCGCGCTTGCGCACCTGCGTGCTTGCGCAAGTGCGAAAAGCGCCCGCGTGCCGACACGTGGCGCGCGCGCTTGCGCAAGTGCGCAAAGCGCCCGCGTGCCGACACGTGGCGCGCTTGCGCACAGCGCTCATGCGCAAAGCGCCCACGTGCCGACACGTGGCGCACTTGCGCCTGAGCGCACAGCACCTAAGCGCACAGCGCCCAAGGTGCTGCCCCACGCATCCTTTGGATGCCCTTTTCCCCTTTATTTATATATACATATGTATACAAATGTACACATACACATACTCCGCTACACTCTCCCCCTCAAAAAAAATTTCGGGCCGGGGCGCTGCCCCGAACCCCGCAAGGGGGCTGCTAGCCCCCTTGACCCCCAGCCCGCTATCCGGGTAGCGGGACCCCCGTAAAAACTCTGCGTGGCTCCCGATATATCCAAAACCCCCCTTTCAGAACAGAACACACGTACACTGCACATTGAGTTCGCATGACCAGTTTAACCCGTTAATCGGAGGTTCCCTCGCCCCAAAGGCGTGGGGTAATTAACGGCAGCTTAGTCCGCGGCTGCCGGAGATTCGGATCCCCACAATCATTAAACCCCGGCCTACCCTAGGCAGGGGGAATCTGTAGTACGCCTGACAAGCGTGCGCGTATTCCCATATCAATGGGGTGACGAAAAACACCCTACAGATTCTGGCACGCCCGGTGGGACCAATCTCTCCTCCCATATTTCGGGTTAAACGCTCATGCGAACTCAATCAATATACATGTCTGTATTTATACTAAAATAATGCTTTTTCATGCAGGTTCTCAAGCAATCACTTCTCAATGATGTCTCCAAAAACCTACTCAGCTCTTAACACGGCTCCCATCTCATACACGATGAAGATAGACTCCAGGACGGTCCTTCCGGCCAGTCTTGGGCGACAATGGGAGGAGCCGCTGCTACCATTCGGCTCTATCATGTTCATACCAGTTGGCGCCATCCCAGCTCCTCAAGCCCCGGTGGTAAACAAACCGGTCTCGAAAGGTAGGAGGCCAAATGTGGTGGTCACGAGGGCACCCCAGCCCAAGCGCAAGTCGGTGTCTGAACGACTTTCTTTGACCCCAACTGGGGGCAAGGCCATCGACACCAACAAAGATGCAAGGCGTTTCAAGCAAGCTCCAGCGGTACCCTCAACAACTGCTCGATCAGGTGCTTTCTCTAAGCTCCCCGCCAATGAGAAAGAAATGGCTGGATATGTGGTCCATACTGTCTACATGGTGGGCACGCGCAGCAAGAGCAAGAACGGGGCCGCTACATCTCAAATCCAATCTGGCTTGAATGTGGTGGCCGCTTCCCAAGAACAGCCGCCTCTGCTGGATGGTGAAGACCCTCTCGATGAGGATGATAGGCAGAAAGACCCTTCGGTCCATGAGGAGTCAGGCTCGGAAAGCGAAGAAGAGCCGACTTTCCGCCCCAGGACTGCGGAGCAAGAGCTGCTTCAAGAGCTCCGAAAGCAGCTTAGAAGCAAAGACAAGGAGATGGCCAAGCTCTACACAAAGATCGACGACTTGACAAATGTCGTCTTACGGCTTACGGCCCAACTTGCCTCTCAGCCGCCCAATCAAGCACAGGGCTCTGCTCATGAACCGGGAAACGTTGACCCGAGACAGCCGGTGCCTATTACCTCAAATCCAAGGGTGGGCGGATCGCACGAAAGTCAGTCGCATCCTATCTCGGCAAATGTCTTGGCTACCGATGATAATAGCCCGCTAACTCAAGATCAAATCATGGATTTGGTTACCGACAAAGTCAAAACCTTGGTAGCCGAAGCCGAAGCGCGAAAAGATGTCAGCAGTAGTGGGAGACCATATCCTGCTCAGTATGATCTGGTAGAATTTCCTAGCGGCTATGTCATCCCCAAATTCAGAAGATTCAACGGGACGGGAAATGCGAATCAGCACATCGCCTACATCAAAGCCTCATGCGGGAATACTGGGGGCAATGATGCGCTTCTCCTCCGCCAGTTCGTTAATAGCCTGACCGATGTTGCTTTCGACTGGTACGCGAGCATACCGGATGGCTCCGTCATAACTTTTGTCCAAATGGAGTCTCTGTTTCGGCAGAGGTTCATGAGCGTCAGCGATAAGATTACCATTGCCGAGCTCGTAAGGACCAAGCCCAAGAGCGACGAAAGCAACACGGATTTTATAACCCGATGGCGTAATCTCTCCGTCAAATGCGAACCGCCGATAGAGCAGGACCAATCTGTCAGTCTCCTTATCGGAAATCTCAACAACTGGATGGCCCCGTTTCTATGTACCGCGGGTCTCAAAACATTCCAAGAGCTGACCAAAAAGGTCCAAACGTTGGAACGCTCAAAGCCCGAGTCCGCTCAGGATCTTCAGTTCACAAACAGACCGAAACCTTGGAGGGACGACAACCGAAAAGGCGGAAGTTCTAACATCACCGATTCTCCAAATAAGCAGAGAATGGGCGGAGCAAAAACTGACCAGTCTCGAGGGCCAACTTTGGAGGAAAGAAGAAATAAGGTCTACTCATTCCGAAGGGACAAGGTCCACAAAATTTTTAAAGATGCTCTGAAGAATGGCCTGCGGCTACCAGAACCGAAAAGGCTAAGTGAAGCAAACAAGACTGATCATCCCAACTTTTGCCCGTACCACCGAGTGTTGGGGCACACTATTGAAGACTGTTGCATCTTCAAGGATTGGGTCGAGAAACAATACAAGGCAGGAGAAATATCATTGTCCCCTGGCGTGTTAACAAACAATCGAGCTGCGACCGTCAATTTCATACAAACGGGGACCGAAGTCCTTCAGGGGCCTGATTCTCTCAAACACCCGCCTTTCTCTGGAAACAACAGACCACCAAGTCTTTAAACTGGGAATAATCGACCACCATGTCATTAAACTTGGAAACAATCGACCTCTAAGTCGTTAAACTGGGAATGTAAAAAAAAATGTAAATAAAAAAAAAGTGTAAATAAAAGAAAAATAAAGAAAAGCCGAAATGATGGGGCAACTCGCAATAAAAATCAGCGAGTAAAAATAAAAATGAAAATAAAGCCGAAATGATGGGGCAACCGCGTATAAAAGCCGAAATGATGGGGCAATCGCGACCTTCGCGATAAGAAAAGCTGAAATGATAGAGCAATCGTGGTAAAACAAAAACAAAAAAAAACGGCGAATGATGAGTCGCTCCTGGTACCATATTCCAGTGCAGCGATGCAGACGCCAACCAAAATCCAATTTCTCAAAATTCTCCCAGCCCTACGTTTAGTCCCCAAATTGACTACCGTATACAATCCACGGGCTCAAATAATTCTCAGCATACCCATGCCCCACCGCAATCACCAGTTACGCGGCTGGTCTCCGCCTTTGGAATTATGCTTCATTGGAAAGACCCACTCATGTGTCCTCACGATGCATGAGGAGAACAAACCTTCGTGAGATCCTTACGACTCGCCAAGGAAAAACACACTTAGGAGTCCTCACGACTCTTAAGGAGAAAAATACACCTGCGGGATCCTTACGACTCGCAGGGAGAAAATACCTTTATGGGACCCTCACGGCCCATAAAATTGAAAACCCTTAGGCGATAAGGATCTAAACCTGTCTCCTAAGCCATCTCTCCCCAATCCCCAAGTGGCGAATGATGAGTCGCTGCTGGTACTACATTCCAGTACAGCGATGCAGACGCCAACCAAACTCCAAATCCCATGTCCCCAACGGCGAATGATGAGTCGCTCCTGGTACCATATTCCAGTGCAGCGATGCAGACGCCAACCAAATTCTAAATCCCATGTCCCAACGGCGAATGATGAGTCGCTCCTGGTACCATATTCCAGTGCAGCGATGCAGACGCCAACCAAATTCTAAATCCCATGTCCCAACGGCAAATGATGAGTTGCTCCTGGCATTATTCTAAGTGCAGCAATGCAGATGCCAAACAAAAAAAAACAAATCCAAGTCCTTCTGGGGCAAATGATGAGTTGCTCCTGGTATTATTCCAGTGCAGCAATGCACATGCCGAACAAAAAAAACAAATCCAAATCCTTCTGGGGCAAATGATGAGTTGCTCCTGGCATTATTCCAGTGCAGCAATGCAGATGCCAAACAAAAAAACAAATCCAAATTCTCTCGGGGCAAATGATGAGTTGCTCCTGGCATTATTCCAGTGCAGCAATGCAGATGCCAAAAAAAAAAAAAAAAAAAACCCAATCCAAATCCTCTCGGGGCACATGATGAGTTGCTCCTGGCATTATTCCAGTGCAGCAATACAGATGCCGACAAAGATACCAATCCCAAAATTCTCTTATGACAAATGATGATTCGCTCCTGGTACCATATTCCAGTGTAGCGATGTTGATGTCAACTCAAATCAAACAAATCAAACCAACCAATTCCAACATCGACCTCTGCGTCAACTAGCGACACTCCGTCTCGGGGATACGTCCTACCACATGCACTCCGTCTCGGGGATACGTCCAACAACAGGCACTCCGTAACGGGGAAACGTCAAGCAGACACTCCGTGCCGGGGAAAAGTCAACCCGACACTCCGCGCCGGGGAAAAGTCGATCAGGCACTCCGTCTCGGGGAAACGCCCTACAACAGGCACTCCGTCTCGGGGAAACGCCCTACCACAGGCACTCCGTCTCGGGGATACGTCCTACCACAAGCACTCCGTCACGGGGATACGTCCAACAACAGGCACTCCGTAACGGGGAAACGTCAAGCAGACACTCCGTGCCGGGGAAAAGTCAACCCGACACTCCACGCCGGGGAAAAGTCGATCAGGCACTCCGTCTCGGGGAAACGCCCTACAACAGACACTCCGTCTCGGGGAAACGCCCTACCACAGGCACTCCGTCTCGGGGATACGTCCTACCACAGGCACTCCGTCTCGGGGATACGTCCTACCACAGGCACTCCGTCTCGGGGATACGTCCTACAACAGGCACTCCGTCTCGGGGATACGTCCTACCACAGGCACTCCGTCTCGGGGATACGTCCTACAACAGGCACTCCGTCTCGGGGATACGTCCAACCACAGGCACTCCGTCTCGGGGATACGCCCTACCACAGGCACTCCGTCTCGGGGATACGCCCTACAACAGGCACTCCGTCTCGGGGATACGTCCTACAACAGGCACTCCGTCTCGGGGATACGTCCTACAACAGGCACTCCGTCTCGGGGATACGTCCTACAACAGGCACTCCGTCTCGGGGATACGTCCTACCACAGGCACTCCGTCTCGGGGATACGTCCTACAACAGGCACTCCGTCTCGGGGATACGTCCTACCACAGGCACTCCGTCTCGGGGATACGTCCTACCACAGGCACTCCGTCTCGGGGATACATCCTACAACAGGCACTCCGTCTCGGGGATACGTCCTACCACAGGCACTCCGTCTCGGGGATACGTCCTACAACAGGCACTCCGTCTCGGGGATACGTCCTACAACAGGCACTCCGTCTCGGGGATACGTCCTACCACAGGCACTCCGTCTCGGGGATACGTCCTACCACAGGCACTCCGTCTCGGGGAAACGTCCTACAGCAGACACTCCGCCTCGGGGAAACGTCGACCAGCGACACTCCGTGCCGGGGACACGTCTACCAAATCGCTTCGGATCAGAGCGTCGACCGTCCATGTCGTTAGAAGGGCAGTGCATCCTAAAAAGTGGGAACCAAAGTAAGTCGCCTCCACGTGAAAGAAGATCCATCAATTTCATGCACACGACCCACATGTGCGGTGTGCATTTATTGATGGGGGGCAATTTGTTGGGGTAAAAATTTACACCCAGGTTGACCAGGTCAAAATCAAAGTCAACCCCAAGCCAGGTGGGCCCAAGCCCAGGTCAAGCGGGCCCATGCCCAAGTCGAGCCCGCAGCCAGCCTCCCACATGCCAACAACAAAATCATGTAATAAATAATTTCTATGTAATTGTTTATGCATGAATGTAAAAAAAATGGGCATAAAGCCAATATTTTGTAAGCCCATGGCTTATGTGCAAAAATGAAATGGCACATGTGCCATGGGATGGCTAAAATGCCATTTTTGTAAAGCCCAAGGGGCTATATGTAAATATGTAAGCCTATATAAGGCAAAATGATGATGAATAAAGGACAACTTTCTCTCTCTCCAAACAAAAAAAAGTCTCAGAGCTGAGCTCTTTCTTCCATCTTCAAGGTTCCAAAACCTTCTTCTTTCTCTTGAATTAAATCAAGAGTTTTACTCTTCCTTTTTCAAAACAAATTAGTTTTTCACCACAAAACCCACAAAGGGGAACTTGGATCTATCATTAGATCTGAAAAAGAAGAGATTTTGAGATTTCACATCTCTTGATCTTCAAGATCCAGCAAGCAACAGGAGGAAGAAGAACATCGTTCACTAAACCCAAAAAAAAACACACACTCAGGAGTCCAACTCCTCTCTGATTTCTCTTTTGAGAAATTTGTTTTAGCAGCGCGCAGCGCAAGTGCGCAAAGCACCCGCGTGCCGACACGTGGCGCGCGCGCTTGCGCACGTGCGCAAAGCGCCCGCGTGCCGACACGGGGCGCGCGCGTGCGCTTGCGCACCTGCGCGCTTGCGCAAGTGCGCAAAGCGCCCTCGTGCCGACACGTGGCGTGCGCGCGCGCTTGCGCACCTGCGTGCTTGCGCAAGTGCGAAAAGCGCCCGCGTGCCGACACGTGGCGCGCGCGCTTGCGCAAGTGCGCAAAGCGCCCGCGTGCCGACACGTGGCGCGCTTGCGCACAGCGCTCATGCGCAAAGCGCCCACGTGCCGACACGTGGCGCACTTGCGCCTGAGCGCACAGCACCTAAGCGCACAGCGCCCAAGGTGCTGCCCCACGCATCCTTTGGATGCCCTTTTCCCCTTTATTTATATATACATATGTATACAAATGTACACATACACATACTCCGCTACACTCTCCCCCTCAAAAAAAATTTCGGGCCGGGGCGCTGCCCCGAACCCCGCAAGGGGGCTGCTAGCCCCCTTGACCCCCAGCCCGCTATCCGGGTAGCGGGACCCCCGTAAAAACTCTGCGTGGCTCCCGATATGTCCAAAACCCCCCTTTCAGAACAGAACACACGTACACTGCACATTGAGTTCGCATGACCAGTTTAACCCGTTAATCGGAGGTTCCCTCGCCCCAAAGGCGTGGGGTAATTAACGGCAGCTTAGTCCGCGGCTGCCGGAGATTCGGATCCCCACAATCATTAAACCCCGGCCTACCCTAGGCAGGGGGAATCTGTAGTACGCCTGACAAGCGTGCGCGTATTCCCATATCAATGGGGTGACGAAAAACACCCTACAGACATCACCATGCATTTGCTTGTCGTTCCGAAGTCCTCATAGGTACCTACACATCAACATATCGTATATGCGCATTAAAACCAAATCCAAGCTAAAACGGCGCATGAAATCCAAAACGATACGATAAGGGGGCCTATAGGTGAGAACCTATGGCACGCCTTCAAAACCATCAATAAATCCTCTATATCGTCGTATAAACGACAATTAGTCGAGGCAAAACACATTCCACCATTTCAGAATCAAAAATACGGAATACGGAAACACGAATCCAAAATAGCAACTTAGGATATATGTCCCAGATTTCAACCTAGGTCTGTTTATACAAATCTATATATATCAGGGGTCTGACATGAACATGTAGAAGCTACAGAACCAACACGACCCAAAATGGTGGGACTCAGGCCGCAATTGGCGGCCAAAAGGGGAAAATTGGCGGCCGGGAAAGGGAGTTGGAGGCTAGGGTCTTGGGGTTAGCTTCCTGGGCGCCTGCACATATCTCTATCCACTCAATATTTTTTTAGGATACCTCGTATGATAGCAGATTCCAATTAACCTTCACAGATTCCATAATTTCCCCGATATCGGTTTCTAAAATCCGTATTCTGGTTCTAGCTTCAGGTTTTGGGTTCCAATTCATACACTAGGGTGTTGGTAAGACCTCTACTGAGCTCAATTTCATAATACAACACCAATTCCCTCAAACCCTAACTAGGTTATCACCAAGTCCATAATATCACACAATATCGGTTAAATCTTAACATGGGGTTATAGGAAATGCAAGAATTAAGCTAAAGGTCCAGAATTTACCTCACTTGGCAACTCAAGAATTTTCTTGAGTTGCCCCTAGTGGTCAAAATCCACGCTTTCTTGATCCATCTTGAAGGTCTCGGGCTCGTGCACATTTTTAATGAAACGGACATTGGATTTTGGTGTAGTTTTAGAGGTGTTTTTGGGCTTTGAATAGGGGAGGGAATGAGGTGCAGGTGCAGCAGTAGGAGGAGGAAGAAGAGGGAAGAAAATGATGGGAGAAATGGCTAAGGGTTGTAGTCAAAGATGCCCCATACCCCTCTTCTCTCACCTACCCCATTCTTTATTCTTTTTCTTTTTCATTTTCCTCTTCTTTTAATCCCTAATTCAAACCTTCTCACCTCAATAGTAAACCCAATGATAAATCATGGCAAGAAAATGCACAAGTGTAGAAAAAGTGATATGTGCAAGTTTTGCACAAAATTGCCAAAAACCCGATTAGCGATTTTAATCGCGATTAGCACTAAATTAGTGTCAAACTAATCACAAAAACTTAAAAATGTCATAATTCACTAATTTACCCTATTTTAGAATTTTCCATAATTTTTCTCAAATTTTTCCTATTTATTTGCATTTAATTATAGATTTAATATTAAAATAATCAATAAAATAATATTAAATTATAAAAATTCCCAAAATTAATATTTTATACTTTTGAAAATGTTACACTGAGCCAAGAAACCTCCGTGTAGGACTCTAAAGAATCGTCAATACGCCGGCAGTAGGTGATGATCATATCAAACACCCACAAGCTGCAAGCGGTCAGCTAAACGTAACAGCTACACAGGTATTGAGCGCTCAGAAGATCAACAAGCAAGCCTGTAACTTCTCCTGTGAATCCAAACAGTAACACTCCCGTACAGTCCGGTCTCGTCGTCTGATATGTTGCATATCTCGCCTAGGGGTGGTAAACGTCAGACCCCAGTAGCTCGATAAGTCGTGTCGATATGAGGTCTATAACAGTTCGAGAAACTACTGATAACACTTACCAGTAAATCTCAGCAACCCTAGCCAGGGATTTCCGGTTATAGCCAATCGAACACAGCACAACATCAACTCCCTATACCGGGAGAGACGAATCCCCTCCTATCGCTCATTGCCTCCATGTGATTCGGGACTATACCCAAAAGCCACCTTTTTGCATGCCCTCTTGGACGTGGTATGATGGAAATCAAAGCACAGTGGGAATCACACAAGACTCTATGACGATCTCGGGTCAACAGATTACTCTGTACCAGTGTCACCGGAGAACTGCCATCTGACGTGAGGTATAATACCATCTGGGAGTTCTCGGCGAGTCCGTCCAGTGTACCCAGTCTCCACTGAGCACCCGTACACCATCCTTGATGTCAAACACCGATGGATATGGGATCATCCTTCGCCCATCATATGGGTCAAGATGCGTATACGCTAGTCTACTCTAGTGCATCGATGCCCTGTCTCGATATACCCTCGACTAGGAACAGTTATAGGATGTACTCGTCGACTGCCGTGGCCCCACTAGTATGATCTCATCATAGTCCCAGTAGTCGAGTACACATCCTAAGGGCTTTATCAACATGTAATATATAGACAATCAGAGTACATGTTAAGATAAAGTGCAACCAGATAGCATACTACCATGTCGAGCAAGAAAGTCCTCCCTATATATATCCAAGCATCCATTACAATATACATCGTATGTACAGTAATGGCCTCTAGGGCATACATATAACTAACAATCTCCCACTTGCACTAGGGCCATCTGTTGTGGTATCGCATACCTAACAATTAGCTGCGGTTGAAGTATCTTATACTCAACCATCCCATAAAAGTCTCTACTTGGAAAAAGGCCTTTGTGAGTGGATCCGCGCTGTCGTCCTCTGTGTCTACTCTCCTAACCTCGATCTCACTGGAGATCAACCATCTCCTATGATCAGGTGATACTGCCTAAGAATTATATCTGGATTTCTAATGGGACGTTAGTTCCTTGGCTAAAGCCACAACTCCATTGTCACACAATGGTAGGAACGAAGTTCATCTTATGAACTTATATGTATCCAGACTGCCTCTTTTGTAGCATCCTTGGAAACGATGTATCTTGCCTTTAATCGTCTAGTAAGTCACGGTCTCTTGCTTGGAACTCTTCCAACATACCGTCCCTCCACTGAGGGTATAGAAAATGCCTGCGATTGACATTCAGTCGTCCTTAGCACCCTGGAACCTTTCCAGTGTTTCTCCCCAGGATCGATTGATACCATTTCACCACAACTAGTGAGAGTCCTAATATCCAATTAGATCTATCTCATAGATCCAAAACACAGGATTTAGGAGGTATCGCTTTGATCCTATATGGAGAATCGTTGTGATAAGCGGAGATTGACCGAGCGTAGCATAGGAAACTCCTTCCCTATCAAGAGTATGTCATCGATGTACTCTACGAGAATCACCACCATACTCCCTACTACCTTTTTGTATATACAAGGTTCATCTACCATTTTGATGAAGTCAAACTCTTTGACCAGCACATCAAAACAGATGTTCCAACTCCGCGATTCCTGTTTTATCACATAAAACATCTTGCGCACGTTTCCGCTGCTCCCACTGTCTACGAAGCCCTCTGGCTGTGTACTTATGGACGCTCTCTTCTAAAACATCATTTAGAAAAGCAGTCATGACACCCAACCGCCAGATATCATATCATGGTATGTAGCCGTAGCAAGTAGGATCTGGATGGACTTAAGCATAGCTTTGAAAGTCTTAACTTTTCCATGTACACCAAGTAATCTTCTTAAGATATACTTGTTCCTGATGGGGATTTAACCCTTCAGATAAAGCAACCAAAGTCCATACTTTGTCGGTGTATAAAGATTCCATCTCAGATCACTAAGTATCCAGCCATTCTTATAGAGTCCCACTCCTGATGGCCAGCTCGAAACTAGTTGGGTCATTATCTCATGATGCAATCCTCGCTCCCACTGTCATAGAAAAACCGAAGTATCTCTCAGGTCGGTGAGGAACCCTACTAGATCGTCGGAGAGGCTGAGGTTCGTTGGAAACTATTGAATCCACATTCAATAGGTATGCAGCTCACAAGTGCATAACTCCCAAAAGGAAATAGGAAACTCAGTAGTACTCATCATAGAGCACACCATATCACATAGGGTGCTATTGCTCCACCCCGGTATACCATCGTGCTATGGTGTATACGGAGGAGTAATGCTGAGAGAGAATCTCATTCTCCTTTAGAATTAGTCCATGATTTTCGTGCTCAAGTATTCTCCTCCTTGATCTCATCAAAGGACATAATACTTATACCCGTATTTTGGTTCTCTACTTCTTACTTACGTTCTGTGAATATCTCAAAAGGTTCGGACTTGTGTTTCAGCAGGAACATATGTCTGAATCTTGAGAGATCATCAGAGAATGTAATGAAGTACAAAGAACCGGTCTTGGCATGTGTAGACAGGAGACTTTCATACATCAGCATGTATCAATTCCAAGAGTTCACTAACTCTTTCTCTGTTTCCAATAAACAAAGCTATGGTCATCTTATCTTTGTGACATGACCGGCAAGTTTCACAAGATGTAAATTCAAACTAATTTAAATATACATCTAAATGTAACTTCAGCGAGTCGGGTCGCATTGATATGACCTAGTCTACAATGCCTCAAGTAGGATTCATTCATTTCTGAACTATTCCTCTTGTGTGTGTTCTGTATACTAAGAACTGTAGTTTGATTTAGAACGTCAATGCTTTTAGATAACGTGCCTGAACCGATCAACTCTTGATATAGGAAATGTTCAAAACATTATCCAACAATACAAAATTATATCCTTTCTTTATCAAATAAGGAGACTGATGTGATGTTGTATGTCAGGTTCGGTATCTAATAACATTCATTCAGAATCAATGTATTCTGGTAATACAGGGTGATAGTGACAAACAGACTTGGCTGCAACACTTGCACCGTTTTCTGTCTCATGAAACTTATCACCCGTTCTCAGTTCTCTACCTTTCTGTAGCCCTATGTAACAAATTACATATGTGGGATCCTGATCCGGTATCTCATACCCAGGACATAAAGGATACTGAGAAACAGTTCTATGTAGTGATCACACCCGAAGATGATGCATCAGCATGCACTTTCTTCGTTTGGGCGGCACGGGAAATCTGGTATTCCCCAATTTCCTGCTCTGTCTTATAACAATTATAAGTTGGAGCGGGACCAACGTTCCCCAGCTCAGTATAACAAGCGGGTTCAGTCAATATATCTGTTTTATTATCTTGATTAAGGCGTGATATGGTCGCTACCTGGAGAGAGAGAGAAGAAACACTCAGCGTATGCTCTTGCAAGATTAGATTGGTTATTTAATATATCTAATCAGGATGTCTCCCACTGTTTTTTGCCAAATCTTCCTTCAAACCCTAAAAGGAAAGACTAGCCGGGATTAATTACACGCTACAAGTTTGCCAATCTTTCAGCCAGGCCAGTGTCGGTACTTTGAGGGAGGTCCCCCGTGCTTTCGCATGAACCTAATTAAAGTAAACCTCGTTTTCCCAGAGGCGTAACCCCGTTGACACCTTTCTAGACACCTACTTGATCGACTAATTGTAATGTGTAAAACTCTCCCAGGAGTAACTCTTACTCACAGCGGGTATCGGGATACAACTATCTCATAGAAGGTATGCAATCTCATTGCAAATTTCAACATTTGAAATTCCCAATAATATTTTACCCCTAGTACTTATGACCTTAACTAAAGTCAACATATCATAAGCACTAGTCAAGTTCTATCCGTCATTTCATGATTAATCAGACCCACCCTACATGACCCTCAACTATGGTCGACATAATCACATGAATGTCCTAACTAATCGTATCATATGCTGTGTAGGAAGACATCACTTAGCTACCGTACACTACGCCTCAACTAAAGTCGACATACGCAGCACGAATACTAAGTACTCTACTTCCTAAAATGACGGAGGGCTACGACAGGTTTTTAAGAAAACCCTTTGCGTAATGAACTTGATATCGTTGTAGAATCGAGTGATTTTAAATGGAGTGTTTTTGAGGCTTTTCTAGTTTTGCTAAAGGGGTCACTCCCGGTGAAGGGATTGTCGGCCCTTTCCTCATCGAATAAGGTGCAGGATATTTCACAAATACCACTATGCAAAGCAAAAACTATAAAAGCAACCAAAAGATAAACCGAGTTTGTAGCATCTGCCAGTTATTGCTAAAGGAGTCACTCCCGGTGAAGGGATCTCGGTCCTTTCCTTATCGAATAAGGTGCAGGATGTTCTACAAGGAACACCACGATGCAAAGCAAGAACTGTAGCTACCTGTTTTATTTATAAATTCGATTCCACAACATCTTAGGTTTCTTTTATTTCATTAATCTCATTAATGAAGTCCCATTTTTATTATGCTTCACAAGCATCTCTTTTGAAACAAAATCTGCAATATAACATATATCTCATATATATAATATAAACATTCGTCTCAGGCAGTAATACGATCTCATCACAGAACAATGCAGCAGAAGAACATATATGAAATATTGGATATACTAGGACGTCCGTGTTTTCAATACGAGCATGTATAAAACACGGATTCCACGGTCGCGATGAATAGCCAAACCCACATCCCTAGACCCCTACGAGAGCGGCAAGTAACACTGCCAATTCTAGGGTTAGGAGACCCGGTCCCGACTCCTCGAGATGGTCTCCCACTGGACCCTAGAACCCGGTTACTTGTGCTCCCCGCCTTGGGTCTACCTAATGCGGAAAAGTAAATAATATACAACGGTAACAACTTCCGCAACCTGGAAGTGCCCCAATAAAAGAATATTACATACAAATTGAATTTTACATGAATGAAAAAGAAAAAACTCTCATCTCACATAAAAAACCCCGGCTATTCAAACGCGACGATCCAATATAACATATCACAGCAACACATAATATCTCATATCATCAACGTAAGCAAGTATGCGTATCCCGATTGTCGTTGATGTATAGCAACGAAGCCGGCGATACACCACATACTACGCTTACGGTCACAGAAAAGAAAGTGTAAAACTACAACAGTTGGAATCCGCAACCTCTTTAGACATCGCATGCCTAACCTAATGAATTACTTAGACATCGCATGGCTAACAATTATAAACCCCACATTTTAGTCTCATTATTGAAAACTCTTTTCAATATTAAGTCAGGCAATTCAACAAGATTGCCGATATACAGATCGAATGCTCGTCGCAAACTTTAGTAGACGGCCGCACCCCCGATGCCGTCGACGAAGTACACTAAGGCGGAACACCGCTACCGTGAGCACCCAAATGGATGCTTTCGGCGATGGGGTTCTCCTACAGTCACTTAGTCGGGGCTAGGGGGTGTAGCTGTCTATTAAGTTTACCCGGCGAGTATCCGCGTACGCTACGTGATTGCGACGGACTTTTGATCACATCAAAATTCCGTGGCAACCGATCATCCGAGACTAAACTACTAGATTTACAACATTCAAATTAGTTATCTCATAACTATCTGTGGATTCCAAATATTGTATCACATTCCAGATAAATAGACAATGTTAAAATTTCCGATCGAATAATCAAACACCCAAGATTTCCCCAATATATCTCAACACTTGAAATCAGTTTAAAAACATCCATCACATGCCACAGTACCAATGGTCCAGCCGTAGAAGGGTCAAGCCAACGCCTCACATGTGGTACGCCGTACTGCCCCAAACCCTAAGGTTCGAAAGGCAGTTCAAGACGGTCACATAATCGAGTTAAGGTTTGTTGTCTTCTAGAGGGTCCACCGCGTTACTTGCATGACTTAGAACGTCATTAAACGACGGAAAAATCCAACTTTTGAAAAAATTTCCGACAGGGGAAAAAGTGAGTTATTGATATCCGTTCGAACTTTTTAACAGTTTCTAAAAATTATCCGGACAAACTAAACAAAGTTAAATTATCCGATCGAATCAACGATTCCCCAATACAACCCTTGAAAAATCAACACTTGAGTGTAATTAAAATATTTACAGAAAAAAATAACAAGAAAGGGCCTAAAAATAATTACATGAAATTTCAGGGACTAAGTCCAAATTTTGCCCGCGGAACCGCCGCAAAACCCATGGTTTCGCCGCGGTTCCGCGGTCAAATTTTCGAGTTAGAGGTCCGTACTTCACAGTAATTCTTAGTTTTTCCTGCTTAATTTTCTGAGAATTTTTAATTCAGAAAAAACCACATTTTTGAAAAAAGTACAGAGAGGGTTCCGTGTCGGGGTTTCGGCGTTCGATCGGACTTTAAACTTCGTCTAGACTTCACCTAAAATTCTAGCTTGGCTCTGATACCACTGTAGGGTTGCTAGGCAAGCGTACAAGGGTCCACGAGGCATCAACCATGCCCGATTAAAAATTTAGCCGTGCCGAACAACCCGAATACGGATCTTTAAACTAGAGATTAGGCGAAAACTAACATGCTAAACACTTTAACACTAAGTGAAAGGGATTACAACCTTTATAGATCCGGTCCTTCACTTCATATGCTCCGTGTTGAGGTCCCTTCGCTGCGATCATCGGGTTCCGGACTCTCGAGAGGTTCCACGAAGAGAAAGATGCAACTTTTGCTTCCGATCTTCGATACAAAGATGATCTACCTTGAAGTTTCATTAACACAAGCTAACACTCACTAAAATTTAGTGAACACTCTCATCTAAAGGGCAAGCAAAGATGAGGATGATGAAGTAGGATTTTTGCTCTCTTTATTTATCTTTTTCTCATATTTATTCATCACTTGGAAAAAGCTAGTAAGCTTTTTCCATGAAGAAAGAAGAAGGAAGAAGATGAAAAATGATAATAGAATTTCTTTTGTAATGAATAGAAAGAATTAATATGATAAATAATGCAACCATGGTCAACTAACCTTTGTAGAGATTGAACTAGGGTTAAGGGGTGTGGTTGTGTTAAGAAATATCATGTAAAAATATCTTTTCCAAAACAAAAAAGAAAACCTTCTAGAAACATCTAGAAAGGTTTAACCCTAATCAAACCCTAACCATGTTTAATCTCTACTAAACATGTTGCATTAGTAATCATATCATGTTACAATATTATATATCACATATATAATATTTATCGTAACAAAATAAAATAATACATTTAACATATAGCGCATATATATCAATGTATTACCCGAGTGAGAAAAAGAATCTTTTAGTGAGCAAATATTAGTTAATATAATTTAATATATCATATATATTGTTATTCATTAATTTATCGAATCAACACTTGATCCGACAATTCGGCTATATCGCATATAACCGACTAATATTTATCCGTACCGATTCATCGAATCAACACTTGATCCGATGACCCGGCTGATATCATATATCGTGATAATAGAATACGGTATCTCATATCGCATTATCCTCGGTCCCGCACATATCACATATGTGCCCCTACTACGTTTTGCCTGAGCCAAGAAACCTCTGTGTAGGACTCTAAAAAATCGTCAATACGCCGGCAGTAGGTGATGATCATATCAAACACCCACAAGCTGCAAGATGTCAGCTAAACGTAACAGCTACCCAGGTATTGAGCACTCAGAAGATCAACAAGCAAGCCTGTAACTTCTCCTGTGAATCCAAACAGTAACACACCCGTACAGTCCGGTCTCGTCGTCTGATATGTTGCATATCTCGCCTAGGGGTGGTAAACGTCAGACCCAGTAGCTCGATAAGTCGTGTCGATATGAGGTCTATAACAGTTCGAGAAACTACTGATAACACTTACCAGTAAATCTCAGCAACCCTGGCCAGGGATTTCCGGTTATAGCCAATCGAACACAGCACAACATCAACTCCCTATACCGGGAGAGACGAATCCCCTCCTATCGCTCATTGCCTCCATGTGATTCGGGACTATACCCAAAAGCCACCTTTTTGCACGCCCTCTTGGACGTGGTATGATGGAAATCAAAGCACAGTGGGAATCACACAAGACTCTATGACGATCTCGGGTCAACAGACTACTCTGTACCAGTGTCACCGGAGAACTGCCATCTGACGTGAGGTATAATACCATCTGGCAGTTCTCGGCGAGTCCGTCCAGAGTACCCAGTCTCCACTGAGCACCCATACACCATCCTTGATGTCAAACACCGATGGATATGGGATCATCCATCGCCCATCATATGGGTCAAGATGCGTATACGCTAGTCTACTCTGGTGCATCGATGCCCTGTCTCGATATACCCTCGACTAGGAACAGTTATAGGATGTACTCGTCGACTACCGTGGCCCTACTAGTATGATCTCATCATAGTCCCAGTAGTCGAGTACACATCCTAAGGGCTTTATCAACATGTAATATAGCGACAATCAGAGTACATGTTAAGATAAAGTACAACCAGATAGCATACTACCATGTCGAGCAAGAAAGTCCTCCCTATATATATCGAAGCATCCATTACAATATACATCGTATGTACAGTAATGGCCTCTAGGGCATACATATAACTAACACTCCCTCCATGGTGAACCCTAAGCGACCATGAATCCAAAACATTTAACATGGGTGACAAGGGTGGAAAAATGATATGTGCACATTTTTGCACAAAAATGCTAAAAATCCAATTAGCGATTTTTAATCGCGATTAACACTAAATTAGCATATAATTAACCATAAAAGCTTAAAAATGACATAATTCCACAAAATACCCCATTTTAGAATTTTCCCCATTTATCGGAATTTAATTATATCGAATATTAAAATATTCATTAAAAAATTAATATAAAATTATAGAAATTACCAAAAATAATATTTTATTTTTTTGAAATGTTACATAGTTGTACGTAACGGTCCCCAGGTAGATGTCGATAAGAAGGCCGATGAGGAAACCCATCCGAACTCCTACTGAGCCTGATGTGACAATCTCCGTACAGTCCGGTCTGTTCGTCTAGGACGATCGCATATCGGGCCTAGGGGTGCGGCAAGCGTCAGTCCCCTAAAAGCGGTGTAAGTCGTGTCGGAGTGAAGCCCATTACACCTTGAGAAGCTACTGGAAAACCTACCAGTAAATCTTATTTGCCCTGGCCAGGGACTTTGCGTAATGGCTCTCCAAACACAGCGCGATATCAACTCGCAATAACGGGAGAGACGAATCCTATCTGACCACCACTGCCTCTAAGTGGTTCGGGACTGCACCCAACTGCTACCTGTTTGCACGATTCCTTTGAGCCGTGGTAGGGTAGCAATCTAAGAACAGTGGGAACACACTCGAGACGAAGCAGCAGTATCAAGTCTGCGGACTATGCTGTACTCATGTCACCTGGGAACTGTTAACTGATGACGAGTATAATACCAACCAAAAGTTCCCTGCGAGTCCTGTTCGGTGTACCCGTAACCCAACGAGCACCTGTATACTATCTGCAATACAACGTACTAATGGCTGAGGGACAGACCATTTCCCCTGCTGGGATGAGAAGCGTACACACTAGTCTACTCCGGAGTATCGATGCCCTGTCTCGATAATCCTACGACTAGGGACCTGAAAAATGATGTGCTTGTAGACTACCCAGCCCCTACTAGTGTGACTGCCATCATAACGCTGGTAGTCAAGCAAGATCCTAAGGGCTCTATCAATATGTATTTGCGATATGCTAACATATACACATATTAAGATAGATATAAACCAAGTAGCATACTACCATGTTTAGCAAGACTGTTAATATAACTGTGAATATCCCAAGCTTCCATTAAGTAATATACAAGCTAGTATAATACAATAATAGCCCCTAGGGCATATACACTAACAATCTCCTACTTGCACTAGGGCTATGTACTGGCGTATCGAAGACCTATCATCTCGAGTAGCCTCTCGAACTGAATCTGAGGTAAGGCCTTTGTGAATGGATCTGCAGTGTTATCCTCTGAAGCAACACTCCGGACCTCGATCTCCCGGCGATCTATGATCTTCCTGATCAGGTGATACCGCCTTAAGATGTGTCTGGACTTCTGATGGGACCTGGGTTCCTTTGCTAAAGCTATAGCCCCGTTGTTGTCACAATATAGAGGTATTGGATCAACAATGGATGGAACCACCTGAAGTTCTATGAGGAACTTCTTCATCCAGACTGCTTCTTTTGCGGCATCGGAAGCAGCGATATACTTCGCTTCCATCGTCGAGTCAGCAACGGTGTCCTGCTTGGAACTCTTCTAGCACACCGCCCCTTTATTGATGGTAAAGACATAACCTGACATGGACTTGGAGTCATCCTTGTCACTCTGGAAGATGGAGTCAGCAAAAGCCTTGATCTTGAGGTCTTTTCCGCCGTAAACCAAGATCATATCCTTAGTCCTTCTCAGGTACTTGAGAATGTTCTTTACTGCTATCCAGTGTTTCTCCCCTGGGTTTGACTGATACAGGCTTACCACGCTCTGTGCGTAAGCTACATCTGGTCTGGTGCACAACATCGCATACAATATAGAGCCTACCGCAGAAGCGTAGGGTATAATCGACATGCGATCCCTTTCCAAATCAGTCTTGGGAGACATCTCTTTGGAGAGGGTGATTCCGTGATAAGCCGGTAAATTACCGTGCTTAGAATCTTCCATACTGAATCTTTTCAGTATAGTGTTGGTATACCTGGACTGCGAAAGTCCCAACATCCTCTTGGATCTACCACGACAGATCCGGATCCCCAGAATGTAAGAGGCATCACCCAGGTCTTTCATGGAGAACCTGTGTGACAAGAAACCTTTGACAGATTGTAGCATTGGAATGTCATTTCCTATCAAGAGAATGACATCCACGTACAAGACGAGGAATACGACAGTTCGTGCTACAATTTTACTATATATACATGGTTCATCTGGATTTTTGATAAATTCATATTCTTTGACTGTTTCATCAAAACAGATGTTCCAACTCCACGATGCCTGCTTTAGTCCATAAATGGACTTAAGCAACTTGAACACTTTCCTGCTGCTCCCACTCTGATTGAAACCTTCTGGCAGATCCATATAGACGCACTCTTCTAAATTACCATTTAGAAAAGCCGTCTTTACGTCCATCTGCCAAATCTCATAATCATGGAAGGCGGCAATGGAAAGAAGGATCCGAATGAATTTGAGCATAGCCACTGGAGAAAAAGTTTCGTCATAAGCCAAACCAGGTCTTTGACGAAAACCCTTTGCAACAAGTCTAGCCTTATAGGTTTCCACTTGTCCATCTACACCAATCTTTTTCTTGAAGATCCACTTGCATCCTATGGGTTTTAACCCATCTGGAGCAAAGTCCAAAGTCCATACTTTGTTGGTGTACATGGACTCCATCTCGGTCTGCATTGCATCCATCCATCTTACTAAGTCGCCGCTCTGGATGGCCTGTTGGAAGCTAGTAGGTTCATCTTTATCAATGACGCAATCCTCTCTATCCCCGTCTATGAGAAAACCATAGTATCTCTCAGGCGGATGAGACGGCCTACTACTCCTGCGGAGGGGTGAAAGAATGTCCTGTTCTTCCTGAACTTCTGGTTCTACCAAACTTTCAGTAGTAGTTTGTGGTTCTGGAATTTCTTCCAGTTCTAATGCGCTCCCACTTGTTTCCTTTTCTAAAAACTAATGTTCTATAAAATAGGCATTACGAGAAACAAAAACCTTTTGTTCCTCTGCGTAATAGAAATAATACCTCTTGGAGTTCTTTGGATATCCCACAAACTTACACTGTACTGATCGGGCCTCGAGTTTGTACGCATGCTGCTTTTTAAAAAAAGCTGGACATCCCCATATCTTTAGATACTGAAGATAGGGTTTCTTCCCACTCCACATCTTATATGGGGTGGTAGGCACAGTCTTGGTAGGAGCCCTGTTCAAAAGATATACAGCTGATTCTAGAGGATAACCCCAGAAAGATCGCGGTAACTCAGCATAACTCATCATGGAACGCACTATATCCAATAGGGTTTGATTCCTTTTTTCCGATACACCATTATACTGTGGAGTGTATGGAGGAGTAAGCTGAGAGAGAATTCCTTTCTCTTTTAGGTAACCCAGGAACTCGGCACTTAAGTATTCACCACCTCAATCAGATCTTAGTGTCTTGATTATTTTGCCGGTTTGGTTTTCTACTTCATTTTTATATTCTTGGAATTTCTCAAAGGCTTCGGATTTATGTTTCATTAAGAAAATGAATCCATACCTAGAGTAATCATCCGTAAAAGTAATGAAATATGAAAAACTACCTCTTGCATGTGTAGACATTGGACCACATACATCGCTGTGTATGAGTCCTAAAAGCTCACTTGCTCTTACTCCATGTCCAGTTAATGGAGTCTTTGTCATCATTCCTTTGAGACATGATTGACAAGTGGCATAAGATTGATATTCGAACGGATCCAAATATCCTTCTCTATGTAACTTAGTTAACCTTGTCTCATTGATGTGACCTAGTCTACAATGCCATCAGAAAGCCTGATTAATATCAGGAGACTTTCCTTTTAGTGTGTTCTGGACATTGACAATCTGTAATTGGTTTAACACATATATACCGTTATCTAGTGTACCGGACCCAATCAAACCATGATTATGGTGGATGTTAACAACATCGCTTACAAACGTGAAATCATAACCTTCTTTTGATAACAACGATACTGATATGATATTACACGTTAAAATGGGTACACAAAAACAGTTATGCAAAACCAAAATATGTCCACTCGTCAATCCAAGGTGATAATCCCCTATGGACACAGCACCCACGCTAGCTCCGTTAGCAACCTGGAGGGTCATATCACCAACCTTCAGCACTCTATGGTTTCTCAGTGCCTGCAATGAATTGAATATATGAAATCCTGATCCGGTATCTAATACCTAGGAAGTAGAGTTGATTGACAGACAATTTTCAATTACAAACACACCTGAAGTCGAAGCTACAGCTTGTTTCGGGTCCTGGTTCTTGGCAATCCAAGCTTTGCAATCTTTCTTCCAATGGTCTTTCCTACGACAGTGGAAGCACTCGTCCTTTGCCACTACTGGCACCGCAACCTTTGCTTTTCCCTTAACTCCCACCATACAGACACCACCTGTTGGTTTGGTAGCGGCCTTCTTCTTCCTTCCTATGGCCCTTGCCTTGGACCTGGAAGAGGAAGCACCGCGAACAAACATAGTGGGTGTTTCCCTTGCTTTCTACAAGGTTCCTTCTGCACTCCTCAACATGTTAAGGAGTTCTGGAAGTTCAACTTCTTTTCCTTGAATGTTGAAATTCAGAATAAACTGGGCGTAGGTGGAAGGAAGGGACTGAAGAACCAAGTCTGTATATAGCTCGTTCTCTAATGCCGTCCCGAGATCCGCGAGCTCTTCTATATAGCCAATCATCTTAAGGACATGTTCTCCTACTGATGATCCGACGGCTAGCCTCGACTGAAACAAGTTCTTCGAGGTCTCGTATCAAGCTATACGAGATTGCTCTCCATACAGTTCCTTGGTTTGGAGAAATATGGATTCGAGATCCATATTCTCGTACCTCCTCTGATGTTCATTATTCATAGAGGCAAGCACGATGCATTTGGCCTCCGCGCAGTCAATCTTCCAGGTCTTGCGGATTTCCTTATCCGCGACACTGGATTCTGGACCAGGGACAGCAGGTGCCTTAGTAGTAAGGACATACCCCAATTTGTCATAAGTAATCGCCATCTTAACATTCCGGAACCAATCTTTATAGTTTGGCCTTGTCAAAATATTTTTATCTAATTTTAACTTAAGGCCTGTCATGTTCTGGGTCGCTGTAATTAAGAGAGAGAGGGAACACTTTAGCATGATGCTCTTGCAAGTTTAGAGTGGTTTTTAGTTTATCTAAACTGGATGGTTCCCACTGTTTTTCGAATCCCTCCTCAAACCAAAAAGGAAGAACTAGTCAGCACTATTCTCACCGTACAATACATGTTTAACCGTTCAGCAAGGCCGGTATCGGTACTTCGAGGGAGGTTTTACGATGCTTTCGCGAAGTTCCTTAATTAAATAACCTCTTTTCTCTGGGGGCGTAGCCCCACTGACACCTTTCTCGACACCTACATGGTTTATAGCATTTATCGTTAAGTGACGAATCTTCTGATGAGTAGCGGATACTCACAGTAGGATCGGGATCTAAATATCATCAAGTGATAAAGCTGAAGGAATCCTACCAAAATTATCACACTCCAAATGTTATGCAACTCCTTGCAAATTTCAGTTTCTTTAGAAATTCCCGATATAAATTTCTGCCCCATGCTTTTATGACCTTGGCGTTGATCAAAATGACATAAGTCACATGTCAAGTTCTACCCATCATTATCTTGTTAATTTGAACCCATCCGTACATACCCCTGACGTTGGCCAAATGGTAATACGACTGTCCCAAACCAACTCATCTATCTATGCAACAAATGAATACCTAGCAGCTACCAAACACTATGCCTTGGCGTTGGTCAAAATACCTAGCTTGAATACTACTGAATACCCAAATGAAATGACGGAGGTCTACGAATGGTTTTGGCGAAACCGTGAACGTAGTGAACTTGATATGATCGAAGGAACCTGATAGCTTTTAAAAGGAGTGGTTAAGCTCCGCAATTCAAAATATCTTCTGTTTTAAAAATAAACGAGTGGTTTCTTTTAAACTGTTCCAATGATTCAACTTTGGTTTATTTTCTTTGCATTAATATAATGCGTCCCATCAATTAAACTATCATTGCAGAAAACAACGAAAATACAACGTCCTCTTATGCCATCCGCATTCGCCATTGGGCCCCGTCATTCATCCGTTAGGTTACTTAACTAACGACAGAGCGGGGGATGGGCTAGCGCGGGTGTAAAACATAAGTGACGCCTAATAGATATCATATACAGATATTGTACATTCGTCAGACGTAATAATAGTCATTCCAGATCATAGATGAACATATTGGATTTTTTTATGAATCCGCATTCCTTTTGAGCCTGCAAAGAAAGAAGGATTACACAGTCGCGATGAATAGCCAAAACCCCACCGTGGACCCCTACGGGTACGGCAAATACCTGCCAAGTACCCGAAGTGAAGCGGTCTCCCTCAACAACGTGAGTAGGCCTCTAAACACTTCAAAGTACCCGGTAGTTTGTGCACCCCGCCTTGGGTCTATCCTAGGAGCAGAAAACAGTAAATGAAATAATACATCGGTGGCTACAACCTCAACCCGGATGTGCCCCGCAAAAGAATATTACAACAATTTACAAATTACATTTGAATGAAAGAAACACTCGTCTCACATCCCCGGCTATTCATTCATGACAATCCAACAAGTCCACTTTCACAAACCAGTAAAAACCATTACAGAAATGTGCAACCTTCTGCTAACCGACATACTAGCAGTTAGGGGAGCTTTACGAACACATTAAACACATCACAGATATAATCAAATTAGCCAAACATCTTAGAATTTCGACCAAAAAAACACAAATGATTCTGCACTAAACAATTCTTTATGCACATTAAACCTGAACAGAAACAAATCATTTCAGAAAACACAACATCAACACAAAAGAATAACTGAGCGAATTTGGGTTGACTCGGAGTCAACTCGGCCGTGGATCCGCGGCGGATCGCTTGGATCGGCGGCGATTCCGCGGCGCTTTGGTCGAGTCACAGTCTTAAATTTCTTCACAATTCTTAAAATTTCCTGCTTGTATTTTTAAGGGTCCCTGAAAAATTTTTAGACCCTGTTTTAAAATCGGCAAAAACATGGTGAAATTGATATTTTTTCGGGTTCGTTTTGCGATTGAATTTCTAACGACTTTGCTAACAAGTTAGTTATGGTTTAGCGAGGCTTTGATGCCAATGTAAGTCAACGTTAGACACCCCACATGATGCGGGGAGGCGGAATAGGTAAAACAATCATTTTGTTTTAACTAACATCGACTAACTTTACGGATCTTTGCTAAACCCTAACTAACAACTATATAGAAGTGATTAGCTATTATGATAGATGATTATACCTAATGATTCAAGTCATTGTCCTTGTAGTTCACCTCCTCATCGGCGCCCTCGATGTGATAGAAGATCCACCCAAGAGCTACTTCTCGAAGCTTTAACCTCTTACTTGAGGTAACTAGGTGGCTATGAGTGCTAATCAAAATAACCTAGAGGATTAGGGATATATTAGTCTTGTTAACCCTAGGATCTCAACACATGAGAGGTTAGGGTTAGTTCTTTGAAGAGAGAGAGAGGTTGAGGAGATAGAATGTGAAAGTGAGAATGAATAAATATCTTAAGTCATTTGGATAAATAATGAAGCATCAAAATATCTAGAAATAATATCTCAAAATATCAACCATGCTTCATTAATTACTTTGAGGTGAATCACCTCATGACTCATGATGTAATTAATGCAAATTACACATCATCTCCTCCAACTCATTAAGCTTAATTCATAAATGAATTAAAAAATAATGAGTCACCTTTCTTCTAGAAGCTTCTCGAGTAATTACGAGAATGACCCTACCATCCATAAAACACAGAAAAACTGAGACTGTATAAATCCAATAATCCAATACTAGAACCTGGCATAAACTAAAGCCCGCCAGTAAAAACTGTCTGAACATCGTACGTGCATAAATGCACGTATGCGTCCGAACCCTGTCGTAAAACCATAAGACCTTTATATCGTTTCGCCTGAAGATGGGAAATTCTCTGTGTGGGACTCTAAAGACCCGACACTTAAGCTGGCAGTGGGTTTAACCATAGGACGCAAGCGGCACTAGCTCTACGTAACGGTCCCTAGGTAGATTTCGATAAGAAGGACGATGAGGAAACCCATCCGAACTCCTACTGAGCCTGATGTGACAATCTCCATACTTTCTGGTCTGTTCGTCTAGGACTATCGCATATCGGGCTTACGGGGCGGCAAGCGTCAGTCCCCTAAAAGCGGTATAAGTCATGTCGGAGTGAAGCCCATTACACCTTGAGAAACTACTGGAAATCCTACCAGTAAATCTCGTTTGCCCTGGGCAGGGACTTTGCGTAATGGCTCTCCAAACACAGCGCGATATCAACTCCCAATACTGGGAGAGACGAATCCTATCTAACCGCCACGGCCTCCAAGTACTTCTGGACTGCACCCAACTGCTACATATTTGCACAACTCCTTTGAGCCGTGGTAGGGTAGCAATCTAAGAACAGAGGGAACACACTCAAGACGAAGCAGCAGTGTCAAGTATGCGGATTATGCTGTACTCATGTCACCTGGGAACTGTTAACTGACGACGGGTATAATACCAACCAACAGTTCCCTGCGAGTCCTGTCTGGTGTACCCATAACCCAACGAGCACCTGTATACTATCTCCAGTAAAACGTACTAATGGCTGTGGGACAGACCATTTCCCCTGCTGGGATGAGAAGCGTACACACTAGTCTACTCCGGAATATCGATACCCTGTCTCGATAATCCTACGACTAGGGACCTGAAAAAGGATGTGCTTGTAGACTACCCAGCCCCCACTAGTATAACTGCCATCACAACGCTGGTAGTCAAGCAAGATCCTAAGGGCTCTATCAATATGTATTCGCGATATGCTAACATATACACATATTAAGATAGATACAAACCAAGTAGCATACTACCATGTTTAGCAAGACTGTTAATATAACTGTGAATATCCCAAGCTTCCATTATGTAATATACAAGCTAGTATGATACAATAATGGCCCCTAGGGCATATACACTAAAAAGTGTGTGAGCCGGCAAATCTGTGTAAGTGTAACATATGCATCATCGATAATTGTGCAGGTGTACTAGCAGACGATATCATAACAATAATGGAAGCACAGGTGCATACCGTGCAATGAGAATATCATAAATGTAGCAGAAAGTAAACCCTAAGCGCCACATTATAAAAGATACGTATCTAATCTAAAATCCACCTAGGGATTGTGATCGCTATAACATATCCGAGTCGATGAACCTATCAATCGGAAATCCAGCCTTATCACAACACGTACGGTATAATCCATCTTACGGCATCCTCTAGTCAATGGGAAGGATCAATCATCCGATAAAACATCGCGTGCAGTAAACCATCGTGCAGCGACAACAACAGAATATGGATTCTATCGACCTATACAAAAATGAGGGTACGGATCTAAAGTCTCGTTCGACATATCTCTCATTATTCTCATAAATATATACACACATATATATCTCAAGTCATGTCTTGGCAAAAGTATCTATATTCACATATCGCCTCGTATCCGTATATCGACATATTCAGCCAAGTCATCATATTTCATCATATACTCTTTTCATCATATCAATATTTCACATCAAGTCATCTTATATGTATATTCTATCTTATTAATCTCATACCATGCTACTATAAATCTCATACTTATTCTCTTGCACTACATATATATATATATCGCGATTCACATTCACATTTCATATCCTCATATATCAATTTGAGACATCCTTATCAATCATATCATTTCATACTAAAACCTTTAATCACATCCGTAGGTTCCTAGTGTAGGTTTCTCCGACTATATTCTATATATCGATTTCCATTTTATAATTACGGGGGTGCTATACGCCATCCACCCAACTTATAAATCTACTCACCTGCGATCTCCTCGCTTTGCCGGAGTCGATGTGGTTCGTCGTTTTGGACGTCCACGCGAAGGTACTTACAATAAATACACACTCGCAATGCTATTAAAATCAAGTCCGGAAAGCCGATATGGCACACGGTGCGCTCATAGGTTAGAACCTATAGCCTACGCATGCAAAAACAACCAAACAATCCTCGTTGTTGACGTACAAACATCAAACGACCCAATACAATATCAAATACCAAAACCCAAGTTCATAAATCACAATTAACAAATTCAGCAAAATAGAAAATCACTTCCATATTTCATCTCAGGTTAATTAGGACTAAACAAGCAAATACATGGAATAGTTTATAGGGATTAGGAGCTACAGCCAAAAACACAACACCATACCCCACTAGAAATCCAGCGACAATGCCATAAAATCCAAGCTCGCCATCCAAAAGGAGGATTCTTTGGTTCGTACTTCGGTGGTTGGTTTCTAGTGGTTAATCTAGGTAAGCGATATTGCTAGTTTTCCTCATAAACATCCCAGGTTTTCTCCAGATACCATGTAGGCTAAAAACCACCACAAAACCGACATGAAACAATTCTAAGTTCTTATTTTTGTTCAAATCTCGGGTCTTGTCCAGTAAAACACTACTAAGGGTTAAGTAAACACCCACTACAGATCACAAGTCCACATAATCACCCAAACCTTCTCTTGGAATTTCCAAACACCACTAATTTAAATCGATTTAACTCCAAACTACTATTGGGTGCTAGGAAACAAAAAAACTAAACTAGAAGTGTAGGAATTACCTCATTTGGTAACTCAAGAACTTTCTTGAGTTGCTCACAGTATTCAAAATCCAACTTTGAAAGGTCCAATGGGATTGTAAAAAGGTTGCGATCATTTCTAGTGAAGGGAGTATTGGGTTTTGACAAGGTTTTGGAGTTGAAACATGGAGGTGGAGGTGGAGGAAGCATGAGGATGAAGAAGATGAAGAAAAAAAGTGGAGGGGGAAATGAAGGCGGCCCCAACCCCCTCTCTATCTTATCCTTTCTCTCTTATGCTCACTCTCACTCTTAATCTCACCCTCTCACAAGCCAATGCCTCATCATGACTTTTGTCCCCCCTCTCTCTCCTATCTTATTCTTTTTAAAACCAAATATCAACAAATTCCAATGAAACAATATGCATCCAAATGTAACATGACATGGTGCACTAACCATGGAAAAATGTAGAAACACGGATTTGGCCTAATCGTGATTATTAGTGCACTAATCAAGTTTAATTTGAACTTGCATATAATTAATTATAAAAATTTCCAAATCCGATAAATATATTTTTAAATGAATAAATCATTTTAATCTCCAATTATTTCCCAAATATTGGTATATATTTATACCATTTTACGAAAACCCCAAATTTGCAAATCGAAGAGTTTTCGTGAAATATATTATTTTAATATTAAATTCCAAAAATAATATTTTATATTTATGAAATGTTACAATCTTCCCGCCTTAAATAAATTCGTTCCACGAATTTAAATTTAAACCACCAAATGCAAAAACATTTCAATAATCAGCTCAAATCAACGGGGCTCCGAAATCACGGAAGATACAGAAATACTACAGCGCATCAAGTGCGCTTGAAAACGAGTATAAAACGCAAAATCGATCTCTGTCAAGCGTCACGCTCAATGGAGATACAGATCTCAAAATCCACTACTGAAATCCAATATACACTAGTCGAATACTATCATACGTATATAGTACGCATCCTTAGAAAAATCTCCTAAATTTGAATAAAACACATGCAAAATATTTTCCGAATCGCCGTGTGATGCGTAACTCACGGCATAAGTGACAAACACTCATTTGTAAAGTAATAAATATACGTTCATATATGTTTTGCTCAAATATACGTTCCGCCGTTTTGAAATATCCCAAAAGGTTTTCCTTTATAAACGTTCATGTTGCTCGAGGACACGTAAGAAATAGCGATACTATAACTCTTTTTTGAAAACCTCTTGTTAAACTTTTTATGCATGCAAAGTACTCAGGTACTGTCCTTAGACCAGTCTTGTTCAGCCACTATATAATATAGTGCCCATCATGAAAATAAAGTGCTCAATAGTAAAATCAGCCTCAAAAGGCGTATCCAACAATCACGTACATCTGGTGCGTACGGAAATCAAATCCAATATAAGTGCCACGATATGCAGAAAAGCAAAACTAAGTGCAACGGGTGTGCACGAAAGTATCTGTCCAGTGCAACGGATGTGCACGACAATAATATCCAGTGCATTTATAGTGCATGAAAATCTCAATGAAGTGCATCCAATATACACGAATAAAATCTCAATCAAGTGCATCCGACATGCACGAATAAAATCTAAATCAAGTGCATCCAGCATGCACGATTAAAATCTCACACCATGCACCTAATATGTGCAAAAATCCACCCCAAGCGCGTTAGGTCCGTATAAAGCATCTAGTGCAGCAGTATGCATGAAAACGTACGTCAAGTGCAAACGAGCACAAAAAACATAAATCTGATGAAACAAATGCTTAAAGACGTAAATCGGGTGCAACCAATGTACGGAGTATAGATCTAGTGCAACCAATTCACAAAATACCAATCTGGTGCAACCAATGAACAAAATATAAATCTAGTGCAACAAATGCACGAAATACAAATCTGGTGCATCCAATGCCCGAAATACTAATCCGGTGCAGCCAATGCACGAAAACTCATTCATATCTCAAATTCTCACAAAAACAACACCGAGCATGCCAAGGTGTATTAAAATCATAAACGTGTGCAACTACGTGCACAAAACACGCATCAATGCACTGTAAGCACATGTGAGCTACACCGAGTGCAAAAATCAAATCGAGTGCGTACCACATGCACAAAATCAAATCAAACGTATGAAATCTACGAAATCATAAACACATGCGGCCAAGGCATAAAATAAATATTAAGTGCAATTGATATGCACAATTCATAAACTAACAAAATGGTGTATAAAACATATATCAAGTGCAAAAACTATGCATGAAATGTAAATACCCAGTAGGTGCAGCTATGGTGCGCGAAAACAATATCATGAAACTCAATCATCAAAACTCAAATCCAAGCGATATAAAAGTGACACTCGGATCACAAACGTAAATCGCAACAAATGACATTAAGGTACAACTCCTACAATGTTGAAAAATGTCGGTGCACCCAAAAATGGTAGAGCAAGAACATCCGCCAGCCTCCTGCTCACGGTCCGGCGTCCTCTATCTCTGGGTCATCATTTTCTCTGTGGATTACCAATCTCGCAATCTATCGGCTCGTTGGCCCGGTCAGGTGTACTAATGGAAACGATTCCACCCTGGCACTCTCCTGGTCATCTTTCGGTAAATTAGTATGACCACTCGTAAAGTAGCACGTCACTGGCGTTGGCCTCTGGCCGTCTGAATACACGTGACACAACTGATCCTCGGTGTAAATCTTATCACAACAGTGTCCTGGAAGGAACCTGCTCAAGGTCTCATCCGATCTCGCCTATGCCGAACTATACGGAGGCCGGTATATAATCTTTTCTCGTTTTCTGGAGATCTGCGTTCTTCACACAACATTTCCTCGAGAACTGGCTGTATCCTAACACCTCTGTATACATATCTGATCTCTAATCTCAACGGGAAGTAACAAAAGCTCGATAACATCTTGCACGAACCTCTTGTTTCACCCGTTTTCATTATCGTCCACATCGAAATCACGTCATGCTATCTGCGTACTGCAATTTGTTCTCGGCTACAGTCAATCCAGAGTTTCGCACACGGTCTCGAAATTACGAACTCGGTTTCTTCATCACTCTATACAAGATATCTAGCCGAACACGTCCTCGAGAATTCGTCCCAACCATCAGAGGAATATACTTTATTCATCCGCTCTCGATCAACTCACAACGCATCTGGGTGAGGTCTTCTATCCGAAACTGGTCAACTTACAGATCTCCTATCGGAGCATCCAACGAACAACGTCATCTTTGAATCGATCTACTCTAAATCTGAATAAGATTCTCCACTCTGGAAATCTTCAACTCTATTGAGCCTGCGTCGGCGCATAAAATCTGATGAATCATCTCAGTCATTCAACTCAACTCAAAATTGACTAGCTATCTTCTGTCGCATCCCTGCCTGAAAGCTCCAGCGATCTTAGCTCGTAAGCTCTGGAAGTAACATCCCATCAATCTCAGCAACGGCGGGGTCATCTGTCTACACAGTAGACAACAACACAACTCTGAGGTAAGCTGTACATCAACAGTCCTCCCACAACAGGAAGCCTCTATCATTGGTCCGATCATCCGGTGCAAAACCGAACACTCGCCTCAAACGAGAGGTCACAACACAAACACTAAATCGAGACGTTCCCATGTGACCAGAAAACACGATAGTCAGTCCTCGTCCATGACGAGCTCGCGGACCGCATCACTAGCAGTAGCTCAATCTGGGCTCAAACCATGGTGACTGGAACCTCAAGCATGTATTCATGAAGATATATCAAAGGGATGAAAAGAATCAACAGATCCCAAAATGGATACATGATCATAAGGAGGAACAGAATCAATGAGAGTATGATCATGTGAACGAATAGAATCAAGGATCTGAAATGGATGTATGATCATGGAAACGAAGAGAATCAAGGATCTCAAAATATATACATCCTAAGGTTACTAAAGCGGAGTATTGTATCGTAAGTATGTGGTGGAACATACGCACGGTACGTCACTCTATTTGAGTTACCTAGTCCATCAATCAGGGTCAACCTATGTAACTAATGTTCGGGTCTAATACTCCTTGTTCAAGTCTAAGTTCCGTAAGGTCAAGTCTAAGTTCCGAAATAGATTACGCCCCAGAGTCCAAATAGTCAAACCCAGACTCAAACCAAGGTTAAACCTAGCGCTTTGATACCAATTTTGTCACGACCCGAAATTTAATTTGTGACCGGCACTTAAATCACGTAACGTCTAAAGGCGTAACGTAACTTAAGTAGGCTGAAGCCCAGAAATCTAAACCTTTTTAAAGAAAATAAAAGAGGTGAAGTTTTGGAATAAAGGAATGATGAAATCAAAAGTTTTCTTAAATGTATAGATAATGGAACATGAAAATTGCAAGTGGATTATACTAGTTGAAAAAACATGTTTCGTCTTTTAAAAATTTGGGCAGAACCTCCCTTGTATATTTTGATCCAAAACCACATATACATAACAACAATAAAGGCATCCCCAAGCGGGAGCTAGCTCTTCGCCAATCGGCGGAATCACAACCACGCAAGTCAGAAATATATGTATACGACGCCCAACGACGAAGATCAACACAAAAGGATAATGTAAATAAAGCAAGACATCAAATCCCCTAATAGCGAACATATAATCCGTCGCTCTAAGTCTCGCAAGCACTAGTCTTTCTAAGTCTTACTAATTATACAAATACTAGTTTCTGATTGATGGAGTTGACTAGATACAACAGGAATAATAAATACAAGAGTGGGTACGATCCAATATGTCCCACCTACCAAAGCAAATCACCCGAATGCAGCTGTGTGCCAGCGATACCGCTACTGATCCATGCGATCAACCTGCAAGAATTATGGCACAAGGGGGATGAGTTGCCAACTCGTGAGTAGAAAACATCAGCAGGTAGATATCGAATAAAACAATGATTTCCTAGATCAACTATATCATGAAGGTAATACTATGATATCAAGGGTGACCGTGTCTGCATACATGCCAACAATATAATCAATTCCTGTATGCATGTAGATATAATCCATGTGTCCATCAATGACACAACAACATTATGAAAGCATATGCATGTAAATATGAGAATATCAACCAACATGTGTCCATCAACGACACATCAAAATAATGGAACCTAAGTGTCCAACATCGACACTCGAAACTTCATGAAACCAGTGTCCAACACCGACACGTAACTCCTCATATCTCGGGCTCCGTTAGTCTGGATCGGCCCACGGGCTCCGTCAGTCCGGATCATCCCATATCATCTCACGACTTCGGTCGGTATCCTCCGGATAACCGTCGAGCCGAATACTATCACTGGTAGGTAGTAGTCCCTCTACCAGGCTCATCTTCTACTTCACAACATACCTTTCTTTCCCTGGGGTTCCATACCGGGTCCACCAAGTTCCCGCAAACGGATCATCCAACTCCTCGAATCGGGTATCACATAGCTCATAACCGAGAAAACACATGGTGGACGCCTCGAAATATCATATCAAGAGAAACCGGATTTTTAAAACAATACATACTTTCTTTTGAACTATAACCACGGTTTTCAAATGCAGAATCTCATGAAAACAGCATCACAATGCGTATAATCGTAAAGCATGATGTATGCTAACATAGAACAGAAATGTGAGCATATCAGTATATCATGCAACATTGAATAGTGATGTGATATCAGTATATCATGCAAACGAGTTATGTGATACTACTAAACAATCAAGAGTAATAGCATGATATAGAAATTTATTGTGTAAGTGACATAGCAATTATCGATGATGAAAGTGTATGAGTTGGCAAATCTGTGTAAGTGTAATATACGCATCATCGATAATTTTGCGGGTGTACTAGCAGACGATATCCTAACAATAATGGAAGCACAAGTGCATACCATGCAATGAGAATATCATAAATGTAGCAGAAAGTAAACCCTAAGCGCCACATTATAAAAGATACGTATCTAATCTAACATCTACTTAGGGATTAAGATAGCTATAACATATCCGAGTCGATGAATCTATCAATTGGCAATCCGGCCTTATAATATCATGTACGGTATAATCCATCGTACGGCATCCTCTAGTCAAGAGTATGGATCAATCATTCGGTAAAACATCGCGTGCGGTAAACCATCGTGCAACGACAACAACAGAATAGGGATTCTATCAACCTATATAAACATGAGGGTACGGATCTAAAGTCTCGTACGGCGTATCACTCATTATTCTCATAAATATATACACACATATATCTCAAGTTATGTCTTGGCAAAAGTATCTATATTCTCATATCGCCTCGCATCCGTATATCGACATATTCAGCAAAGTCATCATATTTCATCATATACTCTTTTCATCACATCAATATTTCACATCAAGTCATCTTACATATACATTCTATCTTTTTAATCTCAGATCATGCTACTATAAATCTCATACTTATTCTCTTGCACAACATATATATATCACGATTCACATTCACATTTCATATCCTCATATATCAATTCGAGACATCCTTATCAATTATATCATTTCATACTAAAACCTTTAATCACATCCGTAAGTTCCTAGTATAGGTTTCCACGATTATATTCTATATATCGGTTTCCATTTTAAATTGCGGGGGTGCTATACGCCATTTACCCGACTTCTCACGTAGATATAAATCTACTCACCTGCAATCTCCTCTCTTAGCCGGAGACGATGTGCTTCGTCGTCTCGGAAGTCCACGCGAAGGTACCTACAATAAATACACAGTCGCAATGCTATTAAAATCAAGTCCGGAAAACCAATACGGCACACGGTGCGCTCATAGGTTAGAACCTATAGCCTACACTTGCAAACTCAACCAAACAACCCTCGTCTTTGACGTACAAACTTCCAATGACCCAATACAATATCAAATACCAAAACCCAAGTTCACAAATCACAATTACCAAATTCAGCAACATCGAAAATCACTTCCAGATTTCATCTCAGGTTAATTGGGACAAAACAAGAAAATACAGGGAATAATTTATAGGTATTAGGAGCTACAGCCAAAAACTCAACACCATACCCCACTAGAAATCCGGCGAAATGCCATAAAATCCAAGCTCACCGGCCAAAAGGAGGAGTCTTGGGTTCAAACTGCGGTGGTGGGTTTCTAGTGGTTAATCTAGGTCAGTGATATTGCTAGTTTTCCTCATAAACATCCCGGGTTGCTCCAGATACTCTGTAGGCTAAAAAGCACCATAAAACCGACATGAAACAATTATAAGTTCGTATTTTGGTTCTAATTTCGGGTCTTGGGAAGTAAAACACCACTAAGGGTTAAGTAAACACCCACTACAGATCACAAGTCCACACAATCACCCAAACCTTCTCTTGGAATTTCCAAACATCACTAATCTAAATCGATTTAATTCTAAACTACTATAGGGTGCTAGAAAACTCAAAAACTAAACTAGAAGTGTAGGAATTATCTCATTTGGAAACTCAATAATTTCTTGAGTTGCTCAAAGTCTTAAAAATCCAACTTTGAAAGGTCCAATGGGTTTGTAAAGAGGTTGTGATCATTTTCAGTGAAGGGAGTATAGGGTTTTGGCAAGGTTTTGGAGATGAAATATGGAGGTGAAGGTGGAGGGAGTATGAGGATGAAGAAGATGAAGAAAACAAGTGGATGGGGAAATGAAGGCAACCCCCCCCCACTCTCTCTTAATCTCACCCTCTCACAAGCCCATGCCTCATCATGACTTTTGTCCCCCCTTATCTCTCCTCTCTTATTCTTTTTAAAATCAAATATCAACAAATACCAATGAAACAACATGCAACCAAATGCAACATGTCACGGTGCACTAACCATGGAAAAATGTAGAAATACGGATTTGGCCTAATCACGATTAGTAGTGCATTAATCAAGTTTAATTTTAAGTTGCATATAATTAATTTTAAAAATGTCCGAATTAGATAAATATATTTTTAAATGAATAAATCATTTTAATCTCCAATTATTTCCCAAATATTGTTTTATATTTATACCATTTTACGAAAACCCCAAATTCGCAAATCGAATAGTTTTCGCGAAATATATTATTTTAATGTTAAATTCCAAAAATAATATTTTATATTTATGAAATGTTACATATACTAAGAACCTAATTGAAGGTAATAAGAAATCTATAACATCCCGAGCCGATATATATAATGGTCAGCAATCAAGCCTCATATCATCACGTATTATAATAATACATCGTACGACATCCTCGAGTCAAGGGTACAGGTAAACTATCAAGATAAATCATCATTCGCAAGGTATCAATCTTCGTACTATATCAATATCATAAATCAGGTGTACGGATCTAAGGTCACATACAATCTATTATATCATCAAAACACATATTATCACATGCTTGTGTAAATATTGCCCAACCATCCTTTATAATATCATATCATATACCATATCAAGACTCAATCACATACCAACATCTCACGGCATCATGCCTGATCATATCGACCCATCTCCAAATATCACATACTATCCTCATCACCCGTGTATATGTATACAAACACATACACACACATACATACATATATACACATATACACACAAAGATCAAGTGCGTGTTGTTGGATTACGGCAGCGCCCCGACCATCAAACCGTGGCCAAATGCGTAACAATTTTTTTCTAAACTGGCGCTACCATGACCCGATACCCGGATCTGACCTAAACCCAATACAAGCAATATGTAAACTAGGAGTTAGATAGTTATAACAAGTTGATCCGTGTCCTTCGGTCTTGAACCATCATCCCAAGCTCCTAGAGGCTTCTTGAACGAATTTGGTTGCCGGTCTTCCTCCATCTACAATAATCTTCCTGAGGGAACGGCGCAAGCTCAAGCCTCACCAAGCGAGGCAACCGACGCTCCAAGGTCGCTAGCAATGGAGAGTGGAGGTGTAGGAATGTGTCACTATAATTTTTTTCTCATCACCAATGCTCCAAGAGCAACCCAAGAAGATGAAGAGGAGGTGAGGAAACATGTTGCATGAGTAACTAAAGAAAAATAGCTAAGTCTCAAAGTGAGAGTAGAATGAGCAAGTGAAGAGAAGAAAATGAGCAAGCCCCCATCAAAAGAAAGTGGCCGACTCTTCTCTCAATCATGCACACACAAAAAAAAAATATCTCCTCATTTTACAAATAAACAAATGCATGCCACACCACTCTACATGCTCATGCCAACACACCCTTCCACCTTATTTCCAAATATATTTTCCAAAAAGAATATCAATAATGATATGGCCATCTTCTAGAAGCTATTTCGTATAAATACGGAATACTTCCCCGTACACGTAACGAAATACATATACGCGTATTCATACAAACATACAAATAGTAAAGAGAGAAAATGAATAGTGAACAATAATACTAGAATACATATATATAAATACATATATAAATTACTAAATCAAAACCTGATATAATAATACGGTTTAATCCTAAGCCTCTAGTATATTATCAACCGTCCGATTAAAGTCTGTGCAGCCTGTACACATATTTAATCGGACACATGTATGTACCAACATACGCCATCTACACCATATCGCCTTAATCGTGAAAACCCTCAGTGCGGGACTCTAAAGACTCGTCAATACGCTGGCAGTGGGTTTAACCATAAGCACGTCAGCGACACTAGCTGTACGTAACAGCACCCCAGGTGTTGAGCGAAAGAAAGGCCGAAGAGCAAACTCATCCAAACCCCTACTGAGCCTGACAGTGACAATATCCGTACATTCATGTCTGTTCGTCTAAGAGTATTGCATATTGAGTCTAGGGGGTGGATAAAGTCAGACCCCTAATAACGCGATAATTCATGTCGGTATGAAAACCATCACCACATGAGAAACTACCGATCCTAAATTAGTAATTCTCGACCACCTTGTCTAAGGATTTCTGGTGATGGCCATCCGTGCACTGCGCGACATCAATCCTCAATACCGGGAGAGACGAATTCCCGACAATCCGCTCACTGCCTCCATATGGCTCGGGACTGTACCCAACTAAAACCTGTTTGCACGACTCCTTTGAGCCGTGGTAGGGTAGTAATCAAAGCACCGTAGGAACTCACATATGACAAATGACGATCTAAGGTCGATAGACTAACCTATACACATGTCACCTGGGAACTGCTATCTGATAATATGTATAGTACCAACTAGCAGGTTCCCGGCGAGTCCGTCCAGTGTACACATAACCCAATGAGCACCTATATACTAACTTAGGTGAACAAACTAACACCAATAGCTTGTGAGACCTGGCCACCGCCCCTCATCGGGGTCTCGATCAGTATACACTAGTCTACTCTGGAGTATCGATGCCCAGTCTCGAAACTCCCATAACTAGGGACATTTAAGGATGTGCTTAGAGATCACCAGATCCCACTTATATGATCGCCATCATAATGGTGGTAGTCAATCAAGAATCCTATGGGCTCTATCAACATGTAATAGTGATGATAAAGACAAACTAGATAGCATACTATCATCTCGAGTAAGACCGTTCTACCGGTATAGGTCCTCCCTCAATCATCATAATCACCTGCCTGCGACTACAATAATTGCCTTGAGGGCACTATAGCTAACAAACTCCCACTTGCACTTAAGGACAATTATTGCGGTGTCGCATACTCATAGCTCATGTGATACCGAGCACCCAACTTCTCTACTAAGCAGTTTCGTAAGGCTCGTTTGTGAAACTATTGTATTCGAGAAATAGTCACAGTGAGTAGATTCGCTCCAGTGTTTCTATCTTTATCTCTCTATATCTCAACTTCACGGAAAACAACCATCTCCCGAAATGAGCAATACCTTGTCTTAGAATTTGTCTGGATATCTGATGGGACCCAGTTCACAAAAAAACTCCAAATCTAGCAAACTTTTTAGACTGTATCATCCACTGAATTTAATCAGTATCCTGCGCCATGCCTTCCTGAGTAACAGCTTTGACCACCTGTCCAACATACTGACCCTCAGAAGAGGGAAAAACTATAACTTAGACAACCACTCTGTTATCCAGGTCACCTTGAAACCCTGAAATGATAACTGCCTCCTGAAGGATGCTGCCGTTACCATATCCCTAGAACATCCATTTATGTTCATAAACTGCTTCCCTACATTTCTTCAGGATTTGATTAATATATTTTTATTGCAGCTAATGCAAAAACAAAATCTGGTGTGGTACTTGACATTTCATGATTAACTCAATTGCCTAAGCAAGTGATATGCTAATCATGCAGATCTCTCTCCCCTTTAGTTTGTAAGACACCATTAGAGAGGATGACTCCATCACCTGCAGGTACTCCACCATGCCAGGAGTCGTCCATTATAAAACACTTTAGAATAGTATCAAGTACCTAAATTGGGACACTTCCCATATCTAGATCTAAAACCATAAATCCGGAAACCCTGATATTATATCCATGTCCTATGTGGAGAAACAACTATGTAACAAGCACAGTATAACCGATCATAGAATAGGAATTTCACTTCCTATAAAGTGCATGTCATCCCAAATACTAGGACATCACACCCTACTACCTTCTTACCCGATCCATCTCTTATTCTGATGAAGTCAAATCCTATGACTGTCACATCAAAAATAGATGATCTATTTCCGCTATACCTGCTTTAGTCTATAAATAGACATAAGCTACTTGCCCACTATGCTTCCGCTGCTCCCACTGACTACAACAACCCTCTGGCAGAGTTATATACACGTGCACTTCTAAAGCTAGTTTAGAACGACGCTATACTCATCCTCCTACCGGGTCTTATAGTCTAGAACAGTAGCAATGACAAGTCTGGGTAAACAAGATCTCCCTGTCATCGTCTCTAAGAAATCCAAAGTACCTCTCGGGTGCCTGAGGTTACCCACCAAATCTGCGGAGTGGCAATGGAATAACAAATCCAATTGAATCTTCAGGTTCTATTAAATCTTCAGTGATCGTTTGTGGTTCTGGAACCAGTTCCAGTTCTACCATACACCAACTTTCGTTTTCTAAAAAAAATCCATTTTACTAAAACTGTAGCAAGTCAAGAACAATATCACTATTGATCTTCCTGATGGTAGAAAGTTAACCCTCGTCAAAACCCGGGATAACCCACAAACAGCCATTTCTGAAACGTGCCTCGAGTTTATCCGGATTCTGGTTTTAAGCATCCGCCGGACAACTCCCTATACCTTAACATCATTAAGATATAAATTAATTCTATATATATATATCCAATATAGAAACAAAAGCACTAATTTAATTGGAACCAGATTCAAAATCATGTAGCTATCTCCAGTGCATATCAACCAAATGGAAAGAGGCCAATCAGCATTACTCATCTAGGAGCGCATCCATATATGAGTAATCTGAAAGAGAAGCAAGTTCTCAAAACCATTACTATCAATGGAATAGTACACACAAGTATCTACATCTTCGACTACCCCGATGAATCCTGATACTTCCAACAAATGGTTCTCTTCTTTATTCTTATACCTGTAACTTCTCAAAATTTGGACCTTGTCTTTCAACGGAATACATGTCTAGAACTGGAGAAGTCATGAGTAAACAGAATATAGTACGAGTACCAACAACAATGTCCTAATGGACACTGGACAACATACAATACTTTTTATAAGTCCCCTGAGTTCAATAACTCAAACCTTGTGTGTCGTAGGTTGAAAACTATACTATGGTTAAGAAGAATTACACCGCTGTTGAATGTACCTTACCTAACCATCAACTAATATAGGTAAATATCACAGACATAATTTCAAAAAGTTATATCTCACTTTATAAAATAAACGTACATATATTTCAGTTTGAAACTGGTGGATAACTATGGATATTCAAAACCAAA
This sequence comes from Agapanthus africanus, assembly GCA_030015575.1. Lineage (NCBI taxonomy): Eukaryota > Viridiplantae > Streptophyta > Magnoliopsida > Asparagales > Amaryllidaceae > Agapanthus > Agapanthus africanus. Next base: position 508,246,301 of record JASDDO010000019.1, on the reverse strand, counting down.
AATTTGCCGTCCGGCAAAACCCAGGCGATTTTCTCAAATATCTCCAATTACAACAAATTCCGATATAATGATAATCTAATCACCTAATTCCCAATATCTTACTTCTACTCACCATCTGTAATAACATACAGATGTGAGAAACTGATCTGGTAAATACATACCCTGGAGTTTGATTCCAATTGGGAAAACAGTTTTCAATTAACATTACACGGTGAAACTGAAACATGAAAATGTTTTAAATGGGTTAACTGGTATTCCTAGTAATGACTCTTCCACTATCCTGATTCAAAACTGTAACAGTATAGTTCCATGCCCTCACTCCAATCCCTTTATATGTCTTTACTTATTACCTTGTGTACACCACGTTTAGGCTAATTGGTTTTCTTCCTTCCCTACCTTTCGCCACCAGCCTATGGCTTGGAAGAAGACTGTCCAATAAGCATAATAGGTGTACCCTCCTAGTTGTAGGATCCCTCGCAACTTGAGAGAAGGTAAAGGGAAAAGACATCTGAATAATCCTATTCTATTTCTCCCGAACTGGAAACCATCCTTGAATCTGGAACGAATTCCTTCGAGTTTGTATGTAACTATACGATGGCATGTCCAAGCATTATAGACGTTTGTAGTGATATGAAGTGTTCTGGAGAAATCAAAAGTGGATGTGGGAGAGGCAGGGGTATACATGGTTTTTTCATGAATGATATTAGTCGCAATTTTCTTTGTCGTTATTCTAATCCCTTTATATGTCTTTACTTATTACCTTCTGTACACCACCATTAGGATAATTGGTTTTCTTCCTTCCCTACCCTTCGGCACCAGCCTAAGGTTTGGAAGAAGACTATCCAATAAGCTCAATAGGTGTACTCTCTCCTAATCCTAAGAGCCCCCAAAACCTGAGAGAAGGTAAAGAGAAAAGACAACCGTATAATCCTATTCAATCTCTCAAGAACCAGAATCCATCCTCGAATCTGGAACAAGTTTCTTCGAGTTCGTATGTAACTATACGATGGATTATCCAATAAGTTCGGATCTTCGTAGTGATACGTTGTGTTCTGGAGAAACACAAACGTGATATAGTGGGGCAATGATATATGCGACACCGTGACATTCCAAATGCCTAAGTGTTTTAAGAAGGTTCGGTTATCTTGATTCATGAGTTTTCTTTTAGGGTCGGGCCATGGTCACTGCCAAAGTGAGAGAGAAAAGAATACTCAGCGTGCACTCTTACCTAGATCAGAATGGTCAATCACTTTATCTAATCAGGATGGCTCCCATTGTTTCCTCGAATTCTCCTCCAAACAAAAAAGGAGAATTAGTCGGGATCATCTAAAATCACCCGAGGAGTAAACCTACTCATCAGTAGGAATCGGGATCCAACTATCATCACATGATAACTTGATGGAATCCACCCAAGTCACCATACTCCAAAAGGTATGCGCAAGCCCGGCAAGTTTCCTGTATGTTTGAAACTCCCGATGTGATTTTTACCCCTAACGACTTCATGGCCTTGATAGAGACCAACGTGCCATAAGTCGCTAGTCAGGTTCAACCCGTCATTATTCAAGATTGATCTAAACCCACCCGCACAAGCCGTTGATAGAGACCAACGTGACTATGCATCTGTCCTAAATAATCGCATATCTATGCTACAGACACGTATCACGCAGCTACCGTACACTATGCCTTGATAGAGACCAATGTACATAGCACGAATACTATGAGATACCTATCTGAAATGACGGAGGGCTACGGCTGGTTTTTGGCAAAAAACCTTTAAGGTAATGAACAAGATATCGTTGAAGGAACCGGATACCTTTACAAATATATAGCGGCGCAAACTTTTGCTAAAGAGGTCACTCCCTGTGAAGAGATCTCGGCTCTTTCCTCGTAGAATAAGGTGCAGGATATTCCAAACTGAATAGCATGATGCAAAGAAAAAGAATCGACTATAGTAAAGTTATTACGCTGACGCAAACTATCGCTCAAGGGGTCACTCCCGATGAAGGGATCTTGGCCCTTGCCTCGTCGAATGAGGTGCAGGATATTCATAACCGAATACCACTGTGCAAAGCAAAAGAAAATGTCTGTAATGTCAGTTTTAAATACTTGGTTCCAACAACATTATATATAGGTTTGTTTTATCCTTGCATTGATCAGAATCAAATCAGTCCCATCAATTAATCACACCAGAAAAGAACGAAAATATATGATGTACGTATATGCCATCCGCATTCGCCACTGGGTCCGGTCATTACCCGTTAGGTTACCTAACTAACGACAGAGTGGGGACTTAACTAGCACGGGTGCAAAACATATACACCATCTACTAGTATATATATTAATATATATATATAACAATCGTCCCAGGCATGATATAAAGCAACATCACAGAAGCAACAACACTGAGTGGTGGATAATCCTGGAGCCCCGGGTTTCACTTGAGCCACAAATGAGACCCGATGTTCCCCTGTCGTGTGGATAGTCTGTGCAATGAAAACCTAGACCCCTACGAGTGCGGCAAGTTACCCGCCAATTCCAGAAGCGAGGCAACCCCAATCAACAACGTGAATGGGCCACCCAACACTTCGTGGAATCCGGTAACTTGGGCCCCCTTCTGTGGGTCAACCTATACGCTCTACGAGTGCGGCGAATAGCCCCCCAATTCTAGAGTAAGGTCCCCTCCGTCTCAACGCGATGAGAAGCGGACCCGTTGCCCTTTAGAACCCGGCTATTCGTGCACTCCACCGCGGGGTAATCCTAATACTGAAAAGCAAAATAATATGTACAAGGGTGACATCGACTTTAACCCGGTCGTGCCCTAAATAAATAATATACAAACTGGCAGAGACGACAATCTACATGTCAGACGCTCACCCTGTAATATCAAATGTACAAATGAAACTAAACAGTACTAACATTGCACCCAAGCTATCCACCACGACGATCCAACCACAACACAGCACAACACAGAACATCAACGTGAATGTCACGTTCGCAAACTCATCTAAAGGAACATATAGCAATTAGACGAGTTGTACCGCTCGAATGACATTCACGGTCGTAGATAGTAATGCATGTACTGATAAACATTTAAACCGTGTTAAATTATCGACTTCGAAACACCCCGAATTGCCCCTGAACAAAAGATAACATAATATCCAAAATGGGCAAAACAAGCAATACCACTGCACCAATATTCCAGACACTAACACACACCTAAAATACGAAACCCTAACTAGAAGCAGGGCCGGCCAGCTCGAATATTTTGCAAATGTGGCCGGTTCAATACGGGTGAAACTGGCTCATATTTGGGGTGCAGTCTACTGGTCACCATAGTAGTCCTCTGCAGTTGCTTAAAATTTTTTTTGAAGACTTGAAAAATTGACAGAAACTGCAAAACTATTTTGTGGTTGTTTCGATTTCGATACTTTAACATTGTCTAAAACTGCTAGTAAGGGGTTTACGGGTTGGCTCTAAAACCATATTGGGTTACGGCAGTGCCCCAGCCATGAAACCGTGGCCAAATACGGAACAAAACTTTTCTAAACTGGCGCTACCATGACCCGACGCCCGGATCTACCCTAAACCCTATACTAGCAATATGTAAGACTAGGAGTTAAATGGTTATACCGAGTTGATCCGTGTCCTTCGGTCTTGAACCATCATCCCAAGCTCCTAGAGGCTCCTTGAACGAATTTGGTTGCCGGTCTTCCTCCATCTACGATGATCCACCTGAGAGAAACGGCGCAAGCTCTAGCCTCGCCAAGCGAGGCAACCAACGCTCTAAGGTCGCTTGCAATGGAGAGTGGAGGTGTACGAATGTGTCACTATAATTTTTCTCTCATCACGAATGCTCCAAGAGCAACCCAAGAAGATGAAGAGGAGGTGAGGAAACATCCGGCATGAGCTGTAAGTCTACGGTAGCGCCCCGGCCGTCTACAGACGCCAAATGCGGAACAAAAACTTTTTAACTGGCGCTATCGTATACTTTAACCCGGATCTGCCATTATTGCTAAACTAACAAACTGTAAAGAGTGTAGAAAGGTTATACCGAACGATTCGAGTCCTTCGCTCTTCAACCATCATCCCACGCTCCGTTGCGGCTGCTCCGATCTCGTCGATCTCCAATCTGCTCGTCCAGGTGGCACCACGTCAACGATTCTTTAAACGGGCTCCCGCCTCTGACTCGAGGCAACTCGGTCGTCAAGTTTGCTAAAAGAGATGACCAAGATTGATGTAGAGAATGAGTAGAAGACTTTGTCTCGTTCCGTCCAAAGTTATGGACGAACGGTTAATGAAGTTGCCACTCGAATCGGCTGATGGAATGAAATGAGCTATGAAATTCCATACACCCCAAAATCTATCATAATCTTTTTACCAGATAAAAACTCAAGTCAGTGTGAGAGAGGAGAGGGCCGGCCATATATAGGGCGGAGGAGGGTGAGTGTAGGAGAATGGGGGTGACCACAAGAAAATATCATGTGTGAACACAAACAAATATCTCTAGTGTGAACACAAACAAATATCTCAAGTGTGAACACAAAGTGTGAACACACCAAAAGCAACCAATGAAAATACAACACCATTTAACCTAGTCACCTCATCTAGATGCTTCTAGAAACTTCCACACTCATCTTAAGAAAAGATAAATCCGTCTTTAACCGAATGTTAAAAGACGGCTGATAGAAAACTGGAATCTGGTAACTTCCAAAAGTGATCCCGAAACGAATTTCAGGATAACCCCGTAACTGTATAAATATACCCGCATTTGTATTACGACCAAATACAAATGCAACTGAGACAAAGATATTATATCTACTCAATACAATACTCGGATCCGGCTTAAACCAAAACCGACCAGTATCATCTGCCCGAAAACTGACACGTGTGTAAACGCACGTGCAATTTCCGAACCCTGCCATAAAACCATAGGCCTCTACAACGTTTCGCCCAAACTTGGGAAACTGTCTGTGGGGAACTCTAATGACTCGTCAGTACCCTGGTAGTGGGTTTAACCACAAACCGTCAGCGGCACTAGCAATGCGTAACGGCTGCCCATAGACTGACCTCAAAGGAGGCCGATGAGCGAACTCATCCGGAAACCCTACTGAGCCTAACAGTGACAATGTATATACAGTCCGGTCCGTTCGTCAATGAGTATTGCATATCTACCTAGGGAGCTAGTAACGTCAGACCCCCAATAGCAGTATAAGTCGTGTCGGAGTGTAGCCCAATAACACCCTGAGATACTACTGGAGTACCTACCAGTAAATCTCCTGCCACGGCCGTGGGCTATGTGTAATGGCTCTCCTATACACAGCACGATCTCGCCCCCAATACCGGGAGAGACAAATCCCCTGCCGATCCGCTCACGTGCCTCCATATGGCTCGGGACTGTACCCAAAAACTACCTGTTTGCACGACTCCTTTGAGCCGTGGTAGGGTAGAAATAAAAGCACAGTGGGAAATCACACGATACAAATGACGACCTCAGGTCGATGAACTAACCTGTACACATATCACCAGGGAACTGCTATCTGACGATATGTATAATACCAACTAGTAGGTTCCCGGCGAGTCCTGTCCGGTGTACTCATAACCCAATGAGCACATGTATACATCTTAGGTGATCTAATTGACACTAGTGGCTTGTGAGACCGGCTACCGCCCCTCGTCGGGGTCTCGACTGCATACACTAGTCTACTCCGGAGTATCGATGCCCTGTCTCGAAACTCCCACGACTAGAGACCATAATTAAGGATATGCGTATAAACTACCCAACTCTCACGTATATGATCGCCATCATACTGTTGGTAGTAAAGCAAGATCCTAAGGTCTATATCAAAGTGTAACATGTACACGACTGATAAAAGGAAACCAGATAGCATACTATCATCTCGAGTAAGACTGTCCTACCGGTATAGGTCTTCCGCAATCATTGCAATCACGTGCCTGCGATCCAATAATTGACTCTGAGGGCACTATCTCCAACAATCTCCCACTTGCACTTAAGGCTAATTATTGCGATGTCGACTACTCACAGCCCGTGTGAAACTGAACATCCAACTCCTCTACTAATCTTTTTCACAAAGACCGTTTGTAAAACTATTGTGTTCGAGAAATAGCCTCAGTGAGTGGATCCGCCTAGATGTCTCTTTCTATATCTCTCTTAATCTCAAGTTCGCGGAAAAATCCATCTCCCGAATCGAGTAATACCTGTCTTAGAATATGTCTGGATATCTGATGGGACCTAGTTCATAAATGAACTCCAAATCCAAACTTCTTAGACTGTATCGATCACTGAACCTAATCAGTATCCGGCACCATGCCACCCATAGTATCCTCTTGGACCACCTGTCCATAATACCGTCCCTCGTCAGAGGGAAAACTAAAACTCTGACAATCACTCTATCATCCACGTCACCTTTGAAGCCTGGAATGATAATCGTCTCCCGAAGGAGGCTGCCGTTATCAAATCCGTAGAACATCCACTTATGTTCTAAAACTGCTTCCTTATGTCTCTTCAGGATTGGATTAATAAAAACTTATCGCATCTAGTGCAAAAACAACATCTGGTGTGGTACTTGACACCTCACGATTGACTCAATTGCCTAAGCAAGTGATCTGCCAATCATGCACAGCCCTCTCCACTTTAGTCTATACGACACCTTTAGAGAGGGTGACTCCATCACCTGCAGGTACACCACCATGCTAGGAGTCAACTATTCTAAAAACCATTAGAATATCTGTCAAAGTACCCACATTGGGAAACTACCCAAATCTAGATCTAAAACCATAGATCCAGAAACCAGAATGTCAAATATTATATCCATATCCTGTCTGGAGAAACAACTGTGTGACGACTCTAGTACAACCGATCGTAGAATAGGAATTTTACTTCCTACTTTGTGTATGTCATCCAGATACCATGACATCACACCCTACTACCTTCTTAACAGATCCATCCCCTATTCTGATTGAAGTCAAACCCATGACTGTCACATCAAAAATAGATGATCTATCTCCGCTATAACTGCTCTAGTCTATAAATAGACATAAGCATCTTGCCCACTATGCTTCCGATTCTCCCACTGACTACGACAACCCTCCTACCGGGTCTCATAGCCTGGAACAACAGTAGTGTCAAGTCTGGGTAGATAAGAACCTCCCTGTCACCGTCCTTGAGGCTACCGAAGTACCTCTCGGGTGTCTGAGGTTACCCACCATATCTGCGGAGTGGCTATTGGAATGTCAAACCTGATTGAATATATAGGTCCTATTAAATTTTCCGTAATCGTTTGCTGTTCTGGAATCGCTTCCAGTTCTACCATACTCCCACTACTGTTTTCTGAAAAAGGCCATTTTACTAAAACTGTGGCGAGTCAAGAACAATATCACTGTTGATCTTCCAAATGATAGAATATCAACCCTCGTCATAGCCAGGGTCAACCCACAAACAGCCATTACAGAAACGTACCCTGAGTTGTCCAGAGTCTGGTTTTAAGCATAAGCTGGACAACTCCCCGTACCTTAACATCTTTTAAGGTACGAACTATTCTATATCCAATATAGAAACTTTGGCACTTTATTTATTTGGAACCAGATTCAAATCATGCAGCTGTCTCCAGTGCATATCACCTTAATGGAAAGAGGCTAATCAGCTTTACTCAACTAAGGAATCCTTCCAACTATGAGTAACCCGAAAGAGAAATAAGTTTCTCAAAATCATTACTATCATCTGAATACCAATCACAAGAATCTACATCTTCGATCTCTTTGAAGAATCCCGATACTTGTGACACCTGGTTCTCTACTTTATTCTTATACCCACAACTTCTCAAAACTTAGACCTTGTATTTCTACGAAACACTTGTCTAAAAACTAGAGAAGTCATAAGTAAACAGAACATAGTACGAGGACCTACCCCTTTGTCCTGATGGACACTTGGACAACATACAATACTCTGTATAAGTCCGCTGAGTTAAACAACTCAAAACCTGTGCGTCGTTGGTTGAAAACTATACCCTGGCGATTTTCTCAAATATCACCAATTACAATGAATTCCGATATAATGAGGATAATCACCTAATTCCCAATAACGTACTCCCGCTCATCATCTGTAAAACCATACAGATATGAGAATGAAACCTGGTAAATACATACCCTTGGAGTAAGTATCTAATCGGGAAAACAGTTTTTTTTTTAACAATGCACTGAAACATGAAAATGTTTCATAGGGGTATCCCGGTATTCATAGCAATGCCTCTTCCATAATCCAATTCATGACTTCAACCGTATATTTTATTGCCATCTCTACAAATCCCTTTATTTGTCTTTAGTCGTTACCTTCTGTACACCATCGTTAGGCTAAATGGTTTTCTTCCTTCCCTACCGTTCGGCCCCAGCCTATGGTTTGGAAGAAGACTATCCAGTAAGCATAATAGGTTTACCCTCCTAAACCAAGGAGTACTCACATCTTGAGAGAAGGTGATGATAAAAGACAACTGAATAATACCTTATTCTTTTAAAGGTGAAATAGGAGTGGCGATGAAGTACGCGGTTTGGTCGTGAATGATAACAGTCGCAATTTACTTTTCCCTCTTTCTAATCCCTTTATTTTGTCTTTACATATTACCTTCTGTACACCCTACTTAGGCTAATTGGTTTTCTTCATTCCCTACCTTTCGGCACCTGCCTATGGTTTGGAATAACACTATCCAATAAGCGTAATAGGTGTACTCTCCTAAACCAAGGAGCCCTCGCAACCTGAGAGAAGGTGATAATAAAAGACAACTGAATAAACCAATTCTATTTCTCCTGAACCTTGATCCATCCTCGAAGAAGTCCCTTCGAGTTCGTATATAACCATACGATGGATCTATCCAATGGAAGTGGATGTCTATAGTAATACGGGTGTTCTGAGAAATTCAAAGGGTAAAAGAATGAGTGGCAATGACTTATGCAACTCAGACAATCCAAAAGCCAGTATTTTAAGAAGGTTCGGTCAACTTGGTCACTGAGCCATAGTCTAGGGTCGGTCAAATGTCGCTGCCAAAGAGAGAGAGAAAAGAAACACTCTGCGTGCACTCTAACCTAGATCAAAATGGTTATCACTTTATCTAATCCGGAAACCTCCCACTGTCCTGTCAAATTCTCCACCAAACCTGAAAGAAGAATCAATCGGGATCACCCGAAGAGTAAACCAACTCATCAGTAGGAATCGGGATCCAACTCTCATCGCATGATAACGTGATGGAATGCATCCACGTTACTCATACTCCAGAAGGTATGCGCATACTTGGCAAGTTTCAGTTTCTTTAGAAACTCCCGATATGATTTTTTCCCCATGCTCTTATAACCTTGGCGTTAGGTCAAAATGTCATAAGTCACATGCCAAGTTCTACCTGTCACTATCTTGTTAATTTGAACCCAACCGCACATGCCCTTGGCGTTAGGTCAAAATGGCAGAACGGCTGTCCCAAACCAACTCATCTATCTATGCAACAAATGAATACCCAGCAGCTACCAAACACTATGCCTTGGCGTTAGGTCAAAATACATAGCTTGAATACTACTGAATACCCAAAAGAAGTGACGGAGGGCTACGGCTGGTTTTTGGCGAAAAACCTTTAACGTAACAAACTTGATATCGCTGATGGAACCTGATAGCTTTTTAAAATATAGTGGCGAAAACCTTTTGCTAAAGAGGTCACTCCCGGTGAAGGGATCTCGGCTCTTTCTTCGTGGAATGAGGTGCAGGATATTCCACTGAATACCGCGATGCAAAGCAACTTGTAATCGACTATAGTGAAGTTATTACCCTGACGCAAACTTCTGCCCAAGGGTCAGTCCCGGTGAAGGGATATCGGCCCTTGCCCCGTCGAATGAGGTGCAGGATATTCCACTGAATACCGCTATGCAAAACAAAAGGAAACGTCTTTTCAATAACACTTTTTAAATTTGTTCCAACAACTGCAAACAGGCTTGTTTTCCTTTGCATTGATCAGAATCAACGCAGTCCCATCAATCAATCACACCAGAAAAGAACGAAAATAAAATGTACGTATATGCCATCTACATTCGTCACTCGGTCCCGTCATCACCCGTTAGGTTACTTAACTAACGACAGAGCGGGGACTGGACTAGCACGGGTGAAAAACATATACAACATCTAATAGTATATAAACCAATATACAATAATCGCTCCAGGCATGATAATATGCAACATTACAGAAAAGTAATAAGCATCACAGAACAATACAGATAATCTGGGATCCCCGGGTTTCACAGAGCCGCTGCTGAAACCCGACGTTCCCCTGTCGTGTGGATAGCCTGTGCAATGAAACCTAGACCCCTTACGGGTGTGGCAAGTTACCCGCCAAAAACTGAAGCGAGGCAGCCCCCTACAGCAAAGTGAATGGACCACCCTGCACATCACGGAATCCGGTAATCTTGGGCACCCCTCCTTGGGTCAACTTGTACCCCCTATTAGTGCGGCGAATAGTCTGTCAATTCTAGAGTGAGGCCCCTCTGCCTCTCAAAGACATGAGATGCGGACCCGTTGCCCTCCAGAACCCGGCTATCCGTGCACTCCGTCGTGGGGCAAAACCTAGTACAGAAATGAAAAAATAGTACAACAGGTACATCGACCGCAACCTGGTCGTGCCCCAAAAGAATATTATACAACAGGCAGTGACGGCAGTCCACAAGTTGGACGCTCGCCCCGCAATATCAAATGTACAAATAAATCCAAACTGCACTATCATTGCACACTGCTATCCACCACGACAAATCCGCAACATCACAGCACAACACAGAACATCAACGCGAATGTCACGTTCGCAAACCCGTCTAAAAGAACTATAGCAATCAGACGCGGTTTACCGATCAAATGACATTCCCGGTCGGAGATATAATGTAAGCACTGTAAACGAACATGTTTAAATTTCGATCGACTAAATATAACAAAGTGGGCCCCACGAACAACTGGTGAACAGTAACAAAATCTGGGCCCAAAAGATATATACCAAAAACCCCAAATTCCAACAGAGAAGACACTGTGCAAATTTGGTGCACTGATTGAAAAGAACGGCCGTGGATGCGCGGCCAAACCATGTGTTTGGCCGCGATTCCGCGGCGGTTTGGTGGAATCACGTGCTCAAATTTTGTCGGTGTGCTTCTAAAACCCTGCACAACTTTCTGTGATATGTAGAATAATTTTAGGACATCATTTAAAATCGACGGAAACTGTGAAGCTTGAAAATTGTGTTTTTCGATATCCGGTTCGATCGATGTTTTAAACATGTTAGCACAAGTTAGTATAGTAAAATGGTGAGGCTCTGATACCACTGTAAGTCTACGGTAACGCCCCGGCCGTCTACAGACGCCAAATGCGGAACAAAATCTTTTTAACTGGCGCTATCGTATACTTTAACCCGGATCTGCCATTATTGCTAAACTAACAAACTGTAAAGAGTGTAGAAAGGTTATACCGAACGATCCGAGTCCTTCGTTCTTCAACCATCATCCCACGCTCCGTTGCGGCTGCTCCGATCTCGTCGATCTCCAATCTGCTCGTCCAGGTGGCACCACGTCAACGATTCTTTAAACGTGCTCCGCCTCTGACTCGAGGCAACACGGTCGTCAAGTTTGCTAAAAGAGACGACAAAGATTGATGTAGAGAATGAGTAAAAGACTTTGTCTCGTTCCATCCAAAGCTATGGACGAACGGTTAATGAAGTTGCCACTCGAATCGGCTGATGGAATGAAATGAGCTGTGAAATTCCATACACCCCAAAATCTATCATAATCTTTTTACCAGATAAAAACTCAAGTCAGTGTGAGAGAGGAGAGGGCCGGCCATATATATGGAGGAGGAGGGTGAGTGTAGGAGAGGGGGGGTGACCACAAGAAAATATCATGTGTGAACACAAACAAATATCTCTAGTGTGAACACAAACAAATATCTCAAGTGTGAACACAAAGTGTGAACACACCAAAAGCAACCAATGAAAATACAACACAATTTAACCTAGTCACCTCATCTAGATGCTTCTAGAAACTTCCACACTCATCTCAAGAAAAGATAAATCCGTCTTTAACCGAATGTTAAAAGACGGCTGATAGAAAACTGGAAACTGGCAACTTCCAAAAGTGATCCCGAAACGAATTTCAGGATAACCCCGTAACTGTATAAATATACCCGCATTTGTATTACGACCAAATACAAATGCAACTGAGACAAAGATATTATATCTACTCAATACAATACTCGGATCCGGCTTTAACCAAAACCGACCAGTATCATCTGCCTGAAAACTGACACGTGCGTAAACGCACGTGCATTTTCCGAACCCTGCCATAAAACCATACGGCCTCTACAATGTTTCGCCCGAACTTGGGAAACTGTCTGTGGGGAACTCTAATGACTCGTCAGTACCCTGGCAGTGGGTTTAACCACAAACCGTCAGCGGCACTAGCAATGTGTAACGGCTGCCCATGGACTGACCTCAAGGGAGGCCGATGACCGAACTCATCCGGAAACCCTACTGAGCCTAACAGTGACAATGTATATACAGTCCGGTCCGTTCGTCAATGAGTATCGCATATCTACCTAGGGGGCTAGTAACGTCAGACCCCCAATAGCAGTATAAGTCGTATCGGAGTGTAGCCCAATAACACCCTGAGATATTACTGGAGTACCTACCAGTAAATCTCCTGCCACGGCCGTGGGCTATGTGTAATGGCTCTCCTATACACAGCACGATCTCTCCCCAATACCGGGAGAGACGAATCCCCTGCCGATCCGCTCACATGCCTCCATATAGCTCGGGACTGTACCCAAAAACTACCTGTTTGCACGACTCCTTTGAGCCGTGGTAGGGTAGAAATCAAAGCACAGTGGGAACTCACACGAGACAAATGACGACCTCAGGTCGATGAACTAACCTATACACATGTCACCAGGGAACTGCTATCTGACGATATGTATAATACTAACTAGCAGGTTCCCGGCGAGTCCTGTCCGGTGTACTCATAACCCAATGAGCACCTGTATACATCTTAGGTGATCCAACTGACACCAGTGGCTTGTGAGACTGGCCACCGCCCCTCGTCGGGGACTCGACTGCATACACTAGTCTACTCCGGAGTATCGATGCCCTGTCTCGAAACTCCCACGACTAGGGACCATAATTAAGGATATGCGTATAAACTACCCAACTCTCACGTATATGATCGCCATCATACTGTTGGTAGTAAAGCAAGATCCTAAGGGCTCTATCAAAGTGTAACATGTACATGACTGATAAAGGCAAACCAGATAGCATACTATCATCTCGAGTAAGACTGTCCTACCGGTATAGGTCCTCCGCAATCATTGCAATCACGTCCCTCGATCCAATAATTTACTCTGAGGGCACTATCTCCAACATGAGCAACTAAAGAAAAATGGCTAAGTCTCCAAGTGAGAGTAGAACTAGCAAGTGAAGAGAAGAAAATGAGAAAGCCCCCATCAAAAGAAAGTGGCTGCCCCCCTTCTCTCAATCATGCACACACACAATAAATATCTCCTCATTTTACAAATAAACCATTGCTTGCCATACCTCTCAACATGCTCAAGCCCATGCTCATGCCAACTCACACGTCCACCTCATTTCGAAAATGATTTTCTAAAAATAAAATCAATAATGAGGTAGATATCTTCTAGAAGTATTCTATATAAATACGGAATACTTCCGATACACGTATCGAAATATATATACGCGCATTCGTACAAAAATATGAATAGCCAAGAGAGAAAATGAATAGTGAACAATAATACTGTCACAACCCGAAATTGGCACGTGACGGCCCTTAAACTACGCAACGTCTACAGGCGTAACGCAATTTAAGTAAGCCGAAAACCCAGCAATCTAAACCATCAAAAGTAGTAAATGATAATAGCATTTTCAAAACTTTTGAAATTTCAAACAAAATTCTTTAATTTCCAACGTTACTTTCTTAAAAATTTTGGCAGCACCTCTCTTGTAAAAAGTAACCCAAAAAATGGGTACAACATAAATATAAGTAAAGCATCTCCAACGAGATAAAATCCATGCCGAACGGCGGAAAACAACCACCACAACAGATATACGACGCCATAGTGAAGAATTAAAAGACGATAGAAGTAAAACTGCATAAAAGACCTCCAAATCACAAAATAATATACAATATCGTACTCACATCAAGTCTCTAGGTCATACAAGATAATGGTAGATGGAGAGTGCAGGATACAACGAATATACAATAAACATAAATGGATAACCACAAAACCCAGCTAAAGCAATACCGCACACTGTGAGCCGAAGCAGTTTCCATAGCAAAAGATGATATGATAGACGAATAGCCTGTCTCGACTACTCTGGGGAACAACCTACAAACACTGTGGCACAACAGGGTTGAGTTGCTAACTCGTGAATATAAAATAACATAAGCAGGTAATCGCAAGTATGCACATACAGCGCGAATCTAACATATGCAAGCTAATAGCAATATATGGTAATATGCATGCAATAGTCATGAAAGGTACACTAACAGGTACAACTAATACATGAAGCAGTGCATAAACAATAAATGTGAAGTATGGGATGAAACATGTCATTTCCACGGAATCCTGACATCGTGGAAGCACCAAAATCCATCAAGACAATAAAAATCCCAATTTCCTCAAATCGGCCCCCAAATTGGCTCTCATATCATGTAAGTCTCACAAATCCTGAATGTACAATATCAAATAAATCTCATATATCCTGAATGTACAAAATCAAGTAAATCACATATATCCTGAATGTACAATATCAAGTAATCTCATATATCCAGTGTCCAATAACCAGTAATCTCATATATCCTGAATCCAATATCAAGTGAATCTCATATATTCTGTATAAGTATATTTGCATGAATCATAAGTATATATATTGATATGTATACATATATATTAGCATCCCATTCCAATAATATATATATATATATATATATATATGCATAAATAACAGCGTCCCATTCCACTGTTATTTATACTTAGGAGTAAAAATATCATATAACCAATGTGTCAAGTATCGACACAAAAATACTGATCTATCAGGTGCTGTCACCACGACTGGCCCCTGATAGGTACGTATCATACGCTATCCGAAAACTCATGTGCCAAGCTCTGACACTGGAAATTCGACGTATCCATACATACATGACCCCGGCCTGTATCCCCACGATACCCGTCGAGTCAAAGGTACTATCACCGGTAGGTAAGGTTCTATTGTCAGGCCTCATCGGCATGTTACATCGACTATCCCTTTCTTTCCCTGGGATACCTCCGGGCCCCACCATGTACCCTCATACAGCCCACGACGCTCCTCGCATGTGGTATATATATCAGAATCAATAAATCTCAAGGTGGCTGGTGAAATATCATATCAAGAGAAACCGGGTTTTTCAAATAATGCATAATTTCATGAAACTACCATGGTCCTCAAATCCAGAAAACATCATGAAAAATCCATATCTCAATGCGAAAATCCATGAATATAATATATGCAACAAAAAACTGTAATGTAAGCATATAAAGGAAAATCCGATATTTAATTACAACAAGTTAAAATATATATACGCGGTTCCTAATTTCTCCAAGTCTATATAACATCAAATAAAGGTAAACATGTAGATATAACCAGATATGTGTGTAAACATGAAGGTATAGAAAGGTATATGTATCTACCTATCAATAATGATGTAATATACCCTCCAGGTATAAGTGAAGTATGTATGCAATGTATACATGTAGCTATGTCATTACGTGAGAAATATACCTTTCATTAATGGTAACTAGCATGTAGCATGTCGAGGCATATGTGTAAGCATGTAGGTATACAGGTATGCTATATGCCATATGCATAAAGAAATATGAATCAATGTCTCAATGTCCCTAACCAAACAATATCATATAGGTATGTGTGTTGTGCGTGTCATGGCAATTATTGACAATGTGTGTGGCATACAATCAGTGCTCGTGCAACATGAGCCGTCAATAATAGTGTAGTGTCCTAAGGGTACTAGTCCAAGCACAGAAAAGAGCTAAGCAATAAGGTGTATGCGCAACTCTATATATGAAATAGAATATGTGACAATTCATAACATCTCTAGCCCAGACGCATAACGCCATGCGGGCGATTCTTCTGTAGATGTTAAATCTACTCACCAACCATCCTGGCTAAGTAAAGCCAACAACTCGCTTTCCCTTCTTCGCAGCGCCCGAAGTCCCCGCCTGCGATCCAGAAAGCATATATTAATATAACAAGTCTATATTAGCAATCGACCAATAACACGTACCAACTACGTTTGATCGACGCACCAACTCCAATCATACTCTTAAGTGTTCGTCAAGTGGCTAACGCGCGTAGAGACACTACGAAACCAACTCAAGAGCAAAAACTACACGAAAACACGAACGACATTGGCACGACCCTAGCTAGGAACGCAAAGCGCCACAACTATCAAGCCTAGACCCTGATCGTACCGATCGCGCATTCACAACACAAGTCTAATGCTAACACAATTCAAGCGATATCAAACATCTTAAAACAGCTTAACTACCTTATCCAAACCATTTCCATAATTTTAAACTCGCCCAATTATGTTTTAGAAAAACCTAGTAAGCAATATATATCATTTTATCACAAAACTACAACTTTTTACCAAACTGGCATTTACAAACATCACTGATTAGCAAGATTAAACCATAAAAACCCTTACTAGAATTTTAATCTCACTTGATTTGGATTTAGTAAAAGTCTAGTTTGTAATTAAGCTAATTAGATAATTAAGAAAATATCATTTAACAAACTAGTAAACTAGGTTAAGTTTTCATCAAGCAAAACTTAACAATTAACCCTTTTTACTAATTAAAACCTAACTTGATTAACAAAAACCTTTACTAAAAATTCTAAATATGAAATTAAAATCTTAAATTAAACATATAAATAAGCTAATTAAAGTATTTAAAACAAGAATTAAGCATTAGGGTTAGGGTTTTATACCTCACTAGAACACCACTTGAAACAAGAAGGAAATCCAAATTTTAGCCTCCAAAATCCTCACTAGAATGAAGATCCAAGCTAGTTTTGAGTTCAAGAATGAAGGGTTTTGATTTATAAATGAGTTTGTGGGATTTATTTGTGATTTTTGATGAATTTTATGAAGCAAAATGAGATGAAAATGGAGGGGAAAATTTAGGGCAGCCAGGGAGAGAGAGAGGGCCGGCCATGAGGGAGAAATGGGGGGTGTTTTGTGAAGAATGAAGAAAGTACTAGCAACAAAAATCAATTAATGCTCATTTAATGCAAATGCCACCTTTTCTTTCTTTTCTTTTCCTTTTAAAATTAAATCCTTTTGTCACCACAAATATCTAGATATTAGAATGAATGGTTTAACAAAATATCTAGTGATTAGATTAGCATAAATTCTCATTAGTAGTAATTAACCCAAACCATAAAGTAATTACAACGAATAAAGTGCACAAATAATGCATTAAAATAACATTTTAATTAGGGAAAAATTCTATGTGAACCAAAACTTCCTATTGACTCCCAAAGACCGCGCACTAGCTTCATTCAAGCTAAATTAGGTGCCGACAAGTCTATACAGAAGTTTGGTCACAATTGGGTTAAAACGAAAAACACCGACTATTTTACCCTAAAAACGGAAAATTCACAAAACGATTTCTAAAACGTTATAATCTTCACCCTTTAAAGAAATTCGGTCCCCGAATTTAAAATTCTCACTAAGCGTACCTTCAAAGAGATGTGTACAAAAACTCCTAAATCTCGCTCCCAGCCTCTTAAGTGATCACTTCACTATACGGCTACGCCAAAGAAACCTTCACAGATGGCCAGACCCTTGATCGAAGTTTCTCCACCTGCCGGTCCACTCTAACTATCGGCTGCTGGTGCACGAAAAGATCGCGTCGAAAAGAATGGTCTGGTACTGAATCATGTGAGAAAGGTCATGTTGGTATTTGCGAAGTATTGACACAAGCAAAACGGGTGAATACTCAATAATCTGGGCGTATGTGCCATTTTATAGGCAATATAACTAACTCGCTCAAGGATCTCAAGGACCAACAATCTGAGACCAAGCTTCCCAAAACTCAACACGCCATTTTATCGGAAAAATCCGTAGGAAAACATGATCTCCCACTGCGAACTCAAGTCTGCGACCACCACGGTCGATATAAGACTTCTGTCTGGACTGGGCTGTTCTCATCCTGACCTGAACCAACTGGATCATCTCCGAAATCTCTAGACTAGCTGGGGTCCAAAAATCCTACTCTCGCAGAGTCAGAAAAACAGAATGGCGATCGACACGACCTAACAAACAAAACCTAAAGGTTGCCAATTGGTGTGTCTCCTGATAACTGCTATCGAAGGAGAATCCTAACGATGGAAAGTGACGATCCCAACTGCCGACAACAATTAGTACGCACGCACAAGCATATCCTCCAGAGTCTGTATAGCCCGCTCTCGCAAACCCTCGTCCTGTGGATGGAAAAAGCGGAGCTAAAGCTCAACCAGTACCCAAGGCTTTCTGAAGCTTCTGCCTAAGACGGCAAGTGAACAGGGTGCCTCCATTGGATACAACGCATGAAGGAACTCCATGACAATGCACAAACTTAACAAAGAACAACTGAGCAAACTGAGCATAACCGGACAACAAACACCCAAATGGAGTCACACTCTGTCTAGACCGGGGTAGACACCACAACGAAATTCATGGAGATCTGCTCCCATTCCCACTCCAGAACGGTTAAAGGTTGCAACTATCCAGCCGGTCTCAGATGCTCAACCTTTGCTCACAACAAGACAAACAGCATGAAATGAAATCCGAAACTTCACTTTTCATCCCTGCCAATCGTAACTATCTCACAAGTCACGTCACATATTGGTACACTTGAAAGAACACTGCAAGCTGACTGATGTGCTTGCTCTAGGATTTCGCGTCTCTACCCATCAGTAGTAGGTACACACAAATGCGTCCCTTAACGTAGCATACCCTGGTCATAAATAAAGGACTCTGAATCTTTGCACAGCCGAGTATGCTCAAGAATTTCTGACGAACGAGCATCGACGGGGTGTGCCTCGCGTAAACGATTAAGGAAAAGTGGACGGGCGCGGACATGAGCAAGCTGTCCCCTCAGTAGAGGCAAACTTAAGTTGTACTCCACGATCGCATAAGAACTGTAAATCTGCAGAAGACTGTCTCAGAACTGTGCTTAGCTGGAATAAGCTAACCCCGGGCCTACAACTCCAGCATCAGCTACCACAAACGCTTTGCCACAGGTAACGAGTATCTCACAAACACAATCCCTTACATGCTCCATCCAACGGCACTGCCTCAACAATCAAAACCCGCTGCAGGAAGATGTACATTAAGCTCTGGTGGTCTATCAAAATCTGACATGACTCTCCACACAAGTAGTGTCTCCAAATCTTTAACGCACGACCACCGCGGCCATCTCCAGATCATGAGTGGGATATCCTGCTCGTACTTCCTCTGACTGTCGGGAAGCAAAAGCGATAACTCTATAGTGTCACATCAGTTCATAATCGAGCCCCACTCATGGAACATCACAGCTAAACAACAAGGTCACCCGAACCAAAAAGCAAAGAAAGAACTGGTTCAGTTGTTAACCGAGTCTTCAACTGCTAAAAACTCCGCACGCATGCCACCGTCCAAAGAAAATGAATCTCCTTTCCTGTCAGTCCAGTAAGCGTTGTAGCGATACACTAGCAATCCTGCACAAACGGCGATAAAAACCTGCTAAGCCTAAAGATCTGTGGACCTCCGTCCCGTACACAAGTTTGGGCCAAAGCTGTACGGCTTCGATCTTCCTCGGGACCATACGAAAACCGTCTCCCGTAACAACAAAACCTAGGAGTCAACACAATCAAGCCAGAAGGAACACTCTTAGAATTTAGCAGACAGCTGGTGCTCTCTGTAAGTTGATGTGCAACACCCCACGAGTTGTGGGGAGGAGGAAATATGAAAAACAATCATGTTAATAAAGCGAACATCAACTAACCGAAGATCGTTTCTAAATAATACTTAAGAAAAGCATAGAGTTCTAAGCTACTATGTAAAGAGATTATACCAAATGATTCTAGTCCTTCGTCTTTACGATATCTACAGCCTTCTTGGATCTCCACGTCCTCCTCGGCTTCCTTCCATGATAGACGATCCACCCGAGAACCCTATTCCAAGCTATTACCTCTAAACTTGAGGTTACTTAGTTTCTCTAGTTTCTAATAAAGGAACTAAGGTGATGTAGAGTTAGGTTATGGAGTGTTTAGTCTATACTAATCCTTGTACTCAACTCATGAGTGGTAGGATTAGGGTTTGGAGAAGGAGAGAGAGCTTGAGGAGAGAGAAGGTAGAAAATGATAATGATATGAGAAAAGCTTCTCACTTGAATATGTCAAACATAATGAATTATCAAATAATATAAACTAAATGATTATTCACCATGCTTCATTTATTCAAGAAGAGTGATTCATCATGTGAGTCATTAGATCATTAATGATGCATTAATGATATGATGATTCATATGAATGAGTCAGTAAAGCAATTAATGAAAATGCCACCTTAACCCCGCATGTCACATCCTGCTAGAAGCTTCTCGGAAAATTACGAGAACGCCCCTCTCATCCGTGAAAACACGAAAAAACTTTAGACTGTATAAATCCAATAGCCTGATACTAGAATCTGGCTTAAACCAAAGCCGGCTAGTAAAAACTGTCCGAATGTCGTATGTGCGTTTAAACACGTATGCGTCCGAACCTTTGTCGTAAAACCATACGACCTCTATATCTTTTCGCCTGGGTTAGGGAAATCTCTGTATTGGACTCTAAAGACTCGACTACTACGCTGGCAGTGGGTTTAACCACAGACCGCAAGCGGCACTAGCTGTGCGTAACGTTCCCCAGGTAGTTGTCGATAAGAAAGACGATGAGGTAACCCATCTGACATCCTACTGAGCCTGTCCGTGACAATATCCGCGCAGTCCGGTCTGTTCGTCTAAGAGTATCGCATGGATGGCCTAGGGAGGTGGTGGACGTCAGACCCCTAATAACCGTACAAGTTGTTAGTGTATATGCCCTAGAGGCCAATACTGTATCATACTGGTTTGTATATTACTTAATGGAAGCTTGGGATATTCACCTTGTATATACAATCTTGCTCAAAATAGTAGTATGCTACTTGGTTTGTTTCTACTTCAATGTGTACATGTGTTTATTTTTGTATATCGCCTATACACATTAGTAGAGCCCTTAGGATCTTTGCTTGATTACCAGCGATGTGATGGCCGTCACACTAGTGGGGCTGGGTAATCTATAAGCACATCCTTATGCAGGTGCCTGGTCGCAGGACTATCGAGACAGGGCATCGATATTCCGGAGTAGACCAGCGCATGCGCTTCTCATCCCAGTGTGGGAGACGGTCTGTCCCACAGCCGTCAGTACGTCGTACTTGAGATAGTATGCGGGTGCTCGTTAGGTTACGGGTACACTGGACAGGACTCGTCGGGAACTGACTAGTTGGTATTATGCCTATCGTCAGTTATCAGTTCCCAGGTGACATGAGTACAGCTTAGTCCGCTGACTTGACACTGTCACTTCGCCTCGAGTGTGTTCCCACTGTACTTTGATCACTACCCTACCACGGCTCAAAGAAGTCGTGCAAACAGGTAGTGGTTGGGTGCAGTCCTGAAGCACTTGGAGGCAGTGACGGTTAGACAGGATTCGTCTCTCCCGGTATTGGGGGTTGACATCGCGCTGTGTCTAGGAGAGCCATTACACGAGTAGTCCCTGGCCAGGGCAAACGAGATATACTGGTAGGTTTCAAGTGTTATCTCAGGGTGTTTTGGGCTTCGCTCCGGCACGACTTGTACCGCTATTGGGGGACTGACGTTTACCGCCCCCTAGGCCCGCCATGCGATGTATCAGACGAACAGACCGGACTATACGGAGAATGTCACACTCAGGCTCAGTAGGAGTTCAGATGGGTTTCGCCTCGTCGGTCTTCTTGTCGGCATTACCTGGGGACCGTTACGCACAGCTAGTGCCGCTTGCGGTCTGTGGTTAAACCCACTGCCAGCGTAGTGTCGAGTCTTTAGAGTCCCACACAGAAAGCTTTTCGCCTTTAGGCAAAAGAGTAGAGGTCGCATGGTATTGCGACAGGTCGCATGGTTTTGCGACAGGGTTCGGTCACATCCGTGCACTTGTGCACGTACAGTGTCCGGACAGTTTACACTAGCGGGCTTTGGTTTAAGCCATATCCTAGTGTACCTTTTGGGATTGGATTTATCCAGTGTGCATTCGTGTTCCTCGGAACGCGGATGCGGGTGCGTATGCACAGTTGACAGGGAGACAGAGGCAGCGGATTCTCATTAGGATTGTTGACAGTTGACCGTTGACTATTTGACTTTTTGTTCAACCCTAATGAGAATATGATATGTGATTAACTATTATATTAATTAAGTATTATGGTGACATGGTTGTTGACTTTTGTTGACTTGTTGACTTTTGTTGACTTGTTGACTTTGTGGACTTGTTGACTTTGTTGACTTGTTGACTTTTGTTGACTTGTTGACTTTGTTGACCGGTTGACTAGGCTTGACTAGTTGACCATCATGATAACCATAGCCATCATTTCATGGCAAAGACTTTTGTTTGCTTGCTCATTTGTGTAAAATGAGTGCATGAGATGATTTGGTTATGGTTGCTTCAACCATCACATAAGACTTTTTTTAGTATGATGAGTTATCATGACTTTGGATTATGAGAGGGTGAGAGACATCAGAGTTGCTCATTCTTTCTTGCTCATTCTCTCTCTTGTTCTTGAGCTCTCTTGTTTTTGCTCTCACCCTCAACCTCTTCCTCCCTCTCTTGATTCTATGGTTCTCTTGTCTCATGAGTTGAGAATCAAGAACCATAGATAAAATCCCATACAAACTCTTCTCTACTCATTCTAGTTCACTAGGTTTAGCAAACCAAGTGAACTAGTTTCTTCAAAGAACGAAGAAGGAGCCAAAGGTTGGAGCTTTCAGGTGGATCTATCTTCGGCGTACGGAGACGACGAGAAGAAGCCATTCCGGACCACCATCGGAGCTTGAAGACGAAGGAGTTCAAGACAAGCAAGGTATAACCCCCTAACCGAGTAGCTAGAAACTCGTAGTTAGGTTGTTAGATAGATGTTTAACCAAGATCCGGGTTTTAGGTCCATGTTACCACCTCCGTAAAAATCGTTTTTTACCAAATTCCGCATTCCCGAAAGTACCGGGAGAGGTAGCATGGACTTACAGTGGTATCAGAGCCTAGTTAAAATCTATCTAACATGTTAGCAAGTAACTAGAAGATCGATCAAAGAAAAGTCCCGAAAACGAACCCCAAGATTTTCAAGTTTCTGTCGATTTTTTTACTATTCAAATGTTGATTATTTTAACACCTAAAATCGGCTCAGGCTTTTTTATGAATAACCACCAAAGATGGACCCACGATCGAGTCAAAGCGCCGCGTAAGCGCGGCGGGAGCACGCTCCCGCCGCGGATCCGCGGCCGAGTTGACTCGGCCGTGGTCAATCTTTGGTGCAGTGTTATTCTGGGGGTATTTTGGGATTTTTGGAATATATATTTTCTGCCCAGATTTTCCAGAACGAAAATTTTATTTTTGGGGTCCCGAAAATCCGTATTTTTGATCGAACTTCTAAAAGACTTAAGCTAACGGGTTTTCTGTAATGTGATATTTGTATTGCACGTCTACTAATCGCTATATGTCGATTAGTGGGGGTTATACAAATCTGTGATCTGTAATGTGCTGGAATGTGTATATGAATATGTTGGATTGTCGCGGGTGAATAGCCGGGGGTTGTGAGACGAAAGTTTTCTTTTCTTTCAATTCTTGTAAATTTGTAAATTGATGTAATAATTATTTCTATGGCCGCACAACCGGGTCGGGGTTGTAGCCGTCATTGTAAAATTTCTTTTTACTGTTTTTGCTCCTAGGATAGACCCATGGAGGGGGTGCACAAACTTCCGGGTATGCCGAAGTGTCGAGTGGCCTACTCATGGAGATGAGGGAGGTTGCTACGCTTCGGGTACTTGGCGGGTAGTTTGCCGCACCCGTAGGGGTCTTGGGTGGGGTTTTGGCTATTCACCGCGACCGTGTAATCTGTTTTTGTTACAGGCTCGTGCAAATTACAGATTCCTAGTATATCCAATGTATTCATCTGTGATCTGAAATGTTTATCATTGCAGTATATCTATATATGATATTATTTAGGCGTTGCTTATGTTTTACAGACGCGCTAGCCCAGCCCCCGCTCTGTCGTTAGTTAAGTAACCTAACGGGTAATGACGGGGCCCCATGGCGAATGCGAATGGCATAAGCGTACGTCATATTTTGGTTGTTTTCTGCAATGGTAGGATTAAATGATGGGACGCATTAAAAGAACTAATGCAAGAATATCACGCATTAAAAGAACTAATGCAAGATAATAAACCAAGTTAAAGTCGTTGGAACACTTTCGAAAAACCACTCGGTTCTTTTCAAAACCAACTTTTAAATGCGGAGCTTGAGCCACTCCTTTTAAAAGCTATCTCGTTCCATCGACCAAATCAAGTTCACTACGTTCACGGTTTTGCCAAAACCATTCGTAGCCCTCCGTCGTTTCACATAAATAGTCAATAGTATTCAAGCTGTGTATGTTGGCCAAAGTCAAGGCACAGTGATTGGTAGCTATTGGGTGTTCATGTGTAGCATAGATAGATGCGTTGGTTTGGGACAGTCGTACTGCCATTTTGGCCAAAGTCAAGGGTAGGTACGGATGGATCCAAATTAACCTGGATAATGACGGGTAGAACTTGACATGTGACTTATGATATTTTGGCCAAAGTCAAGGTCATAAGAGCATGGGGCAAAAATCCACATCGGGAGTTTCATAAGTACTGAAACTTGCTAGATTTGCATACCATTTGGAGTGTGATGATTCTGGTAGGATTCCTTCAGTTTCGTCACGCGATGATATTTGGATCCCGATCCTACTGTGAGTATATGCTACTCCTCGGGAAATTTCTCACTAATCGATCAATGCTATAAACCTAGTAGGTGCCTAGAAAGGTGTTAGCGGGGCTACGCCCCCAGGGAAAAGAGGTTCTTTAATTAAGGAACTTCGCGAAAGCGTTGGAAAACCTCCCTCGAAGTACCGACACCTGCCTGGCTGAACGGTTAAGCAAGTATTGTGCGGTGGGATTGATCCCGGCTAATTCTTCCTTTATGGTTTGAGGAGGGATTCGAGAAACAGTGGGAGCCATCCTGTTTAGACAAACTAAAAACCACTCTAAACTTGCAAGAGCATCATGCTAAGTGTTTCTTCTTCTCTCTCCTAATTGCAGCGACCAATCAACATGACTGGACTTAAGTTACTCCTAGATAAAAACAAACTGACAGGGCCAAACTACAAAGATTGGCTCAGGAATGTCAAGATAGCAATCACTTACGACAAGCTGGGGTATCTTCTTACCACCAAAGCTCCCCCTGTCCCTGGTCCAACTTCCAGCGTCGCGGATAAGGAAATCCGCAAGACTTGGGAGATTGATAGCGCGAAGGCCAAATGCCTCGTGCTTGCCTCGATGGACAACGAACATCAGAGGAGGCACGAGAATATGGACTTGGAATCCATATTGCTTCATACAAAAGAACTGTATGGAGAGCAATCTCGTATCGCAAGATACGAAGCGTCGAAAAAGTTATTTTCGACAAGAATGGCCGTCGGATCATCAGTAGCCGAGCACGTGCTAAAGATGATCGGCTACATTGAGGAGCTCGAGGACCTAGGGATCACATTGGAGAGTGAGCTATATACGGATATAGTTCTCCAGTCCCTTCCTTCCACTTACGCCCAGTTCATACTGAACTTCAACTTACAAGAAAAAGAGGTTGAACTTTCAGAGCTTCTCAACATGCTGAGGAGCGCAGAGGGCACCCTACAGAAAGGTAGGGAAACATCCACTTTGTTTGTAGGAGGATCATCTTCTTCTAGGTCCAAGGCGAAAGCCAAGGGAAAGAAGAAGAAGGCCCCCGCCAAACCAAGGGGCGGTGTTAGTAAAGTGGATACGAAGGGAAAAGGTAAAGCAACAAAGATAGCGGGGAAGCTTGTGGATAAGGAAGAATGCTTCTATTGTCATAAGAAAGGACACTGGAAGAATGATTGCAGGGCCTGGAAGGCCAGAACACAGGAATTGAAGCAGGTTGCAGCTTCAGCTTCAGGTGTGTATGTTATTGAAAACTGTCTTTCAATAAACTCTACTTCCTGGGTATTGGATACCGGATCAGGATCTCATATCTGTAATTCTTTGCAGGCGTTGAGAAACCGTAGGGTTTTGAAGGCAGGTGACATGACCCTCAGAGTTGCGAACGGAGCTAGCATGGATGCTAAAGCCGTGGGGGACTATCACCTGGGAATGTCAGATGGACATGTTTTGGTTTTGCGTAATTGCTTTTTTGTACCCAACGCAACTTGTAATATCATTTCTGTATCTTTAGTTTCTAAAGAAGGTTATGAATTTGCGTTTGTAAGTAATGTTGTAAACATTCACCTTAATCAAGTTCTGATTGGGTCAGGTACATTGAGTAATGGTATATACGTATTGAACCAACCACAGATTTTCAATGTCCAGAATACACACAAAAGAAAGTCTCCAGAAATAAATCAGACTTTCTTGTGGCATTGTAGACTGGGTCACATCAATGAGAGAAGGTTGACTAAGTTACATGCAG
Organism: Agapanthus africanus; assembly: GCA_030015575.1. Lineage (NCBI taxonomy): Eukaryota > Viridiplantae > Streptophyta > Magnoliopsida > Asparagales > Amaryllidaceae > Agapanthus > Agapanthus africanus. The sequence goes on along the minus strand of JASDDO010000019.1, from coordinate 508,219,437 downwards.
AAGGATATTTGAATGCGTTCGAATATCAATCGTATGCCACTTGTCAATCTTGTCTCAAAGGAAAGATGACAAAGACTCCGTTTACTGGACATGGAGTAAGAGCGAGCGAGCTCTTGGGACTCGTACACAGTGACGTGTGCGGTCCAATGTCTACACATGCGCGAAGCGGTTATTCTTACTTCATTACTTTTACGGATGACTTCTCAAGGTACGGTTATGTCTTCTTAATGAAACATAAGTCCGAAGCCTTTGGAAAATTCCAGGAGTATAAGAATGAAGTAGAAAAACAGACCGGCAAAAGTATTAAGATTCTAAGATCGGATCGAGGTGGAGAATACTTAAGTGCCGAGTTCCTGGACTATTTAAAAGAGAACGGAATTCTCTCTCAGCTCACTCCTCCATACACCCCGCAACATAACGGTGTATCGGAGAGACGGAACCGCACCCTATTGGATATGGTGCGGTCCATGATGAGTAACGCTGAGTTACCGCGATCATTCTGGGGATATGCGCTAGAATCAGCCGCATACCTTTTGAACCGAGTTCCCACTAAGACTGTGCCTACCACGCCATTTGAGATGTGGTGTGGGAAGAGACCCCATCTTAATCACATTAAGACATGGGGAAGTCCAGCTTTTGTCAAAAAGCAGCATGCGGACAAGCTCGAGGCACGCTCAGTACTGTGCAAGTTTGTGGGATATCCAAAGAATTCCAAGGGATATTTCTTCTACTGCGAAGAGGAACAAAAAGTTCTTGTTTCTCGTCATGCCCACTTTCTAGAACACCAGTTCTTAGAAAAGGAAATAAGTGGGAGCGCAGTAGAACTGGAAGAAATTCCAGAACCACGGACTATTACTGAAAGTTTAGTGGAACCAGAGGGTTCGGAAGAACAGGATATTCCTACGCCGCTCCGCAGGAGTAGTAGGCAGTCTCATCCGCCCGAGAGATACTACGGTTTTCTCATAGACGGGGATAGAGAGGATTGCATCATAGATTATGATGAGCCTACTAGCTTCCAGCAGGCCGTTCAGAGCGTTGACTCAGTGAAATGGCTGGATGCAATGCGGACCGAAATGGAGTCCATGTACACCAACAAGGTATGGACGTTAGACATTGCTCCAGACGGGGTAAAACCCGTAGGATGCAAGTGGATCTTCAAAAGGAAGATTGGTGTAGATGGACAGGTTGAGACCTATAAAGCTAGGCTGGTAGCAAAGGGTTTTCGTCAAAGACCTGGCTTGGACTATGACGAAACCTTTTCTCCAGTAGCCATGCTGAAATCCATTCGGATCCTTCTTGCCATTGCTGCCTTCCACGATTATGAGATCTGGCAAATGGATGTAAAGACAGCTTTTCTAAATAGAAATTTAGAGGAGTGTGTCTATATGGACCAGCCAGAGGGTTTCATTCAGAGTGGGAGCAGCGGAAAGGTGTGCAAGTTGCTTAAGTCCATCTATGGACTAAAGCAGGCATCGCGGAGTTGGAACATCTGCTTTGATGAGACGGTCAAAGAATTTTTCTTTATCAAAAATCCAGATGAACCATGCATCTATAGTAGATTTGTAGCGAGAACTGTAGTATTCCTCGTTTGATACGTGGATGACATTCTCTTAATAGGAAATGACATTCCTATGCTACAATCTGTCAAGGGGTTCTTGTCACACAGGTTCTCCATGAAAGACCTGGGTGATGCCTCATACATTCTGGGTATCCGGATCTACCGTGACAGATCCAAGAGGATATTAGGACTTTCTCAGTCCAGGTACATCGACACCGTGCTGAAAAGATTCAGTATGGAAGATTCCAAGCGCGGTAACCTGCCGGCTTGTCACGGGATCACCCTCTCTAAAGAGATGTCTCCCAAGACTGATTTGGAGAGGGATCGCATGTCTATTATACCCTACGCTTCTGCGGTAGGCTCTATAATGTATGCGATGTTGTGTACCAGACCGGATGTAGCTTATGCACTGAGTATGGTAAGCCGGTATCAGTCAAACCCTGGGGAGAAACACTGGATAGCGGTAAAGAACATTCTCAAGTACCTGAGAAGGACTAAGGAGATGTTCTTGGTGTATGGCGGAAAAGACCTCCAGATCGAGGCCTTTGCTGACTCCAGCTTCCAGAGTGACAAGGATGATTCCAAGTCCATGTCGGGTTTTGTCTTTACCCTTAATGGAGGGGCGGTGTGTTGGAAGAGTTCCAAACAGGAAACCGTTGCAGACTCGACGATGGAAGCGGAATACATCGCTGCATCTGATGCCGCAAAAGAAGCTGTCTGGATGAGGAAGTTCTTGAAAGAACTTCAGGTGGTTCCGTCCTTTGTTGATCCAATACGTCTGTATTGCGACAACAACGGGGCTATAGCTTTAGCGAAGGAACCCAGGTCCCATCAGAGATCCAGGAACATCTTGAGGCGGTATCACCTGATCAGGGAGATCGTGGATCGCCAGGAGATTGAGGTTCGGAGAGTCGCTTCAGAAGATAACACTGCAGATCCATTCACCAAGGCCCTGCCCCAGACTCAGTTCGAGCGACTGATCGAGATGATAGGTCTTCGATACGCCAGTACATGGCCTTAGTGCAAGTGGGAGATTGTTAGTGTATATGCCCTAGAGGCCATTACTGTATCATACTAGTTTGTATATTACTTAATGGAAGCTTGGGATATTCACCTTGTATATACAATCTTGCTCAAAATAGTAGTATGCTACTTGGTTTGTTTCTACTTCAATGTGTACATGTGTTTATTTTTGTATATCGCCTATACACATTAGTAGAGCCCTTAGGATCTTTGCTTGATTACCAGCGATGTGATGGCCGTCACACTAGTGGGGCTGGGTAATCTATAAGCACATCCTTATGCAGGTCCCTGGTCGCTGGACTATCGAGACAGGGCATCGATACTCCGGAGTAGACCAGCGCATGCGCTTCTCATCCCAGTGTGGGAGACGGTCTGTCCCACAGCCGTCAGTACGTCGTACTTGAGATAGTATGCGGGTGCTCGTTAGGTTACGGGTACACTGGACAGGACTCGTCGGGAACTGACTAGTTGGTATTATGCCTATCGTCAGTTATCAGTTCCCAGGTGACATGAGTACAGCTTAGTCCGCTGACTTGACACTGTCACTTCGCCTCGAGTGTGTTCCCACTGTACTTTGATCTCTACCCTACCACGGCTCAAAGGAGTCGTGCAAACAGGTAGTGGTTGGGTGCAGTCCCGAAGCACTTGGAGGCAGTGACGGTTAGACAGGATTCGTCTCTCCCGGTATTGGGTGTTGACATCGCGCTGTGTCTAGGAGAGCCATTACACGAGTAGTCCCTGGCCAGGGCAAACGAGATAAACTGGTAGGTTTCCAGTGTTATCTCAGGGTGTTTTGGGCTTCGCTCCGGCACGACTTGTACCGCTATTGGGAGACTGACGTTTACCGCCCCTAGGCCCGCCATGCGATGTATCAGACGAACAGACCGGACTGTACGGAGAATGTCACACTCAGGCTCAGCAGGAGTTCAGATGGGTTTCGCCTCATCGGTCTTCTTGTCGGCATTACCTGGGGACCGTTACGCACAGCTAGTGCCGCTTGCAGTCTGTGGTTAAACCCACTGCCAGCGTAGTGTCGAGTCTTTAGAGTCCCACACAGAAAGCTTTTCGCCTTTAGGCAAAAGAGTAGAGGTCGCATGGTATTGCGACAGGTCGCATGGTTTTGCGACAGGGTTCGGTCACATCCGTGCACTTGTGCACGTACAGTGTCCGGACAGTTTACACTAGCGGGCTTTGGTTTAAGCCAGATCCTAGTGTACCTTTTGGGATTGGATTTATCCAGTGTGCATTCGTGTTCCTCGGAACGCGGATTCGGGTGCGTATGCACAGTTGACAGGGAGACAGAGGCAGCGGATTCTCATTAGGGTTGTTGACAGTTGACCGTTGACTATTTGACTTTTTGTTCAACCCTAATGAGAATATGATATGTGATTAACTATTATATTAATTAAGTATTATGGTGACATGGTTGTTGACTTTTGTTGACTTGTTGACTTTTGTTGACTTGTTGACTTTGTTGACTTGTTGACTTGTTGACTTTGTTGACCGGTTGACTAGGCTTGACTAGTTGACCATCATGACAACCATAGCCATCATTTCATGGCAAAGACTTTTGTTTGCTTGCTCATTTGTGTAAAATGAGTGCATGAGATGATTTGGTTATGGTTGCTTCAACCATCACATAAGAGTTTTTTTAGTATGATGAGTTATCATGACTTTGGATTATGAGAGGGTGAGAGACATCAGAGTTGCTCATTCTTTCTTGCTCATTCTCTCTCTTGTTCTTGAGCTCTCTTGTTTTTGCTCTCACCCTCAACCTCTTCCTCCCTCTCTTGATTCTATGGTTCTCTTGTCTCATGAGTTGAGAATCAAGAACCATAGATAAAATCCCATACAAACTCTTCTCTACTCATTCTAGTTCACTAGGTTTAGCAAACCAAGTGAACTAGTTTCTTCAAAGAACGAAGAAGGAGCCAAAGGTTGGAGCTTTCAGGTGGATCTATCTTCGGCGTACGGAGACGACGAGAAGAAGCCATTCCGGACCACCATCGGAGCTTGAAGACGAAGGAGTTCAAGACAAGCAAGGTATAACCCCCTAACCGAGTAGCTAGAAACTCGTAGTTAGGTTGTTAGATAGATGTTTAACCAAGATCCGGGTTTTAGGTCCATGTTACCACCTCCGTAAAAATCGTTTTTTACCAAATTCCGCATTCCCGAAAGTACCGGGAGAGGTAGCATGGACTTACACAAGTCATGTCGGTATGGCTCAAGACCATCCGAGAATCTACTGATCAGTCCATCAGTAATTCTCAATCAGCCCTGGCCAGGGACTTATGGTAATGACCAACCGATCACCGTGCGATATCAACTCCTTATACCGGGAGAGACGAATCCATAACAGTCGCTCATTGCCTCCACGTGGCTCGGGACTGTGCCCAACTAAAACCTGTTTGCACAACTCCTTTGAATCGTGGTAGGGTAGTAATCAAAGTACAGTGGGAACTCACACGAGAAAAATGACGACCTTAAGTCAACGGACTATCTCCACACATGTCACCTGAGAACTGCTATCTGACGTTAGGTATAATACCATCCAGTCAGTTCTCGGTGAGTCATGTCTGGTGTACTCACACTCAGTGAGCATCTGTATACAATCTTAGGTGCACTCCACCAATGGCTGCGGGACCAGTCCATCACCCCTCCTCAGGGTCTAGATATGTATACACTAGTATACTCCGGAGTATCGATGCCCAGTCTCGATACTCCTGCGACCAGGGACATCTAAGGATGTGCCTATTCACTATCCAGCTCCCACAAGTATGACTGCCATCACAACGCCGGTAGTCAGGAAAACACCCTATGGGCTTTATCAACATATATATATAAATACCATGTAAAATGTATCATAAGTTAAGACAAAGACAAACCAAATAGCGTACTATCATATCAAGTAAGACTGTCATGTACATACATATCCCTAGCATCCTATACAATGAAGGCCTCTAGGGCATATATATCCAACAATCTCCCACTTACACTAAGGCCTACAATTGGCGTAATGAGTACCCACTGTCTCTACCAGATCCAGTTGCTGGCGTACCGCATGCCCAACATCTCAAACAGCCTCTCGAACTGGACTTGAGGGATGGCCTTGGTGAATGGATCTGCCGTGTTGTCTTTTGTGTCCACTCTCCGTATCTCGATCTCCCGACGGTTCACGATCTCCCTGATCAGGTGAAACCGCCTTAAGATATGCCTGGATTTCTGATGGGACCTTGGTTCCTTCGCTAAAGCTACAGCACCATTGTTATCAAAATACAAGGGTATTGGATTGGCAATGGACGGAACTACCTGAAGTTCAGAAATGAACTTCCTCATCTAGACAGCCTCTTTTGCGGCTTCACTAGCAGCTATATACTCAGCCTCCATAGTTGAGTCTGCGACGGTATCCTGTTTGGAACTCCTCCAACATACCGCCCCTCCATTGAGGGTAAACACAAAACCCGAAATGGATTTAGAATCATCTTTGTCACTTTGGAATCCGGAGTCGGTAAAAGCCTCAACCTGGAGGTCCCCATTACCGTAAATCAAGAACATCTACTTAGTCCTTCTTAGGTACTTGAGAATATTCTTCACCGCTATCCAATGTTTCTCACCTGGGTCAGACTGATACCTGCTTACCACACTAAGTGCGTAAGCTACATCCGGCCTTGTACATAACATCGCATACATTATAGATCCTACCGCCGAAGCGTAGGGTATAATGCCCATGCGAGCCTTCTCTTCATCAGTCTTTGGAGACATCTCTTTGGAGAGGGTGATTCCGTGACAAGCAGGCATGTTACCGCGCTTGGAATCTTCCATACTAAATCTCTTTAGTATAGTTTCAATATAGCTGGACTGTGAAAGTCCAAACATTCTATTAGATCTATCACGATAGATCATAATGCCCAGAATGTATGATGTATCTCCCAAGTCTTTCATGGAGAATTTCTGTGACAAGAAGAGCTTTACTGATTGTAGCATAGGGACATCATTCCCTATCAGTAGTATGTCGTCGACGTACAAAACGAGGAAGACTACTGCTTCTTCTACAATCTTCCTATAAATACATGGTTCATCTACATTTTTAATAAAGTCAAATTCCTTGACTGTCTCATCAAAGCAGATGTTCCAACTCCGCGATGCTTGCTTTAATCCATAAATGGATTTAAGCAATTTGCACTCTTCCGCTGCTCCCACTGTCTAAGAAACCTTCTGGTTGATCCATGTAAACACTCTCTTCTAAATGTCCATTTAGAAAATCTGTTTTTACATCCATCTGCCAGATTTCATAGTCATGGAAGGCAGCAATGGCAAGCATGATCCGAATGGATTTAAGTATAGCTACTGGAGAAAAAGTTTCATCATAGTCTAATCCTGGTCTTTGACGAAAACCTTTTGCAACTAGTCTAGCTTTGTAGGTTTCCACTTGTCCAAATGCACCAATCTTCTTTTTGAAGATCCATTTGCATCCAACTGATTTCACCCCAAGAGGAGCAACTTCTAAAGTCCAAACTTTATTGGTGTACATGGATTCCATTTCGGATCTCATAGCATCCAGCCACTTCACCGAGTCGCTACTCGTGATAGCCTGCTGAAAACTAGTAGGCTCATCATCATCGATGATGCAATCCTCTCTATCCCCATCAAGAAGAAAACCATAGTATCTTTCAGGAGGATGAGAAAGCCTACTAGATCTGCGGAGTGGAGTTGATGCGTAATGTTCTATTGAAATCTGAGATTCTTCTAAGTCCTCGGTAGCAGTTTGAGGTTTTGGAATTTCTTCCAGTTCTACCGCGCTCCCACTAATTTCTTTTGCAAGAAATTCGCTTTCTAAGAAGACAATGTGGCGAGCGACAAACACCTTTTGTTCTTCAGTGTGGTAGACCATATACCCCCTTGAATGCTTGGGGTATCCTACAAACTTGCATAAAACCGATCGTGCCACGAGCTTGTCTGGATTATGCTTTTTAACATATGCCGGACACCCCCATATCTTGATATACTTGAGATATGGTCTCTTCCCGCTCCACATTTCATATGGAGTGGTAGGTACAGACTTAGTTGGAACTCTATTCAATAGGTATGCGGCTGATTCTAGAGCAAATCCCCAGAAGGAAAGTGGCAACTAAGCACTACTCATCATTGAACGCACGATATCTAATAGCGTGCGATTCTTCCTTTCTGATACACCATTATGCTGAGGTGTATAAGGCGGAGTAAGCTGAGAGAGAATTCCATTCTCTTTTAAGCATTCAAGGAAACTGGTACTTAAGTATTCTCCACCTCGATCAGATCGAAGTATCTTGATGGTTTTACCAGTTTGTTTCTCTACTTCATTTTTATACTCGAACTTCTCAAAAGCCTCGGATTTATGCTTCATTAAGAACACATGTCCATACCTAGAGAAGTCATCAGTAAAAGTGATGAAGTAGGAGTGACCACTTCGTGCATGCATAGACATCGGACCACATACATCACTGTGTACTAGTCCCAAGAGTTCAGTGGCTCTTTCTCCGTGTCCGGTGAACGGAGATTTGGTCATTTTTCCTTTGATACATGATTGGCAAGTTGCATATGATGAATATTCAAACGGATCTAAATATCAATCTTTATGTAACTTAGTCAACCTTGTTTCATTTATATGACCAAGTCTACAATGCCATAGGAAAGCTTGATTTGAATCCGGAGCCTTTCTTTTACGCGTGTTTTGAATATTGAAAATTTGAGGTTGATTAAGTATGTATATGCCGTTTTCCAGTGTGCCATACCAAATCAGTTCTTGATTTAGGTGAATGTTCATAACATTTCTTTCAAGTGCAAAACTATATCCTTCATTAGATAACAAAGATACTGATATAATATTACACAACATACTAGGAATACAAAAACAGCTGTACAACACCAAAATGTGTCCACTAGTCAACCCTAGGTGATATTCCCCTATTGCAATTGCATCTACATGCATTCCATTGCCCATCCGGAGAGTCATATCACCGGTCCCCAGCACTCTACTATTTCTCAGATCCTGCAATGAATTACAGATGTGAGAACCAGAACCGGTATCAAGTACCCATGATGTAGAGTTAACTGAAAGACAATTTTCGATTACAAACACACCTTAAGTTGAAGCAACTACTTGCTTCATGTCCTTGGCCTTGAAGGCCTGACAATCCTTCATCCAGTGCCCTTGCTTGTGACAATAGAAGCACTCGTTCTTTTCTGTCTTCACCCTTCCTGCCTTGTTCTTTCCCTGCACCTTCTTGACCCCACCTTTCGGTTTGGTGGCTTTCAACTTCTTCTTCCCTTTAGCTTTCGCTTTAGATTTAGAAGAAGATGATTGGTCAACATACAGAACGGGGGTCTTCTCCTTTTTCAAGGAGGTCTCTGCTACCCTCAACATATTGAGGAGCTTTGGAAGAACCGCTTCCATTTCGTGCATGTTGAAGTTCAGCACGAACTGAGAGAAGGTGTGGGGAAGGGACTGCAAAATCAAGTCGATATACAAATCGTTCTCTAGCACGCATCCCAGGTTTACGAGTTCCTCTATGAGGCTGATCATTTTGAGGACGTGCTCTCCTACAGGCGATCCTGGAGCTAACCTCATCTGGAAGAGTTTCCTTGAGGTTTCGTACCTCGCGATACGTGAGTGCTCTCTATACAACTCTTTGACATGGAGAAAGATGGATATAATATCCATACTCTCGTGCTGTTTCTGGAGTTCATTGTTCATGGACGCCAGCACGATACACTTAGCCCGCTCACAGTCTAGATCCCAGGTTTTGCGAACTTCCCTGTCCATAACTGAGGAATCTGGTCCTGGGATAAGGGGAGGAACAGCGGTGGTAACATATGCTACTTTGTCATAAGTCAGTGCAATATTGACGTTCCTTAGCCAATCTTTATAGTTCTTCCCGGTCAGTATATTTTTTTCAAGTAATAGTTTTAATCCAGTGATGATAGCGGCCAGAGAGAGAGAAAAGAAAACACTCAGCATATGCTCTTGCAAGTTTAGATTGGTTTATTAATTTATCTAAACAGGATGGCTCCCACTGTTTCCTCAAATCCTTCTTCAAAACCTAAAAGAAGAACTAGTCAGGATTTAATCACACGTCACAATACTTGCTTAACCTTTCAGCCAGGCTGGTGTTGGTACTTCGAGGGAGGTTTTCCAACGCTTTCGTGAAGTTCCTTAATTAAAGAACCACTTTTCCCTGGAGGCGTAGCCCCTCTAACACCTTTCTAGTCACCTACTTGGTTTATAGCATTGATTGTTAAGTGAGAAAAAATTCCCGAGAGTAATCCTACTCATCAGTGGGATCGAGATCCAACTATCATTGCATGATGCCCTAGATGGAAGCCACTCTAGTCACCACACTCCAGAAGGTATGCTAAATCTGCAAGTTTCCTTTATGTTTGAAACTCCAAATATGATTTTTACCCCAAGCTCTTATGACCTTGACGTAGGCCAACAAATCATAAGACGCAAGTCAAGTTCTACCCGTCGTTGTCCTGATCAATTTAAGTACATCGTACAAGCCCTTGACGTAGGCCAACAAGGTGTACGTCTGTCTTAAACTAATGCATCTATCTATGCAACAAATAGGCACACACACTGCTACCATACACTATGCCTTGACGTAGGCCAACAAGCATATCATGAATACGATGTACTGTCTATCTGAAACGACGGAGGGTTACGGCCGGTTTTTGGCAAAAAACCGTTAACGTAGGGAACTTGATTTGATCGAAGGAACTAAGATAGCTTTTATTAAAAGGAGTGGTTTAAGCTCCGCATTTAAAATTTGCTTTTTCAAGAAAACCGAGTGGTTTTTAGAAATTGTTCCAACGATTCAGTTTAGGTTTTATTTTTCTTTGCATTAAAAATAATGCGTCCCATCTTCAACCTATCATTACAGATAACAACGAAAATACAACGTCCTCTTATGCCATCCGCATTCGCCACGGGGTCCCGTCATCACCCGTTAGGTTACTTAACTAACGGCAGAGCGGGGGCTGGGCTAGCGCGGGTGTAAAACATAAGTGACGTCTAAATAGCTATCATATATAGATATTGTACATTCGTTAGACGTAATAATAGGCATTCCAGATCACAGATAAACAATATTGGATTTGCAAGCAATCCACATTTCTTTTGAGCCTGCAATGAAAGACGGATTACACAGTAGTGATGAATAGCCATTACCCCACCGTAGACCCCTATGGGTACGACAAACTACCCGCCAAGTACCAGAAGTGAAGCGGTCTGCCTCAACACTTCAAAATACGCGGTAGTTTGTGCACCCCACCTTGGGTCCATCCTAGGAGCAAAAACAGTAAAAAGAAATAATACAACGGTGGCTACAACCGCAACCTGGATGTGCCCCGCGAAATAATATTACAACTTATTACAATTACATCGAATGAATTAATACAATAACCCATCACAAAACCCGGCTAATCACCACAACAGTCCAATACAGTTTATATACACAAACAGTTAAAAATAACATCACAGATATGTGCAACCCCCTGCCAACCGACATACTAGCAGTTAAGGGAGGTTTACGAACACATAATACATTTCACAGATATAATCAACCAAGCAAACATCGTATAATTTCGATCGATTAAACACATTAAATTTTGCTCCAATACTCCTCTGCAAATCTTAAACCTGAGCAAAAATTAAATTATACCAGAAAATACATAATATCACAGAAGATCCACAGAAGAAAACTGGGCTGAATCGGCCCCAACTCGGCCGCGGATCCACGGCGAATCGGTGGGATCAGCCGCGGTTCCGCGGCTCTTTGGCCGATTCAGGACCCAATTTTTCTTGTGTGTTCTTATATTTTCATACTGGTCATTCTGGAGGTCCCTGAAAAATTTTTGGACTTCATTTTAAAATCGACAGAAACTATGTGATATCGGAGTTTCTTCCGGTTTGTTTTCCGTTCGAAATTCATACAACTTTGCAAGTGTGTTAATTATTGTTTAGTGAGGCTCTGATACCACTGTAAGTTGATGTGCAACACCCCACGAGTTGCGGGAAGGCGGAAATATGAAAAACAATCATGTTTATAAAGCGAACATCAACTAACTGAAGATCGTTTCTAAACAATACTTAACAATAAGCATAGAGTTCTAGGCTACTATGTAAAGAGATTATACCAAACGATTCTAGTCCTTCGTCTTTACGATATCTACAGCCTCTTTGGATCTCCACGTCCTCCTCGGCTTCCTTCCGTGATAGACGATCCACCCGAGAACCCTAATCCAAACTATTATCTCTAAAGTTGAGGTTACTTAGTTTCTCTAGTGGCTAATAAACGAACTAAGGTGATGTAGAGTTAGGTTATGGAGTGTTTAGTTTTTACTAATTCTTGTACTCAACACATGAGTGGTAGGATTAAGGTTTGGAGAAGGAGGGAGAGCTTGAGGAGAGAGAAGGTGGAAAATGATAATGATATGAGAAAAGCTTCTCACTTGAATATATTAAACATAATGAATTATAAAATAATATCAATTAAATGATTATTCACCATGCTTCATTTATTCAAGAAGAGTGATTCATCATTTGAGTCATTAGATCATTAATGATGCATTAATGATATGATGATTCATATGAATGAGTCACTAAAGCAATTAATGAAAATGCCACCTTAGCCCCTCATGTCACATTCTTCTAGAAGCTTCTCGGAAAATTACGAGAACGCCCCTCTCATCCATGAAAACACGGAAAAACTTTAGACTGTATAAATCAAATAACCTTATACTAGAATCTGGTTTAAACCAAAGCCGGCTAGTAATAACAGTCCGAATGTCGTACGTACGTTTAAATACGTATGCGTCCGAACCTTTGTCGTAAAACCATACGACCACTATATCTTTTCCCCTGGGTTTGGGAAATCTCTGTGTAGGACTCTAAAGACTCAACTACTATGCTGGCAGAGGGTTTAACCACAGACCGCAAGCGGCACTAGCCGTGCGTAACGGTCCCCAGGTAGTTGTCGATAAGAAAGCCGATGAGGTAACCCATCCGAAATCCTACTGAGCCTGTCCGTGACAATATCCGCGCAGTCCGGTCTGTTCTTCTAAGAGTATCACATGTATGGTCTAGGGAGGTGGTGGACGTCAGACCACTAATAACCGTACAAGTCGTGTCGGTATGGCTCAAGACCACCCGAGAATCTACTGATCAGTCCATCAGTAATTCTCAATCAGCCCTGGCCAGGGACTTATGGTAATGACCAACCGATCACCGTGCGATATCAACTCCCTATACCGGGAGAGGTGAATCCCTAACAGTCGCTCACTGCCTCCACGTGGCTCGGGACTGTGCCCAACTAAAACCTGTTTGCACGACTCCTTTGAATCGTGGTAGGGTAGTAATCAAAACACAATGGGAACTCACACGAGACAAATGACGACCTTAAGTCAACGGACTATCTGCACACATGTCACCTGAGAACTGCTATCTGACGTTAGGTATAATACCATCCATTCAGTTCTCGGCGAGTCCTGTCCGGTGTACTCACACCCAGTGAGCATCTGTATACAATCTTAGGTGCACTCCACCAATAGCTGCGGGACCAGTCCATCGCCCCTCCTCAGGGTCTAGATATGTATACACTAGTCTATTCCAGAGTATCGATGCCCAGTCTCGATACTCCTGCGACCAGGGACATCTAAGGATGTGTCTATTGACTATCCAGCTCCTTCAAGTATGACTGCCATCACAACGCCGGTACTCAGGCAAACACCCTATGGGCTTTATCAACATATATATATATAAATACCAAGTAAAATATATCATACGTTAAGACAAAGACAAACCAAATAGCGTACTATCATATCAAGCAAGACTGTCATGTACATACATATCCCTAACATCCTATACAATGAAGGCCTCTAGGGCATATATATCCAACACTCTCCCAGTATCTGCAAAACAAATCCTCAAGTGCTGCTCACGTTCTTCACGACTCTTGGAATAGACCAGAATGTCATCAATGACACAACAATAAACTGGTCGAGGAATGGCCTGAAGAAATCTGGTTCATCACATCCACGAATGCTGCTAGGCATTGGTGTGTCCAACGACACCACCAAAACACATAAATCCCGTAGCGTGCACAAAAGCAGTCTTTGGAATGTCATCACTCCGAACCCGCAACCAATGATGACCTGATCCCCAACAAACTTAGAAAATGTCTCGCACTCTCAAGTAAGTCAAACAAATCGTCAATGCGAGGTAAAGGATACCCATCCGCACCGTAACTGGATTCAATTGACGATCAATCAACACACAACCTCAAACTGTCGTCATTCTCTTGACGAACAGAATAGGAGCTCCCCAAAGCGAAACACTTGGACGCATAAGTCTCCCAACAAACAACTCTGCAGCTGATCCTTAAGCTCCCTAAGTTCCGCGGGCTCATCTGGAAAAAAGTAGGAAAATCCCGCACGATAGGAGCCCGGTCCAACGAACCCACTGTGGCTCTGGTATCACTAATGAAAGCCAAGAATCCATGACATCCTCTCCTCAAAAGCCGACTAGCGAAAAAGGCTGAATTCATGTTGTGAGGGGCGGCACCACTGTCCTCCCGCACAACAAGAACTGACTCGCCAGGAAAACAAAACCTGACTGTTTTCTCGCGGCAGTCCACAGACGTATAGCACTTAGCTAACCAGTCCGTGCCCAGGAGAACGTCTAATCCAACATCTCAGGAAGGATCAAAATGACGGACGGATCTCGATCTCCTACCCGATTGGCACACGACTGAAATACGTGTCGCGCAACAAAAGAATCGCTGACAGAAGTTAACACAATAATAGCTGATCTAGCTAACCGACTTTCTTCATCCCAAGCCTCTGCTACTCCCGCGACGTGCATGAAACCTATTACGGTGACTGAACCTCTGTCTCTGGGCTGGTACACCTGCACGAGCCCTCCTCTATCCTCGAACTCCTAAAGTCTCGGAAAGACGCTCCTCGTCAAAACGGGCTGCGTCCACTTGTGTTGTGTGAGTAACACGATGCTGAGTGCTGATCGCAAGGAACAATTAGGTAACAGGGGTGGCAACCTTCTGTCGCCGCGCTCTACTGGCCTCAACAAAAGACCTTATCGTCTTGCGCAAGTCCTGCATCTCTGCCTCAATCCTAGCGATACGATCTATCGAAGGTGGATCCATCTGCTCCTGTGCAACTTACGTGCCATCCTAGTCAGTCCTCATCCCATACGAGTCAACTCGGACCTCGGCCCTCGCTGCACCACTCTAAGTCCTCATAGTCATCGACGACAAATGCTATAAAAGGAAAAAGGATTCGATATGAACACAGAAATCGAATCATAAGGATATGTATCATCACGGAAAGAATTTCAAGCAATTTGTACTTAAGTCACTTTAGACGGAGTACCGTGATCGTGGGTATGCCACAGATATACACACACTACGTTGCTCTGCTTAAGTTACCTACTCCATCATACCAAGGTTATTCTACACTCCTAGAGGTAAAACCTAGTGCTCTGATACCAATTTTGTCACGACCCGAAATTGGCACGTGACGGCCCTTAAACTACGCAACGTCTACAGGCGTAACACAATTTAAGTAAGCCGAAAACCCAGCAATCTAAACCATCAAAAGTAGTAAGTGATAATAGCATTTTCAAAACTTTTGAAATCTCAAACCAAATTCTTTAAAGTCCAACTTTACTTTCTTAAAAATTTTGGCAGCACCTCCCTTGTAAAAACTAACCCCAAAAATGGGTACAACATAAATATAAGTAAAGCATCCCCAACGGGGGCAAATCCACGCCCAACGGAGGAAAACAACCACCACAACAGATATACAACGCCGTAGCGAAGAAATAAAAGACGATAGAAGTAAAACTGCATAAAAGACCTCCAACTCACAAAATAATATACAATATCGTCCTCACATCAAGTCTCTAAGTCATACAAGATAATGGCAGATGGAGAGTACAGGATACAACGAATATACAACAAACATGAACGGATAACCACAAAGCCCACCTAAAGCACACTGCACACTGTGAGCCGAAGCGGTATCCGCAGCAAAAGATGATATGATAGATGAATAGCCTGCCTCGACTACTCTGGGGAACAACCTGCAAACACTGTGGCACAACAGGGGTGAGTTGCTAACTCGTGAATATTAAATAACATAAGCAGGTAATCGCAAGTATGCACATACAGCGCGAATCTAACATATGCAAGCTAATAGTAATAAATGGTCATATGCATGCAACAGTCATGAAATGTACACTAGCAGGTACAACTAATACATGAAGTAGTGTATAAACAATAAATTTTAAGTATGGGATGAAACATGTCATTTCCACAGAATCCTGACATCGTGGTAGCACCAAAGTCCATCAAGACAATCCAAATCCTAATTTCCTCAAATCGGCCCCTAAATTGGCTCTCATATCATGTAAGTCTCACAAATCCTGAATGTACAATATCAAATAAATCTCATATATCCAGAATGTACAAAATCAAGTAAATCTCATATATCCTGAATGTACAATATCAACTAATCTCATATATCCAGTGTCCAATATCCAGTAATCTCATATATCCTGAATCCAATATCAAGTGAATCTCATATATCCTGTATAAGTATATTTGCATGAATCATAAGTATATATATTGATATGTATACAGATATATTAGTATCCCATTCCACTAATATATATATATATATATATATATATATGCATATATTACAGTGTCCCATTCCACTGTTATGTATATTTAGGAGTAAAAATATCATGAAACCAATGTGTCAAGTATCGACACAAAAATACTGATCTATCAGGTGCTGTCACCACGACTGGCCCCTGATAGGTACGTATCATACGCTATCCGAAAACTTAAGTGCCTAGCTCTCACACATGAAAATCGACGTATCCATACATACATGACCCCGGCCTGTATCCCTACGATACCCGTCGAGTCAAAGGTACTGTCACCGGTAGGTATGGTTCCCTTGTCAGGCCTCATCGGCATGTTACATCGACTATCCCTTTCTTTCCCTGGGGTACCTCCGGGCCCCACCATGTACCCTCATACGGCCCACGACGCTCCTCGCATGGGGTATATATATCAGAACCGATAAATCTCAAGGTGGCAGCTGAAATATCATATCAAGAGAAACCGGGTTTTTCAAATAATGCATAATTTTATGAAACTACCACGATCCTCAAATCCAGAAAACATCATGAAAAATCCATATCTCAATGCGAAAATCCATGAATATAATATATGCAACAGAAAACTATAATGTAAGCATATAAAGGAAAAGCCGCTATTTAACTGAAACAAGTTAAAATATATATACACGATTCCTAATTTCTCCAAGTCTATATAACATCAAATAAAGGTAAACATGTAGCTATAACCAGATATGTGTGTAAACATGAAGGTATAGCAAGGTATAAGTATCTACCTATCAATAATGATGTAGTATACTCTCCAGGTATAAGTGAAGTATGTATGCAAGTTATACATGTAGCTATGTCATTACGTGCGAAATATACCTATCATTAATGGTAACTAGGATGTAAGCATGTCGAGGCATATGTGTAAGCATGTAGGTATACAGGTATGCTATATGTCATATGCATAAAGAAATATGAATCAATGTCTCAATGTCCCTAATCAAACAATATCATATTGGTATGTGTGTTGTGCGTGTCATGGCAATTATTGACGGTGTGTGTGGCATACAATCAGTGCTCGTGCAACATGAGCCGTCAATAATAGTGCAGTGTCCTAAGGGTATAAGTCCAAGCACAACAAATAACTAATCAATAAGGTGTATGCGCAACTCTATATATGAAATAGAATATGCGACAATTCATAACATCTCTAGCCCAGACGCATAACGCCATGCGGGCGATTCCCCTGTAGATGTTAAATCTACTCACTAACCATCCTGGCTAAGTAAAACCAACAACTCGCTTTCCCTTCTTCGCAGCACCCGAAGTCCCCGCCTGCGATCGTGAAAGCATATAACAATATAACAAGTCTTTATTAGCAATCGACCAATAACACGTACCAACAACGTTTGACCGACGCACCAACTCCAATCATACTCTCAAGTGTTCGTCAAGTGGCTAACACGCATAGCGACACTACGAAACCAAATCAAGAGAAAAAACTACACGAAGACACAAACGACATCGGCACAACCCTAGCTAGGAACGCAAAGCGACACAACTACCAAGCCTAGACCCTGATCGTACCGATCGCGCATTCGCAAAAAAAGTCTAAAGCTAACACAATTCTAGCGATATCAAACATCTTAAAACAGCTTATCTACGTTATCCAAACCACTTTCATAATTTTAAACTCGCCCATTTATGTTTTAGAAAAAACGAGTAAGCAATATATATCATTTTATCACAAAACTACAACTTTTTACCAAACTAGCATTTACAAAGATCACTAATTAGCAAGATTAAACCATACATACCCTTACTAGAATTTTAATCTCACTTGATTAGGATTTAGTAAAAGTCTAGTTTGTAATTAAGCTAATTAGATAATTATGAAAATATCATTTAACAAACTAGCAAACTAGGTTAAGTTTTCATCAAGCTAAACTTAACAATTAACCTTTTTTACTAATTAAAACCTAACTTGATTAACAAAAACCCTTACTACAAATTCTAAATATGAAATTAAAAGCTTAAATTAAACATCTAAATAAGCTAATTAAAGTATTTAAAACAAGAATTAAGCATTAGGGTTAGGGTTTTATACCTCACTAGAACAACATTTGAAACAAGAAGGAAATCCAAACTTTAGCCTCCAAAATCCTCACTATAATGAAGATCTAAGCTAGATTTGAGTTCAAGAATGAATGGTTTTGATTTATAAATGAGTTTGTGCGAGTTATTTGTGATTTTTGATGATTTTCATGAAGCAAAATAAGATGAAAATGGAGGGAAAAATTTAGGGCAGCCTAGGAAAGAGAGAGGGCAGGCCATGAGGGAGAAATGGGGGGTGTTTTGTGAAGAATGAAGAAAGTACTAGCAACAAAATTCAATTAATGCTCATTTAATGCAAATGCCACCTTTTCTTTCTTTTCTTTTCCTTTTAAAATTAAATCCTTTTGCGACCACAAATATCTAGATATTAGAATGAATGGTTTAACAAAATATCTAGTGATTAGATTAGCATCAATTCTCATTAGTAGTAATTAACCCAAGCCAAAAAGTAATTACCACGAATAAAGTGCACAAATAAAGCATTAAAATAATATTTTAATTAGGGAAAAATTCTATGCGAACCAAAACATCCAATTGACCCCCAAAGCCCGCGCACTAGCTTCATTCTAGCTAAACTAGATGCCGACAAGTCTATATACAGAAGTTTGATCACAATAGGGTTAAAACGAAAAACACCGACTATTTTACCCTAAAAATGGAAAATTCGCAAAATGATTTCTAAAACGTTACAAATACTAGAATACATATATATAAATACTTATATAAATTATTAAATCAAAACTTGATTTAATAATCCGGCTTAATCCTAAGCCGCTAGTATTATCAACCGTCCGATTAAAGTCTGTGCAGCCCGTACGCATATTTAATCGGACACCTGTATGTACCAATATACGTCATCTACACCATATCGCCTGAACCGTGAAAACCCTCTGTGTGGGACTCTAAAGACTCGTCAATACGCTGGCTGTGAGTTTAACAACAAGCACGTCTGTGGCACTAGCTGTACTTAACAGCTACCGAGGTTTTGAGCGAAAGGAAGGCCGACGAGAAAACTCATCCAAACCCCTAGTGAGCCTGACTATGACAATATCCGTACAGTCCAGCCTGTTCGTCTAAGAGTATCGCATATCGAGTTTAGGGAGTGGATAAAGTCAGACCCCTAATAACGCGATAATTCGTATCGGTATGAAACCCATCACCACATGAGAAACTACCGATCCTAGATCAATAATTCTCGACTACCTTGGCTAAGAATTTCTGGTGGAGGCCACCCGTACACTGCGCAACATCAACCCCTAATACCGGAAGAGACGAATCCCCGACAATCCACTCACTGCCTCAACGTGGCTCGAAACTGTACCCAACTAAAACCTATTTGCACGACTCCTTTGAGCCGTGGTAGGGTAGTAATCAAAGTACAGTGGGAACTCACACGAGACAAATGACGATCTCAGGTCGACAGACTAACCTATACACATGTCACATGGGAACTGCTATCTGACAATAGATATAGTACCAACTAGCAGCTTCCCGGCGAGTCCGTCCAGTGTACTCATAGCCCAATGAGCACCTCTATACTATCTTAGGTGAACAAACTAACACCAATAGCTTGTGAGACCTAGCCACCGCCCCTCGTCGGGTTCTCGATCAGTATACACTAGTCTACTCTGGAGTATCGATGCCCAGTCATGAAACTCCCACGACCAAGGACATTTAAGGATGTGCTTATAGACCACCAGCTCCCATGTATATGATCGCCATCATAATGCTGGTAGTGAAGCAAGAATCCTATGGGCACTATCAACTTATAATAGTGATGATAAAGACAAACCAGATAGCATACTATCATGTCGAGTAAGACCGTTCTACCGGTATAGGTCCTCCCTCAATCATCATAATCACCTACCTGCGACTACAATAATTTCCTTGAGGGCACTGTAGCCAACACGTGTGTGTGTGTGCATGTATGTGACTACATATAACCTGCGATTCACCACCAAAGTAATCATCCTATGGATAGGTATTCCCAGATCAACCTAATCTAACCTAAGGTCTTTTAAAATACCCTACTTGCTAAGTATCCAATATTGCATCCAAACTCATAATAATATAGTAGTAACACTATTCTACATTTGCGTGGGTGCTATAGCCATCCACCGGACTTTCCCCTGTAGATATACATCTACTCATATTGATCATCACTTTCCGAAGTCGATGACGCTTGTTTTCCCTTGTCATCGTGAAGTCCACGCGAAGCACCTAAATATCACAAAATACATCGTATCGCATCAAAATACGATTCAAAAACCGACACAACACGCGAAGTGCTCATAGATTAGAACCTATAGCCTACAAATGCAAAAACAATCATAAAACCCTCGTTGTTGACATACAAACGTCCAACGACCAAATCCACAATCAAATGCCAAAATCCATGTTTTAGAAATCGGAAAACCATTGCTATTATTAACTCTAACGCTCCTAGATTTTGCCTTAGGTAATTTGGGACAAAAAGAACAATACAGTGGCTAAGTTATGAGGAGTGTGAGCTACAGGCTAAAACCCAACATCAACAGCCAAAATCTGGCCGGCCAATAGTGTAGACCTCACAATTTTTACAAAACCGATATCGGAAAATTCTAGGATCGTGTTTTGGGTTCACGTCTCGGTTTTGGGCCAGAAAAGAAATCTCTAAGGTCATGTAAAACATCACTACACCTCAAATACACCTTCACAAACCAAATCATACCCTAAACCTTATCTTGGAAATTTCCAAGATCACTAAACCTTATTTAATCAACTCAAATATATGAATTTAGAAAACTAAAATTCTAAATAAGGGTGTAGGTTTATACCTCATTTGGCAACTCAAGAATATTCTTGAGTTGCTTAAAGTCTTCAATGTAGGGTTCCTAGGCACTCTTGTGAAGGTTCATAAGGCATCAAACATGCCCGGATAAAAATTTAGACGTGCCGAACAACCCAAAGCCGGGATCTTTGCTAGATTATTAGGGTTAAACATGCAAGATGATAACTTTTATCTAAGTGTGAGGGATTACAACCTTTGTAGTCCGCTCCTTCGCTTCACAAGCTCCGAGTAGAAGTCTCTTAGCCGCGATCCACGATCTCCCGGACTCATGAGAGGCTCCACGACTCGAACGATCCATGCTAGCTTGAAGTGTTCCAAATCTCCGATGATCTACGTCGAAGTTGCAAAGGCTCAAGCTTTCTCACTCTAAAGAGATGAACACACTAATCTCATGGGCTAGATGAGATGAGGATGAGAGAGTAGTATTTTTGCTTTCTTTTTAAATCATTTTCTCATATTTATTCATCACATAAAGAATTTCTAGTGAGCTTTTTTTCAAGAGAGAAGAAGATGATAATGGAAATCATAATGATAAAATCCTTTTGTGATGAATAGAAATAAAAGTATATGATTGATATATAAACCATGGTCAAGGATGAGTGGCTAAGAATGTGTAGAGAATAAACTAGAGTTAGGGTTTGGTTGGGTTAGAAATGTCTCATCAAAAAATATCTTAACCATGACAAAAGAAATAGCTTCTAGAAGGTGCAAGAAGCAACTAACCCTAATCAAACCCTAACCTCATTTAATCATCCTTAAACATGTTTAACAATTAATCATATCATGTCACAATAATATATATCACATATATATTATATATTTGCAACAAAAGAAAATAATACAATTAACATATATCGCATATATATCAATGTATCATCCAGTGAGAAAATGAAATAATAAAGCGAGCCAATATTAGATAATGTAATACAATATATCATATATATTATTATACATTAAATCATCGAATCAACACTTGATCCGACGATCCGGCTATATCGAATATTACCGACTAATATATCATGTACCGATTCATCGAATCAACACTTGATCCGATGACCCGGTTCATATCTAAATATCGCGAGAATATAATACGGTATCTCATATCGCATTATTCTCGGTCCTGCACATATCACATATGTGCCTCTACTCCGTTTCGCCTGAGCCAAGAAACCTCTGTGTAGGACTCTAAAGAATCGTCAATACGCCGGTAGCAGGTGATGATCATATCAAACACCCACAAGCTGCAAGCGGTCAGCTAAACGTAACAGCCACCCAGGTATTGAGCGATCAGAAGATCAACAAGCTAGCCTGTGCGTTCTCCTGTGAATCCAATCAGTAACACTCCCGTACAGTCCGGTCAGTTCGTCTGATATGTCGCATATCAAGTCTAGGGGTGGTATACGTCAGACCCCAGTAACCGATAAGTCGTGTCGATGTGTGGCTCATAACGGGTCGAGAAACTACTAGTAACACTTACCAGTAAATCTCTATATCAGCCCTGGCCAGGGACTTCCAGTTATAGCCAATCGAACACAGCACAACATCAACTCCCTATAGCAGGAGAGACGAATCCCCTCCTATCGCTCATTGCCTCCATGTGATTCGGGACTGTACCCAAAAGCCACCGTTTTGCATGCCCTCTTGGACGTGGTAAGGTGGAAATCAAAGCACAGTGGGAATCATACAAGACTCTATGACGAGCTCGGGTCTACCGACTACCCTGTACCAGTGTCACCGGAGAACTGCCATCTGACGTGTGGTATATCACCATCTGGGAGTTCTCGGTGAGTCCGTCCAGTGTACCCAGTCTCCACTGAGCACCCGTACACCATCTCTGATGTCAAACACCGATGGATGTGGGATCAGCCATCGCCCATCATATGGGTCAAGATGCGTATACGCTAGTCTACTCTGGTGTATCGATGCCCTGTCTCGATATACCCTTGACTAGGAACAGTTATAGGATGTACTCATCGACTACCAAGGCCCCACTAGTATGATCTCATCATAGTCCTAGTAGTCGAGTACATATCCTAAGGGCTTTATCAACATGTGAGAGAAAAACAGTAAACCAATACAAGTCAACATGTTAAGATAAAGTGAAACCAAATAGCATACTATCATGACGAGCAAGAAAGTCATCTCTATATATATCCAAGCATCCATTATAATATACATCATATGTACAACAATGGCCTCTAGGTCATATACATAACTAACATTCAAAGTGGCAACTTGATCACACTCAAAATCAAAAATCCGTCAAGCGTCACGCAATTATAGGAGTTATGACGAAAATACAAATGTCCAATACCAATTCGAATTCAAACATGACGTAATCAAAACTATAACATGTATATAGTACACATCGTTGTAAAATCATCAACACATCCACATAGAAATGCATGAAAAAATACTTTTCAAACAGTCGCGCGATGCGCGTATCACGGCATAAGTAGCGGACATTCATTATAAGGAAAAATAGCTATACATATATATATAGCAATATATAGCAATATATATATATATATCCTTTGTTTAATATATGTTAGTTAAATGTATACCCTAGAAGCCAATACTGTACATGTGATGTGTATTGTAATGGATGCTTGGACATATATAGGGAGGACTTTCTTGCTCGACATGATAGTATGCTATCTGGTTGCTCCTTACATGTACAGTTATTGTCTCTCTATTACATGTTGATAAAGCCTTTGGAATGAGTACTTAGCTACTAGGATTATGATGTAGATCATACTAATGGGGACAGGGTAATCGGTAAGTACATCCTTCAAAAGTTCTTAGTCGTAGGAGTATCGAGACGGGGCATCGATATTCCAAAGTAGACTAGCGTATACGCTTCTCGACCCATATGTTGGGCGATGGATGATCCTATATCCATTAGTGTTTGACATCAGAGATTGTATACGGGTGATCAGTGGAGACTGGGTACACTTAACGGACTCGCCGAGAACTCCTAGATGGTATTATACCTATCGTCAGATAGCAGTTCTCTGGTGACACTGGTACAGGTTAGTCTGTCGACCCGAGATCGTCATAGAGTCTTGTGTCATCCCCACTGTGCTTTGATTTCCACCTTACCACGTTCAAGAGATCGTGCAAAACGGTAGTTTTTAGGTACAGTCCCGAGTCACATGTGGTGCGCCACGGCAGCGCCCCGACCTTCTACTCGAGGCCAAAATGCGGAATCAAAAATTTTCTTAACTTTAAACCGGCGCTACCGCGGACAATAAACCCGGATCGTGACCATTAACCTAATGCTAGCAATCAAGAGAATGGGGGTAGAAGCTATACCGAGCGAACCGTGCCCTCCGGTCTTTGTCTCCACTCCGATCTCCCGCGGAATCTCCGTCCGTCACCTCCCGATCGAAATGGGCACCACATCGCCGAAGTCTTTTACGGGCTCCCACCTCTGGACCGAGGCAACTCGGGCGCGAAGTTGGCTAGCCGACGCGTCCAAGATTTGCTGTAGGCAAGTGTACAATGGTTGTCTCTTTTGGGGTATATGAAGTTTCCTTAATGTTGTGGAGGTGAAGAAAAGCAACTAAGGAAAAATGTGCTTACGAACTTAGGTAGCATGAAAAAGAGATGAATCAATTTTTCCTCACATAATGAACTTTCCTCTCTCCCCTCTTCTTGTGTGGCCGGCCCCCTCCTCCATGGTGGAGATCATGGAATGAAATAATCCAAGGAGAAAAGAAAAGATAATGAAAGAAAAAAGGTCACACCAAACTCACTAATCAATCCTTTCTCAAAAAGCAAAGGAAAAGACCAATAAAGAATCTCATCATGAATAAACTATCATGATGCCTCACACATGCAAGAAACCCCTCCACAATAAGTTATTTGCAAACATGCAAATAACCCCCTCCACCAGAAAAGTCCGACCGCGAAGGAACAAAGGAAAACTGGCCGGAACGGAATGCAAACTGGCAACTTCAGAAAACTGATCCCGTAATAAATTACAGGAAACCCCCGCTACTGCATATACATGCCCGCATTTGTATTCCCACTGAACACAAATGCAAAGAGACAAAACTACACTGTCTAATACTAGGATCCGGCTTAAACCAAAGCCGGCTAGTAAAATCCGTCCGATCACGATCCGTGCAATACCGCATGTATCTGATCGAACCCTGCCATATCTCCATACGGCCTCTACAGCGTTTCGCCCGAAACTTGAGTAACTATGTGTGGTGGACTCTAAAGACTCGTCAATACTATGGCTGTAGATTTAACAACTAGCACGTCAGAGGTATTAGACATACGTGACGCGCCACCAGCTATTGACCAAAAGGGACATCGATGAGCGAACTCATCCTGACACCCTACTGAGCCTGTCAGTGACAATATCCGTACAGTCCGGTCCGTTTGTCTATGAGTATCGCATGGCGGGCCTAGGGGGTTGGTAAAAGTCAGACCCCAAAAAGCTGTACAAGTCGTGTCGGAGTGAAGCCCAGAACACCCTGAGATACTACTGGAATACCTACCCGTGAGTCTCCTGCCTCGGCCGAGGGCTTTGTGTAATGGCTCTCCTAGACACAGTGCGACCTCACCCCCAATACCGGGAGAGACGAACCCCTGCAGATCCGCTCACTGCCTCCATGAGGGTCGGGACTATACCCAACTAAAACCTGTTTGCATGACTCCTTTGAGCCGTGGTAGGGTAGTTATCAAAGCACAGTGGGAACTCACACGAGACAAATGACGATCTCAGGTCGATGAACTAACCTGTAGACATGTCACCAGGGAACTGCTATCTGACGTCTGGTATAATCCCAACTAGCAGGTTCCCGGCGAGTCCTGTCCGGTGTACTCATAACCCAATGAGCACCTGTATACATCTTAGGTGAACCAACTGACACCAGTGGCTTGTGAGACCGGCCCCCGCCCCTCCTCGGGGTCTCGACTGTATACACTAGTCTACTCTGGAGAATCGATGCCCTGTCTCGAAACTCCCACGACTAGGGACCTTTTAAGGATTTGCTTATAGACTCAAGCTCTCATGTATATGATCGCCCTCATACTGCCGGTAGTCAAGCAAGAATCCTAGGGACTCTATCAACGTGTAATAGCGACTCGTAAGGTCACCTAAAGCAGTACACTATGATAAAGATAAACCAGATAGCATACTATCATCTTGAGTAAGACTGTCCTACCGGCATAGGTCCTCCCTCAATCATTGCAATCACGTGCCTATGATCCAATAATTGACTCTGAGGGCACTCAATCTCCCACTTGCACTCAAGGCAAATTATTGCGATGTCGCATACTTACAGCCCGTGTGATACCGAACGCCCAACTCCTCTACTAGTCAGTCTCACAAAGCTCGTTTGCGAAACTATTGCGTTCGAGGAATAGCCTCAGTGAGTGGATCCGCTGTGATGTTTCTTTCTATGTCTCTCTATATCTCAAGTTCGCGGAGAAAGCCATCTCCCGAAATGAGCAATACCTGTCTTAGAATGTGTCTGGATGTCTGATGGGACCTAGCTCATAAATGAACTCCAAATCCAAACTTCTTAGACTGTATCGTCAATTGAACTTAATCTGTATCCTGCGCCATGCCTCCCTCAATATCCGTTTGGACCTCCTGTCCAAACTACTGCCCCTCGTCAGAGGGAAAACTAAAACTCTGATGGCCACTCTGCCGTCCAGGTCACCTTGGAAGC
Source organism: Agapanthus africanus (assembly GCA_030015575.1). Taxonomy (NCBI): domain Eukaryota; kingdom Viridiplantae; phylum Streptophyta; class Magnoliopsida; order Asparagales; family Amaryllidaceae; genus Agapanthus; species Agapanthus africanus. The sequence goes on along the minus strand of JASDDO010000019.1, from coordinate 508,192,531 downwards.
CTGGAATGATAACCGTCTCTAGAACGAGGCTGTCGTTATCATATCCCTAGAACACGCACTTATGTCCTAAAACTGCTTCCGATCGTTTCTCCAGGATTGGATTAATATCAACTTATTGCATTTTCTGTAAGAACAACATCAGGTGTGGTACTTGACATCTCATGATTGACTCAATTGCCTAAGCAAGTGATCTGCCAATCATGCACATCCCTCTCCTCTTTAGTCTATAAGACACCTTTAGAGAGGGTGACTCCATTACCTGCAGGTACACTACCGTGCCAGGAGTCGTCCATTCTAAATACTTATAGAATGCTGTCTAAGTACCCAGATTGGGAAACCACCCAAATCTAGATCTAAAACCATAGATCTAGTGACCAGAATGTCTGATATAATATCCAAGTCCTATGTGGAGAAACCACTGTGTGACGACCAACGTATAACCGATCGTAGTATAGGAATATCACTTCCTACTCAGTGTATGTCATCAAATACCAGGACATCACACCCTACTACCTTCTTAACAGATCCATCCCCTATTCTGATGAAGTCAAGCCTATGACTGTCACATCAGAAATGGATGATCTATCTCCGCTATATCTTCTTTAGTCTATAGATAGACATAAGCCTCTTGCCCACTATACTTCCGTTGCTCCCACTGACTACGACAACCCTCTGGCAGAGTCATATACACGTACGCTACTAAAGTCAGTTTAGAACGACGCTATACTCATCCTCCTGCCAGGTCTCACAGTCTGGAACAACAGCAATGGCAAGTCTGGGTAAACAAGAACCTCCCTGCCACCGTCCTTGAGCATACCAAAGTACATCTCGGGTGCCTGAGGTTACCCACCATATCTGCGGAGTGGCCAATGGAATGTCAAATCAGATTGAATCTTTAGGTTCTTATCAAATCTTCAGTAATCGTTTGCGGTTCTGGAATCACTTCCAGTTCTACCATACTTCCACTACTGTTTTCTGAAAAAATCCATTTCTTTTAAAAAATGTGGCGAGTCAAAAACAATATCACTATTGATCTTCCGGATGGTAGAAAGTCAACCCTCGTCATGGCCCGGGTCAACCCACAAACAGCCATTACAGAAACGTGCCTTGAGTTATCCGGAGTCTGGTTTTAAGCATAAGCCGGAAAACTCCCCATACCTTAACATCGTTAAGATATGAACTGTTCTATATCCAATACAGAAACAGAGGCACAGATTTAATTGAACCAGATTCAAATCATGCAGCTGTCTCCAGTGCATGTCAACTAAATGGAAGAGAGGCCGATCAGCGTTACTCAACTTAGGAGTACTTCCAATTATGAGTAACCTGAAAGAGAAGCTAGTTCTCTTAATCATTACTATCAACTGAACACCATTCACAAGTATCTACATCTTCGATCACCTTGAAGAATCCCGATACTTGCAATACCCGGTTCTCTACTTTACTCTTATACCTATAACTTCTCAAAATTCGGACCTTGTGTTTTTACGAAACACTTGTCTAAAAACTAGAGAAGTCATAAATAAGCCGAATATAGTACGAGGACCAACCCCTCTGTCCTAATGGACACTGGACAATATACAATACTTTGTACAAGTCCCTTGAGTCTAATAACTCATTCACTGTGTATCGTAGGTTGAAAACTGTACTTATGGTTAAGAAGAATTACACCGTTGTTCAATACTCCTTACCTAACCATCCACTGATATAGGTAAATGTCATAGACATAATTTCAAAAAGGTATATCTCACTCTATAAAAATAGACGTACAGATATATCAATTTGAAATTGGTGCATAATAACGGATATTCAAAAACAAATATTTTGCCGACCGGCAAACAACCCAGGCGATTTCCTCAAATATCACCAATTACAACGAATTCCGATATAATGAGGACGATCACCTAATTCCCAATAACTCACTCCCACTCATCATCTGTAAAGCCATACAGATGTGAGAATCATACCTGGTAAATACATACCTTGGAGCAAGTGTCTAATTGGGAAATCAGTTTTCTTTTAACAGTACACAGTGGAACTGAAACATTGAAATGTTTCGATGGGGTATCCCGGTATTCCTAGTAATGCCTCTTCCATTATCCAGATTCACAACTGTAACCATATAATTCTTTGCCACTTCTCCAAATCCTTTTTTTTTTATGTCTTTAGTCATTACCTTCTGTACACCCCTTTAGGCCAAATGGTTTTCTTCCTTCCCTACCGTTCGGCACCAGCCTATGGTTTGGAAGAAGACTATCCAATAAGTATAATGGGTGTACTGTCCTAATCCTAGGAGCACTCGCAATGCGAGAGAAGGTGAAGATAAAAGACAACCGAATAAACCTTATTCCTATTTCTCCTGAACCAGGATCCATCCCCGAACTGGAACAAGTTCCTTTCGAGTTCGTATATAACCATACGATGGATTATCCAATAAACTTGGGATCTTCGTAGTGATACGGAGTGTCCTGGAGAAATACAAAGGTGATTTAGGACTGGCGAAGAAATACTTGGTTTGGTCGTGAATAGCAGTCGCAATTTACTTTGCCCTCTTACTAATCCCTTTCTTTGTCTTAACTTAATACCTTCTGTACACCATCGTTATGCTAATTGGTTTTCTTCATTCCCCACCGTTCGGCACCAGCCTAAGGTTTGGAAGAAGACTATCCAATTTGCATAATAGGTGTACTATCTCCTAAACCAAGGAGTACTCGCAATCTGAGAGAAGAAGGTAAAAGGAAAAGACAACTGAATAGTCCTATTCGTTTTCTCCAGAACCGGAAACCATCCTCGAATTCCTTCGAGTTCGTATATAACCATACAATGGTTTTGTCCAATGGAAGTGGACGTTCGTAGTAATACGGGGTGTCCTGGAGAAAAGGGTAAAAGTAGGAGTGGCAATGAGGTTTGCAACTCTGACAATCCAAAAGCCAGTGTTAAGAAGGTTCGGTTAACTTGGTCACTGAGTCATAGTCTAGGGTCGGGTCAATTGTCGCTGCCAAAGAGAGAGAGAAAAGAAACACTCAGCGTGCACTCTAACCTAGATCAGAATGGTTATCACTTTATCTAATCTGGAAACCTCCCACTGTAACCTCAAATTCTTCTCCAAACCTAAAAGAAGAATTAGTCGGGATCACCCGAGGAGTAAACCAACTCATCAGTGGGAATCGGGATCCAACTATCATCGCATGATAACTTGACGGAATCCACTCAAGTCACCACACTCCAGAAGGTATGCGCATGCCTGGCAAGTTTCAGTTTCTTTAGAAACTCCCGATGTTATTTTTACCCCCAGGACCTAAGTGACCTTGACACAGTCAACAAATGAAAGAGTCCTAGTCAAGTTCAACCCGTCATTATCCTGGATTGCATTAAACCCACCCGTACGAGCCCTTGACACAGTCAACAAGGCCACACGACTGTTCTAACCAATCCTATTAATATGCTACAAACAAATACTACTTAGCTACCGCACACTATGCCTTGACACAGTCAACAAACGCAACACGAATACTAAGTAATACTTGTAAGAAATGACGGAGGGCTACGTCTAGTTTTTAGCGAAAAACTTTTAACGTAATGAACTTGATATCGTTGAAGGAACTGCATAGTTTTTATAAAAATATAGTGGCGAAAACCCTTTGCTAAAGAGGCCACTCCCGGTGAAGGGATCTCGGCTCTTTCCCCGTAAAATGAGGTGCAGGATATTCCAACTGAATACCACGATGCAAAGCAAAAGTAATCGGCTATAGTGAAGTTATTGCCCTGACGCAAACTTCTGTCCAAGGGGTCACTCCCGGTGAAGGGATCTCGGCCCTTGCCTCGTCGACTGAGGAGCGGGATATTTCAACTGGATACCACTGTGCAAAACAAAAGAGAACGCCCTTACAATAACATCTTTTTGAAAAATGTTTCAACAACATCAGAATAGGTTTGTTTATCTTGCATTGATCCGAATCAACGCAGTCCCATCAATTGATCACACCACAAAAGAACGAAAATAATGATGTACGTATATGCCATCCGCATTCGCCACTGGGTCCCGTCATCACCCGTTAGGTTACTTAACTAACGACAGAGCGGGGACTGGACTAGCGCGGATGCAAAACATATACAACATCTACTAGTATATATATAATATATAATTTTCGCTCAAGGCGGGATAAAATGCAACATCACAGAAATGTACAGCAACACAGAACAATACAGACATCTGGGATCCCCGGGTTTCACAGTGCCGCTGCTGAAACCCGACGTTCCCCTGGTCGTGTGGATAGCCTGTGCAATGAAAATCCTAGACCCCTACGGGTGCGGCAAGTTACCCGCCAAAACCTGAAGCGAGGCAGCCCCCTTCAGCAATGTGAATGGACCACCCAGCACTTCACGGAATCCGGTAACTTGGGCACCCCTCCTGGGTCAACCTGTACCCCCTACGAGTGCGTCGAATAGCCCGCCAATTCTAGAGTGAAGCTCCTTCCGTCTCAATACCATGAGAAGCGGGCTCGTTGCCCTCTAGAACCCGGCTATCCGTTCACCCCTCCGCGGGGCAATCCTACTACAGAAAGTACAATATACATACAACGGGTACATCGACCATAACTTGGTCGTGCCCCAAAAGAATAATACAAACAGGCAGTGACGGCAGTCCACATGTCGGACGCTCGCCCCGCAATATCAAATGTACATATAAAACAAAACTGTACTAACATTGCATCCAGGCTATCCCCCACGACCAATCCGCAACAACACAGCATAATCACATAACATCAACGTGAATGTCACGTTCGCAAATCCGTCTAAAAGGGCTATAGCAGATAGACTGGATTTACCGATCGAGTGACATTCACGGTCGCAGATATAATATAAATACTGTGAACTAATGTGTTTAAAATATCCGATCGATCAAATTTTACCAAGTGGGCCCCAAGCATTACTGTAGCACATAAATAAATTCTGGGCCCAAAAAGAATATACCAAAACCCCTATTTTCAGCCCAAAAGCCCACTGCAAAAAATTGGTGAAGTGAAGACTCAATATTGTGGCGGAACCGCGGCCAAATAGGGGTTATGGCCGCGGTTCCGCGGCCGTATAGAGGGATCACACTACCAAATTTTCACAGTGTTGTTATAATTCCATGTACATCATTCTGCAACAACCTGAAAAAATTTTGGAGCTAAAAAAATTTCGACAGAAAACACATTGAATGAAAATGCGGTTTTGGGATAAATGTTCGATCGAAGTTTTAAACACACTAGACCAAGCTAGACTAGGTTAATGGCGTGTCTCTGATACCATGTTGCGCCACGGTAGCGCCACGACCTTCTACTCGAGGCCAAAATGTGGAATCAAAAATTTTCTTAACTTTAAACCGGCGCTACCGCGGACAATAAACCCGGATCGTGACCATTAACCTAATGCTAGCAATCAAGAGAATGGGGGTAGAAGCTATACCGAGCGATCCGTGTCCTCCGGTCTTCGTCTCCACTCCGATCTCCCGCGGAATCTCCGTCCGTCACCTCCTCGTCGAAACGGGCACCACATCGCCGAAGTCTTTTACGGGCTCCCACCTCTGGACCGAGGCAACTCGGGCGCGAAGTTGGCTAGCCGACGCGTCCAAGATTTTCTATGGGCAAGTGTAGAATGGTTGTCTCTTTTGGGGTATATGAAGTTTCCTTAATGTTGTGGAGGTGAAGAAAAGCAACTAAGGAAAAATGTGCTTAGGAACTTAGGTAGCATGAAAAAGAGATGAATCAATTTTTCCTCACATAATGAACTTTCCTCTCTCCCCTATTCTTGTGTGGCCGGCCCCCTCCTCCATGGTGGAGATCATGGAATGAAATAATCCAAGGAGAAAAGAAAAGATAATGCAAGAAAAAAGGTCACACCAAACTCACTAATCAATCCTTTCTCAAAAAGCAAAGGAAAAGACCAATAAAGAATCTCATCATGAATAAACTATCATGATGCCTCACACATGCAAGAAACCCCTCCACAATAAGTTATTTGCAAACATGCAAATAACCCCCTCCACCAGAAAAGTCCGACCGCGAAGGAACAAAGGAAAACTGGCCGGAACGGAATGCAAACTGGCAACTTCAGAAAACTGATCCCGTAATAAATTACAGGAAACCCCCGCTACTGCATATACATGCCCACATTTGTATTCCCACTGAACACAAATGCAAAGAGACAAAACTACTCTGTCTAATACTAGGATCCGGCGTAAACCAAAGCCGGCTAGTAAAATCCGTCCGATCACGATCCGTGCAATACCGCACCTATCTGATCGAACCCTGCCATATCTCCATACGGCCTCTACAGCGTTTCTCCCGAAACTTGAGTAACTGTGTGTGGTGGACTCTAAAGACTCGTCAATACTATGGCTGTAGATTTAACCACTAGCACGTCAGAGGTATTAGCCATACGTGATGGGCCACCAGCTATTGACCAAAAGGGACGTCGATGAGCGAACTCATCCTGACACCCTACTGAGCCTGTCAGTGACAATATCCGTACAGTCCGGTCCGTTCGTCTATGAGTATCGCATGGCGGGCCTAGGGGGTTGGTAAAAGTCAGACCCCCAAAAGCGGTACAAGTCGTGTCGGAGTTAAGCCCAGAACACCCTGAGATACTACTGGAATACCTACCAGTAAGTCTCCTGCCTCGGCCGAGGGCTTTGTGTAATGGCTCTCCTAGACACAGCGCGACCTCACCGCCAATACCGGGAGAGACGAACCCCTGCAGATCCGCTCACTGCCTCCATGTGGCTCGGGACTGTACCCAACTAAAATCTATTTGCACGACTCCTTTGAGCCGTGGTAGGGTAGTAATCAAAGCACAGTGGGAACTCACATGAGACAAATGATGATCTCAGTTCGATGAACTAACATGTACACATGTCACCAGGGAACTGCTATCTGACGTCTGGTATAATCCCAACTAGCAAGTTCCCGGCGAGTCCGGTCCGGTGTACTCATAACCCAATGAGCACCTGTATAAATCTTAGGTGAACCAACTGACACCAGTGGCTTGTGAGACCGGCCACCGCCCCTCGTCGGGGTCTCGACTGTATACACTAGTCTACTCTGGAGAATTGATGCCCTGTCTCGAAACTCCCACGACTAGGGACCTTTTAAGGATTTGCTTATATACTCAAGCTCTCACGTATATGATCGCCCTCATACTGCTGGTAGTCAAGCAAGAATCCTAGGGACTCTGTCAACGTGTAATAGCGACTCGTAAGGTCACCTAAAGCAGTACACTATGATAAAGATAAACCAGATAGCATACTATCATCTTGAGTAAGACTGTCCTACTGGCATAGGTCCTCCCTCAATCATTGCAATCACGTGCCTGTGATCCAATAATTGACTCTGAGGGCACTATATCCAACAACATGGAAGCAATGAGCGATAGGAGGGGATTTCGTCTCTCCCGGTATTGGGGGTTGATATTGTGCTATGCTTGATTGGCAATAACAGGAAATCCCTGGTCAGGGTTGCGGAGATCTACTTGTAAGGGTTATCAGTAGTTTCTTGAACCGTTATGGACCTTGCATCGGCATGACTTATCAGGCTATTAGAGTCTGACGTTATACCACCCCCAGGATGTGATATACGTCATATCAAACGAAGAGACCGGACTGTACGGTAATGTTGCTGATTGGATTCGTAGGAGTATGAACAAGCTTGCTTGAAGTCATCGAGGCCGAAGATAATCTACGTCAAGGAGACACAAACTCAAGCTACCTCTTCACTAATGTGGAATTAGTGAAGCAAACACCCTAAACTAAATAGCTAGTATAGTAGAGGATGATGAAGTAGGAATTTTGGTCACTTTAGATTTATTTTTCTCACAATATTTCTTCACCTTGAGAAAAGCTAGAAAGCTTTCTCTTGATGAAGATTAAGATGAAGTTCAATATGTCAAATATATAAATATACATTAAATTATTAAATCAACACTTGATTTAATAATCCGGCTATATCACATACAACCGGCTCATATCTATTGTAACAACTCATCGAATCAACACTTGATCCGATAACCCGGCTATATCAGATATCCGACTGATATCACATATCACGAGAATAGAATGCAGTATCACATACGCGCATTAATCTCGGTCTCGCACATATCATATATATGCTCCTATTTCGTTTCGCTTGAGCCAGGAAACCTCTGTGTAGGACTCTAAAGACTCGTCAATACGCCGGCAGTAGGTGGTGATCATATCAGTCACCCACAAGCCGCTAGCGGTCTGCTAAACGTAACGACCACCCGGGTATTGAGCGATCAGAAGATCAACAAGCAAGCCTGCTCATACTCCTGCGAAGTGGAGAAGAAAATGAAACTCATGAGGTGAGAATAGCAACCATGGGTGAGTTCGTATCATATACTAACTCATGTAGAGACTAAACTATGGCTAAAGATAATGGTTAGGTTAATAAATATCTCATGTAAAACAAAGTTAGTGAACTAAGTCAATGGTTAGCATAAGCTTCTCCAAGCTTCCAACCATGACAAATTTCCATCATTTTTGAATTACTTGGATAAATAAAAACCCTAATATTATCTTAAGTATAGTGTAAGTTTCATACACCCATGAAGCATGTGGCATCAAGCATGACACAAATAAAATGTACATTAATATATATCACATATATACTATATGCACATTTTATTTGTGTCATGCTTGATGCCACATGCTTCATGGGTGTATGAGACTTACACTATGAAGCATGTGGCATCAAGTATGACACAAATAAAATGTACATTAATATATATCACATATAAACCGGCCTGCTCAGATTTTAATTAATTGTCGCCGGCCAAAATCCGACCGTCTTGCTTCAAATTCCTGTGGTGTTCATGTTATATCACATACAACATTCTGCAATTGCTTAAAAAAAATTTAGAGACCATTAAAAAATCGACAGAAACTAAATTTCATTATTTCAAGTTTCGGAGTAGTTTCGGTTTTGTAATCTAACAAACATCGTCTAATTCTCTAGCTTGAACCAAGAACATTATTTAGTGGGGCACTTCCGAGTTAAGGATGTTCTCACCATTGATGTATATTATTTACTTTTCCGCATTAGGATAGACCCAAGGCGGGGAGCACAAGTGACCGGGTTTTAGGGTCCAGTGGGAGACCATCTCGAGGAGTCGAGTCTGAGTCTCCTAACTCTAGAATTTGGATGGTTGCTTGCCGCTCTCGTAGAGGTCTAGGGATGTGGGTTTGGCTATTTATCACGACCGTGGAATCCGTGATTTTTATTGGCTTAATTTAAAACATTGAATTCCTAGTTTATCTAATATTTCATATGTGTTCTTCTGCTGCTGATATTTTTTGATATGATCACTTGGTATATTAAGACGAATGCTTATATTATATATATGATATATAATAAATATTGCTGCTTTCGTTTCTTTTGTGATGCTTAGGAAGCATAATTGATGGGAATTCATTAATGAAATAAAAGAAACCTAAAGATGTTGCAGAATCTTATTTTAAAAACTAGCAGCTCTAGTTCTTGCTTTGCATAGCGGTATTCCTTGTAGAATATTCAACACCTTATTCGATAAGGAAAGAGCCGAGACCCGTTCACCGGGAGTGACCACTTTAGCGAAATTGGCAGATGGTACAACCCACACGGTTTTGTCTTTTGATTGCTTTTTTAGTTCATACTTTGCATAGTGGTATTTGTGAAATATCTAGCACCTCATTCGATGAGGAAAGAGCCAAGATCCTTTCACCGGGGGTGAGCTCTTTAGCAAAACTAGCAAAAGCCATAAAAACACTCATTTTCAAAATCATTCGATTCTACGACGATATCAAGTTCATTACGCAAAGGGGTTTCTTAAAACATGTCGTAGCCCTCCGTCATTTCAGATAAGTAGTATTTAGTATTCGTGCTACGTTTATTGAATTTCGTCAAGGCGTATTGTGCGGTAGCTGATTAGTGCTTATCTGCTTGAGCATGTGATACGATTGGATTAGGGTAGTCGTATGGCTTTGTTGGCTTTCGTCGAGGGACGTGCGGGTGGGTTTAATTCAATCATGAAATGTACGGGTTGAACTTGACTAGCGGACTATGGTTTGTTCGCTTTCGTCAAGGTCATAGGACGCTAGGGACAGAGGATTATCGGGAATTTCAAGTGTTGAAATTTGCAATGAGATTGCATACCTTCTATGAGATAGTTGGATCCCGATACCCACTGCGAGTAAGAGTTACTCCTGGAAGAGTTTTACACAATACAATTAGCCAATCAAGTAGGTGACTAGAAAGTTGTTAACGGGGTTACGCCACTGGGAAAACGAGGTTTATTTTAATTAAGTCTATGCGAAAGCACGGGGAACCTCCCTCAAAATACCGACACTGGCCTGGCCGAAAGATTGGCGAACTTGTAGTGTGTAATTAATACCGGCTAGTTTTACCTTTTAGGGTTTGAAGGAAGATTTGATAAAAACAGTGGGAGCCATCCTGATTAGATAAAATAATAACCAATCTGATCTTGCAAGAGCATACGCAGAGCGTTTTCTTCTCTCTCTCCTGGTAGAGACCATGTCATGCCTGAATCAAGTTAATAATATGGATGCATTGATCGAACCTGCTTATTATACTGAGCTGGGGAACGTTGGTTCCCCTCTATCTTATAATTGTTATAAGTCTGAGCAGGAAATAGGGGAATATCCGGATTTCCATGCGACCCAATCGAGGGATAAGCATGTTGATGCGTATTCTTCGGGTGTGTTTGTTACCAAGAACTATTTCTCAATATCCTATACGTCCTAGGTATGAGATACCTGATTAGGATCCCACATATGTAACCTGTTACATGGGCTACAGAAAGGTAGAGAACTGGGATTAGGTGATATGTCTCTAAGTGTTAGAGAATGGTGCAATTGTTGCAGCAAAATCAGTTTGCAAATATCACCATGTTTTACCAAATGGTAAATACATTGATTCTGAACAAATGTTATTAGATACCGAACCTGATATACAACATTACATCAGTTTCTTTATTAAGTTAAAGAAAGATATAATTCTGTATTGGAGGATAAATGTTGTGAACATTTTCCTTAATCAAGAGTTGATTGGATCAAGCAGGTTATGTAATGGCATATACATTCTAAATCAAACCACAGTTCAAAGTAAGTAGAACACACACAAGAGGAGTAGTTCAGAAATGAACGAATCTTTCTTGTGGCATTGAAGACTAGGTCATATCAATGCGACACAACTAGCTAAGTTACATAAGGATGAATGTTTGAATCTATTCGAATTTTCATCTTATGATACTTGCCAGACTTGTCTCAAAGGTAAAATGACCAATACTCCGTTTACTGGAAATAGAGATAGAGTTACTAAACTCTTGGGACGGATACATGATGATGTATATGGTCCTATGTCTACAAATGCCAAGGTTGGTTCTTCGTACTTCATTATATTCACTGATCATCTCTCAGGATTCGGACATATGTTCCTGTTGAAACACAAATCTGAAACTTTTGAGAAATTCAAGGAATATAAGCTTGAAGTTAAGAACCAGACAGGTAGAAGTATTATGTCCTTCGATGTGATCAAGGAGGTAAATACTTGCGCATGGAGTTCCTAGAGTTATTAAAAGGAGAAAGTGATTCTTTCAGCTTACTGCTTCGTATACACCACATCAAATAGGTGTATCGGGGCGGAGGTATCGCACCCTATGAGATATGGCGCGCTCTATGATGAGTATTGCTGAGTTGCCTATTTCTTTTTGGTGTTATGCACTTGAAAAGCTGCATACCTATTGAATGGGGTTCCATCCAAATCAGTGCCTACCACTCCATATGAGATATGGTATGGAAAGAGATCATGTCTTAAACGAGTTGAGATATGAGGTTGTCAGGCCTATATTGAAAAGCAAAATCCGGACAAGCTTGAGGCAATGCCAGTTCTGTATAAGTTTGTTGGATATTCCAAATATTTGCAAGGGAATATCTTCTACCACAATGAGGAACAAAAGTTGTTTTGTTTCTCAGCCTGCCACCTTTTTAGAAAAGGAATTTCTTGTGAAGAAATTGGTGGTCATGAGGTAGAACTGGAAGGAGTTCCAACAAAACAAACTAACAGCCGATGATTTGGTGAAACCAAGGGATTCAATAGTCTCCAACGAACCTCAGCCTCTCCGCAAATCTGTTAGGGTTCCTCATCCACCTAAGAGATATTACGAATTTCTCGGTGACGGTGGTAGCGAGGATTGTATCATGTTAGATGATGACCCAACCAGGTTAAGGCAGGCCATCACGAGCGGGGACTCTGCGAAAAGTCTAGATGCTATGCGATCAAAGATGGAATCCATGTACACCAACAAAGTATGACTTTGAATGTTGCACCTAAAGGGGTAAAACCCATCGGGAGAAAGTGGATCTTGAGAAGATTCTTGGTGTAAATGGAAAAGTTGAGACTTTCAAAGCTATGCTTAAGTCCATCAGGATCAATGCGCGCATCGCGGAGTTGGAACATCTGTTTTGATATGACAGTCAAAGAGTTTAACTTCATCAAAAAGGTAGATGAACCTTGTATATACAAGAAGGTTGTCTTCCATGTATTGTACGTAGATGACATACTATTGATAGGAAATGGTTTCCTATGTTACACCCAGTCAAGCTCTTCTTATCACGAGGATTCTCCATGAAATATCTGGATGATACCTACTACATCTTATGGATAATGATCTATGGTGATAGATCTATGTGGATGTTGGGAGTGTCCCAAATACAGGTATATTAACACCATGCTAAAGGGTTTAGTATGGAAGATTCTAAGCGTGGTGGTTCGCCCACTTACTCAGGAATCACTCTCTCCAAAAAGAAGTCTTCCGAGACTGATTTAGAGAGAGCTCACGTACAAGGGATACCCTATGCTTTAGCAGTAGGCTCTATCATGTATGCGATGTTATGTACCAGACCAGATGTAGCTAACTCACTAGGTGTAGTGATCAAGAATCAATCGGATCTTAGGAGAATCACTGGAAAGCCGTGTAGGATATTCTTAAGTAATTAAGAAGAACTAAAGAAATGTTATTGGGGTTTTGGTAGCGGTAAACTTTAGTGGGAGTACTTTACCAATTCGGGCTTCCAGAGTGATAAGGTCGACTGAATGTCAGTCATAGGTTTTGCCTTTACCCTCAAGGAGGGACAGTATATTGGAAGAGTTCCAAGCTATATGTTGTGGTAAACTAGACGATAAAGGCTGAATACATCGCTACCAACGATGCTACCAAAGTGGATGTCTGGATAATTCTTGTTTATGAGATAAACATGGTTCCTACCATTGTGCTTCCAATAACTATTATTGTGACAACAATGGAGATGTGGCTTTGGCCTAGGTACACCAGTCCCATCAGCGATCCAAACAAATTTTGAGGACAGTATCACCTGATCAGGAAGATGGTTGATCTCCAAGGGATCGAGGTATGTAGAGTTGACGCGAAAGATAACACGGCGTATCCATTCACAAAGGCCTTTCCCTAGAGAGACTTCTATAGGACGTTGAGTATGAGATACTACAACAAATGCCCTTAGTGCAAGTGGGAGATTGTTAGTTATGTGTATGCCCTAGAGGCTATTACTATACATGTGATGTATATTGTAGTGGATGCTTGGACATATATAGGGAGGACTTTCTTGCTCGACATGATAGTATGCTATCTGGTTGCTCTTTATCATAACATGTACACTTATTATCTCTCTATTACATGTTAATAAAGCCCTTAGGATGAGTGCTTGACTACTAGGATTATGATGCAGTTCATACTAGTGGGGACAGGGTAGTCGGTAAGTACATCCTTCAAAAGTTCTTAGTCGTGGGAGTATCGAGATAGGGCATCAATATTCCAAAGTAGACTAGTGTATATGCTTCTTGACCCATATGATGGGCGATGGATGATCCCATATCCATTGGTGTTTGACATCAGAGATGGTATACGGGTGCTCAGTGGAGACTGGGTACACTGAACGGACTCGCCGAGAACTCAAAGGTGGTATTATACCTATCGTCAGATAGCAGTTCTCTGGTGACACTGGTACTGGTTAGTCTGTCGACCCGAGATCGTCATAGAGTCTCGTGTGATTCCTACCGTGCTTTGATTTCCACCTTATTACGTTCAAGAGATCATACAAAACGATGGTTTTTGGGTACAGTCCTGAGTCACATGGAGGCAATGAGCGATAGGAAGGGATTTCGTCTCTCCCGGTATTGGGGGTTGATGTTCCGCTATGCATGATTATGTAAGTGCACGGCGGCGCCCCGTCCGTCAATCCGACGGCCAAATGCGGAAGCGGTGATAAACTTTAATTTTTCTTGAACTGGCAAACCGCCGCGCACTAATACCCGGATCGAACCATTAATTAGTCCTAGCTAACTATAAGATGGGAAAGAGATATACCGACGATCCAAGTCCTCCGGTCTTCTCATCATCGTCCGGATCTCCTGCGGAAGCTCCGGTCTCCTCCTCGTCGCCGGAAGTGCACCACATCGCCTACTTCTTTTACGGGCTCCCACCTCAATGCCGAGGCAACTCGGGCACGAAGCCGGCTACTCGACGTGCCCAAGATTTGCTGTAGAATATAATGTGGATTACATGTCTCATTTGGGATTATGGAGTTGCCTTTTGTGGAGGAATTGAAGTGAGCTTTTGGAGAGGGAGTTGTAGGGATTTTTCAAAGCTCAAGATACAAAAATCCCACCTCATGAAATGAAATCCCCTCTCCATCAAGGAATGGCCGCCCCCCCCATTTTTGGTGTGATTGGAGAGAGAGAGAGAATGGCTTGATCAATAATGCAAAGAAAATGATGGCTTGGAAAGACCAACACTCAACAACCAACTCCTCTCCCATCATCACAACCAAAGTCAAGAAATCATGAAAACAAAGTCAAGAAGTCAAGGTAAGGTGCAACCATGATGAAGTCAAAAAGTCAAGTGATCATGACACAAGAATATGCAAAGACCCCCTCCACAAATGCCTATTTGCAACAATGCAAATAAGCCCTCCTCCACCAAACTTCGGCCAATGAACGATACAAAGGAAATTGGCCGAAACGGAAAGCAAACTGGCAACTCCAGAAAACTGGTCCCGTAATAAATTACAGGAAAACCCCGATACTGTGCATACACACCCGCATCTGTATTCCGACCGAAATACAAATGCAATGAGACAAAATCTACACTGTACTATACTAGGATCCGGCTTATACCAAAACCGGCTAGTAATATCCGTTCGATCCTGATCCGTGCAATACCGCACATATCAGATCGAACCCTGCCATATACCTATACGGCCTCTAGTACAAACCGTCCGATCCTGATCCGTGCAATACCGCACGTATATGATCGGACCCTGCCATATCTCCATACGGCCTCTACAACCTTTCGCCCGAAAGCTGAGTAACAGAATGTGGGGGACTCTAAAGACTCATCAACACCTTGGTTGTGGATTTAACCACTAGCACGTTAGAGGTATAAGCCAATACATAACGGGCTACCAGGTATTGACCAAAAGGGACGTCTGTGAGCGAACTCAGCCTGACTCCCTACTGAGCCGGTCAGTGACAATATCCGTACAGTCCGGTCCGTTCGTCTATGAGCATCGCATGGCGGGCCTAGGGGTTTGGTAAAAGTCAGACCCCCAAAAGCGGTACAAGTCGTGTCGGAGTGTAGCCCAGAACACCCTGAGATATTACTGGAATACCTACCAGTAAATCTCCTTGCCTCGGCCGATGGCTTCGTGTAATGGCTCTCCTAGACACAGCACGACCTCACCCCCAATACCGGGAGAGACGAACCCCTGAAGATACGCTCACTGCCTCCATGTGGCTCGGGACTGTACCCAACTAAAACCTGTTTGCACGACTCCTTTGAGCCGTGGTAGGGTAGTAATCAAAGTACAGTGGGAACTCACACAAGACAAATGACGATCCCCAGGTCGATGAACTAACCTGTACACATGTCACCTGGGAACTGCCATCTGACGTCTGGTATATGACCAACTGGCATGTTCCCGGCGAGTCCTATCCGGTGTACTCATAACCCAATGAGCACCTGTATACATCTTAGGTGATCTAACTGACATCAGTGGCTTGTGAGACCGGCCACCGCCCCTCGTCGGGGTCTCGACTGTATACACTAGTCTACTATGGAGAATCGATGCCCTGTCTCGAAACTCTCACGACTAGGGACCTTTTAAGGATATGCTTATAGACCCCCAGCTCCCACTTATATGATCGCCCTCATACTGCTGGTGGTCAAGCAAGAATCCTAGGGGCTCTATCAACGTGTAATAGCGACGTGTCAGGTCACTTAAAACAGTACACGATGATAAAGGTAAACCAGATAGCTTACTATCATCTCGAGTAAGACTGTCCTACCGGGATAGGTCCTCCATCAATCATTACAATCACGTACCTGTGACCTAATAATTGACTCTGAGGGCACTATCTCCAACAATCTCCCACTTGCACTCAAGGCTAATTATTGCGATGTCGCATACTCACAGCCCGTGTGATACCGAACACCCAACTCCTCTACTAGTCAGTCTCACAAAGCTCGTTTGCGAAACTATTGCATTTGAGGAACAGCCTCAGTGAGTGGATCCGCTTTGTTGTTTCTTTGATTGTCTCTCTATATTTCAAGTTCGCGGAGAAACCCATCTCCCGAAATGAGCAATACCTGTCTTAGAATATGTTTGGATGTCTGATGGGACATAGCTCATAAATGAACTCCAAATCCAAACTTCTTAGACTGTATCGTCAACTGAACTTAATCAGTATCCTGCGCCATGCCTCCCTCAGTATTGCCTTGGACCACCTGTCCAAAATACTGCCCCTCATTAGAAGGAAAAACTATAACTCTGACAACCTCCTTGTTGTCCAGGTCACCTTAGAAGCCTGGAATGATAACTGTCTCCCGAATGAAGCTGTCGTTATCATTTCCCTAGAACATCCACTTGTGTTCTAGAACTGCTTCCGACTGTTTCTCCAGGATTGGATTAATGTCAACTTATTGCATCTAGTGCAAGAACAATATCTGGTGTGGTACTTGACATCTCATGATTGACTCAATTGCCTGAGCAAGTGATCTGCCAATCATGCACATCCCTCTCCTCATTAGTCTGTAAGACAGCTTCAGAGAGGGTGACTCCATCACCTGCAGGTACACTACCGTGCCAGGAGTCGTCCATTCTAAATACTCTTAGAATGCTGTCTAAGTACCCTGATTGGGAAACTACCCAAATCTAGATCTAAAGCCATAGATCTAGTAACCAGAATGTCTGATATAATGTCCAAGTCCCATATGGAGAAACTACTGTGTGACGACCAAAGTATAACCGATTTTAGTATAGGAGTTTCCTTTCCTACTCTGTGTATGTCATCCAAATACCAGGATATCACACCCTACTACCTTCTCAACAGATCCATCCCCTATTCTGGTGAAGTCGAACCTATGACTGTCACGTCAGAAATAGATGATCTATCTCCGCCACATCTGTTTTAGTCTATAAATAGACATAAGCTACCTGTCCACCAATGCTTCCGCTGCTCCCACTGACTACGACAACCCTCTGGCAGAGTCATATAGACGTACACTTCTAAAACTAGTTTAGAACGACGCTATACTCATCCTCCCGCCGGGTCTCGCAGCCTGGAACAACAGCAATGGTAATTGTGGGTAAACAAGAACTTCCCTGTCACCGTCCTTGAGGCTACCGTAGTACCTCTCGGGTGCCTGAAGTTACCCACCTTATCTGCGGAGTGGCCAATGGAATGTCAAACCAGATTGAATCTTTAGGTTCCTTATCAAATCTTCAGTAATCGTTTGTGGTTCTGGAATCACTTCCAGTTCTACCATACTCCCACTACTGTTTTCTGAAAAAATCCATTTTTATTAAAACTTTGGCGAGTCTAGAACAATATTGCTATTGTTCATCCAGATGGTAGAAAATCAACCCTCGTCATAGCCTGGGTCAACCCACAAACAGCCATTACAGAAACGTGCCTTGAGATGTCCAGTGTTTGGTTTTAAGCATAAACCGGACAACTCCCCGTACCTTAACATCGTAAAGATATGAACTGTTCTATATCCAATATAGAAACAGAGGCACTGATTTAATTGAACCAGATTCAAATCATGCAGCTGTCTCTAGTGCATGTCAACTAAATGGAAGGAGGCCGATCAGCGCTACTCAACTTAGGAATAGTTCCAATTATGAGTAACCTGAAAGAGAAGCAAGTTCTCTTAGTCATTACTATCAACTTAATACCATACACAAGTATCTACATCTTCGATCACTTTGAAGAATCCTGATACTTGCTATACCTGGTTCTCTACTCTATTCAAATACCTATAACTTCTCAAAATTCGGACCCTGTGTTTCCACGAAAACACCTGTCTAAAAACTAGAGAAGTCATAAGTAAACCGAATATAGTACGAGGACCAACCCCTCTCTCCTGATGGACCCTGGACAACATACAATACTCTGTATAAGTCACTTGAGTCTGATAACTCATTCACTGTGTGTCGTAGGTTGAAAACTGTACTTATGGTTAAGAAGAATTACACCGCTGTTTAATGCTCCTTACCTAACCATCCACTGATATAGGTAAATGTCATAGAAATAATTTCAAAAGGTACATCTCACTCTATGAAAATAGACGTACAGATATATCAATTTGAAATTGGTGCATGACAGCGGATATTCAAAACCAAATATTTGCCGACCGGCAAACAGCCCAGGTGATTTCCTCAAATATCACCGATTACAACGAATCCCGATATAATGAGGATAATCACCCAATTCCCAATAACTTACTCCCACTCATCATCTGTAAAGCCATACAGATGTGAGAATTATACCCGGTAAATACATACCCTGGAGTAAGTGTCTAATCGGGAAATCAGTTTTCTTTTAACATTACACAGTGAAACTGAAACATTGAAATGTCTCGATGGGGTATCCTGGTATTCATAGTAATGCCTCTTCCAGATTCACGACTGTAACCGTATAATTCTTTGCCACCTCTCCAAATCCCTTCATATGTCTTTAGTCTTTACCTTCGGTACACCCCTTTAGACCAAATGGTTTTCTTCCTTCCCTACCGTTCGGCACCAGCCTATGGTTTGGAAGAAGACTATCCAATAAGCATAATGGGTGTACTGTCCCAATCCTAGGAACACTCGCAATGAGAGAGGGTGAAGATAAAAGACAACCGAATAAACCTTATTCCTATTTCTCCTGGACCAGAATCCATCCCCGAACTGGAACAAGTTCCATTCGAGTTCGTATATAACCATACGATGGAGTATCCAATAAACTGTGGATCTTCGTAGTGATACGGAGTGTCCTGGAGAAATACAAAGGTGATTTTAGGATTGGCGAAGGAATACTTGGTTTGGTCGTGAATATCTGTTGCAATTTACTTTGCCCTCTTACTAATCCCTTGCTTTGTCTGAACTTAATACCTTCTGTACACCATCGTTAGGCTAATTGGTTTTCTTCATTCCTTACCGGTTGGCACCAGCCTAAGGTTTGGAAGAAGACTATCCAATTTGCGTAATAGGTGTACTATCTCCTAAACCAAGGAGCACTCGCAACCTGAGAGAAGGTAAAAGGAAAAGACAACTGAATAATCCTATCCGTTTTCTCCAGAACCTGAAACCATCCTCGAATAAATTCTTTCGAGTTCGTATCTAACCATACGATGGTTTTGTCCAATGGAAGTGGACGTTCGTAGTAATACGGGGTGTCCTGGAGAAAAGGGTAAAAGTAGGAGTGGCAATGAGGTTTGCAACTCTGACAATCCAAAAGCCAGTGTTAAAGAAGGTTCGGTCAACTTGGTCACTGAGTCAAAGTCTTAGGGTCGGGTCAATGGTCGCTGCTAGAGAGAGAGAAAAGAAACACTCAGCGTGCACTCTAACCTAGATCAGAATGGTTACCAATTTATCTAATCTGGAAACCTCCCACTGTACCTCAAATTCTCCTCCAAACCTGAAAGAAGAATTAGTCGGGGTCACCCGAGGAGTAAACCAACTCATCAGTGAGAATCGGGATCCAACTATCATCGCATGATAACGTGACGGAATCCGCTCACATCATCACACTCCAGAAGGTATGCGCATATCTGGAAAGTTTCATTTCTTTTGAAACTCCCGATGTGATTTCTGCCCCATGCTCTTATGACCTTGGCGTGAGGTCAAAATATCATAAGTCACATGTCAAGTTCTGCCCATCATTATCCAGGTTAATTTGAACCCACCCGTACATACCCTTGACGTAGGCCAAAATAGTAGTACGACTGTCCCAAACCAACGCATCTATCTATGCAACAGATAAATACCCGGCAGCTACCAAACACTATGCCTTGGCGTGAGGTCAAAATACATAGCTTGAATACTACCGAATATTTAACTGAAATGATGGAGGGCTACGAATGGTTTCTGGCGAAAACCTTTAACGTCATGAACTTGATATCGTTGAAGGAACTGATAGCTTTTAAAAATATAGTGACGAAAACCGTTGCTAAAGAGGTCACTCCCGGTGAAGGGATCTCGGCTCTTTCCCCGTAGAATGGGGTGCAGGATATTCCAACTGAATACCACGGTGCAAAGCAAAAGTAATCGGCTATAGTGAAGTTAATGCCCTGACGCAAACTTTTTGTCCAAGGGGTCACTCCCGGTGAAGGGATCTCGGCCCTTGCCTCGTCGACTGAGGAGCAGGATATTCCAACTGAATACCACGATGCTAAACAAAAGTGAACGTCCTTGCAATAACAGCTTTTTGAAAAGTGTTCCAACAACATCAGATTAGGTTTGTTTTTAACTTGCATTGATCCGAATCAATGCAGTCCCATCAATTGATCACACCATAAAGAACGAAAATATACTGATGTACGTATATGCCATCCGCATTCGCCACTGGGTCCCGTCATTACCCGTTAGGTTAGCTAACTAACGACAGAGCGGGGACTGGACTAGCGCGGATGCAAAACATATACAACATCTACTAATATATATACCAATATATTATATTCGCTCAAGGCGTGAATAAAATGCAACATCACAGAAATGTACAGCATCACAGAAACAATACAGATATCTGGGATCCCCGGGTTTCACAGAGCCACTGCTGAAACCCGACGTTCCCCTGGTCGTGTGGATAGCCTGTGCAATGTAATCCTAGACCCCTACGGGCGCGGCAAGTCACCCGCCAAAACCTGAAGCGAGGCAGCCCCCTTCAGCTCCGTGAATGGACCACCCAGCACTCCACGGAATCCAGCAACTTGGGCACCCCTCCTGGGTCAACCTGTACCCCCTACGAGTGCGGCGAATGGCCCGCCAATCCTAGAGTGAAGCCCCCTCCATCTCAATGCCATGAGATGCGGGCTCGTTGCCCTCTAGAACCCGGCTGTCCGTGCACCCCTCCGCGGGGTAATCCTAGTACAGAAAGTAAAATATACATACACCGGGTACATCGACCGCAACCAGGTCGTGCCCCAAAATAATAATACAATCAGGCAGTGACGGTAGTCCACATGTCGGACGCTCGCCCCGCAATATCAAATGTACATAATACAACCACAACTGTACTAGCATTGCATCCAGGCTATCCCCCACGACCGATCCGCAACATCACAGCAAAAACAGAATATCAACGTGAAAGTCACGTTCGCAAATCCGTCTAACCGGGCTATAGCAGTTAGACCGTATTTACCGATCAAGTGACATTCACGGTCGCAGATATAATGTAAATACTGTGAAATAATGTGTTTAAAATATCCGATCGATCAAATTTTAATAAGTGGGCCCCCAAGCAATACTGTAGCACATCAGGAAATTCTGGGCCCAAAATTAATATTCTAAAACCCCAATTTAAACCCCATAAAGCTACTGAAGAAATTTCACACAGCAAGGACACTGTTCAGCGGCGGAACCGCGGCCCAAGTGGGGGTTTGGCCGCGGTTCCGCACTCTGTTGGTCGACTGAATGTGTCGAATTTGTACAGTATTCTTATAACATCCAGTGCATCACTATTTTACAACCTGAAAAAATTTTCGAGACCAAAAATTTTCAACAGAAACTGATGCGAACTAAAATGCAGTTTTGGAACTTTTTGATCGATCGGAAATGCAAACACATTAAACCGAGCTAGACTAAGTTAATGGCGAGGCTCTGATACCACTGTAAGTGCACGGCGGCGCCCCGGCCGTCAATCCGTCGGCCAAATGCGGAAGCGGTGATAAACTTTAATTTTTCTTGAACTGGCAAACCGCCGCGCACTAATACCCGGATCGAACCATTAATTAGTCCTAGCTAACTATAAGATGGGAAAGAGATATACCGACGATCCAAGTCCTCCGGTCTTCTCATCATCGTCCGGATCTCCTGCGGAAGCTCCGGTCTCCTCCTCGTCGCCGGAAGTGCACCACATCGCCTACTTCTTTTACGGGCTCCCACCTCAATGCCGAGGCAACTCGGGCACGAAGCCGGCTACTCGACGTGCACAAGATTTGCTGTAGAATATAATGTGGATTACATGTCTCATTTGGGATTATGGAGTTGCCTTTTGTGGAGGAATTGAAGTGAGCTTTTGGAGAGGGAGTTGTAGGGATTTTTCAAAGCTCAAGATACAAAAATCCCACCTCATGAAATGAAATCCCCTCTCCATCAAGGAATGGCCGCCCCCCCCATTTTTGGTGTGATTGGAGAGAGAGAGAGAATGGCTTGATCAATAATGCAAAGAAAATGATGGCTTGGAAAGACCAACACTCAACAACCAACTCCTCTCCCATCATCACAACCAAAGTCAAGAAATCATGAAAACAAAGTCAAGAAGTCAAGGTAAGGTGCAACCATGATGAAGTCAAAAAGTCAATTGATCATGACACAAGAATATGCAAAGACCCCCTCCACAAATGCCTATTTGCAACAATGCAAATAAGCCCTCCTCCAACAAACTTCGGCCAATGAACGATACAAAGGAAATTGGCCGAAACGGAAAGCAAACTGGCAACTCCAGAAAACTGGTCCCGTAATAAATTACAGGAAAACCCCGATACTGTGCATACACACCCGCATCTATATTCCGACCGAAATACAAATGCAATGAGACAAAATCTACACTGTACTATACTAGGATCCGGCTTATACCAAAACCGGCTAGTAATATCCGTTCGATCCTGATCCGTGCAATACCGCACGTATCAGATCGAACCCTGCCATATACCTATACGGCCTCTAGTACAAACCGTCCGATCCTGATCCGTGCAATACCGCACGTATATGATCGGACCCTGCCATATCTCCATACGGCCTCTACAATCTTTCGCCCGAAAGCTGAGTAACAGAATGTGGGGGACTCTAAAGACTCATCAACACCTTGGTTGTGGATTTAACCAATAGCACGTTAGAGGTATAAGCCAATACATAACGGGCTACCAGGTATTGACCAAAAGGGACGTCTGTGAGCGAACTCAGCCTGACTCCCTACTGAGCCTGTCAGTGACAATATCCGTACAGTCCGGTCCGTTCGTCTATGAGCATCGCATGGCGGGCCTAGGGGGTTGGTAAACGTCAGACCCCCAAAAGCGGTACAAGTCGTGTCGGAGTGTAGCCCAGAACACCCTGAGATACTACTGGAATACCTACCAGTAAATCTCCTTGCCTCGGCCGAGGGCTTCGTGTAATGGCTCTCCTAGACACAGCACGACCTCACCCCCAATACCGGGAGAGAAGAACCCCTGAAGATACGCTCACTGCCTCCATGTGGCTCGGGACTGTACCCAACTAAAACCTGTTTGCACGACTCCTTTGAGCCGTGGTAGGGTAGCAATCAAAGTACAGTGGGAACTCACAAAAGACAAATGACGATCCCCAGGTCGATGAACTAACATGTACACATGTCACCTGGGAACTGCCATCTGACGTCTGGTATATGACCAACTGGCATGTTCCCGGCGAGTCCTGTCCGGTGTACTCATAACCCAATGAGCACCTGTATACATCTTAGGTGATCCAACTGACACCAGTGGCTTGTGAGACCGGCCACCGCCCCTCGTCGGGGTCTTGACTGTATACACTAGTCTACTATGGAGAATCGATGCCCTGTCTCGAAACTCTCACGACTAGGGACCTTTTAAGGATATGCTTATAGACCCCCAGCTCCCACTTATATGATCGCCCTCATACTACTGGTGGTCAAGCAAGAATCCTAGGGGCTCTATCAACGTGTAATAGCGACGTGTCAGGTCACTTAAAACAGTACACGATGATAAAGGTAAACCAGATAGCATACTATCATCTCGAGTAAGACTGTCTTACCGGGATAGGTCCTCTATCAATCATTACAATCACGTACCTGTGACCTAATAATTGACTCTGAGGGCACTATCTCCAACAGATTAGCCATAATAGGAAATCCCTGGCAAGGGTTGCTGAGATCTACTGGTAAGTGTTATCAGTAGTTTCTCGAACCGTTATGGTCCTTTGACTTATCAGGCTGTTGGGGTCTGACGTTATACCACCCTCAGGCTGTGATATGCGACATATCAGACGAATAGACCGGACTTTACGGTAGTATTACTGATTCGATTCGCAGGAGTATGAGCAGGCTTGCTTGTTGATCTTCTGATCGCTCAATACTCGGGTGGCCGTTACGTTTAGCAGACTGCTTGCGGTTTGTAGGTGACTGATATGATCACCACCTACTGCTGGCATATTGACGAGTCTTTAGCGTCCTACACAGAGGTTTCTTGGCTCAAGCGAAATGAAATAGGAGCACATATATGATATGTGCGAGAACGAGATTAATGCGCGTATGTGATACCGTATTTTATTTTCACGATATGTGATATCAGTCGGTTATATATGTTATAGCCGGGTTATCGGATCAAGTGTTGATTCGATAAGTTGTTACATTAGATATTAGCCAATTGTATGTGATATAGCCGGATTATTAAATCAAGTGTTGATTAATAATTTAATGTATATTTATATATTTGACATATTGAATTACATTAACTAATATCAGCTCACATAAACATTTCTTTTCCTCACTTGTGTGCATATAGTATATATGTGATATATATTAATGTACATTTTATTTGTGTCATGCTTGATACCACATGCTTCATGGGTGTGTGAGACTTACACTATACTTAAGATAAAATTAGGGTTTTTATTTATCTAAGTAATTTAAAATTGATGGAAATTTGTCATGGTTGGAAGCTTGGAGAAGCGTATGCTAACCATTGACTTAGTCCACCAACTTTGTTTTATATGAGATATTTATTATCCTAACCATTATCCTTAGCTATAGTTTAGACTCTACATGATTTAGTATATGATACAAACTCATCCATGGTTGCTATTCTCACCTCATGAGTTTCATTCTCTTCTCCACTTCATCTTCTTTTTCTTCAAGAGAAAGCTTTCTAGCTTCTCTCAAGGTGAAGAAATATTGTGAGAAAAATAAATCTAAAGTGAGCAAAATTCCCACTTCATCATCCTCTACTATACTAGCCATTTAGTTTATGGAATTCGCTTCACTAATTCCACATTAGTGAAGTGGTAGCTTGAGTTAGAGTCTTCTCGACGTAGATCATCTTCGGCCTTGAAAACTTCAAGCAAGCTTGTTCCGTTCATCCTTTTGAGCCTTTCTAGAGTATGGGAGTTCACTACTTGGAACGAAGGGACTACTACACGGAGCTATTGAAGTGATGGACTGGTCTACAAAGGTTGTATTCCTTGTTCACTTAGATGTAAAGTTTTTTACATAGTTGTTTCGTCTAAATCTCTAGTTAAGATTCTAGGGTTAGGGTTGTTTGGCATAGTAATTTTTTGAAAATGGTATGGACGATGACTTCCGAAACCTTGCTGTCGTGCTGAACATCCCTACAACATACACTTTACGCCTTTTGAAAATAACCTGTAACATTTTAGGAAAATAAAATATTATTTTAGAATTTAAATAATTAAAATAATAAGTTTCAGGAAAATTATTAAGTACAAGGATTATTTTGATGAAAGAGTATAACTATATACCGATAATTTAGAAAATATTCTGAAAATTAATAAGAATTTCTGAGTTGAAGTTGTTTATGTGATTTAGACATTCTATGAATTATTATACAATTAATGTTAAAGGGGTTATTTACTAAACTCGATTAGTATTTACTAATTTGGAATTAAATTATTGTGCTTATAACAATGCACCATATTATGTTGCACACTTGTTACATTCTCTTTTGAAACATGATTGAAAGTCTTTATTTGTGCATGGCTTCATTTTTGGTTTTTACAATTTTGTTATAAAATAAAAGAAGAAAAGATAAATAAAAGAAGAAAAGAAAAGAATAAAGAATTGGGGACAAAGGAGTATGGGCATGGCATGGGAAATGAGAGAGAGAGGGTGAGGGGTCAATTGACCATGGCTCATTTGTTCTCATCTTCATCTTTCTTCTTCTCTTTCCTCTCACCATGGCTTCCCTCTCTCCCTCCACCACCTCTATCTCCTTACAACACCACCAAAACCACCTTAAAACACCTAGTTGCCTTCACAAAATTCATGCACAAGCTCCGTACAAGCAAGGTGGACCAAGAAAGTTGGGATTTTGAGCACTTGGGGCAACTCAAGAAAATTCTTGAGTTGCCAAATGAGGTATTTCTTTCACCATTAGTGTAGTATTTTAGTTCCATTAGTTTCTATTCTAGTTTAGCGTTGTTTAAGAGTCGTTTGGTGACCTTTGAAAATTCCAAGTTGAGGTTAGGGTTGATTTGAATTGGGATGGTGCAATTAAGTTGTAATTAGTTGACTACAGCCTCTTTACTGTCAAGATCATGCACTAAGTGAAATCTAAAACCCAAAACTTGAAATCTGTAACTTTCTGTATCGGTTTATGAAATTTTGTGCCTATAGGGAATCTGGAATAACCTGACATCTTTACTAGAAAAACAAGCAACTCCATTGACCTAGATTGGACACTAGGAGACCACCCTGTGAAGACGAACCCAAGCTGAGCATCAATGGTCGAGCTGGCCAGATTTCTGGGTAGTGTGGCCGGCCATACTGTGGTATTTGGTTCCTAGGTTGGTTCAGTAGCTCACTTACCCCATATACAACCCCACTGTATTGCTAGTTTAGCCTAATTTTACCTGAACCAAAATCTGGAGCAAGTTTTCTAAGTTTCTGTTTTGGTTTCTTGATTGTGCATGAGTTGAAGTTTTGATAATTTTGATTTGTATCAGTTACTTGACGTTTGTACGTCGATATCGGGGGTTGTTTGGTTATTCTTGCATGCGTAGATCATAGGTTTTAACCTATATGCTATTTGTGTGCCGTTTTGGTTTTCGTATGCGATTCTGTTTACGATACTATGTATTTATTTATATAGGCACCCCCATATGAACGTCGTAAGACAAAGGAAGAGCATGACGGCATCGATTTCGGCAAGTAGGGATCAAGGTGAGTAGATGTATATCTACGGGGGAAGTCGGGTGGATGGCGTATAGCACCCCCGTAGTTTCATAGTACAGTATATGAATATGTTATATACAAAATTATATACATGGATAATTAGCAAGAAAGACTTTAGGAGATCATGGGTTAGTTTTAGCGTAATTAGAAGAAAGTGATGTTAGTTAGTTTCTTAGTTGCGAACCCTAAAGTAAGGTTGATACACACACGCATGCGCACACGTGATATGGTTTTAGATCTATATGTTATATGTATGTATATATATCTATCTATATATATATATATATATATATATATGTTTGTGTGTGTGGATGCGTTTGTACACACACACACACACATAATTATATACACATATACGTATACACGGGTGATGAGGATAGTATATGATACTTGGAGATGAGTCGATGTGATCGGGCATGATGCCGTGATACCGGTTATGTGAATCGGGTCGTGTTATGAGATATGACAGGATATTATAGTGGATCGATGGGCGATGTGTTTTCATACACACGCGGATATAAGTTGATGATACCATATGAATAATAAGATATATGTGATATTTGACCCGTACCCCGATATATGGATGTTGTACAAGAGATTTGCCGTACGAGATATAAAAATGACGATAGATCCGCACTCTTGACTCGAGGATGTCATATTATATATTTTATCATACGTGGCGCTATTAAGGCGGGAACACCGACGACTAGATGTTAGTTATATGTATGCCCTAGAGGCCATTACTATACATGAGATGTATATTGTAGTGGATGCTTGGACATATATAGGGAGGACTTTCTTGCTCGACATGATAGTATGCTATCTGGTTACTCTTTACCTTAACGTGTACACTGATTGTCTCTCTGTCACATGTTGGTAAAGCCCTTAGGATGTGTACTTGACTACCTGGATTATGATGCGGATCATACTAGTGGGAACATGGTAGTCCATAAGTACATCCATCAAGGTCCCTAGTCATGGGTGTATCGAGACGGGGCATCGATATACCTTAGTAGACTAGCGTATAGCTTCTCGACCCATATTGATGGGCGATGGATGATCCCATATCCATTAGTGTTTGACATCAGAGATGATATACGGGTGCTCAGTAGAGACCGGGTACACTGGACGGACTCGCCGAGAACTCCCAGATGGTATTATACCTTACGTCAGATGGCAGTTCTCTAGTGACACTGGTACAGGTTAGTCTGTAGACCCGAGATCGTCATAGAGACTTCTTTGATTCCCACTGTGCTTTGATTTCCACCTTACCACGTCCAAGAGGGCGTGCAAAACGTGTTAGTTATATGTATGCCCTAGAGGCCATTACTGTACATAGGATGTATATTGTAGTGGATGCTGGGACATATATAGGGAGGACTTTCTTGCTCGACATGATAGTATGCTATCTGGTTACCCTTTACCTTAACGTGTATGCTGATTGTCTCTCTGTTACATGTTGGTAAAGCCCTCAGGATCTGTACTTGACTACCTGGACTATGATGCGGATCAAACTAGTGGAGACATGGTAGTCCATAAGTACATCCTTCAAAGTCCCTAGTCGTGGGTGTATCGAGACGGGGCATCGATATACCAGAGTAGACTAGCGTGTACCTTCTCGACCCATATAGATGGGCGATGGATGATCCCATATCCATTGGTGTTTGACATCAGAGATGATATACGGGTGCTCAATAGAGACTGGGTACACTGGACGGACTCGCCGAGAACTCCCAGATGGTATTATACCTCACGTCAGATGGCAGTTCTCTGGTGACACTGGTACAGAGTAGTCTGTTGACCCGAGATCGTCATAGAGTCTTGTGTGGTTCCCACTGTGCTTTGATTTCCATCTTACCACGTCCAAGAGGGCGTGCAAAACGGTGGTTTTTGGGTACAGTCCCGAGTCACATGGAGGCAATGAGCGATAGGAGGGGATTCGTCTCTCCCGGTATAGGGAGTTGATGTTGCGCTGTGTTCGATTGGCTATAACAGGAAATCCCTGGCCAGGGTTGCTGAGATTTACTGGTAAGTGTTACCAGTAGTTTCTCGAATTGTTATAGACCTCATATCAACACGACTTATCGAGCTATTGGGGTCTGACGTTTACCACCCCTAGGCGAGATATGCGACATATCAGACGATCAGACCGGACTGTACGGTAGTGTTACTGGTTGGATTCACTGGAGTGTGAGCGGGCTTGCTCGTCGATCTTCAGATCGCTCAATACCCGGGTGGCCGTTACGTTTAGCAGACCGCTTGCGGCTTGTGGGTGCTTGTTATGATCATCACCTGCTGCCGGCGTATTGACGAGTCTTTAGAGTCCTACAAGAGGTTTCCTGGCTCAAGCGAAACGAAATAGGAGCGCATATGAGATATGTGCGGGACCGAGAATAATACGAGTATGTGATACTGTATTCGATTCTCGTGATGTGACATTGATCGGTTATATGTGATATAGCCGGGTTATCGGATCAAGTGTTGATTCGATAAGTTGTTACTAATGATACTAGCCGGTTATATGCGATATGACCGGATCGTTAAATCAAGTGTTGATTTAATAATTTAATGCATAATTATATATTTGATATATTACTTTGCATCAACTAGTATTGGTTCACTTTATAATGGATTTTCTCACTCGGATGTGCGCATTACATATGCGATATGATTTTTGTGCACTAGATTGTATCATGTTTGATGATACATGCATTTTGGTTAAATGTAAAGAATTAAACCATGTTTTAAGTGGATAATTAGGGTTTTGATTTCCTTATTCATTTATTAATCTTTTTCTTTTTGGAAAAAGGAAAAAGGAAATGAGAAAATGGTTGCTATTTTGTTTGTATTCTTTGAAGCTTCATGAACTTTGACCATAGCAACCATTTTGTCTTCTTATACAAACCCTAACCATTCATCTAACTTGAGTTAACTCTCTACAATTAACCATGGTCTTGTTATGATAAGGTTTGATTATTCATTTCATTTTTAATGAACTTATCATAACTATTATCTTCTTCTTCCTCATTTTTCTTCAAGTGAAGAAAGCAAGGTCATCAATGGTGATTGATGATAAAGAGTGAGAAATCCAATTCTAAAGTCTACCCACTTCCTATTTCTTCATCCTCTACCTCTTGCCAAGTAGTAGAGTGTGTTTCCTTCACAAGTTTTTAGGGCTTGGTGAAGGTGGAGCTTGATTTAGCGATGCCTCGACGTAGATCATCTTCGGCATGGACATCGACGACCTAGCTCGCTTTTTCTCCGACGAAGCCGACTCTAGAGCCCGGATTCCTTTCTGACAGCGGAGACGACTTCGTTGTGGAGCAATGGAGGTGGAGCACCGGATCTACAAAGGTTGTATTTCCGATATCCCATTAGTTAAGTTGTTAACTAGATTGTTTTTCGCCTAAACTTCTAGCCGACGATCCGTAGTCGGGTCTCTCGGCACCTAGAATTTTTGAAATTGGCATGGTTGATGCCTTGTGAGACCTCACTAGTGTGCCTAGAAACCCTACAGTGGTATCAGAGCCTAGCTAGAGCCTTAGGCGAAGTCTAGACGACGTTTGAATCCCGATCGAACCCGAAACCCCATATTTCCCATGCTCTCTGTCCTTTTTTCAAAACTGTGCATTTTTACACATTAAAAATATGCAGAAAATCAAGCAGGGTTTTATATGAATTACTGTGAAATACGGGGGCCGGATTCGAATAAACCACCGCGGAACCGCGGCACTAGTTTGGCACGTGCGGCGGTTCCGCGGCCGACTGGTTTCCCCTTGCGTTGACTTTTGCACAGTAATTTATATTTAACAGTGAGTTGTTCTCTGGATATTTTTAATATTTATTCAAGTGTTGAATAATCTGGGATGTTTTGGAGCTTCGATGATTCGATCGGGTTTATCAAATTTCTTCTTTGTGTATTTCCGGATAATTTTTAGAATATGTTAAAAAGTTCGACCAGATATAAATACCCAATTTTTCCTCTGTCGGGAAATTTCCAAGTGTTGGATTTTTCCGTAGTTTAACGACGTTCTAAGTAGTGCAAGTAACTCGATGGACCCTCTAGAAGACAACCAACCTTAACTCGATTATGTGACCGTCTTGAACTGCCCTTTGAACCTTCGGGTTTGGGGCAGTACGGCGTGCCACATGTGAGGCGTTGGCTTGACCCTTCTACGGCTGGACCGTTGGTACTGAGGCACGAACTGAATGTTGTTAGACTTATTTCATGTGTTGATCTGTATCGGGAAAACTTGGGTGTTTGACTGTTCGATCGAAAAGTTTAACATTTTCTATTTATCTGGAATGGGATACAATAATTGGAATTCACAATGAGTTATGAGATAACTGAATGAATGTTATAAACATAGCACTTTAGTCTCACTTGATCGGTTGCCACGGAATTTTGATGTGATCAAAAGTCCGTCGCAATCACGTAGCGTACGCGGATACTCGCCGGGTAAACTTAATAGACAACCTCACTCCATAGCCCCGACCAAGTGACTGTAGGAGAACCCCGTCGCCGAAAGCATCCGTTCGGGTGCTCACGGTAGCGGTGTTCCGCCTTGGTGCACTTCGTCAACGGTATCAGGGGTGCGGCCGCCTACTAAAGCTTGCGACGAGCATTCGATCAGTTTTTCGGGAATCTTGTTGAATTGCCCGACTTGATATTGAAAAGTGTTTTCGATAATGAGACTAAAATGCGGGGTTTATAATAGTTAGGCATGCGATGTCTAAGTAATTCATTTGGTCAGGCATGCGATGTCTGAGGTGGTTGCGGATTCCAACTGTTGTAGTTTTACACTTTCTTTTCTGTGACCGTAAGTGTAATATATGATATCGCCGGTTTCGTTGCTATATGTCAACGACAATTGGGATGTGCATATTTACTTACGTTGATGACATGTGATGTTATGTGTTGCTGGATATGTTATATTGGATCGTCGTGTTTGAATAGCCGGGTTTTTTTATGTGAGATGAGTGTTTTTCATTTTCATTCATGTAAAAACTTGTATGTAATATTCTTTTATTGGGACACTTCCAGGTTGCGGAAGTTGTCACCTTTTGTATATTATTTACTTTTCCGCACTAGGATAGACCCAAGGAGGAGGGCACAAGTAACCGGGTTCTGGAGTCCAGTGGGAGACCAACTCGAGGAGTCGAGTCCGGGTCTCCTAACTCCAGAATTGGTAGGGTTGCTTGCCGCTCTCGTAGGGGTCTAGGGGTGTGGGTTTGGCTATTCATCACGACCGTGGAATCCGTGTTTTATACTGGCGCGTATTGAAAACACGGACGTTCTAGTATATCCAATATTTCATATGTTTCTTCTGCAGCGATATCTGTGATGTGATCATGTGATGTTCTGTGATAGATACAGTATATAGTATATATGATATATTATATAGGCGTTACTTATGTTTTACACCCGCGCTAGCCCTGCCCCGCTCTGCCGTTAGTTACCTAACCTAACGGTGCACGAGGGGACATCGAGGCGAATGCGGATGGCATAAGTGTACGTCGTATTTATCTGTGATGTTTAGGTACATAAATGATGGGACTTCATTAATGTGATTAATGAAATAAAAGAAACCTAAGATATTGTAGAATCGAATTTCAAAATAAAACAGGTAGCTACAGTTTTTGCTTTGCACAGCGGTATATGTGATATATCCTGCACCTTATTCGATGAGGAAAGGACCGAGATCCCTTCACAGGGAGTGACTCCTTTAGCAATAACTGGCAGATGCTACACACTCGGTTTGATTTTTGAGTGCTTTTAAGTGTTTTTGCTTTGCACAGTGATATATATGATATATCCCGCACCTCATTCGACGAGGAAAGGACCGACGATCCCTTCACCGGGAGTGACTCCTTTAGCAAAACTGGAAAAGCCTCAAAAGCACTTCTTTTCAAAATCATTTGATTCTACAACGATATCAAGTTCATTACGCAATAGGTTTTCAGAAAAACCTGTCGTAGCCCTCCGTCATTTCAGATAAGTACTAGTTAGTATTCGTGCTGCGGTAGTTTGGCATTCGTCAAGGCGTAGTGTACGGTAGCTAACTAGTATTTATCTGCTTGAGCATATGATGCGATTGGATTAGGGTATTCGTACGGCGTTGTTTGGCATTCGTCAAGGGTCGTGCGGGTGGGTTTAATTCGATCAAGAAATGTACGGGTTGAACTTGACTAGTGGACTATGGGTTGTTTGTCATTCGTCAAGGTCATAGAACACTAGGGGCAAAATATTATCGGGAATTTCAAGTGTTGAAATTTGCAATGAGATTGCATACCTTCTATGAGATAGTTGGATCCCGATACCCGCTGCGAGTAAGAGTTACTCCTGGGAGAGTTTTATACATTACAATTAGCCGATCAAGTAGGTGTCTAGAAAGTTGTCAACGGGGTTACGCCTCTGGGAAAACGAGGTTTACAGTAATTAGGTTCATGCGAAAGCACGGGGGACCTCCCTCAAAGTACCGACACTGGCCTGGCTGAAAGATTGGCGAACTTGTAGTGTGTAATTAATCCCGGCTAGTCTTTCGTTTTAGAGTTTGAAGGAAGATTTGATAAAAAGCAGTGGGAGCCATCCTGATTAGATAAAATAATAACCAATTTATTCTTGCAAGAGCGCACGCTGAGTGTTTTCTTCTCTCTCTCTCCAGGTAGCGACCATGTCACGCCTTAATCAAGATAATAAAACGGATTATTGACCGAACCCGCTTGTTTTACTGAGCTGGAGAACGTTGGTCCCGCTCCAACTTATAATTGTTATAAGACAGAGCAGGAAATTGGGGATTACCAGAATTCCCGTGCCGCCCAAACGAAGAGAGTGCATGCTGATGCATCATCTTCGGGTGTGTTCATTAAAAGAATTGTTTCTCAGCATTCTTTATGTCCTGGGTATGTGATACCAGATCAGGATCCCAGATATGTAATCTGTTACATAGGGCTACAGAAAGGTAGAAAACTGAGAACGGGTGATAAGTTTCATGAGGCAGAAAACGGGGCAAGTGTTGCAGCCAAGTCTGTTGGTCACTGTCACCCTGTATTATGAATACATTGATTCTGAACAAATGTTATTAGATACCGAACCTGATATACAAAATCATATCTATCTCTTTATCAGTAAAGAAATGATAAAATTTTGTATAGTTGGATAATGTTTTGAACATTTCCTGTATCAAAAGTTGATCGGTTCAGGCACGTTATCTAAAAGCATTGACGTTCTCAATCAAACTACAGTTCCTAGTATACAGAACACACGCAAGAGAAAAAGTTCAGAAATGAACGAATCATTCTTGAGGCATTGTAGACTAGGTCATATCAATGCGACCCAACTGGCTGAAGTTACATTTTAGGTGCATATTTAAATCAGTTTGAATTTACATCTTGTGAAACTTGCCAGTCATGTCACAAAGATAAGATGACCATAGCTCTGTTTATTGGAAACAGAGGAAGAGTTAGTAAACTCTTGGGACTGATACATAATGATGTATGTAAGGTCCCCTGTCTACACATGCCAAGACCGGTTCTTTGTACTTCATTACATTCTCTGATAATCTCTCAAGATTCAGACATATGTTCCTGTTGAAACACAAGTCCGAACCTTTTGAGATATTCACAGAATATAAGTTAGAAGTAGAGAACCAATATACGGGTATAAGTATTATGTCCTTTGATGTGATCAAGGAGGAGAATACTTGAGCACGGAAATCCTGGACTTTTCTAAAGGAGAATGAGATTCTCTCTCGGCATTACTCCTCCTAATACACCATAGCACGATGGTATATCAGGGCGGAGCAATCACACCCTATATGATATGGTGCGCTCTATGATGAGTATTACTGAGTTACCTATTTCCTTTTAGGGGTTATGCACTTGAGAAGCTGCATACCTATTGAATAGGTTCGAATCAAATCAGTTGCCTACCACTCCATATGAGATATGGAAAGGGAAGAGCCCATGTCTTAAGCTAGTTAAGATTTGGGGTTGTCCGGCCTATGTCTAAAAGCAAAATCCGGACAAGCTCGAGGCAAGGTCTGTTATGTAGAACTGGAAGTGTTCCAGCTATACAAACTACAGCAGATGATTTGATAGAGCCAAAGGATTCAGTAGATTCCAACGAACCTCAGCCTCTCCGCCGATCTAGTAGGGTTCCTCACCCACCTGAGAGATACTTCTGTTTCTCTATGACAGTGGGAGCGAGGATTGCATCATGAGATGATGACCCAACTAGTTTCGAGCTGGCCATCGAGAGTAAGACTCTGTAAGAATGGCTGGATGCTCAGTGATCTGAGATGGAATCCATGTACACCAACAAAGTATGGACTTTGGTTGCTATATCTGAAGGGTTAAATCCCCATCAGGAGCAAGTATATCTTGAGAAGATTACTTGGTGTAGATGGAAAAGTTGAGACTTTCAAAGCTAGACTTGTTAAAAGTTTGCATCATTGACCAGGTGTGGATAATGATGAAACCTTTTCATGTAGCTATGCTTAAGTCCATCCAGATCCTACTTGTCACGGCTACATACCATGACTACGATATCTGGTGGTTGGGTGTCATGACTGCTTTTCTAAATGATGTTTTAGAAGAGTGCGTCTATAAGTACACAGCCAGAGGGCTTCGTAGACAGTGGGAGCAGCGGAAACGTGTACAAGATGCTTTATATGATAAAGCAGGCATCGCGGAGTTGGAACATCTGTTTTGATGAAATAGTCAAAGAGTTTGACATCATCAAAGTGGTAGATGAACCTTGTATAAACAAAAAGGTAGTAGGGAGTATGGTGGTGATCCTCGTAGAGTACGTGGATGACATACTCTTGATAGGGAAGGAGTTTCCTATGCTACGCTCGATCAATCTCCGCTTATCACAATGATTCTCCACATAGGATCAAAGTGATACCTCCTAAATCCTGGGTTTTTTTGGATCTATGAGATAGATCTAAATGGATGTTAGGATTCTCACTAGTTGTAGTGAGACAGTATCAACCGATCCTGGGGAGAATCACTGGAAGGGTTCCAGGGTGAGAAAGACGACTGAGTGTCAGTCACAGGCATTGTCTTTACCCTCAGTAAAGGGACGGTATGTTGGAAGAGTTCCAAGCTAGATACCGTGACATACTAGACGATAAAGGCTGGATATATCGCTACTTACAAAGCTACCAAAGAGACAGTCTGGATGTATATTTGTTCATGAGATGAACTTAGTTCCTCCCATTGTGTGACAATGGAGTTGTGGCTTATGTCAAAGAACGCATATCCCATCTGTGATCCAGACATATTCTAAGGCACTATCACCTGATCATGGAGATAGTTGATCTCCAGGGAGATCGAGGTAAGGAGAGTAGACTCAGAGGACAACACAGCGGATCCACTCACAAAGGCCTGTTCCCAGAGAGAGACTTTCATGGGATGGTTGAGTATGAGATACTGCAACCACTGCTACTAATGGCCCTAGTGCAAGTGGGAGATTGTTAGTTATATGTATGCCCTAGAGGCCATTACTGTATATAGGATGTATATTGCAGTGGATGCTGGGACATATATAGGGAGGACTTTCTTGCTCGACATGATAGTATGCTATCTGGTTACCCTTTACCTTAACGTGTATGCTGATTGTCTCTCTGTTACATGTTGGTAAAGCCCTTAGGATATGTACTTGACTGCCTGGACTATGATGCGGATCATACTAGTGGAGACATGGTAGTCCATAAGTACATCCTTCAAAGTCCCTAGTCGTGGGTGTATCAAGACGGGGCATCGATATACCAGAGTAGACTAGCGTGTACCTTCTCGACCCATATAGATGGGCGATGGATGATCCCATATCCATTGGTGTTTGACATCAGAGAGGATATACGGGTGCTCAATAGAGACTGGGTACACTGGACGGACTCGCCGAGAACTCCCAGATGGTATTATACGTCACGTCAGATGGCAGTTCTCTGGTGACACTGGTACAGAGTAGTCTGTTGACCCGAGATCGTCATAGAGTCTTGTGTGGTTCCCACTGTGCTTTGATTTCCATCTTACCACGTCCAAGAGGGCGTGCAAAACGGTGGTTTTTGGGTACAGTCCCGAGTCACATGGAGGCAATGAGCGATAGGAGGGGATTCGTCTCTCCCGGTATAGGGAGTTGATGTTGCGCTGTGTTCGATTGGCTATAACAGGAAATCCCTGGCCAGGGTTGCTGAGATTTACTGGTAAGTGTTACCAGTAGTTTCTCGAATTGTTATAGACCTCATATCAACACGACTTATCGAGCTATTGGGGTCTGACGTTTACCACCCCTAGGCGAGATATGCGACATATCAGACGATCAGACCGGACTGTACGGTAGTGTTACTGGTTGGATTCACTGGAGTGTGAGCGGGCTTGCTCGTCGATCTTCAGATCGCTCAATACCCGGGTGGCCGTTACGTTTAGCAGACCGCTTGCGGCTTGTGGGTGCTTGATATGATCATCACCTGCTGCCGGCGTATTGACGAGTCTTTAGAGTCCTACACAGAGGTTTCCTGGCTCAAGCGAAACGAAATAGGAGCGCATATGAGATATGTGCGGGACCGAGAATAATACGAGTATGTGATACTGTATTCGATTCTCGCGATGTGACATTGATCGGTTATATGTGATATAGCCGGGTTATCGGATCAAGTGTTGATTCGATAAGTTGTTACTAATGATACTAGCCGGTTATATGCGATATGACCGGATCGTTAAATCAAGTGTTGATTTAATGATTTAATGCATAATTATATATTTGATATATTACTTTGCATCAACTAGTATCGGTTCACTTTATAATGGATTTTCTCACTCGGATGTGCGCATTACATATGCGATATGATTTTTGTGCACTAGATTGTATCATGTTTGATGATACATGCATTTTGGTTAAATGTAAAGAATTAAACCATGTTTTAAGTGGATAATTAGGGTTTTGATTTCCTTATTCATTTATTAATCTTTTTCTTTTTGGAAAAAGGAAAAAGGAAATGAGAAAATGGTTGCTATTTTGTTTGTATTCTTTGAAGCTTCATGAACTTTGACCATAGCAACCATTTTGTCTTCTTATACAAACCCTAACCATTCATCTAACTTGAGTTAACTCTCTACAATTAACCATGGTCTTGTTATGATAAGGTTTGATTATTCATTTCATTTTTAATGAACTTATCATAACTATTATCTTCTTCTTCCTCATTTTTCTTCAAGTGAAGAAAGCAAGGTCATCAATGGTGATTGATGATAAAGAGTGAGAAATCCAATTCTAAAGTCTACCCACTTCCTATTTCTTCATCCTCTACCTCTTGCCAAGTAGTAGAGTGTGTTTCCTTCACAAGTTTTTAGGGCTTGGTGAAGGTGGAGCTTGATTTAGCGATGCCTCGACGTAGATCATCTTCGGCATGGACATCGACGACCTAGCTCGCTTTTTCTCCGACGAAGCCGACTCTAGAGCCCGGATTCCTTTTGGACAGCGGAGGCGACTTCGTTGTGGAGCAATGGAGGTGGAGCACCGGATCTACAAAGGTTGTATTTCCGATATCCCATTAGTTAAGTTGTTAACTAGATTGTTTTTCGCCTAAACTTCTAGCCGACGATCCGTAGTCGGGTCTCTCGGCACCTAGAATTTTTGAAATTGGCATGGTTGATGCCTTGTGAGACCTCACTAGTGTGCCTAGAAACCCTACAAAATGGTGGTTTTTGGGTACAGTCCCGAGTCACATGGGGGCAATGAGCGATAGGAGGTGTTTCGTCTCTCCCGGTATTGGGGGTTGATGTTGCGCTATGCTCGATTGGCCATAACAGAGAAGTCCCTGGCCAGGGCTGGTTTAGAGATTTACTGGTAAGTGTTACCAGTAGTTTCTCGACCCGTTATGAGCCTCGCATTGGCATGACTTATCGGTTGTTTTGGTATGATGTTTACCACCCCTAGACTTGATATGCGACATATCAGACGAGGAGACCGGACGGTACGGTAGTGTCACTGTCAGGCTTTTTTGCAGGAGTTGGAGCGGGCTTGCTTGCTGATCTTCTGATCGCGCAATACCCGGGTAGCCGTTACGTCCAGCTAGTACCGCTGACGGCTTGTGGGTGCTTGATATGATCATCACCTACTGCCGGCGTATTGACGAGTCTTTAGAGTCCTACATAGAGGCTTTACTGGCTCAGGCAAAACGAAATAGGAGCGCATATGTGATATGTGCGGGACCGAGAATAATGCGAGTATGTGATACCG
Source organism: Agapanthus africanus (assembly GCA_030015575.1). Taxonomy (NCBI): domain Eukaryota; kingdom Viridiplantae; phylum Streptophyta; class Magnoliopsida; order Asparagales; family Amaryllidaceae; genus Agapanthus; species Agapanthus africanus. Next base: position 508,152,772 of record JASDDO010000019.1, on the reverse strand, counting down.
TATTCTATTCTCGCGATGTATGTGTCGATCGGTTATATGCGATATAACCAGGTTATCGAATCAAGGGTTGATTCGATAAGTCGATACATTGGATGTTAGTCGGTTATATGTGATATAACCGGATTATTAAGTCAAGTGTTGATTTAATAATTTAGTGTATAATTGTATATGTGATATACTAATTTACATTAACTAACATTGGTTCACTTAAGCATTTTTTTTTCTCACTTGTGCGCAACTTAATATATGTGTGATATATATTTATTTGTGTTCATTTTGTATCATAGTTGTTGATGTTGCGCCACGGCAGCGCCCCGGCCGTCTATCCGAGGCCAAAATGCGGAATAAATTTTTTTTCCTTACTTGGAAACCGGCGCTACCGCGGACAATGAAAAACCCGGATCGTTAACCATAAACCTATACTAGCTAACAAGAGATGGGAAGAGAAGTATACCGAGTGATCCGAGTCCTCCGGTCTTCTCGTCATCGTCCCGATCTCCCGCGGAAAGTCTTGTCTCCTCATCGTCGCCTCCTCACCGGAAGGGCACCACATCGCCTGCGTCTTTTACGGGCTCCCGCCTCAATACCGAGGCAACTCGGGCATGAAGCCGGCAACTCGACATGCTCAAGATATGCTGTAGAATGTGTAGTAGATCATGCTAGTCTCATTTGGGGTTTGTAGTTGCCTTGATGGAGGAATGGGGTTAGGAAAAATGGTGCTTTCATTTTTCCAAAACAAGAAGAAGAATGAGATGAAGAATTCCTCACAAAACAAAGATGAACTCTCTCATTCTTTTCTTTCTCTCAAGTGTTCTTTCTTTCATCTAGTGAGAATGATCATATGGTGGAGGAATGAGAATACCAACCATAAGAAGGGAGGTGAGTGTAGGATAAAGAGAATGGTGACTATATCCAAAGCATCACGATAACAATCTCACATCAACACCAATCAAAGATCAAATCCTTTCTCATCACTTCTAATCTCAAAAAGGCAAGCCATCATGAAAAGCAAAGATGCTTAATCTTTCATAATGCCACAAAAACAAAGAACCCCTCCATAAATGGTTATTTGCAAACTTGCAAATAACCCCCCTCCATCGGGAAAGTCCGGCCGGGAAAGAACAAAGAAAAACCGGCCGGAACGGAATGCAAACTGGCAACTCCAGAAAACTGGTCCCGTAATAAATTACAGGAAAACCCCGATACTGTGCATACACACCCGCATCTGTATTCCGTCCGGATACAAATGCAATGAGACAAAATCTACACTGTACTATACTAGGATCTGGCTTAAACCAAAGCCGGCTAGTAATATCCGTTCGATCCTGATCCGTGCAATACCGCACGTATCTGATCGAACCCTGCCATATATTCATACGGCCACTAGTACAAACCGTCCGATCCTGATCCGTGCAATACCGCACGTATCTGATCAGACCCTGCCATATCTCCATACGGTCTCTACAGCGTTTTGCCCGAAAGCTGAGTAACTGAAAGTGTGGTGGACTCTAAAGACTCGTCAATACAATGGCTGTGGATTTAACAACTAGCACGTCAGAGGTATAAGCCAATACGTAACGGGCCACCAGCTATCGACCAAAAGGGACGTCGATGAGCGAACTCATCCTGACACCCTACTGAGCCTGTTAGTGACAATATCCGTACAGTCCGGTCCGTTCGTCTATGAGGATCGCATGTCGGGCCTAGGGGGTTGGTAAAAGTCAGACCCCCAAATGCGGTACAAGTCGTGTCGGAGCGTAGCCCAGAACGCCCTGAGATACTACTGGAATACCTACCAGTAAATCTCCTGCCTCGGCCGAGGGCTTTACATAATGGCTCTCCTAGACACAGCGCGACCTCACCCCCAATACCGGGAGAGACGAACCCCTGAAGATCCGCTCACTGCCTCCATGTGGCTCGGGACTGTACCCAACTAAAACCTGTTTGCACGACTCCTTTGGGCCGTGGTAGGGTAGTAATCAAAGCACAGTGGGAACTCACACGAGACAAATGACGATCTCAGGTCGATGAACTAACCTGTACACATGTCACCAGGGAACTGCTATCTGACGTCTGGTATAATCCCAACTAGCAGGTTCCCGGCGAGTCATGTCCGGTGTACTCATAACCCAATGAGCACCTGTATACATCTTAGGTGAACCAACTGACACCAGTGGCTTGTGAGACCGGCCACCGCCCCTCGTCGGGGTCTCGACTGTATACACTAGTCTACTAATGGAGTGTCGATGCCCTGTCTCGAAACTCCTACAACTAGGGACCTTTTAAGGATGTGCTTATAGACTACTAGCTCCCACGTATATGATTGCCATCATACTGCTGGCAGTCAAGCAAGAATCCTAGGGGCTCCATCAACGTGTAATAGCGACATTTCAGGTCACCTAAAGCAGTACACGATGATAAAGATAAACCAGATAGCATACAATCATCTCGAGTAAGACTGTCCTACCGGGATAGGTCATCCCTCAATCATTGCAATCACGTGCCTGTGATCCAATAATTGACTCTGAGGGCACTATCTCCAACAATCTCCCACTTGCACTCAAGGCTAATTATTGCGATGCCGCATACTCACAGCCCGTGTGATACCGAACACCCAACTCCTCTACTAGTCAGTCTCACAAAGCTCGTTTGCGAAACTATTGCGTTCGAGGAACAGCCTCAGTGAGTGGATCCGCTGTGATGTTTCTTTCTATGTCTCTCTATATCTCAAGTTCGCGGAGAAAGCCATCTCCCGAAATGAGCAATACCTGTCTTAGAATGTCTGGATGTCTGATGGGACCTAGCTCATAAATGAACTCCAAATCCAAACTTCTTAGACTGTATCGTCAACTGAACTTAATCAGTATCCTGTGCCATGCCTCCCTCAGTATTGCCTTGGATCACCTGTCCAAAATACTGCCCCTCTTCAGAGGGAAAAACTATAACTCTGACAACCTCCTTGTCGTCCATGTCACCTTGGAAGCCTGGAATGATAACTGTCTCCCAAATGAGGCTGTCGTTATCATATTCCTAGAACATCCACTTATGTTCTAAAACTGCTTCCGACTGTTTCTCCAGGATTGGATCAATGTCAACTTATTGCATCTAGTGCAAGAACAACATCTGGTGTGGTACTTGACATCTCATGATTAACTCAATTGCCTAAGCAAGTGATCTGTCAATCATGCGTATCCCTCCCCACTTTAGTCTGTAAGACACCTTTAGAGAGGGTGACTCCATCACCTGCAGGTACACTACCGTGCCAGGAGTCGTCCATTCTAAATACTCATAGAATGCTGTCAAGGTACCCAGATTGGGAAACCACCCAAATTTAGATCTAAAACCATAGATCTAGTAACCAGAATGTCTGATATAATATCCAAGCCCTGTATGGAGAAACTACTGTGTGACAACCAAAGTATAACCGATCGTAGTATAGGAATATCACTTCCTACTACCTTCTCAACAGATCCATCCCCTATTCTGATGACGTCAAACCTATGACTGTCACATCAGAAATAGATGATCTAACTCCGCTATATCTGCTTTAGTCTATAAATAGACATAAGCCTGATGTCCACCAATGCTTCCGCTGCTCCCACTGACTACGACAACCCTCTGGCAGAGTCATATAGACGTGCACTTCTAAAGCTAGTTTAGAACGACGATATACTCATCCTCCTGCCGGGTCTCGCAGCCTGGAACAACAACAATGGCAAGTGTGGGTAAACAAGAACTTCTCTGTCACCGTCCTTGAGGCTACCGGAGTACCTCTCGGGTGCCTGAAGTTACCCACCTTATCTGCGGAGTGGCCAATGGAATGTCAAATCAGATTGAATCTTTAGGTTCCTTATCAAATCTTCAGTAATCGTTTGTGGTTCTGGAATTACTTCCAGTTCTACCATACTCCCACTACTGTTTGCCGGAAAAAAAATTCCATTTTTAATAAAACTGTGGCGAGTTCTAGAACAATATTTCTATTGATCTGCCAGATGGTAGAAAGTCAACCCTCGTCATAGCCTGGGTCAACCCACAAACAGCCATTACAGAAACGTGCCTTGAGTTGTCCAGTGTCTGGTTTTAAGCATAAGCCGGACAACTCCCCGTACCTTAACAATGTCAAGATATGAACTGTTCTATATCCAATATAGAAACAGAGGCACTGATTTAATTGAACCAGATTCAAATCATGCAGCTGTCTCCAGTGCATGTCAACTAAATGGAAGGAGGCCGATCAGCGTTACTCAACTTAGGAATGTTTCCAATTATGAGTAACCTGAAAGAGAAGCTAGTTCTCTTAATCATTACTATCAACTGAACACCATACACAAGTATCTACATCTTCGATCACTTTGAAGAATCCCGATACTTGCTACACCTGGTTCTCTACTCTATTCAAATACCTATAACTCCTCAAAACTTAGACCCTGTGTTTCTACGAAACACATGTCTAAGAACTAGAGAAGTTAAAAGTAAATAGAATATAGTAAGAGGACCAACCCCTCTGTCCTAATGGACACTGGACAACATACAATACTCTGTATAAGTCCGCTGAGTATAACAACTCTTTCACTGTGTGTCGTAGGTTGAAAACTGTACTTATGGTTAAGAAGAATTACACCGCTGTTCAATGCTCCTTACCTAACCATCCACTGATATAGGTAAATGTCATCGACATAATATCAAAAGGTATATCTCACTCTATGAAAATAGACATGCAGATATATCAATTTGAAATTGGTGCACAACAGCGGATATTCAAAACTAAATATTTGCCGACCGGCAAACAATCCAGGTGGCTTCCTCAAATATCACCAATTACAACGAATCCCGATATAATGAGGATGGTCACCTAATTCCCAATAACTTACTCCCACTCAGCATCTGTAAAACCATACAGATGTGAGAATCCAACCTGGTAAATACATACCCTGGAGCAAGTGTCTAATCGGGAAATCAGTTTTCTTTTAACATCACACAGTGAAACTGAAACATTGAAATGTTTCGTCGGGGTATCCTGGTATTCCTAGTAATGCCTCTTCCATTATCCAGATTCACAACTGTAACCTTGTAATTCTTTGCCATCTTTCTAAATCCCTTTCTATGTCTTTGGTCATTACCTTCTGTACACCCCCTTAGGCCAAATGGTTTTCTTCCTTCCCTACCGTTCGGCACCAGCCTATGGTTTGGAAGAGAACTATCCAAAAAGCATAAAGGGTGTACTGTCCCAATCCTAGGAACACTCGCAATGCGAAAGAAGGTGAAGATAAAAGACACCTTAATGTACTTTATTCCTATTTCTCCTGAACCAGAATCCATCCCCGAACTGGAACAAGTTCCTTTCGAGTTCGTATATAACCATACGATGGAGTATGCAATAAACTGTGGATCTTCGTAGTGATACGGAGTGTCCTGGAGAAATACAAAGGTGATTTAGAATTGGCGAAGAAATACTTGGTTTGGTCGTGAATATCAGTCGCAATTTACTTTGCCCTCCTACTAATCCCTTGCTTTGTCTTAACTTAATACCTTCTGCACACCATCGTTATGCTAATTGGTTTTCTTCATTCCTCACCGTTCGGCACCAGCCTAAGGTTTGGAAGAAGACTATCCAATTTGCGTAATAGGTGTACTATCTCCTAAACCAAGGAGTACTCGCAACCTGAGAGAAGGTGAAAAGAAAAGACAACTGAATAGTCCTATTCGTTTTCTCCAGAACCGGAAACTATCCTCGAAGTCCTTCGAGTTCGTATATTACCATACGATGGTTTTGTCCAATGGAAGTGGACGTTCGTAGTAATACGGGGTGTCCTGGAGAAAAGGGAAAAAGTAGGAGTGGCAATGAGGTCTGCAACTCTGACAATCCAAAAGCCAGTGTTAAGAAGGTTCGGTCAACTTGGTCACTGAGTCATAGTCCAGGGTCGGGTCAATGGTCGCTGCCAAAGAGAGAGAGAAAAGAAACACTCAGCGTGCACTCTAACCTAGATCAGAATGGTTATCACTTTATCTAATCTGGAAACCTCCCACTGTACCTCAAATTCTCCTCCAAACCTGAAAGAAGAATTAGTCGGGGTCACCCGAGGAGTAAACCAACTCATCAGTGGGAATCGGGATCCAACTATCATCACATGATAACGTGACGGAATCCGCTCACGGTATCACACTCCAGAAGGTATGCGCATGCCTGGCAAGTTTCAGTTCTTTTGAAACTCCCGATGAAAGTTTTACCCCTAGGACCCAAGTGACCTTGACACAGTCAACAAATCAAAGAGTCCTAGTCAAGTTCAACCCGTCATTATCCTGGATTGCATTAAACCCACCCGTACGAGCCCTTGACACAGTCAACAAGGCCGCACGACTGTCCTAACCAATCCCATTAATATGCTGCAAACAAACACTACTCAGCTACCGCACACCACGTCTTGACACAGTCAACAAACGCAGCACGAATACTAAGTAATACTTGTAAGAAATGACAGAGGGCTACGTCTAGTTTTTGGCGAAAAACTTTTAACGTAATGAACTTGATATCGTTGAAGGAACTGCATAGCCTTTTATAAAAATATAGTGACGAAAACCTTCGCTAAAGAGGTCACTCCCTGTGAAGGGATCTCGGCTCTTTCCCCGTAGAATGAGGTGCAGGATATTCCAACTGAATACCACGATGCAAAGCAAAAGTAATCGGCTATAGTGAAGTTAATGCCCTGACGCAAACTTCTGTCCAAGGGGTCACTCCCGGTGAAGGGATCTCGGCCCTTGCCTCGTCGACTGAGGAGCAGGATATTCCAAATGAATACCACGATGCAAAACAAAAGTGAACGTCCTTGCAATAACAGCTTTTTGAAAAAGTGTTCCAACAACATCAGAATAGGTTTGTTTATCTTGCATTGATCCGAATCAACGCAGTCCCATCAAATGATCACACCACAAAGAACGAAAATATACTGATGTACGTATATGCCATCCGCATTCGCCACTGGGTCCCGTCATCACTCGTTAGGTTACTTAACTAACGACAGAGCGGGGACTGGACTAGCGCGGATGCAAAACATATACAACATCTACTAATATATATACCAATATATTATATTTCGCTCAAGGCGTGATAAAATGCAACATCACAGAAATATACAGCATCTCAGAACAATACAGATATCTGGAAGCCCCGGGTTTCACAGAGCCGCTGCTGAAACCCGACGTTCCCCTGGTCGTGTGGATAGCCTGTGCAATGAAATTCTAGACCCCTACGGGCGCGGCAAGTGACCCGCCAAAACCTGAAGCGAGGCAGCCCCTTTCAGTACCGTGAATGGACCACCCAGCACTTCACGGAATCCGGTAACTTGGGCACCCCTCCTGGGTCAACCTGTACCCCCTACGAGTGCGGCGAATAGCCCGCCAATCCTAGAGTGAAGCCCCCTCCGTCTCAATGCCATGAGATGCGGGCCCGTTGCCCTCTAGAACCCGGCTATCCGTGCACCCCTCCGCGGGGTAATCCTAGTACAGAAAGTAAAATATACATACACCGGGTACATCGACCGCAACCAGGTCGTGCCCCAAAAGAATAATACAAACAGGCAGTGACGGCAGTCCACATGTCGGACGCTCGCCCCGCAATATCAAATGTACATAATACAACAAAACTGTACTAGCATTGCAACCAGGCTATCCCCCACGACCGATCCGCAACAACACAGCATAAACATAGAACATCAACATGAAAGTCACGTTCGCAAATCCGTCTAACCGGGCTATAGCAGTTAGACGGGATTTACCGATCAAGTGACATTCACGGTCGCAGATATAATGTAAATACTGTGAAATAATGTGTTTAAAATATCCGATCGATTAAACAATTAACAAGTGGGCCCCCAACCAATACTGTAGCAGTTACAGAAAACCTGGGCCCAAAATTAATATTCCAAAACCCACAAAATTAGCTCAAAAGCCCACTGTAAAATTTTGACCCAGTGAAGACTCCAGAGTGCGGCGGAACCGCGGCCTAATGGGGGGTTTGGCCGCGGTTCCGCGCTAAAGAAGTCGACTGAAATTGTCGAATTTTTTACAGTGGTCTTATAATATCATGTACATCAGTTTTCTACAACCTGAAAAATTTTTTGACACCAAAAAATTCCAACAGAAAACTGATGCAAAGGAAAATGTGGTTTTTGGGATTTCGGTCAATCGGAAATGCAAAACACATTAGAACAAGCTAGGTAAGGTTAATGGCGTGGCTCTGATACCATGTTGCGCCACGGCAGCGCCCCGGCCGTCTATCCGAGGCCAAAATGCGGAATCAAAATTTTTTCCTTACTTGGAAACCGGCGCTACCGCGGACAATGAAAAACCCGGATCGTTAACCATAAACCTATACTAGCTAACAAGAGATGGGAAGAGAAGTATACCGAGTGATCCCAGTCCTCCGGTCTTCTCGTCAGTTGATACACTCTACATGGGTTTATGAGACGTATACCATTATAATTATATTGGTGGGGTTTTAATATACAAAGTAAATACAAAATTAGTGGATAATTGTTCAAGTGCATGAAGCTTCATGAAGCTTGTGAGTGTATTGACCAAAGTCCACTAGTTTTGTTTTACTTAGGATATTTATAAACCTAACCACAATAATTAGCCATGGTTATGTCTCTACATGAGTTAGTATATGATACCCACTCACCCATGTTTAGCTCTCTCTCTCTCTCTCTCTTGATTAGTTTTCATTCTCATTTTGAGCTCATCTTCTTCCTCCTTCAATTTCTTTCTAGGGTTTGATAAAGAGAGAGATACATTGTGAGAAAAGAAATTCTAAAGTGTACCCATTTCCTATTTCATCATCCTTTACTAGACTAGCACTTTAGTTTAGGGTGTTTGATTCACTAATTCTCTAGTTAGTAAAGTAGAAGCTTGAGTTCGTATTCCCTCGACGTAGATCATCTTCGGCCTCGAAGACTTCAAGCAATACCGTTGCAATCTTCTCATGGAGCCGTCCGAGAGTCCGGGAGTTCGATGATCGTAGTGAAGGGGCTACAACAAGGAGCTTTAGAAGTGAAGGACCGATCTACAAAGGTTGTATTTCGTATTCACTTAGTGATAATTGTTATTTACTAGCATGTGTTGTTAGTTATATGTATGCCCTAGAGGCCATTACTGTACATACGATGTATATTGTAGTGGATGCTGGGACATATATAGGGAGGACATTCTTGCTCGACATGATAGTATGCTATCTGGTTGTACTTTATCTTAACATGTACTCTGATAGTCTCTATGTTACATATTGATAAAGCCCTTAGGATATGAACTCGACTACTGGGACTATGATGAGATCATACTAGTGGGGCCACGGTAGTCGACGAGTACTTCCTATAATTGTTCCTAGTCGAGGGTGTATCGAGACAGGGCATCGATACACCAGAGTAGACTAGCGTATACGCATCTTGACCCATATGATGGGCGATGGATGAACCTATATCCATCGGTGTTTGACATAAAGGATGGTGTACGGGTGCTCAGTAGAGACTGGGTACACTGGACGGACTCGCCTAGAACTCCCAGATGGTATTATACCTCACGTCAGATGGCAGTTCTATGGTGACACTGGTAAAGACTAGTCTGTTGACCCGAGATCGTCATAGAGTCTTGTGTGATTCCCTCTATGCTTTGATTTCCATCATACCACTTCCAAGAGGGTGTGCAAAAAGGTAGCTTTTGGGTACAGACCCGAATCACATGGAGGCAATGAGCGATAGGAGGGGATTCGTCTCTCCCAGTATGGGGAGTTGATGTTGTGCTGTGTTCGATTAGCTATAACCGGAAATCCCTAGCCAGGGTTGCTGAGATTTACTGGTAAGTGTTATCAGTAATTTCTCGAACTGTTATAGACCTCATATCGACACGACTTATCGAGCTACTGGGGTCTGACGTTTACCACCCCTAGGCGAGATATGCGACATATCAGACGACGAGACCGGACTGTACGGGAGTGTTACTGTTTGGATTCACAGGAGAATGTACAGGCTTCCTTGTTGATCTTCTGAGCGCTCAATACCTGTGTAGCTGTTACGTTTAGCTGACCGCTTGCAGCTTGTGGGTGTTTGATATGATCATTACCTACCGCCGGCGTCTTGACGATTCTTTAGAGTCCTACACAGAGGTTTCTTGGCTCAGGCTAAATGGAGTAGGGGCACGTATGTGATATGTGCGGGACCGAGGATAATGCGATATGAGATACCGTATTTTATTCTCGCGATATTTGATATCAGCCGGGTCATCGGATCAAGTGTTGATTTGATGAATCGGTACGGATAAATAATAGTCGGTTATATGCGATAAAGCCGGATTGTCGGATCAAGTGTTGATTCGATAATTTAATGTATAATAATATATATATGATATATTAAATTACATTAACTAATAATAGCTCGCTAAAAGATTCTTTTTCTTACTCGGGTAATATATTGATATATATGCGATATATGTTAAATGTATTATTTTATTTTGTTACGATAAATATTATATATGTGATATATAATATTGTAACATGATATGATTAATAATGCAACATGTTTAGTAGAAATTAAACATGGTTAGGGTTTGATTAGGGTTAAACCTTTCTAGATGTTTCTAGAAGGTTTTCTTTTTTGTTTTGGAAAAGATATTTTCAAGTGACTCATTCTTAACCTAACCCAAACCCTAGCCTTGGTTAATTCTCTACAATGGTTTAGACAACCATGGTTGCATTATTGATCATTATCTCCTTTGCATTATTCATCACAAAAGGAATTCTATCATCATTCTTCATCTTCTTCCTTCTTCTTTTTTCATGGAAAAAGCTTACTAGCTTTTTTCCAAGTGATGAATAAATGTGAGAAAAAGATAAATAAAGAGAGCAAAAATCCTACTTCATCATCCTCATCTTCCCTTGCCATTTAGATGAGGGTGTTCACTTCATATTATGAGTGTTAGCTTGTGTTATCGAAACTTCAAGGTAGATCATCTTGGTATCGAAGATCGGAAGCAAAGGTTGCATCATTCTCTTCGTGAAGCCACTCGAGAGTCCACAACATGATGATCGCAGCGAAAGGACCTCAACACGGAGCTTAAAAAGTGAAGGACCGGATCTACAATGGTTGTAATCCCTCTCACTTAGTGTTAAAGCGTTTAACATGTTCGTTTTCGCCTAAACCCTAGTTTAAAGATCCGACTTCGGGTTGTTCGGCACGGCTAATTTTTTAATCGGGAATGGTTGATGCCTCGTAGAACCTTGTGAGCATGCCTAGCAACCCTACAATGGTATCAGAGCCAAGCTAGAGCTTTAGGCGAAGTCTAGACGAAGTTTAAAGTCCGATCGAACGGCGAAACCCCGATACGGAACCCTCTCTGGACAATTTTCAAAAAGTTGATTTTTTCTGAATTAAAAATGCTCAGAAAAACAAGCAGGAAAAACTAAGAATTACTGTGAAATACGGATCTCTGAGTCAACAATTTGACCGCGGAACCGCGGCGAAACCATGGTTTTTGCGGCTGTTCCGCGGCCAAAATTTGGACTTAGTCCCTGGAATTTCACTTAATTATTCTTAGGTCCTTTCTTGGCAATTTTTTCTGGGATATTTTAATTACACTCAAGTGTTGAGTTTTCTAGGGTTGTTTTGGGGACTCGTTGATTCGATCGAATAATTTAACTTTGTTTAGTTTTTCCGGATAATTTTAGAAACTGTTAAAAAGTTCGAATGGACATCAATAACTCACTTTTTCCCCAGTCGGAAAATTTTTCAAAAGTTGGATTTTTTCTCGAGTTTAAAAACGTTCTAAGTCATGCAAGTAACGCGGTGGACCCTCTAGAAGACAACAAACCTTAACTCGATTATGTGACCGTCTTGAACTGCCTTTTGAACCTTAGGGTTTGGGGCAGTACGGCGTGCCACATGTGAGGCGTTGGCTTGACCCTTCTACGGCTGGACCATTGGTACTGTGGCATGTGATGGATGTTTTTAAACTGATTTCAAGTGTTGAGATATATTAGGAAAATCTTGGGTGTTTGATTATTCGATCGGAAAGTTTAACGTTGTCTATTAATTTGGAATGTGATACAATATTTGGAATCCACAAGTAGTTATGAGATAACTAATATGAATGTTATAAACATAGCAGTTTAGTCTCAAATGATCGGTTGCCACGGAATTTTGATGTGATCAAAAGTCCGTCGCAATCACGTTGCGTACGCGGATACTCGCCGGGTAAACTTAATAGACAACCACGCCCCATAGCCCCGACCAAGTGACTGTAGGAGAACCCCGTCTCTAATAGCATCCGTTTGGGTGCTCACGGCAGCGGTGTTCCTCCTTAGTGCACTTCGTCGATGGTATCCGGGGTTGCGGCCGTCTACTAAAGTTTGCGACAAGCATTCGATCAGGATGTCGGGAATCTTGTTGAATTGCCCGACTTGATATTGAAAAGTGTTTTCGATAATGAGACTAAAATGCGGGGTTTATAATTGTTAGGCATGCGATATCTAAGGAATTCATTTGATTAGGCATGCGATGTCTAAGGAGGTTGCGGATTCCAACTGTTGTAGTTTTACACTTTCTTATCTGCGACCGTAAGTGTAATATGTGATATCGCCGGTTTCGTTGCTATATGTCAACGACAATTGGGATGCGCACATTTACTTACGTTGATGACATGTGATGTTATGTGTTACTGGATATGTTGTATTGGATCGTCGCGTTTGAATAGCCGGGGGTTTTTTGTGAGATGAGAGTTTTTCTTTTTCATTCATGTAAAATTCATTTGTATGTAATATTCTTTTATTGGGGCACTTCCAAGTAGCGGATGATGTCACCGTTGTATATTATTTACTTTTCCGCATTAGGTAGACCCAAGGCGGGGAGCAAAAGTAACCGGGTTCTAGGGTCCAGTGGGAGACTATCTCGAGGAGTCGAAACCGGGTCTCCTAACCCTAGAATTGGCAGTGTTGCTTGCCGCTATCGTAGGGGTCTAGGGATGTGGGTTTGGCTATTCATCGCGACCATGGAATCCGTGTTTTATACAGGCACGTATTGAAAACACGGACGTCCTAGTATATCCAATATTTCATATATGTTCTTCTGCTGCAATGTTCTGTGATGAGATCATATTACTTCCTGAGACGAATGTTTATATTATATATATGAGATATATGTTATATTGCAGATTTCGTTTCAAATGTCATGCTTGTGAAGCACAATTAAAATGGGACTTCATTAATGTGATTAATGAAAGAAAAGAAACCTAAGATGTTGTAGAAACTTGTTTAAAAACTGGTAGCTCTAGTTCTTGCTTTGCATAGCGGTGTTCCTTGTAGAACATCCAGCACCTTATTCGATAAGGAAAGAGCCGAGATCCCTTCACCGGAAGTGACCTCTTTAGTGAAACTAGCATATGCTACAAACTCGGTTTGTATTTTGATTGCTTCTATAGTTCTTGCTTTGCATAGTGATATTTGTGAAATATCCTGCACCTTATTCGATGAGGAAAGGGCCGACGATCCCTTCACCGGGAGTGACCCCTTTAGCAAAACTAGAAAAGCCTAAAAAACACTCCATTTAAAAATCACTCGATTCTACAACGATATCAAGTTCATTACGCAAAAGGTTTTCTTAAAAACCTGTCGTAGCCCTTCGTCATTTCAGATAAGTACTAGTTAGTATTCGTGCTACGTTTGTTGACCATGTTAAGGCGTAGTATGCGGTAGCCGATTAGTGCTTATCTGTATAAGCATTTGATGCGATTGGATTCGGGTAGTCGTGCGACTTTGTTGACCATGTTAAGGGTCGTGCGGGTGGGTTTAATTCAATCGGGAAATGACGGGTTGAACTTGACTAGCACTTATAATTTGTTGACCATGTTAAGGTCATATAGCTGCTAGGGGTAAAATATTATTGGGAATTTCAAGTGTTGAAATTTGCAATGAGATTGCATACCTTCTATAAGATAGTTGGATCCCGATACCCGCTGCGAGTAAGAGTTACTCCTAGGAGAGTTTTACACATTACAATTAGCCAATCAAGTAGGTGTCTAGAAAGGTGTTAACGGGGTTACGCCTTTGGGAAAACGAGGTTTACTTTAATTAGGTCCGTGCGAAAGCACGGGGAACCTCCCTCAAAGTACCGACACTGGCCTGGCTGAAAGATTGGCGAACTTGTAGCGTGTAATTAATCCCGGCTAGTCTTTCCTTTTAGGGTTTGAAGGAAGATTTGATTAAAACAGCGGGAGACATCCTGATTAGATATATTAGATAACCAATCTAATCTTGCAAGAGCATACGCTGAGTGTTTTCTTCTCTCTCTCTCCAGGTAGCGACCATATCACGCCTTAATCAAGATAATAATACGGATATATTGACCGAACCCGCTTGTTATACTGAGCTGGGGAACGTTGGTCCCGCTCCAACTTATAATTGTTATAAGATAGAGCAGGAAATTGGGGAATACCAGATTTCCCGTGCCGCCCAAACGAAGAAAGTGCATGTTGATGCATCATCTTCAGGTGTGTTCATTACAGAGAACTATTTCTCAGTATCCTTTACGTCCTGGGTATGTGATACCGGATCAGGATCCCGCATATGTAATCTGTTACATGGGCTACAAAAAGATAGAGAACTAAGAACGGGTGATAAGTTTCATGAGACAGAAAACGGTGCAAGTGTTGCAGCCAAGCCTGTTGGTTACTATCACCCTGTATTACCTGAACACATTGATTCTGAACGAATGTTATTAGATACCGAACCTGATATACAACATCATATCAGTCTCTTTATTAATAAAGAAAGGATATAATTTTGTATTGTTGGATAATGTTTTGAACATTTCCTATATCAAGTGTTAATCGGTTCAGGCACGTTATCTAAAAGCATTGACGTTCTAAATCAAACTACAGTTCTTAGTATATAGAACACACACAAGAGGAATAGTTCAGAAATGAACGAATCCTTCTTGAGGCATTGTAGACTAGGTCATATCAATGCGACCCGAATAGCTGAAGTTACATAAAGATGCATATTTAAATCTGTTTGAATTTACATCTTGTGAAACTTGCCAGTCATGTCACATAGATAAGATGACCATAGCTCTGTTTATTGGAAACAGAGAAAGAGTTAGTGAACTCTTGGGATTGATATATGCAGATGTATGAAAGTCTCCTGTCTACAAATGCCAAGACCGGTTCTTTGTACTTCATTACATTCTCTGATGATCTCTTAAGATTCAGACATATGTTCCTGTTGAAACACAAGTCCGAAGCTTTTGAGATATGCACAGAATATAAGTTAGAAGTAGAGAACCAAAATACGGGTATAAGTATTATGTCCTTTGATGAGATCAAGGAGGAGAATACTTGAGCACAGAATTCCTAGACTATTCTAAAGGAGAATGAGATTCTCTCTCAGCATTACTCCTCCGTATACACCATAGCACGATGGTATATCGGGGCGGAGCAATAGCACCCTATTTGATATGGTGTGCTCTATGATGAATACTTCTGAGTTTCCTATTTCCTTTTGGGAGTTATGCACTTGAGAAGCTGCATACCTATTGAATAGGGTTCAAATCAAATCAGTTGTCTGCCACTTCATATGTGATATGGAAAGGGAAGAGCCCATATCTTAAGTTTGTTAAGATTTGGGGTTGTCCGGCCTATGTCTAAAAGCAAAATCCGGACAAGCTCGAGGCAAGGTCTGTTATGTAGAACTGGAATGGTTCCAGCTATACAAACTGCAGCTGATGATTTGGTAGAACCAAAGGATTCAATAGTTTCCAATGAACCTCAGCCTCTCCGCCGATCTAGCAGGGTTCCTCACCCACATGAGAGATACTTCGGTTTCTCTATGACAGTGGGAGCGAGGATTGCATCATGAGATGATGACCCAACTAGTTTCGAGCAGGCCATCAGGAGTGAGACTCTGTAAGAATGGCTGGATGCTTATCGATCTGAGATGGAATCCTTATACACCAACAAAGTATGGACTTTGGTTGCTTTATCTGAAGGGTTAAATCCCCATCAGAAGCGAGTATATCTTGAGAAGATTACTTGGTGTACATGGAAAAGTTGAGACTTTCAAAGCTATGCTTAAGTCCATCCAGATCCTACTTGCCACGGCTACATACCATGACTACGATATCTGGTGGTTGGGTGTCATGAATGCTTTTCTAAATGATGTTTTAGAAATGGGCATCTATAAGTACACAGCCAGAGGGCTTCGTAGACAGTGGGAGCAGCGGAAACGTGTACAAGATGTTTTATATGATAAAACAGGCATCGCGGAGTTGGAACATCTGTTTTGATGTGGTAGTCAAAGAGTTTGACTTCATCAAAATGGTAGATGAACCTTGTATATAAAAAAAGGTAGTAGGGAGTATGGTGGTGATCCTCGTAGAGTACATGGATGACATACTCTTGATAGGGAAGGAGTTTCTTATACTACGCTGGATCAATCTCCGCTTATCATAATGATTCTCCAAATAGAATCAAAATGATACTCCTAAATCCTGGGTTTTGGATCTATGAGATAGATCTAATTGGATGTTAAGAAACTCACTAGTTGTAGTGAGATGGTATCAATCGATCCTGGGGAGAATCACTGGAAAGGTTCCAGTGTGATAAGGACGACTGAATGTCAGTCGCAGGCATTGTCTTTACCCTCAGTGGAGGGACGGTATGTTGGAAGAGTTCCAAGCTAGAAACCGTGACATACTAGACGATTAAAGGCAAGGTACATCGTTACCAAGAATACTACCAAAGAGGCAGTCTCGATAAATATAAGTTCATGAGATGAACTTCGTTCCTACCATTGTGTGACAATGGAGTTGTGGCTTTAGCCAAGGAACTACCGTCCCATCAGAAATCCAGATATAATTCTTAGGCAGTATCACTTGATCATGGAGATGGTTGATCTCCAGGGAGATCGAGGTTAGGAGAGTAGACACAGAGGACAACAGCGTGGATCCACTCACGAAGGCCTTTTTCCCAGTAGAGACATTTATGGGATGGTTGAGTATGAGATACTTCAACCGCAGCTAATTGTTGGGTATGCGATACCACAACAGATGGCCTTAGTGCAAGTGGGAGATTGTTAGTTATATGTATGCCCTAGAGGCCATTACTGTACATACGATGTATATTGTAGTGGATGCTGGGACATATATATGGAGGACTTTCTTGCTCGACATGATAGTATGCTATCTGGTTGTACTTTATCTTAACATATACTCTGATTGTCTCTATGTTACATATTGATAAAGCCCTTAGGATATGTACTCGACTACTGGGATTATGATGAGATCATACTAGTGGGGCTACGGTAGTCGACGAGTACTTCCTATAATTGTTCCTAGTCGAGGGTGTATCGAGACAGGGCATCGATACACCAGAGTAGACTAGCGTATACGCATCTTGACCCATATGATGGGCGATGGATGATCCCATATCCATCGGTGTTTGACATCAAGGATGGTGTACGGGTGCCCAGTAGAGACTGGGTATACTGGACAGACACGCCGAGAACTCCCAGATGGTATTATACCTCACGTCAGATAGCAGTTCTCCGGTGACACTGGTACAGAGTAGTCTGTTGACCCGAAATCGTCATATAGTCTTGTGTGATTCCCATAATGCTATGATTTCCATCATACCACGTCCAAGAGGGCGTGCAAAAAGGTGGCTTTTGGGTACAGTCCCGAATCACATTAAGGCAATGAGCGATAGGAGGGGATTCGTCTATCCCGGTATAGGGAGTTGATGTTGTGCTGTGTTCGATTGGCTATAACCGGAAATCCCTGGCCAGGGTTGCTGAGATTTACTGGTAAGTGTTATCAGTATTTTCTCGAACTGTTATAGACCTCATATCGACACGACTTATCGAGCTACTGGGGTCTGACGTTTACCACCCCTAGGCGAGATATGCGACATATCAGACGACGAGACCGGACTGTACGGGAGTGTTACTGTTTGGATTCACAGGAGAATGTACAGGCTTCCTTGTTGATCTTCTGAGCGCTCAATACCTGGGTAGCTGTTACGTTTAGCTGACCGCTTGCAGCTTGTTGGTGTTTGATATGATCATCACCTACTGCCGGCGTATTGACGATTCTTTAGAGTCCTACACAGAGGTTTCTTGGCTCAGGCAAAACGGAGTAGGGGCACGTATGTGATATGTGCGGGACCGAGGATAATGGGATATGAGATACCGTATTTTATTCTCGCGATATTTGATATCAGCCGGGTCATCGGATCAAGTGTTGATTCGATGAATCGGTACGGATAAATATTAGTCGGTTATATGCGATATAGCCGGATTGTCGGATCAAGTGTTGATTCGATAATTTAATGTATAATAATATATATGATATATTAAATTACATTAACTAATATTAGCTCGCTAAAAGATTCTTTTTCTCACTCGGGTAATACATTGAAATATATGCGATATATGTTAAATGTATTATTTTATTTTGTTACGATAAATATTATATATGTGATATATAATAGTGTAACATGATATGATTAATAATGCAACATGTTTAGTAGAGATTAAACATGGTTAGGATTTGATTAGGGTTAAATCTTTCGAGATGTTTCTAGAAGGTTTTCTTTTTTGTTTTGGAAAAGATATTTTCAAGTGACTCATTCTTAGCCTAACCCAAACCATAGCTTTGGTTAATTCTCTACAATGGTTTAGACAACCATGGTTGCATTATTGATCATTATCTCCTTTGCATTATTCATCACAAAAGGAATTCTATCATCATGCTACATCTTCTTCCTTCTTCTTTCTTCATGGAAAAAGCTTACTAGCTTTTTTCCAAGTGATGAATAAATGTGAGAAAAAGACAAATAAAGAGAGCAAAAATCCTATTTCATCATCCTCATCTTCCCTTGCCATTTAGATGAGGGTGTTCACTTCATATTATGAGTGTTAGCTTGTGTTATCGAAACTTCAAGGTAGATCATCTTGGTATCGAAGATCGGAAGCAAAGGTTGCATCATTCTCTTCGTGAAGCCTCTCGAGAGTCCACAACATGATGATCGCAGCGAAGGGACCTCAACACGGAGCTTAAGAAGTGATGTACCGGATCTACAAAGGTTGTAATCCCTCTCACTTAGTGTTAAAGCGTTTAACATGTTCGTTTTCGCCTAAACCCTAGTTTAAAGATCCGGCTTCGGGTTGTTCGGCACGGCTAATTTTTTAATCGGGCATGGTTGATGCCTCGTAGAACCTTGTGAGCATGCCTAGCAACCCTACATGTGTTACCCTAATTATCTAGCAAAGATCTTGTTTAGAGTTTTTCGGCACGGCTAAAATTTTAATCGGGCATGGTTGATACCTTGTAGAACCTTCTTGGAGTGCCTAGTAACCCTACAGTGGTATCAGAGCCTAACTAGAGCATTAGGCGATGTGTTTAAGAACTTAAAACTCCGATTGAACCCCGATACGACAATATTGAACCCCTCTCTGGAAAAATTTTCAAAACTGTGATTTTTCTGTATTAAAAATGCCTAAAAAATTCAGCAGGGGAATTTTAACATTACTGTGAAAAACGAAGTCTGAATCCGTACAACCCACCACGGAACCGCGGCCATACCATGCTTGGACCGCGGACCCTCGGCAGTAAGGAAAGCCTATGCACTCGTTTTTGGACAATTATTTCTATTTCTGTATGTGATATTTTCTGGGTATTTTTAATCTGACTCAAGTGTTGAGTGTTCTGGGGTTTATTTTGTATTCGTTGATTCGATCGGAAAATTTAATTTCGTTTTGTTTTCCTGATATTTAGAAAGTATTAAAAAGTTCGAACGGATAACAATAACTCACTTTTTCCCGACCCGGGAAATTTCCAAGTGTTGGATTTTTCCCGTAGTTTAAGAACGTCTAAATCATGCAAGTTACGCAATGGACCCTCTAGAAGACAACAAACCTTAACTCGATTATGTGACCGTCTTGAACTGCCTTTTGAACATTAGGGTTTGGGGCAGTACGGCGTTGCCACATGTGAGGCGTTGGCTTGACCCTTCTACGGCTAGACCATTGGTACTGTGGCATGTGATGGATGTTTTTAAACTCCCTTCAAGTGTTGAGAACTATTTGGGAAAACTTGGGTGTTTGATCATTCGATCGGAAAGTTTAACATTGTCTATTTATCTGGAATGTGATACAATATTTGGAATCCACAAGTTGTTATGAGATAACTAATTTGAATGTTATAAACATAGCAGTTTAGTCTCAAATGATCGGTTGCCACGGAATTTTGATGCGATCAAAAGTCCGTTGCAATCACGTAGCGTACGCGGATACGCGCCGGGTAAACATAATAGACAGCCACGCCCTAAAGCCCCGACCAAGTGACTGTAGGAGAACCCTGTCGCCAAAAGCATCCGTTTGGGTGCTCGCGGCAGCGGTGTTCCGCCTTAGTGCACTTCGTCGACGGCATCCGGGAGTGCGGCCGTCTACTAAAGTTTGTGACGAGCATTCGATCAGGATGTCGGGAATCTTGTTGAATTGCCCGACTTGGTATTGAAAAGAGTTTTCAATAAAGAGACTGAAATGCGGGGTTTATAATTGTTAGGCATGCGATGTCTAAAGAATTCATTTGGTTAGGCATGCGATGTCTAAAGAATTCATTTGGTTAGGCATGCGATGTCTAAGGAGGTTGCGGATTCCAACTGTTGTAGTTTTACACTTTCTTTTCTGCGACCGTAAGTGTAATATGTGATATCGCCGGTTTCATTCCTATATGTCAACGAAAATTGGGATGCGCATATTTACTTACATTGATGACATGAGATGTTATGTGTTGCTGGATATGTTATATTGGATCGCCGCGTTCTGAATCGCCGGGGGTTTTATGTGAGATGAGGGCTTTTATTTTCATTCATGTAAAATTCATTGTATGTAATATTCTTTTATTGGGGCACTTCCGGGATGAGGATGATGTCACCATTGTATATTATTTACTTTTCCGCATTAGATAGACCCAAGGAGGGGAGCACAAGTAACCGGGTTCTAGTGTCCAGTGGGAGACCAACTCGAGGAGTCGAGTTCGGGACTTCTAACTCTAGAATTGGAAGGGTTGCTTGCCGCTCTCGTAGGGGTCTAGGGGTGTGGGTTTGGCTATTCATCGCGATCGTGGAATCCGTGTTTTATACAGGCTCTTTTTAAAACACGGACGTCCTAGTATTTCCAATGTTTCATATGTTTCTTCTGCTGCGATATCTGTGATGTGATCATTTGATATGTTGTAATAGATACTGTATATAGAATATATGATATATTATATAGACGTTACTTATGTTTTACACCCGCGCTAGCCCTGCCCCGCTCTGCCGTTAGGTACCTAACCTAACGGTGCACGAGGGGACATCGAGGTGAATGCGGATGGCATAAGTGTACGTCGTATTTATCTGTGATGTTTAGGTGATTTAAATGATGAGACTTCTTTAATATGATTAATGAAAGTAAAGAAACCTAAAATATGTTGTGGAATCGAATTTTCAAAAAAGATAGCTACAGTTCTTGCTTTGCATTGCGGTGTTCCTTGTAGAACATCCTGCACCTTATTCGATAAGGAAAGGGTCGAGATCCCTTCACCGGGAGTGACCCCTTAAGCAATGACTGGCAGATGCTACACCCCTCGGTTTTGTCTTTTGATTTCTTTTCTAGTTCTTTCTTTGCACGGTGATATATATGATATATCCTGCACCTCATTCGACGAGGAAAGAGCCGAGATCTCTTCACCGGGAGTGACCTCTTTAGCGAAACTAGCAAAAGCCTAAAAACACTCCATTTTAAAATTATTTGATTCTGCAACGATATCAAGTTCATTACGCAATAGGTTTTCAGAAAAATCTGTCGTAGCCCTCCGTCATTTCAGATAAGTAGTAGTTAGTATTCGTGCTGCGTTTGTTGGCCTTTGTCAAGGCGTAGTGTGCGGTAGCTGACTAGTGCTTATCTGCTTATGCATATGATGCAGATTGGGTTAGGGTAGTCGTACGACCTTGTTGGCCTTTGTCAAGGGTCGTGCGGGTGAATTTAATTCAATCAAGAAATGACGGGTTGAACTTGACTAGCATCCTATGGTTTGTTGGCCTTTGTCAAGGTCATAGGAGGTTAGGGGAAAAATTATAGGGAATTTCAAGTGTTGAAATTTGCAATAAGATTGCATACCTTCTAAGAGATAGTTGGATCCCGATACACGCTGCGAGTAAGAGTTACTCCTGGGAGAGTTTTACACATTACAATTAGCCAATCAAGTAGGTGTCTAGAAAGTTGTCAACGGGGTTACGCCTCTGGGAAAACGAGGTTTATTTTAATAAGGTCCGTGCGAAAGCACAGGGAACCTCCCTCAAAGTACCGACACTGGCCTGGATGAAAGATTGGTGAAATTGTAGGATGTAATTAATCCCGGCTAGTCTTTCCTTTTAGGGTTTGAAGGAAGATTTGATAAAAACAGTGGGAACCATCCTGATTAGATAAAATAATAACCAATCTAATCTTGCAAGGGCGCACGCAGAGTGTTTTCTTCTCTCTCTCTCCAGGTAGCGACCAGATCACGCCTTAATCAAGATAATAATACGGATGTATTGACCGAACCCGCTTGTTATACTGAGCCGGGGAACGTTGGTCCCGCTCCAACTTATAAATGTTATAAGACAGAGCAGGAAATAGGGGCTTACCAGGATTCCCGTGCTGCCCAAACGAAGAAAGTGCATGATGATGCATCTTCTTCGGGTGTGTTCATTACAGAGAACTGTTTCTCAGTATCCTTTACGTCCTGGGTATAAGATACCGGATCAGGATCCCACATGTGTAATTTGTTACATGAGCTACAGATAGGTAGAGAACTGAGAACGGGTGATAAGTTTCATAAGATAGAAACGGTGCAAGTTTTGCAGCCAAATCTGTTGGTAGTTATCACCCTGTATTACCAGAATACATTGATTCGAAATGAATGTTATTAGATACCGAACCTGATATACAATATCATATCAGTCTCTTTATATGTTAAGAAGGATATAATTTTGTATTGTTGGATAAGGTTTTGAACATTTCCTATATCAAGAGTTGATCGGTTCAAGCACGTTATCTAAAAGCATTGACGTTCTAAATCAAACTACAGTTCTTAGTATACAGAACACATACAAGAAGAAGAGTTCAGAACTGAATGAATCCTTCTTGTGGCATTGTAGACTAGGTCATATCAATGCGACCCGACTAGCTGAACTTACATATAGATGCATATTTAAATTAGTTTGAATTTACATCTTGTGAAACTTACTGGTCATGTCACAGAGATAAGATGACCATAACTCTGTTTATAGGAAACAGAGAAAGAGTTAGTGAACTCTTGGGATGATACATGTTGATATATGAAGGTCCCCTGTCTACACATGCCAAGACCGATTCTTTGTACTTTATTACATTCTCTGATGATCTCTCAAGATTCAGACATATGTTCCTGTTGAAACACAAGTCCGAAGCTTTTGAGATATTCACAGAATATAAGTTAGAAAGTAGAGAATCAAAACGGGTATAAGTATTATGTCCTTTGATGTGATCAAGGAGGAGAATACTTGAGCACGGAATTCCTGGATTATTCTAAAGGAGAATGAGATTCTCTCTCAGCATCACTCCTCCGTATACACCACATCACGTCGGTGTATCGGGGGGGAGCAATCACACCCTATGTGATAAGGTGTGCTCGATGATGAGTACTACTGAGTTACCTATTTCCTTTTGGGAGTTATGCACTGGAGAAGTTGCATACCTATTGAATAGGGTTCCGATCAAATCAGTTCCCTACCACTTCATATGAGATATGGAAGGGGAAGAGCCCATATCTTAAGTTTGTTAAGATTTGGGGTTGTCCGGCCTATATCTAAAAGAGAAATCCGGACAAGCTCGAGGCAAAGTCAGTTCTGTGGAAGTTTGTTGGATATCCCAAGCATTTGCAAGGGAATATCTTCTACCAAACCGAGGAACAAAAGATTTTTGTTTCTCAGCATACCACCTTTGTGAAATGGAATTTCTTGTAAAGAAATTAGTGGACATGAGGTAGAACTGGAAGGAGTTCCAGCTATACAAAATGCAGCTGATGATTT
The DNA here is from genome assembly GCA_030015575.1 of Agapanthus africanus. Classification (NCBI taxonomy): domain Eukaryota; kingdom Viridiplantae; phylum Streptophyta; class Magnoliopsida; order Asparagales; family Amaryllidaceae; genus Agapanthus; species Agapanthus africanus. Next base: position 508,128,643 of record JASDDO010000019.1, on the reverse strand, counting down.
GGTAGAACCAAAGGATTCAATAGTAACCAACGAACCTCAGCCTCTCCGCCGATCTAGTAAGGTTCCTCACCCACCTGAAAGATACTTCTGTTTCTCTATGACAGTGGTAGCGAGGATTGCATCATGAGATGATGACCCAACTAGTTTCGAGCTGGCCATCAGGAGTGGGACTCTGTATGAATGGCTGGATGCTTAACGACCTGATATGGAATCCTTATACACCAACAAAGTATGGACATTGGTTGCCTTATCTGAAGGGTTAAATCCGCATCAGGAGCAAGTATATCTTGAGAAGATTACTTGGTTTACATGGAAAAGTTGAGACTTTCAAAGCTAGACTTGTTAAAGGTTTGCATCATTTGACCAGGTATGGATTATGATTAAACCTTTTCTAAGTAGCTATGCTTAAGTCCATCCAGATCCTACTTCCCACGGCTACATACCATGACTACGATATTTGACGGTTGGGTGTCATGACTGCTTATTTAAATGATGATTTGGAAGAGAGCGACTTTAAGTACACAGCCAGAGGGATTCGTAGACAGTGGGAGCAGCGGAAACGTGTGCAAGATGTTTTATGTGATAAAGCAAGCATCGCGGAGTTGGAACATCTGTTTTGATGAGTTGGTCAAAGAGTTTGACATCATCAAAATGGTAAATGAACCTTGTATAGACAAAAGGGTAGTAGGGAGTCTGGTGGTGATCCTCGTAGAGTACGTGGATGACATACTCTTGATAGGAAAGGAGTTTCCTATGCTACGCTCGGTCAATCTCCGCTTATCACAATGATTCTCCACATAGGATCAAAGTGATACCTACTAAATCCCGGTTTTTGGATCTATGAGATAGATCTAATTGGATGTTAGGATACTCACTAGTTGTAGTGAGATGGTATCAAACTATCCTGGGGAGAATCACTAGAAGGGTTCTGTAAGTCCACGGTAGCGCCCCGGCCGTCTATCAGACGCCAAATGCGGAACAAAAACTTTTTACAACTGGCGCTATCGCGTACTATAACCCGGATCTGCCATTAAAGCTAAACTAACAAACTACAAAGTGAGTAGAAATGTTATACCGAACGATCCGAGTCCTTCGGTCTTCAACCATCATCCCACGCTTTGTTGCGGCTGCTCCGATCTCCTGAATCTCCAGTCTCGTCGTCCAGGTGGCACCACGTTGACGGATCTTTAAACGGGCTCCCGCCTCTGAACCGAGGCAACTCGATCATCAAGTTTGCTAAAAGTGATGACCAAGAATGATGTAGAGAATGAGTAGAACACTTTGTCTTGTTACGTCCAAAACTATGGACGAACGGTTAATGAAGTTGCCTTTTGGATCGGATTGAAATGAGATATTAAAATATATATGAACTAGATCTCTCTCTTCTCATTTTAACAACCCTTTCTTTTTCCCCAAAAAAATCATATATCCTCAACAAGAGGGGCCGGCCAT